>CM032488.1:12196724-13440816 GCA_019059595.1 Marasmia exigua
TTTTTGAATATCTCGGGTTTAGATAATATTACTAATTACTATTTGTTGGTTTCTCACCGCGAGCTAAACTAACTTGGCTTAGCCAACATGCCAATTATTAAAATGACTCATCAAATTACTTGTCAAATGACAATGCGTACAAAACATAACCAATTGTTCTGAGCTTCGATGATATAATCTATTTCTGAGAGACATACCAATGAAAAGTAACATGCGGTGTACAATGCACATAAAAATACCACATGCATTTACAATCATATATCAAAATGCAGTTGGAATCCAAAATTCAGTTCAAATACAAAAAAAATACCTTAATCTCGTTCTAATAACGTCCACCCACTATGACTTCGACAGAAACAGTATAAGGGTGAGGCCATACTGGCGGATTGCAATAATGGACAACATTTCATATTTTTAACATGTCCATATTGTTTTTTTATATGAAAGTAGACATAAAATGAACAGACCCATATTTTTTCTTTTTTCAAAATTTGTCCATTTTCATGCATAAAATAATTATTGAAATTCTTTTTATTCTAAATAGACGTAAGCGCCAAATGACGTCATCGGACGGCTGAATACAGCAATATTCCTTTGCTTATCATTGTTTTAATAAAAAAAAGGTACTACTGTCAAAGGTAAATAATACTAGTGTCAACATTGTCAACGTCATTCATACATTCAACGTTGACAAGCTGTCTTTTTTTTTGACAGTTACATGTCATGGGTTTGGCATTTCGTAAATTTAAAACTATAATGTGCTAAGCAAAGAAATATTTTACATTCTGCCGTCCGATGACGTCATCTTACGTTTTTTAGTTTTTAATTTTTTTCTCAGTAAATAAGCAATATAAAAAATTAATAAATATATATTCGAGCAGCGGAAAAGTAAACAAAGAATTGGTATTTTTTGTTTCAGAGCTTAGCAATTTTGAAATGTTGTCCATTTTCAAAGCGGAGCGGCCACGCAACGAACAGATTTTGCCGCGGAGAGAAGCGTAAACGCCATTATTCTTTGTTTTCGCCGCGGTTTCACGACGTGTTCGCGGCGTGGCCGCTCCGCTTTAAAGTGTGACATCTCCCTAAAAGTGCATCAAATTAATATCAATTTAGAACACTAATGATCCAATTACGTCTGCTCGCCGCTTTGTCTCGCGGCTACATGATAAATGTATTTATTGACATACCGCGACACACTTTCCATTTAAAAATATAACAATCAATGCGGGCCGGTATCGATTAACTGCAGCTAAAGTTTAATGTTCGATCAGTTATTGTGTTTTTCAAGGCGAGCGTCTACTTGGAAGGAATCTGCAAGTATTAATCTTCGCTAGATGTAAATAAAACAAAAACTCTACTTTACTGAAATTCGGTCCATTGAAATTCATGGACCGAATTGGGGCTTCCACCGAAATAGTTTTTTTTATTTCGCCGGGACCACCGGCCCGAAGTGCAATGAGCCCACTTCTGCTAGCCAGAAGCACACTCATTAACCTGCGGTTTTCCCTCACTACAATTGGGAAGATAAATCATGAGTACACAGCATGAAGCCCCACTCTACGACCCTCCCCAAAATTTTAACTTGAGGCACCCTACAGGTTTCTCTTTTGAGGTACGAAACTCTAAAAACCCTATAAATACCCCATAAATATGAGTGGTCAACGGTCATGATAGTGCATCTTACAAAAGTAGCATTCATAAATACCCATTGGATTTCTTCATTCAAATCGACGTTCTAAGTCTCATTAAATTTCGTCCGAACTTAGTCCATGGTGCAAACATTGTGTTACAAGCAAGCCAGATTCTCCAGTTTCTAGTAGTAAACTACAACAGGTCATCTCCGGGGAAATTAAAGTGTC
Organism: Marasmia exigua; assembly: GCA_019059595.1. Taxonomy (NCBI): domain Eukaryota; kingdom Metazoa; phylum Arthropoda; class Insecta; order Lepidoptera; family Crambidae; genus Marasmia; species Marasmia exigua. The sequence goes on from CM032488.1 coordinate 12,198,584, forward strand.
TTCAACGTAATAAAATCAATTCTCAGTGTTGCCAGACTTGGCATTTGAGATTGAGAATTCATTTGTTGTATATTGTGTCATGTGAGACGGTTCAGTTATCAAGAACGAGTATCATTGAAAATTTTACAAAGACTTTTTTTTCACTGTTCTGTTTTTTTTATAGTGGCTCAGTATATTGGCTCTCATCGGCCTGATGGTAAGCAAGAGAAGATCCCAAGTTGCAATTACAACGGAAGCAAGGTATCAACCTCCTTTGTCTCACCATCACATCATCTTTCGACGATTGTTCTCTTTTCTCTCTTAGACTGTATAGTGTCATCATTTTCTCAAAAGCGTAAAGGCCCATTATACAAAGTCCTAATGGCACAAGGTCCGATATTGTTGGGGGTGTGGAATGGGGATTGGACTCCGAGGAGCGTCTGGAGATCTCGAAGAACTGACAAGAAAAGCGCTCAACTACAAGTAGGTACTGTTCATTGCACCACATACAAAACTTAAAACCTACAATATACAATTTAGGCGGTCTTATCGCTCAGTTCAGTGACTGTTTGCTTAGACATGCGCGAAGATATCCGTGACGAGAACAATGTGTATGATAAGTAAATGTAAAGCTTGTTTTTTATGAGATAGGTGGAAGACGAGCAGACGGATCAACTGATGGTAAGCGATTGCCGCCGCCCATGGACACCCGCGACACCAGTGGAGTCATAAGTGCGCTACCAACCTTTAAACCCCCCTTTCCCCCGGATCGGGCCTCCGGTACCCTCACTCACACAGCGAAACACAGCACAGTGCTGCTTCACGCCGGTTTTCTGTGAGACCGTGGTATCACTCCGGTCGAGCCGACAAATTCATGTCGAAGCGTGGCTCTCCCACGATCCATCACGATTTTATGAGCAAAAGAAAACAAAGGCCTAAAAATCATATTTAAAAATGACGTTTATTGGCTATCCAATGAACGAGCAGCTGCACCATCGTCCATCTTGCTAATTATAATTATCCCCCCTATATTTAGACGCTAAACGATTATTTAATTGTCCACATCGTAGACCCGCCATTTCTGCACCAACATTTTATAATCAAGGCAATTAGCGACGCCGAATTTTAAATTACCGCCATTGCAAACAAAATAAGGACCTTGTTGACGAAATTGGGGGACTGTGCGAGTAAACGTACCAGGTATTTTTTTAATTTAAAAAAGTTCTCATGCCAACATTTTTTCCTCACCAAAACCACGTGATCACCAGGTGTCTGTCTTCTAGATGGGATGGAGGGCAGACGAGTAGACGGATCACTTGATGGTAAGCGGGTACAGGTCGAACGACTTAAAACAGAGGCAGGGTACTACGCCGCTAACATAAGGACCCTGAAAATTTTATGACCGAAAATTCAGGAACTCAACTTCAACTGTGGGAGAGCCACATCATCAGCCTATCGCAGTCCACTGCTGGACGTAGGCCTCTCCAATTGTTCGCGACCGTGATCTATCCATGGCTCTTGCCAGCCATCCTGCGCAGATCGTCCCTCCACCTAGCCAGAGGGCGCCCTACATTACGTTTGCCAAGACGCGGTCTCCACTCTAGAACTCGTTTACCCCATCGGTTGTCGGTTCTGCGGCTAATATGGCCAGCCCACTGCCACTTAAGCTTGCTAATCCGGTGAGAAATGTCGATGCCACGCTTCGGCATAAATGGGACGGCTCGACCGGAGGGATACCACGGCCTCACAGAAAACCAGCATTGTGTTGTGTTTCGCTGCGTGAGTGAGGGTACCGGAGGCCCAATCCGGGGGAAGGGGGGATTTAAACTGGTACCTCCACTGGTGTCGCGGGTGTCCATGGACGGCGGCTATTGCTTACCATCAGGTGATCCGTCTGCTCGTCTGCCACCTATGACATAACAAAATCATTGACCCAAAAGCACAGTAGCTATGTTTAACTGTTTATCCGTTAAATTCTCTCAAACTACACAAGTGCAATTCATCTTGTTACAAGCTCGCAACATCACAAATTGCTCCGATTTAATCTGTTGATCAGCAAGTCCTCAACTGCTAACTGTAGCAGGTATCACCGGGATTGAGTTAGCTAAGTGCTACACGTTATACAAATGATTTTTTTTAAATATCCGACCATTATCTATGGATTTATCTATGGATTTATTTCGTCTGCCTCAGTAGCGCCGTGGCTAGTGGGTCGCACTTAAAGCGACGGCTTCTTCCAGATCGAGCCAAAATCTGTACCGTGGTTTTTCTGAGAAACGAGTTTTTTTTTTGGTGACAGATGAGGAGACGGTTCACCTGATGCTAAACGATTGCCGCTGCCCATAGACACCAGCAACACCAGTAGAGAAACAAGTGCTGTGACAACCTTTAAACTACCCTTAGACTTAGATCCGAAATGGGCATTCGGTACTTTGAGTCACTTCGCAAAACACAGCGCAGGCGCAAGTTTTTTTGTGAGGCCCGTGGTATTATTCCGGACGAGCCGGCCTATTTATGCGCATCGCTCTCCCACGGTCACAGGTGTAGACAAAAGCACTCTAACGCCTCGAGCCATGTACATAACTGACCTCACCGAACTGTTAGCAACAAGTCCGGTAGCTCTTACGCGATCAAGTTTATGGGTGCTAAGCGTCTATTAGGTACCGTACTGCGGCGCACAGGGTCCTCAAGCGTGGCGACTAATTATCAGCCTGTGGCCAATGTAATTCAGGCTTGCATAAAGCTGGGTACACACTGTGTTCATATAGGGTTGCCAGATCAAATCTTCCTACTGTCGATAGCAATTATAAATTTTTCGGGATTTGTACTTTTGTGGCGAGGACATACAAGAAGTCGGGACAAGCCCGCCAATTCTCGACCACCTACCAAACCGTTGGCACTATAAATGCAAATCCACCAACCAAGGCTCTCAAAGTGGGAATTCATACTGGACTAATAAACTCAATCTACCGAACTCTCGAATGACCTTAGATTCAAAAGTCCCTATGTAATAAATCTAAAAAAGTATTTAACAAGTTACCAGATTTAATAAAAGAGCAAACAAATGATAAAAAGTTTATAAAATTAGTCAAGCAATTCCTAGTTAGTAAAGCCTATTATACAGTAAATGATTATTTAAACGATAAAAATACATAGTACTTTAAATACATATCCTAGTATATATATTTATATAGTATTCAACCAACTGGTTAGTATCAATTTAAGTTTAGGTTGAAATTATTGATTAGTAATGAGCGTCCTCTCCCAGTGCCCTCCCGGTTCTATAGGGATACCTACATTTGATTACAACTAAAATTGTAACCTATAGATGCAATAAGGATATTGAGTTTTTTTTTTGGTTGCTTTTCTTGGCTAGGACTTATTTATTACTTGAGCATCTGTGTAGCTGATTTCTTATGAATAACCGAAAGACGTTACACTTTTGTGAAATTAAGGGTTTCTTTTCTGCCATGGCAGCCAACCGCTTATCAAAAATTTAGGATCTAAAGCAAAGAGCACATTTGATCTCTTCGGCCACATTGGCAACTAAGATTCTCAACCAGTTGCCGAAGAACTAACATTCTTGTTACTCAACCAGTTGCCAAAGATGATAAATTTTTCTTTTTTCACAACTGCCTGGTTGTGGTGAAACTCACAGTTGGTAAAGAAGAACCAACTTTCTTGCCTACTCAAGATGAGCAAACACCGTGTATAATATGAGCATCTAGCCTAATCGGCGGGAGGGACCGTTTGTGACTAATGTCCTCGGAATCTACGCTCAACTAGCTGCTGCAGGAGGCAAAAAATGTTAACTAGCGCCTCGCGATCGAGAATGGCATCCTTGGATTAATTCTCAGATTTCTAACGTTTACATTGCATTGTAATTATGGACGGCTTATATGAAAGTTACTTACAAAAGTTATTAAGTAAATATGACACTAAAAAATTTAATCTCGTGTTCAGACGGGACTCGAACCCACATCTTTCAAAATCCGGGTAGGCTGTCCTACAAATTAGACCACTGAACGCGTTACTAAGCCGACGAAGTTTGGAATTGCTTGATTCGACATGAGCTGTCGATTTTGAAGTGTGTTATTTACTTAAGAATAAATTGCAAAAGATAAAAATAAAAAATATCAACTAAAAGTTGTTAAGTTAAAATCTATTGGCATATATACATACTTATAACCTTGTTGGACCTTGGACCGTTCTTATGTTCGAGACAGAAGTGCTATTTTTGCATTGTGGGAGAGGAAGGACTCGACCTGTCGCCGCGCCGTTGTCTCTGTACCTACATGGATTATTTATGCAATAAATTTTCTTTTTAATGATTATTTATTTTACTATTTTGAGTGCTATGATACTTTTGGCATAAAACTGATTTGTTTTTTTTTTTATTTCGAAGCTTTGATCTATTTAATTCCATCATGCCAGCTGCCTCTTATCCTAATTTTATTTTCTAATCCTGATTTGCTTTGAAACTTTAAAAATCCAAACATTCTCAATGCAAACGTTCATTCTGTAACTGGATACAGTGTGTATGCAAGAAAATGATATCATAAATAATTACAGCATAACGCCTTCTCTACCACAGAACATTATGTATCAACGTTTTTAATCGATGCTTATTTTATAAGACTATACTCTAAAGGTAGGTATCATACAATAGATAGATAGATAGATATCCTTTATTGAACGAAAACAATATTTGAGATTATTGTTGGCATTTAGTATGATTCACTACATTAAAACACAAATCATAGCTAATATTTAACTTATTTAGTTAATAATCGAATATAATTATCGATATTATTGCATTCGGCTTTAATCGATTTTCAAAAATGTGGCAACCCGGGCATTAGATCGTCGTCGGGTGGAAGGGTAAGCAATGGCGGTGTAATTGGTGACAATAAAATATATTTTGTGAGTTACATACAGTACAAACTGAGTTTCCATCACCCATTCTGACTTATTTTAATATTATGATTCTGAACGTGTAACCTTGATCCAGTTGGTCCCCTGTCTAAGGAATGCGAAGATCAGACGGCATCGAGGCAGTCGCTTCATTATAATTACCAGACTTCCTGAATATTGGATTATGGTCCAAGCCTACGAAGCGAGAGCTTTGGACGCAACTGGGAATTACACGCTAATATGAGGACGAGGCTTTATAGGTATCATCTCAAAAATTCCCACTGTATACGGACAACAAAGCAAACGCAATGCTCTTTGTCGTTTGATTGAGACTGATTCTCAGTACAAACCTATTTGTCCTACTGCTTTTACTGTCCATTCCGTGTCTATACGCTAACGGGAGAATAGGGTTGCCAGTCGTCCAAATAAAGCCGGCCATAATCAATCGTCTTGGTTTCTAGCCCGTGAAAGTGGAAGGGCTCTATGCATTCTTCACGACAGTGCATGTTGGTCTACCTGCTCAACGCGCTTCACTTTGTATTGCAACAGAAGCAAACCTTGTCTTATTTGTCTTCTTAAGGTGACGGGTAGGGCACACTAGCGATGCCAATCGATTACTTGAAAATTGATTTTTTGGCGTGTATCAATTTTTCGCGTACAAAAACGGACCCAACATTTGTGCATGGTTATTAATAAATAGTATAAGTGTTTCCACTCGCGCAAGGTGAATCCAACTCGGCTGGGCATTGTTCGGGAAGCTACGCAGCATATTTTCGGCCCATCTACCGCAGTGTCTCAAGACGAAAGTCTTCAATGCGTGTATGTTGCCAGTGATGACATACGGAACCGAGCGAGACATGGCCGTTTACAATGTGCCGATTAAGGAGGCTCAAAGTCACCCAGAGAGCAACGGAGAGGGCTATGCTCGAGTCTCCCTGCGTGATCGTATCAGAAATGATGAGATCCGCAGGAGAACTAAGGTCACAGACATAGCCCAAAGGACTGATGCCTCAAGTGGCAATGGGCAGGAGAACAGACGGCCGTTGGGGCGGAAATATCCTCGAGTGGAAGCCACGTACGTACAGGAAGTCGCAGCCGTGGCAGGCCCCCCACAAGGTAGACCGAAAATCTGGTGAAGGTCGCGGGAATCCATTGGATGCAGGGCGGCGCAGGACCGATCTGTGTAGAGATCATTGTGGGAGGCCTATGTCCAGCAGTGGACGTCTATTGGCTGAAATGATGATGATAAGTGTTTGCCGAGAGATTGTAGCCCCGAAATTGTTTAAAATAGATCCGGTTTAGTAGCTAAAAATTTAAATCGATGGGCGTAGTGTGCCCTACCAGTCACCTTAAGGGTGATCCCACATGACCGACTTTTATTCGGACCTACCTACAAAAAGTCGTCGGATTTTTCTTACTACTTCACATCGACTTTTTGTAGGTTCGTGTGCGTTGTGCTATTGATCTGAGTAGTAAATTCTATTTTTCTCCTACAAAAAATCGGTCACCGATATCGGTCATAAGGGAACACTTTAAAACTATACTGTAATATTCGTGTTTTTCCCAAATGTCCGGCTATACTATAAGTTTGCCTCATTGTTTCGCTTTTAAAGTCAGACACAAGTTTCCTGATTGAATCGAACTTTAACGTATAACCAGGCAATGTATCATACGAGACCACCAGATTTTGAACTTTGTGCAGTTGAGATAGGGTTGAAAACAAATGAAATAAATGATGTCTAGTTGCCCGGTAAAGGGTTAAAGAACAAAACTCGAAAAAAATATTAAATTGACCGTAAAATTTGTACTCAAAATTACAACCATAAACTACACAGCATAAATAAATCAGAGGTCTTTTAAAAATAATCGCTAACGACGTGACTGCATTCTGCGGACGCATTCCTGTATTATGACGTAACCGATAAAGTTAATAAAGCCTTGTCTATACGTATGGAATAAGAGGAAAGATTTTTAACAAATAAACGCTGCCAACGGGAGGTTATTACAATATCAAATTATTATTATAGTACAATATCAAATTATTATTATATCAGAACACGTCACACATCATACTCTTTGAGTGAAAGTACTTATAGTAGTCTGCAATTAACTCGTGTTATATGTAGAGAAAGCCACACATCTGGTTAATATCATCATCATCATCATCAGCCTATTTAAGTCCCCACTGCTGGGGCACGGGCCTCCCTCAATCACTTGAGGGGTAATTGCCATACTCACCACGCTTGGCAGACGGGTTGGCGAGGGTTTAGATATAAATGCAGTTTTCCTTCTCTGGCTGCTGATGATCATGCCAGCAGCTTTACCTTACTCGCCTTTTACGACACCTCGGTAAGAGTGAGGGTGGCCTATTCTATTCTGCCGAGGACAACACGGTTAATATAATCTGTGAATTTTCCTCATTGAGAATCGATTGAAGACATTTGACAGATTTGTATAGGACATAGGTACATAAATGTGTCGCTGTTCTTACATAGAACTGTAACTATTCACTCTAGATCTCAGTATTAATATACGAAATATTGATTCGTAGCATTTTAAACTCTAAACTCGAAGTATTCAACTAACAAGGTTATCTCAATCAGATTACATTCACTGACAACCATTTGGTTCGATTCAATTTAAAATAAAAGCTAACAAACATGATTGGCCTATACGGAATCCCCAATGATTTCATTGGACAGATCCTCTTCCCTTTTTTTCATTACAAATCTCATTGATAATTCCTGCGATTGTATCCAACAGAAATAAATAAACAAAATGTTAAAAAGTATATTTAACTGTGTATTATGATGTTTTTTTTTATATTTTAGATCAGTGTTGCAGGTATCCATGGGCGGCGGTAAACGCTTGCCATCAGGTACCCGTCGGCTCGTCTGCAACCTATATCATAAAAAAATATATTTAGATATCCTTTTCGTTCTAATGTTGTTGTTAAGTGTGTATTTTATTTTAATTGTATAAATTAAAAATTAACCCTTAACTGAGCACGAAGGTTGAAATCATTGGTTTTTGCTCTCGTGTTATGATGATGGATAAGGTTAAAGGAGATTCTACTTTGCTTTAGTCCAGTTAAAGGAATAATAAATGCGGCAGATAATTCACAGTTTTCAATACAAGAATAGGAATAGGAATAATAATTATAAATGGTATCAAATGAGGACATTCCCTGTAATATGAGTGGGTACTCAATATAGAATAGACAAACGATAGTCAGAGGGCCTATTCTCGATCACTCGACATTGAAGTCGAATTAGAGATTTGTTTGGACGAATGTATGAAATCTTCCCCACAGGGCATAGATAGAGAATGTTCTATTATCTTTCAGTACATCCAAAACGGATTTTTTTTTTTCTAAATTCACCGGATTGGGACTGCTCTTGCGTTGCGACTAATGTTAAATTATTTATATCTATAACATTATTTACACTTTAACATTCTCATCGTATCGATTCTGAAGGTGTTAACGTGACCCAGTTGGTCTGATGCCCCAGTCCCCTTGCGAAGTTCCGACGGCACTCGCTATCATTGTAATTTCTAGACTTCCAGATTCACATCTTAGCATCTAGAGTCAACTACGTCTCTAGATGAAACTATGTCAAATGTGCGGATTACAAACTTAGTAAAAATGTATGTCCATTATTATGAGTCGTAGCAGAAACTCGAGTTTATTGCTTTCTGACAAATAAGGCACGGAGAGCCAATTAGTCTGAGCTAATAAAAACATAACGACAAACACTTCATCATGACAAAATCACATGCGGATCATTTGACTGTTCACTCATCTCTATTGATCTTCACACGGAGATGTGGTCTAAAATACAGTCCAGCATGAAAAGTTTTGCTCATATTTTAGTATTTATGGATCTTACTCCATGGGACATAGAGTTTATTTATGTATAGCTATGTTGTCACTTGTTATTCACTATACTAATAGCATGAAAAGTTGTTACTCATATAAATATTGTGGCTTTTATTCCATAGCGAATAAGGGTCAAAAGCTGTCACTGATTATTCACTAATTGTGATTCAAGATACAGTCAGCATGAAAAGTTTTGGACGCATAATTCGCTATTGGTGGATTTTATTATATGGGCCATAAAAGTCAAACGCTAATGAATGTTGATAGATTTTTGTTTGTTTTCAGTAGGCATTGGAATCACAATTTTTATATCTTATTCCGCAAGACATAAGAACGTGTTACTTGTTTGCAGTAAAGACACCACGTCAACCTTTCACCTTTCTCAATTATGCACTCTTCGTGACCTTGTGGTCAGTGCTGCAGTCGAGTACGCTGTTTTTGTTTATAATTCTACATCGTTAAAGTTAAAGTTGGTAGCAGAGATATTCATTTTTTGTTTGTTTTTTTTTTAACTTTCACTTAAAATACATTTCTGTGTGTGTAAGTCACAATTAAATTAATTCTTGTTGAAATAAAGATGATTCCATGCTTCGGGATGTAGAAGGACACGTTCAGGAAATAACCATAGGTGCCCTCACTAACAAATTGATCAAAGGATCAGTTTGTCAATCAGGGGCAGATTTAAATTTTGGCACCAGAGGACCTGCAACGAAACTTAATTCATGACCCACTCGCACGCGCTCTGCGTATCTTCTGTTTGGATGCAAGATATTCCCGTTCTATAAGGAACGGAACAGAACGAGCCCTGGCTCCACATAAGGCTAGACTGTCCACGATATGCCAAAAACGCATACTTGCATATTTCGGTCACACGATGCGAGGAGGAAATCTAGAAAAACTGATTGTGGTTGGGAACACCGAAGGCAGAAGAGCGCGCGGTCGTTCACCAACTAGGTGGACCGATCAGTTAAAAGACTCGTCGTCCTCCAAATTCTGCACAGTTCTAAGAGATGCGCTAGACAGCAACCGGTGGAGGCAGATCATCCGCTCCAGATGCAGCCATGTTGCTGACTACGATCCTCCGCCCCCGAGAAGAAGGACAAGAATATCAAAGATACGCAACCAAATATCCAATACATAAACTTAAACTTACAACTCTCACATGGAAATACCCATACGATAACTCTTAGCTTCGCCGATCCATATAATTTATTATGACACTGTATAGGTCACAGTATAAAAACAGCCAGTAGTACAACGGGCGCATTTACATTGGTCGACAATAACACACGACTCGCACGGGTGGTACTTGGACGCCCGCATGAGGGCTAATAATGGACTCATCGACAAATTTAATTAAATGCCTCGTAAGATACAGCATTCCGGTGGCGTTGCAAACATAATCTTAATGTTGCCGAAACTATACGTGGAACACACAATTACAAACTATTCCCCAAGTGAACCTACTGACTAGAAATTTCCAAACATAGTGTTTTATTTCTCCGCGTCGAACTAACAGCCACACATCAATTCATACAAATCTGTCAAAAGAGACGAATATATATCCCATGAGAAGCAGTCCGTACGTTGAACAACACCGTGTGAAGTGGAGGAGTAGAAGTAGGAAAGCGGACCCCGGGCTCCGAAGCGACAGCTTGGGACGCAACCGGGAAGCGCTTTAAACCATTACCTAATTATTTAATATTGTGAAGTTATTTTATATTAAATTTTAATAAGTCTATTATTACATTTAGGATAATCTTGATGATAACAGCCTGTTTAAAAAAATAAGTTGTTGTTTTCAATTTTGACGACCCGTTTGGAACAGTGGTAGTGAACGCTGCCTTTGGTCCAAGGGTTGCGGGTTCGATCCCCGCACAGTACAAACATTTGTGTGCATGTATTATGGTGTTTTCTATGTATTATGAGTATATATTTTTTACAAAAAAAAAGTAATATATGTATATATTTGTAATCCCACTGTTGATTCTGATATCTGTAACACAGGTGCTTGAGCTACCCATCCTCGGAGTCAGATCAATGTATGTGATGTTGTGAAATATTTATTTATTTATTATTATTATTATAATTTGATAATATCAATGAACGTATTTTGCTTAAAGTTTTGCTATAAAATACCAATAGAGTATGCAAAATATATATGGCCTTATAAAAATTAATTTTCAAAAATATATTATGAAAAAATTGGCTAGACTTACAATTTATTCTTCAACTGATACGAATTCAACATGTTACCTTTTTCCAATTTTCATTCCTTTTACAAAAGCTAGATTTCAGTAACGAGTTTCTAAGAAAAGTAGACCTTTCCATACTTTAATCAATTCTCACGTTAATATCAAAACCGTTAGATTCAATATCAATTGAAAAAGATTGTAGTAACCTGTTGTGTGTCTACAAGATTTAATACGTCGAGCCACTGGCTACATTAACATTTTAGCATGATGCACGACGAAGTCAAGTTTAGCTATGATATAATAAACTAGAAAGCTATGTACCACCTCCATTTCCGCTGCACCCGGTCATATTTCCGCCACATTGCAGATATTAAATTCAGACGATTTGTTGCTGTATTCCCAACCTATACGTATTACACTCGCATTTGTCACATCTAGCAGCATACGTCACTGAAAAACTGGACTATAGCTTTACCGCTACAAAGTCGACCCTCCTATGGTCCACGGGACGCGGGGAGGGGGGGAGGGGGGAGATACGCCTTACGAAATGTTCAACTGTTTTTATGTTTCGGAAGTGTGCGTGCGTGCACAGTCATAGGATCCCATGGGGACTCCATCGTGGGGATGCGTCGAGATTTCATTCTAAACAGTGACATACTTGTGAAAAAAATTTTTTCTTCATTTTGGAATATGGCGTCGAAGTCAGAAATATACTATTTTTCATACTGAGGTTGAACCCCTGTTTTACCGCCATAGGGAGTAAATTTACAAAAATCTTAGTGCTTCCTTACGCTATAAAAGGAACCCTTTTGCAAAATTTCAAGTTTCTAATAGCTTAGGGCCTACGTTGATAGATAAGTGAGTCAGTCAGTCAGCTTTAGCTTATTAAGGTAACTTCATCATATCAACGTCAAATTAACCTGAACATATTAAAAGCATTTGACCTACTAATAAAGTTTAACGAGGAGTCAGATAAACACCCATTCAACTGTACTTAAACCCGTCAAAACTTTAACACAACGTAATAATCTAATTTATTTGTTCGAAAAGGTCCAATTACATAATAACTTGTGTATGTTTATAAGAGTTTTCTGCGAAGGCAACCAAGCTCCATATAATAAGATCTCCCGTGTTTTACAGGATATATCTCTAAGGAGGCTTTTACATCAACATCGTAGTGTATTCTACACTTTCGCTTTCGCGCATTAAACCATAGGCTCTTAAATTCCGCCTTAGAGAGCCGGGAGAAGTTGAAAACCAGCGCTGACCGAGGGTGTACACTCGAGGCAGCATGAGCTGAACTTCGTCCCTTTGTCTCAAATTTGTTCTCCTTTCTCAACTAATGTACTTATAATTATGTTTTTAAGAGACAATAAACGATTTTTATTTTATGTTATTTTATTTTATTTATTTTTCGTCTAAAGCTATCGTTTTGGAGCCAGAGTACGCTTGCACCATGGACCATGGTCGAGACTCCCTAAATCCTGGATCATCTATACATCAATCCAGTATTTAGGGAATCTCGTAATTACAATGAAGCAACTGCCGTCCGACCTGCGCAACCCTTTAACTCCACACCGACTGTATATTAGTTACACGTTTCAGAAACTATCCGAAACGTGTAGGTTTCCTCATTCCATTCATATATTTTATACACAGTCTTAAGCGAATCACTAACCATTGTTACAATCAACATAGCTACCTTTGTTACGTTCCAATACCCTAATCCTTAGCAAGGTAACAAGATTAGTCATGCCTAAATGCGATTGCACTACGGACTGCAGTGCTCTCGGGCTGATAAGGCACGGATGCATATCAGATGAGCAGTATTATTGCACTATTGTGCCAGATGTGTCGGACTTTGCGAGGATATTTTTTTCGACGATAGCTCATTCAATAAAACTTTAGACCGTGGGGATTCTTTAGCATGAATGCCGACTCGACCACAGAAAACGGTGTGAATCGGCGCCTGCGCTGTTTCGCCGAGTTAGGTTACCGGAGGCCCAATTCAGGGGAAAGGGATAATGTTGTAACTCCACTGCTACTATTGCTAGTGTCTAGGGGCCTCACCATCAGGTGATCCGTTTGCTGTCTGCAAGCTTTCAAATAAAAAAAAAACTCGGTATATTTTCAAACATAAGCCCAACGTCGAATAATCGTACCAAGTTTACGATACAACGGTAATTTCCATATCGAATTCTTAACGTTATTTTTAAATGGAAACCTATTTTTATGAAAGGTGAATTTCTACGAATTCGGGATGATTGATGATGATGATTTGTGTAAAGGTACTCAGTACAATACAATAAAACTTAGATTAGCGTTTAAGGCGACGGGTAGCCCGAACTAGCGACACCAATCGGCTTAAATTGTCAGCTAACTAAACCGGATCTATTTTAAACAATTTCGGAGCGGGAGTCTCTAAGCAAACATTTATACTCGTACTATTTATTTAATAACACCTACTTTTTGATTTGTTTTTGCACTCGAAATTTGAACTAACGCCATAAGTGGCCGTTTTTAGCGGTGATTCAAATTTCTAGTACAAAGGCAGACCCCGGTGTCTATTTGTATGTAAACGTGTATGTTTCGTTGGATACAATTTTACTAACTTACTTACTAAACGAATAGTAATAATTGTTTTCCGAGAGGCTGCAGATTCGAAATTGTTAAAAAGATATCTGGTTTAGTTGCTAACAATTTAATTCAATTGACGTCGCTAGTGTGCCCTACCCGTCACCTTAAGGTGACGCAACGACGTAACTAGCGCCGCCCACAGATTTGTATTAATTATGGCGATTATGAGACAATTTTAAAAAAGTACAACGGTGTATCTATAAAGGAAAGTATTTAGATTTTTATCAGATGTTCTCATGTAATATCTACGTACAACTAAACATAATTCTTATTATTGCCTAAAGTGGCCACCTTTAGCAATTATTATAATTTATTATTTATTATTATGACATATATTTGTCTCAAAAATTCTAAATATTTTTTTCTATGGATTAACCGTTATACTTTTCTTAAAAATGTCTCATTATCGCCACAATTAACCAACCAATACTACCTATATAAAGAACCAGACCCTTCCAGACCGCTTCGTTTCCAGCGCTCTTTTTTCCCACGCTCATGCAAACTCTGGAATGAGCTTCCAGCCGCAGTGTTCCCTGATCGCTATGACATGTCCTTTTTTAAACGAGGTTTGAAAAGAGTTCTTCTTTCACGATAGGCAGCGGCATGACTGCTCCGGCATTGTTGATAGACTATGAACGGCGGTTACCGTTTACCATCAGTTGGTATCATAAGCAATAAAAAAAATACAAATCTGTGGGCGGCGCTAGTTACGTCAATGCGTCACCTTAATCGAACTGTTCAATAAATCTTACAGCAAATAACGGATTTTACATATTCCAACAACTACTTATTATAAAAATAACAATGATAGTCAGACAGTCAGATCTCACTTCTGTCAATGAAGTCAACAACCAAGGCATAATTATATTACTACCAAAAATTATGTCCTATTAAAACCTATGTCCTTTCCCTGGTTCTAAGCTACCTAGCCAAATCGGTCCAGCCATTCTTGGGTTATTAATAATGTAACTAACACGACTTTCTTTTATATAAATATTTAACCACATCACATACCTACATTGATCTGACTCCGATCTCGGAGCTACCTATCTAGGTAGCTCAAGCACTTGTCTTACGGATATCAGAACCAAAAGCAGAATTACAAATATATATGTCACCGGAAAATAACAAGATCCGTAAGTTTATCAATCTACTGGGAAGTTTATAAACTTTCGTAGGATTCTAAACGGCAGATAAATTGTATTATTTTACGTCCACATTTTTGTAACATTCATAAACTTCTTGAAATCACTCGTAAATTAATAAGTAAGCAATATCCAAACGCTACTCGCGATCTGATTGGCATTGCCACTATGAACATTGACCAATCAGAGAGCTTAAATATTTTACGTATTTCAAAGATTCGTATATTTAAAAGAGTTTCAGTGATTGGTCGAACCATATATAAAATTTACGAATAGATATCCGTTATTTAATAATTTTACCGTGTGACGTCGGAAATTGATAAAGTCACGAAAGTGTGGGCGTAAAATAATACAATTTATCTCCCGTTTACAATCCTACAAAAGTTTATAAATTTCCTAGTAAATTGATAAACTTACGGATCTTGTTATTTTCCGGTGACATATACATTTAATACTTTTCTTTTGTAAATACGTACTTATAATACATAGTTTATTAAAGGAAGTATGAAAATGCCCCCCACCATTAATAAACTGAAGGCAAATCGTCTTTCCTGGTACGGTTATGTAATGAGAAGAGGGGAAGAACATGTAACCAAAAGAGTGATGAGTGTAAATGTAAGTGGGTGGAGGAACAGAGGACGGCTGAAAAAGAAATGGATGGATTGTGTGAAGAATGACATAATGGGAAAAGGGGTAGATGATTCGATAACGAATGACGGGGATGTATGAAAAAGGAAGACATACTGCGCCGACACCAGATAACCTGGGAAAAGGAGTATGATTATGAATACATAGAAAACACCCAGACTAAATATACAGACCAGAAATATAGATTGAACTTGGCTCTCATCTCATCACATTTATGTTTTGATGAGATCAATATTCACACAAGTAAATAATTGCAAGTACCGTGGTAGTTTACAAAAATCATGACGCTAAAATGGCGCATCGCCATTTGCATTAGTTCGAATGCAATTGTATGAAACTGCAGTAATAATTATGTTCATTTTATTTTCCTACCTCCTGCTGGAAAATGCACGGGACGCGAATTCAATTTTATAATTGTCACTGTATCTCCGCTGAGATTCTCAAGTTGTGGCAAAATAAAAAGGGCAGCCATTATGTACACGACGAGTTATCCTCGAGCTGTTCATTAATTCAAAGTGATATGCAATAATTCATTTTGCATATTAATCTTGCACATACACTATACCTACGTATATTTTAAAATATAACCTGACTACTACAATTTTACCATTTACCATTACCATAGCTAACTTTTAGGCCCGGTATCACTACTCGTAGACATATCACTTGTACTCTAACAGACTGATGAATCTTATCATAGAAAGCTATACAACCTGTGCGGATAAAGAATGGGATCAGAAATGGCGGCGCATCTATTCACTTCTCGCTCGCACACTATTTGCGTCTATACTCGCACTCGTGGGGTGCGAGTATAGACGCAAATATGTGTGCGAGCGAGAAGTGAATAGATGCGCTGCCAGTTCTTATCCCATTCTTTATCCGCACAAGTTGTACTTGAAACGCAGTGTGAAACCGTTAGTACTGGGGTGACATATACTGTTGGGTGACGTTCTTTCTCTACCGCACCCGTATTTATAGCTACGTCAGGGCCCGGTTGAATCTCTTTCACACTCTGTGACGTTAACCGTTAACCAAGACCTATAACCACATCATTCATTCATAATTCATTATCAGCCCATTTAAGTCCCCACTGCTGGGGCACAGGCCTCCCTCAATCACTTGAGGGGTAATTGCCATACTCACCACGCTTGGCAGACGGGTTGGCGAGGGTTTTGATATAAATGCAGAGTTTTCCTTCTCTGGATGCTGATGATCATGCCAGCAGATTTACCTTAGTCGCCTTTTACGACACCGCGGTAAGAGTGAGGGTGGCCTATTCTACTCTGCCGGGGACCACACGGCATATAACCACATATGTCTTGGTTAACTACTAGCTTAACTGATAGATACTTGACTTCTTTCTTTGGTGGGGAATGTGTCAATAATTTACCTGTCAAATACGCTAAGTATTCGAGTCGTAAATCTGCGAGTAGCTATTATGTTTTATCTGAGTATATCCATCCAGTTATATGACGTACAAGGAGTTTGAGGGGATGGTCGAGCCGAAACAGGTATGTATGAGGGACTCATCCGTTAAAATTCTGAAATGAATGTAGTTTAAAATCATCATCACGTACGGTCAGAATCAAAAGTAGCTGAACATTTTAGAACTTTGTCACACTGACCATTGCGCAGTTTTAATAAGTGGTTGACTTACTCAAGCTGCGTAAAACTTAGTGTGACAAAGTTCTATAATGTTCAGCTACTTTTGATTCTGACTGTACAGACAGTCACATATCAGGTTACCACAATCTGTCAAATTTTCTCCATTGATATTGAACCAAACGTGTTTGAAATAAAGGTGTGAGTCGATTGAAAAATAAATACAGTTTTGTTACTTTGACGTACGACGTAATGGACCGAAAGAAAGTGGACGTGCTGAAAAAGAGTTAGATTCACTCTTTCGCTTCCGTACTCACTTTCATCATTCATTCTTTCTAGGATTGGATTACACACAATTAACACATCTTGAATTATGCGGGGTTGATGATTTATTAGATAGTATCAATAGTATTCCACTACTGTAAAATCCACTCAGAACTGAAATGATTTTCAACTACAAGTCTCTAAGCATTAGCTGCCATGAGCGTCTATTTCGCCCGTTTTATCTTAGCTTTAGCTCTAACGAGACCAATCAATTCGCTTCTTAAAACGCTAAGACCCGCCATTGGTCTGACAAAACAGTCTAGACTTTAAAGGATTTATCAAATAGCAACTTCGAAAAACATGTCCATAAGTCTATTTAATAGGGCTATTTGCACTCATAACTTAGAACACTACGAGTCTTGCTACGTTGGTCTAAGACTCAAAATTAAGAACTACTCGAAACTTCAAAATATATATACCATTCAAACCAATGGAATATATCGTTCGCATTATTATTGGTTACGAAGTATCAAAAGAAAATCATGAGAATCATTCTTCTTGCATTGTATTTACCCCTTTATCTTATCTAGACGATAAAAATATTGCGTTCCGATTTACGTAACCAAATGAAGCGAGTGCACCTACATATGCACCTACTTCGTAATTATGTGCTAATAGTGCATTCACCGTGTTTGGAGCGTTGACAAGAAATTATGTGGAGTATCGGTTGCATACTATAAATTCTAATGCAAGCGAGAATGCTGTGGCTCTGCATAGTAACAGCAAATGAACAGTAAGGTAACCGAGTAAGGCTTTGGTTGGAAGTCAAGAGCGGATCCTCCCATGAGGTCAATGTGACTAGTGGTTCACTTTCAAGTTCAAACCGTACTAGTGCAATACCAAAAGTGTACTAGTACACTTTATCAATACAATAGTACCTATTAACACAGTGAACACGGCCATTAGTCATATCCACAACCATAAGACTTGTGTCGTCACACATTCACGTCAATTTACGAACCTTTTTTTTTATGACTCAGTGAAAATGCACCTTATGCACGCTGAGAAGGGCTCTCCTCCTCCTCAATTTAAGAACCTCCATTAGATTCCATTAGCGACGTTCTGGAAGCGATACCGTCTCCAGAATATTAATATCTGAAATATCAATATCGGGATAGTGAAAGTGAAAAAAGTGGTCCAGATGAACCAAGCAGTCGTTCAAAAGGAGATTATGTATGATCGAAGTTTAAGAGTCATGATTGCGATTTTGTTTAAGTGGAGTATTCACTTAAGAAAAAAGTATTACATGTTAACCATTTTCATATGATTTTGTGTTTCAAATAGCACTTTCAAACTTAACGAAACAACATAATGAAGCACTGACACACATATTCACAAGGTCGATGTAAAAATGCGTCACTGTCATGCTACTCCATTGTGACTGCGATCTGTTCTGAATTGGACTAATAACGTGGACGGTCTACGGTATTCAAGCTTCCACAGGGAGGCCACAAGACGTCTAGAATATGTATGAGACCTTATCACGCCTTAGAATGTGTATGGAAAATTCTTCTTGCCACTTGATATTTTAATGTCCGGTAATTCTTGAGAAAAAAATCTAAAATCTTTATATTTCAATCAGAACAATGTAGAAAGATCAAATTGAACATTCTTCAAGAGCGATGGAAGCTCAGCGGGTACGGACGTGCGCGTTCCAAATGGAAGACCGTAGGTTCAAATCGGAGCCTTCATTAGCTCAGCTGTGAGGCAAAACCTTCTCCTCATCTTAGCGTGTAATTCCCGGTTGCATCCTAAGCTGTCGCTTTGGAGCCCGGTGTACGCATAGATTCAGGATTTGGGGAATCTGGTATTTGCAATACCAATACCTACAAAATTTACAGGGGAACCAGACCAATTGAATCATGGTTACACGTTCAGAAACTATCTAGAACCTATGAGGGAGGGAAAAATCCTGACTCGCGAGGAAACCTGTACGTCTCGCGTAGTTTCTCAAACTAATACCGACAATTGTTGAGATAGTGAGTGATAGTACAAGACCCCAAAAACCCAGTGTTGAAAATAAATGAAACATCCAAACTCAGGACGAAAGCATTAATTATGGTCACCAGTGGCTTTAGTACAAATCGAAACGTACGAATTCTTATGCGATGCAAGGCTACGCGCAGCACCATCTCTTACGATGCTGCGGAACTAATTATTAAAATGGCGCGTACAATGGCGGTTTTAAAGTATCAACAAGACATTTTATTTTAACAATATTTTTGCAATTATTTTTGTTTACTTAACTTCACTTATTTTAATTGCTTTATTTATTTATGCATATAACATTATGTATTGTACATTGCTTTATTAGTAGGCTTAACAGTGATTCTGAACGTGTAACCATGATCTGTCTAAAGGTTGCGAAGGTCAGATGCTAGTACCGTTATTGTAAATACCAGACTCATTCATCGATGTCTTTGGACGCAACCAACATCTATAAAAAATCTTAGGAATCTTGGGAATTCGGATCTTCCAGATTTTATTTTTAACTATTATTTTATCTCAAACGTAGTCCACGTTTATATAGTTAATAATAGTTCCGATCTGGAAGATCCGAATTCCCAAGATTCTTAAGAATTTTTTTTGAAGTTTATTCGCTAACAAAATAAACGTTAGAAAACATCGAAGGTGAAGAATCTGTAATTATTCCATCATTTATGTTTGATGTACTATTTATTTATATCGTTAGAGGGGCAAAGTAAATTGGCATATTTTTATTTGCATACGATATATTTTGGTAAGCAGACAATTGAATACAGAATAGATTGTCATACAGGATGTCTTCTTAAATCGAGTGTAGACTTTGTCTATGTAAACCAAGAAGGTTTAACACCCCCCCGCAAAGTCAACACCCTGTATAAAAAAAAATTGGACAAAAAATATACAGCAAGTACAAAAAAACACAACATACCCTATATACACTACACACACACCCTATATATAAACGCACACAAAAAAAACTTATATAAAGACACCTGAACCTACTTTACACACCTATCTATTATCTACACAAAAACATGATTAGAAAAAATAACACGCGACTTAACCTAAACCTAACCCTACTGTACACTTGTTGTGCTTTAGCTTCGGCAAAGGTTTGGTGAGGATGTCGGCGATCATGTCATGTGTGGATATGTACATGAGATTGAGGTTGTGGTGTGAAAGTGATTCGCGAATGAAATGGTGCCTGATGTCGATGTGCTTGGTGCGTGAGTGGAATGTGTGGTTGTGAGCGAGTTTTAATGCACTTTGATTGTCAGTGTGGATGACGATGGGTTGTGCGATAGTGAAAATTTCGCTGATGAGTGACTGGAGGTATATGGCCTCCTTGCAAGCCTCAGCTAGAGCCATGTACTCGGCTTCCGTGGTGGAAAGCGCAACAGTACGCTGCTTGCGTGCTTCCCAAGAGATAGGAGAGCCACTCATCAGGAAAACGAACCCTGTGAATGATCTACGGTCCACAAGATTGTTTCCATAGTCCGCATCGACGTACCCTACTGCACGGAACTGGGCTGTCTGATGGTAATGCAGCCGAAGTTCTTTGGTGCCTTTCAAATAACGAAGAACTCGCTTAGCGGCCCTAAAGTGTACCCCCCCGTAATGTGCATTGAACTGAGAGAGGTATGAGACCGCATGGGCAATGTCGGGTCTGGTACAAATGGCAATGTACATTAGTGAGCCGATAAGCTCCTGGTACGGTAATGCTGCATTGTCCTCTTCCTTATCAGGAATAGTCAATTTTAGACCGGGTTCAAGAGGGGTGGTGACAGATAGTGCATCTGTCATGCCAAATTTTTTCAAAAGATTTTCTATGTATTTTGTTTGGTCCAGGTAAATGTTCCCAGGACTCTGATTTACTCTCATACCAAGACAATCCTTGCATTCTCCAAGGTCTTTGACAGTGAAAGTATTTTTCAGATCATTTTTGAATTGCTTCTTCATTCTGTCATTAGTTGA
Source organism: Marasmia exigua (assembly GCA_019059595.1). NCBI lineage: Eukaryota > Metazoa > Arthropoda > Insecta > Lepidoptera > Crambidae > Marasmia > Marasmia exigua. Next base: position 12,219,868 of record CM032488.1, read on the forward strand.
CACGATGAAGAAGTCATCTACAAACACAGCAACAAGGAGAAGGTCGTTACCTTCTTGTCTATAATATAGACAATGTTCCTTTGCCGATTGGTTCAGCAAGAGTTTGCGCATAGCGTCGCAAACCTTAGCGTTCCATTGACGCGGCGCTTGCTTGAGACCATACAGTGCTTTTTTAAGTAAGCACACTTTGTCCTTTGGATTAGTGGAGAAACCTTCGGGTTGCTCCATATAAATTTCCTCTTCTAAATCGCCATTAAGGAAGGCAGTTTCTACGTCGAGGTGGTCAACCGTCAAACCATTGTGAGCAGCGAAAGCAAATAACAATCGAACTGAGGACAGTCTAGCGACTGGTGAAAAAGTTTCACCATAGTCGACTCCCGCTACTTGAGTGAAGCCTTTGGCTACTAGTCTGGCCTTGTACTTCGTGACATTGCCACTAGTGTCCTTTTTTATTTTGTACACCCATTTACATTTGGTAGTTTTTCTACCTGCGGGTCTGTCGACAAGAATCCAAGTTTCATATTTATTGAGAGAGTCAAATTCAGCCTTCATGGCATCCAACCATTTCTCTTTCTCCGGGTGATCGAGGACTTGCCTGAAGGTCTCTGGTTCCCATTCTGAGGTCAAGTGGAGCTGCTTCTCGTACCGTTGAGGAGGGCGCCTATCCCTGGTTGGGTACCTTCTCAGAGCTTCAGGTGCTGGCTCTTCAGGAGGGTCAGGATCAGTCGAACTCGAAACTTCGGGGATCGCAGGTGCATCTGAGTCTGTTAGGTGATCTAAAGTTGACGGGTCAGCCGTCACAGACGTACCTGGTTGTGGTTGATGTTCAGGCTGTGGAACTGGTTCATTGTCCGTGGGTACAAAAACTTGTTGAGGCTGTGGTGGCGATGGCAATTCACTGTCATTGGGTTGCAGGTTAGGCTGGTGCAGCCTTTTGTCTTCCAAGAAGACAACATCTCTCGATATAATTATATTCCTTGGCGATTGGGGGTCTACAAGACGATAACCTTTGCTTTCAGTGGAATAGCCTACGAATATACAAGCTTGCGTCTTGGATTCCAGTTTAGTACGTTTCTCCTTGGGTACTAAAGCGTGGGCTTCGCATCCAAATACCCTCAAATGAGAGAGGTTTACTTTTCTTCCAGTCCACACTTCTTCTGGAATTTTGTTCTTCAAGGCTTGTGTAGGCAAACGGTTCTTCAGGTAAATCGCAGTATTGACTGCTTCGCCCCAATAAGCTAGAGGTAGGTTAGAATCTCTAAGCATGGATCTGGCTTTTTCAATTATTGTTCTGTTGGCGCGTTCGGAGACGCCGTTCTGTTGTGGGTTGTACGGGACCGTGGTCTGGTGTATGATACCATTCTCTTTCAAAAAGTTAGACAGGTCCTTGTTGACATACTCACGCCCGTTATCAGAACGCAGAACTTTGATTCTTTCGCCAGTCTGATTCTCCACTAAATATTTAAATTCTACAAATTTCGAAAAAACCTCTGATTTTGATTTTAAAAGATATCCAAAAGTTTTGCGACTAAAGTCGTCTGTAAATGTTAGCAAATATAGAGCACCGCCCCACGAGTGCGTACTCATAGGTCCGCAAAGATCCGAATGAATTAATTCGAGAACCTTACTCGATTTGCTTGTTGAACTTTTGAAAGGTTTTTTAGAAAGTTTTCCTTGTAGGCACGGAATACATTTTTCCGTAAATTTCCCGCTAAAATCTATGCCTTTACATTTACTTTTTAAAAGTTGCATAGTATTTCCGTTTAGATGGCCAAGGCGTCTATGCCACAATAAAGGGGACTCTTTGGTAGGTGTGTACAAAGCATTAGATTTGTCCACATCTAGTTTGTACATGCCCTTACAATTTGAGGCTGTCGCTATGACTTCACCTGTCAGTTGACATCCACCCGCCAAAGTTACAGTCGCGCCTTTCGATGTAAACAAAACATCGTAGCCTTTTTTGGTCAAATTACTTACCGATAAAAGATTAGTTGCTAAACCAGGAACATAAAGGACGTCACTAATTCTATGTACATTGTCGGAAATATTTATATTAACAGTACCTTTGCCCTCACTTAGAATCTGGTTCTTGTTGGCGCAAGTAACAGTTGTGATTTGGGGGGACATGGCCTCATACCAGTCTCTCCTATTGCTCATATGTGAGCTAGCACCAGAATCTATGAACCAATCCTGTGAACCTGTGGATGAAGGATGAATTAAACAAGATGAAAGTGTAAATTCCGATGTATTATTCGAATAAACCTTAGCCGAAGCTTTCTTGTTTTTATTCCTACAGTTTGACACTAAATGACCTAACTTTTTACAATATGTACAAAACTGTTTTTTCTTCTGTTTGGCCATCAGCACCGTAGGATCCTTAAGTTTGGTACTGGTAGTGCGACATGGTCGAGAGTCTTCTTTGAGAAGAGCTGCCACTACGTTTTCCGACGTAATTTTAGCATTGGAATGTTCGAGAGCCATGACGAGAGGCTTGTACTCATCTGGGAGTCCAGCTAGTATGATAATGGCTAGGAACTCATCATCAACTCCTGCTCCTATTCCTTGTAATTCTTGCTGAATTCCAAGTGAGGTATGTACATAGTTTTGAAAGTTTCCTTTATATTGATTGGAGAGCAACTTCTTCATTAGTTGCAGTCTTCTTGTTAGACCACTGTCAGCGTATGCCTTCTGGAGGCTTTTAAAGGTGTCATATGCCGTCTTTGCTCCTCGAATCACTGGGTAAATCGATTCTTCACACGTCAAGCAGATTTTGGCTCGCGCTTTAGCGTCCTTACGCTTGGCGTCGGGGTCCGTGGGGTCAATGGGTGAAGTAACCACGTCCCATAGCTCCAAATCCGTTAACAGGCATTCGATGGCAAATGCCCATGTGTTGAAATTAGATCCATTTAATTTATTTATGGAAATACCTGATGTACCAGCAGTTCCGTGCCGCGTGCCGTAAGGCACCGATGGATTATCCATAGCACTTTTTTGGTAACTATACGATTATATAGCGCTCTTCAACGCGCGATGCCCATAACCATTTATTTATATCGTTAGAGGGGCAAAGTAAATTGGCATATTTTTATTTGCATACGATATATTTTGGTAAGCAGACAATGGACAACATTTCATATTTTTAACATGTCCATATTGTTTTTTTATATGAAAGTAGACATAAAATGAACAGACCCATATTTTTTCTTTTTTCAAAATTTGTCCATTTTCATGCATAAAATAATTATTGAAATTCTTTTTATTCTAAATAGACGTAAGCGCCAAATGACGTCATCGGACGGCTGAATACAGCGATATTCCTTTGCTTATCATTGTTTTAATAAAAAAAGGTACTACTGTCAAAGGTAAATAATACTAGTGTCAACATTGTCAACGTCATTCATACATTCAACGTTGACAAGTTGTCTTTTTTTTTGACAGTTACATGTCATGGGTTTGGCATTTCGTAAATTTAAAACTATAATGTGCTAAGCAAAGAAATATTTTACATTCTGCCGTCCGATGACGTCATCTTACGTTTTTTAGTTTTTAATTTTTTTCTCAGTAAATAAGCATTATAAAAAATGAATACATATATATTCGAGCAGCGGAGAAGTAAATAAAGAATTGGTATTTTTTGTTTCAGAGCTTAGCAATTTTGAAATGTTGTCCATTGAATACAGAATAGATTGTCATACAGGATGTCTTCTTAAATCGAGTGTAGACTTTGTCTATGTAAACCAAGAAGGTTTAACAGTACTCATGATAGATAGATTTTACTTTCGAGCCGGAGGTACGAACTTCTTGTAGGATGTTTATTTTGTTTAAAAACATTCGACGACGAAAATCAGTGTACAATAAAATCAACGCTGATTTATGTTACACTGATTATGGCATAAGAATACCTGTGTAATTGTAATATGTAACTAGTTTTAAATAAAAATAAATAAATACATTTAGGACATTCACCTACCAACGTTTATAGCTGTCTTTAAGAAAAATCCTACAATCTTATAATTTATTCAATGGCGATTCGAATAATAAACTTCCAGACGGCAAACAAGGGCATTCGTTTGCCGTCTGGAAGTTTATAGAAAAGGTTAAATATAGTTAGTAAAGCCGAAATAACATCACAACATCATCAGTGTCATGCGCGTCGTCAAGTAATTTATCATTACTTGTTGCAGATCATGTGCAACTAGTATCGAATAATATGGGGTCGCTAAACTGGCCATTTCATGACACTAGGGAATATACGCTTTCCGTAGGTACGGTCTACATCAAAAGTAGCTTAACACTTTAGTACCTTTAGGCTCAGGCTCCTGTGTTACGGATATCGGTATCAACAGTGGGATTGCAGGTATATACGTATAATGATTTTCTTTTGTAAATACATACTTGTAATACATGGGGAACACCCGGACCAATACAGACGGACATGTTCATTCACAGGTGTTCGTACTGTGCGGGGATCGAACCCGCAACCCTTAGACCAAAGGCAGCGTTCACTGCCATTTTTCCAAACGGGTCGACAAATCAATAAAACAAAAAAGTATCACCACACTACGAGGTATACAACACTCACACACACACACACACCCACCACACACATGCACACGCATACACACACATACAACACACACGCATACACCATATGCACACAAACGCGCGCGCGCGCGCGCAGATTATGTACCTATTGTCCAATTTAATTAAATTTAGTTTAGTTTAGGTAAGGATCAAAAACACGTGTATTGTGTGCCACCGTTTTACCATAAAGAGCCTGTCTCTCACAACACAGGGCGACCTTATGTGAGAACAGTCCTATATTTTTTCTTGCAATGGTGTTTTTTGAATAAATCATTTTTATTTTTTAAATCATTTTTTAATAGACAGAAAAGTTACTTTGACATGATACTAAAGTGTTATGCTACTTTGATGCTGACCGTACCTATTTTGGAAAGTGGCTCCGTTAGCATCAAAGCTTTTTTTTTAACAGGAAAGAAATATTGTGTTGTGACACCTCAATCTGAATAAAATAATTCCTGAATATAAAATTCTAAGCCTATGTTAGAAATAGTAACATTAAGGGCCGAAACTACGCTAAGCGGACGCCCGCGACGGGGCCCGCGACGGGCCCCGTGGCGTGTCCACGCCCGTCGCGGAGATCCGTCTCACGCAGTGTCACCAGTTCAATTTTACAGTGTGCACGTACGAGTACAGTTGTATCGATGGATAACTTAATATATTATTACCTAGCAAAACGAAGACTAGCAAAAAAAAACAACAACCAGTGAGTCCTTTTATTGAATCCAGGTTGTTATGCGGTGAATTTGTCGTAAAGTTTGGACAATTAAGGAATAAGGAACATTTGTTTTATAAGTATTTTAAAGTCTCGGTTCAATTCTATGACGAATTATTTTCAAAACTGGAACCGTATTTGAAAGTCAACTATCTTAACCTAAGAGCTATATCAGGAATGCCAAAGCTGGCAATAACAATGCGGCACATAGCGCCATTAACTGAACTAGCCCGCGCGTGCTCCCGTCGGCGGGCCGCGCGCGCACGACCGCACCGGGTCCCGTCGCGAGGAGACGGGCTCCGTCGCGCGGGCGCGGTTCCCGCCTCCATGCGACGGGTTCCCGCGCGGCTTCCCGCGTCGCGACGCGTCACTTTTGTATGAACCCGCGCGGGCACCCGCGTCACGTAGTTTCGGCCCTAGGACCCGATTCTATATCTATGGTATAGCGCTGTTATTGTAAACAAATCTGACCTTATACCATAGATTTATCCACGGATAATGATTGGTCGAATCGGGCCTAAATCAAATAAAATTCAAACATTTGCTTTCGCCACACTGAACTCTGATTTTTAATTATGTGGACTAAACTGGCAGTAATCCCCATACATTTTTGCTTCACAAGTGAAATCAAATTGATGTATAGTTTCGTAATGTGATTTCGGCTTAAGAGTAGCATCCGTTCGTTGATTTTCATGGAAAGCACGCGCGCCGAACTTTAGATCAACCCGGGCATAGTTGGGAGTTCCAGCTAGACTTGCGCAAACCAGTTCACTCTACTGAAAAGAGTGATATTCGTCAGCCAATCTTAAACTCCAATCTGATCCGTCTACTCGTCTGCGCCCGTCACTCGTCTATCACAGAAACAAAACTAGGGCATTCCCTATACTTTGGAGTTCTAACTGAATATAGCCGGGGTTGAATCACACCCAGATTAGAAACAATTTATAATTCCGTTTAATAAATTGATCCGACAGAGAATTAAACTTCGTACCCTCGCACTTGGGCACAATAACATATTCACTGCTTCAGTCAATGAAGCTGGTCTTTTGAACCTAAAGAACCGGTCTTGGTTCATTAGTTCATTTACCGTCCAACACTCAAACGTCGCTCATGTCAAGAGTCTTTTAATTATTTTCAAAATCGACCAAACGAAGCGAGTAACTTGTCATTTTTTATTACTGACGTTTTATATTCGTACTAATTCAATATTACGAAGCCACTAAACGTGTAGTCACTGCGTTAGTTCTCTCACCGAGCTAGTAGGAGAAAACTAGTTTAGGACAACATTAACAATTTAAATGTGTTCTAAAATTTTGGATCGCTGAGCCAGGGTAGAAAGTAAGTAAGTTTTAATTCTCTAGTTTAATCGTCAACTGAACTAGATGAACTAGATGATTTTCCGCGTACAAAAACGGCTGTGCATGGTTATTTAATAAATAGTGTTTGCCGAGAGATTGTAACCCCGAAATTGTTTAAAATAGATCCGGTTTATTAGCTAAAAATTAAAATCGATTGGCGTCGCTAGTGTGCCCTACCCGTTTTTGCTTCGCCGTAGTCGGGTAAAAAATAGGACTTCCATTACAGTACTTTTTGTAAGTCCTATAGATCTAATACTGTACGTTTTTCGCGGAAATTTCAACCACGTACCTCAGTTCTGTGGAACGGTTTGCCTGCGGGAGTATTTCCCGACGGTTACGACTTAGGGACCTTCAAGAGAAGAGCGTACTCCTTTTTAAAAAGGCCGGCAAAACATTAGCGATCTCTTTGATTACGTGGATGTTCATGGCCGACGATGATTACTTTACATCAGGTCACTCGCTTGCTCGTTTGTCGCCTCTAGCATAAAAAAAGATCTATGTGTAACCTAGTAGACGAGAAATAATTTATGATCATTATTTCGAAATGAAATAACAACTCATTTAATGCAGAAATAGGATTATCCAGTTCAATCGTTACTCAGGAGGATTTTGTAATATTTACAGGTTTACAAAAAGCCTTTGTATCTATCCCTGCTGTTGCGCTCAGCATAAGTAGTGGGGATGTTTGCGCACTTGTAAAATAGCTTATGTTTCAACCGTTTAAATTATTTGCTCCGGCTTATACCAAGATTTTTTTTATGACAGAGGGAGGAAAACGAGTAAGCCAGTCACCTGATGGTAAGCGATCACCGCCGCCCATGGACGTCAGCCACACCAGAAGGAGTAGAGATGCGTTGCCGGCCTTTTAGGAAGGTATAGGGTCGTTTCTTGAAGATCTCAATGTCGTACCGGTTCGGAAATACCGCTGCGGGAAGTTGAATCCACAATGAAGAGGTGCGTGGCAAAAAATGAAGTGTAAAGCGCACGATGGTGGACCTCCACCCATCCAGATGATACGGATGGAATCCTAGTTTACGGCGTGTAGTAATAAGTTATTTTTAGACCTAAAACATCACGAAGACACTATTATTCTCTAGTTCCAATTTGAATAGAAAGAGAAAACGCTACTTAAATTTCTGCAGATTGTTGAGATAAGAAACATTCCTACATTTCTAACAACAAAAATGAAATCTAAGACAATGAACCATCAACAATAGGTGATTTGAAGCGGCTTATTTATAATACGTTTAACAAGGGCGATGACCACAAAATTAGAGTAGAATTAGCTGTTCCTCCACTAAACGGGGTTAACGCTTAAACTGAACAGACAGAATCAAGTAGTGTTGTGCCTATGTAGAGGCAATTTTTATTCGAGTGACATCGGAAGTGATTTTTGGAAGAAGAGTGTGTATTTTTTTTAAATAAGTAAAGCGTCAACAGAAATACGTCATATTATGTGATAATTTCACGAGTTAGCCGGTGAAAAACAGGCGAAGTCTTAGTAATGGGGTCCCGTTTTTTACCCTTTGGTATGGAACTCTAAAATACAACAAAACAAGCCTCATTGAAATTTTGTAACATTAGCATTCTTATTGTAACATTAGTCTCACGAAAAGCAACTCAGCTAAAATGGGATTGGGCTGGTCACGTCTGCCGCATGCCGGATAATTTTTGGGCGAAAGTCACCACAGAATGGATGCCCGAAAATAAGAAGAGAACACGCGGCAGGCCGAGAAAACCGATGGAGGGACGATCTCGATGCCCACCTAAAGGATTGGACGACTGCGGCTCGTGACCGAAAACGTTGGAAAGAGGGTAGGGAGGCCTTTGCCCTGCAGTGGGACAGTACAGGCTAACAATAATAATAATAATAAAATTAGCATTATTATAGAACTTGCTGAATAACAAAGAAAAAGAGTTAAAAATCTAGTCTTAAAAGATGACATACTAATTTAAAGAAAAAATTGTTCCCATTGAAAAATTACTCATTAGCTCGATATTATCTTGAGAACCACTGAAGCATATTCAAGTGAAATTACAAAATTACTCTAAGTCAAGTCACATCACTACAGAACAAACAATCGAAGCTAATACACAGGTTTAGAGGCGAAATTGTGCCGATTCCGCGTACCTGAAAGCAATATTTCTCGAACCAATTCGCTGAAAACACGTACGTTATTTTTAAATGTCGGAAATTCTCCGGTGGGTGGTTCGACGAAAGAATTTCTACTAGACAGAAAACTGACACAGAGAGAATAGCAGGGTTGACCGTAGATATATGGGGAATCTTTGTTGCAACGGTATAAAACCGTATCCTTGACACAAATAATAACCATTATTAATGTAAGATGGAAGAATAAAATGGCGCACCTGATGGTAAGTTCGTCTTCTCATGTCAGGGTACTCACCAGTTAGCGGAATAAGCAGACTGTATTTATCATAAAATCTCAACGAGACGATGATGGATCATTCACTGAATCTGAATTGCTCAGGAATCTGACTGAATCTGCTGAGTGTTGCAAGACCGAAAATTGACAAATAATTCCTTAATTAGCAAAATTGCCGAACCATGGTCATAGAAGAAGTTACATTAATAAATACGAGTACCATTGTTTTTAGTCAAAACGTTAATCGTATGAAATAAGTTTATTTTTTATGTTATAGGTGGCAGACGGATCGCCAGATAAGCTATTGCCGCCACCAAATAGAGACCCGAGACACCAGTGGAGTCACAAGTGCACTGCCAACTTTTAAACCCCCTTTCCCCCTTTCCTTCACGCAGCGAAACAAAGCACAGTGCTGAATAATATTAATAGATACGAAATAAAAGAATTCCGAATGTTAAATTCAAAAGATTCTTTATTAACGTTAAGTACACAGACAAACAGAAACAGAAAGAAAACGATAAGTAATTAACAAATACTGCAGCCAAATTGTTCGTCACCTTTGTTAGTCGCAAAGAAAGAAACATTTAACAAAACATTTCTTTCCTTTTTACTTCGTCTATTTCCCAATTTTGGGAGTTACATCACGTAAATAGCAATCGAAAGAGGGAATCTTACAAATCCCTGTAATGCATTGCTCAAATGTAACACAGTGCGCAAGTATCATGTTAATAAATAATACATACAACAGCCTCTCTGTTGACTTCGCAAAAACAAATCATTGGACGATGCAAGGGAGGCCGAATTAATAGCAAGAGGGGAGGTGGACTAAAAATACAACGCTGGGTGTCGTTCTGCCCATAATGTTAAAAACGAGACATGACAAAGATTTACGGAATGGCGATATGCCGAATGCCTTTCAACGTGTTCACGATCTTCAAAACGGAAACGGACGATCAAAATAACTAACTATTTTACTCCGACTGAAGACTAGAGTAGTATATGTTGGCAAGCGAGTGTGTGAGCTATAGCAAACATGGGCAGTACACCTGGCAAGAAGGCGTAAGGATGATATGTGGACTATAAAACTAACTGAATGGCAGGCAAGAATGGGGCCACGTCATGTGGATGGACCACCTGCCCGTTGTCGGTCAGACGCCATTGTAGGTAATGGTAGCAGAGAAACAATGGATGAGGTTGACAGAGGACCGAAGAGAGTGGCGTGATAAAGTAGAGGTGGAATATGAAGAATAGTGGCCAATATGATGATGATATTGATGATTTTATTTTAAGGCCCTCCCCCTAGCTGTGTTTCGGGATATTAGTTTTTAAAAGTCCCAATAGATGGCTCTGGGAGTCGATTAGATCGCGCAAGTAAGTGTAATCGTGGTCTATAAAGTTTACCTCTTTATAAATAGTATAGTAAATATAAAGACACAGTAATTCATGTCCAAACTAAGTTTACAAACAACCTAGAGATCAGTAAACGATAAAATATGTACAGAAAATGTTGCTACAGGTGAAAACAAGTAGTAACTTTAAAACTTTTCGAAGCATTAACTCTAAATAATAGTTCCGTATTCCAAATGAAATAGGACTCTCGAAGCGGTCACAGTCCAGAAAACATTAGTACAAAAACAGTTGAAACTTGCCTTAAACTACTGGCGGAGTCCCAAACGGGACTATAATTTAAATAATAATTTAAAACCAGAAACAAAACAGTGCTATTAGTACCTAACCTACCTATTTACATAGGAATCAGGAGTATTGAATGAAAACCCCTTTTAGATATTATATGGACATATCGGGAAAAGGACATGCTGAGAAAGAAAATATCGAGAAAAGGACATTATGAGAAAGAAAATTTTGAGAAAGGAGATTTCGAGAAAAGGACATAATGAGAAAGAACATTTTGCACTTGACGATACCTAGAAACAAATACAACTTCGTACAAACATGATTAATTAAGAATATCGTTAATCTATCGAAAAAGACTCAATAATTTGTTTAACACACTAGCGATCTCTATGATTTCGCGGATGTTCATGGGCTACGTTGATTACTTTCCATCAGGTGAATCGCTTGTTCGTTTTTCGCCTCTAGCATAAAAAAAAGCTTCCTCGACCGTATTGTGTTCGTACTATGGGGAGTCATCGTCATCGTCAGCCCATTTAAGTCCCCACTGCCGGGGCACGGGCCTCCCTCAATCGCATGAGGGGTAGTTGCCATACTCACCACGCTTGGCAGACGGGTTGGCGAGGGTTTTGATATAAATGCAGAGTTTTCCTTCTCTGGGTGCTGATGATCATGCCAGCAGCTTTACCTTAGTCGCCTTTTACGACACCTCGGCAAGAGTGAGGGTGGCCTATTCTACTCTGCCGGGGACCACACGGCAATGGGGGAGTAATCTATAATAACTACAGTAGTGTAATGTGAATTTGAAAATCTGGAGCGGTGAATTCTGTAAACGAAAGGCTTATGGGTAATCCGAAGACAGAACTAATAGCAAAATTAAGCCCCGATACGTAGTGTGGGCGGGTGAATAGTAAAATTGATTGTTTAGAAGTAAACCACTTTAGATTTGTGTAAGGTGTGGCGATCGTTCAATGCGTGAAATCCCAAAATTTAGCAACGTAAATAATCATTACGGACAAAAAATTGTTGTTCGTATTTACAAAACAGTAATGTATTCCTTTAAACAAGGTCTCCCCTAATAATCAAGACCAGGCGGGCGAGCCTAATATCATCGGCGAGACTAAAGCACATCCACTTAGCTGGCTCGGCCACCTCGAGAAAATGGGAGAGGATCGTGAAGTAAAAAGAGCGTACCTGGGACGGCCAAAATGGTCGAAGACCAGTTGGCCGTCCAAGGTAGGTACCGCTACAGAGACGAGGTTGAAAAGGATTTGCGTGGACTTCTGGCAGATGACTAGCAGGAGGTTAGCGCAAGGACAGACCTAGATGGAGACTCTTACTATCGGAGGCCAAGGCTCACTTTGAGTCGCTGCGCCCACCTAGTTAGTTAGCTAAATAATCATTACCTCCTCAATCAAAATAATCTCTTCATCATCATCATCATCTTAGGGTTTTGTCCCGGTTGCGTCCCAAGCTAGTAGCTTCGGAGTCCATTTTACTGTTTCTACTTCTCCACTTCGCACGATCTTGTGCATCCATTGTAGTCAATTTATTGGCACGCATGTCACCCCTTAAGATGTCAAGCCACACCTTTATCTTTATACCTCAATCAAAATAATCTGTTCATACATAATTGCCACTTTACTATACAATAGTTTACTCATTAGAACCGTTTATGCCGTTTATCTTCATAAATAAGTAGGCAGATAACTAACGTAGTTCTAAATTTTACCCAGCAACAATCAACAATTGTATACCGTTGCCATAAAACTGTGCCATGTTGGCCCACCTGCCCATTGTGAAAATGTGGACCCATCCAATATAGGACTTTCACAAAAAAAGAGTATAGTTCGAATCGCTTCCTAGTGTTCAGGGTTTCGTACCTTATAACTAAAAAAAATAGGGTTTTAACCGTGGGATAGGCCGCTTCGGCATAAAAGGACTGGCTCGGCCGGAGTACGTGGTATTACAGCGGCTGAGCTAGACCATTCATGCTGAAGTGTTTCACAGAAAACCAGCGTAAATCGCTATGTTTTGCCGAGGTACTGGAAGCCCAATCCAGGGAAAGAGGGGTTTAAAGGTTGGCAGCGCACCTGTGACTCAATTGATGTTGCGGGTGTAGATGGGCGGCGGTAATCGCTTACCATCAGGTGATCCGTCTGCTTGTCATAAAAAAATTGCTTTCAAATGAAAAGCCCTTGTAGATTTCAGACTTTTCTATTGAAATTGATTAAAAAAGGTCTTTAATACTCTCTACGATGAAAATCCACCGATTTTACACAAAATAATCAGAATCATATATGAATTAATAGACGGAACCCTAAAAAATTAATAGGTCACTGAAAAGCGATGGCCGGCCCTAGCGCGGTGACCTCACCGCAAGAGATGCTTGCAAATGGAACAGCGCCTATCTGCTCGCGCGGTGCGGTCAGTTATTGTTTTTACACTCGCTAGTGATGTTACACAGCGTGGACCAACCCGGCCATACTGTCCATGGACGCGTCATTTAAGATGACGCATCGATGAAACTAGCGCCGCCAATAGATTCATATTAATTGTGGAAATGAGGAGATTTTTTTTTTAAAAGTACAACGGTGAATCCATAAAGGAAAGTTTTATGATTTTTTGAGACAAAATTGTGTCATAATTTCCTACTACAAGTATTTTTTTGTAATTGCTAAAAGTGTCTACTTCAGGCAAAAATAAGAATTTTAGTTACTTGTACGAAGATAATATTATATACAAGTAAATCTCAAAAAAAAACCTAATACTTTTTTATGGATTCACCGTTGTACTTTTTTTAAAAAAATGTCATAATCACAACAATTAGTACAAATCTACTGGCGGCACTAGTTTCGTCGATGCGTCACCTTAACTAATGCTTTTGACTTACAAATTACGATAGGCGTATTACGCATGTGCCATTAAGGGCAATTTTACGATTCAGTGGCGCCACATTTTAACTGATTGTAATAAAATTAAGACAATAAATGAAAAAAAACAATATCAAGACATTCCAAATAAAAAAGGATTTCTAATATTTCAAGTTTATTTTGCACACACCATTCATGTCATAATCATCTCTAGCAAGATTTAAAAAAGTGGCCACTAAAGTTTAAGCTTGAAAAATCAAAAATACTTTTTTTTATTTTTAATGGGTTGATATTTCTTCTGTTATTCTTTTAATCAAAAAGAATTGAAGGCGGGCCACTTGTAATTAATAAAGCTTTGAAAATAAGTATTGATTTGGTTTTCAATTAAGTAAAAATTAAAATGTTATAAAAAATGTCTCTCTATAAAAGTCGATAGTTTTTTAACCTGTCACATCTTCCATCACTAGTAAGTACTAGTCATCTATCTCACAACAAGGTATGGTACAATAGACCATTGTGGAAATATTCTCTATCAATGCAGCCTTTATTTTTAACTTCAGACGAGATATTTTGCCTAGGCGACTAGACATAATGTACTCACTTTTTGATTTATTAACATACCTATCAAGCTTACGTCACAACTCAAACGGTCACGTTAAATGTATGAAAACACACATGCTTACTATCAGGTAAACTCATCTGCTCGTGTGCCACTGACCTATCACACAAAAAAATCTAAAACAATATCCTATTCAGCCATTCTGATTAAATTATCCGGAATTTTCACTATAAATACATTTAAGGTGGCCACACACGGTCAGTTCTTAAGGTGGGAATTGGCCTAAGCCATACTTTATAAAATTTATTGTTACCCCCACTAAAGATATCCACGAGTCCAATAAAAGAGAGAAAAGAAAATTCACTAGACCTTCATAAATATAACGAGACCTTCATAAATATGACCCACCTCGCAAATTCAATACCGAGGCAATCAAAATTACTCCGCCAAGTAGAAGCAAGTTAAGCAACTAGTTAAAAATTACAAGCGTCGTAGCGACCCGAGAAGGGGACTGAGAAATTAAGCCTATAGGATCACTCCCCTATTCATCGTTATTAATTATCCTTTTTCGAGCAATTAGCGGTCCTCAAGAACTGAAAGAAATTTAATCCACGGTCAGCACTTGAGCAGTTTGGCAGGGATCAAATACGAATTATTAGATGTTAAGATAACTAAACAATGTTTTCTATAAGGGGGACATCGATATCATAATTGAAGAGAGGACTGTTAATATTTGATAAGATTGTTAAATCCCTTTGCCTTATTCTGAGGCGCCATTTTCTGTGGATATTTTAACTTTTAAATTCATTTCAGGTCTTTAATAAAAACGAATAAATGGTGAAGATTAGGTGGCGGCGGAATCCGATTTTCAAACAACAGCCGATTTCGGCGGAATAAGTAATTTGTACCAGATACAGTCGACGAAAAGTGTTTCTGAAATAAATAAACAAAATTAAACAGTGTTTTTATGATTATGTGTATGGTATTAGGATAACCAAACCAACAAATGAAAAGCCTGCGGTCTACTTTACCTTTATTGTTACGATAAAGATCAAGAAAAAAAACATATGATTAGATTTTACCACGGAACGCGTCACAATCCTACGGGAAAACAGTCTTTAATCCACGCTCACAATATGATGGTACGCGTACTCGAATAACGTCATAACGTCAGTGAATCTTTATTCTTCATATCATGATCCACTTGATAACAATACAGCCTTTATTACGCGCCGTATTTCCACCAAAGAGAATTTTAATTAGAAATAACCAGTAGGGCTAAATGCTAACAATAAAACGCTCGGTGTTCAAGAAAGTTGATTTGAAATAGAAATTAATTTTCTGTGAGACTGACGTTATAAAGAGCCTGATTAACTACTGGATATATCAAGGTGAAATATGATTGATGGCTGAAGTGTTTATTACAGTTGGTCTGCAGCCCGTCTAAGAATTGTCAAGTTCACGGCAGATGCTATTCTGGATGCCGTGTGGTCCCCTGGCAGAGTAGAATAGGCCACCCTCACTCTTACTGAGGTGTCGTAAAAGGCGACTAAGGTAAAGCTGCTGGCATGATCATTAGCACCCAGAGAAGGAAAACTCTGCATTTCAAAACCCTCGCCAACCCGTCTGCCAAGAGTGGTGAGTATGGCAACTACCCCTCATGTGATTGAGGGAGGCCCGTGCCCCAGCAGTGGGGACTTAAATGGGCTGATGATGATGATGATGCTATTCTGGATCGTGGCAAACTCCGAAGACAGCTTTGGACGTAACCGAGAAAGACTCGCTGATATGAAGATGAACTGAGATTCGGTGATAATGATGAAATTGTGATTTATAGATGCTTAGAGGTTGGTAGGTACACACCCACATACACAGAAACATACTAAAAATCGTAATCAGTAGATAATCAGGAGGAAATAATTTCGTCAATGCAATAGTCCTAACTCAATCACCTCGAATACCCTTAGTTCTATTAAAACTACGCGGTCAAGGAAATAAATTAATGCTAGTCTCAAACTAGAACTCTATTACTAGAATATACCACGCTATTACAAGAAGCAGGCTAAAGACGTACTTTATTTTGCCGTATTATCAATCTTTCACTATTCGTCCTGATCATCCATTGAAGCAACCACTTAGCTTCTCTCCTGTCCGTCGAAAGGGAAGCAAACAAAAGGCTTCCGGGGATAATGTAAGCGATAAAGAAAACCCATCCTGCGTAACGGACCGAGGTGTTGTTGTAAATGCGAGACTCAGAAAGTATGCTATAGACGAACCAAACTAATAGAGCATGTTTTTCCAAAATTAGCTTTTCATTAGTAACTGGCGTGATTCGTGGTTTCTTCCGCGAGGTGAATGACGTAGATATTTTTACGTAGGAAGAGGGCATAGCTTTCATAGTGGAGGTGAAAATCGCAAGGCCAATGAATAGAGTACAAGGCGGCTGATTCAGGTTCCACAAATGTTCAAGATTATGGGAGTGTAAAAGTACTATCCATACTTTAATATTATAGATGTGAACAATGTCTGCCAGTCTGCCTGTTGGTCAGTCTTTCACGGCAAAACGGACCGACAGATTGACTTGATTTTTAAAGTGGAGATAGTTGAAGGATGGAGAGTGACTCACATAGGCAACTTTATATGTCGATGCCGCGGGCAAAAGCCAATTTCATATTTAGTCTTGATCGCTGCCCTCGGGGCCTAGACTGCTGACATACCTGGTATAGGTAGGAGAAGTCTATCAGACAGATAAACCTGGCTGGAATGACTGCAACGCTCAATTCTACACGAAAAAATCTTCAGAACTTTGAGAACGCTTCGCTAAGCCTGCAAAATTCTGATGATACTGCTCTGTGCAGAGCTGGACATGCTTTTCTAGCCTTCAAAAATATCTAAGTGTATCTACCAAAAATATCTGAGGATTTAGCAAAAGACAACTATATGTTAGTTTATACACCAAGGTGCATTTACATTTGTTGTTCGAGAACATATGACAACAAATGAAAATACACGATAAGGTATTGTAGTAAATGTGACTTTTGTCAAAAGCTCAGATATTTATGCTATGTTTGAACTGTACAATAAACAAAAAGAGTATAAATGAGTAAGAACCTTCTCTCAAAATACCTGACTCATTTGGATTTACGTCTTACTCATGTTACCAACTTACTACTACCAATTATGGTCGACACCTTCGTAATTAACTGCATACGATAGATCAAAACCTGATTTCATTAACTAATCAATTCGTATCTTACTAATAACATCATCTGCAGGAGAGCTATTTGGAGGAACTAGGTCATTGACGAACCAACATACCTTAATGATCACATGTTGATACTCTGGAATTCAAGTTTTATTTACCCTACTAGGTTCACATTATCATCATTTCAGCATGTGATACTCGATTGCGTTCAAAGTCGAAACTCCGGAGCACAGGGTACGCTTTTTTTTATAGTGGTTCAGTAAGCAAGAGAAGAGCCCAAGTTGCAATTACAACGGCAGCTATGTCAAGGCATCAACTCCGTTGGCACCGCCATACCTGGCCCGCGAGATGCTTCTTCACGCTTCGTTTAAACCATGTTTGCACCATTATATAGTTTTTTTTAAGTCTAGTGATTACATTAAAACGACTGCCGACTTCGCAACCCTTAGACAGTTGAACCATACGAACTGGATCATGGTACCCATCCAGTTTATGCTCTCCGACATGAATCTAAGTAACATTGACTTCACAATACGTTTAATACCTAAGTATACCGGAACCTGAGTTTACAAGGAAAACAGATATTGTTGCAGGTGCGAATCTGACCCACTATTGCATGAATACCCACAGGCCATAACCACCTTACGTCCTGCGAGGCGCGCCGGGTGCATACGCGATGAGCTCACGACGCATTTGAGAATGCACTCCGCCCAATTTCGTTTGGCCACTGGGTTGGATTTGTGAGACTTACTATTGACACGGAGAAAGACTTGTGGAATAGTAAAAATATTTCTATAGATACGTCGTAGCCATATCATGAAATGCTTGATAGTTTTATGAAATGGTCGCGTTTCATGAATTACACTGACTTTTGGTCACATCATGTGGTTTAAACAGATCAATGATAAGAAATCGTTTCTCGATATGGGCAACTAAGCGCGCGGATAATTCATGAAATGATCAAGTTTATTTGATCATCTCTTAAAATAGTTACATTAATTGCCGAGAGAGGCGCAGCAAGCGCGTTGTTTTGTGTTTAAAATGGCCGCCGCTAATTCCCAAAGAAATTAGTTTTTTCTTTCATGGGTAATTTCTTTACCCATGAAAGAAAAAACCTAACCTAACCTAACCTAACCTACCCAATTAATAAGTGGTCCGCAAATAAACCTTTTTGCGCAGCAAGAACGATCAGATCAAATGTGGATTACAAAATCGTGGAATGTAAACGATTTAACAATCTGATCAAATTAATTTACCCATTCATAAAATCATCGAGCATTTGATGAAGCGAGCAAATCTACGATATGGCCATGACGAGCAAGCGAGTCACCTGTTGGTAGGTGATCATCACTGCCACCGTTAAACATCGGCGAGATCAGAGGAGTCGCTAATGTGTGGCAGGTCTTTTAGAATTGACAAAAGTCAAAAGTCGGAACTAACGCTGTTTCAAGTGTTTACAAGTGTCAGTGCTTTTGACATTTTCCCATAGAATAAGTATTTTACAGCGCCCGCATGTCAATGTCACTGAAGTGCCATCTGATCTTGCTCGGTCTGTATAATCGGTAAAATGTAGCTTGATTAGAATGACAGCTATCAGTGTTTCAGAAAAATAATCTTTAGGTCTATGGTGATAAAATCTATGGAATGAAACTTTGTTAAAATGATAGACCTTATGTCTATTGAAATAAAGGTCCAGTGTCAGCTGTCATTCTATACAAGCTATATTTTACGGAGTAATAGTACGTAGGTTTCCAAGTTAATTCTAGAAACTGATTTTGACCATGGGAGAGCCACGTGTATCGTAATCGGCATGAATGGACCGGCTCGTCCGAAGTGATACCACGGCCTCACAGAAAACCGGCTGTGCTTTCGCTGCATGAGTAAGGGTACCGGAAGCCAATCCGGGGGAAAGAGGGGTCAAAGGTCGGCAGCGCAGTTGTGACTCTTCTGGTGTCGCATTTGTCTATGGGCGGCCGCAATCGCTTACCATCAGGGGATCCGTCTGCTCGTCTGCCACCTATCACTTAAAAAATAAACTCCGCATGGGCGATGGCGTAAAAGAATATCAACTTTTCCTCGTGGGTGTTTCCTGGCTGAGGGCGTAGTGGAATGGGACAAGGGACCAACCTTTTTTATTAACATCTTAAAAGAAATACTTTTTAGGAAGTCTCCCAAGATCCTTTCTGCACATAAGTAAAAGATAATAATATGTTGCACTTTGTATATTTCTTTCGCTCAAATATAGTTTGAAAAAATATCTTAAATAGTTGAAACCTATTTAAATTAAAACTTGAATGTTAATTAAAACTTCCGCTTTATCTGCAATAATTAAGTAGGTAGACTACCTAAACGCAGACAGTCTATTCTAAACTGTAGCCTGCATTCAACGTATGTTAGTGACGCAACAAATATGACAGCAATATTGTCCCGCCCCACTTCCTACACTTACCCTACTACCGTATAATGGGTCTTTGGGGATCTCGGCTACAATTCTCGGGTTGGGACAAAATTCGTATCTGACTTTTTTTATTTAAAATTCGCAATGTCAGTCCGAAGTCAAGAAAATAGCGACCAAGTACCCCCGCACCCGCGTCAGTCCCGCACCCGATTCCTCAACCGTCGTGTCACACTGATTGGTTTCCTATTGAAACATGACGGAAAGGAATTAAGTGTGTAAGTAAAGTCTGCGGTACACACTTAAATAATTGTACACTATGTCCAAAGGATTGGTTGTCTCAAGTGGCAATGGGCACGGCACGAGAAGAACCGACGACCGTTGGGGCAGAAAGGTCCTCGAGTGAAGGCCGTACAGGAAGTCGCAGCCGTGGCAAGCCCTCCACAAGGTGGACCGACTATCTGGTGAAGTTTGCGGGAATCCATTGGATGCGGGCGGCACACGATTTGTGTGGAGACCATTGGGGAGGCACATGTCCAGCAACGGACGTCTGTTGGCTGAAATGATGATGATGATGTCCTGGGTTCTTGGGTGGTCGTTGAGAATGGCCGTCATAGCGTCACAGCCGACTGACTACAACCTCAATTTTTTCAAAGCTAGAGTGAATAGTTCAGTTCAGAGTTCAGTGTAAAGCCAAGAGCAAGCCCATCACCAATGAAAAAAAGGCAAAATATTGGCAAGAAGATATTATTGAAAATAACATACATTGTCATTTATTCAAATTATCAACTCAACAACTTCGGGCCATTTGTTGGTTGTGTGCGACCCCATGGGACAGCAATTGCAATTGCTGTCCCATGGAACTATGCTGTCCCATGGGATTATTATGGGAGTGCAGTTATTTTTTCGCACACGGTATGTGCACTTTTGCTGGAGCAACATGGTCGTGCGCGCGGGAGAAGGGGTGCGGGACGCAGTGCAAGAGTGACGTCACAGCGGTCGGCGTGGTTGACCCCCGCGACGCAGCATCGGACACTCTGCCCGGGACCCCACCGCCGATACTAGCCTTCGCGTCTGACCTATACTTTATAATTCAACCGGTAGATTAAAGCCCCCGAAAAAATCGCTTGTGGCAACACTACCGCTAACAGCTGATTTCGATTGCTCCGACAAAATATTTTATAAATCATAGTTTAAACCCATATATTGTCCTGATTTCGTCACTAAATTATAACATTAGTAATATAAGGTGTTTTTAGAATTAAATTAGTGCATAACACAGTGATTTAAAAGTGATTTTGTGCGTGATACGGCAGCCGGCAACGGTCGATGACCTTGCGTTTTTGACATTTGAAGTTAGGTACTAAATTATCTTGTGAATCATTATTATCTCTTTATTACTAGTATTTTGTTATTTATTTACGATTTAGTAATTACAAATAGATCGAAGTACTCATATTACAGTGACTTACTCACTCGCGCGAAGAGGTTAGTCTTGAATTGACTTAACCTCTTAAGGTGTTCAAGCAACTATCTGATTTGTTTATTTTCTTAATAATTACGTAAATATGAACAGAATGACCACACGTAGTATGGCTTGTGCTCGCCAGGAAGAGAGTAAACTCGAAATAGTTTCGAAACAACTTGTAACGCAGCCTGCAGGGGCTTCGTTATACTACATAACTACTCATAAAGAAAGTTACCTTTGGTGTTAACTATAGAGCTTCGTTTTCCGTTTGCTATAGAGCTTGTATATCATTTTATGATTATGTCTTGTATTAGCATTACTCTTTATGTGTTTTTAATGTTCCTTGTGCATTTTTATCTGTAAATAAATTTAAAGTTATTGTTGTAAATATTTAGATTGTCTATCTGACATTGTCCGACAGCTGACGTTGTCTAACTGTTTTTATTTTTCTATCGAATTGTCTATTCAAATTTAACTATGGAGTTTAGCTATGTTTCGAGAATATTCTATATTGTATGAATTTTAAAATTTAAATGTTGTAGAATAGAATGCGCATGGGCAATATAAAAGGACGCACATGGGCAGGACGATCAGTCTACCACCAGCTCTGAAGAAGCTCAGAACCTCAAGCTATAACAGTGCCAGTATACGTTTGCCCGTAGAGTAACGGTGCCGGGGCACGAAAGGTGTTGCCTCCCTGCACCTACGCGCGTCTACCGTCACTCGTGCGCGTATCCGCGTCGCGCCTACCCGCGGCCGGCTTGCGGCGTGCGCGTATCTACGTCTCGCGCCCCATTTGCTGCCTCCTGCGCTCGGCGGAGCCCTACCGCCCGCCTCTTGCGACGCTGGATCCTGCCGGCGCGCTGCCTGTGCTCACCCTGTGATACCGTCCTACCACGGTTGCCCATTTTGAACTTTTACCTTATATATATATTTAGTGTAGTGTACCGGTGTAAATAGCTAGTTTTAAGTTAGTTTTAAGTTAGATTTAAGACTTTAGGACGAGCCATCTTTGTACATATCGCTTATAATTATAGCCCTCTTCCCTCTATCCTTGTCTTTTCTTCTTCCCCCTATCTTTTAGCTCCGTAACCCTCCGTTACGTGACAGTTTGGCGCCCAACTCTATAGAATCCCTCCCTGTTCTCAAAATTCTAAAATAAACTTGCACAAGTTTCTGTATATAACATACCTTTCGGCTCCCTATTAGACGTCTCTTACTTCTTAGATATTTCTTTCCCTATTCTTCCTCTATTTTTCTCACTAAAATAAAGTAAATAAAATAAAAACTATTGTAAATATTTTATTGCTTTAAAATTACAATATCTTAGAAATGGCTCGTCTTATAAACTTTAATTTACTTAATAAGGCGGAACTTGAATACGAACTTATAATTAGGAACGAAACTCCTGCGGATAATCTTGTATCGCTTAGAAAACAAATTGTTTTATTGCTTCGTAATTTTCCTACGGAGGACATTATTGATTCTCCCGTTCCTCTGAGTGACGATTTGTCACAAGCTTCTTCTACAATCTTACATTTATCTTCGATGTTGGACCGATACGAATCGGGTAATCTGAAATTATTTAAGAAAATTGAAACTTATATAAATCACTTATTTTATCGACTTGACAGAATTGACACTGATGTAAGTGACAGCGACTCAAACCTTATAGAACTCTATGACGACTTAAAAAAGAAGTTTACTCTTTTGACTGAACGTTTTGACGCTTTTTCAAAACCAGCTGAGACTTCACAGGTACAAACCTCTTTGGACTCACCCTTGCCGATTTCTCAACCTAACTGTATGCCACCTTGTCATAATTTTCTCTTACCAAATTATCTAAATGAGCTAAAAAAAATTACTTTTGACGGGACAACTTGTCCTAGAGCTTTTCTATCGAAAATTGATGAATTTTTACTTACGAACAAACTTGATAAGCAAATACTTATAAGCTCGGCCTTCAACATTTTTGGGGACGATGCTTCTTATTGGTTTAAATTCCAACTAAGTCGTGACCCTTCGTTAACTTGGGATCGCGTTTCCGAGTCGTTAATTAAGGACTTTGGCCATTCTGATTATGACCATAAACTACTGCAGGCAATAAAATCTCGTACTCAGGGTAAATCTGAGTCTATTATGGTTTATATTCCGAAAATGTTTGAAATGTTTTCGAGACTAAGCAAGAAATTACCTGAGCAGGAGAAACTGCAAATACTTCTACGTAACATCCGTCCTTGTTATACTTCTTTTGTTGCTCTTAATAAAGTTGATTCTATTGGCTCTTTAATTTCTGTATGTCAACAATTTGAGCGCTGTATTGACCGCGACAATAATTTTAAAGAACCTGAAATGAATACTCTTATTCCTGAATTATCCTATAAGCCTAAACACGATTCCACACTTTTACCGAACACTAAACCTAATGTTACACATACTTTTCACTCTAAACATTCTTTCACTCCTAATTATGATTCTCATAAATCTAATAACTTTAAGCCTTTTCGTACGAACTTTTCTTCGCAGAATATTTCGTTGCACTAATACTCCTTATTCTTTAACAGACGATTTCATCTGGAAAGAAGTCCCTATCCCTTCTGAAAGAGAATCTTTGATAAGAAATGCTCATGGTTCCGCTACAGATCCGCATTTGGGCGTATTTAAAACATACAAAAATCATTGTTATATTACTGGTCTGGCATGTTTAAAGATATAGCTAAATTTATTTCCAATTGCGAAACTTGTTTGGCTTATAAACACTCTAACCACTCGCCTTACGGTCCTATGGGAAAACCCAAAATTTGTTCTAGACCTTTTCAATGCATTTCTTTGGACTTAATAGGTCCATTGCCAATGACTAGGCGACGTAACCAGTACATTCTCGTTGTAAATTGTCTATTCACCAAATATACACTTATTTTTCCTTTGAAACGAGCTATAACTACTAGTATTATACATTACTTAGAGAATTCCGTGTTCTTAGTTCATGGAGTACCTCAAACAATTATTATGGATAACGGTCCACAATTTCAATCGCATGAATTCCATAATTTCCTTGGACGTTATAGAATTCCGCATATATCTTACACTCCTCACTATTGTCCTCAGGTCAATACTACAGAACGCTACAATAAAACAATTATTACCGCACTAGCTTCACTGGTCGGTGAAGACCATAGGTCTTGGGACCTTCACCTATCTAAGATTCAGTTTGCAATGAATAACTCTGTAAATGAAGTAACTGGATTTACTCCTGCATTTTTAGTATTTGGTCGTGAACTCATTACTTGTGGTTCTATTTATTCTCAGGGTTACGACTTAGAAGAAATTACCTTTTTACCTCGTGATTTATATGCTAGAAATATTGGCCTTCTATCGTCAATTTTTGATAGAGTTCAGGTTGCACTGCGCATATCTCATGTAAAGAATTCTAACCGTTACAATTTAAGGCACTCTTTTAAAGAATTCAATGTTGGAGATATAGTGTGGCGTAAAAACTACTCTTTAAGCAATGCTGGTGCATATTTTAGCGCAAAATTAGCACCTAAATATGTTAAATGCAAAGTCGTTGAGAAATTGTCACCTCTTGTATACATTCTTGAGGACTGCAACGGTTGCCGCGGTAAATGGCATGTAAAAGACTTTAAGAAATGACTACCTTACTGTTTGACTTTACTAGTATTATATGTA
Source organism: Marasmia exigua (assembly GCA_019059595.1). Taxonomy (NCBI): domain Eukaryota; kingdom Metazoa; phylum Arthropoda; class Insecta; order Lepidoptera; family Crambidae; genus Marasmia; species Marasmia exigua. The sequence goes on from CM032488.1 coordinate 12,244,731, forward strand.
TTTATTTGCACACACATTGGACTGATTTTTGGCTACTTCAGACTGATATTTTTTATTTATACTTAGCGACTAATCTCGTCTCTCTTTACTTATAGGATTCTCTCTTATAGTACCTACTTACTTGCTTAACGTTTTCTTTTAAAAGGCGCTTCTTGACCTTTTAATTCTAAACTTTAGGGCTCTCTTTTGCCTTATCTACTTACTACTTAGCGCTTCTTTGACTACAGAGGCGTTTCTTTTAAAGGTAAATTCAACCTTTAAAATTTGTGTCCTTTGATAGGGAATACCTGAGAGAGACTAGATTGTCGGCTATGGTCATCGACACTAATGGGTTTTAAGAAACGGAGCGGCTGACAACTCCCTAAATAAGCCTAAAGTCATTCTTATAGGGTACTTCCTATGGAGTTTGCGTCATTGATAGTGAACCCTACTCCTCTTTGTGATTGGTTCGTATGTTAGAGTGATTGTTAGAGTGACTGGATTTGAATTGTTTTTGGATTGTGGAATGGTATGTTTAAGTGAAGGTTGACTGGTTAGACTGATAGTAGGGATAGTATTCTCTTAACCTTATAATCAAAATTTTCTCTGAGTCGAAAATTTTTCTGGGGTCGTGGGAGAAATGTAACGCAGCCTGCAGGGGCTTCGTTATACTACATAACTACTCATAAAGAAAGTTACCTTTGGTGTTAACTATAGAGCTTCGTTTTCCGTTTGCTATAGAGCTTGTATATCATTTTATGATTATGTCTTGTATTAGCATTACTCTTTATGTGTTTTTAATGTTCCTTGTGCATTTTTATCTGTAAATAAATTTAAAGTTATTGTTGTAAATATTTAGATTGTCTATCTGACATTGTCCGACAGCTGACGTTGTCTAACTGTTTTTATTTTTCTATCGAATTGTCTATTCAAATTTAACTATGGAGTTTAGCTATGTTTCGAGAATATTCTATATTGTATGAATTTTAAAATTTAAATGTTGTAGAATAGAATGCGCATGGGCAATATAAAAGGACGCACATGGGCAGGACGATCAGTCTACCACCAGCTCTGAAGAAGCTCAGAACCTCAAGCTATAACAGTGCCAGTATACGTTTGCCCGTAGAGTAACGGTGCCGGGGCACGAAAGGTGTTGCCTCCCTGCACCTACGCGCGTCTACCGTCACTCGTGCGCGTATCCGCGTCGCGCCTACCCGCGGCCGGCTTGCGGCGTGCGCGTATCTACGTCTCGCGCCCCATTTGCTGCCTCCTGCGCTCGGCGGAGCCCTACCGCCCGCCTCTTGCGACGCTGGATCCTGCCGGCGCGCTGCCTGTGCTCACCCTGTGATACCGTCCTACCACGGTTGCCCATTTTGAACTTTTACCTTATATATATATTTAGTGTAGTGTACCGGTGTAAATAGCTAGTTTTAAGTTAGTTTTAAGTTAGATTTAAGACTTTAGGACGAGCCATCTTTGTACATATCGCTTATAATTATAGCCCTCTTCCCTCTATCCTTGTCTTTTCTTCTTCCCCCTATCTTTTAGCTCCGTAACCCTCCGTTACGTGACAAACTCGACCAGGCTTTGAAGCAATTGCAGGCTGTCAGAAAGTTAAATGAACACTTGGATAGGGAAAGAGATGATAATGAGGCGGAACTATTGAAGGCATTTGAAAATAATAATAAGATAAAGAAAGAAATGGCTGAGTTACACACTGAGAATATTTTGTTAGTTGACGAACGAGACCGGTTGTTATCTATCATCAACCAGTTCAAGGAGTGCAGCGAGGAGTACACCCAGGGCCTCAATCGAATGTCGGTCCTGGAGCACGAGCTACAGGAGGCTCATCACACCATAAGCCACCTCCAGTCAGAAAAACAGGACTTTGCCGCTTCCCAAACCCAATGCCTATTTGAAGAGTTAGTAGGTAGTGTGCCCAGCCAAATAACTGCTTCAAATAGCCAAGAACCCTTCACCATTGATCTTACTTGTGATGATACCTTAAAATCAACTAATAAGGGAAGATTGGCTATGTGCAGCAGAAATAAAATTAAAAAATATGTTAAAATAAATAAATACATTAAAAAAACCCAGAAATTAGTTAAGAAAAATAAATGTTTATGTAATAAGCTTAAATGTATTAAACAAAGAAGGCAATTAGGTGATGAATTGGACCTGTATTCTTTATTAATAGAAAATAACATAATCAATCATGAAAATGACATGAAACAATTTCAATCCGAAATTTTAAAACTTGAGGAGTCATTAGTAGACATGACTCATAGGTACAATTCAACCAGAAATGAGTATGGAGAACTGATGCTTGCAATGCAGGAATTATTAAATCCTTCCGAGAAAGACAGTATTATATCAAACAATACCCCATCCAATCATCAGTCCCCCACCACCCATAGCAGCCCTCCACCAGCATATTGTAATACCAATAGTTCTGCAACATCAAATTTGAATGATAAACATATTGCAAACAAAAAAATTGTTATGTTTAGTGACGAGTTAGGTAAAGATATGGGACACTTTTTATTTTCTTCCGGACAGTCGATTATCAATCATTGTGTACCGGGTGCATCTTTTTCTGACATAATGAATAAAATTATACAAACAACTTTCCATAAGAATACCTCAATAGTAATTATGGTAGGGAATAGGGGAAATGTAAATAAAAACATTTTGTCTAAGTACCTACACTCTCTTAGTTTATTAGATGTAAATGAAATTGTATTATTTACACTTCCCTATAATAACAGCTTGCCACAGGTAGAAAATACTTATAGATATAATTTAAATATGACATTGAATACTTTGACATATAATGTAAAAAAAATCCATGTTATTGACATAAATAATTATATAAAGTCATACTTTCATTTGACAAAGGATAAATATTATCTTAATAAATACTGTAAACGACTAATAGCAATGTCGCTATCTTATTATTTAGATTGCTCAGCCAAAAATTTGGCTACCATATCTGCTCCTATTGAGCAGAAAAAATATGACATGTGTAATCAGATGTTGGAATTAGTTCCAATGAATTTAAATGTAATTTAGAGACAATAGAGAACACCTCTTGCACACTAGATTTAATGACAAAGGGGAAGTCTGGGCATTTAAATATTGTTCATCAAAATATACAGGGCTTCTCCGGTAAAGATTTGGAATTGGAACTTTTTTTAAATAAAATGAATATACATGTCCTCTGTGTAACTGAACACTGGTTAAGGCAACATGAACTTATTATTAATATTGATAATTATAAAGTCATAAGTGCGTTCACAAGAAAGTCGGCCATTAGGGGTGGGTCACTTATATTATTACATAATTCATTAAAAGCAAAGGAGCGCAAAGACATAGTCGCACTTTCAACTGAACGAACTATTGAACTATCTTGTGTAGAGATTGAACGGTTTATCATTATTTGTGTATACAGACCTCCCTCTGGTAACTACAATAACTTTGAGTCTGCCATGGAGGAGGTGCTGAGAAAAGCAACTAATTGCAACAAGCAAGTAATTGTATGTGGGGATTTCAATATTAACATCTTAGAACACAGTCAAAGCTCGGGTATGCTTCTTAATCTATTTAAATCTTTTGATTTACGCCATCTGTTTAATGACCCTACACGCATTACCCCCACATCAGCTACTTGTATTGATAATATTTTCTGTAATTGTAAGGCAATTAAAAAATCAATAATAAATTTTATAAATTCAGACCATACAGGACAGATAGCTGTTTTTGAACACCGTCATGCAACTGCTTCCTCTTCTTTTGTCTATAGGCCAATCACCACTAGTCGTGTGGAAAAATTTAAGGAAAATGTTGAAAACAACGTTTCCCTGATGCAAGTAAGTAAGTATGCTAATATTGATGAACTATACAATACTTTGTTTAATGTTATTGAAAAGGAGTTTGAAGTAATTTTTACTAAGAAAAAAGTCAAAGTAGACAATACTAAAACAATATTTAGCGATTGGGCTACTAAAGGCATCTTCAAAAGCAGGCGCACTTTATTTGAATTATATGACATTAAAGCTAACTCCAATGATCCTACAATAACTGAACATGTTAGAAACTATTCCAAGCTATTTAAAAAAGTCTGCGCAATAGCAAAAGCTAATTATTTAAAAGATAAAATTAAAAATTCAAATAATAAAATCAAAGCCACTTGGAATATGATTAATAAAGAGACTTGTAAAAATACTACTCAAGACCTCAAGTACTCTTTGAAAATTGATAATAAACAACTCAACGAGGACGTAGAAATAGCAAAGGCATTTGAATCTTTCTTTGCTAATATACCTCTTATTACCACTAGTAACTTAAATTCTAGTCCTCAGCTTGCTAATTGTCTTCTTCAATCGAGTGTGGACGAGTGCCTGACTTCTTTTAGTTTCCATCACATCAACCCGGAAACTATACTTAAAACTTTTAAAGAGATCAACGTAAAGAAAACAGAAGATTTGTGGGGAATATCAGTAGAAATATTAAAAAATATAATAAAAATCATTGCCCCATATTTAGCTGTAATATTTAATGAATGCGTAGATATTGGTCAATTTCCAAATCTGATGAAATATAGCAAAGTTCTACCACTTTTCAAATCAGGTGATAGAAGTGACCCATCTAATTACAGACCAATATCCATTTTACCTGCCCTTAGTAAAATATATGAAAAAGTTATATTCCATCAATTATTGGGTCATTTTAATCTAAACAAATTATTGCATAATAAACAATTTGGATTTACTAAAGGCAAATCTACTACTGATGCGGGAGTTGCACTCATCAAGCACATTTTTGATGCATGGCAAAATAAGCAAGATGCTGTAGGTATATTTTGTGACCTATCCAAAGCATTCGACTGCGTTAATCACCAAACATTATTAATGAAGCTACAGCATTACGGCCTCACAGATAGCTCTCTGAGCTTAGTACGGTCATACCTAAGTGATAGAATTCAAAAATCAATGTTAATGGAACTAACTCTTCTGGCGCCCTTTTACAGATGGGAGTGCCCCAGGGCTCGATATTGGGGCCCTTACTGTTTATTATATATGTAAATGACCTACCTTACTTCACTAAAAACTTGTGTGACATAGTATTATTTGCAGATGATACTTCTTTGATTTTCAAAACTAATAGACATAAAGATAACTTTGACGATGTAAATAATGCTCTCACTCAAGTGCTACATTGGTTTACTGTAAATAATTTACTTCTCAATGCTAAAAAAACTAAATGTGTCAAATTTACATTGCCCAACGTAAGACAGGTCAGCACTAGGATTAATATGAATAGTCAAAATGTTGAAGTAATTAATTCTACAGTATTTCTAGGCGTCACGTTAGACTCAAAATTACAGTGGGGTTCTCATATTGCAGCCCTGGCAGGGAGACTTAGTTCGGCTGCATATGCAGTCAAAAAAATAAGACATCTGACCGATATTGAGGCAGCCAGACTTGTGTATTTCAGTTATTTCCATAGCGTTATGTCTTATGGTCTGCTGTTATGGGGCTCTGCGGCTGATATTCAAGCTATTTTTGTGCTACAGAAACGAGCTGTCAGGGCCATATACGGACTTAGACCACGAGACTCGCTTAGAAACTTGTTCAAAGAAATTAACATTTTAACATTAGCATCACAGTACATCTTTGACTGTATTATGTATGTTTATAAAAATTTAGAAAACTTCCCTCGAAAATCCGACAACCATAACCTAAATACTAGAAATAAACACAAGCTTGCTGTTTCACATCTCAGACTTCATAAGATTGGTAATTCATTCGTAGGAATGAGTATTAAAATATTTAATAAGTTACCACAAAATCTTGTTGATTTACCAATGCCCAAATTTAAAACACATGTTAAAAATTATTTAATGGCAAAAGCCTATTATACAGTTAATGATTACTTAAATGACAAGAATTTGTGGAAATGATAAACTGTTCGCCTACGCCCATGACACTGTACTTAAAAAAAAATTTGGTGATTAAAAAGAGTAACTGGCGAGTTTCTTGCCGGATCTTCTCGTCAGAATCAACTTTCCGATTCCGGTGGTAGAATCACATTATATTTATTCATTTCTTAGTATATTTTTTGTATCGACATATATGTTTAATAACATGTATAATATACATAGCTATAATTTATATTTTTCATGTATGACGATTTGTAAGAGCTGTATATAAGCCTATGCAAATAAAGCACTTTTGAATTTTGAATTTTGAATTTTGAATTTAATCTACAGTCCGCTTTTTATTTATATCTTCATCCCCAATCGTTAGGATACTAATATCTCGTGCGAAGTAGTCGCACATTGTCTGTTTTCATTTCAACTGCCTTTTGTTATTTCATTACATGTAAAGTACATTTATGGAAACAACGATAATTCTAGCGCACAAAGCTGTTTTAAATGTTCCCTACATGAAAAGGAGAAAATTGAATCCTTATAAGTTCACTTTGTTGTCCGTCTGTCGGTAGGTCAACAATATCCTTCTATTAGAAAAATCTTACAACGCATAACTTCTTAACGCCGCCGTTTCGAGAAAAAAAAGTTCTAATAATCATATTTAAAAATACAAACTTTTATTCAAAAGACCAAAAACTCGATTCTTTGGAAATGACGACATCGTGTGTCCTAAATCCTATGTGTGTCCTAAAAAGAAAATATGACACCAAACAGAGTATATTATTCACCGGAACCAAATACCATTAGACCGCGAAATGGAAAGTGGTTTTGTCCCACAGTTCAGCTCATAAACGCGAATCATTTACTATGTTGTCCCGTCAATTAAACAATGTGTTAATTATATGGTGTGTGGTGATGTCAATTGCTCACTCATTTTACACATACTCAAATATATTCATTTAGTTTTAGATTGGAATTGATGTTCTAAAACTGACAGACAGACAGCTATAATTAGGACATTGGATTCCAATTACAACGTTAGTGTTACCGCTTGAATATGGGTACTGCTACATATTCAAGCGAAAGCGAAAAATTCAAGGTTAGGGTTAGATATTCTTTACTGCACAGAAACGAAATATAGATATGGTACAAGAACAGATAGTACTTTTTGCTAGCGATTTCTTCTAGATATCTTTGTGTAAAGGTAAAAAAACAGCGCATTGGAAAAGGAGTGTGAGCAAAGGGATTATTCCCGCTGTCCACCCCCTGCTTGTCCACTGCGGGTGGACAGCGCCACAAATCTTCTAAAAAGTTCTTGCTGTCCACCCGTGAAATAATAGTGAGCAAAGCAAGTAAAGTATTTTTTATAAATTGAGACAACATCACATAATCACATATATTGTCCTGGTGCTAAACTAAGGCTTGTACCATAGTACAAGGCCCTTGTACTATGGAAACCAAAAACAGCGACGGTACCACAAACACCCAGACCCAACACAAATATTTGTTTCATCAACATACGTTTGTGTTGGTGCGGGAAGCGATCCAGCTACCCTTGCGTCTCAACCGACGCACAAACCACTGCGCTAAACGGGTCGTCTGTTAGGTTTTTTTCGAATGGTATGTTTTTTTATGTGATAGGTGGCAGACGACCAGATGAATCTCTTGATCGTAAGCTCGATCGTAACTATCAACTCACGGAGCGAATCACAGCACAGACGCGGCTTCAAGCCGGTTGCCGTGTAGCCCTGGTATCACTTCCGTCGATCCGGCCCATTCGTGCCCAAGAGTGGCTTTCCCACAGTCATGTTGGCGTAAGGCAAGCTCAGTGTAGGTGATATTTTTAGGATATTCTTAGGATTGTTGACTTTAGGACTGGTGGCAGTGACTGGATGAGAAAAGTCTGGGATAGAAAGCCATTGCATGCAGTATTATAAGAACGTCTAGTATCTTCAGACCATTTTAAAAACCGGGACACTGGACAAGCTACAAAATCACATGTTTATGTAAGTACCCTTATTTAACTGGACAAGACGTGGGAATAAACGATCCTTTACTTGTGGGAAATATTCTGTGTAAGATCTTGATCCAAAACTGGGACAATAATTGGGAGAAAGAAGGCGGCAGCCCTATTTTAGAGCATGCAGTGAGAAGCCTTGTTTTCCATCTGTGTTCAGCTCCGCTAGAACGTCTATTCTAGAACCGGGACATGTCTGGGACATGACGCGTCCGGGCGGCACTATGGAAGATGCTACTTGTGACACGGCTTGAATACGTACGGAATCTATTGAAATGCCGACGCTTTCGGTGTCCCCGAGTTATAGCCGGATTGTGGCCGGCTGTAGCTATAGCATCTATAGCCGAGCCGTTATTATTAAGCATAGCCGTGCTCTCGAACTAGTCAGTTTAATTTTCCTGCGCAAGTTTAGACTGAATCAGGATTATTTGATAATGCTAAACTGCTAATTGGATTTAGTACTCTAGAATTTATGAAAGTACATACATCAATAAAGTAACTTAAAAAGCTATTGTAATGCCCAGAAACTGGACAAACACAAAAGTTACTAATATGAAGTTTGTCCTACCTAAGAATTGAACCCACAATCCTTTGAGCGTTAAGCCGACTCACTGGAAAATACGTTAAGTCTTTGAACTCAATCAAGATTTTGTATTTCCATAGGCAATATAAAAAAATAACAACCAAAAAAGCGGACTCAACTCCGCTCCGCTCGTGAACAAGGCTGCTGTAACGTAGCCGAAACGTCGAGCCAAATATGTGAGTACACAATGTTGTTTCACATAATAAATATCGTGTTAATCCCCGTATTGATACATTATAGTTATAATGCAACGCGAAAATCTAAAATACTATAAATGATAATCGCCTTAACAAAAATGTATTTAACTTATGATGTTAATTTAATCCCAATATAACATGATGGATATGTACCAGATAAATACCAAACCAAACTTTATTTTTGACGGTAGAAATAGCTAACACATTTTGGCGCCCAACGTGTGATTGTACCAACTAAAAAAAACATCGTAAAAGATAAATGACGAAAAACATGAAAGAAAGATATAGCTTCTATGATATAAAACTTGTTTCGGTTCTTCTTGCGGAATCCGGTTCCTTTTGTGTGTTATTCACAAACTATACCGACAGATGGCGCTGGGTATAGTTTGCATAGCGCAAGTCCAAACATGCTAATTAAATTACGTGACTTCTATAGCGCCGTCTCAAAATTAATTTAGGTTATAGTAACCATGACGGACTAAAAATTTGGCAGTTCCTATTTCTGCCCCACCATAAAGAAATGGAACTCGTTGCCGGCGCATGTACTTCCTCCTTCTCCTCCAAGTAACTTAAATTAGTTTAAGAACTTAATTGTTAAGATTATTTTTAGGCGGTTAATTCTTTTAATATCTATAAAAGAAATATGTAGGGAAAATGATAAAGATAACTGTTTTTACCTTAATGCAGTTTTTTGGTTGTTATTTTTTTATATAGCCTATGGAAATACAAAAAGAAATCATGGTGATTTATAACATGTAGTTAAATGCAACGCATTTAATGCATACATGTAATGCTTTGCATTGCCTTCCCCTATTACGAATACGATACGATATTTCTTTACCCAAAGGTTGTCTGGAAAAAATCGCTATAAGCGATAAGACCGCCTTATTGTACTGTCTTTTGTTGTTGTATCATGCTTGTATTTTCTTTTTGTGCAATTAAGAATATCTATCTATCTATCTAAAATATCACTTACCGATACAGTGTTCCCGAATGTATTTTCTTCACGCCGTCCATTTCTGCTGTGGTCTGCTTCTCATGTCTAAACTCCAAGCTGATTGGTTAATGGGCGTGCGGCAAATTAAAAAATAATGCCATTATGAGCTGCTCTTGGTAATACTGAAGTTGGTACGCTGGGTCACCTGCAACAATGCGATTATGTCATGAGAACTTTTTATTAGATTTTTAGAATTCTACCAGCTCGGTAGTGAGAGAAAACATAGTGAGGAAATGTGTATGTTTTAATTAGGTTGTTGACTGCCTTGTTGGCGCAGTGGGTAGTAACAGTATCAGCCTATAAACTGTCCCACTGCAGGGCAAAGGCCTCCATCATAAAAATCAAGTCATCGTTACTACAATGGGATTAGGCTTAATGACCACGCTTGCCAAATGCGGATTGGTGATCACAAACCAGAGCTTTGTTCGAAATATTCGAAACATCTTTTTCGCTCAAACCGGGAATCGAATCGATCGAAGACCAAAAGTGGGTAGTGCGTCGCACTTTAAAGTGTGGGATCCCGGGTTCGATCCCCGGGTCGGGTCAAAATTTGTACCTGAGTTTTTCTGTTAAGAAATTCTCAGTGTCAGCCTGGAGTCTGGAAGTTGGCGGTCTAGTACCCCCGTGCCTAGGAAAACACGTGAAGCACACTGGTGTCCCATCGAAATATGAGGGTAAGGGAATAGAGAGTGCTCTTGTGCCTGCACAAACACTTGTGCACAAGATTTGTCTTGCGTCGATGGCTGATCGCAGAGGTTAGCTGCCATGACCGAAATATCGATTTGGAGGACATAAACATGTGTTGATACATAGGACCCACTGAATTTACTTAAGCCGAAAGGTACCGCACACTACTTAATTCTTTAATTACTAAACTAGATCTACTTTACAAACAAACTTGTAGACTCTGCACATAATTCATATCTACCTGTATGCACATAATTTAAACATACTATAGCCATAGAATCTTTACTATTTGTAAAGAGTTAAATTCTATATTACCAGGACGTAAACGGAAAAGACGAAGCTCTTGCGCGATGCAATCGACATCCAGCGCCACCTATTGGTACAATTTGGAACTAATAAAAAGAAACGAAGTGAAGGCGAGCCACAAGTATTTTTATTAATTAGCATGAAAGAAAATACCTCGACTGGTTGGCAACAACTAACAATCACTTATAAAAAAGGAAATGCTGGCCTTTGTTTATTTTGGCTACAAAACCGTCTGTACATTAAAAGAAAGCCTGTTAATTGGCTATTGTTAATAACTTGGAACATCAGAGGCTTAGTGCATTCACTTCATTCGGGTTAATGGACTTAGCAATTAACTAAGAAATATCAGCCGCAAAATAAGCTTGGAATTTACTGATAACATTATAAAAATGTATTATTGTATTAGGGAATTTTGGTGTCTTTTGATAAGGTACATATTTTCGTCACAAAAATATTAATTGTGCATTTTTACGGTTCCATACCTTAGAAGGTCACTTGCCTCTGTTGTTTGTAATTTAAGGGTCTAGCAAAGTTAGGTCGAAAATTCAAGAGAACATGTTACTTAAATTTTTATTTTTTTATTTTAATATATTCATGTAAATGTAATAAACAAATATAAAGCAGTAAAGTAAGTATTTAATATAAAAATAATTTGAAAAAAAGGAAATCTAAATAAACCCAGTCTCTTTTCACAAGTAATTTCAAGTATCAATAAGTATGTATGTACTTATCTCAGTACATACATACTTATTGCCATCTAGTAGGTAATGTAATGAATTTAATTACAAAAGTAAATAAACACCTAGTGTATCATTTAAACAGAACAGTAGCAAATAAAATCTAAAGGCTATTAACCCAAGGTCAAAGTACAATAAATGTTTAGGGGCTTCCCAGTGGGGAGGCGATATATTTACACTTTGATTAAGCCTGCCCTGATGTGCTCAAATAGGTACTTGATTAGATAACCAAGTATGGACACAAGTTTACTGCACTGTGGATTTTAGAATTGATATATAGTATAATTAAAAGGTATTTGTTATCATCATAGATCGGAATTAGGTAGAATTATATTGGTACTTACACTGATTTTATACAGTGAAAGAATAAAGTAGAAGACTGGAATTTAATTAATTATAAAAAGGTTAAAAAAACCATTTGAATTATTTGAAAAAAAAAATATTTTGTTTGCGAGTCCCCCAATTTAGGTAAAATTAATGTATCTCCAGTAATTTAGGTGATAGGGCCAATTCAATTTGGGATGTCCATTTAAAAATGAACATCAACATTTAACGCAAGTACATAAATAACTCTACCTTATTCCGACCTCTGGTTATAATCAATATTAATTAGAATAATAACTTTGCTAAAATTATGTTGTCTGACATCCATAACACAAGTACTTAAGCTACTTAGTACAGAATCATTTCAATGTATGAGATGTATGAATTTGTTTATTTATTATATTCTTTGAAATCTAAATCATGAATTTTATGTCTAGGATGATGATCGGTACTAAACAGGAATGTTTTATTTAGGATTTGGATATATGTGTGAAGTCAAACAGCAGTTGCTACATTGTAATTTCCAGACTCCCCAAATCCTGAATCATGGTCTAAGCATACCCGGACAGAACCGGGAAAATACACACAAGATGAAGAAAAGTAGCTGAATGCATAAAAAATTGGAATAATAAATAAAAATAAGTTATATTTTGTGTGCCAGGAAGTGTTTTACAGCGCATTGATGTCTGTGCCTACATATTGTGCCTTGCTGTGTAACAGTGACTATAGATATGTACTTGGTGTTTGTGAACCAAATAAAATAAATTAAAAAATAATTATCAGTGTTACAAGTGTGAGGCCATTGCATAGTTAGGGCCACTTTGATTAGGTCAGGATTGAATCACCTGATTGTTAGTAACAAAGATTTCATGTTTCATAGGGCATGTTCAGTTGTCATATTCACATTGATTATGATTGTTATCCAACCGTTTCAGAAATGTTTAATTTAGAAATCCTGACACCGGAACTTAAAAACCCCTATACAAAGAAGACCGGTTCTTCAAAAATTGGTGCATCAGTATTGACATTATACATACTAATCAATTTTTTAAAAGCAATATTATTTGATGGTATCATTTAATGGAAATTGGCGCAAAATTAAAACTGTAACAGCCGCACTCAGAGACATGCATATCAAAAAGAGTATCAATACTCATACTATAAGCAATAAAAAAAAACATTTGCTCAAAATAATTGTATCAAAGTAAGTGTCAATATTTTTTCTTAAGTAGCCAACTGAGTTAATCAACGACTCTGAGTGTAGCAGTGTGTGTAATAAGTACCAAAACAAACTGACTACGCTAACTTGTAACACAAATAGAACCATCAATGCAGGCAAGTCACTATTACCCATTATATTCAAACATGGACAATGGGCACAATTCAGCTGTTCCATGAATGGGGCTCCACTAGGTGAATAACATGGAAATATTTCCCAATTGGGGAATTGTGAAGTTTTGCCTTGATATTTAATAATAGGCTACATTTTAATGAGTTTTCTATTGCTTTTTACATTTATAATGTAGATAACATCAAATAGGATGCCTAAAGATTAGGACTTTGGAATTATATAAAAACTAAGGAATATGTGTATATTTTTAATTAATTTCATTCTAATATTTTACAGCTAATAGATCTAAATTTTAATGAGTTTTCTATTGCTTTTTACATTCATAATGTAGATTACATCAAATAGGATACCTAAAGATTAGGACTTTGGAATAATATAAAAACTAAGGAATATGTGTATCTTTTTAATGAATTTCTTTCTAATATTTTACACCTAATTGATAGAGCTATCTCAATAGAAAATAATAGTAAGATACATATATAATTTTAGTAACATTACTTACAAAAAAATAGGATATCATAGCATAGAAATGTGATTCCAATTGGCAAACAGAATAAATCAAGCTCCAATACTTATGATAAACACTGTTCGGCTAAAGTCCTACAAAATCTTCGTTAAATTATTCACAGTTTAATCCTCATGCAATCAGAAGCAGAAAAAGAAAACTGAATACCTATAATACCAATAAGATACTGTGAGAGTATCACTTTCTAATATTTGTCAAAGCTCGCGGTGTGCAACAATCGCAGCTAATCTCCTAGTAAAACACATTATCGCGCCTAATCGACACGTAAATACGACTCAAAGGAAAACTAAGCACTCACCGAAAATGGCTACAATCTTGCAAAACGCACAGACTCAACAATCAACTCATAACGCTTACAATAATATAGAACGTGAGATAGTTTTTTACACCAACAGTTTCCCGTATGAATGCACTTTCCAACAGCTTTTACTATTACGGCCCCTAATAGCAAGTAGTACAAACAGGCATGAAAAATACTTGACTGACGTACTATACGTAGGGAGCGGTCGGAATGTAATCAGTTTTAATATTCAAGCTGCTAGAAAGGCGCCGAATTATCACTTGCACACGAATCAAGCACCAAATAACGTCACTTATTTCAATCCGTAAACGAGAATCTTATCACAAGTCGACATGAAATAATAATTTGGACGACAACGAAGCGAAATCGTCCCTCCTCCCTTCACCGTAAATCAATCATAGACAACTTTGTTTTTCTAACATACCCAATGAAGCTGTGGCTACAGACATTATTGCATGCAGCCTTGTTATATCGATTATAATCATGATGATGGGTAATGATTACAGAGTACTTTATTATATTGATTCCTTATAAAAATATCAGATTGTATCCAAAATTCAATAAAAATGAGTCACTGAAAGTCAATTTCTAGATTTTACTTTGTACAGCATATTTCTAGTCCTTAATATTTTATATTTTTCTGCTCCTTCCATTATTAGAACACTTTGATTATATACAATAATCAAAGATAGAACAATACAGAATGAGATTTTTTTAACAAAAGATAATCGTACGTTATACAAATGCTACATAGTTACAGCACTATTAAGATACTATCATTAATAAAATTTACTATTTCCGGTCAAATCAAAACCCAATTAAAGTTTTTCATAAACTCGAATTCCTGAATTTGAAGTTTTATCACAAGTCGAAATATTTTTATATGATTTATAATTAAAACATTATGCTGGAAATAGTAAATAACATTAATTACTTTAAAAGGATTGTAATAATTAGAATTTTGAGTATTTTGACATTTCCTTGAATGAGCTTTTTTCTTTTTGAATCAGCCAGCAACATAATGCTTATAAATTTACTGTTAATCGCAGATTTCATTTTACATTGTATTTTAATTTGTGATTTTTGATGTTTAATAAAACTCCACGTGAGGTATTAATATACAATATCGTGTAAAATCTAAATGTTGTAACAAAAATATTGTGCAAGTATCCGAACGTTTCACGTTTGGTCTCTATTTTATTAATAGTGGTGGACGTGGATTTACTGTCATATATCGATTGATCATTGATTTGAGATAATCGATTCACATGCTTGTTCTCAGCTAAGCAAAACTTAGTTTTATGCTAATTGCTAACAATAATAATTTGTAATGATGATGACATCGCGACATGCACACTCTGCCGTTCGAGGGACAGATGGGTAAGATGGGGCTCTCCCATATGTTCGGTCTCTGCACTTTCTGTTATATCAGATACCGTCAATTGGGCATACCTTCTAAAAGCATTACTGGCAGTGGTGCAACTAAGCGTAGGCGACCTGGGTGGGTGAAAAACAAAGAAACTAAACTAGATGTTACATAAAAATAAAATATCCTAAAGGGTTCCGTTTTAAACGATTTGAGATCCAAACAAAATATACTTGCGTAACTTTTTAAACAATAAGATTATTGGATTGCATTGCAGGCGTCCCTCCCACTCGCTTTAGTATGTATTTAGTTTTTTTTTACCTTAATTTCTCTCTTTATTGTGTTTGTAGCTTGCACACTGTGCTATTATAAATCAGATACTTGTGATTACTTACGGAATATGGTCTGGTCGATGTTTCGGCAACTATATAAGTACTCATGTTTTAAAATATTAAATCCTGATACTGAACCTGATTTTAACCCATTAAGATTGGTTACGTTGCGAGGGATGAAAGCTCCAGAAACTATACTTATTTCTGCAATTTCAACTATTGCATTTACTTAATTTGGTCAATATGCTTGTATCAGTATAAACTTCGATCGTGAACTGGAAAATGTGGAGGATCGTGGGTGGGTGTCATTGGAATATTTGTGACATTTGATACCAGTTAAAGATTAACATGAGATAAATAGGTGCTATAGTATAATAAATACCTCGTCTTTTAGGTTAATAAGTTTTTATACCTTGATGTTACAATAATTATGTTGAATTATAAAAGAGAACCTAGAAAATAAAAATCTTAACGTTATGTACGCAACATTAACGTTTCAATATAAATGAATCGATTTCTCTGTTGTTCTGTGTGATGGGCAATAAATGTTATTTCTTTCTTTCTAACTTCTTTCTCTTATTCTCTGCTTAATGTTTTTTTTTGAGTCAATGTTATCTTGATGTGATGATGTAGTCGATAAATCAATTATCGATTCCTAATCGATATCAATATTTTGTAATTGACATCACTTGAACTACCCATGTGTGCACATATTTTATGTATCTGTATTTGTATGTTGTGTTGTGTGTGCGTGGTGATTTGTGTTAATGCTGATAGAAAGAAAAGAAATTAAATAAATCCGACATAATTTAACGATGAAACTAACATAAATGTGAAGAAACACGGTGTTTTGTGTTATCAAGTGCAAGTGAATCCGTCGGGAGGCGGTAATCGTGTACGTTTATTCGCTATTTGTGGATTCTGGATCTCGTCGATGTACCATAAACAAAAATGTCAGCGATCCCGATTTTTTGTTTCTTGCTGCATACCCATCGTTAAACCTTAATTAGATCACACGAATGATATAAAATAATGTTAGACGCTTTCTCCAGCGATGTCATCTTGGTCAAACGGCGTTACCAAAGCAATAAATCGGCCATAGTAAGCGTGCGTTTCGTGTGCTTGCGCCCGTCTACACCCGACCTATCTCATTGTTTATGTATGGAGAATAAGCCAGGAATTTTTATGGGGTTTCGCAGCGTATTCTCGTTTTAATTGAATATTTAGCTACGATCAGAGTTTTACGGTGGCCAATGATGGTAGCGCGGTGGTTTGGCGGCTGGAGCGTCCTCTTGACAGTCAAGGATTTTAGTGATCTCTATTTTTAATAATCTCTCGATCATTTAGTGCAGCATAATGACATTCTTGTAATGAAGTGCCGTTCTGTGGTTTCGCGGGACATGTGCCAATTATCACGGTCTTGACGAAAGCGCGCCGATACCGTATGTATACAAATACCACTGTTTGTGTATGGAACATGAGCATTTACAATTATTTCATTGATCAGTAGAGCTCTTGTTGTGATAAGAGTGCACAACAATTTAATACTCGGACAGCTGTATGTATAGACATTCAATGGGGCCTAGGTTAAGCTGGCTACAGTCTGTGTACACATTGTTATTGTAAAATATAAATTTACAACATTCAATGGGTTTTTAGTGCTTTGAAATACAAAAATAATATATGAGCCTATGTAAAAGAAGATTCTCATAAACTTATAGTTTTTATTATTCATGGCAACAGAACATTTAATGAATTCAGAGAAATTCAGATTAATTTACTGGCTTTATTAAACTTGAAAGTAATTGTATTCCCTATTCAGTGTTTTGAATGCTAAAAAACAAGTTTTACATTTAAAATGTAAAATAAGTGATAGCTTACATCCTGCAGGCATGTGAAAATCTAAACTATCTTTAAAAACAAATGCTCATGTTATAGCATTAATGTTTTTTAATTTTTATAGTGTAAAAAATATAGGTAACTAATTATTTTGCAATAACAAACTTATTATCATTAGTTGTGTGCTCTAGTTTAGGTATGTACACACAATTCATTTAAATTTCAAATTTTTACATAGACAGGGATTGAATCCACGGTAATTGATTTCCTGCCGGATAAAAATGTAGATAAATAATAGTTTTTATTAATTTTAGGTCCATAAAGAACACTTCTGAATGTCTATGTGTAATACCTACAGTTACAAGTAATAAAGATTCTGATTCTGATTCTCCCGTTGATTCAGAATGTTGATCAAAATACCTATAAATAACTTCTCCATACTGGATTGGCCTTATTTTCATTATTAACTTTCCTAGATTTCTATTAATGGCCTTGAAATCTCCATGATGTTGTTTCACACGAATGGATGTTGTGCTCAGTAATGGATTTCCGTGGGTATTGATTATGTAAAAGAATACTGTGACCTTGTAATAAAGTGTAAGATAAAATCTACAGAAAGTACAATATTTTTGGATTGAGGAAACGGAGTGCCTTACTTTACATCATCAGAAAACAACAAATATCAATGTTCACCTTTGTTGTTATGGCAACAGATAAAGTTAGGATCAGTGGTAGTGAATGCTGCATTTGGTACAACGGATGCGGGTTGGATGAATCGATGGGGAATATCAGGGATGTTTCGATAAATTAAACATACTGTGCCCAGATAACCTGAGAACAGGACAGGAGAGTGATGATAAATCTTGAATGGGATAAATAATAAGTACACATATGCAATACTATTCCATCTTGGGTTTTGTGTGGTGTAGTGAACACTTTGTTGTTAATATGATTTTGGGTATAGCAATTTATTTGCAATTTTTTCTTAAGTAAATAATGCACTTAAAAACTGACTTGAAGACTGTCCAAAATTTTTAAGTGCATTAATTTACTTTGTTGTTATTTGAGTAGGTGTAGATTTTTGGTCGATTCTGACACCCTAACACAAACAATAGGATGCCTTTTCACCAAAGAAGTGCTACGGGGCTATGCTGCAAAAATGTGAAAGCTAATGAACATTATAACAGATGCATCATATGCAACATACCATAATGATTTGGTATATCTATAGCAATGTAGCAAAGAATAACAGGTAAAATTGGACCCTTAAGCATTTACTTTGAGGTTAGGTGAATCAGGACTTGGGAATATACAACATTCTATGAAAAGTTTGACAATTAAAAAGAGTATCGGAGTTTCTTGCTGGATATTCTTGACCAGAAACAATCTGAGCCCGTGGTAGAATCACATTATATATTTATATTTTTGGTAACTTTCCGAATAAAAAGGCTATTGAATTGAATCGAATTGAATTTTTGATATATCTTATGTATTAACATGTAAATTATTAATGTATAATGATTTGTAAGTGCTGTGTATGCCTATGCACAGAAATTTTTGTTTTGATTTTGATTGGTATAATGTTGTTGGCTGACAATTCTTTATTGTTAAACTACTTACTAGATCCAAGAATTGTATTTTTTATTGTATAAGGAGTATCTTCCTTGAGCATCACAATCATAATTTTGAATGAACTTATGATATCCAAGATTTTCCTGTGTATTTATTGAGTACCTATTTGTAATTCAAGATGTAATATTCATGTAATCTATTGATATAACGTTTTATCAAAACTTCCATAAATCCAAGGGCCTTTCTAAAAATTGCTAACTTTTAAACTTGATATTCTTAACATAGTCTTAGTTACATAACAACAACAGACAGTACATAAGGCAGTCTTATCGCTTGTAGTGATAGTGATTTCATTCAGACAACCTTTGGGTAGAGAAAAGGTATAAGATATTCGTAATACATTTTAGGATAATAAATAAACTCCAACTAAAATATTATAATAAAACTTACTACACTAGCTCAGGAACCTAATGTTGATTGCTGTATAGTAGATTAAAGTATTTGCAACTTAGTTCTTATACTGCAAAAAGTTTTAGAAAATTCCAGTTTTCTTGAACTAATTGAAAACATTCAACCACTAAATTTCTAATGTATTTTATAATAACGTTATTAATAAAGCCTTTTATTCAGTGATAAGAGTTAGGACATCACTGCTATAGTATATCATGCCTCTCAGCATAAGCCTCTACCAAAAATGTCCATTGCCCCATCTGTTGTATCGCCTACTAGTTTCTCCTACTGTCTGAAATATCGACATACAAAACAATTTATTGTAATTATCTTCTATAATATTTATAAAGAGGTAAATCCTACAGACAGCGGCAATCCCTATATGTTGTATGTAATCGGAAAACACGAAATGATTGCGCGATGTAATCGACACTTAGCACCATCTATTGGTATAAAGTGCAACTTACGTCCCGAAACGAAGTCAGGGCGGGCCACTAGTTATTAATAAACCCGGATTTATTGCAATGTAAAGTAATTTTGAATATCATTTTATTGTAATTAACATCAGTAATTTATGTGTATACAGTCAAGTTGGCGAAGGCACGCAGGGGCATGATAAAGGAGAAGGAGAAGGGTGGAGGCGCCCGCCTCAAAGACGAGCCCAACGACCCTGCAGAGCCTGGTAAGACAACCTTTGTTTGTTTGCTATTATTTATGGTTACTGGCATATCTGGCGGATTAGCAAAGCAACGTTGATGGCTTAGCTGCAGTTTAGGTAAGGGAGTTGCCACACTGGCGGATTGCAAGCGCAAGAGGACGCAGCAAACACGTCGCGGATGCGTCGTGGCATTCCGCTAGTGTGGCAACTCCCTAAGTATTACTGCCGGTCAGATACTGCATCCAAACCCTCCGCCAAACGTAAAGGATCCCAACATCGTCATCGTCAGCCCATTTAAGTCCCCACTGCTGGGGCACGGGCCTCCCTCAATCACATGAGGGGTAATTGCCATACTCACCACGCTTGGCAGACGGGTTGGCGAGGGTTTTGATATAAATGCAGAGTTTTCCTTCTCTGGGTGCTGATGATCATGCCTGCATGATCAGCTTTACCTTAGTCGCCTTTTACGACACCTCGGTAAGAGTGAGGGTGGCCTATTCTACTCTGCCGGCGACCACACGGCAAAGGATCCCATCCTTATGGGTAACGGTGGGTAAGACCGAGAGAGGGCGATGCGGCGGCGCGCCAGCGTACTTTAGTGGGAATAAAAGTGCGAAACTTTAAAGTACAATGGCAGCTGTGAATTCAAAGCCTAAAGTGAAACTACTAGTTAGGTCTAATCTTGGTAATTAAAGAGAAAATTATTTATGGCACAGTATTAATTTGGCATGGCAACACTTTATAGACGTTGTTAAATGTTGTCTAATTTAAAAAGTTCTAACACTTGATGTATCTTTCATTTCATGGGACTGCAACTGATTCGAAATCTCATTCATTCATTGACCCGATTCCGTACTAAGTAGCTTTACCACTTGATTTACACATATCTAACTAACTAACTTACTAGGTTTGCGCAGCGACCCATAGTGAGTCTTGGCCTCCGATAATAAGAGCCTCCATCTTGGTCGATCCTGCGCCACCTCCAGCCAGTCATCTGCCACACACACACACATATCAGAAAACTAATAATTGTCTTTGTTTTTGGATTTAATCATAACGCGCAGCGATGCTTTGATTCTGCCAATGTCAAGTGTGTTATTATTTTGACCGGTAAAAGAGAGACTATAAATCTTCACATTCGCGCCAATATTCAACCAACAATTCCAATGGTAAACAATAAATAGAAACAAACAAATTCTTGAATCGATTTCTCAATAGAAGCAGTGATGGTGAAAGCCTAGCACTGGTACCAGCGATGCATGTAATAAATTCAACTCGTTTATTGTTATTGCCAATAATGCGCGGAGATCAGTGGCTTAATTTATACCACGGTGATAATAGGGGCTAAAGCCTGTTAAATCCGATGTATGGTTTACTGTTGGAATGAGGTCCAACTTTAACATCGTCCCAAGAATTCGGGATCTCGGGGCGTGATATTTTTTCTCATACGATATATATTGCTTTAAACTTTCATGGTCACTAACATTAGAATAGTTGTTAACGAGATATCTACCATGTATCTTTAGTTTATTAAAGCCATAAGCCCGATTGACCGTTTATTAGCCAACACCGTTTAGACAACATCATATACATTGATCTGACTCCGAGACAGATCTGTTCCGACCGTATTTTTGAGTTTCCGATATTTCGGCGCTTGTAAGCGCCATGGTCACGGAGTAACTGAAGTTTTTGCGAGTAAGTTGTTGGCAGACATATCGGTTCCTCCTCGCAGGTTTTTATTACGGCTTTTTTTAAACTCAAAAATGAGGTTTCTAATCATACGATATGATATAATTATAACATTTTTTGTATGGTTTTCATGCCACATCCGCCATGTTTTTTCTTATAGCAAATCTCAAGAATTGGACTCCAGTGATGTAGCATGCTCTAGAGGGACTCAGTGTCAATAGGCGGCGGCAAACGCTTACCATCAGGTGAACCGTTTGCTCGTATGCCACCTATCAGAATTTTTTTTTAAATCTAATTAAAATATGTCTCACTGCGCACGCGCACAGTAAATAAGCGATCTTTCAGTCAAAGCGCGAATGATACAAAAATACTGGACTAGTAACCGGTTCTCCGCCGATGGCGATGTCGTATCATCAATTTTATAAATAGCAGAAGGAAATTAAATATAAAAAGAGTAACAAAATGTTTTTCCTCCACTTCGGATTAATGACCTTGAGGGTCTACACCGAAACGGAATTTGTGTTCGAATCTCTATCCCCGTCCCTTTCACACGCGCTGGGCGCCTCTTTTGTTTAAATGAGACGTGTATTCTTATTTGTTATGGGACGGGTTCGTTATAGGCCCTTTGAAGATGGATCACCTGATGATAAGCAATTGCTGGCGCCCATGCAACAACAGTAGAGTTACAAGTGCGCTGCCAACTTTTGAACCCCTCTCTTCCCCGGTTTCACCTGAAAGGGAACAATATTTTTGAAATAATGATCTTACTAGACAGGGCTACTAGGCTTTATACACGATAAAGCGTAGCGTGAAATTTCTGTGATTAGTTGATAATTTTGCCGTCGTATTGCTTTAAAAATCACTACACACTACAGAAATATACTTACTCCATTTTATATAAAATTTTACGAAATGATTATGGGTTATTTCGAAACGGATAAACTGTCTATTCTAAAAAGTACGAAGGCGACACTGAAAGTTTTTAGAACTGGCCTCTTGTAATTGATATACTAACTAAAAATGGTTTAAATTTTGCGAATGGAACTCTTTGCCAATATTATTATCTATGCCATTCAACATATAAAAAAGTATTATACTTAGTTTGTGGTGATAACTTGCTACAGTCCGATCACGGTTATTTGGTACGTGGCAAACATTGGAACTAATGCTGTTTTGACATTTTCGCATAAAAAACATTTACAACGCCCCCTGTCAATGTCACTGATGTGCCTTCTGATCGTAGTCGCACCATCATAGACTTAGGATACAATGTACTCTGTGGACTTAGGATGCCGCCATTCTGTGGGTCGCACTATGTTGATTCAGTTTTTGATTTTCTAAAGACCTTCATTTGTCGCCGTCGTACTATCTTTTTACACAGTTATTACAATAAAGATATTTAATAAATTTAAGTTACATTGGTTACATACTTACTATGTTCATCTATTCCTTTAGAAGTACTCTGGTTACTGGTTGTAGTTTATATTTTCTTAGAGTACGTACATACATACATATGAACAGGTATCTCCCTGCCACAGGCTGGTTATTCAACCGCCAAGCAACTCTTGCATTTCTGTGTTACGGCTCTCGTAAAGTAGGGTTGTCAGCTGGATATTGATATTAAATGTATGAATCTGAGGGCCTAATCTAAAGCAGACGTTACGACCGAATCGGAGTTTCCCTCTCTTTCACATGCGCTGTGTGTCGTCTCCTTTGTTTGGATGCGACAGGTATATTCTCGATCGTTAAGGAGCGGCTTTTAAGGTGACAGGTAGGGTACACTAGCTACTCTAATCGATTTTAATTTTTAGCTACTAAACCGGATCTATTTTAAACAATTTCGGGGTTACAACCTCCCAGATGCGTCCAAAGTTATCGCTTCGGAGCCCGGGGTACCCTTGAACCATGATCCAGGATTCGGGAAGTCTAGTATGTAATTACAATGAAACGACTGCCGTCTGACCAACCCTTGAGGGTAACCAGACCAAGTGGATCACGATTACATGTTCAGAATCATTATCTCAAATATTGTAGGTAGGTATCCACAATTTTTGAAAAATTATCTGAGACGTGAAGGTTTTCTCACGATGTTTTCCCTCAACGCCTAGCTTATAGTAGAAATATGCACGTAGATTTGAAAAATCCATGGAAGATCCGTTCTTATCCTTTGAGCTACCATTTCTCGAATATACTACGATTGCTAAAGTAAATAATCCCCTGTTTACTACCAGCTTGAATCTCTCTCGCAACAAAAAAAAAATCGATAAGCGAAATAAAATATTTATCACATTTCAGCTAAGCTACTTTAGTTTACGATTCGCCGTAAAACGCAAACACCGTTGACACAGATTGCGAAACTAATCGAGAAACATTTATAAATCGATCAAGAATGCGCTCTTTATACACTTGCGTCCAAAAAAACCAACTCCGCGCGTAATTGTGACAAAAAATGGTCAAATAGTGCAATTTCAGTAAAGGAAAAATAAACAAACATGTGACGTAGGAGAATTGACGTATCTATCGCCGTGGTGGCGCTGCTGTCTGTCACCTGCCTGTTGCATTTAGCACATCATCTGATGATGATCTGAGACAGCCGTGGACGCAACTGAGAAATGACACGCTAGGATCATCCCGGGATCTCTATGCGGTCGCTGCCTTATGACTGAGTGGTCCTCAGTGGATGTGGATGGGTTGCACTTTGCTTGTGTAATCTGCCTCCACCTGGCAACCGAGCAAAACTTGTTTGAGGGTGCTCCTCTCACTTGATCGGTCCATCTGGTTGGAGATCGACCACCCCGTATAATCTGGATTGGTTACTCTTCGCGTTAAGTTAGAAAATTGTTTGAACCAAAGTTTACATATGAATTACGTGTTACAAGGCTTTTGGCAAGAGCGCTGGCTTCAAAGAGAGATCACTGAAGGAGTTTAGGAGAGGTAGCAGTGGGACAAGTTAGGGTAGTAAAAAAGGTTTTTGTGTAAAAGTATGCTCTATTATTATGAATTCCAATTAACTACAGAAATATATATATTTTTCTCAAATAAGTAATTTATGATAAAAACACAGTACGATATTCATGGGGGGGACCAATTTTTATGCACGCAAGTAAAGTTGAATGCAACAACTCAACTCATTGAAAATGCTCATTACAGTGCAATTACATCTCATTATGTCATGCTAAGAGTAATGTGTCATGTAATTAAACATTCGTTATCGCTTTGACTCCATGTTGCACTGATAACGTTGAATATTCTTAGTTATGCACAAGACTGAATAAACTGCATCAATGATTTAAGGTTTTGCTAGTAACATTACATTTAGCACAATCGAATTGTTATTGCTCGTCATAATGTAAACCTATCTCAGTGGTAAGTGAAAATATCGCAAAGGTTACTTACCATCCGGTGACCCCTTTGCTCGTAAGGGTCCCGGAGGCCCAATCCGAGGAAAAGGGGTTTAAGGGTTGGCAGCGCACTTGTGATTCCACTGGTGTCGCGGGTGTCCATGGGCGGCGGCAATCGCTTACCATCAGGTGATTCGTCTACTCGTCTGCCACCTATCACGCAATAAAGGGTGCCAGCCGTCTATGTGATATGTATTTTGTGACGTTGAGATTTCTTTCTTCTGACAGAATCTGTTGTACCTATATACATAGTTCTTCGAATATATGTTTGAGTTTAATTTTTCATTTCTTCACCAGGTCATGGCTCCCGGCCACCGTCAGCGTCGCTGCCGACGCCGGCGGCGCTGAAGAAGGAACCAGACGAGCCGCAGCACAGAGTCAAGATGGAACCACACAGCCAG
Organism: Marasmia exigua; assembly: GCA_019059595.1. Classification (NCBI taxonomy): domain Eukaryota; kingdom Metazoa; phylum Arthropoda; class Insecta; order Lepidoptera; family Crambidae; genus Marasmia; species Marasmia exigua. The sequence continues at coordinate 12,270,376 of CM032488.1, forward strand.
TCGGGCGGCGAGGACTCCACCGCGGACCTTGGCGTCGACGGCATCAAGACTGAGATTGACGGCCTCATGGATAGTGATGGTGAGTGGTGATGAATATTTTTTTTTCAATAATCCATTCTTTTCATCATCAATCGGCTATTAGGGAGTTGCCACACGGGCGGATTGTGAGCGTTTTCAAAGCGGAGCGACGTCGCAGCGAATACGCATCGGCTGCGTCCGCTCGCAATCCCCGAGTGTGGCAACTCCCTTATTTATTTATTTATTATTAACATACAATTGCTTAATATTACAGTTTAATACCGAAGCGTTATACAATACAATAATATTCATACATACATGAAGTTACATAAATAAATAGTCAAACGCCTAACAAAAATGAACAGTCAAAAATATCAAAAAATGTCAATAATACAATACGAATACAATGTCAAAAATATTATCTGTCAAACAAAATTAATTACATAGTGCTAATAAATGTCAAAATATATTGTTACAAAAAATTATAATAACTACTTAATAATTGATCACCAGAACAATATAAAGTGAGAAGCACAGTCGAAGTACGAGTATATCTTATACAATATTAGGAATGATATTTTAAACCTAGGTTAATTTTATACCTCTTCATTCGTATTTCTAAATGAAATATGCTTTTTTTTCACAGGTGACCCCACAAAATCCCCATCATGTGATCTAGGAGGTGGGCCCGGGTCACTGAAGTCGGAGCGGCTTTCCTCTGACTCCAACGACATTTTGGACCCTCAGACTGGCCTCAGGGGTTCTTCAAGTAATCTCCAAGTGAGTAAAAAATTTTTACTTTTCTGTTTAGATACCTGAAGTATCAGCCACTGTATTACTGCAGGGCGAAGGCCTCCATCATAGAAATAACTTCGATGGGATGAGGCAAGTGTGCACAAACCCGAGCAATGTTCGAAAAATTCGAAACATACTTTTTGCTCGACCCGGGAATCGAACCCACTACCCTAAGATCAAGGTTCGGTACTTAAACCACTAGACCAACAGGGCGTATTAAAACCACTAGATCAACAATAGTTTATATATTTATTTATACGAAAAGAAGATGGGAGAGCCACGCTTTGGCATAGGGCCGCCTCGACCTGAATGTTAACACAGTCTCACCGAAAACTGGGTTGAAGCAGCGCTTGTGATATGTTGTGAGTGAGAGTGCCGGAGGTCCAACTCGGGGGAAGGGGACTTAAAAGGTCGACAGCGCACTTTTGACTACACTGGTGTTGCCGCCCATAGACACCCGTCTATGGGCGGTGGCAATCGCTCTTCATCAGGTAGTGAATTTGCTGGTGTGCCACCTATGCAGATGTGTTGCCTGCCTAAAACGAAGATGTTACTCATCATTCTTTTGGCTATATAAATATCATGTAAATAGGACTAAATTTTTGGAAGTTCTTAAAAATAAATCGGATAACTGTTGATTCTGATATCAGGTGCTTTTGAGCTACCTATCTTAGAGTCAGATCAAAGAATGTGATGTATGTGATATTTATTTATATGAAACACAAACATTTACAACACAAAAAAGAGCAGGCAGGAACATTTTTTTAATTTCGAGAGAAAGAGAGGTAAAGCTTTACAAATGAAAACCGTCTGCATTCATTTGCGAGAACTAAATATGAAAATATAACGAGAAGCGAAGATATTACGGCATGCAGGAAATAAGCCACTTTGTTAGTAATAATAAGTTGGCAATTATCCAAATACTCACAATCTGCCAACCTCCGCTCCGTCGCCCATGATCTGGGTCGTTACGTTCATTCATGAATATGGTAAATCTGAGGGTAGGTCTTGAGCTAGATTCAGAGCGACATTTAGTATTTGATTACATCTTATCGTAAGGTAAACGTTGGTTGAATTGAAATATGTTGTGGTTAGGTTGGTATTTGGTACACAGACCTGAAGAATCTATAATCGTATATTTTTTCCATTAGTACGATACAATATGTGTCGAGTTACATCTAGAGGCACCGCGCCGCATTTTCTATGCTTCTATCCTTCTTTATCATCACATAGTAGACCCGTTATTTACTAGTGTCAAAAATGCGACAACACTTTTTTTCGCTCTAGTAAATGACAAGTCCGTGTGATAGAAAAGGATAGAATCATAGGATTTTGACTTATTTTCTTGACATATGTTCGATCGAATGACGTATCGAATTGTTCTTCCTCATACTAAACCATAGTCATAGTTCAAACGATTTATCAAGAATTTAGCCAAGAATTCTTTAAATAGCCACATTTTTGCTGTTTTTGCAGTCATTGAAACCTAATATTACGTATGGGACTAAAGTTTGGTTAAGATATTCATTTAAGTCCCCACTGCTGGGGCACGGGCCTCCCTCAATCACATGAGGGGTAATTGCCATACTCACCACGCTTGGCAGATGGGTTGGAGAGGGTTTAGATATAAATGCAGAGTTTTTCTTCACTGGGCGCTGATGATCATGCTAGCAGCTTTACCTTAGTTGCCTTTTACGACACCTCGGTAAGAGTGAGGGTGGCCTATTCTACTCTGCCGGGGACCACACGGCACACGGTTAAGATATTATTCTGGGGATATTTTTTTATGTACACACAATATACTAATTTAATTTTCAGGATGGCAACCAAAATTGCCGCAACCCAAACGTGGGCCCCGAGAACATGGGGTCCTGCCGCATGGGCGGCGCGGGGGGCCCCATGGGCCCCGGCGTGTCGATGGGCCCCATGTCCGCCAGCGAGGCGCAGACGCTGCCCTCCAACGTGATCAGCAAGCAGGCCGGCAGTATGGAGGTAATATTGGACTTTAAGAATTATGATTTATTTTTCCAAGTCTATGGATTAATATGACGGATTAAGGTAGATTCAATGGGTCTATCGCGTATGAAAAATCCGCTAGATGGCGCACAGGACTGAGGTATAGACAGCCACACATCAAATTACTACAATCTGTCAAAATTCAAACAATAATCCCCATAGTTATAATAACTTGTAGGTTATAATTAGTACATAAGTTCGTCTTGAAAATTGTTAATACTTTCCTAAAAGTATTTGTTGCTTACTTTTAAAAAATGTCTCCTATTCGCGACAATCAATATAAATCACTGGGCCTTAAGGTGACGGGTAGGGCACACTAGCGACGCCAATCGATTTAATTTTTTAGCTACTAAACCGGATCCATTTTAAACAATTTGGGGTTACAACCTCTCGGCAAACACTTATACTATTTATTAAATAACCATGCACAAATGTCGGGTCCGTTTTTATACGCGAAAGAATGATTCGCGCTAACAGTGGCCGCTTTTGGCGTGACTCAATTTGTCACGTAGAAACGCGAAAACGTTCACGGACCCAACATTTGTGCATAGTTATTTAATAAATAGTGTAAGTGTTTGCCAAGAGGTTGTAACCCCGACATTGTTTAAATTAGATCCGAGTTAGTAGCTAAAAATTAAAATCGATTGGCGTTGCTAGTGTGCCCTACCCGTCACCTTAAAGTATTTGTTGCTTAATTTTAAAAATAAAATGTCTCCTATTCGCGACAATCAATATAAATCACTGGGCCTTAAAGGATTTTATTTAAAATGAAGTGTATTTTTTGTCATTATCTTTTTTATTGAAACGTGGACGTCCATTTTGCGGGATTGCACTTTAACATAAAGCGGGTCCAAAGTATTATATGACGGTGAAACCCGCATGAAATGCTACCAACAAAATGTTACCTTTTAGTAAGTCTATTAAAACCCCGGTGTTCTCCCAGCAGCAGAGCCAAATCTTCGTGTTCTCGACGCTGTTGGCGAACAAGGGCGCGGAGGCCGTCCTCTCCGGCCAGCACCACTCCATCATCGCCTACCACTGCGCGCAGCCCGGCACTAAGAAGTACCTGGAGGTATGTTTGGTAGAATCGCATTATTTTTATTTATTTCTTTAGTATATTTTATGTATCAACATATATATGTATTATCATGTAAATTATACATAAGTACTTATAAATAGTTTTAAGTCATTAAAATGTATGACGATTTGTAAGTGCTGTATACAAGCCTATGCAAATAAAGAATTATTTGATTGAAAAAACACATTTTGCTATACGACGTCACCAAATTTAGAACCTTTCCCACGCCTTGTCACACAATGTCCACACTTTTTCGAATCCCTCTTCCCTTTATAAACCATTTTTATGTGCTACTTTTTTATGTGATAAATGGCAGACGAGTAGACGGATCGCCTGATGGTAAGCATGGACACCCGCGGCACCAGTGGAGTCACAAGTGCGCTGCCAACCTTCAAACTCCTCTTTCCCCCGGATTGGGCCTCCGATACCGTCGCTCACGCAGCGAAACACAGCACAGGGCTGCTTCACGCTGGTTTTCTGTGACATCACTTCGGTAGAGCTGGCCCATTCATGCCGAAGCGTGGCTCCCACAGTTTGCTGCTTAAGTTTGGTCATAATATCTTCGTGTTTTCAACGGATATGCTGAGATTTAGATGACCTTTGTGTCTTCGACAATATATAGTAAGCCGCAAAAAATCTAAGCACCTTAGTACCTTTTTCCTTAGTGGCTTGCTATTTGACTCACCATCATTGTAACAATACGTGGATAAAATGTGTACACTTTTTTTCAAACCGTCCGTACTTCCCAGCACTAAGAACACTAAGAGACCTAATATTTTGAAATGTGATATCACGAAGTATAGTTCGATCACCACCCTTCGACCCTTTTGGACCACCCTTTATAAAATGAGGCACACACTATTTCGGAACCCCTCCCTTTTAAAGTGACATTATTTATGATTATATTACTATCCACGTAAATAATAATAATAATACGTAGTTAATATAGCGTGGTGAGTATGGCAATTACCCCTCATGTGATTGAGGGAGGCCCGTGCCCCAGCAGTGGGGACTTAAATGGGCTGCTGATGATGATGATGATTAATATCCACCGCCAAGTCGAGCTAAAACGCGGCACGGCCATACTATATTTTTTCCGAGTAAAAAATTAATATCCTCATGTATTTTCCAGAAACACCCCTTAAAAATGGGCCAGTTCAACAAACAGAATCCCGCACAGTGGCTTAACAACCTGGCCATGGCTAAGACCAGGGGCGGCATGCGCGGCGGGCCCAACATGATGGGCGGGCCGAACCAGATGGGCCACATGATGGGCGGGCCCATGGGCCCCAACCAGATGGGGCCGATGGGCCACGGCATGGGTCACATGGGGCCTAACATGATGGGGCCGAACAGGTATGTGAAATTTTGTATATTGTGTTTGAAAAATAATTAAACCAGACAATTCATGTTCATCATCAGCAACCCACACTCGTCCACTGCTGGACATAGGTCTCCCCTAATGCACGCCACTGCTCCTGATTTTCGGCCACTCTGATCCAGCCCACACCAGCCAGCCTTCGAATGTCATCATCCCATCTTGTCGCAGGGCGTCCTACACTACGCTTACAGTGTCGCGGTCTCCACTCAAGGACTTTACAGCTCCAACTCATGTTATCGTGTGTTAAAAATCGTAGGACTGAGCACTATCTACAAGGTGATGTGTTATTATTTTATGTGAAATGTCAAAATGTGAGAAAATAAACAGTAAAATTGTGGAACCCGCTGTCAACGGTGGTGTTTCCGAACAGGTACAAACTGGAGACCTTCAAGGAAAGGGCTTTTTCCTTTCCTTCAAGAGCCAGCAACGCATATGTGATACCTCGGGTTGCAGATATCAATGGGCGACGGTGATCACTCACCATCAGGTGTGCCGTGTGCTCGTTTGTCGGCTATAACGTAGACTAATGACAATTCAAAACGACCACGACGCCACGACAGTACGTCATCTAGCGAATTTTTCTCATACGATAGCCCCCTTTCAAAGACCGAAATAAATAATTTCCGTTTAATTTCAGGATGGGCGCGCCGGGCAACCAGATGATGATGATGAAGGGCGGCCCGGGCCAGATGGGTCAGATGGGGCCCGGCATGGCCCCCATGGATGGGTTTCCAGGGGGCACCCCGTCCTGTGGTGTCATGGACGGCCTCGGTGCTGATGGTGAAATGCCCTGGGACACCGTAAGTGATTTTAGTAATCTAATTGAGTGTACTGTTTTAGTGGTGTACGACAACCTCACATCAGGTGCTAACAATTAGTCAAAATTCTTTAATTGATATAAATAAATAAATCAATATTTCACAACATCACAAATGTACATTGATCTGACTCCGTGATAGGTAGATCAAAACACCTGTGTTAAATAACCGTGTGTGTGTGTGTGTGATATGGAAACAAATGTTTGACATTTACCCCTTTATTATCATCATCGTCAACCCATTTAAGTCCCCACTGCTGGGGCACGGGCCTCCCTCAATCACATGAGGGGTATTTGCCATACTCACCACGCTTGGCAGACGGGTTGGCGAGGGTTTTGATATAAATGCAGAGTTTTCCTTCTCTTAGTGCTGATGATCATGCCAGCAGCTTTACCTTAGTCGCCTTTTACGACACCTCGGTAAGAGTGAGGGTGGCCTATTCTACTCTGCCGGGGACCACACGGCCTTTATTACTAAACGCAATTGAAAGTTATTACCGTACTAAAGCTCATGTCATCTGTTTCAACTCGCAAAGTTAAAAGGGGCTGGAACGAGTTTAGTTTCGGAACTTTTTTTAGATGGGTATTTGTAATAAGGAGGTTCACGACAGTCCGATTACGGTTATATGGCACGTGGCAAAAGTCGGAACTAACGCCACAGTAGATAAATACGTTAAAGCAGTATCGACACTCCGCCATTTTGGACAGAAAGTTACCTACCGTATAGGGTTGTCCTCTTATTTTTGTAAAATATTATTCTTACCTTGGAACTACTGGTTTAAGTACCAGGTCGTGATCGCGGGGTCCTAGTTGCAACAAGGATCATCTGGTGCGTGTTAAATTAGAACTAATGATATTTCTTAAGAAATAAGCATAATACTAGCATACAATATTCGTACACAAAGGTACACAAAATTATTCCTAAAGTTGCAAAAAGCTACGCAAAGATACATAAAATTAGAACTACTTTTCATAAGGTTTTGTTTCGTTACTTGGAAACCACGTTTAGGTATTATTGGTCATACACTCGAACGCTCGGGCCAAGACCCAGTGAGGTCCCACCATCACCCCCATACCAATTTCCATCTCCGTCCGACCCCGTAAAATGTAATTGTGATCGTAACTCGTAAATTACAGCAGACAACAGTAAATTCAACTAAAATAGAAAGAACGCTCCTTAGATACACCACTTACCTTAATAGTTCCGGAACAAAACTCGTGCTAGCCAGTTTTAACATTGCATGTTGGAGCATAATAACATGAGCTTCAGTACGATAATAACTTTAGGTCGCGATTTATAATAAGGTAGTTTGAGTTTCATATATCTAATACTACTTGTATGGACGGACTTAACGTCTTCCAAGCTGCGCTATCGCGTATGAATCCATCCGCTAGATGGCGTACTTAGGCCTGAGGTACATCTACAAGGTCATCATCAGCCCATTCAAGTCCCCACTGCTGGGGCACGGGCCTCCCTCAATCACATGAGGGGTAATTGCCATACTCACCACGCTTGGCAAACGGGTTGGCGAGGGTTTTGATATAAATGCAGAGTTTTCCTTCTCTGGGTGCTGATGATCATGCACGCAGCTTTACCTTAGTCGCCCTTTACGTACACCTCGGTAAGAGTGAGGGTGGCCTATTCTACTCTGCCGGGGACCACGCGGCCGAATAGAATAGGTCCAAAAATAACCAATCATCTACAAGGTGATTGGTTATTTTTGGACGAATAAATCAGTCAATGGTGTTGAAGTTGGAACTCCAGTTCACAGGCACGCCATTTAGCGGATATCTCACACGCGATAGCCCGCATTGACCCTTTCGGCTACATTTCAGAAAAACCCCTCTGTAATGTCGAACGGCATGTGCAACGGGCCGGGCGCGCTGCCCGCCTGCTCCGAGGCCGACGCCGCGCCCGCGCAGGACTCCGCTGACGGGCCCTGCCAGGCCGGACCCAAAGGTACGCCTGCAACATCAAACTATATATAAATATTAATTAATGAATGAATGAATGAAAACTTTATTTGGCACAATACCAATCATGGTCTACTAACTATCGTAGGGATGCGTATATGTTGCGAGCGAGTATAACCTTTAATAGCTTAAAACATTTGGACATCGATATATTTACTATTAGTGTGGCTAGGGCGAGAAAGACGCTGTGTGACTCATTTTTCGAGAAAATGTAACAGGACAAGTACGGACACCCAAACATTAATGTCTACAAATTTGACAAATTTCCTCAATAGATCTTTACCCTAACTTAGTTTTCATTTGTTGAGGAAATTAGGCATAGTACCTACCTACATAGGTATTGGTTTTGTTCTGCGGCTGCGGAAGCCGCCAATAACGGCAACAGTATGTATGTAATAGTGTTGTTAAATTTATTTTTACGTATCATGGCCAACTTGATCTGTTGCTTTCCGTGATCTTCGCATGTTAAAACTATTACTTACTTTATTTCTATCAGTGAAGACCTGTTATTAGCTTTAACAAATTCATTGTAATTGCTACTGTATTAAGACAGCTGTTGGTCTTCCGAATAAAATAAAATAAAATAAAAAAATACAAAACAAGGAAACTTAATTAGAAACATAACCTACACATAAATCATTAACAAAAAGTAGGACAACATTATCCCTGTATGCGCCAAAGAAACGGCCGCTCAGCATTAGTCGGTGCTGATCCAAGAGACCAACCCCGACGCTGGTTTTCAGCGACTACCATAACATTATTGCGCATCTGTTCCATATCTATGCAACAGTCGCATGCATAAAATTGAGATTGAGATAGCAAAGAAGAAATTTATAATTGAACAGATGCGCAATATGGGGGCAGGCAGATTATACAAAACCCTTTGATTATGTAAATAATCAAAGACGAAATCCAAACAAAATCATACAAAAAAAATGTAAATTATAAAAAAAAAGAGGAAGAAAGAAAGACCCATCAACATTAAAAAACTTAAACTACAGACAGAATATAAAAATATCAAATGTTTATTTCATGAAATATGGGACTATTTCCCGACGGCTACGACTTAGGGACCTTCAAGAGAAGAGTGTACTCTTTTTTAAAAAGGCCGGCAACGCATTAGCAATCTTATTCGCGGATGTTAATGGGCGGCGATGATTGCTTTCCATCAGGTGCCTCGCTTGCTCGTTTTTCGCCTCTAGCATAAAAAAAAAATGAAAGCACTTACAAGTATCGAGTTACATTAGTTATTGCACTAGGTTCGCAGACCTGTATCGCACTAACTATGAGTAAATATAATAAGTCGTGCATATGATTAATTTGCTCCGGTTCGGCTAAAAGGAATGAGAGAAATAAAAGGAATAATGATATATAAAAGGAGAACCTGAATGACTAAGGTATTAACCAGGGTCATTTCACTTGGTACTTTTTTTCTTACCTCAAACCAACCTTAAGCAATTGTTATTTCATTTATCATCTAGATGGATGGTGGTCTAGTACTGTGAATGAGGGTATTTGCAAACGAAACATCCGATAGATGCCGTTACGTGGCGACTGATCCAAAAGGGTGTTTTCCCACCTCCCAGAAAGACGCGCGTGACAGGGTCGCCGGCAGGCTCAAACCGGAGTACAAGGACGCCCCAACTGCGCCATGAGGCCTCTCCTAGAGGACCATTAACACAGCGCTATGCTGTCGTAAGAAGTAGCACGGGCAAAGGGTTTTCGCCACACGCCCGTACCGCACAGAGTGTGCGAGAAAATGTTAATCAAAGTTGTCAATATTATACAATATCTTATCGTGTCGCGCACTCTTTCTGTCGGATGTTCAATTTGCTAAATACTCTTGCGCGAGGTTAAAAGCTATTCCGGTAGGGGCACTGTGGGTTTTGTTATTTGACAGTTGCCTTTTTTATTGACATAAGAGTGCTGGCCAAGGAATTTTAGATTTATTGTCTTAATGATCAAGAAGCTCAAATTTGAATGTCTATAGTAACTGAAGCGCGATTTTCACTTGACTTCTTTGGTGGTGCGGACTCTAGCTAGTAAATCGTCTTCAACAGGTGTTAAGATCCCCGACGAGAACCTAACGCCTCAACAGCGAGCGCACCGCGAGGAGCAGCTGGCGACCATCCGCAAGATGCAGCAGATGCTGTTCCCCGAGAGCGGCGCCGCGCCCGGCGACCAGCCCGCCGGCGACGCGCCGCCGCACCTGCCGCCCTTCCCGCCCGCCTCCGCGCCCTGCGCCATGCCCTCAGGTACAGCGAATCCTGCGCCAGCATGCTCGCAGGTACAGCGCGCCCTGCGCTATGCCCGCAGGTACAGCGCGCCCTGCGCTATGCCCGCAGGTACAGCGCGCCCTGCGCTATGCCCGCAGGTACAGCGCGCCCTGCGCTATGCCCGCAGGTACAGCGCGCCCTGCGCTATGCCCGCAGGTACAGCGAATCCTGCGCCAGCATGCCCGCAGGTACAGCGCGCCCTGCGCTATGCCCGCAGGTACAGCGCGCCCTGCGCCATGCCCTCAGGTACAGCGAATCCTGCGCCAGCATGCCCGCAGGTACAGCGCGCCCTGCGCTATGCCCGCAGGTACAGCGCGCCCTGCGCTATGCCCGCAGGTACAGCGCGCCCTGCGCTATGCCCGCAGGTACAGCGCGCCCTGCGCTATGCCCGCAGGTACAGCGAATCCTGCGCCAGCATGCCCGCAGGTACAGCGCGCCCTGCGCTATGCCCGCAGGTACAGCGCGCCCTGCGCTATGCCCGCAGGTACAGCGCGCCCTGCGCTATGCCCGCAGGTACAGCGCGCCCTGCGCTATGCCCGCAGGTACAGCGCGCCCTGCGCTATGCCCGCAGGTACAGCGCGCCCTGCGCTATGCCCGCAGGTACAGCGCGCCCTGCGCTATGCCCGCAGGTACAGCGCGCCCTGCGCTATGCCCGCAGGTACAGCGCGCCCTGCGCTATGCCCGCAGGTACAGCGCGCCCTGCGCTATGCCCGCAGGTACAGCGCGCCCTGCGCTATGCCCGCAGGTACAGCGCGCCCTGCGCTATGCCCGCAGGTACAGCGAATCCTGCGCCAGCATGCCCGCAGGTACAGCGCGCCCTGCGCTATGCCCGCAGGTACAGCGCGCCCTGCGCTATGCCCGCAGGTACAGCGCGCCCTGCGCTATGCCCGCAGGTACAGCGCGCCCAGCGCTATGCCCGCAGGTACAGCGCGCCCTGCGCTATGCCCGCAGGTACAGCGCGCCCTGCGCTATGCCCGCAGGTACAGCGCGCCCTGCGCCAACGTGCCCGCAGGTACAGCGCGCCCTGCGCTATGCTCGCAGGTACAGCGCGCCCTGCGCCAACATGCACGCAGGTACAGCGCGCCCTGCGCCAACATGCACGCAGGTACAGCGCGCCCTGCGCCAACATGCACGTGCCCGCAGGTACAGCGCGCCCTAAGCCAACATGCCCGCAGGTACAGCGCGCCCAGCGCCAACATGCCCGCAGGTACAGCGCGCCCAGCGCCAACATGCCCGCAGGTACAGCGCGCCCAGCGCCAACATGCCCGCAGGTACAGCGCGCCCTAAGCCAACATGCTCGCAGGTACACACCGCGCCCTGCGCCGCCATTCCCCAAGGTAAACAATCCTCTCGCCCGCGCTCGCGCCCTGCACCTCCATGGTCAAACATCATTACAACAAAAGTGTATATTATTGTTAAAAAACACGTCACGACGGGCACGCGTCGCGCAGGTTTCTTTGCCGGCACTACAACGAGACGCAGAGCAGGACAGACACATGTCTGCGTCTCATGTGCCTGCGCCGCAGCGTACGTAGTACAATGACGTTCCATACTTTACAAAATCCGCTCTGTGCCGCGCTGTGTAGACCTACGTCGCCTGCATACGCCTTAGGACTGGTAGGTAGGAGTGGAACCGCTGTCAGTTGAGCAGGCTCACTCAACTGATCATAGTGACGGCTAAAAATGTCTTGGCCGCAGCGGAAGGAATGAGACCCAACACACAGTCGAAATCTGTTTATTGGTAAAATCTTAGCAGTTTATATACACGGTTGACATTATTGATACATAGGAAGGTATTTCTTGGTGTGTCGTCGGTGTAGAGTACTTAAGGTGCACGAAGACGGTCCGAATAAGTGAAGTAAAAAATTATACAAAAGAAAAGCTAGATTAGAGGAGTTAGTCAAAATTAAGAACCCTAGCGCGATCGCCGAGCGTAGATAAAAGTTAAATTGACTTTTGTACATTTTTTTGTTTACATCTCGATTGTTATTTTCTATTAAACTGATCCAGTTAATCCACCGTAAAAAAGTTAAATTTTATTTCAATAACAATTCTAATTTTTCACATAAATCCTATAATCAACCGTTATCATCCACAGGTCCTAGCTGCAGCATGGCGGGCCCAATGGGCCCCGGTCCGATGGGGCCGATGGGCCCCAATGGCCCCATGGGCGGACCTCCCGGCATGATGGGCGGCCCCGGCGGGATGATGGGCGGCCACGGATCCATGGGGCCGAACGGGATGATGGGGCCTAACGGGCCGATGATGGGCGGTATGGGGCCGAACGGCCCGATGGGGCCGATGGGCCCCTGCGGCATGAAGGGCATCAGGGGGCCTTGTGGAGGGCCTGATATGAAAGGGGGGATGTGCACAGATATGCATATGGGAAGAGGGTGTGGAGGACCTATGGGGGTAAGTTTATCTATACAATTTTATGTTTTAACGAGATAAATCATATTATTATGAGATACAAACATGTTTCGTAATGTTTTAGTTAAGCTGAAAATCTATTAGATGGCTTATATTATGATTATATCTATATGATATCGTTTGTACAGTTTCTGTTTAGATTATTAATTAAAATAATTACTGTATTACAAAATTAAATGAATCTGTTTGTTTGCAGCGGATGCCAAATCCGATGGGGGGGATGGGCGGGCCTAAACCTTGTATGATGGGAGGGCCACACATGGGGCCCCGGATGATGCCAGGGCCTAATATAAACGCTATGAATGGTATGTCAACTCAACCTTACTGGGTCGCAAGTTTCGCGCTTTCGACATGAAGTAAATATCAAAACGAAAAATCGCGTGCTCAAAATATCACAAACAAAACACCGATTGAAATTCCTCATTTTGATGAGTATTTGCCTTTTATTTTCAAAATATCGTCGCAATCAGTCTTGTTTGTATTTACTGCAACTGCAAGTATTTACAAAAACATTTAATTGTACTTTTAATGAAGTGCATGAAGTTCGTCTATTCTTCCATTCACTAGATGGCGGCATATAATTAAACCGTAATTTATAAGTCCGCAAAATTTAGCTTGATTAGAATGACAGCTATTAATGTCACTGTAAAATGATCTTTAGGTCTATTGTAATAAAAAACTGTGGAACAAAACATGGTGAACTGATAAATCTTATGTTAATTGAAATAAAGGTCAATTGACAACTGTCATTCTAATAGGCAAGTTGCCCCATGTCACCATTTATAAAAATAACTTATAATTCGAATTTCATTCCGTACAAGGATCTGAAATATATAAACGTCAATAAATATAAATAAGGAATTGCTGTAAAAATGTAACCTAAACCCGTTATATGTTTTTTTCTCTTGATTGATAACACCGTCCGCCATGGTTCTACGTCACCATTATTGTAAACAACAAGACGTCAAACGCCACTTTCAGGTTATTCGTGGTCTTTCAAAAAAGGTTTACAGTGACGTCACGGCACAGGTAATTAATAGACCATCATGGCGGACGGCTTTTATGGCTGTATAGTTTTAAAATTTAAAATATACCTATTAGGAAAGGTGCTTCAAAAAATTTCATATTTTTATGGTGTAATACAATTGTAATGAACTGTTCTATCAAATAATAAAAATGGTGGCAACTAGCCTATTAGGCTATATTTTACGGAGTATAGTAAAGTGTTAGCATGCTTAGTCAATAAAACAGTAGAATCCAGCACCTTCTAGTGTATGAGAAAGAAAGAAGATTTTTTTTCCATTTAGAAGGTCTGAACTGACGTCGACGATGTTTTGAACACTACGTCATGTCGAATGCGCAAGAGTCGCCCTCTGTTATCTACTAGGTCATATAAAATTTTGAGGGTAATCTTATTCAACCCTTGGTGAATGTTTACATGGTAATGTTTCCCAGGAGGTATAATGATGGATGGCAGCATGATGGGCGGCATGGTGCCCCACGGCGAGTGCGGGCCCGACCACCACGGCATGCCTGTCAACGGGCCCATGTGCGACGAGTACGGACGCGGCAGGAACGTGAGTTCTCTTCTGTTCCTCTTCTTAACAACTAAGTGTACAAAGACTATAATCCTTTCGCTTTATCATTATATCGTTGACAGCAGGACATTGTTATACGTAAGTCACACGTTAGAAAGAGACTAAACTTGAAAAATGTATAGATTTTGACATCTGTCACCCATATCATATTAAACCGAAAAGAGTATAGTTACAGGGTCCTAGGTAGCTCGAAACATAATGTGTCAGCTGATGCAATGAGTGTTTTTGTTTATTCAAGCAAACTTTATTTGACAATTGCTTTTCCCATTCATAGGTTTTAAATTATTATTTACATACCCTTAACGGCAATCGCCCATACAAAAAACTGGACAGCCACCTTAAGGGTGATAATTCAAAGATTTGTATAAGAATGTCATCCTTGTCAAAGACGATAGCCAATATAGTCTCTTGGCCTCTTAATTAGCCTGTGTTCCTGGACGTGCCAAGTAATCAAATATACTACTGGGCATGATTCGGCATGAGGCAGAAACAGACTACGGAACGTGTGCGAGACAGACGCTAAGATATACTGCCTAGCGTGTAAGTCTGCGAACTCTTCGATGTCAAAAGTCAATTTGAGCCCAAATTCAGCGTTTATTTATTTTTTTGTGCCGATAATCAAAATCAAAAATGTCTTAATTCAATTTAAGTCCATACAGAACATTTATGAATGTCAAATATTATGTAATCTACCGCTGATTCGGAATGTCAATTTCTACCGAGAAGAATCAGCAAGAAACTCAGTATTAACTCTTTTCAAATAATATGGTAATTACAATATTCATCCTTATACAAATTATGATTACAGTGACAGTATGATATACAGTGCTTATAATCAATATCGTTTAGATAAATCGTCAAAGAAAAAGTATGAAATGAATTACAACCCGTGCGGATAAAGAATGGGATCATAAATGGCGACGCATTTATTCACTTCTCGCTCGCACACATATTTGCTTCTATACTTGCACTCGTGGTGTGCGAGTATAGACGCAAATAGTACCTTATGTCCGTCTCCTGGTTCTAAGCTACCTCCCTACCAATTTTCAGCCAAATCTGTTCTGCCGTTTTTGAGTTATAAGTGGTGTAACTAACACGACTTTCTTTTATATATATAGATGTCGTATGATAATAAATGTCACGAGCACGACTCCATACTTACTCCATGCCCATACTCTAGTTTTTTTTGTATGGATTTCATGTGACATCCGCCATGTTTTTTCATATCATAAATCGCGAGAATTGGCTCTCTTTGTAATTTAATTTGTTATGTAATTTAGTGTATAATTCAATTTTGTTTTAATTTATTTTTTGTTTCTTACAACATCTCATACGTTGACCTGATTCCGTACTAAGTAACTTCGGCACTTGTGTTACAGATATCAGACAACAGAGGAACACAAATATATACTTAAATACATATATCACGCCCAGACACTGAACAAACACAAGTGTTGATCGCACGAATGTTTGTCCAGGGTGGGGATGGGTCACTAACATTTACGCCATCCGGCCAGCCGGTAACAAGTATGCGCGCGTTTGTTGCAGATGGGCCCCGGCGACCCGGGCGGGCTGGGCCCGGGCGCGGGGCACAAGGCGGGGCTGCGCAGCCCCAAGAGCCCCGCCAACGCAGACATCGACTGGCAAAAGATACACCACCAGTTCTTCGACGACCCCAAATCTATGGACACTGAACTAAGTGAGTTCATTTTAAGTTAACTAATTTGTAAAAAGGTCAACAAAATAAATACAACCTTAGCGGATAAAGAATGGGATCAGAAATGGCGGCGCATCTATTCACTTCTCGCTCGCACACTATTTGCGTCTATACTCGCACTCATGGGGTGCGAGTCATTCAGATCAGATGCGCCGCCATTTCTGATCCCATTCTTTATCCGCGCTGGTTGTAACAAGTAGCACTGCGTAAATGAATAGTAGATAAAAATCCTACAGATATACACCCAGTGCATGCATAATTTTTTTTGCAAAATGTAATTAGTAACTTTAGTCTTTTATTGGAATAAATACATATGTAAATATTAATAGAAAACTAATAGAAATAAAACGGTCTCTGGGTGAACATTCCAGAGGATAATGTCCAGCAGTGGATGTCTATTGCCTGAAATGATGATAGCAACAGTAAAATTAGATACATACTTTTCGCAGCTAGTTTTTTATATGTGGCATACGGGCAGACGGATCACCTGGTGGTAAGTGATTATCACTACCAATAGTGGAGTCACACACAAGTGAGCTGCCGACCTTTGAATTCTGATCTCCCCGATTGGGCCTCCGGCACCTCTGCTCACGCAGCGAAACACAGTACACACGCTGCTTCACGCCATTTTTTCTGTGAAGCCTCCGTTTGAGCCGGCCTATTCATGCCAAACTTTCTACCTCGTTTGTACGACAAAACCATGGTATGAACTATCGCCTGCGGTATTTCCGGGTCGATACGACCTGCAAACCTTTAAGAAAAGAGCGTATTCCTTTTTAAAAGGTCAACATTGTGACTCCTCTGGCGTTGCTGGTATCCAGGGCAGCAGCAATCGCTTACCATCAGGTGATCCGTTTGCTCATCTACCCCCTATGTCATAGGCAATCTAGTTTTAAATGTCAAAATCTAGTTAACTCTCTTATTTTTAAAGGTACTTTGATTTATTTGTTTAAAAGTAAGGCAATGTTTCAGGTACACAAGTTAAATCTCCGTGTTCAGAAAGAGGCGGTTGCCTCCCCCCGCCCCCTTACGGGGCGTCTCCCTTACACCGTTCCGCCTCTGTGCCTATTGGTAAGTCATATTGAAACTACGTAAATATTGGTTAAGGAAAGATTATGTGCAATTTTAATATTTTCAGAAGATTCGCACTATTCCTTTCTTATAAATAAAACTAGACTCAACGAAAAGACTCGTGGTAGATGCAATAGAACGTGAAAAAGAGACAGCACACATATTTTTCTGACTGGGGGTAATCTTCTCGTGAGGACCTTTTCCTCCAGAGTTAAACAAACCCTGGTGAAAAAGGTTCAAACTTTGCAGGTATTGAAGGGACCGATGGCTTTATGTGCTTTTAGAAGCATGACGTCGTCTATCAGATGGTCAGGTGATTGTAGCTTGAATATTTGAAAAACATTATATATTTGCATAAAACACTTTTGATACATAGATGGTCCAAAAAGTATCAAGAGACTCGGTATTCCGTCTGGCAACAGGCCTGCAAATGGTCTTGGTATAACAACAATCTATAGTCTTATAAGATTACATTGCTACGATAGATGAAATATGCAATGGATGATAGATATATGGAAGACGAGCAAATGGATCACTTTATGGAAGATGGAAAGCGATTGCCGCCGCCCATCGCACGACAACACCAGTAAAGTTACAGTGCTCATCCAACTTTTTAACTCCTTTTCTTCCGATTGGGACTCTGGTATCTTCACTCACGAGGCGTGGCTCTCCCACGCGGTCAAATGAGCTAATGGAAGTGATGAAAACAAGGATGTATAGTCCGCGCTACGAAAGAAGTAAAATTTGAGATTGCTTGTGTCAATGAGCATAAAGATGTGGGAAGACATCGTAAGGAAATCTGCACATTTCTGATAGTTTCTGAAACGTGTAACCATGTTTTAGTTCGTCTAGTTTCCCTGATGAAAGATTGCGAAGGTCAGGCGGCAGTCGTTGCATTGTAATTACGAGGACTCCCCAAATCAAGAATCGTAGTCCGAGCGTAACCCGGGTTCCAGAGCGGCAGCTTTGGACGCAACGGGGAATTACCCGCTAAGATGAGAGAGAGTGATAATGGTATACCTGCTCTTCTCCACTCTGGTTCAACACTGACATCCTAGCCCCAAGCGGCAATGGTTCAGTGGCTCCCGCAAATAGTGAACCAGCGCCGTCATTTGAATGTTGATGGCGGCTCAAGCGCTTTTCACGGGACCTCTTTGTTGGCTCGGAGTCTAAACGTTTATGTTACCTCTAGCGACCCAGTCCCCCGGGCACGGGTCGGTGTCCATGCCGATGTCGGCGGACGCGTCGCGCGCGGGCTCCGGCCTCAGCAGCCCCGCGCACCACCCGCACGCGCACCACCCGCACCCGCACCAGCACCCGCACCCGCACCAGCAGCACTGCAAGCCTGCGCCCAACAAGGACGCGCCAGGTGGGTCACGCTATAACTACACAACTTGGAATGGAAGGCTTTTTGAGTTGAAAGGACAGATAAATAAATACGTCATTCATTATTGCACATAATCAAACAAAAACAGATAGCGTAAGCCGAACGAAATCGAGCTAGGCATCCCTAGTCGGCTAGGCTACGGACAACCCAATCGTCCAGTACTGAGGTTGTTAAATTCTTCAAGATACATTTCAAATGAACAGTATCAACACAAACAGTACATAACGTCTCTTTATTAACATTGACTTTGGCAGAATCAATAGTGCCCCAGAGCACGATTCGAGTCAAAAAATTAAAAGAGATTAGATAGATAAAACGTTTATTCGCATCAAAAAGCACACATTCATAAAAGTAAGTACAGTAAAAATCCCCAGAAGGTCTTATAGTGAGGCATGTGTGCAGTAGTGGTGCGAAATGGCAATGGCTCAGTGAATTGTTTACTCGACGAGCAAACCACTGATTTTCAGCCATTGCCAGTATTGAGGGATGCACGTGACAGCACCGCAGTAACAACTTAAACTAACTAAATGAGAGTAGACAAATAAATAGACGTTAAAGTATTACTTATATTATAGCTGTATTAAAAGTAAATAGATAAGATGTGTGTGTAAAGTTTCTCACGATGCAGCAGTGGAATTGAAGCCATGCAAGCGACCAATCGCTGTGCCTAGTTTTTGTCGTTCCAAGAGAATTAATTTTAGATTTTTCTTAAAAATAGGTTTGGAACGAGCTTCCCTTATGGGAGGAGGCAAGTTGTTCCAGCATTTAGTTGCTTGATGGCGGAAGCTACCTGTGAAAGCCACAGTTCTGTGAATATGAGCTGCTAATGGCAATCGTGATAACCTAGGAACCTAGGATTGTTAATTAAATGCCGCCATCTAGTGATGCAACAACAGACTAGCTTAGTCGGTAATACAGTACGATGAGGGTTTTCGCGTGTGAAAAATCCGCTAGATGGAGTACTATAGGAGAGAGGTCTGTATACAACGTAATTGGTTATTTTTAAACGTGATCTGTCAATACAACCAATGCGAAAACCCTCATTAAACCGTTCCGAAGTAAAACTATAGCGTTAGTTACTTACTTCGAAAGCATTTAATTCGTAATAATAATAAATAAATGGGGCTGATAATTTCTTTTTGTAAATTCATTATTTAGGTAGTTATCTCTTTTATTAAAGGTTTAGGTTTTATATAGGCAGGCTTTTATAAAGCTTAATAAATAGATAATACCTACTTTATTGTTCAAAAAACCAACCAAAAAGCATTGTAGATTCATTCATCGTTCTTATGCTAGGGATTATAAAACCTAGATAATGTTATCTTAAAAATATACTTGTCTGGCATTGTTGTCTGGAAAATGATAATAATGTATTAGACTTTTTGTTTATTTATTTTATCAGCTTATAGTTGCTTAAAGCGCTCTTAATACAAAACAATTTTACAATAATAGACTTAGGCACTATGACACAGATACAAATTACATTTGTTGTCCTTTTATCTCATAATAAGTCAGATATAAAGTAAGTATGTCTGTAACGCATGCATCCCATAGTCTTTTATAAGCCATAGAAGTAAGCCGCATGATTTTGTGTTAGACATTTTCCCAACCACGACAGATTTTGACAGTTCTTAACGTCGCCGTACCGCGCTATGAAGTGTTAAATTTAGTTTTGTTCACATTGTTTTTTCCTTTTTTAATTTTTTGTTTTTCTGTAGTTGTAATGCGTATTTTTTGTTTTCCCCTCCCTCCCCCCGCAAAACGCTTGACGCTTGAAATCCCGTGTGACGAATAACAACGATTAAATACCGAAACGCAATGGGACTTACGATGCGAATATCGGCCAAAAATGTTGGGACAAATGTTGGCCATGAAGAGATACTAGAAAAGTTGGATGATGGCGTGTTTGTGCGAACGCTCCAATGCTTGGCGGCGCAGCAACAGAAGAATCAAAACCACGGGAAAGAACCCAGCCTCATGCCAGTGCCGTCTCCGCAGCAGATATCCTACCTCAACCAGTTCGAAGGTAAACTCGGTTCGAGTTGCGCAGAAATAATCTCAGTTACATCTCGGTCTCTAAACGGTTCGGCGAGGGAACGACGTACTCTTCTTTCCCACTCTTTCTTCTACACGCGACTCGGGCTGTCTCTGTCTCGCTGACCCGCGTGGAAGCCTTGTTATGCGACCATTATAATGCATTAGACTCGATATGGAATGTAGATCATACGGTAAAAAATAAAATTACGCATCACATTAAGATCGATCATAGGATGAGGATGAGACTAAATAAAAACCCAATGGTGTATTTGATTATTTAGATAGGTAACAAAAATGGTTGCATAATTTCATTGTGTTAAATGCAATGTTTTGTATTGTTAAAAATTGCATATAAATTATTTCTGTTCGTTGCTCTGATTGAGTGTATTAGATTTGGCTTTAAATGTTGATATTTTTTATGAATGTTGTAAGATGGACTATTCTGCTTTTATCTATACGTCTATTTGTAATATAATCTAATTAATGGATGCCATCTTTCATCATAATTAATATAAATATTCATTTTCTGATCATGTGTTTACATATAATTTATAGTGTTGTAAATATATTCAGATTTTTTGTAATATAAAACATTTATATGTAAACTCATGCGTTTGTGTGTTTAGAAAACTGTGTGTGTATGTCCTTGTTTTTCCATTTTGGTGGTGGTTGGTGAAAATGTGCTAACATACGTACCTTCATACTCTATGGCTAATTCGTTCTATCACTTGGTCGTTGCGCGTGCAAGTGGGACGGGGCGGTTCGTATCACTTGGCTACCGCGCGTGCGAGCGGGATGGGGGAGTATATCGCTGTGTTGTGTGCGCAGGTCAAGAGCTGACGATACAGAAGCAGCCGAACACGTCGCTAAAGGACAACGGGCCGCCGTCCAACAGTGGGGGGCAGACGCCGCAGTCCTCCTCGAATCAGAAATCACCAGCCGGGTGAGTATAACGGGATTTGGACTTGTCACAACCACTGCAATAGTACTTCTAACAATATTGTACTGCCCTATTTTTGAAATCAATTACAAAGCCGAGCAGTACGCTAATAGGCGGTGGGGTTGCCGCCTGCAGTATTCGGGTTTCAGATACTCATTTAAGGCGCGAGCGTTCCGCCTGCTCATACAAGTTCGAGAGCGTGTTCAGGCGGCAATTTGTACCCACGTCTTCCACATAGACTCACATATCATTCCATATATAATAACAAGATAATCAAGGTTTCAACATGGTCCTTCGAGCCGGATCTATCTATAACTGATGTATTTATTTTTTTCTATCACACCAGCATGATGCCGGGCACGCCAGAGCCACACTCGTCGCTGTCGGAGCAGAGGGCGGGCAGGTTCTCGCTGGAGCAGAGTCCCGGGTTCAACAACCCGCAGACGCCCACGTCACAAGCCAGCACGAAGTGTGGACAAGGTAATACATTGATACACATACTTTATCGCACTTTGTCGATAAAAAATACAAAATCTAAGAACCAACACAGATTTGGTGTGCAATTTCGGCGGTTTATCTCTGAATGATTTCTAGATAACCTTTAGCAAAGGTTATTTGGCATCTATTAATGTATAGTCCGATCACGGTTATTCGGTAAATGGCAGAAATCGGAAGTAATGGAATACACAATAAAAATGTCACCAAATGTCACCAGTGTAGCCAGATTTTAATTTAAGCATTTCTACTTAAATGACCTACTATTTTAACGAAATATTTTTATTTTTATTGTGATGGTCAATAAAATGTTTCTTTCTTTCTTATTTCTTATATTTATGAATCATTAATAAATTTATAATAGTCAAAACATGTAAATAGAGCAGTGGGCGTCTATTGGCTGAAATGATGATGATTCAGTGCCGCTAAAATTTAAAAGTGTTCTAATTTTCCGTACAGAGGTGGGTTATTGATTAAATATATAAATTCTTAACTTATATTGAAAACCTAGTTTTTATTTTTTAACGAGGTAAACTTAATTCAACAGATGAAAAATCGAGGCCAAGTCCGTCGTCGAACAGGTCGAGTCAGGACAGCGCGTCGAAAACGCCGCAGCGGGAGTCGAACCTCAGCCAGGGACCCTACGCGCCCGCCTCCTCCGCCGCCTGCCAGCAGCCGCCCGGCAAGGGCACCAGCACCACGGCGCCCTCGCAGCCCATGGACGACTCCAGCACCGAGGTGAGACACCCGCAGCTCAGCCAGGGGCCATGCCGCCCGGCAAGGGCACCAGCACCACGGCGCCCTCGCAGCCCATGGACGACTCCAGCACCGAGGTGAGACACCCGCAGCTCAGCCAGGGGCCATGCCGCCCGGCAAGGGCAACCAGCACCACGGCGCCCTCGCAGCCCATGGGACGACTCCAGCACCGAGGTGAGACACCCGCAGCTCAGCCAGGGGCCATGCCGCCCGGCAAGGGCACCAGCACCACGGCGCCCTCGCAGCCCATGGACGACTCCAGCACCGAGGTGAGACACCCGCAGCTCAGCCAGGGGCCATGCCGCCCGGCAAGGGCACCAGCACCACGGCGCCCTCGCAGCCCATGGACGACTCCAGCACCGAGGTGAGACACCCGCAGCTCAGCCAGGGGCCATGCCGCCCGGCAAGGGCACCAGCACCACGGCGCCCTCGCAGCCCATGGACGACTCCAGCACCGAGGTGAGACACCCGCAGCTCAGCCAGGGGCCATGCCGCCCGGCAAGGGCACCAGCACCACGGCGCCCTCGCAGCCCATGGACGACTCCAGCACCGAGGTGAGACACCCGCAGCTCAGCCAGGGGCCATGCCGCCCGGCAAGGGCACCAGCACCACGGCGCCCTCGCAGCCCATGGACGACTCCAGCACCGAGGTGAGACACCCGCAGCTCAGCCAGGGGCCATGCCGCCCGGCAAGGGCACCAGCACCACGGCGCCCTCGCAGCCCATGGACGACTCCAGCACCGAGGTGAGACACCCGCAGCTCAGCCAGGGGCCATGCCGCCCGGCAAGGGCACCAGCACCACGGCGCCCTCGCAGCCCATGGACGACTCCAGCACCGAGGTGAGACACCCGCAGCTCAGCCAGGGGCCATGCCGCCCGGCAAGGGCACCAGCACCACGGCGCCCTCGCAGCCCATGGACGACTCCAGCACCGAGGTGAGACACCCGCAGCTCAGCCAGGGGCCATGCCGCCCGGCAAGGGCACCAGCACCACGGCGCCCTCGCAGCCCATGGACGACTCCAGCACCGAGTAATGAACGACAATATACCTGTCGCATCCAAACAAAGAAGACACACAGCGCGTGTGAAAGAGACATCGGACGTCCAACAGATCACAGTACACTAGTACTAATAGTACTATAGTCCATTCAGTATCTGAAGGTGAATAGGACAGTTAAAACGTTTCGTATCGTGCATCTAACTTTCTACAAATAAAAATATTAAGCTGCAAAAATCATTAACTTTTTGTGTTCTTATTCTTCCAAAATAATAAGTATTCATGTTTCTCAATTAATCTGAATAAGAACTTAAAATAATTATTACCAATAAAATTTTAATAAATATCTGATGAATTGCATGATGCGATTGACACTAACAATCATAATAAATCAGTAATCGGTATGACACCCATCTTACCATCTAATCACGATTATTGTCTCATGCAAAATAATGCGGACATATTTTGCATGGATTGCATTAGGGGCCAAGAACTGGATCATCATTTCTCTTGGTGACGAAGGTGGTTCCGACACTTCAAGTGAGTATTGTTATTTTTCAGATGAATAAGATTCATATTATTTCATTATTAATGATTAATTGCGTGTGTACCACTAAAAATGTTTACATATTGTATTCAATATCCAGATAGTTCAAATTCATGGATAAAATGTTGATGAAGTTTAAAATCAAACAAATGAAAAGTCGATTAAATTTCTAAAGAAAAATAAATATAAATATTTCACAACGTCACATACATTGATCTGACTTTGAGATAGGTAGCTCAAGCACCTGTGTTTCGGATATCAGAATCAACAGTGGGATTACAAATATTTATATATAATACTTTTTTTTGTAAATGGGTCGTTCTTCTTTTTTATCGACAATGAGCCCGTCCTCAGTAACCTATGAAGTAATTAATTATAAAAAAAGTATACGTTACACCATCAATATATTCCTAATTTACCATGAAATAATGAAATTGTTTTATCACCTCGTAGGTACTTTAGCATGATTTAACTTTGTAAAAAAATATATAAAGCGTGACAGAGGTGTAAATGGCACTAATTTCGGGGGACGTGACGGAGGTGTTCATTTCAATCTAAAAGTTTTCTTTATCAATTAGATTTTACATCATGCATTAGTTCATATATAAAGTAGTACATTAACGAATATTTAGGACATACTATTTATCATTTGTAGTCGGTTATATAAAAGTTAAATGTTGATTTGTAAGTTTGGCTCATTGTCGATAAAAAAAAAGAACGACCCAAATACATACTTATAATACATAGAAAACACCCAGACCAATACAAACAGACATGTTCATGCACACAAATGTTTGTACTGTGCGGGGATCGAACCCGCAACTCTTGGACCATAGGCAGCGTTCACTACCACTGTTCCAAACGGGTCGTCAAAATATTCTCGATTCTTAAAAATATCGGTTAGATTTAAAAGGAGCGTCTCACTTTTATTGTTTAAATAGAACTGTCCTATTCACCTTCACATACTGAGTGTTTTATTAAGGTTAAACGTTTGATAACGCTTCTTTTAGTACAGTACAGGATACCTTAACCTATTAGTACATCGAACGCGTATTACACGGGACTATTTTCTAATCGAGTCCACGTTTGTTTCCAGACGACGTTATCAGGCGGGCCGAACAGCACGACGCTGCCGGGCCCGTTCCCCGGCGCGTGCAGTATGGGCCGGCCCGACAACATCCCCATCAACCCCAACCAGGGGCCCAACGGCCCCATGGGACCCGCAACCTCCTCCTTCGACCCAATTTCCTCGCTCGCGCAGATGTCGCAACAGGTAACGCCGATTGTGTCTTCTGAACTATGTGTTTACCTCTACAGGGTGCAAGAAAACAACATGAACAACACGGTCCTGAAGGGCAAGGACGAACATTCAAGGAATTTGTAGCGTGCTCACGCAATAGTTTGTCACGTTTTATTCCCAAGTGACAGATTAGGGAAAATAGTTATACTTACATACGAGCGATGGTAGCTCAATGGATACGAACGCGCCTTCCACTCAGGTGGACGAGGTTCGGATCCGAGCATGCACCAATTTTTTTTTTTTTTTTCAAATCTATGTGCGTATTTCTACCATTATAATTTGCTCGGCGGTGAGGGAAAACATCGTGAGGAAACCTACACGTTTCCCATGAAAATGTCAAAAGCACTGACATTTGTAAAGGAAACAGTATTAGAGTCCGTGCAAAGAAAGAAGTTCAGCGGAAAAACACTGAACAAAATTTTGGGATTCCTTGTGTCTATGAGTATAGAGCTCAAATTTGAATGTTGATGGTGACTCAAGCAAGCGCCCGTTTCATGGGACTTTTTTGATGGCGCGGACTCTACTTCCTACTTTTGTCGAGTATTAGATACTCGTATGGTGACTATACAAGTAGATTACGCCATTGCGTTCAATAGGCTTTTTGACAGTATGAAAAATAAAGATTTATTTATAGTCATTCGTGTAGTTTATATATTTAAAAAAGAATTAACAATAAATATTTTCACCAAAAAATTAATTTGTGTTTGGAACCATTTGACTATAAACGGTTTTGATTGGCATTCTTTACTGTGACGTCAGCCTTTTGTAAGCAAAACAAGTGACAGACTCGACGCCATTGTGTTCCTATCTATGCGGGACGCTAATCATCTATCAAATTTATCGTGTGCTATCGAATTTCCTACTTGCTTACAAAAGGTTGACGTCACTCGAATGATTCGACGTCATATTTCTGAATAAAGCGTTTTGGACATATTAAATAATCCATATATTTCGTAATGATTTTCTAAACGAAATGTTCATAATAAATGAAAATAAATATTATTTTTAGGTTTTTCAAAACAAGTCAAATAGCTTATAAAATGTATGTATTTACTATTTCCAGCTAACCAACACAGTGGGCGGCGGAGGCGGAGGCCCACTACCCCCAGGGCCCCAGGCGCTGGGCCCGTTCGCGCCCTCGCCGCACCCCGCGCATCCCTCGCACCCCTCCCACCCCTCGCACCCTGCGCACCCTGCGCACCCCGGCCACCCCCCGCACCACATGCAGCACCACCACCAGATGCATCCACACTCGCATCCGCATATGATGATGAATGAATTAGGTATGTGTTGCTACTTTTATTGTTATTTTTTTTTTATGAGATTACATCAGACGAGCCATCACCTGATGGTAAGCGATTGCCGCCCTCCATGGACACTCGTAACACCAATGAAGTCACGAATAGCTGCCAACTTTTAAAGTCCCCTTCCTTCCGGATTGGACTTCCGGTACTTTCACTCACTCGTCGTAACACAACTTAAACGCTGCTGTTAATTTTTTTTTTCAAATTGTCAGACACTTGGCCACAATCTCACATAATCTGAATAGAAACAGTTTAATGTAAGGTTATTGGTTATTTAACTGATGATGACGATGATGATCCTGTCACCGGTATAGGACTCTGAGCGCCCTTTTAAGGCCGACCAAGATCAGGAGACACTTCAGTGACATTGACAGGGGGCGTTGTAAAACGTTATTTCTATGCGAAAATGTCAAAACAGCGTTAGTTCCGACTTTTGCCACGTGCCCAATAATCGCGATCGGACTGTACTTGTAGTTTGAATTAAACTTTTAGTTCGAACTTCTATTTAATTTTTTTATACTTATTAAGATTTGTCCAAATGTCCACTGCCTCCGGTGGTAGGTACCGATCGGTTTTACGGGACGACTCTCACATTGCAAGATTTTAAAAATTAAAACTCTAGTATACAGCTTATTGCGGCAAGTTGGCAACATTGAACATTATTCTGAACATTGTTTCCTAAATAATAAAAAATATGTACATGTAGAATTGAGAACCTCCTTTTTTTGAAGTCTGTTAAAAATCCATAAAAAATACCTAAAAAATCATAATTAACGGCCTGTTACAATCCACTACATACATATATATGTATGCCTCGTCACTTTTGTCCATCATTGGTTACTTCCGCCTAAAGGGCCTGCAACGAAACAGTCTTGTAACGATGGAGAATATACCTGTCAGATCTAAACATAAGACGCATAGCTTGTGTGAAAGTATATTTTTTTTTTATTTGATAGATATGGGGTGAGCCCTGCGTCTCATAGCCAATGCGACCAATAGATGATCTATTGTGGCAGCCCCGTAACCTATTACAGCACCTCATGTAGCTCCAGTTCCAGGATAAACCCGAGAATGGAGCTGATGGGGGAGCTCTTGATCTCGTCAGCTGAGATCATGTGTGCTCCCAGGTGCCGGCTTCTGCAGCGGTGCAGCGCTATGCACTCGCCGAGGACGTGGATAATCGTTTCCTCGTCCTCGCGACAGAACCTGCAGATTTTGGTATCTGTAAGGCCCATGTTGTGCAGGTGCTTGTTTAATTTGCAGTGCCCTGTGAGGGTCCGAGTGAGTGCCCTAACATGTCCTCTACTCAGTTTTGTTATTTCTACAGCTCGTCTGAAAGTAACGGAAATTTAGATTGTATTTATGAATTCAGTTTCGTTGTAGGCTTTATATATTTAGTTTTTATCCATGTTTGTTGCAAATTATATCTAATCGTTGTTTATTGGCAGGCTGCCACATGGACAACATGGGAGGGCCCGGCATGGGCGGGCCCATGGAGAGCATGATGGGCGGCGGCGACTTCCCCCCGGACATGAACCTCAGCCCCAAGATGGGCGGCGGGCCCATGCCCGGGGGGCCCATGGGGCCCATGGGCGACGCCGCCATGATGGGCCCGCGCATGCCCAGCGGCAAGATGCCGCCGTTCAACGGGGCGAACGTTCAAGTCAAGGTATTTATTTCTTTTGGATATGGTTTGTTTGTAGCGTGTCTTGGACACGGTTAATTCTGCTAATTTCCTCCTCCTCCTCCTCATATAAGCGTGTTTTTTATGACAGGTGGCAGACGAGCAGACGGATCACCTGATGGTAAGCGATTGCCGCCACCCATGGAACCCCTTAGGCCTCCGGTACCCTCACTCACGCAGCGAAACACAGCACAGTGCTGCTTCACGCCGGTTTCTGTGACACCGTTGTATCACTCCGGTCGAGCAGCCCCGTTCATGCCGAGGCGTGGCTCTCCCACGATTAAAACAGTCAAAACTGTAGCGTGCAATTCCCAGTTGCGTCCAAAACTGTCGTTTCGGAGCTAGGGGTAATTGTACCATGATCCAAGATTCGGGAAGTCTGGTTATTACAATGAAGTGACTGCCGTCTGACCTTCGTAACCCTTCTTCATCATTATCTTTTCAGCCAATAGACGTTCACTGCTGGACATAGGCCTCCCCCAATGTTCTCCATACATATCGATCATGTGCCACCCGCATCCAATGGATTCCCGCGACCTTCACTAGATCGTCGGTTCACCTTGTGGGGGGCGCCACGGCTGCGACTTAACGTACGCGGCCTCCACCCTCACACCTTTCCGCCCCAACGGCCGTCTGTTCTCCTCCAGACCACAAAATCATTGTGTATCATTCAGAAATTATTCGAAACATTGTGATGAAATCTTCACAATGTTTCCCATTTCTCTAGATGGCGCTGGCAATGGCCAGCCGACTATCTCAGTATATATAAGTTACTCTATGCTCACTATATCATCGCTGATGGGATTTCGTTCAAGATTTTAACTACCCTCGTCGTTTACCCAGGCCAGCGCACCCAACACGATACAGTACCTCCCGACGCGGCCGCAGATGCCGTGCAACTCCGGGCCCAGAGGCCCGCCCAGCCTGGACTTCCTGCAGCGCGTCACCAACCCCATGCAGATGGACGGCGGCAAGCCCGGCCAGTACTTCCCGCGCGCCGGCATGGACATGATGCGCCCGCCCGCCATGCTGCGCATGACGCACTACCCCGCAGGTACCACTAGCTCGGCGTGACGCACCACTAGCCCGGCGGGACATGATGCGCCCGCCCGCCATGCTGCGCATGACGCACTACCCCGCAGGTACCACTAGCTCGGCGTGACGCACCACTAGCCCGGCGGGACATGATGCGCCCGCCCGCCATGCTGCGCATGACGCACTACCCCGCAGGTACCACTAGCTCGGCGTGACGCACCACTAGCCCGGCGGGACATGATGCGCCCGCCCGCCATGCTGCGCATGACGCACTACCCCGCAGGTACCACTAGCTCGGCGTGACGCACCACTAGCCCGGCGGGACATGATGCGCCCGCCCGCCATACTGCGCATGACGCACTACCCCGCAGGTACCACTAGCTCGGCGTGACGCACCACTAGCCCGGCGGGACATGATGCGCCCGCCCGCCATACTGCGCATGACGCACTACCCCGCAGGTACCACTAGCTCGGCGTGACGCACCACTAGCCCGGCGGGACATGATGCGCCCGCCCGCCATGCTGCGCGTGACGCACTACCCCGCAGGTACCACTTGCTCGGCGTGACGCACCACTAGCCCGGCGGGACATGATGCGCCCGCCCGCCATGCTGCGCGTGACGCACTACCCCGCAGGTACCACTAGCTCGACATGACGCACTACTAGCCCGGCGGGACGCACCACTAGTTCGGCGGGACATGATGCGCCCACCCGCCATGCTGCGAAAATTACTTTATTTACAATAATGTCATCAAAAAACATTCAAGCTAATCATAATAATTTCTCTCGACGCGACCGTCTTTGAGTTAAGGGTTGCGAGGCACAATGCGTTGTGTATTTTTTTTCCTGTGATAGTGGACAGACGACCATGTTTTGGTCTGTAAAAACCGCAGGCGATAGTTCATATGAAATGAACTGAATCTTATAGTGCTAGGCAGAATATTTCTTAAGACCTTTACTGTTAAGGTGTGCCAGCCATCTAAATGATGGGGTTGGAACTGTTGTCGAGTAGGACGGTGGCAAAATGAACCCATAATAGTATGTAATGATGTACCTAGTTACATTACTAGATTGTCGAGTCTTGACGTTTCACTCTAGCTATATGATATCTAGTATTGACTCAAGGTCTTTTTTTTATTTATTTATTTGGGGGCTTTTGATTGAAAATACATGCCAGCCCCATCGTAACTTAATATACATACATGTTTGCGCCTTATGTTATAGTTGCGCGAGCGGGAAAATTCAGTGGAAGATACTTATGAATGCGCCCATCTCGTACAAATTTATTTTACATTTTTGAATCAGTGAGTTTCTCACTTGCTCATATTTTTTACATTCTATTAGTAAATGTTGAACATCATCTATGGTGCCACAAACTTCACAATTAGGGGAGAAACTTTTTTCATGAGGTAAGCGAATTTGTTAGACGGATAATGTCCAGACCAGACAGAATGTAAATGGATGGTACCAGTTGGCACCTTCGTCTACGTGGACTGACAGCACTTTGTATTGTCTACAATTGGCTACATAGTTCAAATGAATGGCACCAGATGGCACCTCTGTCGATGCGCACGTTCCCTACAGGTCTCTCCAAACGATTATCACTTTTATCTCCTGCCAGCTTTCTTGCAAAAATTGTCCCTCCACCTGAGCCCTCAGCCCAATTTGAATGATAATTTTACAGACGTTTACAGAGTTTTACACTTCGTTTATTGTTGTCCCTTAGGATTCAACTCGCCACCCAAGATGGCGGACCCGTTCGGGGGCGCGGGCCCGGGCGTGGGCGTGGGCGTGGGCGTGGGCGGGGTGGGCAACCCCATGTGCGGGCCCACGTTCCGCGGCGTGAAGGGCGGCGGCATGCCCCCGCGCATGCAGGGCCAGGCGCTGCCCGCGTCCGGCTTCAAGGGCCAGGGCTTCGCCGTGCCCAACACCTCCGACCCCAACTACGCGGCGCAGTTCCACAACTTCCAGCAGCAGCTGTACGCCACCAACCGCGCCACGCAGCCGCACCAGGCCTACCCGCCCTACCAGCCGCCCAAGTGATACCCCCCCCGCGCCGTCTCTAGCCGGATGTACTTAATTACTTAGTCGTACCAGTGAAACGAGAGATCAAATATTTTGTTAGTGATTTACGCCGGCGCTCGCGCGAAGCCCCGGAGCTTCGCCGCGGGCGCCGGCGCCCGAGGTGTTTGTACAAATGTACAAAATTAGACGTGTTATCTTGTACTATGCGATTCGAAGTACAGTTTTTAGATATATTTTTGCTTACGGCGGTAACTTAGTTTTAGACTTTTTTTACAGACATGCCAGAATTTCAGTGTATCGGTTCCTTTACTTAGCTATTTTACGTACGATTCCTATGCACACAGATATCTAGTCAATTTTGAAATTAATGGAGCCCCATCCTGTGTTATGTGAACCTTGACGATTGAATCCGCTATTCGGTTACTTTTTATACACGGAAGTACATAATTTTGTATCAATGTCCATTTTTTTAAGTTTTAGATTAATTAAAAGCTAATTAGTTAAATTGGTATAATGTAACTCCCTTGGCTACCGGCCAGTATGACTCTTCAAATCAGTACCAGTCTAATTTACTAATATGACTACTTTGGTTTTTGATCTGATAGCAATGTTTTTTCTGTCTTCCAGTACCTTTATAGGCTCTTATAATAATGCAATACTGTTAACGAGAGTGGTCCGTATCCTTTGGTTGCCTCGACTTGCCCCCGCGCAAGTTCGAATGGGCTATACTTTTTAATTAATAAAAAAGTACTTAAAAATCTGATGCCATATTATTTGCCACATGAATTTAATTTCGTGATATTTTAACTATCTTAATTTATTGTTGTCTACGAAATCTGTGCGAACAGATGTTTTTTCCAAACGCAACACAGTGTTATTGTTTCGTCGTAGGACTTAGGGCATACTAATATGCTAGGCTAGTAGTTGCACATTGTGGATGTCACAGTGGCCTTCGATTTGTAATGCCTTGTTTGAAGCAATGAAACCCCGGCGGCGTCGGCGACGGCCATGCAATACGCCCCACTCCGCAGCGCCGCCCACTGGCGGACCTCCAGGCTATGAAGGAAATAGCGATGTGATTATTGTACTCATACTTTGTTCCTGACCAATCGTAGAAATAAATTAATTGAAGAAGAAACAAGGATATGATTACGATGATGGCGATTTTTCCTTGCAATGCCTAGTGGATCAACCGAATCGATCGTAACGAACGACTTTTACTGTGAAAAAAAAACATAGCAAATTAAAATGTTCATACAGTAGATTATTCTAAATATTGTAAAGGTAGTGCGCTACGACCGACGCCGGCACCGGACCAGCTCGCCTGGGCCGAGCGCGGCGGAGGGCGCGGCCGCGACGTTGCATTTTCGTGAATAACAGCACAAAAGTCCAGATTAAAAACACCCGCTAGCAATTAGATAGTCTTAATTTAATTGTAATTATAATGTAAGGTAAAGAATGGTTCTTGTTTTAGGATAAGCGAAGAGCAATGATATAAAATAGTTTGTGTAATATTGATAAGAAATGAAATTAAGATGCAAACTATTGGTTGTGATTCTGACACAATTTGTTAAGTTGTTCGTAGTTTTGTCACACAGAGAATTGTGAAAACTTACTGACTCACGATAAGGTCCTCTTTTATTTTTAATTAATTTGTTTTTTGGATATTTTTTACTTGTCGTTCTCGTTTGTACATCGCTAACAATAATTGTACAGAGTACTTTTGGACTTAATTTAAGGCAATAAATGTATTTATTTTATAACTCGTGATGTAAGAATTTATTCTTAATTATTATGAAAAAATATATGATATGCTTGTAAAGACATGTTTTATTGATACTGAAAATTTTAGGTTCACTATTCACCTATATCATTCATAAAAACATCAGAAAGATATGCGCAAAACCGTACTATCCCCGTTTATTACCGTTTGTTACAGTGATTTATGATAATTACAAAAAAAGTTATAATTCGACCCCTAAAATACAATTAATCATATTTATCAATAGCAAATATCTTCAGGAAAAATTCAAAAGAATTATTGAGTTATATTACAATGATATAAGAAAAAAAAATTACAAATAGTATTAAGTACGTAACCAGTATGTAATGAAATATATTTTTTCACTAATTTTATCTTTATTTATTTCCCAATTGAGGTATGTACATAAACTAAAAATCGTAATTATTTCAAAACTATACTACTTACTCTGTGTAAAAAGTATCGGGAATATGTCAATCGCAAACTAAGTAGAAGATACTATGTCAATAAAAAGACCCGCGTAAAAGAGGTCGTTCTAATTTTTTTACTGCATGTTGGTAGCACTGTACTGATTTAGCGCGCAAAGTTTGAGCGGGATCTGTCATTTAATTTGTTTTAAACTACAGTTTTTGTTGATCATAGTTTTGAGTTCTCGGCAATTTTTACAATGGAAAATTTTGTTGAACAAAGAGTGTGCCTTAAATTTTGTGTTTCTAATGATATTTCATGTGGTGAATCACTAAAAATGTTGCGAAGCACCTACGGCGAATCGTGTATATCGAAAACAAGGGCTTAAGAATGGTATAAGGCTTTTAAAGAAGGCCGTGAAATAGTAGTAGACTTGACACAAAACATCGACCGAATCAAGAAGCTAGTGCTCGAAAATACGTATGAGTCTGAGAAAGTTGGCTAGTGAGGGGAACATATCTTTTAAGTCCGTTTACAGCATTCTCATTGACATTTTAGGCATGAAACGCGTTGCCGCTCGACTAGTTCCAAAAGAGCTCAATTTTGTTCAAAAAGCGCAGCGAAAGCATGTCGCTGAAGACAAGGTTTCCCGAGCTTCTACAGATCCGACCTTTATGAAACGTATAATTAATGATTAAACGAACTTACCTGTACGTGAAGTTCTATCATAATTATACGAAGTGCTTCGTCCGAAGAGATTAGTAACTTGGTATTTATTGAACACAGTGTAGTAACGCATAAGTGACACCACTCCAGCACTAGTTTAGAAAAGTTGCCACTTCCGGTTGTGGCAGCACTAAAATTACAATTTTAAAATTTAAATTTTTGGCTTGTTTCCGCTTCTCGCAGTCTTCGTGTGTACGTTTTCCCGCCATTTGCGAGC
Organism: Marasmia exigua; assembly: GCA_019059595.1. NCBI lineage: Eukaryota > Metazoa > Arthropoda > Insecta > Lepidoptera > Crambidae > Marasmia > Marasmia exigua. Next base: position 12,305,165 of record CM032488.1, read on the forward strand.
TTACTTTCGCGCTCTCGGTCGATTGCTCGTCATTTAGTTGAAAGCAGCGAGATATTTACCAAACTTATGTACATGGGCCACCTAGGGAGGGTGGGTGTTACTAATCTCTTCGGACGAAGCACTTCGTATAATTATGATAGAACTTCACGTACAGGTAAGTTCGTTTAATCATTAATTATACTCGTGCTTCGTCCTTTGAGATTAGTAACTTAGTATTTATTGAACACAGTGTAGATGTTGAGAGGCAAAGTTTGGGAATATCGAGTGTGAAATAATTGTTAAATAATAATTAAATTATTTATTATATTATACCATTTATTTGCCTTTTTAATTCATACATATTTTAATCACTGTAGGTTTTGAATTATTTATTTAAAATACAATCAGCGTGAACATAATGATCTGGCTAGTGCCGTGTTATCGTCATTATTCGACACAGGTCGATTGTAAAATCTGGCAAAAGTAGTGGAGTTGCCGCTCCATCCTGCAGTTTGTCTTATAACATCTAGGCTGACACCTAGTTTGTGGGCCATAGATGTTGACGCGTGGCGTGTACTGTGAGAAGAGAATACGGAGACATCAATTCCACTACTTTTTAAGCTAGACTTAATCCATCGACTAATTGTTTGCGCTCCGATACAATTATGTGGCTTGCGAATACTAATAAAAAGATGTTCAGCCTTCCGTAAGGATACAGTTTTGTTAAGGTAAACTAGAAGAGTTTTAGCGGGGCATATCTCTGGTCTTTCGACAAAGAAGGGCAAGTACAGGGTTGGCTGCTTTGTACCTGCTTTTGAAGTTTTAATCAAGTCTGGGATTCTTATAATGATTTTATCGCTTTGGGTAATTATCTCATTAATTTTAATTTTCGACAAAGTTTGAGCACGATGTGCTGTTACAAGAGCTAATAGTGTGACACATTTTTTGGAGAGCTCTTCCAAATTTAATGTTATATTTGGAAGAGATTCTAGGTAATTGAGAACAACACTAGCATCCCATGTTGTGTTATATCTAGGCAACGGAGGTCGTAATTTGTAGACTCCTTTGCAAAACCTCTTAATACGATCATCATCAGATATTTCACCTATTATTAATGATAAGGCTGCTCTATGGCAATTAATGGTGCCAAATTGGCCACCATCATTAAATATATTAGTTAGGTATTCTATTATAATTGGAATAGATGCTTGGTACATATGAACGTTGTTATCGGAACAAAATTTATACCATCGTCTTAAGCAAACGTCATATTGTTTAAGTGTGTTATCTGATAGCGATGCCAGTAGGATGTCTAGAGCGGAAGGTGGGACACAGCGTTGGAGCAACGCCGTCCTGATAATATTCCGGCAACCAGGGTAGTGTGGACTCGAATGTTCCGGTGGCTGGAATTAGGAATAATGACATCATTATGTGTAAGTCTGATTATATCAGATTTTAGCAATCGTACAAATAGGGGGTACCATGGTTGTGTAGGCCAATCTGGCACAACCACGATGCCCTCGGCTTTGTCGCACATTATTTTTCTTAAAGTTTTAAGTATTATGGCCACTGGGGGGAAAGCATAAAATTCAAGATTGGACCAGTTTAGGGTGAAAGAATCTACAGCGAACGATTCGGGGTCTCTATGCCAAGAAACAAAAATGTCACATTTGCAGTTAATGCGAGTCGCAAAAAGATCAATTTTTGGGTTTAATTTAAATTTGTCTAAAATTTTTTGATATCCGGAAGAAGACATTTCCCACTCAGCATCAGGGTGACTACGTCTGGATTCCCTATCAGCGATGGTGTTTTCGGTGGACTTTATATAAGAAGCTGTAACTAACAGTTTCCGAGTTTCGCACCACTGCCATATGTCTCTTGTAATTTTGTTCAAATGGGGGTATTGTATACCGCCCATCCTATTTATGTAGCTGACAGCGGTGGTATTGTCGATTCTAAGTAGAATTTGGGTATCAAAATAGTTTTTCGCAAATATCTTTATGGAATAATAAGCTGCTAGAAGCTCTAATTGATTAATGTGTAGCTTAGCTTCACTGTAGGACCACTGACCGCTCGCCGTCTGCCCATTACAGGCAGCACCCCACCCCGTTTTTGAGGCGTCAGAATAAATTTCTACGGCAAAAGTATCGTCTTTGATTCTATGTACAGAGCTTTGAATGGCTTCTAGCCACCAAGATAGATCAGGTAACAATGAGCTTGGTAAGGTAATATATTTGTCGTAGTCATCATCGTTTAGTAACTGAAGATACTTGTGTCTCTCTAGTTGCTTTGTGTAGAGCCACCCGTATTCGATAGCAGGGCATGCTGAGACTAAAAGACCTATTAATTGCGCAAATTTTCTTACTGTGAACCTCTTCAACGACATAATATTATGAAGTTCGATTAAAATCTTATTTCTTTTTTCTAGAGGCAAGCTTAGTTGCCATTTATGAGTATCTACTATGTAACCAAGATACTTGCAGGACATTGATGGACTTTTACTACTTTTCTCTTCGTTTATAATAAACCCTAGTGAATTAAGTAACATTTTTGTAGTTTTTATGTTGTCTAAGCATTCCGCGTATGAATTACCAGCCAGAAAAAGGTCATCTAAATAAATTGATGACAGAAAACCGCATGACCGTAACAGACTTATCACCGGCTTCATTATTTTAGTAAAGATGAATGGAGCAGTGGAAATTCCGAACGGTAAAACATTGAATTGGTACAATTGGTCATTAAAAGTAAATCTGAGATATTTTCGTGATTTTGGATGGATATTAATAAGAAAATAGGCATCTTTCAAATCAATAGTTGCGATATAATCTTCGCAGGAGATAAGCTTTGTAACTGTGCGTATATCTTCCAACTTAAAATGTTGGGTGCTAATAAATTTATTTAACTCTTTTAGGTTTAAGATTAGTCTCATTTTACCGTTCGGTTTTGGTGCCAAGAATACGCGCGAGATAAATTGGTTCGAGCAAGGTTGGCATTTTGAAATGGCCCCGATTGTTAACAGATTGTTAATAACGTCGGTTATATAGAGATATTCAGGTTCAGTAAAGCTATTTACTGTAGGTAAGTCAAATTGTTGGACAGGACGATCAAATTTGATTTGGTAGCCTTTTATCCATGATAGTATGTTACGGTCGTGTGTTATTAAAGACCATTGGTCATAAAAATGAGACAGTCTGCCCCCATAGCGTACCGGGTTTAGCGGCGGCGAAGCTGCTTCGACTGCTGCGTGTAGGCTCGCGACGAGGTCCCGCGAGGCGGCGCGCTCGGAGCGGCAGGCGCCTGGTGACGCGGCGGAGGGCCCGGCGGCGGCCTGCGGGCTGGGGTCCTCGCCTTCCAGTTTAAATTCTTGGTACCAGATGTACTTGGTACGGGAGCTTTCGCCTTCTTGGGTGGGTCAGGTTTTAGATCAGAGCTGGATTTTGAAACAGCTTTCGCTGTTTTGAGTGTTTCAGTTAGGTTAGTTCCAAAAAGGTATTTGTCGATCTTTGTAGTCGAAAGTTGATCTTTCAGGTCTTTTTTGACAGAATAAAGGGCAAAATTGCGCCTGGCTTCGGACTCGGAGTGTTGAATATCGCAAAAGATACGGCTGACGTTCATGAGGTTTTTTATCAGGTCATTGTTTTTCTCTTTAGAGTTAAGTTGATTTGATATTATGTTGCCCAGTAGAGAGATTCCGACAGAAATTTGTTTTTGTCTGGTTTCGATAGCCTTGTCACGTTTAAGCACTGGCTCCGGTAATGCCGCTTTAATCTCCGCATTGAGCTGTGGTGCAGCTATGTTTGGGCAGTTACTTGGAATCAGATGATTTTTTAATAATTCCTTCCGATCATCTCTTTTTAAACCAGATGTGGCGACATATGAGAGTCTAGTCGCCACGTCTTTATTTATATCTGGTCCATATTCTATTGTGACAGATGGGTCGACTCCGAGTATGTCCAGGATGCTGGTATCTTCTTCAGTTGTTTCGCTAACTGGGGCGGGCTGATCTTCTGCTGTTGCTGTGACTTCGTCGATAACCACTACCGGTTGTTCGCTTTGTTCTACCGGTTGGTAATCGATTGCCGCTGTATCGTCGTGTGTTTCGGGGATACTATTGGGTTCTTGAGCTGTAACAAGGAAACGCCAGTATAAAAATCTGGACGAATTCTTGTAGTCTTTAAGCAAAGAGAAATAGGCTAGACTAAAAGATTATCATAGGTGCATCGAGGCAGTCTTTCAGAGGGCTCTAGCATGTGGCGATTTAGTCTGAGGGACTATTATTAATCAGACTAATTTGGTGCATTTATGGCGCTAACCGTAATGGCAATTGCATTTAGAATGCGGCGGAATAGTCCCATAGACTACCCTGATGCAATCTAAATCGACTTTACAGTTGCTACTGACTGTCACAAATTCAATGCGGCGATATAATCCCAGAGATTAATCTGATGCATTAAGGTGCTAAAGATTACGGCATTTCTGTTTAGAAAGCGGCGGGACAGTCCCATAGACTACCCTGGTGCATATATAAATCGACTTTACAGTTGCTACTGTTACGAAATTAATGCGGCGATAAAGTCCCACAGACTAATCTGATGCATTAAAGCGCTAAAGGCAACGGTAGTTGCGTTTAGAATGCGGCGAAATAGTCCCACAGACTATCCTGGTGCATATCTAAGTCGTTTGAGCGCCACCGTATTTAAATTTGATACACATTGCACTAACACTTTCACTTTAAAAATATTTCCTTTGGTACTTACGATTTTCTTGTTCCGGGTGAGTTTCGGGTGACGGTTCCCTCGATGACGAAGATGAAGATGATTCAGAGTCACTCGACGAGGAGGAAGATGAACTTAGTTGCAGTCCGTTACGTTTTTCACGACGCGAACGTCTGATTTGTTTTTCGAGTTTACGTAATTTTTTCGCAATATATTCTATACTTTGATCTGCCTTACGTTTCGGCATGACTATAGTGACTAAGCACGTAGCTCCGCGAGGTGTGAAGTGGTTGGGCACTAAACTGCGAATGGCGAGCAATCGACCGAGAGCGCGAAAGTAAACTCGCAAATGGCGGGAAAACTAGGGGTCGCAATACCGAATCATTCAAGCAAAACCGGTATTTTCGGTATTGGCTCTAGACCAATACCGATAATCCGGTATTTTCAATATTTGCAAAGTTTGCAAATTTAGTATAATAAAGTTAGTTTGCGGGGGAATAGTAAGTAGGTAAATGAATTTATCTTCTAAATAAATAAAATCATTGACACAAAGTTTTGTAAGTGATAATTGTGTTCGTAATCATTAGGTTACTAATTAGCAAAAATATACTAATACTATACTAAATGCCCATTTATTCCTTTATTAAATTAACTTAAGTGTACAATATAATATTAATTTAATTTAGTGTTTGACTAGGAAGTAGGAGTCCTACTAGGGATCAGTTCTAAAAATAAAATATTTATCAAACTTAAACATCGCAAACAGCCTTAACATAAACAAAACGAACAAAAAAGTACACTTCTAATTCATTCTCATAAAATATAAAAATAATATATTTAAAATTAAGCGGAAAGCACAGAGAACATTTGGCGAGAAGTTCGGCTACTCGGCTGTCGCCGAATTCATCGGTCTGGTCGTAAGGTGATCTTTCTTATTTATGGTGATGTTTTTTATTTAATATACTCAAACTGAAAATACCGAATATCCCGGTTTTTGTGAAATGAATACCGGTATGAATTAGATCTAAATTTGGCCCGGTATTCCGGTATTTTCGAAAATCGGTATCCCGGTTTGCGACCCATAGGGAAAACGTGCACACGAAGACTGCGAGAAGCGGAAACAAGCCAAAAATTTAAATTTTAAAATTGTAATTTTAGTGCTGCCACAACCGGAAGTGGCAACTTTTCTAAACTAGTGCTGGAGTGGTGTCACTTATGCGTTACTACACTGTGTTCAATAAATACCAAGTTACTAATCTCAAAGGACGAAGCACGAGTATAATAACTGGCGACGAGACATGGGTTTATGAGTACGACATGCAAACAAGCCAACAGTCTTCAGAATGGCGTCTCGAAAACGAGCCCAAACCCAAAAAACCGCGGCAAAGTCGCTCCAAAATCTAGGTGATGCTGACATTTCTTTTTGACTACCGTGGCGTGGTTCACTCCGACCGAATTCCTTCCAGAGGGTGAAACAATGAATAAAGAATATTATTTAGGCGTCATAAAGCGTTTGTGTGAGAGTATCCGCCAAAAACGTCCAGATTTGTGGCAACACAACTCATGGATGCTGCACCATGATAATGCACCATCACACACAGACATTATAGTGAAAGAGTTTTTAGCGAAAAATTGAACAAAAGTTCTCGACCAAGCACCGTATTCACCTGATACACAAAAAACGTCAGACGGAGCCACCGTCTGACTTTTTTTTATTTCCCAAGTTAAAATTACCACTTCGAGGAAAACGTTTTGAGTCAATAGAAGGCCATAAAAGAAAATTCGCTGAATGAGCTAAAGGCCATACCGCAAATAGCCTATGAAAAATGTATGGAAGACATGAAGCGTTGGAGATGTTGTATTGCAAGCGATGGGGCCTACTTTGAAAGCGATAAAATAAATTTAGATGAATAATTTGTATTTTTTGTTTTATTGAAAAATTCCCGATATTTAATACACAGAATGTATAAAACGTTGCAACCCCCCGCAGGCAGGGTGAGTAAGAGCGCGGAAGCGAAACCGACGGCACAATGTAGAGCACCGTCGAGCAGGAGCCAAATGCTCGAAGCGTACTCATTGGCTCGTCCAGCGAAGACCTGTCTTTTCAGACTTCAAAATATATATTAGTCCTAGCCGATTTAGAAACTGAACCAGATCTCTTTTTGACAATTTCGAAGCTCCAGGCTCTCTGAATTCACAATGTTTATTTATACAATATACTAAACTTTTTGATCGGTTGAAAACAAGACCAATAAGTGCACAAGCATTAAATGTGCTTGCCAAGAGGCTGTAGAATCGATTTTGTTGAAAATAGGTCCAGCTTAGCAACTAACTATTTGACTCAATTGGCGTCGCTGGAGTGGTCTCCTCTCGCCTTAACTAATTTTCACTTACATTAACTGGCCCGATGGGGTACTTGATAGTGACCCTGCATCATACGCTAAAGGTGGTGGGTTCGATCCCCACCCTGGACTTATAATTCGTATGATTAACACTAGTGTTTGACTTTGTTCAGTGTCTGGGTATAATAAATTCCTCTGCTATCCGTGACACAAGTGCGGAATCAGGTCAGTGTATGATATATATAATAAGTTATTATTATCAGTTGAGTAAGTAAGATACCACAAACAAAAAGTACTCTATATTTTTATCTGAGTAGACCTGAGGTTAAATCAACTCGTTTCAACTGAGTGGACCGCTGAAATTAGGTCCCCATCTAGCTTATTTTCACGCAGTTGCAAACACAGAGAACATTGAATATTGGTTGATACTACTCTTTGATTGGTTGTAAATTGGCGAGTCTGACAAGCAGTCGTGTCACACAAAAATATTCTTTTTTAATTGTTTTAAGTGGGATAAAGGTTACCAAAATTCCTTGGTGCTTTTACGCGTTGTACAAATTATTAAAGAAGAAATAACAAATCTCATGGAATCACATCTTATGATCTATGATGATTTCTAAATTCATAATGTTTTGGTCACCATTTTGCAGAGTGAGATAGAAATATACGACATCCTAAGCGTACAACCTGTGCGGATAAAGAATGGGATCAGAAATGGCGGCGCATATATTCACTACTTCTCGTTGGCACACCGACGAGTGCGAGTATACAACCTGTGCGGATAAAGAATGGGATCAGAAGTGGCGTACTCCGGGCTCCAGAGCGACAGATGACTTCGGACACCACCGGGAACTACACTCACAATAATGGACAACATTTCAAAATTGCTAAGCTCCGAAACAAAAAATACCATTTATAGCGAGACAGCGCCCTCTATCGCGCCCTAAGCGCAATGCATTGCTGCCGGTTAGGTACCGCTAGCACTTATTTTCTGTCATGTTAGTTCCGTAAACGCCCGCAGGCCAATACTGGTTTGATTGGTACGGGAGTTCCTCTCCCCCCACACCTACCTCACTCTCTCGCTAACCAACCGCGTCCATGTTAAGTTGTTGCTCCGATATAAATAATTATTATCATGTGTTAATTTGAGACAATATACGAAGATATATCTCCATAAAGTGTTTTGGCTACCTACCAACCAACCCTCACAGTACTAACACTACCCACTCCCAAAGTAGCTACGCTATAAGTGATCGCCCAACGTGTGTTAGTGAGTGGTGTGGACGCGAAGGTCTGCCGCCATTTTGGGTTTGGAAAACCGAATTTTAGGAAAATGCCAAGAACCAGGAGCCGAAGTTCGTTGCCGAGGGAGGCAAACCTCAATGAAACTATTATTCCGGCCGAAATTAACGCCGAGGAGTTGGTCAATGAAGACGCCGCGACTGAAACAGCAACCGAAGGTGCCACGGGAAGCAGCGCGGGCGCGTCCATCTTAATGACTCAGGAACATTTCGCCGCACTGATGGGACAGTTGCAGCAATCACAAGCAGAATTTTGTCAAATTCTATTACAAGAAGTACGATCATCTACACCAGTAATGCATCAGGTACAAACGGAGCCGTCGCTTACTATGAGGAGTACGAGCTGTCCGACAGACAGGGCCGCCGCCCCGGTTGGTGCTAATTTCATTACTTGTAGTGCAAGGTTTAGTGGCTCGCAGAACGAGTCTGTCGAGAATTTTATCGATGCAGTCGAAATTTTTAAAACTGCCGCCAACGTTTCCGACGAAAACGCACTGAGAGGAATTTCATTATTATTATCACATTCCGCCGCAACTTGGTGGCAAGGTATAAAACAATATACGAAAACATGGAGCGAAGCAATAGATCGCCTGAGGAGCGCATTTGGGGAACGAAGAGCACCGTTTCAAATATATAAAGAATTATATAGTATGCAGCAAGGAAAGTTAAACACAGAGTTATTTGTCGCACAAGTACGCGCTTTATTTTCTAAATTACCAGAGAACGACATCTCACAGAAGGTACAATTGGATATGACGTTTGGGTTGTTAGACGTCCGTATAAGAAAAAGAATAGAAAGGGACACATTGTCATGTTTTGAAGATCTTATAAGGAAGGCTCGAAGCATAGAAGATGCGATGCAGGAGCGCTTGCAGTCACCGAGTGCACCGTCGCGTGGGCCATTCTCCGCGCAGTTTCGTGGGTCGTCCGCAGTGCCACCGCCGGGACAGTCTGCCGCGCCACCGCCGATGCGGGTATCGCAGCCGCAAGGTTCGTCGCACTGGGTGCCGCCGTCGGGTGGGCCATTGCCGCCACCGCCGCCACAGTCGCGGACGTCGCAGTCATATGGACCGCCGCCGCCGAGGTCGCGTGCGCCGCCACTGGGTGGGCCGCCGCATTTGCCGCCACCGCCGCATCATGGATCCCTGAAAACAGACATAAAGGAAAGTAAAAATTTGTATTGTTATGGCTGTGGTGAAATAGGAATAATAAGAGCAAGATGTCCAAAGTGTAGTAGTTATAAATACAATAAGTTTTATGCGTGTGAGACCACCAATGTTAATATGCATGTGGGATATGTTCAGTAACAATTGACTTACCTGCGAAGAGTCCCTCCGAGTTAAGATCAGGTCAGCTTGCAGACCCTGAACTTGCTAAGATAATTAAGAATCTGGAAAGTGAAGAGGAAATTGATGTTCATCGTTGGACGGGAAGAGGTTATATTATGGAGCAAGGAGTGCTCTATCGCTATAATCCGGATGCGGATACAGAAGAACCGCAATTAGTTATACCTGTGGATCAAAGAGAAGAAGTATTAAAAGAATGTCATGACTCTCCTCTGGCAGGTCACCAAGGGATCGAGAGGACATATCAAAGAGTTGCTCAAAAGTTTTATTTTCCAGGAGCCCAATTCTCGTGCTTGTGATATTTTGTGAACATGGCGGATATCACCCGAAAACCATACAGAAAAACTATGTTTTAGTGATATATATCGTATGAAAATAAATGTCACGTGCCCGAGAATTGGGCTCCAGGGATGCGTCGTGCCATTGTCGAGTATGTCAGAACGTGTACATCGTGTCAGCGCTACAAGGCTGCCAACGACAAGCCACCAGGGTTGTTGCAGACGCCGATCCTGAATCAGAGAAATGAGGTTATTGCTATAGATTTATTCGGACCCTTACCTCCAGGTGATAAGGATGAAAAATGGATTTTATTGGTCGAGGACACCGCAACTAGATGGGTCGAGTTATATCCGCTTCGAGAAGCGACAGCTGAGGCGTGCGCGCGTACACTCATAGAGGAATATTTTCTACGTTTTGGTCTACCGCGTCGCATTATTTCAGATAATGGTGTACAATTTATTTCAGCTGTAATGCAACAGTGTATGTTCGTGTTAGATGTGAAGCAAGAATTGTTACCGCTGTATCATCCTGAGGGGAACCCTGCGGAAAGAAAGAATAGAGATTTAAAAGTACAGTTATCACAATTAGTAGGTAATAAACATAATTCTTGGCCTTTATACTTACCGTCTATACGTTTTTCGTTAAATTCTGCACGTTGTCAAACTACAGGAGTTTCGCCAGCGTACTTGATGTTTGCCAGAGAGCTGAGATCGCCTTTAGAAGTAAGAAATGATCCTCGTTTGGTTTTGGAGAAAGAAAATTGCGTTCCACAGATAACACCATACCTAAAACGTTTTCTCAATACGCTAGCTGCAGTTCGCGAGAAGGTCGAAAGTCAGCAGGATAAAAGAAAGGACTATGGTGATCAGTCACGTCGCGTAGGACAAAGTTTTGTTGCAGGTGACTTGGTATTATTGAATTCGCATGTACTTAGCAACAAAGGAAAGGACCTGACATCGAAGTTCGTACCAAAAAGAGATGGACCATACGTGGTTACTAAAAAGGTAAGCCCTACAACTTATATCATAGCACCCGCACAGGACTCCAGTAGGTACTTAGGGAAGTATCACATTAAACAGTTAACACCTTACCTGGGTCGCGATACGACCCTACCTCAACCTGTAGTTCCGGTGCGGAAACGGGGTCGTCCCCGTCGTAACTTAAATGAGAATAAATGTAATAATGTGTCAGATAGGGAGGAATGTATGTACTCGCCTAATCTTCATGTAACCGATGTAAATTACAATTCTAATGTGGATTTAAATGATAAATGCAATAATGTGTCTGATAGGGAGGAATGTATGTACTCGCCTAATCTTTATGTAACGAATAGAAATTACAATTCTAATGTGGATTCAAATAATGAATGTCATAATGTGTCTAACCAAAGTAGTGTTTCTGTAAATGTATGTAACAATGATAATGTATGGCCAGCGAATGAGCGAGGACGCTTTCATCCTCTGGAGGGGGAGTAATATAGCGAGACAGCGCCCTCTATCGCGCCCTAAGCGCAATGCATTGCTGCCGGTTAGGTACCGCTAGCACTTATTTTCTGTCATGTTAGTTCCGTAAACGCCCGCAGGCCAATACTGGTTTGATTGGTACGGGAGTTCCTCTCCCCCCACACCTACCTCACTCTCTCGCTAACCAACCGCGTCCATGTTAAGTTGTTGCTCCGATATAAATAATTATTATCATGTGTTAATTTGAGACAATATACGAAGATATATCTCCATAAAGTGTTTTGGCTACCTACCAACCAACCCTCACAGTACTAACACTACCCACTCCCAAAGTAGCTACGCTATACATTTCTTTATTTACTTTTCCGCTGCGCGAATATATATTTATTAATTTTTTATATTGCTTATTTACTGAGAAAAAAATTAAAAACTAAAAAACGTAAGATGACGTCATCGGACGGCAGAATATAAAATATTTCTTTGCTTAGCACATTATAGTTTTAAATTTACGTAATGCCAAACTCATGACATGTAACTGTCAAAAAAAAAGACAACTTGTCAACGTTGAATGTATGAATGACGTTGACAATGTTGACACTAGTATTATTTACCTTTGACAGTAGTACCTTTTTTTTATTAAAACAATGATAAGCAAAGGAATATCGCTGTATTCAGTCGTCCGATGACGTCATTTGGCGCTTACGTCCTATTTAGAATAAAAAGAATTTCAATAATTATTTTATGCATGAAAATGGACAAATTTTGAAAAAAAGAAAAAATATGGGTCTGTTCATTTTATGTCTACTTTCATATAAAAAAACAATATGGACATGTTAAAAATTTGAAATGTTGTCCATTCACTTTTACGTGAATTTTAAGAATCTTTATTTACAGAAGAGGCCTTTTATTTTATTCAAAATATTTTAAGATTCTGATGTCATTTTCGAAGTAATATTAGATTTGAGGAGGGCCACGAAGATCCAATCTAGAATCTCGAAGAATCACTCGAGTGCGGTGCAAGCACATAGGTGTACCTACTCCAAGGATTTAGAGTCATCCCGACATAGTGCGGTTGAGTCTTTGAGAAGAGAATTTATTCAAAGAGTTGAGCCGTCTACGACTTTGGTTAGGGTTTGTCGAAGACAACATTTAATTACGATAGGACAGGAACTTTACCTTTTGAGACGTTGCTGCCATCTAGTGGTCAGAAGCAAAATTTACGAGTAAACACGAGTAGGTGCTGGTCTCTAGTGGTCAAAAGCAAAACTACTAGGAGCTGGCAACGCCATCTAGTGATACTTAATTAATATCGACAACGCCATCTATTGGAAATAAGCATGCTTGTTTTGCGTACGTCACTGAGTCATAGACAATGGGGTCTCCAATAATACCCCTATATAAGGCTGGACTACACTATTCGATCTTAAAATATTGATAATGTTTTAAAAAAAATATATAATTTATTTTTAATATTCAAAAATAAACCGATATTTTATTGAATTTACAACTAATCATTAAATGTAATAAAATTATTTACGAGGAGAAAGCGGTATCCTTGACAAAAGCGGAAAATTACTCATTCAATATTCGAAATTAAAAAATACAAAGATTTGTCTATGGAAACACAGAACGGAATCTTGTAAAAGATTAGGCCATTTCATAAAACAAATGTATAGTAACTCGCAGAAAATATCTTCGGGACAGTTGTATTTATTTCAGCTTTGCATTTTATTTTAAATTGAATCGTGAGCCGCATTGTAGGTCCACTGGAAAGGATTCATCGTCGACTCTCGCGGAAGGGTTAGCAGTCTCGATTCTGCAATAGAAAGATTTGCATTATAGGAGACGTAAGGTAAACATCGATTTTAATTTTTTCTCCTAAAATGAAATCAGATGTTAAAAGTAAAGTTTGGATGTTTCTATACGTAAGAGGTTGTGTCTTGAGTGTTTATAGTGTATTTTTAGTGCATCCTTGTATGAAATGAAAGTTTGACTTTTGCCACATATTCTCTTGAATGGCAGCTGACGGACGTAGGTACATCTTGTTACGAGTGTACGTACAATAATATGCAACGTAAAATGTTTTCTATGTGTTTAATTATCTTATTTCAGTGGTTCTGACGTTGATGGAGTGGTTATGATTAGTTCTACACACCCATTCAAGTGCTAGAACAAATTGTTTTTTCCTTGCTAAAATGTCAAATTGTGAACTTGTCAAAAGTAGGGTTGACTCATTGTTGCGAAGCTGTTACCTATCACTCCAACTGGTTGTAGGCCGTTATTTCTATTTACCTGGGCCTGAGTGGGACAAGCTTGTTAAGCCAGTGATAACACATTGTCTTTATGTTTACAACCACATTCATGTACCTTATATTAAAATCTGTGAGTGTTTCTGTGTGACAAAGGACCCTACTGCTTTGTTTTGCTGTGATTAATACAAGAGAAACTACAGTGGTTGATAGCACTATTTGTTATTGTTGAATAAACTAATATCCCACCCAGTATCTCGCTTATCTGGTTCCCAGAAACAACCAATGTTTAGGTTTGTATTCTATTTTAAATTGCTTATTTATAACTTTAATATGGTCTATAAAGTAGCCCTTTAGTCTTGATTTATTAAACAGTAAGATATGGACAGAACAATGACAATATTTGTGTTAAACGACATTGAAACAAAGGTATTATAATGAGTTACTCCGTCCAGTTGTATCCCTCCTTGGGGGTACTTTTATTAAATGGAAATGCTTAATTTATTAAACCTACAAACAATCTAATATTTTTGGATCCTATTTCAAATTGGAATGATATTAGATTCAATAATAAGAAAAATTACAGTTGCAAGTTTTATAATAGCATTAAACTGACCTTATCTGACAATAGAAAAATCTAATAAAATAGGTTGCAATTGTTTCATCGGGATACAGTTTCTCTTTAGACATTATAATATGCGGTTTATGCACCAAAAACTATGATATTCCACAGCTTGCAATCACTTAATGTGTGTTTATTATTGTTATGAAAGCCAAATTTTACTTTGTTTCATTATCATTCACCAATAACAAACTGCTTATCACTTACTGATGTCCATACTTATATCTACAATTTTGCATAAAGTTGTTAAATTTTAATACTTTCAAATCACAATATTTATTTTATAGATTGTTGGAGTTGTCTGAATGTGTGGAAATCAATGATAATTATCTTTTTACACATTTACTCAACAAAATATAAATTATTGCAGAAATTATGTCAACAGCATTATCTATGTACCAGATGTTATCTACACTTGAGGGCAAAAAAATTTACCCACCCTGTAATTTTCACACAGATACTAAAACATGATAATGTCAGTCTCAGAAAACATAAACAAACAATGTGAGGTCTTCATTGATTTTTATGTGATTGCATGCCCGAAATCCTTTTTTTTTGGTTCAATGCGCTGACGCTTGACCACAATTACACCTGATGGAAAGCGACGATGAGGTCTAGAATGATACGCGTTTGCCTAAAAGATGCCTTTAACGCAAGAGTGCACACTCTTGCGTTAAAGATGTCCACGTTAAATAGTGGTTAGGAAAAACAGACCTTGGCAGGGAATTCCATTACTTAGCCATCAACAATCTTTAATTAAGTCTTAATCTTTAATTTTGTCTTTTAATGAAGATTTTTAATGATTGTCTCGAATATCTCAAATCAGGTAAAAGGCTAATGATTATTTTTACATAAAAATGTATATGGGGTGAGTTGATCGATTTTCTTGCATGCAAGTGTATATAGTGTGCTTTTTAATTAGTATAGATGTTTTAAGGCGACCCTAATTAGCGACACCAATCGATTTAAATTGTTAGCTAAACCGGATCTATTTTAAACAATTTCGGAGCGGCAGTCCCTAAACAAACATTTATACTACTTGTTAAATAATTGTGCACTACTTTTTGATCTGTTTTTGGACTCGATATTTGGATTAACGCCATAAGTGGCCGTTTATGGCGGCTATTCAAATTTCGAGTACAAAAGCAGACCCAAAATTTTAGTATAAGTATTAAATAAATAGTATAAGAGTTTTCCGAGAAACTGCAGCCTCGAAATTGTTAAAAAGATATCTTGTTTAGTTGCTAACAATTTAAATCCATTGGCGTCGCTAGTGTGCCCTTTTTTATTTTTTTATTATTTGTTAGAAATGGGGTGAGCCATGCGTCTCATAGCCACTGCGACCAGTAGATGATCTATTGTGGCAGCCCCGTAACCTATTACAGCACCTCATGTAGCTCCAGTTCCAGGATAAACCCGAGAATGGAGCTGATGGGGGAGCTTTTGATCTCGTCTGCTGAGATCATGTGTGCTCCCAGGTGCCGGCTTCTGCACCGGTGCAGCGCTATGCACTCGCCGAGGACGTGGATAATCGTTTCCTCGTCCTCGCGACAGAACCTGCAGATTTTGGTATCTGAAAGGCCCATGTTGTGCAGGTGCTTATTTAATTTGCAGTGCCCTGTGAGGGTCCGAGTGAGTGCCCTAACATGTCCTCTGCTCAGTTTTATTATTTCTACAGCTCGTCTCTGATCGAACGCCTGTATCAACGCCTTAGACTGTTCTAGTCGAGGTAGTCTTTTCCAATATTCAGTACTTTGCTTATGCTCCCACTCTTTTAACTCGAACCTGACCATGCAGGCTGGAACGCCACTTATTGGTTCCGGTCCGAGTAGTGGGCTCTCTGCCCCGGCCTTTGCTAGCACGTCAGCGACTTCGTTGCCTCTGATATTGCAGTGTCCCGGTACCCAAATCAGATTTACGATGTTGGCATTGCCAAGCTGGTTTAGGAGCAGGACACACTCGCTAGTGAGTTTGGAGTCAAGTTCACAGGATGTTAACGCCTTGAGGGCAGCTTGACTATCTGAGAAGATGAATATCTTCTTATTCTGGAGATTCATTTGCAGACTCTCTTGGACACAGCCAATTATTGCGAAGACTTCTGCTTGGTACACTGTGGTATAGCGACCCAGGTTGGCGAATTTGCGTATTCTGAAGCGATCATTATAAAATCCCGCCCCGGATACGCCTTGCCTCCTGGAACCATCCGTATACCAAACGATGTCATTCTGCTTAACATTTCCGGGAGTTCCAGCCTCCCAGTCTTGTCTACTAGGTAACAAGACTGTAAACCGCTTATCGAAGCGGTATTCACGGATCATGGAGTCAGAGGGCATATCCATGACCGGAATTTTCATTAGTTCATTGTAGAGGTTACCTATGACCCTAGATTGCCATCTCGTCCTTCCTCTGATTTTTGCTCTCGTAATGGCCATCCTCGCTTCCATCTGCACGTGAATGTGCAGAGGTGGAATGTTCAGGAGGGCATCCAGTGCTGCAGAGGGAGAGGACGAAAGAGCGCCAGTGGCTATAAGGCAGGCTGTTCTTTGAACTTTGCTGAGGTTCTCCACGCAGTTGAGTTGGTGCGTCTTCTTATACCACACACAGCAGCCATAAGTGACGATCGGCCTCACTATGGTTTTATAAATCCAGAGTGCGGCCTTGGGCCGTAGCCCCCATTTTAGCCCCACCAACCTACTGCTTGCCCCCATCGCTATTTTTGCCTTTCTAGTAATGTAGTCGAGATGCTTGTTCCATGTTAGTTTTTGGTCTAGAAAGACTCCGAGATATTTGACCTCGTTGGACAAGCATAGCTTCGTACCAAGAAGTGTTGGGGCGTGAAGCGCCTCCAGTTTCCTTCTTTTGGTAAACGGGATTAAGACCGTCTTCCGTGCGTTGACTGTTAGCACGTGTCTTGTGCACCAGTTTTCTACTATTCGTAGGGCCCTTTGCATAAGACTGGAAATGGTGCTAGGACATTTTCCTATGACCATTATTACTATGTCATCTGCGTAACCCTGAGTCAGGAATCTGGCTTCATTGAGCTCACAGATGAGACTGTCAACAACCAATGACCATTGAAGGGGTGATAGGACTCCGCCCTGTGGACACCCTCTGGTCACTCTATAATGAAGAGTTTTATTCATCAACGTTGTTGTTGCAGTTCGATTTTGTAGCATGGATCCCATCCATCTGGTGGTGGTATCGTCGATTCCACGATTCACCATGCTACGTGTTATAACATCGAAGTTGGTGTTGTCAAAAGCCCCTTCGATGTCGAGAAAGGCACAGAGTGCAATTTCTTTGTCTTCTATGGCTTTCTCAATTCTGTCCACCAGATCAATAAGTGCCGTTTCCGTGGACTTGCCTGTTTGGTAGGCATGTTGTCTTGCACTCAGGGGTTTTTCAACGAGGTATGTTGCCCTGATGTGACTGTTTAACACCTTTTCCATCGTTTTTAGTAGGAATGAGGTGAGACTTATCGGTCTGTAGGACTTGGGCTGTGATTTGTCTTTGTCCCCTCCCTTGGGGATGTAAGTGACCCTCGCCCGAGTCCACGCTGATGGCAGATAACTCCAAGCAAAGCTTGCACGGTAAAGTTTTATCAGCGTTGAGATGATGATATCTTCGCCCCGTTGCAATATAGCCGGGAAAATACCATCGACCCCACCAGATTTATAAGGCTTGAAGCTCCTAATGGCCCAACTTATCTGTTGGGGACGAAAAATAACGGAAGCTCTCCTCCAGTCTTCATTCCGCGGTTTCCTGTCCGGAGACTTACTGTCCTGGAGTTCTCTTTCGTTATTAATGTACACGGATTCCGGAAAGTGCGTTTGAGCAAGCAGTCTCAGTGTTTCCTCCGGGGATTCCGTGAAAGATCCGTCCGCTATTCCTTAGCAGGCCTAGATGGGATTCAGGTGTCTTGGCTAATATTTTGTGGATCCTGGCAGCTTGGGCAGTGTCTTTGATGGACCCGCAAAATTTTTGCCAGGATCTCCTTTTTGCTTTCCTGAGCTCCCTATTGAAGCGTGTTAGCGCCTTCCTGTAAGCATCCCAGTTCTTGTCTTTTTTTGCCTGATTAAATAAGGCACGGGCCTTTTGCCTCAGATGCTCCAGGTTTTTGTTCCACCAAGCCGCGTTCCTATTGCTCTTAGTGGTCTTAAGAGGACAATATTCTAGATACGCTTTCATTAGGCTTCTGCCTAAGTCCTCTGCTGCGGCTTCCACTTGGTCCACAGTTTTAATGTATTTAAAATCTCCAAGGTATAACCTAAGGGAGTTCCTAAAGCCCTCCCAGTCTGTTCCCTTGGGGTCTCGGTACGTGTTCGGTTCCTTTGTTCCCGAGCATATTATGTCGTACCTAATATGGGTGTGGTCGGACAAGGACGGCTCATCTGAGACGTGCCAATTGGTTACTCGGTGTGCGAGATTACCTGAACACCATGTTATATCTAGTACTTCCTGCCTAGAACGTGTGGTAAAGGTTGGTTTGCTACCCACGTTAAGAACAAATTGATTGTTGGTGAGCAAGTAGTCAAACAAGGACTCACCTCTTGCGTTCGTGTCGGAGCTGCCCCATGATGTGTGGTGGGAGTTGCAGTCGGTACCCACCAGCAGCTGGGTTTCTCTCTCCAGACAATATTCCACTACCGGTGTCACCTTGTTCACCGGATCCTGGTCCTCTCCGGGTAGGTACATGGAGCTGACTATGAGTGTCTCTGCACCTTTCCCCCCGGGGAGGTCTATATACGCTGCAACAGCATCGTCTGTACACAGCGAAGGGATCGGGAGGTAATTTATATCTCTCTTGAAGAGCATGCATGCTCTTGGCCTCACTCCGCAGGAGTTACTTAATATCTTACCTGCCGAGTTTAGCCCCATTACCGTGGTTTTGTTCACCCACGGTTCTTGGATCAAGGCGATGTCCAGGTCCTCAGAGAGGAATCTTTGGCAAAGGGCAGCTGTGGCTGCCTTTGAGTGCTGGAGGTTTACTTGTATCGCCTTAATCATTGTGTTGTTTTGGGGGACTGGGAGGGGAAGGGTTAGGGAATTTAGCTAAGACGGAGGGATGGGATAGGATTATATATAGGTGCCTAGGTTGTGTCTGTTTCTTTACGAAGGGGGGGGATATGTGTTTTGTTAAGGATGCCACCCGAGCGCGGTTTGCATTCAATAAAGCTGGGGCCGTCACCATCGTCTGAGGTGTCAATACACTCCAAGATAGCACCTTGGAGCATTTCGACCCTCCCCTGGTCAATTTTACCCAGGGCGTCTATGATGCCGCACGTGACGGACCCAGCAACCTCCTTAAAGGTAGGCTTCGAGGTGGAAGGCTCGCCAAGTGTCGGTGCCTTGGTGGGATTACCTTGATTCGAGGTAGACGAGGTATTGAGAGGGCGCTTTGACGCCCGCTCCCTCGTTTCCCCCTCCTCTCGGGTCCTCTGCTTGGCCTTTTCACTCATGCGCAGTTCTAGCGCCTGCTCGAAGGTCATACCCTTCGCTACAAGCCGATATATTAGTTTTCTATCAGCTCCAGAGAGCTTAACCCTGGGTTTACTCTCTGGCCCCTTGGTCGACGTGTCCCTTTGGTGCTTTGCGCCCAGAGGGGTCGACTCTGCATTGGAAGTACCTGGTCCCTCAGTCCCAGGTGCTCCGGCAGTGTTCGTATGCTCCTCAGTATCGCTGCCAAGGAGCATAGCCTCGGAGGTACCTAGTACCTCTTCGGTAGAATTTAAATGGTCGTCTATTATGTCTACAATATCCATATAGTTCCCACAAGAAGCTAGGGAAGTAAAGGTCCACCCCTGCAGAGCCCCGCTTGCAGGGGTAAGGCTAAATAGACCTCGATTTCGCCTGGTTTCGAGGCCCCTCCGTTCGCGACCGAGCATCCCCTCGGCCATGCATCCATCGGCACGGATCGGATGACACCTTGGATTGGGGTTTTTGGAGACGAGGTTTCCTCCTCCAGGAAAAGAGGGGAGGGATGCGGTGATTAGGGTGGGGATAATTGGGAGGGATGGGGAGGGGAGCATGGGATTGAGGTTAACAGGAATGCTCCTAGCCTGGGATTGGGTTTTGGAGCAGCCATCTATTGTCCGGGGTCAACGTGACACCCTCTCCCGTCCTCATGAAAAGAGGTGGGAGTGGGGGAGGGCGAGCTATCCGCAACCTGCTCACCCGCTCGGTCGCATCAGATGACAACTGCGCAGGTCGCATACACTATCAATGGTCACTGGTCCCATAAACAGTGCATGCACCAACCGAGCTAGTGTGCCCTACCCGTCACCTTAAATAATAACTGGCGAAGTATTTTTCGATCTCTTACGGTATACCCCACTAGCGACGCTAATTGATTTAATTGTTAGCTACTAAACCAGATGTATTTTAAACTACTTCGAGGCTTCAGTCTCTAGGAAAACACCTATACTATTTATTTAATAGTTATAGTTAGGTATTTGATCTGGTTTTGCACTCGAATTTTGAATTATCGCCAAAAGCGGTTACTTTTGGTGTGAAATCAATTTTTTTTAGTACAAAAATAGACCCAACATTTGGGCATGGTTATTAAATAAATAGTATAAGTGTTTGCCGAGAGACTGTAGCCCCGTAATTATTTCAAATATATTTGTTTTGGTAATAACAATTAAAACCAATTGGCGTCGCCCTACCCGTCGCCTTTCTTGACACACGGATGGACAGACTGATGGATAACAAAGTGATCTTATAAGGGTTGAATTTTTTTCCTAATTAAGTATGGAACCATAAAAATAAGATATTCTGGACAAATGAGAAAAACAGCCGAGTTCTTATTTTGCTTTTAATTTTATCTACATGAATTTTATATTTGAACATGTTCATAACAGGCGATTTCATCATCATCATCGTCAGCCCATTTAAGTACCCACTGCTGGGGCACGGGCCTCCTTCAATCACATGAGGGGTAATTGCCATACTCACCAAGCTTGGCAGATGGGTTGGCGAGGGTTTTGGTATAAATGCAGAGTTTTTCTTCTCTGGGTGCTGATGATCATGCCAGCAGCTTTACCTTAGTCGCCTTTTACTACACCTCGGTAAGAGTGAGGGTGGCCTATTCTACTCTGCCGGGGACCACACGGCTCCACAGGCGATTTACATCTGTATAATTGAATAACTCAGCAAATTATTTCAACACTAACCAACTTATTACAAATCGCGATCTAAAGTTATTACCGTACTAGCTAGTGCCATTCTAATGTCCATTTCGTTCTATTTTTATTTTGCCTATGTTTGGTGCTTAATAAATTATTTTATTCTTATTAATCTTTTTTAAAGGGTTTAGTAATCAAGTAGATCTCATCCCATTAAAAAAAAAAACATAGTGAATTTTTATGTATGTATTTTATAAATATGTTTTATAGCATATCTCAGTTCAATATTATCATACTATCTCAATTTATCAATGTTAATTCAGGAGTTTTAAATTTTATCAAATCTGCCTTAGGTCATATCATCTGATAAATACTATCACCATAATAAAAACTTGTTTTTCTTTTATGATTATTAAACAGTTTGTTAATAAATATTGACTTAATTAAGGTGACGGGTAGGGCACACTAGCGACGCCAATCGATTTTAATGTTTGGCTACTAAACCGGATCTCGAAAAATTGATTGCCGCCAAAAGCGGCCACTTTTAGCGTGAATCAATTTTTCGCGTACAAAAACGGACTCAAAATGTGTGCATGGTTATTTAAAAAATAGTATAAGTGTTTTGCCGAGAGGTTGTAACCCAAAAATTTTTTAAAAGAGATCCGGTTTAGTAGCTAAAAATTATAATCGATTGGTGTCGCTAGTGTGCCCTACCAGTCACCTTAAGCATGTGTCTCAAGTTGACAATATTGACGTATTAGTATTAAAAGGTTCTTAGAGAAAATTTAAATTGTAATCATGTTATGTTATTAATAATTAAATTCAGTTTCAGGTAAACTAATCTGTATTAAGGTATTTATTGATCAACTTTTTGATTGGATGTTTCAATATAAAACAAAGTACTGCTGTTTATTTATATCATAAAAGATGTTATGCATTATTTTTTGGATTTAAAATTAATACTTTTAAAATAATTATATTTCTTCGCACATTCAATGTCAATAGTTTACAACTACTGATATCTTAGAATGCGCGGACCGATTTTAACGATTTTTGGTTTCTTGGGTCAAGCGATTGAGCAGAAACTATATAAATCATAGAAGGAAAAAATGGCGATACGCAGGGACCACTACTATAGTATAATATCAAAACATTTGAATTAATTTAACTATGTAACATATAGTAGAGCTTATATTGAGACCCAATGATCTCGTCCCCCTTTCAAGTAAAACTGAATGCTGACCTCTGCCTTTCTAATGGTTGCATAAGGCTCATCACTGGTACCGATACGGAGATTGCAAGTTTATCAAACAACATTCTCACCTGAGGACGCATAACACTGTATGCGAATGGCGCCAAATTTTCGCCTTAGGCTCTCATTACGCGACCTAGAGTTTTATCTTAACATAAGCGCGGGAGTCGCGTGCAAATTTATTTATCTATAGAGCCCACGTTACTCCACTGTTGTGGTGGAAGCCTTTTTTAGGCTGCCTTTATCGTGAGAAAAATACCGCGATCTTGGTTGTTGGGATTGAAAAAAATTGAGGCATGGCGTCACTAATATAAGCTCAAGAATTGAAATAGTTTCGGTAATGACATTGTGTACTTTTAAATTAAAAATAACATTTTTAGACATAGTAAATACCGAAAAATAGGTCAAGTGGAAACAGTACTTATTTGTTATTATAACTATGTAAGGCCAAAACAACTATATAGTTGTCAGTTCTATGTGTATTCAAGTGTCGAGTATCTTTGATTTATAATATGCATGGAGTTTTCAAGTATAATTCGATAATTACTAAATATCTGGTATAATTAGATTTCGCACCGTCAGGTGACCCGTTTGCTCGTGTGCCTAGCCTTCTTCTGGCATAAAGTAGCGTCGACAATGAAATTAGTTTAATGATTCAGATAAAAGGATTATCACAGGGCCAATTCTCGTGCAATCGACATTCGAGTCGAATTTAGAGATTTCATACATTCGTCCATACAAACCCTCACATACTGATCAGAAAGTTATCTACTCATTTGCATTGCGACGTACATTTATTTTTGGTTCAATAACCTTTTACTATTTTTCTACTAGAATTTTTTAATGTTAAAACCGCATGAATAATTTAATCAGAACTATTCTGGATATTTTTATTTTATTTGCTACAGCTGTCTTAATACGGTAGCAATTACAATGAATGGCTTAAAGCTTATAACAAATAAGCTAATGCTAATAATATTATATTAGGCTTTACCAGGTTTCCGCTCACACTGATGCCAGGGGGACTTTAATGACGTTTTCCCGTAGGAATGAGGCGTTTTCTCGTAGTAAAATTAATCTTTTGTTTTTAGCCATACGATATTTTTCCGTTCGAGAGACACCTTATATTAACCCTATTGTATGTTTTGTTTTTGTGTATGAAAAGTGGACTCATTTTTCCGCACTTAACACTCTTTCGGTCCATTGTATGTGATGGATCAGCTGGCTATAAGAGCCAGCCCAGCTCCGCCCAGAAGCGTAGAAGTTTTCTGGGAGCCTCGAAGGATTCGCGGAGCGATCTCACTGTTCCGAGGGTTTCCCACGCTGGGTAGCCACAGCATCGCATTACAGGGCTACGTGTGTTAGACTTCGGCGCCGAAACAACCTCTGCATAGAGGACTGTTGGTTGCGCCTATTAAGAATAAGTGCTTATTTAAGGCGATCTAGTTAGCGGTACCCCCTAACTAGCGACGCCAATCGATTTAAATAGTTACTAAACCGGATTTATTTTAAACAATTCCGGAGCTCCTTTTTTTATCTATTTATTTAATAATAGTACACTACTTTTTGATCTGTTTTTGCACTCGAAATTTGGATTAACGCCTTAAGTGGCCGTTTTTGGCAGTAATTCAAATTTCGAGGACAAAAGTAGACCAAAAAGTTAAGGCTCCGAGAGGCTGGAGCTTTGAATTTGTTAAAAAGATATCCGGTGTAGTTGCTAAAAATATGAGTCAATTGGCGTCGCTAGTATGCCTTACCCGTCGGATTAAAGGGCAATGGCACGTGATCGTCCCGGTAATTATTCTGAGGTTGTGGAGGTGTTTCTGTGTGATTGAATTAATTTTTTTTTTTTGTTGTCCTCAGGTGTCGTTAAGTGGTATAGACGGCGCTGGTTCACTGTTTGCGGGAGCCACTGAACCATTGACTCTTGGGGCTAGGATGTCAGTGTTGAACCAGAGTGGAGAAGAGCAGGTATACCATTATCACTCTCATCTTAGGCCGTGCGCTGCGTGAAGCGGGAGCACGTCGCGGGCAACCGGTGCGGGCGTCCGTCGCGGGCATCCGCGCCGTGCTCCGTCGCGGACAAAGAGCCCGTCGCAGCTATCCGCATCGACCTCCCTTTAACGCAGTGTCGCCAGTTACCCGCAGGGCGTGTTGAGCCGTGCGCGCCGCTTGCGACGGGAGACCCGCTTCACGCAGCGCTTTTTTTTCTGACAAAAGAAAAATTATGAATGGAATGCCTACATGTTTAGAAGGATGTACCTGTTTACCGATACACCCTGTATATCCATCCATATTATATATGTCTAGTGCGTGACATACCTTTTTATTAGGCAGACTTATACAAAATAGTAATTGAGGACTAATTGCCTCTACAAGCTTAAAGTAAGGACAGAGTAGATATATACGCTAAAGCAATATCGACACTCCGCCATTTTGTGTGATTTTGTTGAGAGAGTTCAGGGTTGCCCATTTAATTTTCGTAAATTTGAAATTATGAATGATATAAATGTCAAATAATGCTGCAAATATATAAATGTGTATACCTACTTCACAATGAACTCGTGGCATTTTTAAAGTACATTACGGATATAATACACCTACTTTATATATGCCACTTTATCATTTTTTATTTTGTCATAAAATTGCAGTGATAAAATGACGGCTATCGTGTGTAAAAAATTGCTTGATGGGAGGGATGAGGGTAATGTAGACCGATGGCGAAACTGTTCGACAATCGATTTTATTTTCATAAAAAGTTTAATCGATTTATTTATAAAAAAAAATAATTTATGCGCGATTTTCTGCCAGTTTAAACTAAAAATAAAACTTTAACACGAAATATATTACAGCCAAAATTATTTAGGTTAATCAGAGGATACGATTCAGTGAAAAATACGATTTTTAGTTTTTGTTCCCCAGAAAACCGTCTTCATGATTGTTTTGACGTATTAATATTGTTTATTTGATAGTAAAATTTACAAAACCGGTACTGAATTCTATCATATAGATCTAAATATTACTTTTTCATTAGCATTGATTATATCTCATCCATCATTTCAGCCAATGGACGTCCACTGCTGGACATAGGCCTCCCCCAATGTTCTCCACACAGATAGGTCCTGTGCCGCCCGCATCCAATGGATTCCCGCGATCTTCACCAGATCGTCGGTCCACCTTGTGGAGGGCCTGCGACTTCCTGTACGTGGCCTTCACTCGAGGACCTTTCCGCCCCAACAACCGTCTGTTCTCCTCGCTATGTGCCCTGCCCATTGCCACTTGAGGCATGCAATTCTTTGGGCTATGTCTGTGACCTTAGTTCTCCTGCAGATCTCATCATTTCTGATACGATCACGCAGGGAGACTCCGAGCATAGCCCTCTCCACTGGTCTCTGGGTGTATCGATTATATCTATTCGAATCTTATTCCATAGTCTGTCGTTGTTTGTTCTGTAAGGCACTTCACTAAGTGGGCGGTACCTGTCAAGAAAGTATGATATTTGTGAAAGCGATAAGGGACAACATTTCATATTTTTAACATGTCCATATTGTTTTTTTTATATGAAAATAGACATAAAATGAACAGACCCATATTTTTTCTTTTTTCAAAATTTGTCCATTTTCATGCATAAAATAATTATTGAAATTCTTTTTATTCTAAATAGACGTAAGCGCCAAATGACGTCATCGGACGGCTGAATACAGCGATATTCCTTTGCTTATCATTGTTTTGATAAAAAAAGGTCCTACTGTCAAAGGTAAAAATGATACTAGTGTCAACATTGTCAACGTCATTCATACATTCAACGTTGACAAGTTGTCTTTTTTTTTACAGTTACATGTCATGGGTTTCGCATTTCGTAAATTTAAAACTATAATGTGCTAAGCAAAGAAATATTTTACATTCTGCCGTCCGATGACGTCATCTTACGTTTTTTAGTTTTTAATTTTTTTCTCAGTAAATAAGCAATATAAAAAATGAATAAATATATATTCGAGCAGCGGAAAAGTAAACAAAGAATTGGTATTTTTTGTTTCAGAGCTTAGCAATTTTGAAATGTTGTCCATTCATGGGCGTGAGTTAAATTTTTTAACGGCGTGAGGCATATATGGCTGAAATACGCGGCATTTGCCATCGCCAACCCTGATTTTAGTTCCTGCGAATGTACTCAGATGGGACCTTGTAAAACGTGCGTCTGTGTGCGTGCGTATTTCGAGCTTTGTTCGTAGTCTCCATACTGCTTAGCGTATATATCTACTGTGGTAAGGACCTCTAACTTTGACGTATATCGAGTACGTCGCTATCTTACGTCAGTCGTACGCATGAATACATTGTGTGATATGAAGTTATCAGCCACCGTAGGTATATGACGTCAGCCGCGTGTGGGTGCATGGGCGCGTATGCGACAGGATTCATAAATAATTAATTTAAGCGTAGTAAATACAGTGGAAGATTGCTCTTGGGCATTGGCGTGATAGCGACGCTAACTGGGCGACATTGCAGCGTTGTGGGTGTGTTTTGTTTCACGACAAAAATGTATAAAAAAATAAAACAAAAATATACCAAATGTTCTGACCATTGGATATTAATTTGTAGACGTTAAAAAACAATTCATTGTTTTAAACTATCATGGCCACTAACATAAGAATAGTTATTTACGAGATTTCTACCATGTACCTTATTTTTGCATTTATTCTTGCAACAGGCTTCTTCTGGGTAAGCACGCTACATCTTAGACCTTATTATCACTTTCCATCAGGTGAAATGAGGTCAAGTGCAAACCCATTTAATATATAAAAAAAAAAAAAAAAAACAGTGCCGAAATATCGGAAACTCAAAAATAAGGTACATGGTAGAAATCTCGTAAATAACTATTCTAACGTTAAAAAACGTTCAAATTTGAAATGTATTCTTTTTTAAGTATGTATAAAAGTCAATTTAAATTTTAAATTACATAATAAACAAATTCATGAAAAAAATATTAATGACATAAACACCCAATAATTATAATTAAGTATATTTAAATTATGAGCCCAATGGCGCATTTACTAATGTCGATTACACGCTCCGAGGGTCGTAGATTCGATTGCCCGGATTTAAAAATAGTTCAGATATATTTTGCTAACTGTACCTAAGCTCAAGTGTTGTCATATTGCGGTTAACAATCACATTGTGCAATTTATGATAAGTTATAGATAGTTAATGACTGTTATCGGTGATTAACCAATCAGTGTGACGTTTCAGGTGGAATGTCCCCTGTGTATGGAACCCCTGGAGGTGGACGATCTCCACTTCTACCCGTGCACATGTGGATACCAAGTTAGTACCCTTTTTTTATTTATAGTCGGTAAGCGAGCAAATGGTCGCATATCACCGCCGCGCCGTCCATGAATGAATGAAGGAATGAATGAATATACTTTTATTGCACTCAAAATAAAGTATGAAAACTTAAAAACCAGGTATTACAGGATGTGTACAACGAAGGCGGCCTTATCACTATAAGCGTTCTCTTCCAGGAAACCTTTGGAATATCTACGTGATCAGAGGATGGTTGATACACTATTTTGTTTTCCATATTTTAACTGTAATCTGTGTTACATAATGTTTTATGGATTGTCCTTCTCATTCTAGAATGTCAGTAATGCAGACTTTCTGTTATTTACATAGGCTATGGCATTTATTCCGAAAATACCGCGCAACTTTGTGTGACGTCATCCATAAACAGTGTAAATGAGAATTGCGGATGAGATCCCGGGTTCGATCCCCGGGTCGGGCCAAAAACTTGTACATAAGTTTACGTCTCGACCGGAGTGATTCCACAACCTCACAGAAAACCGGTGCTGTATTTCGCTGCGTGAGTGAGGCTACCGGAGGCCCTATCCGGGGAAAAGGCGGGGCTTAATAGTTGGCAGCGCATTTATGACTCCATTATTGTTGAGGGTGATTCGTCTGCCATGTATTACATTAAAAAAAACTGTATAATAATATTAGCTAATATAATGGATAGTGTGTAAAGCATGGTGGATTGTTGCAGATATGTCGTTTCTGCTGGAACCGCATTCGGGAGGGCGAGAACGGGCTCTGCCCTGCGTGTCGGAAGGCGTATCCGGAGAACCCTGCAGACTTCACTCCGCTCAGTCAAGAGCAGGTAACTGAGCATCATCATCATGCCGGGTTGCGTCCAAAGCCGTCCAGTAGCGTAGCGTAAGGAAAGAGAGAGAAAGAGGGCGCCGACAACACCACCCACTACGCCACTGGTATTAGTGTAGCGTAGTACGATAAGGGGGGGGGGGGGGGTACTTTATCGGTTGGAGGGGCGGCAAATCTAGGCTTACGCTACGTCACTGAAGCCGTCGCTTTGGGTACGCTTTGACCGTGATACTGGATTTGGTGAGTCTGTTTATCACGATGAAGCGACTGCCGCCTGACCTTTGTAACCCTTAGACAGGGAAACCACACAGATTTGAAAAATGCGAGTATGTGGTCGGATATGAACCTATGAACTTTTCTCTAGAGGTGCAGGCGAAAAAAAAAACATAGTTTCTGTTATTATTAATAATAACAATAAATGCAAGAAACCACTTATTATGTATTATTATGTAGGTACAGATACACAATAAAATAACAAAATGTAAGTATTTGCGTTATTCCTCGTAGTTAGCAATTACAAAATACATTCATGACCAAAAGTGCGTCGATACAAATTGACACAGCTGGTATTTACGGATCCTTATGATGTATGTTTGTTTATAATGTGTGTACACAGATTTTATTGTGAAATATAACATGTAGAAAGTTGTATATTTTTTATAAATGACTGGTCTATTTATGTTGTGGAATTGTTTAGGTACTGCGGTACTGGGTTTGTTTACGTATGGTACCTATTCATAAAATTGATGACTATATTAGGTTTATTTTAAGCTTTATGTTTTTAAATACGATTATTTTTTTTGTTTTATATGAGTGGTGGCAGACGAGCAGACGGATCACCTGATGGTAAGCAATTCCGCCGCCCATGGACACCCGGCGAAACACAGCGCAGGCGCTGCTTCACGGCGGTCTTCTGTGAGGCAGTGGTATCACTCCGGTGGAGCCGACCCATTCATGCTTAAGCGTGGCTCTCCCACATTTAAACCATGATTATTTCTTTATTATATGTAAAGTTAAATGCATATAATAACCGGCCAAGATTCTGTTCAGTATTAAAAAAAATCACGATAAATTCTCTGATTTGGGGAAAAATACAAAAAAAAACATGCAACATAATGTTAATCACGAAATAAGGCCGAACGCGGCGAAGGAGTCCGAATGGACTTTTGAAGTGTCAAATTCATACAGGATTCTAAAATTCTTTTCATTTGTCACGTTCGGGTCTGATATACTCCGATCACGGTTATTTGACAAGTGGCAAAAGTCGGAACTAACGCTTTTTCTTTTACACGTGTCAGTGCTTTTGACATTTTGCCATAGAAAAAATATTGCACAGCGCCACCATGTCAATGTCGCTGAAGTGCCTTCTGATCTTTGTCGGTCTGTAAGTGTGTGTTCACCTTACTCGTTCGTCTGTAGGTGTTACGTTCTGTCCATTCGGATCATTCGGCTCACTCGGATCATACAGCTCATTCGGATCATTCGGCTCACTCGGACTCGAGATTCATTTGAGTCGAACGATACATTCGGAGCGAACATTAGTAAAGTAAGTAAAGTAAAAGTAAAAAGATCTTTATTGTCAATAAAAAAAGATAGAAAAACCAACTAACAATAAATCTAAGGCTATAAAATAATATAAACGAAAACTATAAACTAAGTATGGCTGTAGTACAATTATTGACAAAAGGTACTAGTCTCAGCATTTGCTCGGCTAAATGCCCAAGCGCTGGTTTTCAGACTAGCCCTTACGGCGAGTTTCGGCCGTCAGAATTGACAAAGGAGAGGAAGAGAAAAATAATAAAAAGAATTAGGATTAAAAAAAAAAAAAAAGATGTATGTGAAGCATGTATGTGTGAGTTTTATGTGTGAGTGTGCTTGTAAACGAGTGTGTGTTATAATCTTATGCTAGGTTGAGGTTAGAGATTCGAAACAGTGTATCATTTGGCTCATTTGGATCACTGAATCGTTTCAGTAAAGTTACACACGTCTTATCGATAGAGTAAAAATAGATTGGTTTTCGTTGCAGGTGGCAGCCATAAAGACGGAGAAGAAGGCGCGCGAGCAGAAGCGACGCAACAAGACGCTCGAGTCGCGGCGCGCGCTCGCCAACGTGCGCGTCGTGCAGAACAACCTCGTGTTCGTCGTCGGGCTGCCCGTGCGGCTGGCGGACCCAGAGGTTTGCCATGACACTTGTTATCTGTCACGCCCTGGTAGTCTGGAGCTAGGGGTACGCTTAGACCATGATTTAGGATTTGGGGAGTTTGGTCATTAAAATGAAGCGACTGCCGGTCCTGTACCCCCGTGCCTCGGTAAACACGTAAAAGAACACTTGTGTTTGCGCACACACTTGAGCACTTTAATAAATCCTGCGTACGTGGCTGATGGTTGAGATTGGTCGCCGTAGCCGTAATAGGACGATATTATTATAATAGGTGCCAGACGAACAGACGGATCACCTGACTTACCATTCGATTGCCGCCGACCATAAACACATGCAACACCTGTGGAGTCACAAATGCGCTGCCAACCTTTTAATTGCCCCTTTCCCCCAGATTGGAATTCCGACCTGTTCTGCGAAAGACTGCGCAAACGCCGCTTCACTCTGATTTTCTGTGAACCCGTGGTATCACTTCGGTAGAGCCGGCCCAATAAATAAATAAATGATCCAGACATTTTACACTGATCTTCTAATCTCACACAACCGTATTCCCTTTAGTAATGCTGTGAGTAGTAGTATTAGTCTATATACTGTCCCACTGCAGGGTAAAGGCCTCCATCTTAAAAATCAAGTTATCACTACTAATTGGATCTCATCATGCTATGAGAACTAGCTGATATTACCCGGCTGGTCAAAAAAGGTCATAGGAATTCTCATTCCTATGACCTTTTTTGACCACGCAGTAGAGTCCGCGCCACGAAAGAAATCCCGCGGAAAAAAACAAACTAAAATTTGAGATTCCTTATGTCTATGAGCATAAAGCTTGAATCTGAATGGTGATGACGACTAAAGCGCGCTTTTCACTGGACTTAATTGGTGGAATGGATTATGGGAATTTGATTTTGTCTTTTGTTTCAGATTCTCAAACGGCAAGAGTACTTTGGCAAATACGGCAAAATTCACAAAGTAGTTATAAACCAAAGTACTGCTTATGCAGGGTCACAGGTATTTATATTCTAAAATTATATCACTCTTTTATATTCTGGCGTTTTAATTCGCTTTTCAAAGTCTTATTCAACGTAAATGAAAACCATTTACCTACCTGTTAGAAATAAATATATTTTATTATAAATATGTTAAAATTCAGTCATTATTTTATCTTCGAAATTACGCCAGATGTAGCTTCATTAATTCTTAAGTTTATCTTCATAAGAGCAAAATATTTTAAACTTTGTTATTGATATTGCACTTGACTTATCTGGGAGATTTTGGACATATTAGATTCATTAAAATATGTCTCGTTTAAGCAATGAACGTGATCCCCCGAGATTTTGAGTACGACTTTCCTCAACTCTTCAATGTCGTTTTCTTCCATCAACATGATAAGCCAACCAAATAGTGTTGCCACAAATCGAGTTAGCTAGTTAATAATATATTTATCGATGCATGCCGGACAGGGTCCGTCCGCCTCGGCGTACGTGACGTACGTGTCGCCGGCGGACGCGCTGCGCGCCATCCAGGGCGTCAACAACGTCGCGCTGGACGGACGCGTGCTCAAGGGCTCGCTCGGCACCACCAAGTACTGCGCCAACTTCATGAAGAACCAGCCCTGTCCCAAGCCCGACTGCATGTATCTGCACGAGCTAGGTATGTACCCGCCAGTGTATACTGTGTGGATACCCGGTATCCAGGGCGTCAACAACGTCGCGCTGGACGGACGCGTGCTCAAGGGCTCGCTCGGCACCACCAAGTACTGCGCCAACTTCATGAAGAACCAGCCCTGTCCCAAGCCCGACTGCATGTATCTGCACGAGCTAGGTATGTACCCGCCAGTGTATACTGTGTGGATACCCGGTATCCAGGGCGTCAACAACGTCGCGCTGGACGGACGCGTGCTCAAGGGCTCGCTCGGCACCACCAAGTACTGCGCCAACTTCATGAAGAACCAGCCCTGTCCCAAGCCCGACTGCATGTATCTGCACGAGCTAGGTATGTACCCGCCAGTGTATACTGTGTGGATACCCGGTATCCAGGGCGTCAACAACGTCGCGCTGGACGGACGCGTGCTCAAGGGCTCGCTCGGCACCACCAAGTACTGCGCCAACTTCATGAAGAACCAGCCCTGTCCCAAGCCCGACTGCATGTATCTGCACGAGCTAGGTATGTACCCGCCAGTGTATACTGTGTGGATACCCGGTATCCAGGGCGTCAACAACGTCGCGCTGGACGGACGCGTGCTCAAGGGCTCGCTCGGCACCACCAAGTACTGCGCCAACTTCATGAAGAACCAGCCCTGTCCCAAGCCCGACTGCATGTATCTGCACGAGCTAGGTATGTACCCGCCAGTGTATACTGTGTGGATACCCGGTATCCAGGGCGTCAACAACGTCACGCTGGACGGACGCGTGCTGTCTAATAGTAATTCCGAAAATGCCGTCACCATATTCAATATTCCACCCCAATCCCGACGATTATTGACGACCCGATTGGAACAGTGGTAGTGAACGCTGCCTCTGATACAAGGGTTGCGGGTTCGATCCCCGCACAGTACAAACATTTGTGTGCATGAACATGTTTGTTTGTATTGGTCTGGGTGTTTGCTCTGTATTATAAGTATGTATTTACAAAAGAAAAGTATTATATGTATATATTTGTAATCCCACTGTTGATTCTGATATCCGTTACACAGGTGCCTGAGCTACCTATCTCGGAGTCAGATCAATGTATGTGATGTTGTGAAATATTTATTTATTATTAATCCATGTTAATGGGTTTTAACGCACAGCAATGCATGGTAATAGGTTTTAACGCAAAACAATTTCATGTAATAAGATCTAACGAAATTGTTTATGCATATTGAAAATATGATTTTTATTTTAAACATAGAAATTCATGGTTTTGTGTATATAATATGACTTTAAATAATTCATAGTGCAATTATATTTACGTGCAATACTTACCTATAATATGATATACTATCTGTTTTTTCGGTCTTTTTGAATTATTTCTGCACATCTTGTCGCCTTTTCGCGCGGATAGGGCGGTCTTCGACCCCGGTTGGGGCCTGCCTGCGACTCTAACGCGCTAATCTGTCAGGGAGGGGAGAAAAGGGGTAGTCGCTGTGATCAGTCTCGAGGGAGATGTACATAGCGTGCTCTTTTGCTGTTAGAATCTTTTTTTTTTGTAGATGGACCTTTTTTTTGGTAGTACACCATCTTGCGGATATTCCGCACGTGATAGCCCCCATTGTGCACATTTATGTAGCGATACTGTCAGTGCGTTCACACTGAATCCTCAGAAAACGTATATCATTGGTTACAGGTGATCCTAAAGCGTCGTTCACGAAGGAGGAAATGCACGCGGGCCTGCACCAGGTGTACGAGCGCAAGCTGCACCAGCAACTGTTGCAGGCGCAGCGAGACGCCAAGGACGACAAGCACTACAGCACATCAGGTACACTACACTGCACTACACTACACTACACTGCACCAGGTGCACGAGCGAAAGCTGCACCATGCAACTGTTGCAGGCGCAGCGAGACGCCAAGGACGACAAGCACTAAAGCACATCAGGTACACTACACTGCACTACACTACACTACACTGCACCAGGTGCACGAGCGAAAGCTGCACCAGCAACTGTTGCAGCCGCAGTGAGACGCCAAGGAAGACAAGCACTACAGCACATCAGGTACACTACACTAACTACACTGCACTACACTGCACCAGGTGCACGAGCGAAAGCTGCACCAGCAACTGTTGCAGGCGCAGCGAGACGCCAAGGACGACAAGCACTACAGCACATCAGGTACACTACACTACACTACACTGCACTACACTGCACCAGGTGCACGAGCGCAAGCTGCACCAGCAACTGTTGCAGGCGCAGCGAGACGCCAAGGACGACAAGCACTACAGCACATCAGGTACACTACACTGCACTACACTACACTACACTGCACCAGGTGCACGAGCGAAAGCTGCACCAGCAACTGTTGCAGGCGCAGCGAGACGCCAAGGACGACAAGCACTAAAGCACATCAGGTACACTACACTGCACTACACTACACTACACTGCACCAGGTGCACGAGCGAAAGCTGCACCAGCAACTGTTGCAGGCGCAGCGAGACGCCAAGGACGACAAGCACTAAAGCACATCAGGTACACTACACTGCACTACACTACACTACACTGCACCAGGTGCACGAGCGAAAGCTGCACCAGCAACTGTTGCAGCCGCAGTGAGACGCCAAGGAAGACAAGCACTACAGCACATCAGGTACACTACACTAACTACACTGCACTACACTGCACCAGGTGCACGAGCGAAAGCTGCACCAGCAACTGTTGCAGGCGCAGCGAGACGCCAAGGACGACAAGCACTACAGCACATCAGGTACACTACACTACACTACACTGCACTACATTGCACCAGGTGCACGAGCGCAAGCTGCACCAGCAACTGTTGCAGGCGCAGCGAGACGCCAAGGACGACAAGCACTACAGCACATCAGGTACACTACACTGCACTACACTACACTACACTGCACCAGGTGCACGAGCGAAAGCTGCACCAGCAACTGTTGCAGGCGCAGTGAGACGCCAAGGAAGACAAGCACTACAGCACATCAGGTACACTACACTAACTACACTGCACTACACTGCACCAGGTGCACGAGCGAAAGCTGCACCAGCAACTGTTGCAGGCGCAGCGAGACGCCAAGGACGACAAGCACTACAGCACATCAGGTACACTACACTACACTACACTGCACTACATTGCACCTGGTGCACGAGCGCAAGCTACACCAGCAACTGTTGCAGGCGCAGCGAGACGCCAAGGACGACAAGCACTACAGCACATCAGGTACACTACACTGCACTACACTACACTACACTGCACCAGGTGCACGAGCGAAAGCTGCACCAGCAACTGTTGCAGGCGCAGCGAGACGCCAAGGACGACAAGCACTACAGCACATCAGGTACACTACACTACACTACACTGCACTACACTTGCACCAGGTGCACGAGCGAAAGCTGCACCAGCAACTGTTGCAGGCGCAGCGAGACGCCAAGGACGACAAGCACTACAGCACATCAGGTACACTACACTACACTACACTGCACTACATTGCACCAGGTGCACGAGCGCAAGCTGCACCAGCAACTGTTGCAGGCGCAGCGAGACGCCAAGGACGACAAGCACTACAGCACATCAGGTACACTACACTACACTACACTGCACTACATTGCACCAGGTGCACGAGCGCAAGCTGCACCAGCAACTGTTGCAGGCGCAGCGAGACGCCAAGGACGACAAGCACTACAGCACATCAGGTACACTACACTACACTACACTGCACTACATTGCACCAGGTGCACGAGCGCAAGCTGTACCAGCAACTGTTACAGGCGCAGTGAGACGCCAAGGACGACAAGCACTACAGCACATCAGGTACACTACATTACACTGCACTGTACTGCACTGCACCGGGTGTACGAGCGCCAGATGCACCAGCAACTGCTGCAGACGCAGGTGTTGAAACGCGTTTCAGAAACTATCCGAAACGTGCAGGTTTCCTCACGAAGTTTTCCATCACCGCAGAGCTAATGGTAGAAATGCGCACATAGATTTGGAAAATCTAGAGGTGCATGAGCGTATTCGAACCATTGTAACTGCCATCTATAACATCAATGTATATTGACAAAAAGTTCGTAGTATGGCACCACATTAAGTTGTGGTTGCATACCTACGAAAATGTAGCTGGTTCATTCAACTTGACCATTTGATTACAATAACCAATTTTAGGAAAATATTGCTGTTACTAAGGAAAAGAGGTATTTTTTATACTATGTCGGGAATGTTGCGTTGCATCTAATTCTTCCTTCTACAATGAACAATCGGATTGCAACAGACGATATGACATCTATCTATGAATCATCATTACCAGAGGTCGTAGTTAGGTAAGGTCATGTTGGTACTCGTACTGATTTCATACAGCGAAAGAATAAAGTGGATATGCCTAATAAATCATAAATTAGTTTTAAAGAGCGCAAAACACCCAGTGATTTATAAAATAAACGGTTTAAGTTTTATACGATAGTTTTCAACGTGGCCTGAAATTCAATATCTGTAGTAGGTAATTTAGGAGATACGACCAAAATTTTATTCAAGGATGACCATAACAAAAACCGGGAACATCCATATTATTATCAACATTTTGATGCAAGTACTAAAAACACTCACCTAATTCCGACCTCTGATCATTACACTCTTGCCTGCATTATTTAAATGCATGTATTTGTACATAAAATACATACAAAATATCAGGCATACAGATGTACTTTAGCGATCTCTGACGCCAAAAAACCCGTGTTCGTTCGACTTTTTGCGCGTACTTAAATGATGTTATCTACGAATAGTGGAAAGGATTTTGATCCTAAAGGTGATCTGGCGTGGTGATAGCTACAGTACATTATGTGATATGTGTTAATTCTTTGCGTACTATGGAGAATCAATGTTAACTTTTGCTCTGTCCTACAGGTAATTCTAGTACGAATGCAGAAAAAGGCAGTTCAAAAGATGGTAAGTATTCTTTCGAACGTTTTGAAGTTAGAATTTTCAAAACACTTAGGGCTATTCATTTAACACAAAATCTAAAAAGAGCCTGTATTGCTTAACAGTGACATCGTTGTAAGCATACATCGTACAGACAGCCACAAAATTAGGTTACGACAATCTGTTATAATAGATCTCGGACTTTCATATATTTTTGATCCAAATATATCATCGTCATCGTCAGCCCATTTAAGTCCCCACTGCTGGGGCACGGGCCACCCTCAATCACATAAGGGGTAATTGCCATACTCACCACGCTTGGCAGACGGGTTGGCGAGGGTTTTGATATAAATGCAGAGTTTTCCTTCTCTGGGTGCTGATGATCATGCCAGCAGCTTTACCTTAGTCGCCTTTTACGACACCTCGGTAAGAGTGAGGGTGGCCTATTCTACTCTGCCGGGGACCACACGGCTAAGTATCCAAATATGTGCTGGCCAGAATTTTTTTTACTATATTTTGCTGTTACGACTTGTCCTCCTGATGTTCAAATATCAAGATTTGGCATACGCAAAAAAAAAACAAATTTAGTTAGATATTTTTTCGAAAATGTATGAATATGTTCATTTTTGAACTCAAAAAAACCAAGTATCAAATACTTCTTTATTTGCATAGGCTTGTATACAGCACTTACAAATCGTCATACATTTTAATGACTTAAAACTATTTATAAGTACTTATGTATAATTTACATGTTAATACATATATATGTTGATACATAAAATATACTAAAGAAATAAATAAACATAATGCGATTCTACCACCGGCTCGGAAAGTTGTTTCTGGTCGAGAAGATCCGGCAAGAAACTCGCCAGTTACTCTTTTTAATCGCCAAACTTTCATACAATGTTGTGTCATCATCATACCAAGCCATACAGTTTAATTGTTACACAAAATAAAATAAAGGAAATAATAATAATAATATATATAAAATAAAAATTTATATAATATATATAAAAAACCAACCTTACAGCTATGGTGCCAGAGGGCCTAATTTAAAGCAGACGTTACGACCGAATCGGAGTCTCCCACGCGCTGTGTCTTTGTTTGGATGCATCAGGCTAAGGAACGGTTTTAAATTAAGCCACCAGGTCAGGAGACAAGTTCTACAGAATACAGCAAAAACCTTTTCTGGCCGGCACTTGAACCAAACAAGAGGATTTCCTTTCCTCATTTGATATTGAACCAAATGTATTTGGTATTAAAGTGAAATTCTTGTAATATATCATCATCATCAGCCCATTTAAGTCCCTACTGCTGGGGCACGGGCCTCCCTCAAACACATGAGCGGTAATTGCCATAATCACCACGCTTGGCAGACGGGTTGGCGAGGGTTTTGATATAAATGCAGAGTTTTCCTTCTCTGGGCGCTGATGATCATGCCAGCAGCTTTACCTTAGTCGCCTTTTACGACACCTCGGTAAGAGTGAGGGTGGCCTATTCTACTCTGCCGGGGACCACACGGCGAATAATGTAATATATATATTCCTGTAATATTGTATAAAGGGAATTTGTATTGACATTGATGTTTGGCTGTCTGTACTTATTATTAGGAAAGCTGTTTACCAAAACCCCTTCAATATGATTATACTCAACATTATGCATTCATTCAAGTCGTTTGCAGAAAAATTAATTAATGAAAAAAGGCACTTTTTATGATATAAAAAGTTTTGAGTTAAAAAATGTAGCCCTAGGTAAATAAGCCTCATATTTTTCTCCTTTCCCCTCTCCCTCATACTAAGCGTTAATTTTCTACGTTTTAGGTAATCAAACGAACTTTATTCCGACAACAGTGGTCACATCGTCTCATATAAACGTAGTCAATTCTTCTAAGTGAGTATTGGTCACATGTACCCTGTCTACTTCAAATGCTACCAGAGTAAAAAAATACCCTAAACGGACGAAGCCAATACTTTGATCAACTGGTACCAATTGAGGTATATTTTTTTACCTTTTTATTTTCTCAATTAGAAATTGATACAAAAAATAAAATTTAATGTAATCGCTTACCACCAGGCGAGCGGCACGCTTGTTTGCAAACGTCGTAGTATAAAAAAGTAGTTTTATTTTACCTACTAGGTTAAGTTGAAATTTTTATTTAGGATTAAAAAAATTAAATATAAAAATTTTTATAGATAAAGTTTATTTTAGTGCAACATCCGTTATCTATTTTGTCTTCC
The DNA here is from genome assembly GCA_019059595.1 of Marasmia exigua. NCBI lineage: Eukaryota > Metazoa > Arthropoda > Insecta > Lepidoptera > Crambidae > Marasmia > Marasmia exigua. The sequence goes on from CM032488.1 coordinate 12,344,944, forward strand.
TTAAATATGATTCTCAAAAAAATTGAAGTTTGTAACCGTTTCGTTCTTGTAGAGTCATTTAAATAACGTTTTTCAAGTTTTAATACAATTTTTCATTAAAGTTAGGCCAAAATAATAGGTCACATTTGAGACTTCATCAATTTTCGACAATGTAACCTTGTAACAACGCGCATTGTTTTGTCAATCACGATTCTTAACTTTTTAAAATTATGTTTGCATTTATTAATTGAAATAAAGTAAAAAAAGATAATTTTGAGATTTGCTTTCTCTACTTCTCTGCTTAAAAAAATACATTTATAGAGAATTAAATGTTGGTACAATGTTGTATTTGTCCACCCATTTTCAAGGATTGTTTCCCAAATAATCGAATGAATGTTTACTCGTGTAGGAATTTTTAACCATAAATGGAAAGCCATATTCCGATTAAAATAATCTCTTGTTTAAAAATATAAATACATTAAGAACTTGGTAAACAGAAAAACCATACATGGCAAACAATATGAGCGCTTTGATTTCGAAGAAAAAGAAATAAACTGGCCGCGGATCGGTACCTACTATTTTCTTTTTTTTTATAGTTTCGATTCACATTTCTCCAAATAAAAGTATTAATAAATTCTGTTCCATTATTACTGTATTCGATTCAGGTTTGTTTGAAGTACATATCGATTATTCACTTTAATCGAGTTTCTTTTGGTGGTAACCTCTATAAAGCCAAAATTGACAAACGTCAAATGTGTCCGATTATTTTGGCTCAACTATACCAATTTTACTTTTGTTGATTTTCCGATGTACCATATCGCGTCATACTAGTTTTGACGACTCGTGGCGGGTTTCAGATCAAATAAAAAGGAGTCGTCGAGCAATAGCAGCAGTAACGGCAGCAGTAGCGGCGGCGGCAGCGGCAGCAGCAGCGGCGCCAGCAGCAGCCACCGGCAAGGAGGCCTGGCCCAGCCTCGGCTCCTCGCCGCCCTGCGACAGCCCCGCGCGGAAACAGCCCAGCCCAAACCACATCACTAACAGGTAACCACCTCACTTATCAGTGATCGGTCAACGACCTCATACATTACATTAGTATGGTCCGCCCCGGGATTGGAAATTTTTATCAAAAACACGTGAATATTGTTCTAATCATAACTAATTTGATATAAATGCAGAGTTTTCCTTCTCTGGGCGCTGATGATCATGCCTGCAGCTTTACCTTAGTCGCCTTTTACGACACCTCGGTTAAGAGTGAGGGTGGCCTATTCTACTCTGCCGGGGACCACACGGCGAATAATGTAATATATATATTCCTGTAAATATTGTATAAAGGGAATTTGTATTGACATTGATGTTTGGCTGTCTGTACTTATTATTAGGAAAGCTGTTTACCAAAACCCCTTCAATATGATTATACTCAACATTATGCATTCATTCAAGTCGGTTGCAGAAAAATTAATTAATGAAAAAAGGCACTTTTTATGATATAAAAAGTTTTGAGTTAAAAAATGTAGCCCTAGGTAAATAAGCCTCATATTTTTCTCCTTTCCCCTCTCCCTCATACTAAGCGTTAATTTTCTACGTTTTAGGTAATCAAACGAACTTTATTCCGACAACAGTGGTCACATCGTCTCATATAAACGTAGTCAATTCTTCTAAGTGAGTATTGGTCACATGTACCCTGTCTACTTCAAATGCTACCAGAGTAAAAAATACCCTAAACGGACGAAGCCAATACTTTGATCAACTGGTACCAATTGAGGTATATTTTTTTACCTTTTTATTTTCTCAGTTAGAAATTGATACAAAAAATAAAATTTAATGTAATCGCTTACCACCAGGCGAGCGGCACGCTTGTTTGCAAACGTCGTAGTATAAAAAAGTAGTTTTATTTTACCTACTAGGTTAAGTTGAAATTTTTATTTAGGATTAAAAAAATTAAATATAAAAATGTTTATAGATAAAGTTTATTTTAGTGCAACATCCGTTATCTATTTTGTCTTCCTTAAATATGATTCTCAAAAAAATTGAAGTTTGTAACCGTTTGGTTCTTGTAGAGTCATTTAAATAACGTTTTTCAAGTTTTAATACAATTTTTCATTAAAGTTAGGCCAAAATAATAGGTCACATTTGAGACTTCATCAATTTTCGACAATGTAACCTTGTAACAACGCGCATTGTTTTGTCAATCACGATTCTTAACTTTTTAAAATTATGTTTGCATTTATTAATTGAAATAAAGTAAAAAAAGATAATTTTGAGATTTGCTTTCTCTACTTCTCTGCTTAAAAAAATACATTTATAGAGAATTAAATGTTGGTACAATGTTGTATTTGTCCACCCATTTTCAAGGATTGTTTCCCAAATAATCGAATGAATGTTTACTCGTGTAGGAATTTTTAACCATAAATGGAAAGCCATATTCCGATTACAATAATCTCTTGGTAAACAGAAAAACCATGTATGGCACACAATATAAGCGCTTGGATTTCGAAGAAAATGAAATAAACTGGCCACAGTTTGATATCGAGGATCGGTACCTACTATTTTTTTTTCAATAGTTTCGATTCAGCTTTGTTTGAAGTACGATTATTCACTTTAATCGAAGTTTTATTGGTAGGTAACCTCATTGTATCCCTCAATATGATATCCTCTCGTTATCTTTTTGCATATACAATGAGCTCTATATAGCCAAAATTGAGAAACGTCAAAAGTGTCCGATTATTTTGGCTGAATTATACCAATTTTGCTTTTGTTGATTTTTCGATCTACCATATCGCGTCATACTAGTTTTGACGACTCGTGGCGGGTTTCAGATCAAATAAAAAGGAGTCGTCGAGCAATAGCAGCAGTAACGGCAGCAGTAGCGGCGGCGGCAGCGGCAGCAGCAGCGGCGCCAGCAGCAGCACCGGCAAGGAGGCCTGGCCCAGCCTCGGCTCCTCGCCGCCCTGCGACAGCCCCGCGCGGAAACAGCCCAGCCCCAAACCACATCACTCCACAGGTAACCACCTCACTTATCAGTGATCGGTCAACGACCTCATACATTACATTAGTATGGGTCCGCCCACGGGATTGGGAAATTTATATCAAAAAACACGTGAATATTGTTCTAATCATAACTAATTTGATATAAATGCAGAGTTTTCCTTCTCTGGGTGCTGATGATCATGCCTGCAGCTTTACCTTAGTCGCCTTTTACGACACCTCGGTAAGAGTGAGGGTGGCCTATTCTACTCTGCCGGGACCACACGGCTAAGGAAAACACTGCATTTATATCAAAACCCTCGCCAACCCGTCTGCCAAGCGTGGTGAGTATGGCAACTACCCCTCATGTGATTGAGGGAGGCCCGTGCCCCAGCAGTGGGGACTTAAATGGGCTGATGATGATGATTATGATCATAACTAATTTTGTCCACAGTTAAGTCACAAGAAAACGGCACATCAGAATCCTCCAGTCCCACACTCGTACAACAACAGTCTCAAACGAAAAGCAAAGAGCACACAGACACAAAAACGAGAAGCAACAAAGATAGCAATAGCAATGGCACAAACGGACAGACAAAGAAGAAGGATAAAAAGCACAAGAACACAGAGGAGGACACAGAGAAACATTATACGCAGCCACAACAGAGTGTATTCGAGAGTGAAACACAAAACTTCCTATCAAACGAGTTAGATGAATTGGAATCAGATAGACACAGCTTGTTGGAAAACCACGATTTATTAGACAGTAGCGATCACAGTCTCCTAGAGGACGACAACACGCACAGCCTCCTAAACGACGCCAATAATGAAGTGATGATGATGCAGAGGCATAGAGAAATGCTCGCGGGCTTAGTCGAAACTAATCACATACTTCCGCACTTAAAGAGTCCTTTAGTGAATGGGTACGGGCTATTAGACAGGGATACAATGAGCTATATAGGTGAGTTAGTGCAAAAAATTATGTGTTTATTGAAATTAGTAAAAAAATATATGTCGCTCATATTTACTTGATGCTATTTGTCACTGTCATGTGTTTTTGTTATGTTGGTATTTGAAAATTGATTAGTATTAAATTGTATTCGATTCATATTATGGTCACTGAATGCTGTTTTACCATCAGCGAAAATTGTATCATAGCTATATAGCCAACTACTCAAGCAGATATTCCGCATGCCGTAATAAGACTTTTATTATTTTTAATCTCTGCTTTGTATTGTGTAAATTGCGTAGAATTAAATTGTTATGCTGTTTTGAATTTATGACGAAGTCCTAAATGTCTCGCATATCTTTCGCTACAGTCAAACCGTTGGCGTGAGACAGAGACAGACTACACGGAACGTGTGCGGTGCGGAGAGACATGGTATTATATACGTACTTCCTAGCGCGTATATAAACAAACTCTTCGATATATATCGCTCCAGTGTAAATTTTGTTAGACAGTTCAAAACTTTGGAGGTAGTTTTTTGAAGATAAAAATGCCTCAAGCATAAAAAAAAGATGAGTTTGTGTGTGTTCCAGGTAACGATAGGCAGATTAGTCAATTGAGCCAAGGGCTGGCGGAGCAGCAGAAGGAGCTGGCGCTGCGCGAGCGAGAGAGGCGCGACCTTCTCATGCGCGCCGACCTGCGCCACGAGCACAAGCCCTTCCTGCCGCTGCCCAGCATACCCCGAGATAACAATACTGAGATACTAGGTAATCAATCTCACTTATAAATATCACCAGATGCACTCGCCCTCATTTTTGATTATAACTTTCAGGTATTTTCGTGCGGGGTAATAAGAGCGTTCAATGATTACCGAAATAACTACCTATTTTCGACCTCTGTTAATAACTTATCAAAATCAAAAATCTCTTTACTCAATTCAAGCCCAAACAGAACATTTATGAATGTCAAATAATATCAGCATAATATAATCATAATTCAGAATGTCAAGTTCTACCAAGAAGAATCAGCAAGACACTCAGTAGTCACTCTTTTACCAAACTATTATTATTATCAATACAGAGCAATGCTACCTCAGGGTTTCAAAACGCGAGCATAAAAAAGCATAGCTGTATTTTTCATATCTATGTGCGTATTTCTACGATTAGCTCGGTGGTGAAGGACCCTGTACGTTTCAGATAATAACCATGGTTCAGTTGGACTGGTTCCCCTGTTAAAGCGTTGAGAAGGTCAGCTGTCGCTTCATTGTAATTACCAGACTCTCAAATCAAGAATCATGGTCCAAGTGTACCTTGGGCTCTAGAGCGTCAGCTTTGAACATGAGCACATTTTACTTCTTTTAAGTCATCATAAGTTATGATTATGATTCATAACTGTATACCATGTTAGATAGATAGATAGATAGATATTCTTTATTGCACAAAAATAAAATACAGGCATGATACAACAGCAATAGACAGTACAATAAGGCATGTTTTGTGCAATAATTGATTTTTATGGTGACGAGTGGGGACACACTAGCGACGCCATTTGTATTAAATTGTTAGCATCTAAACCGGATATCTTTTTAATAATTTCGAAGTTCGAGCATCACGAAATGAACTTATACTATTTATTCAATACTTCTAATTAACTTTTTTTATCTGCTTCCTACTCGAAATATTAATTACTTATGGCGTTAATTCAAATTTCGAGTGCAAAAACAGATCAAAAAATCGTATATATTCATTCCGAAAGGCTCGAACTTCGAAATTGTTAAAAAGATATCCGGAATAGTTGCTATCAATTTGAATCGATTGACCTTAAGATACTCGAGACAAATTGGCTTATTTCTCGTTTGCAGGTGCTAATTATCATCAAAATCCCAATATGCTTCCACCGTTCGGCATGCGAGTAGACAATTCAATGGGCACAAGCAGCATGCCGGCGGGCGCGGGCGCGGGCGGCTTCCTGCTGCACGGCCAGCTGCTGGGCCAGCCGGCGCCGCCCGTGGCCAACGGCTTCGACGCGCAGCAGTCTGCCGTGAGTGTTCGAGATAATCTCTCCTTACTTTGCAGACCAAAACTCTACAAGATTGAACTTTCGTCTCTCCCTATCTCTCGTTCTCTTTCTCTTCTCTTTCCCTTTACCTCACTCTTCTCTTTCAATTTATCTCTCTCTCTCTCTCTTCCTCTCAAAGACAACAGGTTTGACGCAGTCTGCCGTGAGTGTTGAGAGGCAATCTCTAAGTTACTTTAGAAACAAGGTTTACCAAAACTTTACAAGATTGAACTCTTGTCTCCTTATCTCTCGCTCTTTCTCTCTCTTTCCCTTTACCTCTCTATATCTCTCTCTTTTCTTTCAATGTATCTCTCTCTCTCTCCCTTCTTCTCAAAGATAACGGGTTTGACGAAGTCTGCCGTGAGTGTTGAGAGCCATCTAATTTACTTTAAAGACAAGGTTTACCAAAACTTTACAAGATTGAACTCTTCTTTCTCTCTTTCTTCCCCTTTATCATTACCTTTCTACATTTTCCCCCTTCTCTTTTCCTATATCTCAAAGACAAACGGTTAGACGCGCAGCAGTCTTCCATGAGTGTTTCGAGTTACAAATACAATCTCTAGTTACAGTCCTGTCTCTTTTTTTCTGCCACCTATCTCATTCTCTCTCTCCCTTTTTCTCGAATTGAAATTTGGGCAGGGGGTTCATTTGATAGTGAAAATGATCACTAAGAAGGGGTTTTTAAAAGTTCAACCCTTAAGGGGGTAAAAAGGGGGTTAGAAGTTTGTATGAAAGTCTGCGATCTTTGATGTTAGGAATGTGAAAATTTGTATTTAGACTAATAATTTGAAATAAACAGAAATTCACTTCAACATTTTTGGAAAATCAACCTTGGAAGGGCTTAAATAGGGGGTGAAATACATTATGGAGGTTTGCTATTAGTAAAGTCAGAAACTTGAAATTGATGTTTGTTTGGGCACGGGTTTTTGAACTTTCAACCCCTAAGGGGTGGTGCTGGGGTGGTTCAAACTTCAAACCCGTGCCGGTTTGAAGTTTGAATTAAGACTTTTGTAATAAAGACTAAAACTGCGTGAGTAACGCCGCGGGCGCAGTCTAGTTGTAATAATAAAACTTGTATTATGAATTAATAGATTACTAATTAATCCGCCAGAGCTCGGGCCGGTACCTCGCGGAGAACATGGACAAGTTCTTCACAGACTTCCACAAGGCGCAGCAGCTGCGGCTGCTGACCAGGGGCGAGGAGCATCCGGCGCACTCCCACAGCCCGCGCGTGATGCACATGCTCAGCGCCGAGCGGCTCGAGCTGCAGCACCAGCAGAGGTATGGGCCGCCGCTACACACACTCCCACAGCCCGCGCGTGATGCACATGCTCAGCGGTTAAAAGCAAATGTGTTGCAATAGTGTATCACGCCTGTATTTACAAACGGCTATGAGACGATGTGCCAACAGCTAGGTCCACAGGAAAGATAAGGGTGGCCCAAAGAGCAATGGATAGGGCTATGCTTGGAGTAACTCTTCGCGACCATAAGATGATGAATATAAAATACAATTTCGCTTCAGTTTTTCAATACCTTATTTGCTCCACAATGCAGTGTTACATAGGTAGGTACAGTTTTATTAATTTTATAAGTTACACTAATGTACCTACGCAGAAGTCTTATTTTCTAAACTGCAGCAAAATCTTAACCAATCACAACGCTATATTTAAGCGCGCCAAAAATTACAATTTCTTATTGGTTGCGCAATAAAGTCTCTATTTCAACTACTTTCGCAATCGTAATCAATCGGATTTAACTTGCTCTTCTGCGTAGACGAATTTTGTCGATGTAACTTATAAACGTGGTACACCTGTACATGGTTTTGTATTGTATTGTATGGTTTTTTTGTTCGGAATGCTTCCAGAATGAACAATATAAACCGCGCCGAGGGCCTGGGCGCGGCGACGGCGGCCGCGGCGGGCGACGGCGACGACGACCTGGACTTCGACCCGTTCAAGGAGACGCAGAAGGCGCTCGCCGAGATGATGGAGACTGAGATGATGCAGAACACGATCTCCAGCGGGTAAACTATTTATTTATACCTACATTTTCCCGGTTAGTTTTACTAAACATGAGAAAATATATACCTCGTTGTCGTAAAACATTCGTGTGATGATTACTTGTGTTTGTTCAGTGTGTTTGTAAAATATTTATGTATGTATTAGTATGTATGTAGTATTATGTAAGTTTATATGTATTTATAAACGACCTGTTGGTCTAGTGGTTTAGATTCACAGGTCGAGCAAATAGTATGTTTCGAATTTTTCGAACATTGCTCGGGTTTGTGATCACCAAGCAAGCGTGATGATTAAACCTAATCCCCTCGTAGTAGCGATGACTTGATTGAGGCTTTTGCTCTGCAGTGGGACAGTATATAGGCTAACACTACTACTACTACAAAGTTTATATTCGTTCCTGTACAACCTGTGCGGATAAAGAATGGGATCAGAAATGGCGGCGCATCTATTCACTTCTCTATCGCACACTATTTGCGTCTATACTCGCACTCGTGGGTGTGCGAGCGAGAAGTGAATAAATGCGCCGCCATTTCTGATCCCATTCTTTATCCGCACAGGTTGTAACTGTATTTTCTCAGTTGTATATCCGTAACTTAAGCTACTTAGGCCCGATTCGACCAATCTATTTCGATATTAAATCTATAATATAGTGTAGTCATTCCTTTCAAATCCGACGTTATGCCATAAACTTATTCACGGAAAAGGTTGGTCGAATCGGGGCTAAGACGAGTTTAAACAGAGGGGATATAAAACTATTCAAGAGTTTGACTAGTTCTTACCGATTGATAATAGTCGCATTGTTACGGTCGTGCGTCGTGGACGGTTTTGGTTGGTTCTTCTGAATTACGAATGTCCAGATGTATATGCATTCGTTTCTTACACATTTACAATGTCATAAGAGAAAATAGTACAAACTGCTGTATTCTGTTGCTATTTTAGTACGGTTTCTATTGCTTAAGTTATTGTTCTGAGGGTCGACATCCGACTGATTGACTGATTGCACTCTGCGTCGTCGACCTTGTGGCGGTAGGTGGAGCTCTAATACGGTATTTGACTATTTTTTTATTATTTTTGTAATCAAAAGACCTCTCAATGACAGAAACGTCGTTAAAAGTATTACTTGATTCTCATTTAAACTACCTGAGATAACACAACTTTAAAATCACATTATTTTGGGCAAACCAAAAACGCTCCATACAAATGGCTACTTAGATGTGACGTCACACACAAGTATTTTCTATGCATTTCATTTGAATTTTGTATGGTAGCTATATCAAATGTTTCGTTTATGTCAATGTTTCTATTATAATAGTTGGTACAAATTGTATGGGTTATTCGATGGTAGAATTATTTTTTTATAATTTCATACTTTTAAAATGGACTTGCCCATGAATCTTTGAATGACCATAAAACCGGCTAGACGTTATATTTTTAATTGAGTATTTTTGCTATTGGCACATATTTACCTATATTTTGATAAAATATTTATATGTTGTAAAATCTCGAGCTTAGTCAAATACCCTATTAGCCCTGTTAGGCTATATTAATCATATCTGTGTGGGTATGGACAACATTTCAAAATTGCTAAGCTCTGAAACAAAAAATACCAATTCTTTGTTTACTTTTCCGCTGCTCGAATATATATTTATTCATTTTTTATATTGCTTATTTACTGAGAAAAAAATTAAAAACTAAAAAACGTAAGATGACGTCATCGGACGGCAGAATGTAAAATATTTTTTTGCTTAGCACATTATAGTTTTAAATTTACGTAATGCCAAACCCATGACATGTAACTGTCAAAAAAAAAAAACAACTTGTCAACGTTGAATGTATGAATGACGTTGACAATGTTGGCACTAGTATTATTTATCTTTGACAGTAGTACCTTTTTTTTATTAAAACAATGATAAGCAAAGGCATATCGCTGTATTCAGCCGTCCGATGACGTCATTTGGCGCTTACGTCTATTTAGAATAAAAAGAATTTCAATAATTATTTTATGCATGAAAATGGTCAAATTTTGAAAAAAGAAAAAATATGGGTCTGTTCATTTTATGTCTACTTTCATATAAAAAAACAATATGGACATGTTAAAAATATGAAATGTTGTCCATTGCAGGGATAATATGGAGCGCGTTCGCCGCGCGCGGTTGCCTCCGCCCGGCTTCAGCCACGCCAGCGCCTTCCCGCGCCCGCGCGCGCAGCCGCTGCCGCACCAGCACCAGCACCAGCACCAGCACCAGCCTGCCCAGGGTGCGTCATCACACATACACACATACAACCTGTGCGGATAAGGAATGGGATCAGAAATGGCGGCGCATAGACGAGAGTTTTTTTTTTTTACCCGACTACGGCAAAGCAAAAGGAGGGTTATGATTTTGACAGGCTATGTATGTATGTATGTATGTATGTATGTATGTATGTATGTTCATCTGTTTCCACGTAACTTCTTAACTACTTATCAGAATTCGACAAATGACATATCATTATAAGCGTCTTGATCGTCCGCTGGTTATAGGCTATATGAAGTTTCACAAAATCTAATGTGGCGCCCTCTAGCGGACAAAACATACAGAGTAAAAAAATAAAGTTATGATAAATATGCCGTGTTTGGTATCATTTGAAAGCGCTTGACTTGTACATTTTTAAATATATTAAATGGGTTTGCACTTGACCTCATTTCACCTGATGGAAAGTGACAATAAGGTCTAAGATGTAGCGTGCTTACCCAGAAGAAGCCTATTCACTCTCGACTTAAAGACACCCAAATTGTAGCTCTCTGGGAATACAGAAGCCGGCAAGTTGTTCCATTCCCTAGCAGTTCGTACCAAGAAAGAGGAAGCGAAACGCTTAGTACGAGCTGGTGGAACTTGCACAGTGTAAGGGTGGATTCCTGTCGTCTTCCGCAATGTCCGGTGGTAGAAAGGTAGACGCAAATAGTGTGCGAGCGAGAAGTGAATAGATGCGCCGCCATTTCTGATTCCATTCTTTATCCGCACAGGTTGTACTCACCAAGCTCTCCATTCGATGCCTCCTATACTCCATTCAGGAGCCCAATTCTCGTACTTGTGATATTTTGAAAACATGGCGGATATCACCTGAAAACCATACAAAAAAAATGTGTTTTAGTGATATCTGTCGTATGAAAATAAATATCACGAGCACGAGAATTGAGCTCCAGTATCTGAAGGTGAATTTATTTTTTTTTAGGTTTTGCGTTGCATTATAATAACTATAATTAATCGAGACTAGAATTAACACGATATTTATTATGTGATACAACATTGTGTACTCACTTATTTTGTCGACGTTTCGGCTACGTTACAGCAGCCGTGGTCACGAACGGACCACGTGACAGCGGAGATGTGGTCCGCTCGTGACCTAGGCTGCTGTAGATACTGAATGGCGTGCCCACGTGACAGCGGAGACGTGGTCCGGTCGTGACCACGGCTTCCGTAGATACTGAATGGCATGACCACGTGACAGCGGAGACGTGGTACGCTCGTGACCACGGCTGATGTAGATACTGAATGGCGTGACCACGTGACAGCGGAGACGTGGTCCGCTCGTGACCATGGCTGCTGTAGATACTGAATGACGTGACCACGTGACAGCGGAGACGTGGTCCGCTCGTGACCACGGCTGATGTAGATACTGAATGGCGTGACCACGTGACAGCGGGGACGTGGTCCGCTCGTGACCACGGCTGCTGTAACGTAGCCGAAACGTCGAGCAAAATATGCGGGTACACAATGTTGTATCACATAATAAATATCGTCTTAATTTCCGTCTTGATTAATTATAATTATGCTCACATCTTTCTACAAATACAAATATTAAGTTGTAAAAATCGTTAACTTTTCTGTGTTCTTATTCTTCCAAAATAAAAAGTATTAATCTTTCTCAATTAATCTGGACAATAATTCGAAATAGTTATTACCAATAAAATCTGTAAAAAAATATCTTATGAATTGAATTAATGCGCTTATCGGAATTTTTGCTCGTAGAGATTGACACAAACTATCGCAATAATCGGTATGACGACCATCTTACCATCGAATCTCGATTCGATCTCAGGCAAAATAGGTTTGCGTAAATGGCATTAGAGACTAAGAACTAGTAATTTCTTTTGGTGACGAAGTCACCCACACCTCCCACAAATCCCAATTAAGAATCCCCATCAGTGGGGATTTATGAACTTATTTTATACTTGAGACTTTCTCTTCAACTTCTTGCGATCCCAATAATGGTTACGGAAGCTTTTAATGAGACTTACGATATCGCTGGCAAAAAAAAGTAAGGAGATCGCGTCAGCCTTAGACGTCAACCTCGCATTTCCAGGTTATAATTCGAACAGCGCATTCTCAGACTGGACGCAGATGGACCCGGCGATCATGTCAACCAGCGTCAACTTCGGCAAGGCGCCGCCTCCGCTCAGCCAGCAGCAGCAGGAGCTGTTCGCGCGGTTCAACCAGCTGGGCGTCACCCCCAACGGCGTCAACAAGATGCAGGTGCCGCTGGTCCACGGCTGGCCACACCAGCAGCAGAAGCTCTGGCCCTCAGGTGAGTGTCAGTCACACCCCGACCTGACCCTCGGCCAGCAGTAGGAGCTGTTCGCGCGGTTCAACCAGCTGGGCGTCACCCCCAACGGCGTCAACAAGATGCAGGTGCCGCTGGTCCACGGCTGGCCACACCAGCAGCAGAAGCTCTGGCCCTCAGGTGAGTGTCAGACGGCTCACACCCCGACCTGACCCTCGGCCAGCAGGAGGAGCTGTTCGCGCGGTTCAACCAGCTGAGCGTCACCCCCAACGGCGTCAAAATCGGGCAGTAATAGTTAAGTAAAATATTAACCAGCCTTACGTTCGCCACAAAAATTAGATACCCAACTGGGTCTTTAACTAAAGAAACGAACTTTAACTGACTGTTCTATGAATATTTAAACTCAACGAAAACTAGAAGTCAGTTTTTCATATTTTCTAACACGATTTTGGTATCATTTATATTTGGTATAATAAAGTTTAATGCTTTTAAATTGAAAAATACGCATACGTATTTGTACATGGTCAGGTAATAACGACAAGCAGCTGTCACCGTCAACTCTATGAGAGTCATAGAGTAACTTATATGTACTGAGATAGAGGCATCCGTCGGCAAGCCAGTGCTAGCGCCATCTAGAGGAAAACGACCAATACTCAACGGCTATAAGTACGGCCATCTTTCAGTGTTCTTTGCCTTCTATTTTCAATTTAATACAAAAAATCCTCAGTTATGAGACGTTAAACTACCTCCTTTGGTTCGGTTAGCGTAAACGAGACTTATTTTTTATGTGGTGATCATGAATAACCGTCACTCATCGGTTAAATCACAGTAAAAGTGCAATTACCGTTGCTTGCTTGAAACCTTGATAAACTCCGCCCTTAGTACTTAAGTTGTGTATTTAGTGCAATAAAGTATATCTATCTGTCTACGTAAAATAACAATGCGACCATGATCAGAAGGCATTTTTTTTTAAATATACTACAAATTCCACGGACACTGGTTCCGTGCCATTTTTGTGCTTATTTTATTTTAAAGGGTTACAAAATTTGAAAAATTTGCTTCGCGATAAAATTTTAATTAAATATAATTACAATAGCTTAAGTTTAGGCAGTCAAAAGGCATTTCATAATTTAGGAATATCTCAAAAACTCTGTTGTCTATGATATTTTGTAAATATTTTATAAGGCACTTTAGTGAGATTTACATGGGGGCGCTGTACAATATTTTTTCTATGCGAAAATGTCAAAAGCACTGACACTTGTAAAGGAAAACAGCGTTAGTTCCAATTTTCGCTACCTACCAAATAACTGCAGGGCGACTTTGCGAAGTTACCTTCAAACAACCAATGGCGTCAAAGTTGGACTAGATGTTTACGTAAACGCCATCTATCGGGTTTTTCATTTTATCTTGCCTTGCACCTGGAACTATTCGCGCGTATGTGTGTATGCCCGTAGAGGCGCTGTTATATTTGACAGTGGCCTACTCATTACTTGAAATGTTAAACTGAATCCGCGCCACCAAAGAAATCCTGTGAAAACCGTCCTTCAGTCGCCATCAACATTCAAAATTGAGCTTTATGTCCATAGACACGAGGATCCTAAAATTTTAGTTCCGTGTTGTGCCGCGGGACTTCTTTGGTGGCGTTGTTTCTAATCTCAATGCAATGGACAACATTTCAAAATTGCTAAGCTATAAAACAAAAAATACCAATTCTCTATTTACTTTTCCGCTGCTCGAATATATATTTATTTATTTTTTATATTGCTTATTTTCTGAGAAAAAAATTAAAAACTAAAAAACGTAAGATGACGTCATCGGACGGCAGAATGTAAAATATTTCTTTGCTTAGCACACTATAGTTTTAAATTTACGAAATGCCAAACTTATGACATGCAACTGTCAAAAAAAAAACAACTTGTCAACGTTGAATGATTGAGTGACGTTGACAATGTTGACACTAGTATTATTTACCTTTGACAGTAGTACCTTTTTTTATTAAAACAATGATAAGCAAAGGAATATCGCTGTATTCAGCCGTCCGATGACGTCATTTGGCGCTTACGTCTATTTAGAATATAAAGAATTTCAATAATTATTTTATGTATGAAAATGGCCAAATTTTGAAAAAAGAAAAAATAAGGATCCGTTAATTTTATGTCTATTTTCATATAAAAAAACAATATGGACATGTTAAAAATATGAAATGTTGTCCATTTTTTCGCCCCGGTTTCGGCCACGCCTGTACAAGGCAAATAATGAAAGTGTTATTTTGTACGTCCGCAGGCGCAATGGGTAGCGCGAGCGGGACGGGCATGGGCGCGGGCGCGTTCGGGCTGGGCATGGGCGGCATGGGCGGCATGGGCGGCATGGCGGGCATGGGCATGGGCGGCATGGCGGGCATGGCGGGCATCCCGCTGCCGCCGGGCTTCGCGCCCGCCAAGGCGGCGCCGCTGCCGGCCGAGTGCATCGACGCCAAGTAGACGAACCCGAGTCGAGGAAGCAGTGCAATCAGAACACAGACACCGGATATTATATTTTCTATTCAGTAATATTATTGTTTCTTTCCGTTGGTGATGTGATCGATAAATCTTTGTATTAAGAAGAGCATATTTTAAACGAGAGAAATATGATAACAAAGGAATTTGTAAAATAAATTAACCTATTTGTTTTATTTAAAAGAAAACAAGTTTGATTTTCATCTCTTTCTCTTTCTTTCTTTCTCTAGGTCATCCATGAATTTTAATTATCATATTTCCTCTAGTGATTCTACTTATTTCTTTCTCTTCGATGCGCAGTTATCTATTCGTTATATATTTAAATCATATCCCTGTTACGACAGATTATATTTTCTATATTAAAATGAGATGCCAATATCACGCTGTTCCATTTGTACCTTATTGAACCGTAACCATGAAAAGGATCATTAAATTAAAGCAAGAATTATTATAATCCATTCTTTTAATGTTTCCCTGTCTCATACAATCTTATTGAAATCCCAATTTTTTTATCCAACATGATAAAAATAGAAAATAACTCAAGTAAACTTTGATAGGGATAAGGATTAATGACAAAACTATTAAAATAATTAAAAAATAATATTAAAGCAAGATACAGAATAGCAGTTGAATCAATTTTAGATTTCGAAGAGATATCATTCATTGAGTTTTCATCATCTTTTATAGTTTTCAGGTACTGAGATAATCTGGTTTTTACTTCTCGATTTCGAATTCTCGATTTTTTGTTTATTAATGATTTACCTAGAATGTTTGGCTTCTAGCTGCTTTTGAATTGTAATTTCTTAGCCATTTTCAACAACTGAAAATAGCCAATTGGAAATATTGTCCATATTAGAAAAAATGCTGAGACACCTTTTTAGGGTTCCGTAGCCAAAATGGCAAAAACGGAACCCTTATAGTTTCGTCATGTCCGTCTGTCCGTCTGTCCGTCTGTCCGTCTGTCACAGCCGATTTACTCGGAAACTATAAGTACTACAGTGATGAAATTTGATGGGAATATGTGTTGTATGAACCGCTACAAAAATATGACACTAAATAGTAAAAAAAAGAATTGGGGGTGGGGCCCCCCATACATGTAACTGAGGGATGAAATTTTTTTTTTCGATGTACATACCCTGTGTGGGGTATCAATGGAAAGGTCTTTTAAAATGATATAAAGTTTTCTAAAAAACATTTTTCTTAAAGTGAACGGTTTTTGAGATATCAGCTCTCAAAGTCGTAAAAAGTATGTCCCCCCCCCTCTATTTTTATAACTACGGGGTATAAAATTCTAAAAAAAATAGAGGTGATGCATGCTAATTAACTCTTTCAACGATTTTTGGTTTGATCAAAGTATCTCTTATAGTTTTTGAGATAGGTTGATTTAACTGTAATTTTGGTTAAGTTATTGTGCTTACACTGAAAACGATGGCTGAACCTTATAAGATAGATCAAAAAATATACTACAGTATTGTACACCTTTAAAAATCCGCGATGATATAAAATCTTTATAATGTATATTTGCTGCTACGGAACCCTTTGTGCGCGAGCCCGACTCGCACTTGGCCGGTTTTTTTCTAATGTGGGCAACAGTTTCTGATTGAATTGCCATGAAAATAAGACAAAAGCAGCCGGATTGTACAATTTTAGGTAAAATACTGATCCCTTAGACGATACAGTCAGCTTCAAATTTCGTTTACGAAAAACATTTTTCAGATCTAATTAGTAGTCTATAGCTTTCCATCGATGTACCCTCTCGGATCAGGCCCGTCCCAGGATACCGCAGTCCCAGTGTGCCACACGTAGAGGCCCCCACCGCAAGGCTCCAGCGCCAGCTTGAGGACCAGGTGGGAAGCCCCCTCGGCCGTCACGGAGCCCGCGCCGCGCGTCATGTCCGACATCACGTAGCCGGGATGCACGCTGGTCACGGTGATGCCTGGAATGTTTAATTATGGAAACCTTATGTTTTACATTTTTTTATAGTGGCACAGTATATTGGCTCCCCCCAGCCTGATGGTAAGCAAGAGAAAAGCCCAAGTTGCAATTACAACGGAAGCGATGTCACGTCATCACCTCCGTTGGCACCGCTATACTGGCCTGCGAGATGCTTCTTCAGGCTTCGTTTGAAGGAATCCATATTGTAGGAAGGGGCAAATACATGCCCCGGCAACGAGTTTCATTTCTTGATGGTGCGGCAGAAATAAGAACTGCCAAATTTTTTAGTCCGTGATTGGACGTTTTCCACTGTGAAGCGGTGACAGCGTTGTCCGGCGCGTGTAGTTTTATACTTACAACAGAAGGGAACACAAGTGTAGGTAGATAATGTTTGAGCTCGATAACAACGGTCCCTGGATATACATTTATGATATGTTTAATTTAATATAAGGGTTAAAAATTGCGAACTCACCCCTGTTAACTAATTGTCTATGTAAGATGAAGGTATATGCATTGACCCCAACTTTAGATACTACATAAGGCGAATCGCCCCAGCCGTCTTCGATATCCTTTCCCGATTTCACCGCCTCCATATAACTATTCATTAATTCCTTCAGGTCTATCAAAGTCAAATTCTCATCCTTGAATCTCTTCCTCAGATCTTCAGACGGAATCCTGGAAAGATGTCCGGAGGAACTTGAGATGTTTATAATCCTCCCGCCATTTTTAACTAATTGTAGCACTGCTTCATTAAAGTTCACCAATGCGAAAAAGTTTACACTTATTGTTTTCTCTGCTTGGTACAATTTACTTTCTTTTGCATCTTTTAGAAATAGAATACCGGCATTGTTTATTAAAATATGAATTTCTTCCTGTTCTTCTTTCAAAAAATTTCGAAATTGTATTATGCTAGCCTCGTCTGTGACGTCGAGCTGGTGAAATACGGGACTCATTCCTGATTTCCTTAACTCTTCACATGCATCGTTGCCTCTCTTTTCATCTCTTGATGTAAGGTAGACTTTTCCTTTAAATTGTGAGCAGAGCCCTTTAACTGTAGCAAACCCAAGTCCCTTATTAGCACCAGTGACTACTGCCACTTTTTCCGGCATTGTTTTTTATTTAAACGATTATTTTGAAAACACTTTTCTTGTCTATATGTTTGTATGAGCAGCGTTTACTCAATGTTTGGCTTTGATAACCCTCTTATCTAATTTAAACAATGATATTTTATTTTGTTGCTTAAAATCTAGATTTAAAACAATTTACCTACAAATCTCTATTAACATGGATCAATATGGTTATTTACTATTTTGTTAAAAAGAATTTCTATATTACTCCGTAAGAACAAAATAATTTAAACTAACAACAATACAAAGTACCTATTAGTCTGACAAGCTGGAAGGTCAAGACAGGCGACTCACGCGCACCTCTTGCGTCATCGCATTCAATCGCGTTGTCGGCCCTACTACAGGGACAAAGTCACTGAAATATCACTTAGGGTAGGGATCGACATTTCGAACCAGTAGATTACGTCAACATAAGCACCTACACGATATAAATAAGTGCAGGTAGTTAGGTAAGTAGGTATGTATCTATAGCTCCATACGCTTTAGCGTGGATTTTTTTAGGCAGTTCAGCAAAATTCTCCTAGAGGTTTTTGTCGTACTTCCTCTCCTCTCTCTCACTACTACACCGTATAAGCAGTCCAATTTGCCATTTGATTTGACCTGATTTCGTACAAAAGACCTACCCGCTTCTGTGTTACGAATATCACAAATTACATTTTTTTAAATTTAGAATGAGTTAGTTGACACATACAATGTTAAATAATTCAACGACGGTACAACAAAAACCATTTAAATATGTAACAGAGACGCTGAACAAACACAAGTGGTCCTTTGGCGAATGAGGCCTGATACCTCATTATTATTTATGTGGTCACTATGTACCAAATGCACCATCGGGCTATTAATTAATATCAAGAATATAGGTCTGTGGGCTAGTCCAATTGAATACCAAATAAACAAACACCTTTTCCTTTTGCTTGATATTCAATCGAGTTCACAGACTATTTGTAGATAATAATTAATTGATCGATTTCCTATGGTAGCAGATTTGATAACGGACCATAAACAAAATGGACACATAATATGTTTCAATCATAGGAAGATAAATGTGTCCAAGTCAAAAATGTCAAATATCTCAATATAAGTACTTTTATAAAAAAGAATCTATCCATTTACATCTAAAATAACGAAATACTTAGTTACCTGCACTGCATATCAAATTGATTTATCATACACAAAACCTCACACACTTAAATTAAATCGGAATGTGTAAATCCCAACTCGAACACTATTACAAAAATAACATCAAATTGCTTATCACCAAAACATTTGTTTTCGAATATCGAACGAGTATACTCGCACTTGTTTTGCCGCGAAATTTCTAGAAAATTGACGCAATGTACCGGGTTCCCAATCCGTTTGGCGACGATGTGGTCCTACGGTCTGTAGACTGGCTTGAAAACCTGCACTGGAGAGAAGAAAACAGATTATCGAGTAAAAATAACTATGAAGTTAATGTTAACGTCAAAGGCTTTGCTCCAGAGGAGATCAAAGTTAGGGTATCCGGAGGTTTTATAGTTGTGGAGGCATCACACGAGGAGAAAAGGGATCAACATGGATATGTTTCTAGGAAATTGATGAGAAAGTTCCCGTTGCCAGATGAGTGCATACAGGACTGTGTGGAGTCGAGACTGTCGGCGAATGGAATTTTGACAGTATCAGCTCCGTGGAAAATTCAGGTGAAAGACAATACTGTGATACCGGTTACTGTGGAATCTTCGGGGTCGGGGGTAAAGAGCAAACTTTAAGGTTGTGTTAATTAATGTTTATTGTTAAGTCGTGCGATATTTAAAAATAAAGTTAGGCC
Source organism: Marasmia exigua (assembly GCA_019059595.1). NCBI lineage: Eukaryota > Metazoa > Arthropoda > Insecta > Lepidoptera > Crambidae > Marasmia > Marasmia exigua. The sequence continues at coordinate 12,364,815 of CM032488.1, forward strand.
ACAGAAGTTAAATTTTTGTATCTTCGTAAATTAAATTCGAATTAGGTACCCCGGATTTAAGTAATGAGTAAGTAGTACATACCTATATCAATAAACTGGACTTTGATTCCTGGATCTGTCGTTTTGTAATCTTTTTTTCTGTAAGATCTGAGAGAAAATTAAATTAATTATTTATGTACTAAGTATAAGACTGCGTTTTAATGTGTGTTTTAATTAACTACCCTTTTGATTGGACATTTGAATTAAACCAAAATGTATAGGTACCTAAAGATCATCAGACAAACCCCTTACCGTTTAACCAGGTGAGTAACCATAAGGGACCACCAGATTTTGAACTTTTTGCAGATGAGATAAGGTTGAAAACCAATGAAATAAATTATGTCTAGTTGTCCGGTTAAGTATTAATCATGACTATTATTTTTTTGTTAAGGCAACCGGTGGCCCTAACTAGTGACGCCAAGTGATTTAAATTGATAGCAACTAAATCGGATATGTTTTTAACTATTGACAATGACTTGAATGAGATTAGGTATCGACAATGATCCAGGTACCTACAATGACATGTTACGTCCTTTTTACGATTTTCACGCGCATTACTAGTATTGAATGTACCTACTTAAATGATTAATTAGTATTATCCGAACGTTTTATCGAACAGGCTTTATGATTGATGCTCATCGGTCTCATTTACTGTATCCGTTTAACCACGTTTTCTATCAAAAATTCGTTTTACGACTTCTGAAAATTCGTCAAATATGTTTTTAACTAATGATTCCCCATACAAAATGAAAAAGTCAAGTGACCAACTTTGTATGAAAGTGTTTAATTTTTTATGCGAAATTACAAGCCTAAGAACATAGACATTTATATCCCTCTAACCACATCAAAGAGCTATGGAAAGGGCTATGCTCGGAGTAGGTATCTCTGAAGGACCGCATCAGGAATGATGTAATCCGACAGAGAACCAGAGTCACCGACATAGCTCACCGAATTAGCAAACTGATGTGGCAGTGGGCTGATCATATTAGGTAGCCGCAGATCTGACAGCCGTTGGAGCCGTAAAGTCCTTGAGTGGAGACCGCGACTCGGTAAGCGTAGTGTAGGACGCCCTGCGACAAGATGGGATGATGACATTCGAAGGCTGGCTGGTGTGGGCTGGATGAGAGTGGCCGAAAATCGGGAGCAGTGGCGTGCATTAGGGGAGACCTATGTCCAGCAGTGGACGAGTGTGGGTTGCTGATGATGATGAACCACATCTACCATCATTATGAACAAAGATGTGTACTAGGTACGACTTGAAAAATTTTACGACTGCCCGTACAAAAAGTCACGTGCGTGACCTTTTTATGAATGAATAGTGCATTTTTATTCGAAATTCCTAAAGTTATGGAACAAAATAAAGTTGTTCATGGTTGGTACAAGACGATGTAAATGGTAGCTAGATGCAACAATGTATGAAGCAATAATCGCAAAGAGTATAATTACCTATCATTTAGGGTCGATAGCGACGAAAGATAAGCCTATTGTGACAATTAGCAACAGTAGATAACACAAAGAATTCAAGTAAATGAGTATTTAAGAATCTTTAATCTTCTTACATTAAGCTCTGATAGGTATCCCAAAACTTTAAGGGTAGTTAGTAAATTGATATTTTTCGAAGAAACATAGTCCGAAATATTAAACAAAATCGCCTTCCCAAAAGAACTGCCTCCATCGGATGATCACCTTTGTACGAGTAGGCGAATGTAAAATGCCCGTTAGATGTATGTACATACAGTCGCCTGCAATGAAATGTAAACACCCCGATTCTTATTACCCCCTTATTACAAATCGCGAACTAACCATACTCCCGGAACAAATTTCGTGTTAGCCTCTTTTAATCTTGTTGGAGCGGGATAACATGGGATTTAGTACAGTAATAACTTTTGATCGCGATTTATAATAGTTGCATATTGAATAAGGTTGTATACTCATTAGTGCACGTGACTGTATTTACATATCCGAGACTTACGTGCTATTTCCATTAATATTCTGACTTCCGTTCTGTTACCTTTTTAACATTTAAAAGGTTTTTGATGGCCGCAACTGAATTCTGATTGAAAAAAAAAACGATCCGCCCGTCTTCCAAGTCTCTAACGAATGGCATCAAAATGTCATACAGTCACCATTAAATTAATAAAAAAGTAAAAAAAAGTGTCATCTCAAAGCGTAGGGCATTTTATGACTTCCGTGCTGTTACCTTTTCGTAATTTCAAAGGTTTTTATTGGTCGTATATTGATTCTGATTGGTCTAAATGACGCGTATATTGATTATCTAGCGAATGGCATCAAAATGTCAAAACTGCAAAAAAAATTACTTGCGTGGTGTTAGAATTTCAACGATATTTTATATATTTCCATCCATCACGGATTATGTAGTAACCTTTTCTATTATTTAAACATGCACCAATTTAAAAATCTATTGGTGACGGGTAGGGCACACTGGCGACGGCCAGTGTGCCCTACCCGTCACCTTTCATAGCCAACTAAGTTGATCAGCGAGTCTAAGTGTGGCAGTAAGAGCCGATTCGATAATAAAACTACCTAATAAGGTATAGCGCTCTCATTCGATAAAAATCTGACGTTATACCATAGATTTATCTACGGATAAAGATTGGTCAAATTCCACCCTAAGTGTAACTAAACTTAGCGTAAATAACATTGAATTGCATCAGTTGATATGTTAGTTAGTTACTAACCTTCAACAGAATAATTTGATTTTTTATTTCACATAGTTACCTTTACTTAAATACCGAGTGTATTTAAGTGTAGGCACTGAACAAACAAATGGATTACCAAGGAATCGAACCCACTACTATATTGGAGAGTGACGCTACCAAAAACGCTATCGGCAATCGGACCAGTTACAGAATAACCAAGGTAAAACAAGAATATGCGCGTTGAAGTCTTTTCGTACGTCAAATATTTTGCATAATTAATGTTTTCCGTTCTTTTTACAGTAAAACTATTGTATCCTCAAGGTGACAGGTAGGGCATACTAGCGAGAATTGATTTAAATTGTTAGAAACTAAGCCGGATATCTTTTGAACAATATCTCGAAGCTGCAGCCTCTCAGAAAACACTTTACTATTTATTTATAAATACTTAACTTTTGGGTCTGCTTTTCAAATACAAATACAAATACAAATCTTTTATTTGTAAAACATAGGTGGATTGATACAGGTGTTAAAATGTTTTTGTAAGTGTAGCACTATGTCTTGCCCTTTGTAGGCGTACAAATATAGGTATAGGTAGGTAAATAATTATTTATAATTAATTTTGATTCTGATCAGATTAAATTTTTATACAGTTTTCAATACTATTTCAATTATACACATTCTTAAAAAAAATAATATTTTGTAATTAAGATTTTGTACTCAAAATCTTAATTACCGCCAAAAACGGCCGCTTATTTCATTAATCCAAATTTCAAGTGCAAAAATAGATCAAAAAATAGTGCCCAATTATTAAATAAATAGTATAAATGTTTGCTTAGAGACTGCCGTTGCGAAATCGTTGAATATAGATCCGGTTTAGTAGCCGGCTACTCGTCCTACCTACCTACATTCGTTTGCCTACGTTCGTCCATTATACCTTTACCGTTATTTTTTATGGTTGACATCCCGAAAACCTCATATTAGGTATCGTTAATGACGTCCATGCCAAATGGACGTCATTAACGATCAACAAAATAAGCGAAAAAAAAAATCTGCTGTACCATACAAAATATATCCACCCGCCAACAATGTATGGAGCAGCAGATATTTTTTTGCATATTTTGTTGATCCAATATTATGTTAAACTTCACTACCGATACCTACTATGTGGTTTTCGGGATGTAAACGATAAAAAAAATAACATTGTATAAGATTATTAATATCACAATAAGTTTCATCATCATTAGCTAATTCAAGTCCCCACTGCTGGGGCACGGGCCTCCCTCAATCGCATGAGGGGTAATTGCCATACTCACCACGCTTGGCAGACGGGTTGGCGAGGGTTTTGATATGAATGCAGAGTTTTCCTTCTCTGGGTGCTGATGATTATGCCAGCAGCTTTACCTTAGTCGCCTCTTACGACACCTCGGTAAGAGTGAGGGTGCCCTATTCTACTCTGCCGGGGACTACACGGCAGAGTTGTGAAGTGTGTTGTGAAGTCTTTAGTAATAAATAATTGATATTAAGGATGTAGATACATCCCTATTTTTTTTATAATTGCTCTACCCGAAGATAATTCGCCAATGTCAAGTAACTTATTGAGATTAAGCAGATGGTCAACAGTCAAAGTCAGTCACAGTCACTCAACAAAACGCTGGTGTTTTACGTTTTTTCGACCTACGGATTCAGTGGATATCACTAAGTTGTCACGAGACAACTCACTCGACACACAATAGCAGTGTTAAAAACGATACAATCCAACGATTCTTATTATTAGGATCACTTTGCGGCACTTCACTGCACAAATAAACACCAAATTTGTTCACTAAAAACCACTACACACTAAAATAAAACCTTTGAATTGCATTAGCCCACGCGGCTTGTTTTAGCCCTACCCGCCGAATCTACATCCCTATTTTAAAGTCCTCTTCACTTTAATGTTTGTTATTATTGAACAAAAACATTTACTTATTTATTTGCATTATAAACTTACATACTTACCTACATAGTTATGATAACAGTAATTACTAGTGTTTGAGAAGTATCTCAAACTGTCACTTATCTTCAATCTTCTTTAATTGTCCTCCACTTTACAGTAAATTAGACGTTTTAGTTTCTAATTATATACTCGTACGGTTAGCAACATAAGTCGAACACTTTGAAAAGATATTGAATCTTATGCTCTCGGAATAAGATCCCTAAACGCAAGAACTCCAGTTTCTCTTGATGCTGATGTATTTCCACGTGGTAACACAATTAGTAGGTATATCTAGCTGAACATTTCCTAGTGCCATTGTTATGTAACATAGCATTGACTAAAGTGGTCCGTCTGGAAGAATCCTACAATGAGGAAATTGTTTACACTTTTCGCAGCTAGTGACTCTTATGCTCCTCGGAATAAGAACTACAAACTGCGTTACTTGCAGCTACTTCTGCTGTTGACTGTACATCTAGGTACAATCTTCCAGTGCCGGATTTACACATTTGCCGCTTAGTAGCCTATTGGTATTTTAAACAAATACGCATCTCGTAGAAAAAAGGAGACGCACCACCTCTTATACCTAATTTTCCTCGGATTCGAACCTCTCCTTTAGAAGGCGCACGTTGTTAACCACCCTAACCGCACTGCTTAAAAATACACTAACAATATTCTACTTAAATATAAATTTTACTTATTTAACTTAATGTCCTATGTCCCCTAGGTGGGGCAAAAGGCGTCCACAGTGCTCCGCCATCTCGAACGGTCTTAAGCTTCCCGCTTAACCTACTTCGCTCCATGTTAGTCCTAAGGTCTTCACATTTGCAGTGATAGTCCGCTGTCAGGATTAGGGCGGCCACGTTTCCGTTTTCCTTGGGGGTTGCAGTCTAATGCTTGCTTCGGTATGTGGTCCGGTTCCCTTCGGTGTGGCCGATCCAGTCCCATTTGCGGCGTTTGATCTACTGGTCGATCGGAGTCTCACCGCAGCGATCCCAGATCTAGGTTCGTGATTTTCTCGGACCCGTATACCCCGAGAATACGGCAAAGGCAGCAGTTTACGAAGACCTGGAGCCGGTACGAGATGTCTTTAGTGACCTTCCACGTCTCACATGCGTAGAGCATACGGTTTTTTACGTATTTTTACGTAATACGAGTTTAGAATCCGCTAAAACTTTCTATTTAATTACGTTACGAGAAACCGGTCTTAGCGTCATTTTAGACATCTTCAACGTGAAATTGGTACTTAGGTCAACGTCTGTGCTGTTTACATGTGCCGCTTTTGTTTGTTGTAGATTTATGGCGTTTTTAATCTTAGAGAAGACCTGAATATAGATCGAGCATTTGGCAAAATTACCGGTCAATTTTATATCGACGTGTCTCTCTTAAACACTTGACATTGGCGGAGTCACACGCGCGGCCGTAACCGTGCGCGGGATAACATCATAAAAAAATACTTAGGTCAAATAACGAAGTTAGTTACATTATTTATTAATGCGTTTTCCTTTTGGAATGACTTCTTGAAGATCGATAGATTGGTCTGGTACATTTATTTATTTTGTTTCAGACGACCATATTAAAAAAAGATACGATACCTACATAAAGTTGGAGAAGGTGCGGTGCAGGAGGTCCGATTAAAAACGAAGTATCAAAATAATGGCGGGACTTACGCGCGCTTGCGCGGGAATCATTACCTTCCCACTTCTGGAAATGATGGATGCCGCCGAAGAAATAATGGAATCAAAACGAGGAACAAATTCGAACTTATTACTTCGTAATAAGAGTCACTGTGATGAGTTTTTTTTACTCTATCGCCTGGAGGGAGACGGATTGGCGTTGGATTTTTGCCTCTACAACGTAGAATCTACGGTCGATTTTTGAAGAATTTGGGTGTAATCAATTTTGATTGTAAATCGCTATTCCTCAGCGAAGAGCTTCCCCAGTTTGTCGTGTTAGATGGCGTGTGCTACACGCATGGTTTCGGATCTCTAAGAGAATACGCAAGGTATGTACAATTTATTTTTCACATAAAATAGGTCTATATATGCAACGGCTATGCCTTTGTATTTATGTAGCCAATATCATAAACTGAATTAAAACGTTATTTTTCTAAATTTAATGTCTCTAAAATAAAATAGGTAATCTCGTTAATTTGAAAGTTAGTTAATTGCCCAATCTGGTAGGTAATTAGGTATGGCGATGTCTTAAAGATATAAATACTTACTTATCTACCTACAACTGGAATTTTGAAGAAGTTTCCATCACGATCTTTAATAAATAATGTACAGACAGCCACACATCAGGTTTCTAAAATCTGCCGAAATTCCTCAATTGATATTGAACCGAACGTGTTTGACCTTAAGGTGAGAATCGAATGACAATATTGTCATTGTACGTACCCACTTATTGTCTAAGATCATGGACTAATTATATAATATAATCATGCTAAGATTAAATTCTATGTAAGCAGTCTTGTGTGTTTTTTTTATGTCATAGGTGGCAGACGAGTAGACGGATCACCTGATGGTAAGCAATTGCCCGCCGCCCATGGACATTGGTGTCGCGACACCAATTGTAGAGTCACTGTTATGTCTTGTATGTGTTATGTTACGTCTTGTTGTCATTTTTTGTCATGTCTTGTGTCTTGATCAGAATTGAAAATTATTGATAGGATTTTTTTTTTATTTATCTGAAAATAGATACATTTTTCCTGCTGTTTTCTCGATAAAAAAAAGCTATCCAAATTATATATAACTTGGAATTCACTAGGGTTATACATGGCAAAAAATAATTTTTCGAATAAACATTTTTTTTATTTTTATGTGATAGGTGGCAGTCGAGCAGACGGATCACCTGATGGTAAGCGATTGCCGTCGCCCATGGACACCCGCGACACCTGTGGAGTCACAAGTGCGCTGCCGACCTTTCTACCCACCTTTCCCCTGGATTGGGCCTCCGGTACCCTCAATCACTTATTTGTCACTTTCCATCAAGTGAGATGAGGTCAAGTGTAAACCGATTTAATGTCTAAAAAAAAAACACGCAGCGAAACACAGCACAATGCTACTTCACGCCGGTTTTCTGTGAGGCCGTGGTATCACTCCGGTCGAGCCGACCCATTCATGCCGAAGCGTGACTCTCTCACGGTCAGATTTTTAGTCCTTGATGAACTTTCAGTAACTAAAGCATGTCAGTAGCGTTTATTGTTCACGTGAAGTGGTACCTATCTAAATAAGTAGGTGATTCTTCGTATACCTTCAGGGTGTAAAAAGACCCTTAACGAAGCCGAAACCTACTTATTCAGCACATCATCAGGACCTTTTTTTTCTTCCAGACCATACCTGGGAACTCAATACTTTCCAAGTTATTGAAGGTCAAAGTCAAAATAAAAATCTCAAGATTTTGATCTAAATAAATTTTAAACATTATTACCCAATTTTAGTCCAAAAAAACTTGTTTAAAATTTTCAGTAATTCCTAGGGAAAAATGGCTTCAAAACGTACAGCCCGCAATGTAATGTTTGAGAGCGGGGCGGGGAGGTGTGCGGTGGACGCGCCTCGGCGACAGAAGCGCGGGCGCGCGTGCGGCGCGGTCCGGTGTAAGCTGTTCATTGCGTTTGTCAGTTTATAGGATTAAAATTGACACCCAAAAATCAACTTCGTTTCCCATCAATATTTTTTTGTTCTAAGACTTATTTTAATGGTCTGAGTGCGTAGACGGCTTCGTTAAGGGTCTTTTTACACCCTGTATATAAATCTCATTGTTAGTTCTGGTTTACTTTCGGTGCGAAGGAACAATGACGTCAGTCCCTACGGAGTCCCTGGCCGAGTACATCCTGGTTGAGTACCGCTGGGTGGTGGTGATGGTGGCGCTGCTGCCGCTGTCCCTCGCCTGGAAGCTCTGGTCCGCCCTTCGGAACTACGTGGTGTTCCACCTCAACAGCGCGCCCAGGATGCACGATAAGAAAGTCAGGAATGTGCAGAAGCAGGTTCGTCCTCTTTCTTCATTTTTCCGTACCCCACGCGCATTTCCACAATCGGACGTTAGGTGTGCTTTGTGCGTCACGTGCATTTGGCGTGTTTCGCGTGTGGAGGCTGAAATTTGCCGGTTGCAACCGGACAGTTTCACCAGGAATCTAAACACCTTAACGCTGCTGAAGACTTCCTGTAACTACCCGTACCCCAGGTAAACTCCCATCTTCTTACAAAATTGTCATCCCGTTCCAACACGCAATGTTAAAAGGGGCTGTCACGAGTTATGTTCCGTGATTATTATTAGTTCGCGATTTGTAATAAGGGGGGGGGGGGGGGGGTGAGGTTTGACCTAATTTTTCATACTTAAATCTTCTGAGGGTCTCTGGGAATCTATTTTGCTAGCGAACTAAAATTTTCTTGTGATAAAATAAGGTTTTAGTATACCGGGATGTAAATTTCCACAGATACACCCTGTATGTAGTTCCGACAAATAGGTTCACGAATTCGGAGTCGCTCAGTAAGCTGTAGAGAGTTTATGCTCGGTGTTTTATGTGACATATCACATGGTTTTCTGGCTGTTTTCAGTGTGGCCTGTATTAGGTATGTACTCCAGTCGAGCCGGCTGCGTGGCTCTCCAAAGTAATGGTTTGAGATAATGGTCAAATCCAATGTTATTTTTGGCAAAGTGAGTATAATACTAGCAGGTGCACGATATCAGAGAACTAAATATCGATCTGATAAGCACGCTAATGAGCCGGATAAGTATTATCTAAGCTAAGCTGCTCTAAGAATTTTATCTTCGTTATACATTGGTTCCTGAAATGTGAAGATATGGATCTATCTAACTATTTAACAACTGTAAGACTGCCGCGCTCAGAAATGTTTATTAATTAATTATGGAAAGTCTTTATGCTTATTGAAATAAGTGTCAATATCTTTTTATTGCGAAAAATAGGCAGACGAGCATGCGGCCCATCTGATGGTAAATGGTAACCGCAGCTCATAGACATCAACAATGCCGGAGCACAGTCATGCCGCTGCCTACCGTGAAAGAGGAACTCTTTTCAAACCTCGTTTAAAAAAAGACATGTCGTAGCGATCAGGGAATCATGCGGGTGGACACTCATTCCAGAGTTGGCTCGAACGTGGGAAAAATGAGCGCTGGTAGCGAAGCATTCTGAAAGGGATTGGTGCGGCAGTAAATCCCTCGGAAACTTCAACGATTGCGTCTGTTTGCAGGTGAAGCAATGGCTGTCCGGGGACCGCAGCACGCGGCTGTGCACGGCACGGCCCACGTGGCAGACCATGTCGTTCCGCCAGGGCGTCTACAAGAAGACCTTTACCAACATCCACGTCGATCTCGTGGATGTGCTCGAAGTTGACACTAAAAACATGGTACGTATAGTCATAGTTCATCACCATCTCAGCTTTTAATTCCCTATTCAATCTAAAGCTATCGCTTTCTAAGAATGTTAAAAACATAGCCTATGAAATTTAGCAAAATGCAGGGATTCTCTAACGATACCTACCAAATGTATTCAAACCAGGTGAAGTCGTTTAGAAGTTATGGTGACGCAGGAAATTTCGATATTATTTCGGAAAAAAATTAGAAGCCTTATTACACTACACACACACAATAGAGTGCAATAAATGTATATTCATTCATTCTTTCATTAGGTAACAGAATAATATAGTAGGTATGTCACGCCGTGTGGTCCCCGGCAGAGTAGAATAGGCCACCCTCACTCTTACCGAGGTGTCGTAAAAGGCGACTAAGGTAAAGCTGCTGGCATGATCAGCAGCACCCAGAGAAGGAAAACTCTGCATTTATTTCGAAACCCTCGCCAACCCGTCTGCCAAGCGTGGTGAGTATGGCAATTACCCCTCATGTGATTGAGGGAGGCCCGTGCCCCAGCAGTGGGGACTTAAATGGGCTGATGATGATGATGATAGTAGGTATACCTAATTACCCTTTTTCTGGTCAGTCATACTCAAAAATAACACAAAGACAAGAAGTTTGGTTTCTATAAAAAAAATAAGTACTTACTTAAATGAATCATGCATGATAATAATGTCACGACGGCTCTGGATCATATTTCGCTGTGGTAGATTAGATGTCCACTATGAGCTAACTACCTACCTGCCTAGGTAAAGCATTGTACTAAGTTAGGTATTCATAAAATCATAAATGCCGATCGAGTTTAGATGTTCTTGGAAGAAATTTTAAAAACAGGATCGGTTGGTACACATTTACGTAGTTTCTTCCGATTTAAAAACCAAATTATGTTTCCAATTCCTCTAAATATGTATGCTCAGAGCGTTTGACGTCACAGACAGACTACCGTTATCTTCAGTAATGAACCTATTGATTTAAATAAATAGGGAAGTTCACGATCTAAAAAAATAGATGAGGAAGCATAATATAACTGCTTTAGAAATAATGGTTATAAAGGTCAGGCGACAGCCGTTTCATTGAAATTAATTACCAGAGTCTCCAAATCCTGAATCATGGTCCAAGGCGTACCGTGGGTAAAAACCAGAGATGTACGTTGAAGTTACGTTTTTATACACTGTGCATATCGCTCTTAAATTCAATACAATCGGGCACACTAGCGACGCCAATTGATTTAAATTGTTATGAACTAAACCGGATATCTTTTTAACAATTTCGAAGCTGCAGCTTCTCGGAAAACACTTATACTATTTATTTAATACTTATACTTAACTTTTGGGTCTGCTTTTGTACTTGAAATTTGAATTACCGCCAAAAACGGCCACTAATGGCGTTAATCCAAAATTCGAGTGCAAAACAGATTAAAAAGTGAACAATATTATTAAATAAATAGTATACATGTTCGCTTAGAGACCCCCGCTCCGAAATTGTTTAAAATAGATCCGGTTCTACACAATGAACAATATAAATCGATTGTGTCGCTAGTTAGGCTACCCGTCGCCTTAAAGGTTCAATTTTCTAAAATCCTATGCTGGTGCTTTAAGTCTAAGGGTCTGACTACTTTACAGACAGTCCGCTGCGAGCCCTTAGTAACAATGGGCCAGCTCTCCCGCACCCTCGCACCACTGGGGCTGGCGCTGGCCGTGGTGCCGGAGCTGGACCAGCTCACGGTGGGCGGGCTGGTGATGGGCACCGGCGTGGAGTCCTCCTCGCACGTGCACGGCCTGTTCCAGCACATCTGCCTGCAGTACGAGCTAGTGCTAGCGGACGGGTCCGTTGTGACGTGTAGCAAGGTATGAATCACAGACAAACGACAGGGATAGTACGGTCTGGGTCACCGTTATAATGGCTGGACCACAAAAAAGGTGGTGGTGAACACTGCCTTTGGTCCAAGGGTTGCGGGTTCGATCCCCGAATAGTACCTACAAACATTTGTAGGAATGGTGATCGGTAGATGCATGGCAAGGAACGTGTAAGAGATCTATGTTTGAATTAGAATGACGTGCGAGAGTGAGATAGAAGGCGAATGGCGGACGACGATGAAAGACGTTCACAGCTAAGAATACTTATTCCCAAGTCCCTGGATTTATTCATAAACCCATCCCACACTTTTGTGTGCATGAACATGTCTGTTTGTATTGGTCTGGTTTTCTATGTATTATATGTATGTATTTACAAAATAAAAGTATTATATGTGTATATTGTAATCTCACTGTTGATTCTGATATATGTAACACAGGTGCTTGAGCTACTTATCTCAGAGTCAAATCAATGTACGTGATGTTGGAATTTATTTAAAAAATTTGTGTAAACGCCCGACCAATGTAATTTCCCAGGCCGAACAGTATAGGTCAGTGGTTTTATAAATACATTTCAAAATTTTTCTTATTACTTTTCAGGATGAAAATGCAGACCTATTCTACACAGTGCCGTGGTCCTACGGCACTCTTGGTTTCCTCACTTCTGCAGTCATCAAAGTTGTTCCAGCTAAAAAGTACGTATGCCTTTATTCTGTGGCATTCCTGTCTAATAATAATAATATCCTCCAACCAATTTCGGCTACGGCGGCTAATCTCAACTATCAGCTACTTACGCAGGATTTATTATAGTGTTCAAGTGTGTGCGCAAACACAAGTACACTCCCTATTCCGATACCATCATAATCTGATGGGACAACAGCGTGATACGACCGGAGAGGCATCGGGCGCAGGACAACGCGGGTACAAGACCGCCAATTTCAAGACTCCGGGCTGACACTGCGATGAGTGTAATTCCTTACAGAAAAACTCAGGTATAAATTTAGACCCGACCCGGGGATGGAAGCCGGGACCCCAAGCGCAACCGGTCAAGTCGGTCGCTTTAAAGTGCGACGCACTACTCACTGCGCCACCGAGGAAGTCAATAGAGAATCTCGGAATTCGGCTAAACCCAACTAAACAGCATGAACTTTGCGCCAGTTAATAATAATAGAAGGACAAAAGTGAAAAAAAAATCTGTTTACATATTTATGTCCTTTTAAATACCTATATGCTATTTGTAAGTTTTGTATGTAAGTATGCATGTCGACTGGTTCACGCTCGACACGGTACGGCTGCATTTCGTGGCAGTTTAGGCTATTCTGCCACGAAGTGCTGGAATAATATACCACCGCCAATAAGGAACTCAGTCTCAATTTATACGTTTAGGTCTAAGTATAGATTATATTTGTTAGATAGTTAGTTTATTCAGGAAGCGTGATGAATAAATAAATAAATATAATATAACAAGTAATAAATGTATATGTAAGTCTAGAACAAAGAAAATGAAATGAATGGATTGGTCGCCTTAATATTTTGTAGTTTGGTATGATATGTATGTATAATTTTATTTGAAACTTTGGTTGCATGGCCGTCACCTTTTGCCAGAGCCTCGCTCTCCTCTACCATGGTGACCACTGAAAACCAGCGTCGTGGCATATGCTGAGTGGAAGCCTATTTGGCACACTATTTTAATTTTAATTTTAGTTGTTTAGTTTTATTTTAAGTTTGAATTGTAATCTCTTATGTGTCAAATAAATGATTTTTCTTTCTATTCTTTTCTTTCTTTCAATATTGTAGAGAATAATACCTGTTCCCTACAATTTTTGCCTCTGTTCTATTATGTTTGATTGACGAATTTGAGATAGAGGGCAGAAAGTGTTCAAACTGTGGTTTAAATTAAGTAGGTTAACTACGTTTACGTAGGCCGTAGGTATTATATAGAGACCAAGTTAATAATTCCTTACTTCCTTTCACCACCAGGTACGTCCGTCTCGAATACCACCCGATCACCAGCCTGCCGAAGCTGGCTGAGCGGTTCCGGGCAGAGTCTCTGGCGGAGAAGCCGCACCAGTTCATCGAGACGCTGCTGTATTCCAAGGATTCGGGGGTGCTGATGCTTGGTGACATGACGGATGAAGTCGGCTCTGATGGAGAGGTTGTTGATTTATATGTAGACTAGAGTCCCGTACGTACTTCGTCTCGGCACATTAGCACCAATAGACGGCGCTAGGTGTCGATTACATCACGCAAGCGGAGTGTTCTCGGATTACCTATAAGCGTTGCCGCTATCTAGAGGATTTACCCTATATGAATATTAGAAGATTGAGCAGAACCTTGACAGCTTTTGGTTTGTAATTTTGTGATGTATTCTGATCTTAAGATGGGGTCTGACATTCCTCGTTTTGTGCCGAAATTTCGTCCGTGTGTTGAGAAATTTGTTGACCCAAAAAAATTTAGTAACGCCACAGTAGTAATAGGAAGATGTTACATTATGTGGCCATTATGCGGTACATTACGTTTAACCAGGCAATTAATCATTTTTTATGTGATAGGTGGCAGACGAGCAGACGGATCACCTGATGGTAAGCCATTGCCGCCGCCCATGGACACCCGCGACACCAATGGAGTCACAAGTGCGCTGCCAACGTTTAAACCCCCTTTTGGGCCCTCTAGATTGGGCCTCGGGTACCCTCACTCACGCAGCAAAACACAGCACAGTGCTACATCACGCCGGTTTTCTGTGAGGCCGTGGTATCACTCCGGTCGAGCCAGCCCATTCATGCCGAAGTGTGGCTCTCCCACGGTCTTACGAGACCAGATTTTTTACTCTGTGCGGTTGAGATGAGTTTGAAAACCAATGGAATAAAATGATGTCTAGTTGCCTAAAGGGCTAACGGTCTCCCAAAAATTTTAATCATGTAATCATTAGATTAAAACAAATAATAGTTCCAATTTTGTTTCTCCAGCTGAATCCCATCGGGAAGTGGTACTCGGAGTGGTTCTTCACCCAGGTCCTGAAGCACCTGACGCGCTACATGAGCGGCGGCGCGCAGACCGTGGTCGAGTACATCCCTCTGAGGGACTACTACCACAGGCATACGAGGAGTCTGTTCTGGGAATTGCAGGTAACTGTTTTATTTGAAAGATTGTTTTTAATTCAAATCTCTCTCTCTCTTCGGTCGATTCCCTCACTGCTGAGGATCGAGACTCCTATCTCGTTGGCATCGGCTCGGTGCAGGGCAGTGCTTATCTTAGTCTCGAGCTGTTTCGGCATCTGGTCTGACCATCGCTGGGGACTGCGGCCTCTCGGTGTTCTCCCATCCAATTTCCTGTCATAATCAAGTGCTCTTAATTACCCCAACTTGGTGTAATTCAAATAACCGGGTCTAACGCGACAAAAACTTCACGTAGCAGAACATCTGTTGGAAAAGAGTGTCAATCATTTGATGGAGTTTCATGGCCTAAAAATCCTCTCCACTGATCATCATTATCACACTAGCTAGGGTATAATATATGAAGTACTACTAGATAGGACGAATTCAACTAATTGTCATTTTCGTAGGTAGCTCATAGATGCCGCTCTAAGGAGCGGCATCCTAAATCATTGGATTCATTCAAAAACGGACTCAACATTTGTACCTACATGGTTATTTAATATAAATGAATATTATATTAAATTGTGTGTATCAATGTATGCATTGATCTGACTCCGAGATAGGTAGCTCAAGCACCTGTGTAACGGATATCAGAATCAACAGTGGGATTACAAATAATAATTCTCACAACATCTCATAGGTTGACCTGATTCCGTACTAAGTATCTTAAGCACTTGTGTTACAGATATCAGACAACAGAGGAACACAAATATATACTTAAATACATATATTACACCCAAACACTGAACAAACAAAAGTGTTCATCGCACGAATGTTTGTCCAGAATGGGGATCGAACCCACGATCTTTGGCGTAAGAGGCAGGGTCACTACCAATTGCGCCATCCGGTCAGTCAAAAAATAAATACATATAATACTTTTCCTTTGTAAATACATACTTATAATACATAGTACACACCCAGACCAAAACAAACAGACATGTTCATGCACACAAATGTTTGTACTGTGCGGGGATCGAACCCGCAACCCTTGAACCAGAGGTAGCGTTCACTACCACGGGCCGTTTAATAAATAGTATACGTGTTTACCGAGCGATTGTAACGCCGAAATTGTTTAAAATACATCCGGCTTAGTAGCTAAAAATTAAAATAAATTGGCGTCGCCTTAGTATTTTTAAGCCAGATTTTCATTCGGTTGTTTTGGTTTTTAGGCTTTTATTTTCAGGGGACTGAAAACTACTGTTCTCCCCTGCCTGCCCTGGTATTTCCTTATAGCAACCCTCGCTCTCTGAGGGATAAACGACCCTCATATGTTGAATTTTATTTTTGAACCCGTAAGTCCGTAACTTTATAATTTGCTATAAAGTCTTGAAAATAAATTATGGCGCCACTGCTGCTTATGTCTTAATTGTTTGGCACCTCATTGGTATGGCCTTGTATGAATCCGCCTCCGAATTTCTTGACGCACTATAATGATTCATAATGCCTTAGTTTGTAGTCTGAGCAATGTTATTTTCGTTGCTCAAACTACACGATGAGGCGTTATCACAAACGTACTTGTTCTCAGGACATTGTCCCCTTCGGAAACAACATAATCTTCCGCTACCTGTTCGGGTGGTTGATGCCTCCAGAGGTGTCCCTGCTGAAGCTGACGCAGCCCGAGGCGGTGGCGCAGCTGTACGAGCGCGCGCACGTCATCCAGGACATGCTGGTGCCTATTGAGCATTTAGAGAAATCTGTGCTCAAGTTCCATCAAGAGATTGAGGTTGGTAGCCTTAGCTGATGCTGAGATAGTCTTAGCCGGTCACGCAGCTGTCCAGGACATGTTGGGGCATATTGAACATCTGTAGAAGTCTGTGCTCAAGTTCCATCAGGAGTTTGAAGTTAGTAGCTGATGCCTCTAGAGGTGTCTCTGCCTTGCCTAGAACCTTACCCAGTGACACAGCTGTCCAGGATATGTTGGAGCATATTGAGTGTCTGGAGAAAGCTCAAGTTCCGTCAGGAGATTTAATTGGTAGCTTTAGTTGATGCCTGAAGCGTGTCCTGCTATGGCTGACTAGCCTTAGGCGGTTGTTAATTACCGTTTGTTCCATGCGTAATGATGAGGCATGTTCATCATATGCCTGCGCCCTTGACCGTTGTTAGCCAGGTGGCGGGAATCTTCCGCGTCCGCGCTTGGTCATCGGTTTATCTAGAGAGATAGGAGCGGACCCGCACCATGTGGCAAGGACGTCTGTGGACACTGGAATGTCCATTTGCCATACCAACGGAAACGATTTGCTTGGACTTTTGCTATGGGAGAGATTTAGAAGCTACCTCAATGTACTCGCTCCTTACTTTATCAAGTCTGGCGATGCCCGCTGACCAGCGTAACATGCGCATTTCTGTAGCCATGGCATGAGGCACATGTTCAGAACCTAAATGATTCATCATCACCATCATTTCATACAATAAACGTCCACTGCTGGACATAGGCCTCCCCCAATGATCTCCACACAGATCACCTCCTGAGCCGCCCGCATCCAATAGATTCCCGCGACCTTCACCAGATCGTCGGTTCACCTTGTGGGGCCTGCCACGGCTTTGACGGCTATACGCGGCCTCCACTCGAGGACCTTTCTGCCCCATCGGCCGTCTGATTTCCTCGCAAAATGCCCTGCCCACTTAAGGCATGCAATTCTTTGGGCTAAATGATGCTTTAACACAATATTGTTCCAGGTGTATCCCATGTGGCTGTGCCCGTTCAAGGTGCTAAAGGAACCGGGGCAGCTGCGCGCGCGCACCGACGGCGCCTCGCAGATGTTCGTGGACATCGGCGTCTACGGCGTGCCCAAGGCGAAGGGATTCGAGACCGTCAGTATTTTCTCATTTTATTTGTTTCAATGTTGTTGTTTTAATTATGTTTGACGGTATTTCCTTTCTCTACTTTATACCAATAGATGGCGCTAGATGTCGATTACATCGCGAAGGCGTGTCGTGTTTTAGTAGACGTATGTAACTTTACTGAAACTACTCAGTGATCCAACTCAGCTAAATGATAAACTGTTCCAAATCCCTAATGTTCGCTCCGAATGTATCATTCGACTCAAATGGATCTTGTGGTCAATCGGTACGCGGTAGTAATCTCGCTCACTGATACGGATGAGCCAAATTATCCAAATGATTCGAGTGAGCAGAATGAGCTGAATGATCTGAGTGAGCCAAATGAGCTGATCATGATCCGAGTGAGACGAAAGATCCATGGAATGGATGAAAGACGTCTATGGTATTTTTTACTTATCTTAGTATTTTAAGTAGGCTTTTCTAAGTGAATACTTGCCAAAAGCTATTAACTTAGCTAGGTACTTATATATCTAAAGTATTCCTTGACATATTTATGATTGGGCTAAGTAGTTTTAGTCGGGTAGGGGAAAACTCGCCCTATTAAAACTCGTCCCAGAATTTTAGGATTTTTGCTGGCCACTGTTCTAACCTAACCTAACCAATATCCTGGGTTAATATTACTGGGTGTCCTGGTAGGTTGTACAGCGTTGAAGGGCTGTATTGCGCCAGATAGGGGTGAAGCGGCGAGCGCGATTAGCGGTACGGTCTAGTCCCGGCTGTGGGGTTTCCGACCGCGATTGCGCGGAGGTGGACACCCCAGGGGTTTTAGTTAGGGTTTGAGTCCGACATCATCATCAGCCCATTTAAGTCCCCACTGCTGGGGCACGGGCCTCCCTCAATCACATGAGAGGTAATTGACATACTCACCACGCTTGGCAGACGGGTTGGCGAGGGTTTAGATATAAATGCATAGTTTTCCTTCTCTGGGTGCTGATGATCATGCCAGCAGCTTTACCTTAGTCGCCTTTTACGACACCTCGGTAAGAGTGAGGGTGGCCTATTCTACTCTGCCGGGGACCACACGGCATGTTGAGTCCCACACACCACCTTGTTCCCTACATGTAGCACGGTGACGGCCATGATGGTTTCCCCTAAGAAAAAAAAAGTTAGAACAGTGGTTGGGTTAAGTTAGAATCCGTTTTAGTAGGTTTTATTTTCTCTGCATTCAAGATAGTTACATAATTCATAAAATTCCTACTGATGAATGCAAGACCTCGATGATAAATCGATTCGATTTGAGAGTTCTTTCACGTCTCCATTTCATAAAGTATCCTCCACCAGGTCCCATCCACCCGAAGGATCGAGAGCTTCGTCACCGAGCACCACGGCTTCCAGATGCTGTACGCAGACACGTACACCACCAGGGAGGAGTTCCGCCAGATGTTCGACCACACACTGTACGACAAAGTGCGGGATAGTCTACCTTATTGCACCGAGGCTTTCCCTGAGATCTATGGGAAGGTCAATAGAAGTGTAAGGAAGTAAGAAAGGATGGAAAAATATCTCTACTATCTAATTTTACCGTGGGAGAGCCACGCTTCGGCATGAATGGGCCGGCTCGACCGGAGTATTACCACGGCCTCACAGAAAACCGGCGTGAATCACTGCACTGTGCTGTGTTTCGCTGCGTGAGTGAGGGTACCGGAGGCCCAATCCGGGGGATTAAGGTTCTCAATCTCAACGATCAGCCACGTACGCAGGATATATTATAGTGCCCAAGTGTGTGCGCAAACACAAGTGCACTCTCTACCTCATAATCCCCTCCCCTCCCTTACCCTCATGACCGGAGAGGGATCGGGCGCAGGACCAACAGCTTAACGTGCTTTCCGAGGCACGGGGGTACAAGACCGCCAACTTCCAGTTTCCGGGCTCCCACTAAGAATTTCTTGCCGAAAACTTAGGTACAAATTTTTGGTCCGACCCGGGGATCGAATTCGGGACCTCTTGCGCAGCCGTCGCTTTAAAGTGCGACCCTCTAACCACTGCGCCACCGAGGCAGTCATATCATAGCGACTGACATATCGACAATGTAAATGCCCCCCTAGAGTAAAGCTAAATTTGACCGCCGGAATTGTGGTGTTTTCGACCGCGATTGCGCTGTGGGTCACCTCACAGGGGATTTCCCCCGGGACACAATGGTTTCCCCTGGAACACCAAAAAAAATGCAGTATTGTGATATAAATAACATTAGCATTACTTTTAAACGCAAATATATATTAAAATCACTGTCTTTTATATATTTTTTATATTTTTATAGTAATAATATTGATTACTATAAAACTATATTGTTTTAAACTGTCATGGTCACTAACTTTAGAATAGTTATTTACGAGATTTCTACCCTGTAATACCGGCAACTCAAAAATAAGGTAAGAAAAAAAAAGAAAAAAAAAATTATTTGGAGCATCAAACTTAAGGCTAATATTGACAAAAATATAAATTAAATGCTACCAAAATGGTCGCCCCTCAGCATTGTGTCATTGCTTCAAAAGCAATGACGCTGGTATTCTGTGGTACATGGTAAAAAGCTATTAAATATCTATTGTCATACTAAACAACTGTTTTTTTCACTAACTGTTAATAAAAATTAAGTAACAAGTTAAATGTATTTTTTTTCCTGAGGCTGTACCTTACCGTATTTGGTCCAGTTGAGTTTTTTTTGTTTATTTTGCCATCTCCAGGGAGAGGGCGACTATTACCCCGGATGTGGAATTCTAGGCCTTTGTATATGTAAGGGTTTTTATCATCTGGGTGCCGAAACACAGTTGCGGGTGTATGTACCAAGGTACCTACAGTCATTTTGGGAGGGGTTGGTAATTAAGATTTGTGCGGTCGGTCTCCAGAGAAAAAGATTGTCACACCCGTTGCGAGACTTTCGCACCAAATCTACCGGGAGCCTGCAGTCTAGAAGTGAATCTAGGTATCGATTCATATTGTATTATGATTAGGGCACAGCAGGGCACGTGGCCAGTGGCGTATTGGGTATAGGGTTTGCAATTTCCGCGCGAATTCCCGGGAAGTAACATTAAATAAATAAATTCAAACATTTCATAAATTGCTGTTACAGATGTCAGACATTGGACGAGTATATATAATAAAACAATACCTACCTACATATTATGAAATGTACCTATGCAAGTATTTACATCTAAACACAGAAAAAACAATTCAATTCATTTAATTTTCACAAATATAACACACGAATTTATGTCGAAGAAAAACAAATATTGAAATAATACCAGATACAGAACAAACACAGATATCAACACGAAAGCTGATCCTGGGTAGGAATCGAACCCACAACCTTAGGAACACAAGACAGCTAAGGATCTACTAAAAGCTCCACATTATTTTCTCGTGCCAAATATTGGACTCGCCTACTTGTAAAGAACTTAGTAAAGTTTCTTTACGAAGAATTTTACCATCCTTTGGTTGAGACCAACTAAACTAAATCGCACCCTCAGTAAAATGCTGACCTAACTCACAATTTTAGTTAGATGCTAAGTCGTTATAGTATCGGCTATAAAACAAAGATGAAATGTCATAACAACAAATTTGAGTTACTTAAGTAATTACTCACACACATAATAATAAAACGAGAAATTTCACGAAAATGTTATAAAAATATCAATAATTTTGAGTTAGGTCAGTATTTTTCTATGGGCAGATTCGGCCAATCTTCTTCCGATAGGTACTATCGGTAGGATAAATCTATGGTATAGCGCTGTAATTCTATACAAATCTGACTTTATACCATAGATTTATCCAGACATAAAGTTTAGTCGAGTCCGGCCTATGAGTGCGAAATGTATCTTGGGAGAAAGCATTGCGAAGGAATAATGCCTCAACTGACATTTGAGCCAGCCTTAGCCTTTTCAAATAGCGGCTATGAACCAGACAATCGTCTTCATCCATACCTCAAAAGCACACTTCGTCCGTGAAATTTTTGATATTTTTTACGCAGGTTACTTTACACTTTCGTGCAATTTATTTAGGTACTTAGGTAAGTTAAGTACCCAGTTTTGACAGTGGGAGAGCCACGCTTCGGCCGTCCATGGGCGGCGGTAATCGCTTACCATCAGGTGATACGTCTGCTCGTCTTCCTCCTATACCATAAAAAAATTAATTAACCGGCTCGACCGGAGTGATACCACGGCTTCACGGAAAACCGGCGTGAAGCAGCTCTGTGCTGTGTTTCGCTGCGTGAGTGAGTGTCGGAGGCCCAATCCGCGGCATGGGGGGTTTAAAGGTTGGCAGCACACTTGTGACTCCACTGGTGTCGCGGTTGGCCATGGGCGGCGGCAATCGCTTACCATCAGGTGATCCGTCTACTGATATAGGACGGATTATATTTAGAGAAGTAATCGTTGAGCTAACTAGGTAAATAGATACACAAGTTAATTATTTTAAACGAATTATACGACTAGGCACTTTTTTTGTAATTCATTTTGACGACCCGTTTGGATCAGTGTTAGTGAGCGCTGCCTCTGGTGCAAGGGTTGCGGCTTCGATCCCCGCAAAGTACAAACATTTGTGTGCATGAACATATCTGTTTGTATTAGTCTGGGTTTTTTCTATGTATTATAAGTATGTATTTACAAGAGAAAAGTATTATATGTATATATTTGTAACCCCACTGTTGATTCTGATATACGAAACACAGGTGCTTGAGCTACCTATCAGGGAGTCAGATCAATGTATGTGATGTAGTATAAATATTTATATATATATTCATTAACATGATTTGAGGTGTTTACACAAAGTTATCTTAGAGTTTCGTAATTCCCACTATCGGCTGCACTTGACCCATTGGCCAGCTAATTTAACGACACAGAATGGTGGCTTACTTTATGTATCTTTACAAATACTGATAGTTAAATTGTTTACCTTCCTCCAAATAATGTTGAAAGAGAGATTGATGAGACTGGTCTTCTCCTTTAGATCTATGGTCACAGACAGGGACGTCTTTACCTATAATGCAGGGGGTGTGGTGCACCCGGGCGCCGAGAGCCCCTCACTACGCATAGAGCCTTCATAGTAACGCTCCAAGTAGGAGCGGGTGCGAGTACTACGAGGAATACAGGACTAGTATTATATCTGTGCTACAGGGTTAATTAGACATTTATTTTGCTCCTCATTTTTAGCGTTTAAGTCCCAGTTGCGTCCAATGCTGCCGCTTCACCAGCACCGACCGCTTTGCCGGTACGCTTTGACAATGATATAGGATTCGGGATGTCTGATAATTAGGTACTATGAAGTGACTGCCCATAGTCGAACATGTTGTAAGTATTCCATATTGTTCGCGCATTTTTAAACAAAGAGGGCGCCAGGTAATTGATTGCGCCCGGGCGCTTCTTGGGCTAGAGCCGCCCTTGGTCACAGAACAAACAAGGGATATTTATGTAGTTAATATGTGCTAATAATGCGGCTCGGTTTGGGGGAACGCATTGGACCATAGGTATACATAGTTATTTGTGCATTGGACCCAAACCTGTTGATTCACCCAATTTTGCCAAAATATTCAAGCGGGAAAAGTTAACTAAATAGTAGGCACCTACGCTGAAAATAGTGAATGAATGAATGATAACTTTATTTGGCACAATACAAAACAAGGAAACTTAATAAGAAACATAACCTAGACATAAATAATGACGAAAAGTAGGAGAACATTATCCCTGTATGTGCCAAACAGGCGGCCGCTCAGCTATAGTCGCTGCTGAACCTCGACGCTGGTTTTCAGCGACTACCATTACATTATTGCGAATCTGTTCCATATCCATGCATGCATGTAGTGTCTTATTTCACGGTAAACTTTTACGTGGATTAGTCTATGATATAACTATCATAAACTATGTCAGATTTGTATAGTATAACAGCACCATACCATAGATTAAGTATCGAAATAAGGTTGGTCAAATCGGCCCTTAATGTTTTGCTGCATAAAAACTGTTAGTGGAGGAAACACAATCCCCTTAGTACCAATCGCGACCTAAAGTTATTAGCGTACTAAAGCTCATGTCATCCCGTTCCAACACGCAATGGGCTACGCTAAAAGGGCTGGCACGAGTTTCGTTCCAGGACTATTCTTAGCGATTTGTAATAAGAGGGAACGTTTCTATGACGTGCAATATCAGAGCCTCGTGACAATTTAGAAAAAATGTTTACATAAGTTTTCTGGAAATTACCGAAAAAATATAATAAATGCTCGTAATTCCCTAAAAAATGCTCAATTCTATCACTCGAAAGAGGAACTCCATAAACATCTATTATCTCTACAAATATTTACAAAAACCTATTCAATTCGTACATTGAACGAGTGAACAAAACTCAGTGAATGCACTAATCACCGCTCAACGCGATATACAGGCTGATACGCATAAACAATATACAGGCTGATACGAATAAACAATACGAGTAGTGTGAGTGCTATGTGATATGCAACTTTCTAACTTACTGTTTTATGTTACTGAACTTATTTGTCTTCAATAATCATAAAGATGATATGGATAGTCATTGTTTCTGCCTACTTACTGAGCGATGGTAGCTCTGTGGATATAAAACCGCCTCCTTAACGGGGGGTCGTAGATTCGGACTCGTGTATGCCTCTGGATTTTTCAAAACTAGAGCCTATTTCTAGCATCCCCTCGGGAGGGAGAGAAATCATCCTGGACACCTACAATTCTTGAGATAATGATTCTGAAGGTGTAACCGCATGATCCAATTCTTTTGTTCTGATCTTCCTTGGACAGGAAGACCAAGGCAGTTTGCGCAGGTCAGATGGCAGTCATCATCATCATCATCCCCCCAATGTTCTCCACACAGATCGGTCCTGTGCCGCCCGCATCCAATGGATTCCCGCTACCTTCACTAGATCACTACCTAGTGGGAGGCCTGCCATGGCTGCGACTTCTTGTATGTGGCCTCCACTTGAGACGGCAGTCGCTTCATTGTAATTACCAGTCTTACCAAATCCTGAATTATGGTCCAGGAGTACCCCGGGCTCCAAAGCCCTCACCGCAAATTATATATAAAACCTTATATAAATCCACTATGAACACTACGAAATATATTTAAAGAATTCAGAGGTGGGTGCTCGGCTTCGAACCTGCGACCACCTGTTATGAAGGCACACGTTCTTATCCACTGAGCTACCCTACTACTATTCACTAGAATCGAAAGCGCTGCGAAGCCGTGTAAATATAATTTTCCCTAGATTGCAAACATAGTTTTTGTAAAATAGAGGCAGACGAGCAGACGAATCACCTGACTGTATCCTTACAGTCCTGCAACACCAGAAAGTCACAAGTGCGCCGGCAGTCATTTAAAAAAAAAGGAAAAAGATCTTATAAAATACCATACAAATAAATATAAATTATTGTCAGTTTGCAGTGGTTAAATTTATAGGAATACCTTTTTACTTATTTCACTTATAGGTGTAATTGTTTTGTAATGTGACACGCAATAAACGAATTGAATTGAATTGAATCTTTATTTTTCATTGATGATGGTTTGCTCTTGGCTTCATACTGAACTCTAGAGTTGAGAAGAAACCTACGATGGAGCAACAAACAACTAAGCAAAATACGAAAATAGACATGCAAGTTTTCCTTCACTATTCCAGGAATATAAAACTATTGATAAAATAAGATAGGTATATCTATTGAAATTCGCATTGACTGAGCAAGTAAACAAATCTTAGGCTGAACTATGGCCTAGCTGGCACTACATGCGCGAATGTTATCAAGGGTGACCTGCGCGGAGACGCAATCTACATTGAGAGCCAGGCCGCAGACCACGCCACGCGCACCGCACGCGCGACATGTGACCATTAAGGCCTAAGAAAAAAAGTTTTGCGAAAAAAAAAATACTTTTCAAACTTATGACTGGAATGTGATAAACAATAAACAGTGATTGTTCTTTTTTTAAATACTTTATTTAAAAAGTTTTGTGAAATTTTTGACAGTTTTTTTTTCTTTGTGAACAATGAGGACCTTTTATTTATTATCAGTGTGGTGCGTGGTATCAAATAGTTTTGCGAATGGTGAGTAATTTTGGACAGTTGTGTAAATATGAGTCATTTTGAATCGATTTTGCAGTGACAATATTTGGTTTGAAGCAAGGGAAGTTTAGTGACCTAAATACTTAGGAATGAAGACGTCTTTTCAGAAAACGACGTATGTTTTTAGCAAAATGTTAATTTATCTAGATTACACCTACTATTTAAAATTTAGTAGGCTATAAAACTTTGATTTGAAAAATTTGTTTAAGTATAAACCTAAATTAGGTAACGAATATAGGTTTTTTTTTTATGTGATAGGTGGCAGACGAGCATACAGCTCACCTGATGGTAAGCAATTGCCGCCGCCCATGGACACCTGTACATAATACCTGATGTATGATTTAGACCCCCTAATTAAAAATCGCAAACTCAGGGTAGTCCCGAACCAAAATTCGTGCCACCAGACCCTTTTAACATTGCGTCATGGACCGAGATGACATGAGCTTTAGTACGGTAATAACTGTAGTTCGCGATTTTTAATAAGGTGGTTAAAGGCATAGTTGTAACGATTTTTTTTGAAAACAACATAATATAAACGTTGGTTCCTTGATTAAACACTGTCAGCCAGCTTCTGTACAGTGGCGGACAGGTCAAGCTATACAAAACTGTCAAATTTCCTCAATCGATTTCGAACTCAATGTGTAACGATATAAGGTTTATAATCGAATGAAGAAATTTGACAGTTTTGTATAGCTTGATGTGTCCGCCACTGTACATACAGCCGCACATCAAAGTCAAATTTCTTTAATCGATACTCAACTTAATGTCAAACACGTTTGGTTCAATATCAATTGGGGAATTTTGACAGATTGTAGTAACTTGATTTATGACTGTCTGTACTTTTACCGGTCAAAATATTTTAAGCTGCGTGTCTCTTTAAACACTTGACATTGGCGGAATCATTGCGTCGCTGAATGTGTGATTGAGTCCACAAAGAAAAAAAAAAGACTGTCTGTACAGTACAATAATCAAACATTTAGGTAATCGCAGTCTTTTGCTGATGGAAGGCTTTCTCCAAAGTGCCAACCACTTAGTACCAACTGCGCAATCTGCATCTAACATACACCAGCCATTTTTCTCAAATCATCGGCCCATCAGTTTTAATACGTTTCCTGGAGGTAAATTATCAGATCAGAGTCAAATATTATCCTGATCAAGTATCTAAGTACCCTCACTCACATCTCCGCGTGCCTTTTCCAATTCGCTTGAACCATGATTCAGTGTTTGGTAAGTCTGGTAGGCTTGAGGTAATTATAATGAATCAACTGCCGCCTGACCTTCGCAACCCTCAGACAGGATCAGACCAACACATTATTATCTCAGTTACTGTGTGGATAGCCCACAGTTCTGAGAAAACATCCGAAACATGAAGGTTTCCCCGCGCGCGGTGTTTTCGAGGGAAAACACCGAACACCCTTTTTTTTTTTTTTTTGTTGACCCGGTGGAAATGCCGCCGGCCCACTGATAGGAGCCGACGTCGGCGCCGGGTGGTCGGCGCCTCCTTATGCACACCCGGCCGCTGGGAGTCGGCCGGGTAGTGTGGGGCTCTCCTCTGGATTAGGCCTCTGCTAATCAGAGGCCGTCCAAGGGCATACCCACTAAAACCACCGGGGCTTTTTCCATTCCACACCCGCTAAGTCGGGACGGAACGCGGGATTACCACCAGGCTGCCACCGCGAACCGTCCTGGGCGAAGAGGCTCGCCAGCACGGCCTCCTTCCAAAACGCTGGTCCATTGGACCCAGGGCCTCTCCCACGGCCCACCAACTCCGCCCCCCGAGTGGCATCCACACTGCTGGCTGCAGTGCAGAATACCACCGGGAGGAGGACTGCAGGTACCCCTCCCCACCCGTACACTGCTGGCTGCAGTGCAGAGTGGGTTGGGGAAACAAAACCTGCAGGCTTCAAAAACGAAGCCGCCGCAAGTCCCAACTCCGCTGGATGCGGAGCCAGGAAGATTGGCAACACTGGACTGCCGCCGAGCCGCTCTGGCTGAGAAACCCGACGCAGAACCTCCAAAACACACGGCCCTACGGCCACCGAGCCCGCGGGCTCTCCACCCAGGAAGGGGTGGCACAAGACAAAGCGTGACCAGAGTGGGAGGGCTGGACTGGGCACTGAAGCCCTCAGTCGTCCGACATCCC
Organism: Marasmia exigua; assembly: GCA_019059595.1. NCBI lineage: Eukaryota > Metazoa > Arthropoda > Insecta > Lepidoptera > Crambidae > Marasmia > Marasmia exigua. The sequence continues at coordinate 12,392,910 of CM032488.1, forward strand.
CCCAACTGCCACTGGTCCTGCACCGCCTTAAGTGCGCGGACGAATTGGGCACAACCACTTTCGTGGCGAGTGCTGAGGGCCTCCACCGGTCAGAGACGGCATGCCGGATAACCGCCGGTGAGAGACCCAGGTCCGCGCACAACCAACCAAAACTCCAGGGTGTTAGAACACCCCCCACCAAACGCCTCGCTCCAGAACAGAGCGGTCCACTCAAAGACCCAGACCGAGACCGGCCTAGGTCTGTAGGGGGGGTTATGAACCATAACCCCCCCTCCATGTGTGCAGCCGTCGGCCGTCGGGTAGCAATATGGCGAGCGCGCCAAATTACTATCCGCCGTTGCCCAGGGACGCCAGGACCCCTTCGGTAGCAGCTCCAAACAGAGCAAAAATACTACCGAAGGGGCCACACGAGGAGGCCACCGCACCGTAGTCCCCAAACACCGAACACCCTTAGCTTAGGTGAGGACCTAAGCTAAGGGTAGGAATACGAACATGGATTTGAAAAATTCAGAGGTGCTTCGAAATTAAATCATCATCAGCCCATCCAAGTCCCCACTGCTGGGGCACGGGCCTCCCTCAATCACATAAAGGGTAATTGCCATACCTACTCATCACGCTTGGCAGACGGGTTGGCAAGGGTTTTGATATAAATGCAGAGTTTTCCTTCTCTGGCTGCTGATGATCATGCCAGCAGTTTTACCTTAGTCGCCTTTTACGACACCTCGGCAAGAGTGAGGGTGGCCTATTCTACTCCGAAATTAAATACAGAAATAATAATCGAATTAAGAATCTTCCGTTCGGAAGGCGCTTATACCGCTGATCGTAATTATAAGTAAGTAATAATAGTATAATAAATGTCTTATTAACATGAACAGACGGCCGAAGGTATTCGAGTGTGACGATTTGGTGCAGTCTGGTGTAGGTCGCGAGAATCTATTGAATGCGGGCGGCACAGGACCGATCTGCGTGGAGAATATTGGGCCTATGTCCCAATATTCTCCACGCAGATCTGACCGGATGGCGCAATTGGTAGTGACCCTGCCTCTTACGCCAAAGGTCGTGGGTTCGATTCCCACCCTGGACAAACATTCGTGCGATGAACACTTGTGTTTGTTCAGTGTCTGGGTGTAATATATGTATTTAAGTATATATTTGTGTTCCTTTGTTGTCTGATATCTGTAACACAAGTGCTTAAGCTACTTAGTACGGAATCAGGTCAACGTATGAGATGTTGTGAGAATTATTATTATTATGTCCAGCAATGGACGTCTATTGGCTGAAAATGATGTTGATGATGAAATGTCTTATTTATAATAGAGGGTTGGTAGCTCAGTGGATAAAAACGCCCCTTCCATGCAGGGGGTCGTGGATTGAAAGCATGTACTTACCTAACACCTACTATTTAAAATTTTGAAAATTTTAAATAGTAGGTGTTAGGTAAGTACATGCTTTGAAAATATATGTGTATATTTCTACCATTAGCTAGGCGGTCAGTAAGGCACGTTTTGGATAGTTTCTCAAAATTGTGGATAGCCTACAATATTTGAGTGAATGATCCACATAGGTATAACCGTGATCCAATTGGTCTGGTCCCCCTGACTAAGGTTGCGGAGGTCAGAGGGCAGTAGTTTCATTGTAATCACCAGACTCCCAAATGCTGGACCATGGTCCAAGCGTACCTCGGGCTCCAAAGCGACAGCTTTGGACGCAACTAGGAATTAAACGCTAAAGATGAGAAGCAAAATAAAATGTCTTGATCAACCCTCCCTCCACTGCATTAAATTATTTTTTGATTGCCTCGGTGACGCAGTGGTTAGTGGGTCGCACTTTAAAGCGACGACTGCGCAAGAGGTCCCGGATTCGATCCCCGGGTCGGGCCAAAAATTTGTACCACAGTTTTCGGTAAGAAATTCTCAGTGGCAGCCCGGAGTCTGGAAGTTGGCGGTCTTGTACCCCCGTGGCTCATAAAGCATGTTAAGCTGTTGCTCCTGCGCCCGATCCCTCTCCGGTCGTGTCACACTAGTGTCCCATCGCAATATGAGGGTAAGGGAATAGAGAGTGCACTTGTGTTTGCGCACACACTTGAGCACTATAATATATCCTGCGTACGTGGCTGTTTGTTGAGATTGGCCGCCATAGCAGTAATCGGTTGGAGGATATTATTATTTTATATTATTTTTTGATTTAGGAAAAATTTACCAAAACTTCCATCGATTACGAAATAGGTGATACTTATCCTCAGATAACGTCAACCTTTCAAAGAACCAGGTCGTCAGCGCAACCGGGAGATGTTCTAGTTACTTAGAGGTGGTCGCGCTAATCGCATGTTTACAAACTTCGTGAAATCCTCTGACGTCACGGGCACAATTAAGTTAACTTCAGTGGGATAAGTCGTTCTACTTGCGTTCCAGTTAACCTGCTGAATCGCCGGAACTGAAATTGGTTTTATTGCTGAAAAGATGTAGGAACTTAAAATTGCTAATTAGATATATAGAAAAAACTCTTTTTTCTATATTCGCGCAGAAGCGATCCTGTCATTTTAAATCTCTCTTTCTCTCTCTTTTGTGGAATCGTTCTAGATAAAAATAAAATGAGAAAGAAAGAAGATGATGACCTACTTTATTTCTTTTTAGGCAGACCTAATTTTAGGCAGCTGAATTTTTTAAAATTTATTTTTTTTTTTTTTTATCATACGATATACATCACTAAAACATACTTTTTTTGTATGGTTTTCGCGTGATATCCGCCATGTTTTTTCATATCGAAAATCCTGAGAATTGGGCTCTTGAATGTGTAATTTTTTTTTACACACATTAATCTGACTCCGAGATAGGTAGCTCAAGCACCTATATTAGGGGTATTAGAACCAACATATAATAAGTAACATCCTATATACTGTTCCATTGCAGGGCAAAGGCCTCTGTCATAGAAATCAAGTCATCGCTACTATGCTGGGATTAGGCTTAATCACCACGCTTACCTAATGCGGATTGGTGATCACAAATCCGAGCTATTTTGAAAAATTCGAAACATACCTTTCCTCGACCCGGGAATCGAGGACCTCGAGATCACGGCCCGGTACTTAAACCACTAGACCATCGGGGCGTTAATTATACATATACCCACTTACGATGTACTAGATAAATCTAGTAGCTTGTTAAATTGCTTAAGTAAATAACACACTTAAAAATTTTAGGTACCCCGCGTTCAGGCGGAACTCGAACCCGTACCTTCCACAATCCGGCTGGATGTTCTACAAATTAGACCACTGAACAAGTTACTAAGTCGACCAAAAGTGTAAGTGCTTTATTCGACATTATTGATTTAGCAGTCTCATCTTAACCGGTGGTCAAATTTGTAATAAGATTTCCACTGGATATTGTAAATATACCTACAATATTGATGAGACTATCGACAGCTTATTTCGAATAAAGCACTTACATATTTCGACAGCTTAGTAACGCGTTCGGTGGTCTAATTGGTAGAACATCCACCCGGATTGTGGAAGGTGTGGGTTCGAGTCCCGCCTGAACGCGAGATGAAATTTTTAAGTGTGTTGTTTACTTAAGAATAAATTGCAAAAGATTGCTATAAAAATATCAACTATTGTTAACTTAAGGTTGAAGACATTTATTTCTCTAAAAGAATAAATATTCACTTATAAGAGAATTACAAAGGAAAACTTAAATATAGGTAGTGTGCGGTAACATTTTACAGTACGGTAATAATAAAACTAGTAGTATATACTAAATCTTATGATAATTTAAAATATAAAAATAAAAAACGAACAAAAAGTTATTATAGGTACAAAGGAAACAATCATGTGTACAAAACATTCAATCCTTAAGACTGAAAAACTTGCTGTCTAGATCTCAATACTGTGTATTTCTTACAATTAAATTAAAATTAAATTAAATATCATTTATTTCAACCAATTTACAGGTCATATACAAAATAGAAAATAGAATAGTAAATTATAGCAATACAATATTTGACATTCATATATTGTAATAAGTATATAAATGTCAAGTTAAATTAAATTCATAGGGGATTATAAATGTCAAGTTAAATAGAAATAAATAAAAAAAAAATGTCAGTTCCATTAAAGTTGGTTATACAATTAAAATTATCATAAAAATATTAAGCTACTACATGCCAATTGAATACTAAGTCAAAATGAAAATTAAATTGAAATTAACGTATTATAAAATATATAATGTCAAATCTTGTCATTGCAGCACGCGACACCCTTTACCGCTTTTGCCCAGTATTCCAGGGACGGACCATCATAGCGTTCCGAGAGTATCTTCAGAATGATATTGGAACTGCCGAGTATACGATTCCTAATCGAAACCACCTTTTTGCGCATAACTGTGTGGAAACCATTGACACGTGCGTCAGCAAACATGCCCGATGCGCTACAGTACCTCGGAAGTCCCAACATCACTCTGAATATGTTATTATATTGTACGCGTAGGGCATTGTACGCCCTTTGGCTGAAATTGACCCACAGGCCGCTGGTATAAAAAGATTGGCAATAGGACTGGAAAAGTGTGGTTTTCACACTATCCGAGCACCTTGCAAACCTGCGAGACAACATATTGCCCCGAACTGCCAATGCCCTACGCTCCCTCTCTATATCGCCATCGTCCCTGCAATCCTCGGAGACTATGTGACCCAAGTACTTGAACGTTGGCACTTTATCCAGCAACAATACGACCGGGTCACGAACCCGCTACTCACCGCGTATCAAGTGTCCTCTAATCTATCCGCCACTACACCAAACCTTAAGTAGCAGATTAGGCGGTGAAAACGTTTACAAGTGTTTATAAATGTGATGTTCCGCGAAACGTAGTGGCTTGGGTTCCCGGTAAATAAGGTAGAGACATCAACTTAACTGAGAAATTCAAACGGGTTATGTTCGTAAATTTTTATAGGTATTACATTTTTTATATGAATGATAAAGCTCTACCTCAGTGCTAGCTTACGCAGCTTACGGCTCTAATTGCGGCTTCATTTTTTACTGAAAACTGAACTGAATTAATTACCTACTGAAAATTAAATTAAATTCGTACGTAGACATTTCAAGACTTCAAACGCATTTGAAAGTAGGCATATGTATAAAGTATCAGCCTATAAACTGTCCTACTGCAGGGCAAAGGCACATAGAAATCAAGTCATCGCTACTATGATGGGATTAGGCTTAATCACCACGCTTGCCAAATGCGGACTGGTGATCACAAACCCGATCTTTGTTCGAAAAATTCGATACATACTTTTCGCTCGACCTGGGAATCTAACCCAGGACCCCAAGATCACGGTCCGGTACTTTAACCACTAGACCAACAGTTATAGGGCATATGTATGAACCTACGTAATATACAGGGTGTATCTGTGAACATTTGCATCCATTTACCCACGTGTTCTACCAACCATTCTGATTAACATTTATTCTATGACTTCTCGAAATTCGTCGAAATTTTTTTCGACTCCTCACACAAAATGACTAAGTCAATTAACCGACTTTGTATAAACAGTTCAATTTTTTTATGCGAATTTTCGAAAATCATTGAACATGATCATTTTGTTCAGAATGGTTGGTAGAGCTAGAGGTTTAAGGGATGCAAATGTTCACACATACACAGTGTAGGGAGAAGACGAGAAAATTTGCATGTTATGAGTTTTCATTTTGTCTTTGACGCAAAATGTAGAGCCAGATGCAGCCTGATAATATATCTGTAAGGAGTTTATTAAATACTGAGTTACGTATTTGCATTAAGTTTGGATATGTCCTAACTTTAAGGTGACGGGTAGGGCACACAAGCGAAGCCAATCGATTTTAATTTTTAGCTACTAAACTGGATCTATTTTAAACAATTTCGGGGTTACAATCTCTCGGCAAACACCTATACTATTTATTCGATACTGTTTAGTCTGCTTTTGCACTCGAATTTTGGATTACCGCCAAAAGTGGCCGCTTTTGGCGTGAATCAATTTTTCGCGTACAAAAACGGACTCAACATTTGTGTAAATATGCTTATTTAATATCGATTGGCGTCGCTAATGTGCCCTACCCGTCACCTTAAGCATTAAAATTAGTAAGTACCTACTTAGTCATTTTTATTACTCGTACCACTAAAATGTAATACCCGTAATATGTAAAATATTTTTAGCCGTCTTATAATTTAAATCCTAAATACTATTTAGGAGGACGAAGCACGCTTTTTAAAACTGAATTATTCATTTTTAATCATTTCATAATCACCATCCTTGCGTGACCAAGATTTTTTGAGGTTGGTATGACGTACTTATTGATTTGAAACAGTTTATCCTCATGTTCGAAGAAAATCAAACGGCACCAATTTTAATATAAGTACATACAATTGCACATACTTACAAATGTGTTAAGTAAGTACCCACTTCAAGTCACTAACGAGATAAGTAGGTACATAAGTTATTTTTTACATACAACAAAAAAACCATCTAATTCGAAGAACGTTTTAAGTACGTAGTTGCATGAAATTCGAAAATAGATTTTGCCATTTTATTATCTTGGAAAATAAATTACTTATAACTTAAGATAGATCGTTCTTTGTTTTGAATTGTACCTTTTGACTTTCATCGCGCCGATTAACCTCGTGACGATGATGAACAAAAACATTTTATTGACTCCAACAAGAGATCTTGATACTTACTTACGTGCGAGTCATAGGGCCGGTTTCTGAATTGAGAATTTGGAGTTAAGCACGAATTGAGCACAAAGTTTGACAGTTGAAGTATGAACTATTAAGTATGAATTACTCACTGTCAAAGTTCGCGCTCAAGTTGTGCTAAACTTCAAATTCTGATTTCAGAAACCGGCCCATAATATGGTCTAAGATCTCATGTTGATTCTTAAACTCTACAAGACCTAACATCACAACCTTAGTCAAAATATGAGATTAGGAAATTTCACTTACATTCTCATGGGCATTAAGTAAGTAGGTAACTTACCTTACTACTTTTCTGGGTGTCGAAACGGCCAAGTCATATCTTGACTAGGGGGTAGAGTTTGTGAAGTTAGGTCTTTTTTTTTTTTAATGGCTAGTAGTGTTGTACGTCAGAGACGCAGTCAACTCTGCCAATGTCAAGTGAGTAGAGACACATTCAGTATGTTATTGAATTGACCGGTGATTTGAGTAGATTTCTTAATTAATTGAGTTTTCTTTTTAGGGAAATCACCACCTATAACAAAACAAAACGTACACATAGACAAAGACAACACAGTATTAAATGGGAGATTCATTTTAATTTATTTTACAGTCTAATATTATAAGGGTTAATATAATTATATAGATATTTTATATATGAGGAAAAGGATAGGGTCAGAAGAAAAGGAAAGTTGATAGGACGGGGAATTTTGGGGGGTAGAAAGTTAGGTCTTGTATAGTTAGAGCGTGCAAAGTTACTCATCATGAGATCTGTCAATATGTTTTTGACAGTGCATGTCATAAAATAAGGATCCGGTTGCGATAGAAGTAGAAGAAAAGTCCGTTTTTGGATTTAAAGCGATGTATTGTGTGCGCGTGTTAAAATAAATCATTCCACTTGGTGCTTTTCATTTTGAGTTACGGTCTATCATACATATCTTGATTCCCAAGGTCAAATCCGGTATCATTAGTCGATAACGCCTCATGTCACTTGTCTTTAACTCCGTGGTTTGTTTATCAATTGCTCGTTAGCTCATCGGCTTTTCCGCTATAGGTTAAGGTCTAGTTAGTCGTAGATAGGATAGACCTATTTATAGGCCGATGATGTCGCATCGGCCAAGTCTATTTCATAAAGTCTAGTAAAGTATCAGCCTATAAACTGTCCCACTGCAGGGCAAAGGAAATCAAGTTATCGCTGCTATGGTGGGATTCGGTTTAATCACCTAATGCGGATTGGTGATCACGAACCCGAGCTATGTTCGAAAAATTCGAAACATACTTTTTGCTCGACCTGGGAATCGAACCCCGAAGGAACCACGAGGAACGATTCGGGGTCGAATAGGACCCCGAGATCACGGGTTGGAACTTAAGGTGACGGGTAGGGCAGACTAGCGACGCCAATCTATTTCAATTGTTAGCTACTAAATCGGATCTATTTTAAACAATTTCGGGGTTACAACCTCTAGGCAAACACTTTTACTATTTATTAAATAACCATGCACAAATCTTGGGTCCGTTTTTGTACGTGAAAAATTGATTCACGCCAAAAGTGGCCGCTTAAGGCGTGAATAAATTTTTCGCGTACGCGTTGGTCCCAACATTTGTGCATGGTTATTTAATAAATGGTATAAGTGTTTGCCGAAAGGTTGTAACCATGAAATTGTTTAAAATAGATACGGTTTAGTAGCCAAAAATTAAAATCGATTGGCGTTGCTAGTGTGCCCTACCCGTCACCTTAAACCACTAGGTCAACTGGGCGTCTATTTTTTTTTTATCTTTGCCCGTTGCGTGACGAAATACGAAAAGGTCAAAGGTATAGGATGCCGCTCGATAAAATGTGGGGGTACCTACTCAGGTAGTAGGTTCATTTGTTCAGTTTTCATGTAGCTCAAGGATTAGTGATTATCAGCTTTGTCGATTAAGGCCCAGCCCCCGCGTCTACGTCTATTCTAGACGATTGGATAATCAGCGCACGCCTGTGAGCTGTGACATTTTACTCGATAACATTTGAAATGATGTGATAGGTAGGTACCTAACAAATGCCTGGCCAGCCACCACTGACGTGTATCAAGATCGAGAGATATAGTTAAAAAAAGTCTTGGCTTGACGTAAGTATATGTATACATATGTATAAGATGGCAAGAATACCAACAGCGCACCACTGATACTAAGAAGCCATCCCAAGAAGCCAAGCCAAGTGAAGTTGACTGTGCGTTATCATCATCATCATCAGCCAGCCCGTGCGAAGACTCATTCAGCCCCTACGCTAGTTTGTCGCATTCCTACTTACTTAGAGGTATTTTATGATTTCCATCTCCCCACTAACGAGAAACAAAGTCTACCGCCAGCCAACCTCGCAAAAAAAGTTTATAATTAAAAGCAGCCCATTACTGGATGTATGAATTTATCCTTGGCAACTTCCCAATGGTTTTTAAAGAACTTTGATCCTATTTTTCATTACCTGTAATCACCAAGATGGATTCAATAATACCTATAAGTACTTACTACCATAGAGGATCTAGATATCTACCTTTATTTTTATTTACCATCAAATATCATTACATATTATACATTTACATTTAGAAGACAACACATAAAACCACAGGTTTTAGATTAATAAATAAAAAGAGCTTTACTCGTATGTCGATCCACTTTAAAGGAAACAATAAATATATCACACTATTTTCTTATTTTCCTCTTCCAAAGAAGACCACTTTTCTCGACCTTTGGCAATGGATATCCATTTTTTCCAGTATTAACCACAATCTCGTCTAGCCAAGGCACATCGACGCCCTTTGCTTCTTAATACCTACCTAATTTAGACGACAGGATTGGAACAGTGGTAGTGGACACTGCATTTGGTCCAAGGGTTGCGGGTTCGATCCCCGCACAGTACAAACATTTGTGTGCATGAACATGTCTGCTTGTATTGGTCTGGGTGTTTTCTATGTATTATAAGTACGTATTTACAAAAGAAAAGTATTATTGTGTATTTATTTGTCATCCCACTGTTGATTCTGATATCCGTAACACAGGTGCTCGAGCTACCTATCTCGGAGGCAGATCAATGTATGTGATGTTGTGAAATATTTATTAAAAAAAAAAAAAATAATTATGTAACGTAACTAATAAGATGGTTGATGAGATGAGATGATACAGCTCAGTACCTCCTACCGGGAGTCCCAATCTTTGGGGGAGGCCTTTGTTCGATTTCCTGATAGTATCCTTACCTAATCTCTATTTCTCCTTCCAGCCTACTCAGGCGAAGAAGCAGACGTGCAGGAGTCGTGCTGCTCGCACGCACAGACGCAGGCGTTGAACGCCGCGTCGCCTGCCGCGTGCGCAAGCCTGCCGCTGCCGGAGGATGTGGAGGCTCACCTAGAAGACACCTGCAGGACAACGGCCGAGGCGTGCTGTCGGGAATATTTCCAGTAAGAATCTATATCAGAGTCTACGTTGTCAGGTTTATGCTTCGGATGGCATAATCCCTCAGTCCTAGCCTAGACACTGTAAAATCATTCAGTGGCGACGCTAGATCGGCGAAATAAAGTTATTGGTGTAATTGGCTACTGCGACACAAGCAGATCTTGCTTAGTGCAGAGCCGCTAGCTTTAAGAACAAAATTGTAACATGCTTTCATGGCAATAAAGCTTATTACTATTACTATATAGCTTATTACATACCATAGACTCTAAGTCCGTACCTTTTTTACTAGTTAGTCGTAAATCGTTTGTTTGCTGATTTCAAATTATAAATAATGTTGCTCCGCCCACAAAATTTTTCAATGTCTTTACTTTTCGCAGGAACAAAGATGAGTGTGTACTTGGAATGAAATATGCCGTAGAAAAACGATGCGCTGTCCCAAAAACAGAAATTGGAAAGGTAAGGCGAGGTGTCCTATTCGTTTTGTTTTTATATTTAGTTAAGTAGATAGACACTCTATTAAATACTATTTACTGTTCACTTCATTTTTAGACTTGTTGTGAGGAGTGCTCGTTTGGGCGACTGACCGGCGAGTCTCAGGGTAAAGAAGCATGTGGGGAGGCCAGCAGCGATGACGAGAGCCCCTCCCTGGCACTTCGGGGCTTCGCTTACCACCAGTGCTGTCTGGTAAGTTGTTTCAGTTTTTGTCATAGCTTATTAAAGAGACCAATATTATGGCTTAACAAATTTACTTGTTTCAATATATACAAGGGTAGGTAAAGTCAACAATTCAGGTTATTTGAAAAGAGGCTTACAAGAATGATAGGTGAGTATTGCCATAAATGCTCTCAAACATTTTTTTGTGCATCACAACAGCTTGATGCATGTGACACTATTTCCCCGACATTAAAACCTAACGCCATGTAGAGGCAACATATGCCATATATGCTGTAAGAAACTGTTACGGCGGTCTGTGACATATCGAAGTCTTTCTTAAGACGTATACGAACACAAATGATTAATTTTGTCACCATACATTTTCATTTGCGATTTACAGTTTGATGTCTTAATCGATGTTGAAACCCAGAAAGGAAATTTAACTGTGTCCCGCTTGAGTAATACGTGTTCCCAGTAAGATTCAAGATTTAAATTTTTAAATACATTTTTTCATTTTATTAAATTGCATATAATGGTTTTCCGTCAAATTTATTTTAAATTATATGTCAAGAATCTAATAATGTCTATTAGCGTACTATTATGTCAATTTTCGTGTTGTCGCAAAAAACACTCTTCTTAAGTTAGTGGTTACTATTATGGATGCGTCGTCAGCGAAATTATAAAATTTGTCCTATGTTGTGGTTATATTTATTATGTCAGTTGCAATAAAGACTATGAAACAGGAGAGGCCAAGGTCACGAGCCACCTTGACGGAACTTCCTGTCTCTGCTGCCCACATATCCTGTGATCGATAAGACTCTATTATTTTTTCTTTGGAGTTTGTATTTCAACAGATGTTGTCGGTCACTCAAATAAGATTTTAAACCATTGATAGGGTTCGTGCCTCTCATGCCATCTTTCTAATTAACATCAGTATAGATGATCAACTAACGTCAAAATGCTTTGTCATATCTAAAAATAAGACAGTTGTAAAACTTTTTTGCGTCTATGCTAGTTAAAACAAAATCACGGAGTAAAGCAAAAAAATGGATGTACACGTAATATCCTCCAACCGATTTTGGCTAAGGCGGCCAATCTCAACAATCAGCCACATACGCAGGATATATTATAATGCTCAAGTGTGTGCGCAAACACATGTGCACTCTCTATTCCCTAGCCCTCATAATCCAATGGGACACCAGTGTGACACGACTGGAGAGGGATCGGGTGCAGGACCAACGGCTTAACGTGCTTTCTGAGGCGCGGGTGACGGGGGTACAAGACCGTCAACTTGTAGACTCTGGGCTGACACTGAGAATTTCTTTACAGAAAAACTCAGGTACAAATTTTGGCCCGCCCTGGGGATCGAACCCGGGACTGCAAGCGCAGCCGTCGCTTTGAAGTGCGACGCACGACCCACTGCGCCAACGAGGCAGGATGGACATGTAGTAAAGTTGTGAATGTCCTATGTCCCCTAGATGGGGCAGTGGATGTCCAATTGTCCACACACAACGATGCCATCCCGCAGTCTTGAGCGTAGTGTTTTTGTTGAAACCAAGCCATGTGTATTGGGAACGGGGCAGATGTTGAATTTTTTTTAATTTACTATCGCAAAAAAACCTTTTGACTAACAATCACGTTAATCGTTGTATAAACCGCTGAGGTTTGTCCACAATGCTCTACGGCTAACACTTTTCTTTTTAAATCATATGTGCCTTGTATAACAGATCTTTTAAGACAGTTGATCCATTTAATTGTAATCATATTCTGACATTCAAGAAACAAGTGAGGGATCTGCTGTACTCGGCACAGAGACATTAAATATTAGTTTTATTGTTTTTTATTATTATTATAATTTATTTCTATTTTATTTCATGTATCAATTTTAATTTTAATTTAAACTGGTTGAGTTTTTATTTTGGATTGTATTTTAATGTTATAACTTTTGACATAAATTTGTAATGCTATTTTTGACATAAGTATATTATTGTAATTTAATTCATTCTTTTTTTTGGCATGTTAATACGTTTGTGTTATATTTTTTTATGTGAAAACTTCACTGATTTATGTTTCTATTATTTTCAAATTATTTAAAGTTTTATGTAATTGTTTGTGTCCCAAAGAATTTTTAAATAAATAAATGCTGGGTTTTTCGTCAGCCTAATGCTCGCAGCAAATACAAAAATAATAGCATGTAGCCTACGAGCAATATTACGAACTAAAATCACATAGATACACTACACACACTACATTTAAGAACCATTTGTACATAACCAAAGAAGTGGAAACCTGGTAAATATTTCTTGGCTGTATATGACCGCAAAAATATAATTATGTTTTTTGAATAAGTTAAAACTTAACTGGTCTAAGTATGACTTACATACATTTTTATGTAAACTCTATATGTACTGTGTGTTTCCATAATATTAAATAAATAAACGTTCTCTTTATTCATGAGAAATAAAAATTGAGTTCCCTTGTACACATAAAAAGAGCAATTATAAATGGAATAAATACCTACTTGATAATTTTCTCAGGACGCAGCAAAAGAACAAGAAAGGACAACGACAGAAAAAGTAGAAGAAACCACGGTTACCACGACGGAGAAAGTCAAAGAGACCACAGCGAAGTGGGTAGAGAAGGAGAAGTGTAAGAAGGACTCGTGTGAACAAATCTGCAATGATGAGAGCGGCGTGGTGACATGTCAGTGCCATGAGGGGTTTCGGCTGCAAGACGACAAAAAGTCTTGTAAAGGTGCGGCATAGTTCACAAGTCAGCTAGTGTCTCCAACTTCCAGAGCCTGTTGGCAGACAGGGTAAAGGGTACCCTGTCTGCCATCAGGCTCTGGAACTCGCTACCTGATGACATCAAAAAGACCTCCACCAAATTTTCATTCAAGCGTTCAGTTTGTGATCTTTTTCTCCACTCACTTTCTTCATTCTTTCTTTTTCCTTTTTTTATGTCTATCTTATTGATCCGCTATAGATCTTTCTGTTTCGCCAAATGATTGACTGGTAGAGAATACTGTATAGGATTATGTCCGCCATTGTACATTTTTCTTGTGCAATGAAGAACAAATAAATGAATAGTTGAGACTTTTTACCTTTGAGTCAGATCAAATTAAGTTTGGCGAAGACGAACTGACTGACCGTCGTTTACGGCGTCGTGTTTTCTGAGAGGCTGCAGCTTCGAAATTTTTAAAAAGATATCCGGTTTAGTTGCTAACAATTTTAATCAATTGGCGTCGCTAGTGTGCCCCGTCACCTTAACCACTTCTTCTACCAAGCATTCTGAACAACATTCGTTCTATGACTTTTGGAAATACGCATTTGAAATTTCAAAAATATATCCGGGCTTAGTTGCTAACAATTAAATCAATTGGCGTCGCTACCGTTTATTACCATAAGCCCCTAAAACTTTTTTTTTACTGATTTAGATATCAACGAGTGTAAGGAAGCCATTGACGACTTATGCACCGAAGAGAATACAGTTTGCCACAACACAGCAGGGTCCTTTAAGTGCGTACCCCTCAAGAAGAGGGAGGTCGGCATGTCGTGCCCGCCAGGGTTCAAGAAGAATGTTCTGAACCAAGTCTGTGATGGTAAGATTTAGTTTCAAACTTTACCGATAGATGGCGCTGAGTATTAATTACATCGTGCAAGTGTTTTGTCTATTTTGATTAATATGCGAATTAAGTATGCGAACCTCATATTTATTTAAAGAGTTTACCTCTTTTATAATTCTCTCACAATGGCCGATGGGACACCAGTGTGACACGACCGGAGAGGGATCTGTTTTTTTTTGTTAAAAAAACAAAAAAAAAATCAGGTACAAATTTTGGCCCGACCCGGGGATCGAAAACGCAGCCGTCGCTTAAAAATGCGACGCACTACCCACTGCGCCATCGAGGCATTCATAATCGCCGATATAAAGTGATAATTAATGCTTTTCCAAAGTGTTTATTATTACAAACTTGGGTATATTATAGCAATAGGGTTATAGTAATGTTGAGCAATATGATTTATTGTTTACCGAATAATCGTTAGTTCTTTTATAACTTTCAGACATAAACGAGTGTCAGCTTCCAAGACCGCCGTGCCCCAAGTACCTCTGCGAGAACACCATCGGAGGCTTTAAATGCGGTGGGAAACCAGGGAAGCCGTTCGAAGAAGCGCCGGCAGGGGCTCCCCCCGCGCCTGCGCCTGTCGACCCTGCTCTAGAGCCACCGAAGAACGACATCTGTCCTCCCGGGTTCAGGGCTGGACCTGATGACGAGTGCCTTGGTATGTGAAATTAGTATGGAATAAAAAAAACACAATATTTGCTATAAACCGGCGGTAGCACAGTATGGTGCCAGGGGACCTCTAGCTACGCCGAAAGTATATAAGTATCGACAATTTTCTTAAGTGTCCATGGGCGGCGCAATGGACAACATTTCAAAATTGCTAAGCTCTGAAACAAAAAATACCATTTCTTTATTTACTTTTCCGCTGCGCGAATATATATTTATTAATTTTTTATATTGCTTATTTTCTGAGAAAAAAATTAAAAACTAAAAACGTAAGATGACGTCATCGGACGGCAGAATGTAAAATATTTCTTTGCCTACCACATTTTAGTTTTAAATTTACGAAATGCCAAACCCATGACATGCAACTGTCAAAAAAAAGACAACTTGTCAACGTTGAATGAATGAATAACGTTGACAATGTTGACACTAGTATTATTTACCTTTGACAGTAGTACCTTTTTTTTATTAAAACAATGATAAGCAAAGGAATATCGCTGTATTCAGCCGTCCGATGACGTCATTTGGCGCTTACGTCTATTTAGAATATAAAGAATTTTAATAATTATTTTATGCATGAAAATGGACAAATTTTGAAAAAAGAAAAAATATGGGTCCGTTCATTTTATGTCTATTTTCATATAAAAAAACAATATGGACATGTTAAAAATATGAAATGTTGTCCATTGCTTACCATCAGGTGATCCGTCTCTTCGTATTCCTACCTATTACATAAAAAAAATAAGTTCGAAGATAGTGAAATTCAGTTCATATTCAATATCAGATTGTTTGTTAAAGTAAAGCAAACTACTTATAGCAGGCTTTTTCAATCGGTGCACTTGACAATTAAAAAGAAAAGTTATGCACAATAATTATAATAAACAATTAAGTTTTTTCATTGGGTTGGTTATGAGGGTTTCCAACCTAAAAGATATCAATAGGACGTCTCGTCAGTTACACATAAATCAAGGCCTCAATATAGGTATATTAGAGGCCTTGATTTATGTGAAAATCAATAGGACCCTACGACGACGAGGGGTTCTATTGATATCTATAATATTTATGATATTGAAAAATTACTGAAACGGGTGCCGTTACCAACAAAAGGTTGAAAAAGTCTGACTTATAGTCTATCTGACCCACTGCAGCGCAACAAAGGCCTCCATCATAGAAATCCAGTCATCGCTTCTATGATGGGGTTAGACTTAATCACCACGCTTGCCTAATGCGGATTCCCAATCACAATCCCGAACTATGTAGGAAAAATTCGAAACAGATCTTTGCTCGACCTGGGAACCCAGGACCCCGAGATCACGGCCTGGTACTTAAACCACTAGACTAACAAGGCGATTTGTTTTGTTTGTTAATCCCTTGCTCTATTGGTGATATTAGGTACTCGTACCATAATAGCATAAAAATTAAAGCGCGATCATTTACATATAAGATAAATACCCTACTTACTAACTTACTTTGAGGGCTTAGCTTCATTGACAACGGAACCAATCGCCTAATTTTGCTTAGTAGGTATTAAGTTTGTCCAGTCAAGCAATTAAAGCCCCTTTAGTAGTTAGGTACTTTGGTGGCTTCTTCGATTCGGTTTCTCATCGTCTGAGAGAATTTTGTTTAGTTACTTAGCAGTTAAGTAGTTATTCTTAAAATAGAATCATCCACTGAACCCGACCAAATATATTTTTATTCTTCCGTCGACGGATGACAAAACCGACCTTTAATTTTTTTTTGTGAGAAACCATAATATCTAAGGTTTCTGAAGACATTGGATTCAAGGTAAGGTAACCTAAACTCTTAGCGAGGAAGTTACTCTGGGTCGTTCTACGGTTAGTTCATTACTCCAACCTGTTCTATACTTAAAAAAACCGGCCAAGTGCGAGTTGGACTCGCGCACCGAGGGTTCCGTACAAACCTGCAAGGTTTACAAAGTTCGTTCATTACGACAATCGAGAACTATGGTATTTTTATTGCAAAATGAAATTCATAACATTACAATGGGGAAAGATGGAGGAGCTAGGATAAATTTATAGCAAGGATAAATTTATATTTAAGACAAAGGTCTCTTTATGGTTTAAGTAATCCTTTATTTTATATTAACACATATAATTTCGATAAAAGAACGTCGAAATATAAAGAAGAAGGCTATTTCGTCTTCTTTAAATGTTGCCCTCCCCATACATAGTATAATAACTCGCGGTCATTGCTGTAACTACAATTATGTTTACAATCACAATATTTTTGGTGGTATAACTACTTAGAATTTTAAGCTTTTCGGAATTTTTCTGTTACCTGTGCTGTAAGCTATTGCTTCTTACCAAATTTCGAGATTCTATGTCAACGGGAAGTGGTCTTTAGGTTTTAATTCCCTTGCGTGTAGTTGCGAGTTTCAAAATATGCGGTATCAATGGTTGTACTTTTGCGTTTTGCGTTTTTGCGTTGACTTAGATTTTTTTTTTATTCACGGGTTAAAGGCAATTAGATCTAAGTATTTGATATGAATTTCAACTTGATAGCTCTACGCGTTCATGAGGAAAAAAGTAATAAGTTTATATTTATTAAAAAATATATATTTTATAATGTAACTAAAAATTTAAGGTTTTCGGAATTTTTCCTTTATGTGTGCTATAAAACGTTGCTTCATGCCAAATTTCAAGATCCTAGGTCAACTGGAAGTACGCTTTAGGTTTTGATTCCCCTGCGAGTACTTGCGAGTTTCAAAATATGCAGCTTAAATTGCTGTTTCTTTTGATTGCGTTGACATAGAAGTTTGATTTTGTTACAGCTTAAAGGTATTATAGACTTGAGTATTTGGTATGAATTTCAATTTAATACCTCTACGCGTTTATGAGGAAATGGGTAGTAAGTTTAAAATTATTAAAAAATATATATTATGTGATGTAACTAAAAATTTATGGTTTTCGTAATTTTTCCTTTATCTATGCTATAAGACGTTGCTTTGTACCAAATTTCAAGATTCTGAGTTCACGGGAAGTACCCTGTAGGTTTTGATTCCCTTGCAAGTGTCGAAAATTTGCGGCATAAACGGCTGTATCTTTTGATTGCGTTGGCTTAGAAGTTTGATTTTTTCACAGCTTCAAGGGACAGTAGACCTGAGTAATTGATATAAATTTCAGCTTCAAACCTCCACGCGTTCCTGAGAAAAAGGGTCTTGACAGACGGACGGACGGACTACAAAGTGATCCTATAAATATCTAAGTCAGAGATTTAGCGAACTCTTTTTTAAAATGCCGGAAACACACCAGCGGTCTCTCCGATTTTGCAGATGTTCATGGGCGACGTTGATTACTTTCCATCAGGTGACTCGCTTGCTCGTTTTTCCGCCTCTAGCATAAAAAAAGACACAACTAAAACCTTTTTACCATCATTTTCAGATGTTAACGAATGTGACGAACACACGGACGACTGCCAGCGGTTGTCGCAGTACTGCATCAACACCAACGGCGGGTTCTTCTGCCAGGACCACGTGTCCAAGCGATGTGAACCTGGGTTCAAAGTCAATGTCGCCACGGGTATTTGCGAAGGTAAGCATAGCTCCCCATAATATGTGATATGGTGACAGTCATTATGGGTTACCTACGGACGCCAAATATAGAAAAAAAGGACCGCTATATACCCTGACTCAGAACTGTATGAGACAATCCCGAAGGCAGTGAAGCAACCATCGAGAATCAAAACAACAAACGGCATGCCTGATAGTAGGATCACCGCCGCCAATGGACATCTGCAACACCCTAGTATCATATCCTACCTATGCGAGGAACCTATGGCGCTGCCGGCTCTCAAAGATGGAATAGGTAAGCTCTTTTCTTGAAACTCACCAGGTGGTATCTGTTCCGGAATACCACGGGTCTTCATCTTGATTTCTAGACTACTGGTTTTTTTTACTAGGTTCTTTGATTACAATACACTACTGATGCAAAACAGGTCGTCTTTTTACCAGCTTCCTTTTTTATCTCTCACTGATATGAAGCCGAACACCACACTGGATCCCGTTGGATTTCTTATTTAGAACAGGACCGATCTGTTTGGAAATCATTGGGAGAGACCTATGTCACAGATATTATAATCTATGTTCAGCAGTGGACGCATATTGGCTGTAATGATAATGATGATGAATGTTGCAGACATCGACGAGTGCGAGGAGAGCCCGGACGCGTGCAAGCGCACGCAGGTGTGCATCAACCTGGCCGGCGCCTACAACTGCAAGTCCAAGATCAGCACACTTCCCAAGTAAGATACAGTCTCTCGCCGGCGCATGGTAACGGGGTACCAGCACAGGCACTACACATGCCTCTGCCTCAGCCTGGTAGGGACAGCCCGGCGCTCCCGGCTGTCCCTATCGCCCCCCCAGCTTGACTGGGGGAGGCGGTGTCGGGCCCGCAGTGTAAGTGGGCCCTCCGCCTGGGGAGGGACGTGAAGTAAGGTTCTTTAACCCGTACTCATGTCCCCTCCCCACTCTGGCCATGAGGGAGCGCTGGGGTTTAGTCGGTTCTCGCTAGGAGAACCTCTGGCCGGCTTCTCGCTAGGAGAACCCCCTCCAGAGGAGAGCCTGACATAACCCGCCTGCCCCCCGGCAAGAGGGTATGCATAAGGAAGCATTCCCCAGCGTCAAAAAAAAAAAAAAAGGTAAGGTACAGCCTTACCATTTTTGACGCAATATGAGGTAGACGAGCGGTTGCTCGGTACGGTTGTATCACATGACAAGGGAAACCTAAGCTAATAGACAGCCGCACGCAACACCAGTAGAGTGACAAGTGAGCTACCAACTTTTTCCCTTCGATATTGGCCCCCGTTACCCTCATTCCCTCGGCAAAACACACTCATTTTTTGGTGTAGAGTTTGTGAAGTTAGGTCTAAGAGAGTTAGAGGCTTCTCTCGTCATGAGATCTGATCACTTTTTGACGACCGAGTTAAATAGACAGTAGTCTGGTACTTTACAAACTGTGCGGATAAAGAATGGGATCAGAAATGGCGGCGCATCTATTCACTTCTCGCTCGCACAGCCAAGAGTGCAAGTATAGACACAAATAGTGTGCAAGCGAGAAGTGAATAGATGCGCCGCCATTTCTGATCCCATTCTTTATCCGCATAGGTTGTACATGAAAATAGTTTGGTAAGGTAAAAGCACCTATTACGGAGGTATTTCGCATCATTTGAAAGTAAGAAACAAAAATAAGCATTTGTAGGTATTTCTAAAGGTGAAAAAAAATTCTATCGTTAAAAGTGGAATTTATATTTTGTATTGCTGTTGAGACTATGTTTCTGTTGATGATATTTCTTATTTTAAAGAAATATTTAAATAGTCTGGTCGATTTTCCCTAATACGGAGGTACAATTTTGGTCTGATCCTATTACTGCGGTAGACGGCTCCTAATACGGAGGGTCAGAAATTATATTCATTAAAGTTCCGTACAAATAATATTTACTAAATAATATTAATGTGTTAGTAACGTAATTCGTAAGTTTTTCATTTATTGACCATTGATTTTATTACATTGCGTAATCAAATTAATGGTGAATGAATTATTTTTAGAATTACTTTAATCACATTTATATTATTTAATAAATATTATTTGTACGAAACTTCAATAAAATTAAAAAAATCTTTACGTTGTGACAAACAAAAAGTAAAATTAAAAAAATGAGCGAAAGAAGTCGGTCTGTATAGAAAAATCTTTCCGTACAGACCGAAATCGCTTCGCTCATTTTTCTGTATTGTATTATTAAATTAATTCACATGAGAATCCCCTATAAGAGAATCCCCTATGAGAGAATCCCCTAGGATTCTCTCATGTTAAAATAAAATAATTTTTATTCCCAAATACCAACGGATTCCGAAGGAATTTAAGAATAAATAAGGAGGTATGTTCACTGGTTTTATAGAATTAAAAATACAATTATTAAGGAATGAACTAGTTATATTATTTAAAAAATAATGACAACTAATAAGAATAAAATCTAAACAAAATCTTTCAAAAATCAACAGTTCGTTGAGGAACAAAAGGTTATAAAATTAAAAACGTATTGAAAGATTGAGATTTAAAATAATGTTCTATAACATCATTTTAAATCTCTATTTTTCAAAAATTAACAATTCGTAGAGTATAGTTAAAAACGAACTAAAAGTAAATGAAGGTTTACACATTATGCACTTAAAAAAGTAAAAAAAAAAACATCTAAATAACATAACAAAAAGGAACAACAATTACTTACGTAATTAATGGTAAATAAACTGAGGTAAGTGAAGTTTTAGACTCAATTCAGGCAGCGGTGGTAGCGGCCGGCAGCAGCTCGAAGAGTACTTTCACTTTTGAAAGAATTTTAAACGTTATCAACATTATTTTAAAGACTAGTATCGCTGATACTGATCGTAACTGCCACCAGCTGTTAGCGGCATCAGTCACCGACAGTTTTATCTTTTTAAATAGGTATTGATAATAATTATTTTAATGAAGATAAAGTTTAAAACTCTTTCAAAGCCGAAAGTGTTACGCACCGCTGCTTTTCGCTGCCACCGCTGCCTGAATTGCGCTATACACGATATTTAACATGAACATAAAATAATAATTATTATTTATTGATCACTTTGTGAATAAATATTTAAACAGAATCATCTGAATCAAAGAAGTTACGGCGTTTAATTTTCTTTGCCTTTGCAGAAATGTTAAAAACAAAATCATCGTCACTGTCAGAAGAGTTTTGGATTGAATTTTTATCTAGTGTGTTGACGTGACGCATATTTACATCTTTTAATTTCTTCATTACACTTATTTTTTTCGGTTCTTCTTTTTTCTGTTCAGTCTGTGCTTGTTTTATCTTTTTATCGTTTTCTTTTTGTCTTTTCTTTTCTAATGCCTTACATTTTCTCAGTTGTTTAAGTTTTTCTTTTTCTTCTTTCTCTTTGTCTAACCTTCTTTGGTGTTCCATAAATTCTGCTGCAATAGCTACGGTGGGAGTAACCTTTTTAGTGAGTTTTTTGGTTTGGGGAGTATTCTCGGTTTTCGGAAAAAAAATGCATTCTTGAAAGGTGTAGGTATTCCTTTGAATGGGGTCGGCGGCGTGACATTTTCAATAACTATTGGCGTTGGAGCTTTGCTTGTACTAGGCATTATTAAAGATTTTT
This sequence comes from Marasmia exigua, assembly GCA_019059595.1. Lineage (NCBI taxonomy): Eukaryota > Metazoa > Arthropoda > Insecta > Lepidoptera > Crambidae > Marasmia > Marasmia exigua. The sequence continues at coordinate 12,415,120 of CM032488.1, forward strand.
GAAGGGTATCTATTTCTTCCGAATACTTGTCTATCAGTGTTTTTTTTTGCATTCTGTTTGGACGTAGACTTAAGGGAGAAGAGCAATTACTATTAACTTCATCATCTGCGTTCTCTATTTCAGAGACTGATGGAGCGGCACTAGAATACTTGCTTAATTCAGGAGTCGATGAACGTAATATTTGTTGGGCTTTTTCTTCTGTTAATAATCGTATTTTCTGTGGTGGGGTAACTTCTGATAACCTCGGGTCAATAATCTCTATCAATACAGGTGAATCAACCAATGGTTTTGGTAGAAGAGAATTTGCTTCAAATGTATTTTCTTCGATTGTTGGGACCACATTAATTGATGACAGTGACACTTGCGATGACTTTGGTGTGACCTTTCCTATATCGTTAGCTTCCTCATAATTAAGTGGGGTTAGAATACCATCCGATCTAATATCAAAGTTTACGGAATCATAAACAATTTCTATATCGACATTATTGGTAAAGGTTGTCTCCCCAATATCTAGAGCAGAGTCTGCTTGATCTTCAAATATGCTTTCCGATGATGTAAGACTTTTCCAGAATAAAAATAGTTTTTCATAAGTGGGGTCACCTGTCCACTGGTTGCCTGCCTCTTTAAATGATTTTAATGTATTTTGTGATAATCGACTTTCAAATTGTTTCTTGAACTGCTCATTGTTATCGATATTGCTCATCTGTTGAGTATTAAATAGAGTATTTTGATTGGCCTCAGATAGTTTGTCTTGGTGTTTTTTCACTTTTGACAAAAGTTTATCATAGTCAATATTTTGTTCATCAAACGGGTAAAGTCCGCAGCATTTGAATCCGCTCATTATTGTTTCAGGCTTGAGGCTTCTGTGAAAACATTTTTGTACTTCTCTACAAAAGTCTGTACGCTTAAGCTTCGCATAATTATGTTTAACCCTGAATTCCCTCACAATATCCCGCCAAGTCCCCTTAACGGGCCTGAAAACGGCGACATCAAGAGGCTGCAAGACATGCGTTGAATTTGGGAGCAAAGCAACCAGTACAATCCCTTTTTCCTTGCAAAAAGTTGTTAAAGGCAGAGATATATGTGAACTATGGCCATCTAAAAATAAAACAACGGGCAGTGTTATTTCCTGTTGTTGAAGCCATGGGTAAAACACATTTGCAACATATTCATAAAACGACTCCATAGTCATCCAGCCTGATTCTGTGTTACCAAGTCCCCACCACGAAGGAACCGTTGACTTGATATTGTTAGGTAGCCTCTTGTAGGGGAAAAGTACCATTGGCGGAGCTAAATTACCATCTGCTGACACATTGACTAAAACGGTCAAACACTCTTTTTCGTCATTTGCAACGCGGTTGTATACTCGTTTACTACCCTTTTTTACCAAAACTTGCTTGTCTTTTGGACAAAGAAAAAACCCAGTTTCATCGCAGTTGAATATACGTTTTGGATCTTGAAGAACTTGCAGCAAATCGTTTTCTTTAAAATATGATTGTACTCTATCAAACCACGCTCGCAATGCAACTTCCGTGACTTGGTTTCTACTTGTTGGAAGATTTGTGCCACACGTTTTGACACTGCTGGATGTCGTAGCATAAAGCCTGAAAACCATTTCTTTCCAGGAACTCCTTCTTTAAACGGATTAGGGCGCTGCAGGTTTTCAACTAACTTAAAGACAGTGTGTAATAATTGATTCTTAGTAACTGGAAAGCCACATTTACCAAGGTAATGGATCCAATCAACGATTTGTCTTTCTTCGTTTAGGTTAAGTACTGGTTGCTTACCACAATGTTCATTCTCGTAAAGCCCATCTCGTTTACTCCGTAATGTAGTCTCTGGTATATTATACTGTCTGGAGGCTTTGTAAATACTCATACCTTGTCGAATTGATGAAAGTGCTTCAGCCACTTGGGCATTACTATAACACTTGCGTTTCTTTCTGTCCATAATATCTATAAAAACAAAAATAAAAATTATGTAGATTGCATAAATTTAAATAAAACAATTACATAAATTTTAAAGTTTTCATCGCTTTTGATTTTATCAAAAAAAAACATGCATGTCAAATAAGAATCCACAAAAAAAAGATACAAAGCTTTTACGGAACCCTAAAAACTTGTAATTTTATGTTGTATGAATAGAGCCGTAATAGGAGATCTTAGAACCCTACACGGAGTTACCTGGAAATAATTACCGCCGTAATAGGAAAACTACTCATGTTTTCGATAATCCTAATTCTGACCCATAAATATTTCGATAAACAAAAGAGTAAAAATGCCTAATCAAACATTAACAGTTTTTTGGCTCAGATTTGTAAAACTCAAGTCAAAATTTATACAAAATAAATGTTTTGTGATAAATTAAAATACACCTTCCCATATTTGCCTCTTCTAAGAAACTAACATTTTGTACTCGACAGTTTTCATATTTAACTAGATTTCTAATTAAGAACACATACCACAGAATATGGTTTCTAAGTTATGTGATTAATAATTATTTCAACTAAACTTGAAACTAATTCAATAAGTTAATCAATTGAAAGTTATAAACAATTAAACATGTCCAGTACTTTTCCTATTTCGGAGTCATACCACCGTATTAGGATTAATCTACAAAATTTGTATCGTATTACGGCGGTATTTTATTTTTGATTTTTTTGGTAAAAAATGACTTACAAATATAAAATAAGCTATTTAAATAGCGAGTGTAATAATAAGAAAATGCTATAAATAACAAATGAACAAACTCGAACGGCATCTTAATACGAAAAACTTAGTTTCTAAATATTTGTGTACTTACTTTTGTTGTTCCGCGTTTGTATGGAAACACCTCTCACGTCGATGACGATACACAGACTGATTGATCTTGTTGTGTTGTCTATGTGCTATACTTGAGTTTCGGTTTTTGTGTACCTACACTGAATAAAACGGGAATAAAACGCGAAAATAGAAATACCACCGTAATAGGAAGCGATTTTGGCTACCGCCGTATTAGGAGCGTTTACCTTAGTAACTTTTTTTTGTTGTGAGTCGTAACGCTAACTAAACCCATGAATTCTCTGCTCTAAAAAGTTCTGAACAGTAAACTTATCCTCGAGCTATTTGTCCATGGCTCGCCTGCCGCAGTTTTATTTCTATGGTTAAGTCTGTTCTTATAAAGTGCATTCACAGTGTTGTGTTTTTCCAGATTAGCCACTAAAACCTGTCAAGAAGGAACGAGAATGAGACCAGGCGGAGTTAATTGTGAAGGTAATCATTTATTTTGAATTCTACCTAACTAGTTCATAATTTACTCTGTGCCACAGTTACACATTGTCTATCATTTTATTCTGTGCTTTTTACTTTTTACCCCACCTGCCATGACGGATGGAGCAGTACGTATTTGGGGTAAGGGTTTTTGATTGAGTGTGCGCAAGAAAGTTTTTGATTTATTTTAATCGGTCCGACTGATCTTCATTGTTGTAGTTTTCTGTTACTTCTTGAATGCCTTCACTTATTATGCAGCTATTTACAATTGTAGGACTGTTCAAGTATCTACAATGTATCAATACGGGGATTAACACGATATTTATTATGTGCACTCACATATTTGGCTCGACGTTTCGGCTACGTTACAGCAGCCGTGGTCACGAGCGGACTCAAGTGAGTGAGTGCGGTCGAGTGTCCGCTCGTGACCACGGCTGCTGTAACGTAGCCGAAACGTCGAGCCAAATATGTGAGTGCACATAATAAATATCGTGTTAATCCCCGTATTGATACATTGTAGTTATAATGCAACGCGAAAATCTAAAAAACTATGTTCAAGTATCTATTAAGAGTTCTCTTTTAGTAATATTTTTTTATCTTATCTGTTAGGGGGTTATTTTCATGGGGCCCGTTGATCCTAAGGGATCTTATGTACCTTCCCTATCGTTTGCACTCCTACTCACGAAAGATTCGATTCATCAGCATCACGATGTCTTTCGGATTGAAGTGCCTGTAGTCTCCTGGTTTAGGATAAGCTTCACCTAGAAGACACCTTCTGCCTCTGGCTAGAGAGTCGCATTCACATAAAATATGTTCTACGTTTTCCGTCTCCTCCTTGCATCCTTAGCAGTCGCTGTTCGATGTTATGATCGTCTTCATCAGCAGTTTGTTTGTTGCATATTGCCCTGTTAACTGCATCTATTAATAGTTAGTACCTATTCTTCTCGAGTTTATCAAAAGTAAGCAAAGCTAAGTTTGGTCGGTCGTGTGGTCCCCGGCAGAGTAGAATAAGCCACCCTCACTCTTACCGAGGTGTCGTAAAAGGCGACTAAGGTAAAGATGCTAGCATGATCATCAGCACCCAGAGAAGGAAAACTTTGCATTTATACCAAAACCCTCGCCAACCCGTCTGCCAAGCGTGGTGAGTATGGCAATTACCCGTCATGTGATTGAGGGAGGCCCGTGCCCCAGCAGTGGGGACTTAAATGGGCTGACGATGATAACGCTGAAGCAAAGCTAAAACCCCCATCACCTTCGATGCTTACGTATACTTTAACAACCTCGTCTGTGGATCTATCCAATCAATCAATGTGATCATGGATGGTAATGATTGCAGACATCGACGAGTGCCGCGAAGGCACCCACCTCTGCGACCAGTTCCAGAACTGCGTGAACACGTACGGGGGCCACGAGTGCAGGTGCAAGAACGGTTTCGAGCTCGACACCTCTTCCGGTTCCTGCGTTGGTAAGTCTTCAAGTTATCAGATTGATAAGTTCCGTGGCGACAAACTCGGTACTAAAAGTGGCTTCGAGCTTTAACTACATCCGTTTGTAAGTGATCGTGTCTGTCACACAGCCAGATTTTGACGACTGCTGCAAAAGCAGATAGTCGAAAATTGGTATATCTAAATAAAACAAGTTTTTTTTAATGTAATCGGTGGCAGACGAGCAGGCGGGTCACCTGATGGTAAGCGATTGCCGCCGCCCATGGACACCGGCGACACCAGTGGAGACACAAGTGCGCTGCCAACCTTTTAACCCCCCTTTCCGGTACGCCGTGGTATCACTCCGGGTGAGCCGGCCCATTCATGCCGAAGCGTGGCTCTCCCACGGTTAATTCCTAATAAGAATCTTTATTGACCCGTTGCCCATGCAATACCTATACAGATATTGCATGGGCAACGGGTGCTGTGGGCAGGTTGAAATTGTAATGGACAGAGCACATTTCGCAAAGTAAAGATCACTGATGTATGGGCAATGCAGCCTGGATGCCTACCTGACGTATTAATGTACATCCGACAAAGTTCCCGGTAGACCACTTCTCGACCTTATTCCAATACTTTAAGGTCGAAAAGTGGTCTACCGGGAACTTTGTGGATGTTGTACAAGAATTTGAAGGAGGCCGACAGAGTCGAGGGAAAATGGACAATACTCCACCGACAAGAGAGTCGCTCTTAAATAAATGAGCGAGAGAGAGGACGCATCAGTCAAAACCCTGAGATACGATACGAGTACACGGTAAGTAGTCACGCTGAATGTAGGACGCTTACAATTGGCTGCTCTCAAAGTTCCTCCTCATTTTAGCGTGCAATTCCCAGTTGCGTCCAAAACTGATCGCTTCAGAGCCCAGGGTACACTTGGACCATGACCCAGGATCCAGGAAATTACAATGAAGCGACTGTCGTCTGAACTTCGCAACTGGACAGGGGAACCAGACCAGACCAACTGGATCACGGTTACACGTACAAATATTGTAGGTATCAATAATTTTGAGAAAATATCTATCCTGCCAAGCCAGCGAAGACGGTGCGCCTTGGTCTCGCCGATGATGTTGGGTGTGTTCACAATCTCTTCTATCTCGGAATTTGTGCGGATCCTCCAGCCATCGTTGTCTGCTTTCACTGGGCCCAGAATCTTACGTAGAACTTTCCTTTCCGCCACGAGGAGTTTCTGCTCTTCTTTTAAAGTTAGCGTCCAAGCCTCACAGCCGTACATCAGTATAGGTCTAATTACTGTTCTGTATATGCACAATTTCCTCGAGAGGTTGGACGAAGATCTTCTGGTGAAAAAAGCATTCCAAGGCCGACCCGTGGACCGACGCCCAGTCGACCGACCTAGTTATCGCTGGAAGGACGTCCTTGAGACTGATCTGTGCGAGCTCCTGGTCAATAACTCGCAAGAAGTGTCTCAGGATCGACCGAAGTGGCGATCTCTTGTTTCGGAGGACTCCCAAGACTCCATTTGGGTCGCCGAGCCAACGGAGTAAGTAGTAAGTAAGTATCTATCCTGCTGTGGCTGCTATGATGAAGCTACCTGATTGATGAAGATTTAATTTATGACAACCTATGTTTCAGACATAGACGAGTGCGCGTTGAAGCTGGACAACTGCGCGCCGGGGCTGCACTGCCTGAACGTGCTGGGCGCGTACACGTGCGCGCGCCGCGCCCCCTCCAGCACCACGCCCATACCCGCCTACGAGTACGCCGACTACGACAGCGATGAGTAAGACCTCTTACAGATTCATGCTTGTTCTTAATCCGGAAGACCAAGACCCTTTCCCTTCGTAACGATAGTAGGTTTGACGACCTTATTACCCATTTCACATACCGTCTGCGGAGAAAGATTACAGCTCTGGTCTTTCTTCCAATATCCTTGAATGTAACTGATGACTAAATGTTTCGAAACCAATATTTTAGGCTTAAAATAGTTTTTGGTCTTCTTTGTCTTTTGTATAAGCAGTTTCCACAACTCAGCGTCCTATGTGTTGCATGATAAATTTATGCTGCTTGGTTTGCAGTTATCCAGTTGAAGATTATGAGACTACGACAAGCACGACGCCTAGACCGACTCCAAGACCAACAGATTCGCCGCGACCACGGCCGACCTACCCCAACTACCTGCACCCACGGCCACGGGTCACCACGACCCGCAGAACGCCCTACTCCCCTCCATCACCACCACCTCTACCGGAGAGACCCAGGTATCTCCGACCGACCACAACAAGCACTACGACAGAGGAACCCACAACACCAGAAGCTTCCACTACCCCCAAATTTATACCTGATGAAAAGCCTACAGACTTCAGTCCCAGGCCAGGTAATGCAGAGAGACCTAAAGACAATACACAGCCAGATGACAGATCAACAACACCCGAAAGGCCATATCCTCCAACGCAGCCTGATGACAGGCGCAATCCACGTCCAGAATATCCTGAAAATAATAACATCCAGCCTAATAACAGAAGACCTGAATACAGACCGAGACCAACAGAAACTCCTAGAAGGCCTAGGCCAAATCATCCACCAAGGAATGAGCCACCAAGGGAGTATCCAACTGAAGTGACAGTTGATGAGCCAGAAAGAGACCCGGTGGTGGTGGAAACAGACAAAGACAAAGATGGCAGTTACGGACTGGATTTGAATAATATTCCTAAGAACACGTGGACAAATGTCGTCGGCAAGGAGAAACCTAAGCCAGAGGAACCTGATTTTGACATCAATAACCTCCATTGCCTGAACGGGTTCGAACGCGATGCTTATGGAAATTGTGTCGGTGAGTACGAAATATCTTTTCATAGCTTCACTTTGTGATTCTTTTACGTGAGAGGAATCTATTTATTTATTATTAGGATCCTAACACCTAACATCCAGAATAGCCTATAATTTTTTGAGATAAGAAGTGCAAATGACAGGGGAGAAACAAATTAACCCATAGGGTCGAGGTGACGAGCTCCATGAAAATTGCCCCCAAGTTAAGAAGATAAGTTTTACGAATTAAAAAGTATATGAATTGCTGATTTTGCAATTTTGGTACGTAACATGATAACCTAGGTGAATATAGTAACCCAAGAGCTCTTTCTTTGATATAATGAAATCTAATGTGTTAACATGGTACTTTCATTCTTCTTCTCTTTTCTAAAGTCCTAATTCATTCTAAGTATTTTTCTGCCGTGTGGTCCCCGGCAGAGTAGAATAGGCCACCCTCACTCTTACCGAGGTGTCGTAAAAGGCGACTAAGGTAAAGCTGCTGGCATGATCATCAGCACCCAGAGAAGGAAAACTCTGCATTTATATTAAAACCCTCGCCAACCCGTCTGCCAAGCGTGGTGAGTATGGCAATTACCCCTCATGTGATTGAGGGAGGCCCGTGCCCCAGCAGTGGGGACTTAAATGGGCTGACGATGACGATGATGATGATGATTTTTCTGCATTCAGACATAAATGAATGCGAAGGCAACAGACACATCTGCAGCACGTTGGAGAAGTGCACGAACATGCAGGGCGGGTACCGATGCGACTGCGTCGCCGGGTTCCACCGGGACCCCACCGGCTGGTGCGTCCCCACCAGGCACCCGACCACTGCCCCTACTACTTCTCAGCCTACAACTCCTAGCACTACCACTTCTACCACCACAGAAAGGACAACTACTGAAGGTAAAAATCATATTTTACTGTTATTTAGTTAAAGCAAGTTAAAAATCCAACACCCTAAGAAATTAGGGAAAGGGTGGCAACTCACTCGATTTATACGCTGACCAAGGGTATCCCCTTGAGGAAACGTATAGCTGGCCGTTAAGGAAAATTTAGGGTTATTTCTTAAGGTGACGGTTGGGGCACACTAGCGACGCTAATCTATTTTAATTTTTACTCGGTTCTATTATAAACAATTTCGGGGTTACAACCTCTCGGCATACACTTATACTATTTATTAAATAACCACTTTCGGGGTTACAATCTCTCGGCAAACACTTCCGGTTTAGTAGCTAAAAATTAAAATCGATCGGCGTCACTAGTGTGCCTTGCCCGTTACCTTAAGGATTTTAATGTGCTATCGGTTCGGAAATACCGATGCTTTTATTCTACGATGGCATGGTGGCAGGAAATGCCACGACATTGCAAAATTTTGGATAGTTGTATGGTAATTCAAATATGTTGACAGTTGCAACGACTCCAAGATGGCGCTACACCAATCCCTCAAGGCCGCGTCGGCCTCCTTCCAGTTGCGAGCTCGGGTACTCCTACGATACAAGCCTTGGGAGATGTGTAGGTAAGACCTAAGTAAAACCATTACCTAACTTAAGCTTTATTAGTTAAGCGTTTTAGCTGTAAAATTATAACCTAGTATAAAGTAAAGAGGGTAAACAAAGAAAGAGAAAATATCTATAATGATTTTTTCGTACAAACTGAATAGTCCAAATTTCAGCCCGCTCTATGATAATTGTAGCATGGCAAACCGACCCAAAGTGAGTCTTGCCTCCGACAGTAAGAGTCTACTACGTCAGTCCTCTTTTTTATGTGGTAGGGGCCAGGGGCCGTACCCTGGGCTCCGAAGCGACAGCTTTGGACGCAACTGGGATTACAAGTTAAGATAAAGAGGGGGCAGGCAAGATCAAACGACAAAACTTATCATGACGGCGCCGCTCATGAACACTTGCAACACCATTGGAGTGCGCTACCGGCCTTTTAAATAAATAGGAATATCCTTCCTATGGATCATACCTACTCTCTCTCGCTAGACTTTTTGAACCTCGTTGTACGGGTGGGAAGCGATGCATCCCGGCGAATAGAATATAAGGAAAGGAAGGGAACCTAACTCTTTAGTGAGCCTAGAGCCCTTTTCATTGGAATAAACACATAAATAGATAAGATGAAGAGAGCGTGCTCCTGGGTCGCCCAGGGTAGCAAGCGGGAAGAGTCAGAACGGTAGGTAGGAGGGGAACCGCTGCCAGTCGAGCAGGTTCACTCGACTAATCATAGTATCGGCTAAAGGTGTCTTGACCGCAGCGGGAGAAATGAGACCAAACACAGACGGTTGAAATCTGTTTATTGGTAAAATTTTAATGGGTTATATACATGGTTTAGATTATTGATACATAGAAAGGTATGTGTTGGTGTGTCGTCGGTGTAGAGTGCCGACGGTGCACGAAGACGGTCCATCGGTCAGGCGCGCTGCATGTAGGGCGCTGCTGAGTGCACTGTACGAGTAGCTGTACCTGTCGGTGTGATAACATAAAATTTAAGATTTATGGAAAATGGTGTACCTTCTAGATATCGACGAGTGCGCAAGAGACGATCACATCTGTGCCCCCAAAGAGGACTGCGTGAACCAAGAAGGCGGCTACTACTGCGTGTGCGGTGCCCGGTGCCGCTCCACCACCGAGACTCCCTCGTCGCCGCCTTCCAACGGCAAGTGCTTTTATGTGAGGTGATAGACGAGCACGGTCACCTGGTGGTACCTAAGCGATTGTCGCTGCCCACACGACACTCGTAATAGCAGAGTCACAAGTGCTCTGTCAATCTTTAAACTCCCCTGGATTAGGCCCCGGTACCTCCACTCAGCCAAAAATAGCGGAAGCGCTGCCCATTTATGCCGTGTTTGGCTCTCCCACGGTAAGGTACCTTAAGTTACCTGTTTTTAGGCTTCCGTCGTCCACGAGGAACCCTAAAAAGGAACCCTTTAGATGACTTTACGTATTTCCTTTCTTTGCCCGATCAGGTTTTGATAAAGTCTAAATGCCTAATAGAATCCTCATAGATAGATGATGCCTTGACATCGCTTTCGTTGAAATTGCGTGGGCTCTTCTATTGCTTACCATCAGGCTGAGGAGAGCCAATAATTATACTGAGCCTCTATTTAAAAAGAACCTACTGAGTGTACCGTCACGTGAGGATGATATGTATTTGGAGAGACACTGAATGTGGGAAGAAGTTCGGCGCGAACGCCAGAGAAACAACCGTGCGTATTATAGCTCTGTCCGTTTATTACTGACTGGCGTTGGTTGGGGCGCGCGGCGCGGAGACGCAGCTCTCGCGGCCGGCGCGCACTGCGCAGGCGCGGCGGTACCGTGCATGCATACATTACAACTCCCTCTTCCTCTAATTTAGAACCTGCACAGTCAATTATAATTTTAAGTAAAACTGTTCCAATTTACTCTTTACAATTTATGATTAACCTTAATTATTTCGTATACCTTTTCTGTCAAATAGTTTATAATCAACCTTATTCCTAACACGTTTCGATCGAACTTCTGAATCCTGAACATCTGTACTGGTACCCGTTTCAGAAGCGTCTGCAGTTGTTTTCTTTGGAATATCCACTACAGACTCTTCCGTCGCCTCCTCCTCCGCCACCACTTGCGGCTCTGTCGTTGGGGCGGGCGAGGACGGCGGTGTGACCACTACACTGGGCGAGCATTGCTGTTCTGTTGGTTCGTAATAGTTATCAATATTTGTCTCGTCCGAACAGTCATGCTCGCTCATGTTAACAATAATTTGATCGATGTGCCGTTTGCACGTAACCTTGTACTTATCAAAATACACTTCATACAGTCTACTACCAATGACTCTTTTTATAACTCCCTCCTCCCACCTATCCTTCCTAGCAATGTACCATTTAGCCCACACTTTATCGCCTACTAGAAATGACCTTTTACTCACTGGAATTTCTTTTTGAGTTAACTGATCTCCGGGTAAAATCATGTCCAACTTCGACCTTAAGGATCTACCCATCATTAGCTGAGCAGGCGACTTGCCGGTGGTACAGTGACAACTGTTCCGGTAATGGAATAGGTACTCTAACAGCTTATCATTTAAGTCTCGGTTTCCCTCCCCTGATGATAGTATAGATTTTATCATTTTTTTACACGTTTTAACCGAGTTTTCCGCTAAGCCATTGCTAGCAGGGTGGTAGATGGGCGAGGTTAAATACTTAATATTATTATTTTGGCAGAATTCGACGAATTCAGATGAACAAATTTTTGCGTCATTATCGGAAACAATAACATTAGGTATACCATAACGTGAGAATAAATATTTCAGTTTATGTATTAGGGCCCTCGTTGACGTTCCCGCTTCCATGTAGATACACTCTAACCACTTGCTAAATGCATCGACCACTACAAGGTACACCCTTTGATTGATAGTCATGTAGTCGATGTGCAGCCTGAACCAAGCGCGCGGCGGGCGGGGCCAGGGCGCGGGCGCGGCGCGGGGCGGGGCGCTGCGCGTGGTCACGCACACCGAGCACTGTGCGACACATCTTTCTATGTCTGCTTCGATGTTTGGCCACCACATCCGGCTTCTAGCTTCACTTTTTGTTCTAACAATTCCAAAATGCGTTGAATGCAATTCATTCAACATTTTTTTCCTGAATAAGCTAGGTATTACTATTTTGAAACCTCTGAACAGGCATCCGTCATGAATTTCTAAATCTGTTTTACATTTAAAATAAGGTAATATATTATTGCATTCAATTTTTTCGAGGCCACCCTACTACGTTCATATATTTCATCACTGTTAACAAAACGGGATCTGTGGACGTTGCTTGTTTTATCTCAGTAAACGTAATCGGTTTCGTGTGCGAATCTAAGAAATTTAGGTAAGAACGACAAGTATAGTTCGTTTCAGTATTGCACGTACTTTTAGGCAAGGATCTCGAGAAATAGTCCGCAATCTCATTATTTTTGCTACACACAAATTGAACCTTATAGTTGTACGCCGAAAGAATTATAGCATATCTTTGTAGTCGCGCCGCGGTCGTAATAGAAATTCCTTTGTTTTCGCCTAATATTGACAGAAGAGGCTTATGATCTGTCTTCAGAATGAACGGAGTATCCCTGCCGTAGAGATACTGGTGAAAATGAGTGACTGCAAAAATTATCGCCGTAGCCTCTTTTTGAATTTGGCTATAGTTTCGTTCGCTCGCCGACAGCGATCTAGAGGCGAACGCTATCGGCCGCTCGACGCACGGAGGGGCGCGCGCGCCGCGGGTCGCGGGCGCGGGGTCCGCGGGGAGCGCGTGCGCGAGCACCGCGCCGAGCCCCGCTGGCCCTGCGTCTACGCTTAGCACGAGTGGCGCGCCCGGATCGAAATGCGATAACACCCGCTCCGAAGCTAATTCTCGCTTCGTTCGCTCAAAAGCCGTCTGTTGCCGCGGCCCCCACTGCCACTGTGAGCCGCTGCGGAGCAATTCGTGGAGCGGACTCAGGAGTGTCGACGCGTTAGGAATAAAACTACGATAATAATTGACTACTCCCAAAAACCTTTGTACTTCTACTACATTCGTCGGCTCCGGCGAATTTAATATAGCTTCGACTTTACTCGGACACGTTCGCAGACCGTTTTTGTCGATGACGTACCCTAGATAGGTTACTCTGTCTTGAAATAAGGCGCACTTATCCTTATGTAACCTTAGTCCGGCACCCTGTAATCTACTTAACACCTCCCGCAGCCTACTTAGGTGGGTAGCCTCATCAGGTCCTGTACAGCATATGTCGTCGAACCAGCACGTCACGCCTTCTATGCCCGCTAGAAGCGTTTCGAGCGCTCGCTGAAAAATAGCTGGACCATTAGCTAACCCGTAAGCTAGGCGCGAATATTTAAATAGACCCTTCGGTGTGTTGATGGTTGTCAACGCCTGAGAAGCTTCGCTGAGTACAAATTGGTTGTAAGCATTACTGAGGTCAATTTTTGAGTAATGCTTACCTCCCCCTAACTTTGCAAAAACCTCCTCTATTCGCGGCAAAGGATATTTTTCGATTTTTAAATCTTTATTTAATGTACATTTGTAATCCCCTGCAATTTTAACTTTACCGTCCTCTTTTAAAACCGGTACTATTGGAGTGGCGTACTCAGAATGGGTAACTGGAATTAAAATACCTAACCTTATGAGCCTATCTATTTCTTTTACTACTTTATCCTTCAAAGCGAATGGCAACGGCCTAGATTTAAAAAATTTTGGAACCGAGTTTTCTTTTAAATGGAGATCAACTTCGAATTGATTGAAACGGCCTAATTCGTCTTTCCATAATTCCGAAAACTCATCTAGCAAATTCTGTAAATTATTTTTATTCTCACTGGTATTAATGTTATTTATTCCCGACGTAATGGTAAGTTTGAATTTGGCCATAAAATCGCGCCCTAATAACGGTGGTCCCCCGTTTTTCATAACGTAAATTTTAAGCCAAGCCTTTTCGTTATTATACTTTACTTCGCAATTGATAAAACCTAGGGGCGAGATTTTATGACCATTGTACAGACACAGTTTTAAACAAGTACTAGATAATTTAAAATTTGAAAAATATTTATAATACATGCTATCTGATATTACGCAAGTTCCTGAACCCGAGTCTAATTCCATAGTTAAGCCTATGCCATTCACATCCACATTTAATTTTATAGGTTCACAGTCCACATACCTCATGTTAAATAACGCGCACTCCTTACAATCACCACAGTCGGGTTTCTTTTCCCCGAGACAGTTTAGTCGGCCCTCGCTGCACTCTTTACAATCGCCGCAGTCAGACACCCTCTCCTCCACCGCGGAGTTTAGCCTGCCCTGCTTGTTCTTCTTCGAGCACACTTTCCTGAGGTGTCCCTTCGTACCGCATGACTGACAAGTATAATTTTTATACCGACACACATTCGCACTATGATTTTTGAGACCGCACACTGAGCACCGCTGGACTCTCTCCTGGGGACGCGCGCCGCCGCCCGGCCGCACCATGAACACGGGCTCCTGCTTGACGGCGCCCGGCGCCTCCGCCCCCTCCGCGAGGCTGCGCCGCGCCTGTCGCGCAGACGCCGCCGCCGCCGCAATCTCCACGGCTGCCGCTAGAGTTAGCTTTTTGGCGTCTTGTTCAAAAAGCCGGTCCCTCTCCGGTCCAGCACTTAATCCTAACACGAACTTGTCGCGCAGTAATGTTTCTAACTCCGCACCGAAGTCGCACAGAGCCGCCAGTCCTCGTAGCCGAACTATCCAGTCTGCTACCGTTTCGCCCTCGACTCTTGTCGCGTCGTAGAATTTCGCCCTGTCGGCGAATGTACATCTCTTGGGCGAAAAATGTTTATTGAGTAATTGGACGAGGCTCTCGTATTTTATAGTTTCTAGTTCTTCCGGGTGTGCCAAATTTTTTGCAAGTCGATAAGAGTCATCGTTTAAATGAGTTAAGAGCAGCGCAACCTTCTTTTCTTCTTCTGTAATGCCATTTAATTTTATGAATTGAGTTAATCGGCCAAGGAAAAATTGCCACTCCTGCGACATGTAATCAAATATTGATACGCTTCCGATAAAACTCATTTTGGTACGCGTGAGCAGTCGTCGCCAGATGATATGTATTTGGAGAGACACTGAATGTGGGAAGAAGTTCGGCGCGAACGCCAGAGAAACAACCGTGCGTATTATAGCTCTGTCCGTTTATTACTGACTGGCGTTGGTTGGGGCGCGCGGCGCGGAGACGCAGCTCTCGCGGCCGGCGCGCACTGCGCAGGCGCGGCGGTACCGTGCATGCATACATTACAGAGGATCAGATGAAAGTTCTGCCAATTAAAGAAAACTCAAAGTCATACCTTAAAAAACAATAAAACATTTAAATTAACGATAAAAAATGTTAACATTTGAACTGCAATTGGATCTATGCTTCTCTGGTTTCTTCTTTTGTACAAATAAAATCAAATATTCATCATAAAACAGAACCTCCACCAGCCTCCATCCCCTCTGCGGACCCGTACCAGCCCGCCCGCGCCGACGGAGACTCCAACATCATCACCGTGGGGGCGCAGTACGGGCAACGAGGACCGCGATACCTCCGGCCGTCGTTCACCAGGCTCCCCAACAGCGGTGCCATCGTCAGCTCGTGCCTGTGGGGTTACAAGCTTTCAGACAGAATGTGCTATGGTAAGTGTGAACGCAAAGAGCGTAGGATACCCGAATATAACCACAGTGGGGACCCAGTACGGACAGAGGAACGCGGCACCTTCGCCCACCTTCACCAGGCTGCCCAACACCGGTGCTATCGTCGCCTGTGGGAGTAAATAATTAAGACTCATCAAGATGTGCATGCTATGGTAAGTTCCAAACCGTGTAAAAACCTACAAAGTAAAAGAGACTCGAAAATTACCGCATAAGTTATATCAAAACCCAAAAAAGTTACTGATTGAGAGCAGGTCGTACCTTTTGAAGAATCAATGCCCTTTAGAATAAACTATTTGCCCGGTAAAGGGTTAAGTAAGAATCTATTGTCATACCTTTTTCATTCTGTTTGATAAATAGGACATAACAGGGTCTAGCCATAATGCGATAGGCGTAACTACAGCTTATCTGGAGAGTTTTATAGTCCCGGTTTTGCGTAGTTCTACCTGGCCTGGATATTTATTTTTGTACGTACCGCCACACATCGAAGTATACAAAAATTGCGATTTTCTTCATTTGATTCTCACCGTAATGTCTAACACGTTTGGTTCAATATCAGTTGAGGAATTTAGACAGATTGGTGTAACCTTTTTTTTTTTTTTTGGTTTCGCAGGGGGAATGCCGCCGGCTCAAGAGATGAGCCGACTACCTTATGCATACCAGACCACCGGGGGGTGGCCGGGTTATGTGGGGCTCTCCTTTGGCGGGGGGCTTCTCCCAAGGAGAAGCCAGGCAAAGGCATACCCACTAAACCCCCTGCGGTTCTCCCTCATCGCCCATATTGGGGAGTATCATGGTGATACAGCCAAAGCCTCCCTTCACGATATTCCCCGGGCGGACTAGGCGGTTCCTCCCCCGGACGTGCCGGGAGAGGGGATAGGGACAGCCGGGAGAACTGAGCCGTCCCTATCGGGCAGCAAAGGGAGCCTGTGCAATGCTGGTGCTGGTGCCCCCGTACCACGCACCAGCGGGCTCCCTTCGCGGAGAGGGGGGAGACGCGCATCTGCTCGGCGTCTCCTCCCCCTCCTCACCCTTCGGAGCGCGCTTGCGAGGGGATCTCGCTCTCGCTCGCGCTCCGCCGCCTCCTTCGCTACCATGACGTGCTCGCAGAAGGCAGCGAAGGCCTTCCAGGCCCCATCGCTCGCTAGTATAGATCTCGTTATACTAGGGAGAGAGAGGTCCTGACCGACCGCCGCTACCAGCGCCTGACGCTGCGGGTCCCACGACACACACTCCGCAAGGGTGTGGTGTGCCGTGTCCTCCGCAGCGCCGCACTCATGGCAGGAAGGCGCCTCCTCCCGTTGTATTTTGTGCAGATAATAACCGAAGCACCCATGTCCGGTCATTATCTGCACCATACGGAAGGAGACGGAGCCGTGGTGACGCTCAAGCCAATGGTTTAGGACCGGGGCGAGCGCGTCGAGGGTTCTCCGGCCGTAAGGGGCAAGGCCGAGGTTCTCGGACCATCGCCTCAGGAGGCACTTCCGTGCCTCCTTCCTTACGGCCTCCCGCTCGACGGGGCACAAGCGGTTTCCTTCTGCCCTCCTGTCCACCGTATACTTATAGACGGCGGACAGCACCACAGCTTCTGACTCCCATGGGGGGGTCTCAGCGAGCACACAGGCGGCGTCGCAACCTACCGTTCGGTAGGCTCGAGCGACCCGCAGCGCTATCGCCCGCTGAGGCCTCCGCAAGAGCGGAATATTTTCCCGTCTTGCGAGGGAGTCGGAAGATTGGTGTAACCTGATGTGTGGCTGTCTGTACAACGCATAAACAGTTGATTTCAGTTCTGTTTTCAATTTAGTACCTACAAATCAGGCGATCCTGGTCTTGAATCGTGTAAATACCTTGACAGTAAAGGAGACTCGAAATTTACCGCATAAATTAGTATATCAAAGCCCAAATAAGTTACTGATTGAGAGCAGGTCGTACCTTTCGAAGAATCAATGCCCTTTAGAATAAACAATGAACTATTTTTGGACATTTCTACATCACAGAGGGAATGCAGCACACCATGTGCAACAAAGTCGTGGAAATCAGTTGTAAACTAGTAAGATTAGACGACGGAGATTCGTTCCTGTTCTCGTTGTTTTTAAAGACCTGATGATGATTCAATCTAGAAGATTAGTGATACTGATGGTGGTGATTACATTTGCTTTCTCGCTTTCTCTCACGACGGCGGTTCCTCTTACAGATATTGACGAGTGCGCGAAGAACATTTCCCAGTGTGGTCCGCAGCAGCGCTGTGAGAATTTCTTCGGCGGGTACTCCTGCCAGTGCCCGGCAGGACACAAACTCTATGGCAAGGATGGGTGTGAGGATATCGACGAGTGTGTTTATGGCTCGGTGAGTTTATTCATTACTTTACTTTGTTGACTCAGCAAACGTTGGACTTTGGTCTCATCAAAGCGCCAAATCTCCTTGTCTTTTCTCTTGACCAGTCGGGCTCCTTTCACAATTTTTATTCTTTTTTTTATTTTGGCAACTGTAAGTAAGTCTATCTAGCGAAGACGAAGCAAGAACTTATATCCACCCTCTTTTCAACACTCAATATTTTTATTACATCTATCTATAGGTTACAATTTTAGTTGGTAATCAAATATTGGTAATGTTTTTTTGTTTAGCCACTCCAGGATATTCGATATCGACGTAGAGACATGCAATCTACTTTCTGGTTTTATAACTTAATTGTGTAACTAATTATTTAGTTACACAATTAAGTAGCTGTCATATATCTCTTCTTTCTGTAGATAAATATTTGATAGCGGGTCGTGAGAAAATATCGGCAAATGTTCGGTCGGCCTGAACACTTTGCACGGCCTGATACCCTCCCCCGTGCCTAAAAATTATACTTAGTTATGTTCTGATTTAGACATTAGAACAAGGGTACATACATCTTCCATTGCATATATTTTTTTTATTAACTTCACCTGTCTTCCTTTCCTGTCATTGACGCTCGTGGTCGTTAGTCCTCTCCCAGATCCATCCATATATTGTAGGTATAAAATATATCTTCTCTATTATAACCTTATAGTAGTATATTTTATATAATTTGTGTAGGTTATATTATATTATGGTAAGTTAACATTCGTATATATTAGTGTATGATAACGTGTTTATTTATTTATTTATTATCTGGATATATGTATTTATACTATAAATTTACTTAATCAATATTCAAAATCAAAAGGATTGCACCACCCTCCCCTCTTCTATCTAATGTCCTTTACCTGAAGGTTGTCTGGTAGAGATCGCTCCCAGCGATAAGACCGCCTAAATTGTACATTGTATCTCTGTATACCTAGCTTTTCAGTTTTGTATGTTGTGCAATAAAGAGTATCTATCTATCTATCTATCTATTCCAGCCATGCTCATACAACTCGAAGTGCATCAACACTGTGGGCTCGTACCGGTGCGAGTGCAGCGAGGGCTTCCGCAACTCCCCCACCAACGACAAGGTGTGCGTCGACGTGGATGAGTGTGTGGAGACGCCGCAGGTCTGCCACCAGAGCTGCTCCAACGCCTGGGGGTCTTACCGGTGCTATTGCAAGAGGGGGTACCGGTTAGGGTCTGACAATAGGTAAGGCAATATTGGATTATCATCATTTCAGCCAATATACGTCCACTGCTGTACATAGGCATCTCCCTTTGATGTCCACACAGATCGATACTGCGCCGTCCGCAACCAAGGGTTTCGTCGTTCGAGATTGTCATGTCCACCTAGTAGGGGCTTTCCACGGTTACGACCTCATATCGCAACCTCCACTGGAGGACCTTTCTGTCCCAATAGCCGTCTGCACTCTTTGCAATGTGCTCTGCCCATTGCCACTTGAGGCACACAATTCTTTGGGTTAAGTACCTATGTCTTTGACCTTACGTTCTCCTCATCATTCGACCATCGACCGCCACGATGTACCGTGGGAGAGCCATGCTACGGCATGAACGGGCCTTCTCAACCGGATTGATACCACGGCCTCACAGAAAACCGGCGTGCAGCAGCACTGTGCTGTGTGAGTCCAGGGTACCGGAGGCCTAATCCGGAGGAAAAGGGGTTTAAAAGGTTGGCAACGTACTTGTGACTCCACTGGTGTTGCGGGTGTCCATGGTTCGTCCGTCTGCTCGTCTATCACATAAAAAAAACGATCGAGTTTAGCCTTTTTCGATGCCCTCTGGATGATTTTGAGTCTTCTTAAAGGCCCATTGTAAACGGCCACGCCAGTCTGCTAGTTGTAATTATTGTTTGCTTGACTAGGACATGCGAGGATGTGGACGAGTGCGCGGAGTTCAGCGCGGTGCGGCTGCGCGGGCGGCTGTGCGGAGGCGAGTGTATCAACGAGCCCGGCTCCTACCGCTGCGCGTGCCCCGCCGGCTACCGCCTCTCCGAGGACTGCCAAGAGCTGCATAGGTATGCTCCACTCCCTACTAATTTGACCTAAGACTTTTTCTTTTAGTCCGGATTTAAGTTTGAAGATATACCTATTTAACTCACATAGTTATAGGTAAGTATTCATTAATATCTTTTCACTCTTTTGGACGTCTCTTACAGGTCACAATTATTTATTACTGTGCTGTGTTTCGCTGCGTGAGTGAGGGTAGGTACCGGAGGCCCAATCCAGGGGTAAGAGGGGATTAAAGGTTGGCAGAGCACTTGTGACTCCACTAGTGTCGCGGGTGTCCATGGGCGGCGTCCATCGCTTACCATCAGGATCCGTCTGCCCGACTGCCACCTATCATATAGAAAAAAAAAATTAACGTTTAACCAGGCAATGGATCATACGAAACCACCATTTGAAACTTTGTGCAGTTGAGATAAGGTTGAAAACCAATGAAATAAATAATGTCTATTTGTCCGGTAAAGTAAGAATCTATTGTTATGACAATAGATGGTAGATAAAAATAGATAAAGGTAAATAGATAGATAAAGGTATGCCTTTTTCATACTGTTTGATAGATAGGATAGGGAGTTTTTTAGATTTTTGCGTTGAATTATTTATCATGACGAGAAGAATTTATCAAGACAGGAATTAACACGTTATTTATTATGTGATACCACATTGTGTACTCACGTATTTTGCTCGACGTTTCGGCTACGTTACAGCAGCCGTGGTCACGAGCGGACCACGTCTGCTGTAATGTAGCCGAATAGATAGGAGAGGGACCAGAACATACATACTTAATAGGACATAACAGGGTCTAGCCGAAATGCAATAAGCGTAACAGTAACAGTACAGTAAGTACAGCTTGCCGTACAGAGGCCGTGTGGTCCCCGGCAGAGTGGAATAGGCCACCCTCACTCTTACCAAGGTGTCGTAAAAGGCGACTAAGGTAAAGCTGCTGGCATGATCATCAGCACCCAGAGTAGGAAAACTCTGCATTTATATCAAAACCCTCGCCAACCCGTCTGCCAAGCGTGGTGAGTATGGCAATTACCGCTCATGTGATTAAGGGAGGCCCGTGCCCCAGCAGTAGGGACTTAAATGGGCTGATGATGATGATGATGATGAAGTACAGCTTATCTGGAGAGTTTTTTAGTCCCGGTCTTGCGTAGTTCTACCTGGCCTGGATATTTATTTTTGTACGTACCGCCACACACATCGAAATAATACAAAAATCTCAATTTTCTTCATTTGATTCTCACCGTAATGTCTAACATGTTTGGTTCAATATCAGTTGAGGAATTTTGACAGATTGGTGTAACCTGATGTGTGGCTGTCTGTACAACGCACAAACAGTTGATTTCAGTTCTGTTTTCAATTTAGTACCTACAAATCAGGCGATCCTGGTCTTGATCCTTTGAAAACTAAGGCAGAACTTGCAGGCACATTGCCTTTTACATTTTAAATAGGTAGGTACAGTTTTACCAATTTACACCAAAGTACCTGCGCAGAAATCTTATTTTCGGCATATAACTGCGGCAAAATCTTAAACAATCACAACGTTCCATTTACGAGCGCCAAAAATTACAATTTCTTATTGGTTGATGCGTTAGCGCCATGTTCGGTGAGAGTGCGGCTAAGAGAGAGATAGCATTCCCCTCTAGATTTTTTGTATTTAATCTTAAGGTGACGGGTAGGGCACACAAGCGACGCCAATCGATTTTAATTTTTAACTACTAAGCCGGATCTACTTTAAACAATTTCGGGGTTACAACCTCTCGGCAAACACTTATACTAATTTATTAAATAACCATGTACAATTGTACGCGTAAAATTAATTCACGCCAAAATTGGCCGCTTTTGGCGGTAATTCAAATTTCGAGTACTAAAGCAGACCCAAAAGCTAAGTATAAGTATTTAATAAATAGTACAACTGTTTGCGGAGAGGTTGTAACACCGACATTGTTTAAAGTAGCTAAAAATTAATATCGATTGGCTTCGCTAGTGTGCCCTACCCGTCACCTTAACGTAACGCAATAAAGTCTGTATTTCAACTGCTTTCGCAATCGTAAGCAATCGGATTTAACTTGCTCTTCTGCGTAGACAAATTTTGCCGATATAACTTATAAACGAGGTACGCCTGTACGTGAATGCAAGAACTTTTGTTTTACAGACGTTGACGAGTGCGAGACCGGCGAAGCCACGTGCGCTTCCTCCAGGGACCCGGGCTACGTGTGCCAGAACACCCGCGGCAGCTACCACTGCCATCACATCGAGTGTCCGGCCGGCTACCGGCTAGAAGCCAAACAGTAAGTTTTTCTTTAAACGAACTATGATCAGCCCATATTTCAAATAATATCCTACAAACGATTACGGCTACGGCGGCCAATCCCAACGATCAGCCACGTAAGTAGTAACTATTATAGTGCTCCAGTGTGTGCCCAAACACAAATGCACTCTCTATTCCCCTCATATTCCGATGGGACACCAACGTGACCCGAAAACTTAGTTACACATTTTTGGCCCGACCCGGAGATCCAACCCGGGATCTCTTGCGCAGCCGTCGGTTTATAGTGCGACGCACTAATCACTACGCCACCGACGCGGTCAATATTAAATATTTCAAATACATTTGTGAGAGAGCGACCGCTTCATGCCGAAGCGTGCGGCATGAAACAAGAGATCGACCGAAACTTCTTTTTTTTACATTATAGTCGACAAACGAGCAGACGGCACACCGATGGAAAGTGATCACCGCCACCCATAGACATCTGCAACACCTGAGGTATCACGTACCATAGGTTCACAGAAAACATGCGTGATCCAGCGTCTACCTGCGCTGTGTTTCGTCGTGTGATTGAGAATACCGGAGGCTCAATGACCACAGAAGTGAACGAGAGTTTAAAGATTGGCGGCGCATTTACGACCCCACTGTAGCACTGGCATTGCGGGTGTCTGCTCGTCTGCCACCTATCATATTGATGCCATATTTTAATATCATTGTCTAACTAAGTATCTACCTAATCACAGTATATCAATCAAACTTGTCGCAGTGAGTACTTGTCTGAATAGAACCTGCATAGCCTTCCGCTAAAAAAAAAGTATCTACCTACCACTTGTGGTGGTAAGGCTACTGGAGCTCGACATTAAAGACGAATTTAGAGAATTCGTACATTCGTCCATGCAAATCTTCAAATCGACATCAATGTCGAGTGCTCGAGAATAGGCCCTGTGATATTGTGGCCGCGTTCCGAGGTACGCTCTGAGCGCTGTCAGCACTCACAACGCCAACAGCGCCGTTCCGATTTCATTTTCGTGATTAGAGCGTAGATTCCGAATTGAAGGAACGATCTGTTGGCGCGCTAACAGCGATTATGATGTTTTTCAAGCGGATAGTTCGCCAAAGATAAAATTGTTATATTATTTTTGTCTGTCATATCTATTCATTAAGTAATTAAATAGCTTTTATAAAAGAAAAGCGTTTATTTGAGGTAATAACCCAACAAACAATACATACTATTTTTGAAATGTAACTTTTGACAGCGCTTACAGTAATATTGCTTCTGAGCGTGAGCACTGTTATTGCAAGATGGCGCCGATAATGACGTCAAGAAATCGTTTATGGACTCGCTCACGCCAAAACGGAACGACTGTTAGCGCCTGAGCGTATCTCGGAACGCGGCCTGAATATCAAATTCGACATTTTTAGAGACGAATGGATGTAAATCTCTATCTTTCGACTTCTATGTTGAGTGCACAAAAATGGGCCCACTGGCTTCGTTGGACGATTTCTATTCTCCTATATCCCCACCTCAAATTGGTAGATACCTATATATACCAGCCTATACAGGGTGTATCTGTGAACATTTACATCACTTTAACCACGTGTTGTGTCAACCATTATGAACAACATTTGTTCTATGACTTTTGGAAATTCGCATGAAAAAAATTCAAGTTTTCATACAAAGACGGTCACGTGACTTGGCCATTTTGTATGGGGAGTGATGATAGAACAAATGTTGTTCGTAATGGTTGAGACAATACGTGGTTAAGGGATGAAAATGTCCACAGATACACCCTGTATACTGTTGCACTGGGCAAACTCCTCCATCATAGAAATCAAGTCATCGCTACTGTGATGGGATTGGGCTTAATCACCACGCTTGCCAAATGCGGATTGGTGATCTTGTGATGCTATGTTCGAAAAATTAAAACATACCTACTTTTTTCTCGACCCGGGAATTGAGCCCACGACCCCGAAATCATGGCCCGGTACTTAAACCACTAGACCAACAGGGCGTTAAACCTCAACCTAAGATTAAATTACAAATAATCCATATTGTTTGATTGGTTCCGCAGCCGCTGCACGCGCATCCAGCGCTCGTGCCCGATCTCGGACTGGAACTGCCTGCAGCGGCCCAGCGCTTACAGCTACAACTTCATCACCTTCGTCGCCAACATCTACCTGCCTTCAGGGAGCGTGAGTAGCTTCTTTTTCTACTTACCGTGTGATCTGTTAAATCATGGTGACCAACCAACCGCTACATTTGCTTTTTTATGGGATACATGGGAGACGAGCAGACGGATCACCTGATGGTTATCGATTGCTGTCGCCCATAGATACCTACCCACAATACCAGTGGAGTCAGTAGAGTCACATTAAAAAGCTAACGTTTTCAGATACACCTACGTTACCCTGTGTCATGATGATCTTCCTACACGCAAACAGCCTCTGTCTGTTGTATTCAGTCGATCTTCATCCACTGCATCATCTTTTTTTTTGTGCTAGGTGGCAGACGAGCAAACGGATCACCTGATGGAAAGCGATTCTCACCGTCCAAGGACACCCGCGACACCAGTGGAGTCACAAGTGCGCTGCCAACCTTGAAATCCCCCTTTGCCCCAGATTTGGCTTCCGGTAACCTCACTCACGCAGCGAAACACAGCACAGTGCTGCTTAATGCCGGTTTACTGTGAGGCCGTGGTATCACTCCGGTCGAGCCGGCCTATTCATGCCGAAGCGTGGTTCTCCCTCGGTCACCATCATCATCTTAGCGTTTGGTCCTAGTTGCGTACCAAGCTGTCGCTCCGGAGCCCGTGGTCCGCTTTCCTGCTTCTACTTCTCCACTTCGCGCGATCTTATGCTCGATCTTCATACACTCTATTGGTTATCTGCAGGTGGACCTCTTCACAATGCACGGCCCGTCGTGGCGGGACTCAGTGGTGAGCTTCGAGCTGAGCATGATTGGCGTGAAGGCCAGCGAAGGCGTGAAGCCGGCTGACCTCAGATGTTTCGAGTAAGTAGCCTAAATTGTTACAAACAGAAGGCTTCTAACTGTAAGCAGCGACGATAGGTACCACCACAGTTAGTAGTAAAAATAACAAATAAAATTAAAAATGCGTTTATTTCACAAAATATTTTACAAATAAGTTGCCGGGGCTTCCCAAAAAGTTATAAAAGCGATACTTGTGTTGGGACAGCCTCGCTCTTCATTAGCATCATCATCCTAACAAGTAAGATTTAAAACACTGTGGTAGATTTACTTTAAACTAGGTAGGAAAGAAATAAACTAAGTACAGGTTGCTCTTAGAATTGTTATTAAACCATGAGTGTTGTGTGTGTGTGTTTGTGGGTGTGGGTGTATGTGTGAGTCTGTGTGTGTTGGTGTAGGTGCACGTGTCTTTGTGAGATTGTGTATCTGTGCGTGATAATACCTATTACTTTTTATAAACAAACTATGTGTGAATATTAAACTACTATTACCAAGAGGCATTCTATATTTTCGTAACTCTGAGAAGAGAGCCACTCCACTAAAGTTTACTTACACTCAAACTGGGGCATGGGGTAAATATTAAGTTTGCGTTTTATTTTATTGACAAATCCAAAAAGTTCATATTGTATTTGGGCTAATCAATCAGTCTGATGTCGGACGTCGTCGTCATTGACCAATAAGAATGACGTTCACAGCTAGAACGCTGCGACTAGGCGAGCTCCAAAGAGACCTTTTGGCTCCAAAGAAAAATTCAAGCACGCACAATGTCAAAACAGCATTACCTAGTTCCGACTTTTGCCACGGGCCGAATAACCGTGGATCGGACTGTAGTGGCGGTAAAAAGCTACGAGTACTCCCGTTTTGGTCATAGGTTATGGTAACCCCATTCATATGGCATGCGTTGTCACGACTTTCTTGACGCAATATCTGAATGTACCTTAGGGTACATAGTGATCATTGGTTTGATTTTCCACCACAGCATGCGGCCTATGGACAACGTCTGCGTGATCTCGCTCCTGTGCTCGCTGGGCGGGCCGCAGGTGGCCGAGCTGGAGCTCACCATGTCCCTCTACCAGCGCGGGCAGTTCGCCGGCAACGCCGTCGCCAGGCTCATCATCATCGTCTCCCAGTACGAATTCTAGACGAAGAAGATAATTTTATTGTGTTTTACTATGTGAGTAGAATGGGGGCTATTGTGTTAAAAATCCGCTAGGTAGCGTACTGTTGGACCGGTTCAACTTCAACAGCAGTGGTTGTTTCCATATTGTTTCCGTTCAAATAGGCTATTTGCCACCATTTTTATTATGCGATAGAACGATTCATTACGATTATATTACACCATAAAAAAACACCTTGAAGCACCTTTCCTAATATTTTAAATTATACTTTCGCTATACAGCCTTAAAAGCCGTCCGCCATGATGGTCTATAATTATTTGTGCCGTGACGTCACTGTTATTGTAAACAATACGCGTGACTGTGATAACCACGAAAGCAGACCACGAATAACCTGAAACTGGCGTTTGACGTTTTGTTGTATACAATAATGGTGACGTAGAACCATGGCGGACTGGTGTTTTCAATCAAGTAAAAATATAACGGGGTTAAGTTGAATTTTTACAGCAAGCCCTTAGGTATTTATATTTATTTATTGAAGTTTATATATTTCGAATAATATTTGAATTAAAAGTTATTTTATACATGGTGACATGAGGCAACTCAGAACAATAACTAAAGCAAAAGAAGCCCTACTAAAATAAAAGCTACGTACAACTATCTTTTTCACATCTGATGATACATCGTGCACGAGAGTAAGCGAAACAAAAACACCGCCTGGTTTTTATTATTTTTGAAAGAGTCACGAGTTAAAATGTCAAATGGTTCTACTTGGTTGTAATAATTAATAATGCTACTAAATCAAAAGTACGTACCTGCGCCATCATCTTTTTTGGGGATCCCTCCGTTTGGCCAACTAACTGTGACTGTTTGTAAACCATAGATAGTAAAGTAAAAGCAAAAAGGTTTTTTTGCTGATTGTACAACAATTATCGAATATGTGTCTTTATTAAGTAAGCCTAGTAATATGTAATAAGATAGGCCTGTATGACATAATTAACTTATTTTCACATAAGCTGCGCCCTATGTGTAAGAATACCTCCTATATTACGCCTATCATTGAAAAGTACTTAGCATTTAGAATATTTAATTCATCATTTTTATATCTATAGTACAACATTATTTGGACTACATGTGTGCAGTGTGGCACATGGCATGCAGTGGGGCACATGACATGCAGTGTGGCACATCACATGCAGTGTAGCTCATGATATGCAGTGTGGCACATGACATGCAGTGTGGCTCATGACATGCAGTGTGGCACATGACATGCAGTGTGGCACATGACATGCAGTGTGGCATAAGCATGTCAGGTCGAGTTAATGTAATTGATGGTTCAACAAGGGTGACTCCACGTGATGCAGTGTGTACATTTAATACTCTTGCAGTATGCGTGTAAAACCAGTTTTTATTGTTTTATATTTTTGTGTATGTACAGGCGATCAATACATGAACCAACATAAACCTCTCTTTGTGATTGCTCCTAACCTAAATCAATATATTTCTTGGATGACTGTATTAGACAGAATGATTTTAATAATATTTACTTTGTAAGATAGTTTATTGTTTATTTTTCCCTTGAGACTACAAACTGGATCTGTTACCGTTGTTATGTAAATAAAACAATTAAATTAAATTGGAATATATCTTTTTAATTTTATTTAAGCACAAGCGTATGCACCACACGCGTGTGGTGTCCAACGATTATATACATATACCTATAGGTAATGGTGCACATTACATTAGTAACTGATTAGATCTCCAGATCACAACATAATTATTATTTAATATTTCAAAAATTATATCTAAACAACAGACGCAAAACAACGCACTTGTTTATCACTACTACGCTCTGGTCCCTGGTTTCCTCCCTACCGTACCAACATAATGCAAAAACAATAATAAAAACACATTTCTATGAAATCACACTTTCCTTACCAATATTGTGTATAAACGTTGGAAGAACATACCCCAAAATGTATAGAATAAATTACTACATAATCCACTTTCGGTGGGTAGTAATTTGGTCTTCACATTTTAGATTCTGAACTGTAAAATATAATACAATAAAAGCATAGGCACTTAAAAACCTACACAAGAGTCCACGCCACAAAGTCCCGCGGCAAAACAAGGACCAAATTTTTTTTAATCCTTGTGTCTATCGACATAAAGCTTAAATTCGAATGCTGTTGGCGACTGAAGTGCACTTTTCACGCGACCTCTTTGCTGGCGCGGACTCTATCAAACATTATTGTTGTCTAAAAATATCTTAAATAAAATGACAATCAAATAAAATAATAATATAAAATTTGCATATAACAATTACTGTATAAATGAGGATTATAAAAATGCAATTTACTACGGGTGAGGTTTGAATTTGCGAGGCTTGACATAACTATTATTCGTACGCTGCGAACACACTTTAATCACGTCGCAAAGAAATTATTATGATTTCAATTTAAATGCAAAATAACATATGAATTAAATTAAAATGTGATTATTAGGTGTTACATTACATCAAAACTGATTTGAAAAACGTTATATATTGACTGCACACTAAAGACAGTATACTATAACACTGAAATTAAATGATAAGATAAGCTGATTCCTTAACTAGACTCTTCCTTAGGTTTGATATAACAAGGCACTGAATTGTAGGACAAATAAACTAAGGGCCCTTACAGACGGTTAGCACCAGTCAACAGTAGAAATGATTTCAGACGTCATCCGCCATACAACCGTCGAAGCTTCGACGGCACACATCTATGCATTGTGGGCCGACAGTGGGTCTATCGCGTATGAAAAATTCGCTAGACTAGGCCTTTTATAAGACTACAATCAAATCTAGAAGGATTGGTACGACCCGTTTGGAACAGTGGTAGTGAACGCTGCCTTTGGTCCAAGGGTTGCGGGTTCGATCCCCGCACAGTACAAACATTTGTGTGTATGAACATGTCCTGTTTGTATTGGTCTGGGTGTTTGTATGTATTATAAGTATGTATTTACAAAAGAAAAGTATTATATGTATATATTTGTAATTCCGCTGTTGATTCTGATATCCGTAACACAGGTGCTTGATCTACCTATCTCGTAGTCAGATCAATGTATGTGATGTTGTGAAATATTTATTTATTTATTATTTATTAGTAATGTTTTAACGTGATATGTCAAAATGTGAATTTGACTAACGAATCGGTCAATGCTGCTAAAGTTAGACTCCGACTACCTTATTACAAAATGCTATCTAAAGTTATTACCGTACTAAATATCAAGCCGTCTCGTTTCAATTTTAACATGCAATGTTAAAAGGGGCTGGACCAACTTTGGTTCCGGAACTATTCTTAGATCGCGTTTTATAATAAGGGGACGATAGTATGCCATCTGGCGGATTTTTAGCACGCAATAGTCCACTCTGTAATCACACGATATCAGCAGCAGGCATTGACTTGAACCTGATAACGGAAGGCGACTGTCCTGATGACTACCATCCTTCTACAAGAACCCTAAGACTTTGCCCACCAATGGAATGTGTAATTAATAAGGGTCATATTAATGTTTGTTAAAACTTTCTAAACTAAAACGGTGTTATAAGGCAGTTTTCATTCTTTTTTCGAAAATTTTGTGTGATTTTTTTTTGTTTCACACGTCAAAACTGCTCTATAACACCGCTTTAAAAAAAAGTTTATAAAATAAAGCCCTAGTGTTTATGAATCCTTCCTACTGACTATACATATACTTTTCTTACAGTAACTAAAGTAAACTGCATTTTCATAATAACGAAATAACATCTATTGTAACAACCGATCAACACGTAATGAACGAAAATGACACTTTCTCTTTAGCTGCCCACCTCTAAGCGTATTAAAGAATTATAGCTGGCTTTAAAGTGACTGGTTCCAAGCAGTTATCGAGGGAATGAAGTGGCTTGGTGAATAATAATATTAAAATGCAATTGTTTTGAGCGGACTTTTCTTTCGGCATAGAAATAGATAGGGTTTCTTTTATTTTGTCTTGCTAATTTTAATATCTGTATTTGCGAAATAATTAGGTAAAAATAATCTACAAAAGTTGCGTAAGAGTAAGTACCAAACCCTAAAAAATAATACCAATAAAAAATAATCATGGACTTTTCGAAAATTAAAATGCTCCTTACATGGTGAAATACACTATAGCTCTACCGCCAAAAAGTCGACCTCGCGAGCTCGAGTGCGCTTGACCAATTCAAAAATATTATATTCTGTTTAGGCCAATCAATCAGTCGGATGTCGACCATCGCCGTCACAGACCAATAAGATTAACGTTCGCTGCTAGAACCGTTCGACTGCGCGAGCTCCAAAGATAACTTTTTGGATCGGTCAAGCACAGTCGCCCTCCGCTGATGGGACCCTGCGGGCCATAGGAGAGTCGACTTTGTGGCGGTAAAGCTATAGTCATAGTAAATCATGGAATAATAAAGTTTGTAATAAAAATGCATAAATCAACCACTTCACTGTAAAGCCGAGCGCCGTGTACTAAATACTGTACTTAAAAATAGATCCGTCCTAATCTATAAGTCCTACGCATCCATACGAGTTTGTATAGGATTTTTACAGATCTACAAAAGTCGAGGAACTGCAAACTGCGCAGAGAACAATCGCAACTAACACTTAGCCACGTTACAACTACGATAATAACCAGTGTGTTTCCACTAAATCTGTTCAAAGATTTCGTTATGCGTACGGTGAAACATTTCTTTGCAAAGAAATTGAGTTTCTGTTTCTATAGATGAAAACAATGGGGTGCACCGTGATTGAAAAATCAGAAAGATTGTGTTACGTAGATGTAAGGTCCATAGACTTAGAATGGCCGCCCTGGTAAGGTCCAACTTCAACGTCATTGGTAGTTTTATACGCAACAATGGGGGCTATCACGGTTGAAAAATCCCCTATATGGCGTACTATAGGACGTTGGACTGTTGGACCTCAGTCCAACAGTACGCCATCTAGCGGATTTTTCACTCACTGTCATTTTCTCCAGTCATGTCAGAAAATGACCAATTTTGGCTGTAATAAAAATTGAAATACTAATTTTACTTCAAGAAAAAAAAAAATTATTTCACAAAATCCACAGCGATTTTGTGAAATAAATACATATTTTTTCTTGTTTATGGACCTCACGTCTACGTAACGCCATCTAGCCGATTTTGCATTTACGGTTAAAACAAAATAATTATTAGGGACAGATTCCCTTTCATATAAGGTTTCCTTGATATAAATGAAACTCATATCTATTACACTGTCACTCAGTGTAATTTGGCATTTTATTTAATTTACTATAAGATTTTCGTAATAAAAAATAGGACGTTAATGCCAGGGGTATAGTTGTAGTACTACTTACTAAGTATTAGATAGTCATATGGAATTCACTATTACCATAACGAAATCTTATTACAGGACTAGTAGAAACCCACCTCAAAGTACAGTTTTTGAAAACAACAACAACATTACGATAAAAATGGCATAGACAACAGTCTTTCACAACATCCATAAGTGACACCTAAATCACATAAATAAGAGTCATACAAAGGGACCACTATGGTTTGTAGAAAGTATTTTTTATTTTAGACCTTAATGTTTACTTTGAGAAAGGAAAATAAGGTATTTTTAGTTTTCTCTTCATATGCTTCTTAGTTATGTTTCTAAATCAAGTTTACAATAGGTGGCGGCACGCTCCAGTTTTCACTAAAGGCGGGCGCGTGCGCATACAAATCTGATATGATACTGTAAATTCGACAATTCACGGAACTTCTGATAGGCTCGACATCTTACAGTACAGTCTGGGTAAAAAGCTGAACGCCCACTAAACATGAAAATAATGCATAAGAACTAGTTAAAAAATAAAGAAAAGATAAGTTAAAAAAAAAAGGAGGCAAAATTAAGAAGGTCTTTACCATAACTGTACAATTTGTGACATTTTGAAACACATATCTGTTCATTTGAAGTAATACATACACACTTAAAACTAAACGAGAATTTGAGTCGGTTTCTACAGCTTCATCGCGATCTACTGTTATACAGTTTTGAGACCACAACATAACTCTACAGGCATAGACATACACTCTAAACAGACTGTGCCTTTTCATCGAAAGCCATACTTGTAAAACTCCGCGAAGCCAATACTGGGCTGACGTGACGTTCTTTCTCTACCGCACCCGAATAGAATCTGCGTCAGGGCCAGTTGGCTCTCTTTTACACTCTATGACGTTTTTAGGGTTCCGTAGCCAAATGGCAAAAACGGAACTCTTATAGATTCGTCATGTCTGTCCGACTGTCCGTCCGTCCGTATGTCACAGCCACTTTTCTCCGAAACTATAAGAACTATACTAAAAGAGATTTATTTTGTTAACCGCATTACGAAAAAATAAAAAAATGGGGGGTCTATACTTGAAACTGAAACTCAAAAATGTTTTTTTCATCAAACCTACACGACACTATGAATAGGTGTTTAAAAAATAATGTTGAGGTTTGTAACATCATTTTTTTCTAAACACAATACTTTGCGCAAGAGACGCTCCCAAAGTGGTAAATTGTGTCGTCGTCGTCCCCCCCCCAACTTCTATAATAAATGAATAATGAAACTAAAAAAAATATACGATGTAAATAATCATGAAAACTAACAACGAAAATTGGTCCATATATCTTACTTGCTGCTACGGAACCTTTCATGGGCGAGTCCGACTCGCACTTGGCCGGTTTTTTCCGATAATGGCACATTCCGTTTAAAGCGTGCGTTTACTAGTTCCATGGCTACAGATCGTATACTGGGTACTTGATGCACATAATCGATACAACATAATATAATATAATAGAAAATGTAGCACTTATTTTCTTTAATAAATAATAAAAATTGTATAAGAACAAGCAGTCACAAAAAATCATAAAATGATTATGTATACATTTGTATTCAAATCTTCTCAAATTCAATTCAAATTGAAACTATTTATGTGCATCATCATGTAGGACATAAAATATTTGACTGAAAAAAAAACGCATTATAAATCTGATTTAAGATTTCTAATGTTTATTTATAGAATAGGTAATTAGTTATGAAATTAAATCATAAAACAAAAAAATGTCAACGTAATAATAATTCAATTCATATCCTTAAACAACAAGAAGCTCAATAAAAGCTAAAGAAAATGGCATTTTTATAATCACTTAGTAATTTATTAAACTACAAAAATATTTCTCCTTACTTTTACTAAGACGATCAATTGATTGTCTAATTTATGACTTCATATAGCATTTTCATCCTATTAGTTATCATATCATCATATAAAATTGTGATTTCAAGCTATTTTATTACTATGTAATATTGTAGTTTATAACGAAAACTTAGAAACACACTCTATAGTCATCATTGCACATGAAAACTAATACTATCTAATTAACTAAGGTAAAATAATACTTCATTAGTAACTGGATGACATTAGCCAATCAATCGATCTAGACCGGACGCAAGCAGACCACTCGCGTTCATATTTTAATGATGAACACGATAAATACAGATGCCAACACTAATCGCAATAACAAAGCAGTATGCACACATTAACAAGATCCAAGGATGTTCCAACAATTTTCATACAAACAGTCCATGTTAAAAACCCTTGTATAAACAAATAACTAAAACCTTTGCGTAACACTTGCGCGATTCAATCAACTCTCAGCGCCATCTATTGTTACAATTTGTAACTACCTAATACAAAGTATACTTTACCTATATTTTAACTAAAATACTGAGATATATTAAATTTCTTTAGCGCCAAACTTGCGTCTCAGCTCAGATGACCACTCTCCTTTACTTTTATTTTCAATGGCCTCGAACTTAGACTGTGTGCACGAATTGTTGGAATATCCCCAGATTATTTAATGTGTGTACTATAATTATCAAGTCCCGGTTTGTACACGAGTGGCCCGCCTTAAGCGGTACAAACGGTTCCTCCAATTTAATTACAAACATTTAGGCTTGTCCTTCCAAGAGGGGTTCACGACATCTATACACGAATAAACGTTGGCGGATTCGTTTGCACAAGTATTTAGTGCAGAGTACGTTACTTGATATGAGTTCAATAGAAAATTCAGTCGATTAAGTTAAAAAATTGGTTAGGAAGCGTCCAAGCGAATCCGCCAACGGAGTTAGGGCACGTGCAACACTCACCTACGGCTAACCGGACAATTCACAGAGATCATTTCTTTTTGACGGTCGAGTTACTGGTACAACTACTCGAGCGCGTTTGAACTCCGTCCTTCTTCAGGAGACTGACACCGAACGCGGGGCATTTCTTCCGGAGCGCCTTTATTTTGTACAACTTATTGCCTTGCGAGTTGTTCGTCTCCTCGAAGTTGTCGGGTGTGACGTCAGCGGTGATGACGGAGTTGGATATGATTTCCATCGGCTCTGGGCTGTTCGACTTGTCCCTTTTCCGTCGGAACCTGAAGGGAGTTTCTAGGGAATCCGCGGATATATTGGTGACGTTCGTGTCGCTGGAAGACAGGTCCTGTGTGGATTCTAGGTTAGATTTGGGGATGTTATTTTTGGGGAGTTTCTTGCGCGAGTTCGAGTTGGAGCGGACGAGGAGTTTCTTCCGAGTGGTGGAGTTGGGGTTGGTTTTTGTTTGAGAGACGGATTTGAGGTTGGGTTCGGAGGGAAGGCGGTTTTTGCCGTTGAGGTGGCAGTTTTCAGTGAGTGCGGAGAGGGTTGAAGTGACGTTGCTGAGGGAGTTGGCAACGGCTGTGTCGCTGGACGTTATCTTGGCGACTGTTTTCCTGGTGAAGGTTTTTAAAGGGCTCGCGCCGTGTGTGTAGGGGAGGGCGGGACGAGCCAGATTGGCGCGCTGGCCGTGGAAGCTGCTTTTATGACCTGTAAAAGGTTTCACCTGTGCTAGTTTGTTTGTGGTGGAGTTGGCACTTCTAGTTGGCGGGAAGGTGGACGTCTTGGCCGCGTAGGACTTGAGGGTGGTGTTGATGATGCGCGGCTGCGGCTTGAGGTTGGTGTTGGCGGCGTTGCGGATGTTGTTGGTGGGCAGCATGTAGGAGCCCTTGGCGGTGAACACCGTCTTGGTGGGCAGCATGGGCGTGGCCGTGGTCTTGTACTTGCCGATCACTGACGTCACGTTGTTCTCGTAGTCTGTCTCGTTCGCATTCAACACGTTTGCGTTATCCAGCTGAAAATAAACTATTGTTAAACCCATATTTGTTCAACAACCGGGGGGAACGGACGTTTAAAATTGGCAGTGTACTGATGTCGCCATGGGAGGCGGCGATCGCTTATCATCATGTGATCCGTCTACTCGTCTGCCACCTATCACATAAAAAGGAGAAGTCCTTGCAGTAACTAGATAGAGGTCTGTGAACTGTCAAAGGAGAACTACGTCCAGCAGTCTAATAAATAATCTTGTGGACTGCTGGCTGATACCACAGAAGGTCGGCAAGCTGATATCGATATTGAAGAGTACGCTAGGTCGTGCCGTAGGTTAACGCCTAGTACCGAACCTACAGTCCGTAAATTGTAACTTGATTAGAATGGTGTTACAGAAAAATGATCTTTAGGTCTGTAGTAATAATAATCAATGGAATGAAACTTAGTGAAAACGATGAACCTGATGTAAATTAGAATGACAGCCATTGGTGTTACAGAAAAATGATCTTGTGTATATTACAATGTCAAGTGACAACTGTCACACAATTCTAATCAAGCTATATTTTAGGGTGTATAGGTATCGTTGGAAAGACGTCGTCGAGACTGATCAACGCGAGCTTCTAGAAGTGTTGCAAGTTCGACCGAACTAGCCCTCTCTTCTACTACTTTTGTCTTTGTAGAAATCTCTTGTTTCGGTGGCCAAGACTCTGATCGTAAGTATGGAGCAAGTTAGCAAGTACCTTGTTGATGTGCTTGTTGTGCAGTATGGTCTGCAGCGAGACGGGCTTCTTGTTAATCTCGGGACAAGAAGTGGTGCAAGATAGACCGAAGTAGCCCTCTCTTCTACTTCGTTTGTCTTAGTAGAGATCTCTTGTTTCCGTGGCCAAGACACTGTTCGGCTCGCTGAGCCAGCAGAGCAAGTGAGCAAGTACCTTGTTGGTGTGCCTGTTGTAAGATCGACCGAAGTACTCTTCTACTTCTTTTGTCTTTGTAGAGATTTCTTGTTTCAGTAGCCAAGACTCTGATCGTAAGTGTGGAGCAAGTTAGCAAGTACATTGTTGGTGTGCTATGGTCTGCAGCGAGACGGGCTTGTTGTTAATCTCGGGACAAGAAGTGCTGCAAGATCTATCTTGCACCACTTCTTGTCTTGTGGTGTCTTGAAAAGTGGGCTACAAGGGTCTACGCAAGTAGCCCACTCTTCTACTTATTTTGTCTTAGTAGAGATCTCTTGTTTCCGTGACCAAGACAGTATTCGGCTCGCCGAGCCAGTGGAGCAAGTGAGCAAGTACCTTGTTGGTGTGCTTGTTGTGCAGTATGGTCTGCAGCGAGACGGGCTTGCCGAGGAGCTCGGGCTCGGGGCGCGGCTCGGGCTCGGGCGCGTCCCA
This sequence comes from Marasmia exigua, assembly GCA_019059595.1. Lineage (NCBI taxonomy): Eukaryota > Metazoa > Arthropoda > Insecta > Lepidoptera > Crambidae > Marasmia > Marasmia exigua. The sequence continues at coordinate 12,452,102 of CM032488.1, forward strand.
GTAGACGCCGCGCGCGCACACCGGGAACGCCGTGACGCCGTGCCGCCGCCGGTACGCCTCGCCCTCCGCGTGCATACGGGGCTGAATGCTGGCGGAGACACACAAATAATAATAATAATAATACGTGTTGGCTCCGCCTCCACGCACGACTCCCAAAAATCCGGGACATAATTTCCCGAGGTTATGGATCTAACGACAAAACACAATAATAATAATCCTCCAACCGATTTCGGCTAAGGCGGCCAATCTCAACGATCAGCCACTTACGCAGGATATATTGTATTGTTTGTTTTGTTTCGTATGTGGCCAAAGGTTCCAAGGAAACTTGGTTTCAATTGTGGCCAAAGGTTCCAAGGAAACTTTGTTTCCATTGTTTTCTACTCACTTCTCGAGAAACCACTGCTGATGACCGATGACGGAGCCCGGGCGGCAGACGCGCAGCCAGGCGATGGACTCGCGCGCCGTGAACCCGTGGTGCTTCATCATGTAGCACGCGATCAGCGTGCCGGTGCGCCCGAGACCCGCTGTCAACGGGAGAATATGCTATGTAGACACTTCTATTTTCTACTTAAGTGTCCAGAATCTTCTAAACCCTAAGATCACTCATATAGTAGGACTAGTTGCCCGACCTCACTTCGTTTCGGGATATTAGTTCCACTCAGATATCTTGAGTCTAAGGTGTTTCGAGAACGTGTTAAGTAAAACCAGTAGTTAGTAGAGACATGTTGTATTAAATTTAATTATTCATTAAATTCCACGGACACTGGTTCCGTGCCTTTTTTGTACTTATTCTTTTTTAAGGGTCACAAATTTTTTACATTTTCTACGCGACAAAATTGAATTAAATAAAATTACAATTGCTTAAGTTTAGGCAGTCATGCATGGTTATCGTTAGTAGGATAAATTTAGTGTAATTGTAAGTGGGTTTTTTATGTCTTTTGGGGGTAGAGGGTTGGTTTTTACGTAGTTTATGGGCTTCAGAGGGGAGGGTTTTGTTTGCAAGTTTGCCTAAAACCGCGTCATCACCCCGGCGGATGGCCATTTTGAGGTTATACTCGGTGATTTTTTCGATGCCATGGATATTAGACGTGCTGTGGCGTCGTAATAAATAGTATAATTGTTTGCCGAGAGGTTGTAACCCCGAAATTGTTTAAAATAGATCCGGTTTAGTAGCTTAAATTAAAATCGATTGGCGTCGCTAGTGTGCCCTACCCGTCACTTTAAGTTACGGTGCAAGACTAAATACGGCTATGCTACACCACTATACCAACAGATGGCGCTACGTGTGGATTGTATCCTGCAAGCGTTTTGTATTTTCGGATTGCGTATAAGCGTTGCCGCTGTCTGTCTGTAGGATTTAGCTCTTTATAAATACATACTATAGATGACAGCTAGTTTTGTAGGCCCCTGTTAGTGTGGTGGTCTCTTCAGTATTTCAGAAGACCAATTTGTCAGCCGTTTAAGGTTTTTGATCCTTTATATCAAAACTCATAAAAAAGTGTAATTTTTTAGATGCTTTCAAATAAATTGGACTTCCGAAATTTCCCGGGACCTCACCTCGAAGTAGACGATGATAGGGAACACAAAAATTAAACTACTGTTTTCCTGGAGCCCAATTCTCGGGTTTGTGACATTTCAAAAACATGGCGGATATCACTTGAAAATCATACAAAAAAACTATGTTTTAGTGATATATGTCGTATGAAAAGAAATGTCACGAGCCCGAGAATTGGGCTCCTGGGATGTCAACACAAAGCTACTTATGGTTACTTGAGAGGAGTTATAGGAACGTTGGAGGCCTATGCCTAGCAGTAGGCGTCTATAGGCTGAAATTATAATGATGATGAGAGGAATTAATAGTTCACCTTTACAATGCACAGCGACAGCACCCTTAGCCGCCTCGGAGATCCTTATAAACCGGTTCACGATCAGATCCGACGGGACTGATCCATCGACAAAGAACAGCTCTCTATGTTCGAATCCGTGCGCTGTAAACTGCCTCGCGTCGTAGGACTTCTTGTTGAGTCGCACGATGGTGGTCACGCGATGGGTGCGGAAGTACGAGTGGTAGTGAGCCGGGCTGTGTAGATGGTAGCCGCGGTCGATGCGCGAGCGGTGGTGCGGCCCGCTGAAGGCGAGCATCTTGCCGGGAACTATCCAATTCAGATCGCCGTTCTCCACTTTCTGGAAGGGATAAGGCAACATGTTTTATACAGATCTACCACTGACCGGATGGCGCAATTGGTAGTGACCCTGCCTCTTACGCCAAAGGTCGTGGGTTCAATCCCCACCCTGGACAAACATTCGTGCGATGAACACTTGTGTTTGTTCAGTGTCTGGGTGTAATATATGTATTTAAGTATATATTTGCGTTCCTCTGTAGTCTGATATCTGTAACACAAGTGCTTACGCTACTTAGTACGGAATCAGGTCAATGTATGAGATGTTGTGAGAATTATTTACCTATGGAATATGGAATTACCAAATTGCGTAAAGTTAAACTATGGACAACACGACCATGTTTTTTTTTTTCAAAATGAAAAATACCGTTATCTAGATTAGCTTTATAGGATTGTAAGAAAAATTGTTTTAGAATATTTTAAAAGATATTTAAGGAGAAATTTAATAAAACGTAGAAATCCCCGTGTGACGTCACAGCTCGATATGACAAATTAATGACGCCTTTGCTTACGTTGACAGTGACAGTAGTGAATAAGACAGAGAGAGTTAACTTTTTTTATTGTATAGCAAAGACATCACCTACGTAGAGCCTCAGGACTACGTCACTTCCTGCATTTTATCTACCTTTTATTTATTTGTTTATTCAATAAAAAAAACACATTTAATGAAAATTAAAAAATACGGGTCATTTCTTTTTTCTTTCTTTATTCGAAAAGCATATAAAAATGATAAAATATTTTTTGTCGTATTGTCCATTTGCCAAACTTCTTTGTTCGATTTTGACTTTAAGGTGACGGGTAGGGCACACTAGCGACGCCAATCAATTTTAATTTTTAGCTACTAAATCGGATCTATTTTATACAATTTCGGGGTTACAACCTCTCGGCAAATACTTATGCTATTTAAAAAATAACCATGAACAAATATTGGGTTCGTTTCTGTACCCGAAAAATTGATTGACGCCAAAAGTGGCCGCTTTTGGCATGAATCAAATTTTCGCTTACGAGTTGGACCCAATATTTTTGCATGGTTATTTAAAAAATATAATAAGTGTTGAGGTTGTAACCCCGAAATTGCTTAAAATAGATTTGGTTCAGTAATTAAAAATAAAAATCGATTGTCGTCGCTAGTGTGCCCTACCCGTCGCCTTAATGTCAAAAACTATAACGGTGAGAACCGTGTGATGGAATTTGACAGCTTGTAGGTGTAAAAAGCATGACTGTCCCTGAACCACAAAGTGCAATACTGTGACGTGTGCTATAGTCACACACATGTGAAGTTCTATGAAACATGGAGAAACATTTCATCATAATCACATTATTTATTTCATTATCTTTTAGCCCAGTAGTAGAAAAAGTAAGCTAGAAACGAAAGTAATTATCATTTAATCGAAAATAATCCTAAGCTAGTGAATAAATTCACACTTAGGGCCGATTCCACCAATCTTAATCCGATACAAAATCTATTATTTTTTTTATATGAGAGGTGACAGACGAGCAGACGGATCACCTGATGTTAAGCAATTCCACCGCCCATGGACACCCGCAACACCAGTGGAGTCACAAGTGCGCTGCCAACCTTTTCCCCTTCCCCCCCATTGAACCTCTGGTAACCTCACTCACACGGCAAAACAGCGCAGGCGCTGCTTCACGCCGGTCTTCTGTGAGGTATATATGTGTGTGTTAGGTAGGTATGTGTGAGGTATCTATGGTATAGCGCTGTCATTGTATACAAATCCGACGTTATACCATAGATTTATCCACGGCTAAACATTGGACGAATCGGGCCTAAGTTGATTTATTATGGACTTAATGTAGGGATTTGATATGCGCAGTAAATCCACAATGTCAGAAGTCTGAGCGAGTAAACACAATACTAATTGACGTAAACTGATGTAGGTGTATTTAATGGCGTTATTTATGGCTCTATTACTTAATGTTTATTGAAATCGTGCACTTGATGATTTACTCATAAATGTTATTTTACTAAATTAATGATCACGACATTTTGATCTCCTAGTACCTACGTTGGATTTTATAGCTGTACTTTGCCAATGTTAATTACCTACGTTGTCTAGCTAAAGTATCTACTTCCGCCTGATTTCTGCTCATCTAGTACTTTAAAAGAACTAATCGAATGGACAACATTTCAAAATTGCTAAGCTCTGAAACAAAAAATACCAATTCTTTATTTACTTTTCCGCTGCTCGAATATATATTTATTCATTTTGTATATTGCTTATTTACTGAGAAAAAAATTAAAAACTAAAAAACGTAAGATGACGTCATCGGACAGCAGAATGTAAAATATTTCTTTGCTTAGCACATTATAGTTTTAAATTTACGAAATGCCAAACCCATGACATACAACTGTCAAAAAAAGACAACTTGTCAACGTTGAATGAATGAATGACGTTGACAATGTTGACACTAGTATTATTTACCTTTGACAGTAGTACCTTTTTTTTATTAAAACAATGATAAGCAAAGGAATATAGCTGTATTCAGCCGTCCGATGACGTCATTTGGCGCTTACGTCTATTTAGAATATGAAGAATTTCAATAATTATTTTATACATGAAAATGGACAAATTTTGAAAAAAGAAAAAATATGGGTCTGTTCATTTTATGTCTTTTTTCATATAAAAGAACAATATGGACATGTTAAAAATATGAAATGTTGTCCATTATCAAGCTGTTTCATCTACCCTTTGTGTGATCCCAATCGACCTATTCAGAAACAGTCTTTGAGGACTGTTGTCCCAAACGCATAGACTAATAGTATATCATACTGGTCGAAAAGAAGTGTGCGTCGTGGGCAACTTTGATGCCGCTGGGCACGTTCACACAAATATATACCCCTGGACGCGTCACAAATATAGACAGTACATGACACATAGTTACCTCGTAGAACAGATACTGGTCCGCATCAAAGTGGTCGAAGTCAAAGAAATGAGCGTCGTGCGCCACTTTGATGCCACTGAGCACGTCCAATAGCGAGATGTCAAACAGCGGCGGCCCCCCGGACGCGTCGCGGAAGTTCAGCAGCGACCACTCCGAGCCATCTGTGAGCTGCTTGTATACCGCCGTGGGGTTACCGTTCAGGTATATTATCTGGAAGAAATATATTATCAGTTAGTTTATTTATCCAAAGCCAAAAGAGCCTTTACAGCCAAAGGTGTGCATGCCTCAAGTGGCAATAGGCAGGGTACATAGCAAGGAGAACAGGTGGCCGTTATGGCGGAAATGTCTTAGAGTGGAGGGCACGTACAGCAAGACGCAGCCGTGGCAGGCCACCCATATGTTGGACCGACGATCTGTTGAAGGTCGCCAGAATCCATTGGATGCGGGGGTTACAGGACCGATCTTTGTGAAGAACATTGGAGGAGGCCTATGTCAGAGGACGTCTATTGGCTGAAATGATGATGATGATAGTTTATTTATCTGGCCAGAGGCAGAATGTGTCTTATAGGTAACGCTTATTCTGAAATCACGGGCAATACAAGACATAGTGAAGTGACGCTTTGATCAGAATTTTTATTCGTGAATAGGAGTGTTAAGGATAAGGGAGGTATTAAAGATTCCATAGGGTCGACGACTTGACGTGCTCCGTAGAAAAAGCCCCCGACAGATAAGAAAGTAAATTTGTATTGGTAGAAAACATCGTGAGGAACGGAAACCAGCGTTTGTGTCACCCTGGTGTCACATCGGAAGAAGAGAGTAAGGAAAGTACACCTTGGGTTTTGTCCTTTAATATGTACATACTTGGCAAATTAACTACAGGACTGTAATTATTAACTATTTCACTAAGAATTACCTGCTCTATATTTATATTTATTATTCTCCAGTCTATAAAGTTTAATAATATCAAATTATGGCTTTACAACGTTCAAAACTTTCTTCCAAGCAAAAATTGTTTGCAAGTAAACCTCTAAATTGCAAAACCTAAAATTTCGCTGCGTCTAAAACAAAATGAGTTAGTATAAAAACGAAGTATGCACTAAAACGGCCATTGCACCAAATGTGGGTAGTCGCAAAAAGGTAGGTCGGTGGGCGGCCACGGCATAATGAGGGCAATTACTGACTATGTTTGACAACTAGCTAAAACTTTCACAGGGCATTCTGCTTATTGGCTTCCATAATATTGCACTGTCTTATTGATATTAAAATACACGTGTACATTTTCTACCTGCTAAGAGCGCAGATAGAAAGATCTACCTATAATAAAAGCAATCATCGTTTATCAATTATTGATTGAACAAGATGAAGAGGGATGCCTCTTATTACAAAACTCGATCTAAGAAAAGTTCAGGAACTAAACTCGTTCCAGCCCCTTTTAATATTTTGTGTAACAGGATGGCATAACTTTTAGTGCGGTATTAAATAAAGATCTCGGTTTATAATATAGTGTTCTGGGCTTTATTCATAAACGTTCAATAAACCTTTGTTAGCTAAAACAGTGTTATGGAGCAGATTTGACGTATGAAACAAAAAAAAAGCATACAAAATTTTCGAAAAGTTAATAAAAACTGCTTTATAACACCGTTTCAGCTAACAAAGGTTTAACAATTATTTATGAATAAGACCCTGTAATTTTATTATCATCGTAATAATTTCATTGAATAAGTCAAGAGACATCCAATGCTGGCTGGACATAAGCATTCCTAAGGGTCTCCTTAACACAGTTCGGCCCTATGCCGCCCAAGGAATTCCCGCGACCTAAAATATCGCCATAAAATAAATACATAACAAATATTCCCTCGTTTCGGAATAGGTTCAGTGAATATTTATAGTGGCAGTATTCTCTGAATATAATTGAATTGGAAAAAAATGTGTCAGCATTTCCATGACCTGTATGAGAGGTGACCGCAATATATAATCCTCTTTTCCATATATTTCGGTCATTTGTCATTTATTCGTATCCGCAGTAACATCAAATTTCAAATATCTACACCATTATATGATCAAAGAGGTATACCAATCTATCTTTGCTTTATTGTTATCAATCGTCTTATCGAATATCGAATTGGCAATCATCATATTATAGTAGACGTGTTTTGAAGTTAAGACCGCGATCATAAATAATACACACAGAAAGTCCGCTCTAGTCTACATTGATATCGATGAGGTCGTTGACTGTTTTTCCCACACACGCTCCGTAAAATTTGTCTCTACTCATGCCGAGATCACTATACGAGTTGCACGCGATGTAGGCAGCCGATGTTCATTGCCGAATATGCATTGAGTGAGAAAGTGATCTGTATGTAAGACAGACGCCGATTTCCATCTAAAACGTAACTACATAGATTTCAAAATTGCTTTAATATTTTCAAATTAACTTTTTGATCAAGTTTATTTTAGGTTGAAATGAAATGAATGTTTTCATTTAATTTAAGAAATCAAATCAACCATAAAAACATTTCCACTTATTGCTCAATCGCGTTAAATGTCGGTAATTAGCTTCACACTATACAGTGTGAGTCTTGATTAAGTGCGCATATCAAAATCAAGGAAACTACACCCCATTTTATCGACAGAAAAAAATATTTGCATTTTTTATGTTTTTTATAAATCATGAAAAGTTTCACTTAATTATAAATTTAAAGGATTAGTTTTCTTGGATATTTTTACTTCATGGGTTCGGCTTATTATTAGACATCATCACAAAATTTATTCAACTGTGATTTTTTTTTTTGGATTCGCAGGGGGAATGCCGCCGGCTCAAGAGATGAGCCGACTACCTTATGCATGCCAGACCCAGGGCGTCGGCCGGGTTTTGTGAGGGTCTCCCTTGGCGGGGGGCTTCTCCCAAAGAGAAGCCAGGCAAAGGCATACCCAATAAACCCCCTGCGGTTCTGCCTCATCGCCCATATTGGGGAATATCATGGTGATACAGCCGAAGCCTCCCTCCACGATATTTCCCGAACGTTTTATCTAAATTAAGACGATTTATCTAAATAGGGTCAACAGGTGCAACTCATAATTAAAAAAAAAAAACCGTCGATACAATGGAGTGTAGTTTCCTTGATTTTGATATGTGCACTTTATGAAAACTCACACTGTAGAAAATTAGCTCTTAATTGTCAATATTAGTATATCATAATATCACAAACGAGTTTAGATTCACCAAGTAGAGTTCGAACACGTCGAACATTAGATCAATAAAATAAAATTCCTTAAAAGACGTGGCATCAAAAATGTGTTATTAAATTAAGAGCCATATAAATAGTACAATTTGTGCTTTCAATTATTTCTACATTACTCGTATAGGTTGTGAATATGTGTTAATAAAAACATCGATATTTAAATCTATTTTTTTATTGGTTTAATTACATATGTACCACAGAAACTACGTCCGTGCCTTCGTTTGCTAGTAGTTACATAATTTGTTTGCTTATAATAATAAAAATAATATTTACGCCCGTAAGCGTAACCAAGTGGACAAAGCAAAAGAGTCAGTTTTTCGTTGCAATTTCACCTTAACAATGCAATCCTGAATAGATTCGCTACTAGACTAGTCTACAGTTGTTTATTGGCCACATTGTGCTCGTGTAATCTCGCACTGGGCCATTCGTTAGCGACCACGCAAATTTTTATTATGTCAGCTCTATAATAAACTGCTCGGCACGAAAACTTGACCAACGTAATTTTCATATAAGCGTTCTCTACTTCATATACGACCGTGGTAGAGCCACACCAGGCTCGAGCGGAGTGATACCACGGCCTCACAGTAAGCCGGCGTGAAGCAGCGCTGCGCTGTGTTTCGCTGCGTGAGTGAGGGTAACGGAGGCCTAATCCTAAGTTTAAAGGTTGGCAGCGCACTTGTGACTCCACTGGTGTTGCGGGTGTCCATGGGCGGCGGCAATTGCTTACCATCAGGTGATCCGTCTTCTCGTCTGCCATCTATGTCATTAAAAAAAATACAAACAAAATGTATATTACAAATCGTATAGAAGGAAAATACCCCAGATATCCTGGTATGAGGGCAGGAGAGTTGATTCCAAATTCATATACGATTTTATGCAACAATGAAGGCGATAGTAGTTCTGTGGACAATTACATGAAAAACGTGTCGGTCGTTGATCCAAAAACTTGCTCCCCTGGATTACTGTCTATGTATGTATGTGCGTATTTCTACCAATAGCTCGGTGGTGAGGGAGAACAAAGTGAGGCAACCTGATCGTTTCTGATTTGGTCGCTTCATTTTAATCCGTCCCGTTTAGTTTGAAGGAGACACACAGCGCGTGTGAAAGAGATTGAAACTCCGATTCGGTCGTAACATCATCATCATCAGCCTATCGCAGTCCACTGCTGGACGTAGGCCTCTCCAATTGTTCGCCACCGTGATCTATCTATGGCTTCTCGCATCCAGCTCTTGCCAGCCATCCTGCGCAGATCGTCCCCCCACCTAGCCAGAGGGCGCCCTACATAACGTTTGCCAAGACGCGGTCTCCACTCAAGAACTTATTTACCCCATCGACATTGCTCACCGGATTAGCAAGCTGAAGTGGCAGTGGGCTGGCCATATTAGCCGCAGAACCGACAGCCGGTCGTAACGTCCGCTTGAAATTAGGCAGTCTGATTCCTCTGTCAAGGGTTGAATGGTCCAAGCGTCCGAGCTAGGCTACGGCTTTGGACGCAACCGGAAAGTGGTTCTTGGTAAGCTAGGGGTTTCTCTTATTATCCATTATAATTTGTGGTTATATCCATTGTAAATATCAATTTTTGAAACGTAAATATTACTAAGATAAACCTTCTGTAAGTACTTATAGGATTTTTTTATATGTACTTAAATGAAACACTAAAGGACACGTTTGTATAAACCTTACCTGATGGCCGATTACGTAATAAGAAGTAAAACTTTAATAGACTTACTGCATAGCAAATTAAATTGTAGAACTTTGTATTACAATAGAACAACGTCGAACCCACTGTTTTACACAGGGGCATAAAGCCGGCTTCATGGTACTAACTTTGAATGAACTAATAATAAAACTTAATATAGGCACAGTGAGTGACATACCTATTCTATCAAGCAAGACTAGTAGAGAATTAACAAAGGCATCTTTCATATTGGACCTCCCATGAAAGTGACCGGCCGACACATTTTTTTTTTCAGATGTGTAGTACTAGCTGTTTCGAACGAAAACACGGACTCATTCCGTGCTATAATAACTTGGCAGTTAGAAAATTCAATATTTTCAACCATTTGATAATTTTTCAAAGAGTTAGAACATGATGAATATTACCAGAACTTATAAATCTAAGGGTATGATAGTCATGACAAGGGTCTGTATTTATCTTACCGTAGACAAATACCGGAACTGTTATACAAATAAATAATAATTACCGTATTGGTTATTATAATTTGCCCTGGCAACATTTATCCTACTCTATTCCAGCTCTTTGAAAAATTAACAAATGTATTAAACAATCGAAATTTCGAACTCATATAACTTGGCTCACAGGAATCCTACAACTTCCGTGCAATAATAACTATGACTCCTAATAGCTTAGTTCTATACATCTGTATCAAACATTTTGCCGGCCGGCACATTTTTATCTTCTTCTTCTCAGTCGTACACTCCTATCGGAGTGGTCGGATTATGGATTGTCTGTACGTTGGGTAGCGGCTTTGCGAGACCTCTCCATCTTTTTCTGTTTGCTGGCACTGCGTGCACATTCGTCAAGGAACACTTTGTAGCACACTTGATACTGTCTGTCCACCGTTGTAGGTGATCTGCCTCGGGAGCATTGGCGCACATTCTCATGGAGGGCGACATAGTAAAATAACAATTGTAAAACATATAGAGCCTGAATGATCTCCTTAATGAAAAGAGTAACGGTTATGTAGCCTCACATTTACTATAGTAGCAGTAATAGGACCCAAATTGGACCACTTATGTTGACCTAGTCTTCATGTCTATTTTTATTCTATAAATGGCCGATTAGCTTGAGTTACGACTAACGCCATTTACTCACCTACTCGTGGCTATTGGAGTCGCAAGTAGGCTTAATTGGTGTTATTGGAGGACCGCTGTTTTATTAGGATGAATGACGGGAATTATATTGTAATCGGACCTATATTAGGGAAAAAGGGAAATACACTCATAGGTAAAGACCACACATCAGGTTACTACTATCTGTCGAAATTCCTCAAATAATATTCAATCGAAAGTGTTTGACGTTTAGGTGAAAATCGACTAAAGGAAATTTTACTAGACGTGTGTAATTCTTTACTGAAACGACTCAGTGATCCGATTCAGCCAAACGATACACTGTTCCGAATCTCTAATATCAGCTCCGAATGTATCATTCGACTCAAATGGAATCTCGAGACCTATTAAGTAATCAGTGATCTCGAGTCCGAGAGAACCGAATGATCCGATGAGCCGAATGAGCTGAATGATCCGAGTGCGGCGAAAGAGCGGAATGATCCGATGAGCCGAATGAGCTGAATGATCCTAATGAGCGGAATGAATCACGGATCTATCTGAAAGTTGATGTTCTAAATGAAGCGTTTTACTGTTCCGCATCTCTGCACTGATCCAGATGCAAATGTTCCAATCTTTTGAAAGATACGTTTTTACCAGGTCTAAATTTGACAGTTTTGTATACTTCGATATGTGGCTGTACGTAGTTGGACTAATAATGTAGGACACCCACTCGTTAGACTGCTGATCTTATCAGTACTTAAGAAAGAAGAAAGAAAGAAACATTTTATTGACCATCACGATACATAATGGATATGACAGGATGAGGAAAACCAACATCTATCGACCAGCTTGAAGGAGTCATATACGAGTAGCCTAATAGACGGCTAGTGATTGATCGTTTTATAAATGTATCTACTATATAATAATCCGATAAAATAAATAATCTGGTAATAAATTTATACATTTGTAATTCCGCTGTTGATATGACACAGGTGCTTGAGCTACCTATCTCGGAGTCAGGTATGTGATGTTGTGAAATATTTATTTATAATCTTTCCGATAAAACTAAAAACAGGAGCCCAATTCTCGGGATGTTCGATATAAAAAAACATGGCGGATGTCGCATGAAAACCATACAAAAACGATGTTTTTGGGCATATACATATGTATGATGAAATAATGCCACGTCTAGAGAATTGGGCTTTAGGTCACGCTGATGATAATGCATCAATTTTCAAACCTTCGCAAAAATATATTTCTTTTCGCCCCATTAATAAATGAGCCGATCAAGATGTGTATGAAAATTAAAATAGTATAAAATACGAATAGGCAAAGGTGTTAGAATTTTGTTCGGACTCGGATCTTATTTTTAATCACGTGACGTAAATTACTGACAAGGACTTTGCCAAAGACTCGCCAATCATTTACAGAAAGTAATGTTTTCGAAGTACCTATGTAAAAACAATTGATCTTCAATTTACGATTAAATAAACATTTTATGTGAATATAGTATTTTAAACCATTGCAACACTTTCCTGTATCCAAGTAAGCAAAATAAACAACAACATGATCCCGTTTGAACCTTCGCAATGCTTACCTACCAAATTAGTCGCGAGAAAGTCTAGTAAAAACCGATTCACAGTCACATTCAGATCCCTCTTGATGCATACATAATGCACAATAATAATGAAATGGTCGGCGCTTCTTCTGAACACCCGCCACATTGTATATTCATCGCTTTCAGACGAATTGCACCGAGAAAAAGGAAAATTATACTGAATAATAAAAAGCAACGTTTATTTTTTCTATTAGAAATTAAGTTGCGTAAATTTTTTCTAGGTATCTGATTCCTATTAACCCCTACCTACATATCACACAGATAATATTGATAGATATAGGTTTAGGTGTGCACGGATTGAGGCCATGGGACGGTATAGAATACGAGCATATTAATAAATTAACGGAAAACTTTTATTATTTATGATAATGGCGACGAACCGATGACATAAATAAACCTTCGTATTTATATGAGAATCACACAGACAGCAACCAAAATTAAGTACCTATGCCAGCATTAAGTATATTAACGATTAGTCGAGTACGCAGAACAATCTTCAGTTCTATATTAACGATTAGTCGAGTACGCAGAACAATCTTCAGTTCTATATTAACGATTAGTCGAGTACGCAGAACAATCTTCAGTTCTATATTAACGATTAGTCGAGTACGCAGAACATAAGTTTTACATACATGGCATTTAACTGCCTCGTTGGCGCAGTGGGTAGTGCGTCGCACTTTAAAGCGACGGCCGCGCTTGGGGTCCCGGGTTCGATCTCCGGGTCGGGCCAAAAATTTGTACCTGAGATTTTCTATAAAGAAATTATCAGTGTCAGCCCGGAGTCTGGAAGTTGGCGGTCTTGTTTCACCGTGCCTCGGAGAGCACGTTAAGCCGTGGGTCCTGCGCCCTATCCCTTTCCGGACGTGTCACACTCTGGTGTTCCATCCGAATATGAGGGCAAGGGAATAGAGAGTGCATTTGCTTACGCACACACTTGAGCACTATAATATATCCTGAGTAAGTGGCTGATCATTCAGATTGACCGCCTAAGCCGAAATCGGTTGGAGGATATTATTATTTATTATAGTATAGTGCACACTGCACATAAGATTTTTTTTTCTCATCATCACATACATTGATCTGACTGATTGATTGAGTTATTCGATGTTTGACGATCACTATAGCCTATATTCCGTTCGGTAAGTTGAACGGTTTTATGATCCCACCGCTTGCTAGCTAAGTTACTTTACGACCATTTTTAGGGTTCCGTAGACAAATGGAAAAAAACGGAACCTTTATAGATTCGTCATGTCTGTCTGCCCGTGCGTCCGTATGTCACGTCACAGCCACTTTTTTCTATCTATAGCGTAGTCGTGACCCCCCCCCCCCCCCCCCCTCTCTAACTTCTATAATAAAAGAATTATAAAACTACAAAAATATATGTATGATATACATTCGGTATCATGAAAACTAACAAGAAAGTTTGTTGTAACTAGATCAAGCAAGTAGTTTTTTTTTTTGTTACGTTATAAACCGTAAACCGCAATTCACCTTCCATATATCTTACTTGCTGCTACGGAACCCTTCATGGGCGAGTCCGACTCGCTCTTGACCGGTTTTGTAATGGCATTTGAACTTTTATAGTAACCTGGAAGTGTAGCTAGTACCTGTGAGTTATTACTACTACGCTAGTCATAATAGTTCAATAGCTAGTACAAGTTAATGTTTTTCAGCAGATTGTTTCAGTACGAGTAGAGCACAAGGACATAGGAGCACTTAGTATTGAGTCACATGCCATGTCTGCCATGGAATTCGGAATGAATGGGCCGGCTCGACCGGAGTGATACCATGGCCTCACAGAAAACCAGCGTGAGTGCTACGTTGTGATTCGCCGAGTTAGTGTGAGTTAGGTACAGTGGCGGTCAAAAAGTGTTTACCAGTTTTGAAATTTGATTCTATATCACACTTTTTGCACTAAAGTAAAAAATGTCATATCAAGTTACATATTACCTTTTTAAAGTTTTATTGAAAAAAGACACATAAAGAGGATACAACACAGAAGCAACCATATAAAAACCTAATTTCTTTCATGACATGTCTCTATTAGCTGCTAATTATCAGCTGTCATATCATTAAAAAGATACCACATCTATGATCAATATTATGTAATACAAATGTAGAACTTATCACTTACATGTGTGCGTGCGATTATGATCTTTAAGGTGATAAACACTTTTGACCGCGACCGTACATTCACCCTATGTTCAATCGAGGAGTAAGTTGAGTTGAAAGGTTGGAAGCGCACTGGTACAGTCCACTGGTGTCCATGGGGGCGCCAATCGCTTATCATCAGGTGATACGTCTACATGTGTGCCACCATGTCATCAACATAAATAAAGCAAAAAAATATACGTTCAAAATGGTTGGATATGACGCCTATGTGTTAAAGAGTTACCTGCCGTTAATTATGATAGTCTTTGTGCATATTGAAATGAATGTCAATGTGCACAAAGAGTTATAATGGACTAACTACCGCACTTAGAGACGTCAAATTGACTTTGATGGTTTAAAAGAATTTTTAAACCATCAAAGTCAATTTGACGTCTCTAAGTGCGGAAGTTAGTCCATTATAATCTCGTTTTTAAGTCGGTTAAACCCAAGGATTCAAAGTTATAATACTAGGCGCTCAAACAAATTGGCTTTGAATTAGTGGCTAAGTCGAGTTTGCAACATTTCGCGGTGCTCAGCACGAAAGCAGGTAATGGATGGCGAAAGTTCCTCGCCCTTGAAACTAAGCTCGAAAGCTCGACGGCTGACAGCCCTGCTTGACGGGGCATTACGCCAATAATACGGCTGGATTTCACTGAAGAGGGAAGTATTTGAATTGCCACTTATTGGATTTAGACTGCTGATTGAGACGCAAGAGCTAAAAATTAGCTAAAAATTAATAGACACTTAAGTCCACCTGCCTACCCCTCCTAGCGTCGATGAGGCGTAGGCAGCCGCCGCGGCGTTCTGCATTACAGACGCCCTTAGAACATCTCCGCGCTGCGGAACACGGAATGCAGACCATACTGGGGGCCAACTATGACGACAAATGTCGTAACCATCTGGTTGCATTAGGCATCCAATCGGCTTTCATCAAGCGGCGTCATTCAATGAAATGGCTGAAGAACAGCCATGTTGTTGACCACTAAGTTTAACCAGATGACGGAACGTTTGTCGCCACCATCAAATTAAATGCCTAGGCCGGTAGTTGTTGGAACTAAAATCACTCGACTCAAACTTTTTGTAAAAACTTGCGGACGACGTACTATTATTGGCACTTCCATGTTTGTAGACTATTTTGACAATTACACTTCAATTTTGCTTATAATTGCACACAAAAAAGAGATAATCGCACCATAATATTCACGCCACCGGAAACCAGAAGAATCGTAAGTTTATTCCTCGGTTTTTTAGTTCGGGATAAAAACTCTAGGGGCTCTTTCTGTCGCCGCCTGTTCTATGCTGGATCGATTCTGATTCATGTCACTCTATATATCAATTCAGGAAACCCTTTTACATCATTTTGCTAACGGCGGAAACTCTCTCATCATATTAACGGCTTTGATCACACGCAAAAGAGAAAACGCATAGATGATCGAACACCAATAATTGCTCGCGTGTATAGTATAAAAGCAATACACGCTACTTTGTGATATGCATCGCCCCCACACCCCTTGATAAAGGAGTTGTAAAGTTAGCCTACACAATAGATAATTTCTACGGGAAATAGCATCATGCCCGTTGCCATAACAAGTGGAGCTTACCTAGTGATGTTCTCGGCAGTGTGTTAAACGGGACGTTAGGTATACAATATTGGGACATTAGGTTTCTCAACTGCGCATAAAAATGGAACTTGGCTGACCATGCTTTGTGAATGCACCCGGAGAGATGGTTTCCAACGAACCTGGTGGCGTAATTTGAAGAAGTTCCGTAACGAATGAGAATATACCTGTCGCATCCAAGCATAGGAGACACACAGCGCGTGTGAAAGAGAGGGAAACTCCGATTCAGTCGTAACGTCTGGTTTAAACTAGGCCCTCTGACGTTACTGCGTCCGAATCGGAGTTCCCGTTCCCGTTTTCCCTTTCACACGCGCGCGGGAGTTTCCATTGTTTGGATGCGACAGGTATATTCTCGTGTGTTACGGGACATGTTAATTTTAAGCCTCATGGATGTAATGGCAGCATTCGGACGGCCGTCGTCCAAGAGGTAGGCCCAAAAAGAGACGTGACGGCCAGGACCAACACTTCCTAAAATAGCCATACTCTAGCAAAGAATAGAAAGCAATAGAAGCTATTAGAGGAGGCCTTTGCCCTGCAGTGGGACAATTATAGCTATTTAAAGAAGAATTCTCATAACTGTGCATTAAATAATGGGGAAACACCGTAATATTCAAGTTGGTGTGTATTTGGGCTTGCGCTTAATCTGAAGAGAGCCCGACTGCGGTACCTACTACATACCTAATAAGATGAGACAAACCACTTGCTTGCACTTGCAATGTTTTAAGGAAACAGTCAGACAAAAACATAATCCGGGATCAGGTGATCCGTCTGCTCGTCTGGCACCTCTTATTTAAAAAAGAATAGTGAGACACCAGTGTATTTTCTAATAGCTCCCGTTGAATTTTTTTTTGCACGCCACATGTCCCGATTTTTTTCTACTATTCGTCCCGAACTGGACTGCGATTGCATAATTATGTTTCCATTACTTGTAATTTCGTCACAAAACAAACAGGCGGATCTAGCTGACATTGTAATGAAGTTCTCTTTTTTTATGTGATAGTGGTCAAAGTGTGCTGCCAACCTTTAAGCCCCCTTTCCCCTGGATTGGGCCTCTGGTACCCTCACTCACGCAGCGAAACACCGCCGCCGGTTTTCTGTGCGGCCGTGGCATCACTCCGATCGAGCCGGCCCATTCATGCCGAAGCGTGGCTCTCCCACGGTCTTTCGTTTTCGCACGCGCGCATGAATGTGTGTGGCAGCACGCGATGTAGACAGGGCGTTCCAAGTTTTGTGCCTATTTTGTGCCTTCGCCCCGTTCCAGTCTGGACCTGACACCACTAAGCTCGACAGCGACCTCAGTAATTGCTCATCGGACAATGTATTCCCACTTCCCACGCACTGGTAATTATCCAATAGCGCCCGTCAACTGGTGAAACCCGCGCCTTAATACCTACTAAGGCTGGCCTTACACTAATTGGCATTAAAGCTTATTATGTTCTGTTCATCACAGAATGTAGAATAGGGGTCTCGAAAATACGGCTCGCTGGTCAAATCCGGTCAGTGCCTTAATCCGGAGAATGTTTGCTTAGGTGAAAAATTTAAATTGTTTTCGCCGCTGTTTGCGCCTTCGTAACATACCGGAGAGTGTAGTACATGTCGCCCGCAATGAAGAATCTTGGTGCAAGCGTCTTCTTGAGTGGAAGCCATGGGAAAACACAATCAAGGAAGACCTCAGATGCGCTGGAAAGACGACGTGAAGAGAGTTGCTGGCTCGAACTGGATGCAAAAAGCTCAATGCCGGAAACAAGAGAAAATGTTGAAGGAGCCCTACACTCAAGTAGTTGAAACAGGCTAAAGAAGAAGAAGTGTTTTAAGATAAATTGTGTCGGTTGAGAAGAATGAGATTGAGTAAGTGAAGATAAATGTGTATGTGTATGTGCGTGTTTGTGTGTGTGTTGCTAATTGTCTCCAGTACATGTTTAACAATGCTAGGAGTTATATTTTATTTTATAAAAGAGAATATCCACGGGAGCTCTGCCGACAAACTGTATCACTGTGTGGCAGATGTTGAACTTGTAATTTACGTATTATTTTTGTAATAAAAAAAAACTTCCATGAGGGGCTAGTGGGCATACATGAGTTTTTCATACATTCTGCAATAACGCATCATTTGTCACGCCGGTACCCGCACATTCAAGTTTGTGTTCCCTCAATGTAGCGTGCGTGTGCGCCGAGCCTAAATAGCATTACAGACCAGTGTAAACATAATGTTATTGTGACTGTTTTTGTTTTATTCACGGTACACTGATTCATAGAAGTCGTTATTAGAAAGAATACTTTTGCGCTCGCGATCCGTATCTGTGAAAACGATCTTGTTTGGTATATCGCGAGTATTGTGATTGTGATAGCATCTTATGAATTAATAGTTCGATTGGCATATCTTTGAATGGATAAGTTTCAACTTAATGCTATATTAAATTATATCAATGGAATGAATAAACAATAAGTATGAAAATAAGATGTTGATCAATCACTATGACGGAGACCCACCCGCAACACCAGTGGAGTCACAAATGCTCTGCCAATATTAACATAATTATCCCATGCATAACTTAAACAGTAATCAAGTGGAAGTATATGCTGAAACGATATAATTAATATATCCTACAGTGCAAAGGATAGAGAATGTACCAAAATCCTATAGGGTCGATGTGACTAAACAAATAAGATTTTATGCTTTATCTATACTTATGATGCATCTAGCAAATTGTGTCAATGTAGGAAAATCCATTCAATAAAATATATCAACTGCGCAATGGAAAATTTTCCAATTAAACCGGGCCCACACACATCGTTAATATTGTTTTACCCACAATTGCAGAGGTGACAAACCTTCAGCGACTTGCCTTACAACTTAGTATTTGAATGAAGACGTAGTGTAATTCGCAAACAGTAACATAACACCGGCATAACAATGCAGGCCAGACTTACGCCCAGTGTTACCCACCACTGTCGAATAAATGCACTAAAATGCAGTTGGAATATTTGATAATAATTACAAAACGATTTCAATAGAAAGAATGTAAACAGACTACAAAATAAATTATGATTGAATACATTTTTGTACTAAATAAAAAAAATATTATTTTTTAATTTAAGCTACAATTTTTGAGTAAAAGATACTTTAGTACAATCGAGAAAATTGTTGTGGCTGATTGGGATGTATTATTTTTTCAGACAAGCAGACGGATCACCTGATGGTAAGCGATTGCGCCGCGGCGCCCATAGACACCCGCGGCACCAGTGGAGTCTCAAGTGCGCTGCAAACCTTTAAACACCCCTTTCCGGATTTCGGATTTCCCCTATTCCGAATTTTCTCACACACGCGGCGAAACACAGCACAGTGCTAATTCACGCCTGTTTTCTATGAGGCCGTGGTAGAGGTAGCCGAGGAGTGGTATCACTCCAGATGACCTAATGATCGGTATAAATACAAAATATT
Source organism: Marasmia exigua (assembly GCA_019059595.1). Taxonomy (NCBI): domain Eukaryota; kingdom Metazoa; phylum Arthropoda; class Insecta; order Lepidoptera; family Crambidae; genus Marasmia; species Marasmia exigua. The sequence goes on from CM032488.1 coordinate 12,472,048, forward strand.
TAATGCATAACGTAATTATAAAGATAAAAGTCGAAAATTAAGGAATAATATTTCAAACCTAGGCTTTTTACGATACTAGGCAGTGCCAAACAATTTTGAGTTGAATATCTGAAAATATTTAAGATTTATACATTCAGCATTGAAGTGGAAACACTGCCTCCGCCCGAGGAGGCACGGCTTGATTGCCGACCAAGGCCGTCCCGAGATCGATTACCGGATCGAACGTGTGCACAGTACTTTGTTTACACTTGTTTTCAAGTGCTCGGGTTTTCACTTACACTGTCATAGAAAAACGCGACTTTCCTCGTCGTCGCGTTTTTTTTTATATGTTAGGTGGCAGACGAGGAGACTGATCACCTGATGGTAAGCGATAGCCGCCGCCCATGGACACCCGCGACACCAGTGGAATCACAAGTGCACTGCCTAACTTTTAACCCCCCTTCCCCTGGATTGAGCCTCCGGTACCCTCACTCACGCAGCGATACACAGCACAGTGTTGCTTCACGCTGGTTTTCTGTGAGGCCGTGGTAGCACTCGGTCGAACCGGCCCGTTCTTGCCGAAGGATTCCCAGCAGTTCAACTTTTTGCGGGAAATTCATGAATTCGATGTTATTTAAATCAATACGATGGTAATTTAGTGGGTTCTACTTTTGTGTACTGCCAATGTACTGTGCCACTACAAAAAATATATTTAGTATTTTAACGTAAAAAAAATCATTCAAAAAAACTATTTCGTATCAAGAAAAAGAACCAAGCAAAAATGTTTGAGATTTTTTATAATGCACGATTTTAATATTAAACTAGTATATTTTATTAGATTCTCTAGGACACTAAAACCTTCTAATCGGATAATATTTTTGCATCAATACTTCGCATGCTTAGGTTCTCAACTCAACTATTTTTATGGGCTTTCAGAACGAACTCAGCTGTCGAGAAGGTCGGCTAAATAAGATGGTACCGAATTGGTTTGCGACAAAATTATGGGCATTAAATCAATTTATACAACAAATACCTATCCTTACTACTTATTATACATTTTATTATATGTACGAGAGTGGAATATCGCAAGTGTACTCAAACTCTATTAACATGCTATTATTGTAATGCACTTTAAAGCGACGGTTGCGCTTGGGGTTCTGTGTTCGATCCCCGGGTCGGGCCAAAATTTGTACCCGAGTTTTTCTTATAAGAAATTCTCAGTGATAGCCCGGAGTCTGGAAGTTGTACCCTCGTGCCTCTTCTGGTGTCCCATCGAAATAAGAGGGTAAGGGAATAGAGAGTGCACTTGTGTCTGCGCAAATACTTGTGCACTATAATATGTTCTGCGTCGATGGCTGATCGCTGAGATTGGCAGCCATGACCGAAATATCAGTTTGTAGGACATTATTATTATTATTGTAACTTTGCGAATTTGTTAAAATCGAATGATATAATTATTGGCAGATCGTAGTCGCGTCAAATTTACGTTTATTTATTTATTTTATTTAAGGAAACATACATCTTTTTACATATTTCATTATTAAACTAAGTTTTAATATATATTACATTAGCATTAATACTTTCCAAAGTTATGGTAGGAATCGGTTTACTGCTCATCTCGTCCTCCATTTCGCAAAATAACGCTTAACGTTATGGATTATTGACTAAACACGGATTCGGTCAGTAGGTCATTTCTCTTTGAATTTATTATGACAAGTGAGTTTGCAAAACATGTAGGTCCCCCACAGTTATACTCGTACTTACAAATGCACTTGCGCCAAATGAGATTTTTATTTTATTAAAACGGCCTTTATTATAGACACCGACCAAACAAGGGATATGTGCTCTGTTTGGGCGAAAGCATCTGGCCCGAATCACTAGATCAAGTGTGAAACCGTATCACTCTTAATGTGTGATGGACAGAGGTCAGAATCACGTAGAGTTATATTGGTACATACACTGATATCATACGGCAAAAGAATTAAGTGTATAATGCCTAGAATGTCGTGATTAAAAAGATGAGAACAACCCTAGAATGAATAAATAAAATTTGGTTTTATGTGGTAATCCTCAAGAGTCAAAATTGTGTCTGCAGTCATTCAGGAGATACGACTAATTTTAATTTTGGGATTTCCATTACAAATTTCCAGAAAGATCCATCTAATATGAATGAATGAATGAATCTTTATTTGCATAATGCTTCTTGGCATTAAGTTCGCCTTATTGTATCAAAATTTGGGCAATAAAAGTTTAAATAAATAAATAAATAAATAAATAAATACGGTACATAGTAGGTCTTACGATATTAAAAGATATCAACATACTTAACCATAACATGCCATGTAAATCTATATAACTACACATGTCAAATTTAATATTAACATTTCGATGCAAGTACAGTCAGCGCCAGATCAAGTTACCCCCCTGCAGTGGAAAAATAGCACTTGTGCCCCAGACATAAGGACGGTCCAAAAGTAAAAAAGGGTAACTCGACTTGATGCCGTGTGTACATAACTAAATCTACCATATTCCGACCACTGGTGCTGGATGATAGAGCAATACGACTCTTCGAGATCTTTTGTATTTCCCATGTTCCCGTCCTGAAATATGATCAAAAACCTAAACAAAAATACTGAAATAGGGTGTTGTAAAACTTGCGTTGGATATCAGTGGCTGTCACAAAGACATTTAAAGTCACAGTTCCGTTTCCACTCCGTTTACAATGTCAGCAAGGGCTAGCACGAGTATGTCGATTGGCCCGAGTTTTTCTAGAGAGTAAGTCTCTAACTTGTAATTAACAGGTGAAAAAATATTGCGTGGGCACCACGCTACGAATTCCTAGAATGTTCGTGCTAGCCCCTCTGTTATTCTGGAGACATCTACAAATATACATTATTATTTCAAGCCTTGTGACATTCAGACCAATTTCCTCAATGATGCGATGTCACCATTATTCATATCCTTACAAAGGATTTACCGTAAACAGTCGACAATGGTTCCGTTCATTTTCGTGCCAGGTTCCGTAGCATCCATATAACCAATTTACGTTCCTCCGAAAACCTCGTATCGCTATGAGTTTACGAGTCGTCACTTCGGGCGCATTCATTCAATGCATATGGGGACGATGCTCAGGCCCAGATGACATCAATAAAATACCATATGCGATAGTCCGGGATGCTGCTCTGAATGTAGCCATTGTTTGAACGTAATGTTTACTACCAATCAAATCCCCCCCATATACCCCTATCCATAAGACAATATCAATAATTGCCCATTTTTAAAGCCCGAGTCAAAACTCACTTTTTGCAACTTCAACACCCTCTTCTTCACTCTTCCTCATCCCATTAACTTTTTTACAATCGTCCTGTTATCGGCAGCCTGTAGTCGATGGTCCATCTTAGATCCATTTGATTATCATATTATTATTATTTTTGTCTTTTTCTGATAACAATCTCACAATATTATGTGTATGTATTTGAGCATAACTTATTTATTAGTTTATAATACTGCATTTTATTTATGTATTAGGGTTATAAGTTATATTTTAACATTTACAGTTTCTTTTTTTTTCCCTATTGAATATTGCACCCCCTCTACCCCTTCTCTACTATCAAATGTCCTTTGCCCGAAGGTTGTCTGGTAGAAATTGCTTTCAGCGATAAGACCGCCGAAATCGTACACAAAATTTCTGTAACGCCTAGTACTTAAGTTGTGTATTTTGTGCAATAAAGTATATCTATCTATCTATCTATCCTTAGAAACTCAATAGAAGTGTCTATGCACTTGTGAATTTTGGGAAGAAAGCACTGAAGCTAGTGAATGAGGTACTAATGAAGATGAATATAAGATCAAACAGCGATTGCAAAGCATGCAAGGAAACGGAAACCATAAAACACTATTTACGGGATAGCGACTCACTGTCTAGGTCTTCTAGGTAACACTTATCCGAAACCCAAAGACTGCAGGCACTTCTAACACCGATGAGAAAAGTTTGACTCATAAAGTTAGGGAAGGTACAAATTAATAATAATAATTAATAATTCTCACAACATCTCATACGTTGAATCCGTACTAAGTAGCTTAAGCACTTGTGTTACAGATATCAGACAACAGAGGAACACAAATATATACTTAAATACATATATTACACCCAGACACCGAACAAACACAAGTGTTCATCGCACAAATGTTTGTCCAGGGTGGGGATCGAACCCACGACCTTTGGCGTAAGAGGCAGGGTCACTACCAATTGCGCTATCCCGTCAGTCAGGCCCAGATGACATCAATAAAAGATCCCATAAGATGGACGAGCTCTATTGTACTGGCCACTAACAGATAAGATAAATAATACGAGGCCTAAGTAATAGCAGAGACAAAGTAGAATTAGAGTCCTTACACACGGCCAGCACATTGACGACAGAAAAAGCGACCGCAGTCGCCATCACTTGTCGGCAGCTAACCGTCGACGTGCTCGCAGCAAGTCGTCAACGTGTCGACGGTTTGTTGCGACGACCGTGACGGCGTACGTCTTTGTACAGGAGCCAGTTGAAGAAAGGGTGGGTCATTCCAATAAGGTGACGGGTAATTTTTAGCTACTAAACCGGATCTATTTTAAACTATTTCGGGGTTACAACCTTTCGGCATACACTTATACTATTTATTCAATAACCATGCACAAATGTTAAGTCCTTTTTTTTTAAATTGATTAACGTCATAAGCGGCCACTTTTGGCGCGAATCAATTTTTCGCGTACAAAAGCGGACCCAACATTTGTGCGTGGTTATAAGTGTTTGCAGAGAGGTTGTAACCCCGAAATTGTTTAAAATAGGCCCGGTTTAGAAGCTTAAAATTAAAATAGATTGGCGTCGCTAGTGTGCCCTACCCTTCACCTTAAAATTATAAGAATTATTTTTCAATTATTTTATTAGCTATATGCGATAGAGACTATAAATTCATATTCTGTGATATAGGTTGTTGCGGACGACATTCTGATTCCATAATTTTCAAAGAATCTGTATTTTATAAAAGAGATAGAACCCTGAACATTCCAAAATCTTCGCCAATATCTAGATATCCCTTACCATATATTTTTGTTGAAGACGAGGCATTTAGTTTATCACAGAATTTATTACGACCATATCCAGGCAACAAATTGAGAGATATTTCACACACCTATGAATTTATCTCTGAAATTTTCGAAAAGTGTTGTTAAAGCATGCAATTTCTTCGGAACTCTTGCTTCTGGACTATTGACCGAATGACCTTCAAGATGCCGGAAGCGGCTAGCTGTCGTAGAGCCGTCGCCTTCTGGCGTCAACTGCAGTTACATGCGTCGGCAGCAAACTGCTGTTCTTGTGTAAGCACTCTTAGGTGGGATACATTCTGTATAGAATACACCAGATGGACGTGGGAATTACTGGAATTAAGTCCACGTGCACTTACTTGAACGCGCGGAAGACCTACGCGCTGGAAAGACGTCACCTTTCGATCCCCGAGATGGGATTAGGTATGGGATTGCCTAGGGCCGCCAAGAGAGGAGGGGAATGGAAGAGGACCAAATGTAGTCAAAGGTGCTAAAGATAATATGAGACCTCGAGTCTTGAGTGCTCACTAATTTAATAAGTTATTATTTAAACTTCACCTCATCGTATCAAAATTTGTGCAATGAAGTTTTAAATAAATAAATAAACTTCGCCCTGTCAAAAGTAGACGTGTCATTTAGCACCATTCAGGCGCGAAATTCTTATATAATATTTTTAATATCATTATCTTTCTTTTGATAAACATTATTAAACGAACTTATGAATATCTAATGAAGATTTAGATGCATGTAGCTAGAAAACGAAAGAGGACATCCTTCGCCCTTTCATTATTTTCGACGTCACCTCCATAGCTCCACCGAAAATCTTGGATAAAAGTTGATGCCTTAACTTGAATTAAATAAAAAATCTCTTTCATTTAGGGTTGTGCCTTCGTCCGTCTGACTGAATAATTGAATTGGCTGATTTTAAGTAAAATATAATGACGCACTTATTCATGGAATTAAATAGAATCCCTACCTAATTTATGGGAAACTACACACAGAAACTCTTGATGAAACAAATGCTATTCGTCAGAAAATCACAATCGATTGATCGATGGATTTGTTAATCAATATTAACAAATCAATCAATCAACAGGCTGTATTAGTCCAATGCTGGACGTAGGGCTCCTTGATGCTGAGCCATAGATCCATCCATATTCCTCATCTAGTCACTGTTCGCAATTTGTTTAAGGCAGAAGTCCAAACTGTAAAGTCCAAACTGCAGGAGTCAAAACTACAATTAAAATATGAAGTCGAAAGAAGCAATTACATACCTGATAGCACCCAATAAGGTACGCCGCGTTAAGCCTGAGTGTCTCATTGTTGCTGGTGTAGAAGACGATCTTCTTCTTCGGATTCTTCTCCAGTTCCTCAGTGAGCCTCTTGCAGAACTGGTACAGGTGGCACAGGTGGTACGGCCCGAAGTCGAAGTAGAAGTTTTCGTAGACGATGTCATCTTCGATGTGGAAGTACTTGCTGTTCCTCGTCGGCTTCGGTTTGTACCCGGTCTTCAGCGTCGCGAAGTAAAGTCTGTCTGGGAAAGAAAGGAGTTTGTTATTTAACTTTAGTTTTGTCAAAGGTCAAAGTCTGACCAGCGTCAACCTTATGAATGAAGCGAATGCTCTAGGTGAAGACGGGGGGGACTACAATGCATCGACTTCCACGAGTGGCTCCGCCGGTAGTAAGTGTGCTCCTGTGAGCAGCTACCGGTAGGGTCCGAAGGGTGATTGGAAGCAAATTCACCATATGACGGCTAACGGATGCACACATCCGCCGGGCCAGCCCCGACGCTACGGACCGCGCTTCCAGACGACGCGATCCCGTTCGGGGGCTTCTATTGCCGACCTTGAGGACCAGCCTCAATTTGTGGACCGAAGCGCAATAAGGCCGGTGTAGGAGACTGCCGCATGAGCCCCCCAAAACAGCTAATGTAGCCAGCCGTGGGTTGGCGTTGGGGGGTGGCACCGGTGTAGGGTGCTTTGACGTGCTCCGGGCCGGTTCCCGCGTGACCGGTCCCAATAGGGGTCTCTTTGTTCGTGGGCCCTCTGTGGTGACGACGGTAGAAAGGTGAAAACGGTAAACAGCAAAATGGTAAATTATAGAGTCCGCGCCACCAAAGAAGACCTGTGAAAAACGCGTTAGCATTCAAATGTTGAACTATATACTTATAGGCACAAGGAATCTTAAATTTTACGCGGACTCTAATAGAAATCAAAAGGCTGTCTAGTTTTGACTGGCTGAACATTTTAAGTCCAACATTTTATAAGGTGCTATTGGCCCACCCACACACACACACACACTTCGTTTCGGGACATTAGTTCCACTTTATACTAATAGAAGTCGCTAGGTGTCGATTATATCGCGCAAGCATTTCGTGTTTTCGGATTACCTATAAGCGTCACCGCTGTCTGTAGGATTTACTTCTTTATCACAGACAAGACTAGGTAGTAGATACTCTCAAATAAAGCCTTAGTTGCCAAGCTTCCCGAAAGATCGGCCATGTGTTGCTTCCAAGAAACTTTTGTTTCGCGTAACAATGGGGATATATTAAATTTCCTCATGACGAGGGCGGACCAGACCTTTTTATAGGATAAAAGGGTCTGGTTAAAATCATATCATTTTAGCACTTCATTGAAGTTTTCTTAGATAATGGAAATGGTTCAAGAGATATTGGAATTATGAGTTGAGATGCTTCAACCTTTGCCGTGACCGTGGTTGAAAAGCCACCCTTCGACATGAATGGGCCGGCTCGACCGGAGTGATGCCACGGCCTCACAGAAAACCAGCGTGAAGCAGCACTGTGCTGTATTTCGCTGCGTGAGTAAGGGTACCGGAGGCCTGATCCGGGGGAAAGGGAGGTTTTAAGGTTGGCAGCGCACTTGTGACTCCACTGGTGGGCGTCCATGGGCGGCAATCTCTTACCATATTTTGATCCTTCTGCTCGTCTACCACCTATCACATAAAAAAGCCACAGTGTACAGATGTGGCTAGCTAGACATATTGGACTCTCAAAGATCAACGCTGAGGTTATAGATCGGGCAGGGGGAAGGTAGGCCGATTAAGAGGCGTTCGCCTAAGGTAGCGGCTAAGGCAGGCCGCACGTTTTGTATGTGAACGCTTATTGCGTTATAATATGTTGGATATATCACATCCGCGCCCACAAGCTAACGAATTCAGTCCCTTAAGCTTCCGTTCTCAAGGTCAGTCGTGATGTTCGCCAAATATTATGATGTTTTATTACTGGGAATCTTTAAAGTGCGCTTCAGCGTACACATTTTTCGTACAGCAGTAGAGAGCAGGCTTACGCAATTAACGACCAAACATTACTAGGGCTTTATACCCAATTTTTAGTATCACAGACCGCAAAACCGATTGATTTGTGTGAAAATGTAAAGTGGACCGTCGACACGCACCGCGTTTTACAATAATAACCTCATGAAACTTTAAAATAGCGAATTTTATTTGCTTTCAGAAATTCATGTTCATGAATAGAAAACAGTTGGGGTCGTAGGGACTCGCATGTCGGACGCCAATACGCCTATGCACTCGTCTAGACTTTTTGCCTGCCTTTACATTAGGGGAGAATTCTTTACCACCCTTGTGCACAGTTAATTGACTTCAAAATCAATTTGTGGGGTGCAACGTGTTGTTTTGATTGCTTCTATTGACCTATAATTTTGTTCGTTGAGGTGTAATTTTCCATGCTTTTGTCAAAATATCAGTTTAAAACAGTCTGTATACCACGAACAAAGAGATAGATGTATATTTTAGGTGGTATATGGTTATTGCAGTGAAAGGCATCAAAGAATCTTTACATAGGATTGATATAAAGTATGATCTGTTCGAACACGGGACTTGTCTCGGTAATTTGAAGTATACCAGACTGGACCAGATAGTGGACCAGACTAATTAGACGAATGCTCATTCTCCCTCTACTATTAGTCAGCACGTTTAACAAGTTAACGATGATGAAACACCAGACTAAGTAACTACATTTGATTTTATACTCGTAATTTGAAATTTAAACCATATTATATTTGAAATAATGTACAATGAAAGACGATTTCAAAAGCCGCATTCGCTCGTAAAAACGTAGAAGTAGCGATAGCAGTGAATTGCAAGTACATAATAATAAGTAGGTACCTACTCTAGAACGACGTTAAAATTTTACAAGCACTAAGCAATGAATGTGGAATAACGTATTCATTATAACTTAACTAAAAAAAGTAATCGGATAACATTTTTTTGTTTTTAAATCAATTGTTGTTAGTTACATATTACCGTAGCGATGTAAAGAAAATGCATTATTAAAGAGGTTCACACTTTGTCGCCTTGATAAAATGCAAAGATCCGAATGAAAAATTAAACGACTTTAGCAAAACGGGGATGAATTATATTAGACACTTTTAGACAAAACTATTATGATGAATAAATCAAAGAGACATTACTAATAAAGATTTATAAATGAAAACAGAAGAAAGTTTTGTGTCCCAAAACTATACTCTATACTCAGCTACTCGCAAAGAGTACTCGACGCATCTCTACTAATAATTCATCATCATCATCGTCAGCCCATTTAAGTCCCCAATGCTGGGGCACGGGCCTCCCTCAATCAGATGAGGGGTAATTGCCATACTCACCACGCTTGGCAGACGGGTTGGCAAGGGTTTTGATATAAATGCAGAGTTTTCCTTCTCTGGGTGCTGATGATCATGCCAGCAGCTTTACCTTTACGACACCTCGGTAAGAGTGAAGGTGGCCTATTCTACTCTGCCGGGGACCACACGGCCACGGGGACCAATAACGTATTCAATATAACTTAACTAAAAAAAGTAATCGGATAACATTTTTTTGTTTTTAAATCAATTGTTGTTAGTTACATATTGCCGTAGCGATGTAAAATTTTTTCAAGGCCACATTATCCCTGATTAACAAAGACTATATTTACTACCTTCGGGAAAACCTCACATTTCTGTGGTTTTTTCAATAATTCCACAAAAAATCGTGGGAGACCCACGATTCGGCTTGAATGGGCCGGCTCGACCGGAGTGATACCACCTCCTCCTCACAAAAAACACAAAAAACCGGCGTGAAGCAGCATTGTGCCGTGTTTCGCTGAGTGAGTGAGGGTACCGGAGGCCCAATCCGGGGGAAAGGGGGGTTTTAAGGTTGACAGCGCACTTGTGACTCCACTGCGGCAATCGCTTACCATCAGGTGATCCGTCTGCCTACCTATCACATAAAAAAAGATGACTTTACTATGTTTTATGAAAAATTCTGATTCCTAATTCTCATGCAACAATCTTATAAAAAATTTAATATACTGCCTACCTACCTACCTACACTAGCAAATACCTGCATTGTAAGAGACTGGCTAACAAATGCCTTCGCAAAAAATATATTTTTACAGCAACGGCGTCACACGGTTCAGCCTGAAAACCGGTGCTGTAGCGGCTGCTTAACGGTTGTTGTAGCATATGCTGAGGCTTGTTCGCCGCAACTTTACATCCGAAGCCCGGGGTCCGCTTTCCTGCTTCTACTCCTCGACTTCGCGGGATCTTGTGCATCTATTGTGGTTAATTTATTGCCACGCATATCATCGCTTACGATGTCAAGCCACAGCTTTTTAGGTCTACCCCTTCTACCGTGACCCGGCGGTGCTGCCATGGCCAGACATTTGTTTGCTACGTAGCTGTCCGGTTTTCGCAGGGCATGACCGAACCAACGTAGCTAGGCGACTCACCAGCAGTTTGTCTGCTATGTCACGGACATGAAGGCTTCCACGCGAAAGTTTCTCACACGGTTTTACATTTGGGCAACTTTACATTTATTATGAGTCTGTTATTATTATTATTCTTTGATTTTTCTGTTAAATGTGTTGTGGTGGTCAATAAAATATCTTAAGATTAATCTTATTTATTATCAGGCACAGGTGACGATTGCTTACCCAAGATGGTTAGATTTAGCAGAGAGTTACCCTGTGTCAAACTAGACAAACTTGTCCAATTTTCTAACGGAAAGTCTTGACGGGGCAGTTCCAATCTTAAGCCAAGAAAATGCATTATTAACGAGCTTTTCACTTTGTCGCCTTGATGAAAGGCAAAGATCCGAATTTAAATCAAACGACATTAGCAAAACGTGGATGAATTATATTCGACACTTTTAGACAAAAATATTATGATTTATAATAAATCACAGAGACATTACTAATATTTATAAATGAAAACAGAAGAAATTTTTGTGTTCCAAAACTGAACTGAATTACTCGGCCGAGTACTCGTTTTGACGAACTTTGAATCGAGTGTACTCGATATTCAGCTACTCGGTAAAAAGTTTACTCGGCGAATCTCTACCAATAATTCACATATCGTCTAAATATAACTCTTTCAAATTAAATTGCATTATTTTTACTTATATTACAAAGAGGATATTACTATATTTTAAGATTTCTGTATGTTCAGATTTTGGTGTTTTTCGTTAAATAGAAAATTTGCAGTGAAAGTTACTGTCACCGTAATCTTTCGGGCAAAACAAATTTGTCACATATAAATTTTGCCCACTGCAGAGCATATGCCTCTCTAATCGCTCCACTTTGATATCGGTCCTTCTGGACGTCGCTGCCCCAGCTTGAGCATTGATTTCATCGAACCATCTACCTCTGGCCCTGGCCAACGCTCCTCTTCCCGTCTCTTGGTCCCCATTCAAGAACTGCCTATATCTAATATCCCCTCCTGCACACAACTCATAAAGTAATTTACACTATCCTTGATACACACATACATATTCATATACATATTCAATGCGACTGTCTACCGTCAACAACATCCGCTTTGAAAGTCTACTTATTTGTAACGGTTTGATTACTTCAGAGACCATTAAACCCCAGCCCTATTATTTAGCTCTCTAACAGAGAAGTTTAGAAGCAAACCATCAACGAGTCGCGGGTGGGTGCAGGATCAGATCTACATAGACTTTACCCCGTGGATACTAAAATGTTTGTATGTATTTGTGTCCCGGATAGACTCGACTGTTCGTGGTTATTTCCAGTGACCCACAAAAAGCGGTGGTGTCCCATATGGTCCCTGATTCTGAAACTTATACCCATTATGGCTCAGAGATGGAAAATTTCAGATTGTATACTATTTATAAAAAGGTGATTTCAACAGACAATTACGTGGCTTATAGGAAAAGACAAAACTTTGCACGATGCAATCGACTCCCTGCGGAATCTATTCATACTAATTTTGGACTATTCAAGTCCCGAAACGTAGTAAGAATGGATCTTTTTATTACTACTAACCCAGGGCTCTGGTCCCCACAAATCCACCCATGGAACTCGTGATAAAAGTTAAAAACCTTGAACTTTAAACGGCTGCAGTGTCCACACGCCAGCAGACGCAACACTTACGTCAAGTAGCTACAATTGCTTCTACAGTTCCGTACTTTTACGTGCATCTCGACTTTTGTAGCCTCTCTCTCTCTCTCTCTCTCTCTTCGGTCGATTCCTTCCCTGGCTGAGGACCGTGACTACTTCCGACTTTGTCAACCAGCTGTCTCCATCGGTGTAAGGCAGTGCTTATCGGTATCTTGAGTTGTTTCGCTATCTAGTCTGACCATCGCTGGGGATTGCTATCGGTCTTCTCCCTTCCACTTTCCCTATCACAATCAGGCGCTCTAAATTGTGTTCTGTAGTCTAAGAAATGATAAATTACTTATGATTAGTAGAAAAAATTGTTCAGATAATGACCTTCAAGAGATGTGGGTACTCAAGAAAGCTTCAGCAACTCTTTGGATCGCACAAATATCTATGAGTGGCGGTGATCACATCATCCGGTAAATAAAACATTTTGTATTCAATTTAGGCCCGCGCGCACTCGCGCTCTACCCATATTTTCACAGGCTTCTATTAACAAGGTCACAGTGCAACTCGTTGCATGTACACGCGAAATGAGAAATTGATCTTGTTCCAAAACACTCGAGTACTTCCATCAAGATTCAAGGCACATCGATTTCATGTGATGAAAAGTTTGTCTCAAGTTCACGCCTTCCAATAATAGAGACAATTATCATTTCTGCTTACACATGAACCCCGCTTGAATTTGACCCGTTTACAAGTTGACACCACAGCGCACAGGCATTTTTCTGTACAGGTGTTATACAGAACTAACTAAACTTGATTAGTTCTTTCTGAATAACTTTATACGTACGTTTGCTTGAAGTAAGGTAATGGATAATGGTCGCTTCCGCTCACGATTACGCTTGCACTTGGGCTCCACCTGGGTTTGCGTACGTGTAGTTATATGCAAACTCTTGCTTACGTAAGTAAACAAGAGGAAATGAAGAATTATTATTAAGAAGACAATAGTTGTACTATTCATCATCATCATCAGCCCATTTAAGTCCCCACTGCTGGGGTACGGACCTCCCTCAATCACATGAGGGGTAATTGCCAGAGTTGTACTATTGTCTTCTTAATAATAGTCTTTTTCGCTTTCGCTCATGATTCCGCTGGCGCTTGTAATCCATCAGGATTTGGGGGGCAGTGGAGAAAGCTAAGGTTATCTTTAATTCCTATAAAGATAACCTTAGCTTTCTCCGCGATGCCATCACCCCCGATTGCTCGGCTCAAGTTACATCCATCGCGTACTGAATAATAGTCTCTCCCGCTTGCTCATGATTCCGCTAGCGCTCGGGATCCACCTAGGTTTGCATACGATTACGTAAGCAAGGTCGCGCTGACACTAGCCACGCCTGGTTGCATGTACAGGTGAAATGGGGAATTAAAGCTTGCCACAGCGCTCTCCACGATTCTCGTGGGCAAACCTATTAGCTACGGGATATTGGATTCAGTATAGTATCGCATTGAAATTGCAAGTTTATCTTTTGTGAGAAGGTTGACGATATGTGTATATTTGATGGGGGTACGATCCCCTGGTCAGGCCGTGTAGCTGACTTTTTCTGTTAAGATATTCTGTGTCTGCCCGAAGTCAAGAAGTTGGCGGTCTTGTCTTGCTCTTTGGTCGTGAAGTGTCACACTGGTGTCCCATCGAAATATGAGGGTAAAGGAATAGAGAGTGCACTAGTTTTTCCGCATACTTGACCACTATAATATATCCAGTATACGTGGTTGATCGCTGAGATTGGCCGCTATAGCCGTAGTTGGTTGGAGGATTACATTATCGGTTTGAAATTGCATGTCTATTTTAACCTCAACAAAAAACAATGGGGTGTTTTACGTTTGACGTGTCTCTGTATATGCCTGTCTATGGCATCGTATCTTCCGAACGGATGAATAGATTTTGATTTTGTTTTTTTTGTATGTTAGTAGGAAGGTCGACGATATCTGCATATTTGATAGAAAACGTAGGACCCTGCACGAAGCCATCTACAGCGAACAAAAAGAAAAGAGAATGAAGACCGAAGTATCTTTGTATGTAGGAGTATTCAAATTCAAATATTATAAGCACGATTACGTTGTAAATAAAAGAAGAGTTTTTCACTTGTTGCGCCATTAAAGAATGGACTCCTAACATGGGATTTCAAATATCTCTAAAAGAATATTAATTTGTGTTTTTGAAGTGGATATAAGCTTCAATTATTTAGAAACTTTAAACTTGTTCCGATCGATTTCAACTGAGGGACAGATTGTAGTGGCCCGATATGTAGCTGGTACATTTACTTTGAACAGTTTTCCGAAGATCAAACGGGAACATAAAAACCGAAGAGACATAAAAATAAAAAGCATTAAAAAACAAGACCAAGGCAAGACTAAGCAAATAAACTTGAAGTTTTAAACATTTTGTTCCAGTTACAGTCTGAGATTGCAGACTATTCGTCGCTCTTCCGATTTAAATGGTCACTGTCACCCTTACAGCCTGAACGTTTCTCAAGGAACAAAACAGGGTTGGTAAAAAAAAAAACAATTTGTTTCAGAACATTTTTTTTTATGATATAGGTGGCAGACGAGCCAACGGATCACCTGATGGTAAGCGATAACCGCCGCCCATGGACACCTGCAACACCAGTGGTGTCAAATGTGCGCTGCTTTCCTTTTAACCCCCCTTCCCCTGGATTGGGCCTCCGGTACCCTCACTCATGCAGCGAAACACAGCGCATGCACTGCTTCACGCCGGTTTCTTGTGAGGACATGGTATTACCCGGTCGAGCATTCGTTTCAAATTATAAAAATAGATGGCGCTGGACGTCGATTGCATCGCGCAAGTGTCATATGGTCATTTGTCATGGTCTTCAGAAGTTACCTCTATATAAACTGCCAATTGCAAACCCTAGCCCAAAGTATTCTAAAAATAATCACTTCACATTCACTATTCCCACATAGATATCTCCTATTAACATAAACACAGGAAACTTGGTTTGATTTACGAGACACAAGATGAATTCCAATTATTTTATGCATTGCCAAGATTTATTTACGGCCTATAAATCATTCCCAACTTGCGATTTGTTAGAGAAAAACTTAAAATCAAAATTTATTTCTGTTTTAGAATAGACAATCATATTTTAAATAAAAATGATCCCGGACGTGGTTTTACATCCAATTTATCCATTTCATCTAAAATTATAAATATAATAGATAGATAGATTGATATACTTTATTGCACAAAAAACTAGGCATTACAGAAACTTAAATGTACAATGTGGGCAGTCTTATCGCTGAAAACGATTTCTACCAGACAACCTTCAGGCAAAGGACATTTAATAGTAGAGGAGGGGTAGGTGGTGCAATATTGAAAAGGTTAATCTAAGTTTTTAACTCTAACCTAAGCTATTATGATCTCACAGTTTTGAGTGCTCTTTGGTTTTGAGTATCCTAAACAAACACCATCTTGTTTCAACATGTTAACGTGACGGGGATACCAGGGAGATAGGGCTATGGGTAATCCCGTGGAACACCGAAAAAAAATTTGCTTTAAGTGTTAGTTACACAGTTTTTCACAGCACCACATACTTTACCATGTTTTTTTAGATTTACCACTTAAGTATTAGAAAACAAAGTCAGCTATAAAACGACCTATGAGCTAAAAATATTGGTCTACAATTTACATTATAAACTTATCGCTGCCATAATTTCGCTATTACGAGACAACTCCAAGACATAACTTTCTTTAAACACCCCATCCGAGGGCAGATAAGCGTCGGCGGCTCGCAAAGCCACAATTTAGTTGGTCAAGTGTCATATAGAAAGCCTCCGTGGGCTTTCCGTCCGACGGAAAGCTGCGACAGATAAGGCAGGCCTCAAGGTGACACGACTGTGGACTCAAGTAGAGTAAACGATATTCATATTGCTCAGCATTTATGGATAAGTGTATTGGTTAACAGTTACATTTCAAGATCTTTGAATTTTGCTTAAAAAGCTTACTTTTTAAGCAAAATTCAAAGATCTTGAAATGTAACTTTCTACTGCAGTGGAACAGCATATAGGCTGTTACTTATAACAGCCTATATGCTGTTCCACTGCAGTAGAAAGGCCTCCATCATAGAAATCAAGTCATCGCTGCTATGATGGGAATAGGCATAATCACCACGCTTGCCAAATGCGGATTGGTGATCACAAATCCGAGCTTTTATTGTATTGCTTTGTAAATCTTCAATAGCAGCTTGAAGTAATTTATAGAAAGTCATCATCATCAGCCCATTTAAGTCCCCACTGCTGGGGCACGGGCCTCCCTCAATCACACGAGGGGTAATTGCCATACTCACCACGCTTGGCAGACGGGTTGGCGAGGGTTTTGATATAAATGCAGAGTTTTCCTTCTCTGGGTGCCGATGGTCATGCCAGCAGCTTTACCTTAGTCACCTTTCACGACACCTCGGTAAGAGTGAGGGTAGCCTATTCTACTCTGCCGGAAATAGAAATAGAAAATACATTTAGCTAAAGTATTACCATCACATTTTTCATTTTAACATGTCATTCCCGCGATCAAAAGCTTTCTTCGGCGCCCGGGGTTTCCTCCACTTTGCAGGGTCTTCGGCATCCATAGACGTGAGGTTATTTGCATAGGCATATCATCCCTTATAACGTCAAGCTAAGCCTTTTTTGGGTCTGGCCATTCTACTAGGACTCAGCGGTTATTTCGATTTTTTTTGTATATCTAGGTTTTATCTTTAACTAGATTGAACGATATACAATAATTGATTTTGCTTCAATTTGCTATGAAGATCTTGTTACAAAAAAGAGTTAATTGACTTACTAATTCACACTACAATTACAATTAGTAATTCACACTTTATTTTGAGTGCCATAAAAGTATATTCATTCATTGACGATAGGTTACTCAGCGATTATTGCTTAATAAGAATAAGATCACAGATGCGACAAAACCTCGTCGTCCAATCAAATAGAGATAAACCTCAATTGATGTTATTTTTATATTCTAACAAACGATAGAATAATTACTCCACATTAACTACGTAGCTACGTTAATGTTACTTGCTGTAAATGCCTTTATTGCGTTTGATGAAATGTCTGGCGATTGCCTTGGATTTCAAATAAAACCTTATGTTTTATATACAGAAGTTTTGATTCAGTTGGTTTGGTTCCCCTGTCTAAGGGTTGGGAAGATCAGACGGCTGTCGCTTTTTTGTAAATACCTGACTTCCCGAATCCTAGATCAAATAAAAAAAATGAATAAAGAAAATAAAAATAAAATAAAATCATGGGCCAAGCGTGGGCTTAGAAGCGACAGCTTTGGACCAGACCGATGATGCGGAACAGTGAAACGCTTCATTTGGAACATCGACTCTCAGATAGATCTGTGATTAATTCCGCTCATTCGAATCATTCGGCTCACTTGGATCATTCAACTCATTCGGATCATTCGGTTTACTTGGACTCGAGATCCATTTGAGTCGAATGATATATTCGGAGCGAGCAATAGAGATTCGGAACAGTGTATCATTTGGCTGATTCAGATTTGAGTCGTTTCAGTAAAGAGTGGTACACGTTTACTTTAGACGAAACTGGGAATTAAGACGCTAAGATGAAGTGAGATAAGGTTTTATAATAAGAATTAACAGAAGATCGGTCACCTAAGGGTTTGGGGGCAGCGTAGGGTAACTAATTACTATTTGGCCTATGCACAAAAAATATTCCTGCGAAGATGACTGCTTCCAATACTCTATTCGAAAAAGATAGGCTACGTCAGCCACATGCGAGCACACCAACGATATTTGTCTAGGAGTTGAAGCGGTCGCCGTGGACGAAATAGGGCGGACTCCATCATCGTCATCACTGTTTGGTACAGCTATGTCGATGATAGCCAGGGACCGAGAGACGCTGAAGACTGTACATCTGCGATCTTATATAATATGGTATATAATTCCGTTCCATTATATGAAGCAGACTTCATGAACCCACTAGCATTTAATAATCATCTTCAATGTAAACGCTACAGCGTTTCCATCGTTGGCCATATAACCAATGATGTCTTCCCTCACGACATTGAGTCAAGCAAAGTTTTTCGGGTCTACCCCTTCTAACGGGACCCAGCGATGGTGGCATGGCCAAACTTTAGCTACCCACGTAAGCTACAAGCTATCCAGTTTTAATAGGACATGACCAACACAGGCAATCCTGCAATTGGTCTGCTATCTCACAGACATGACATGAACTTGCCTAATTTTCCGTGACTGTTATTGTGTCAAATACAGGATTAGAAAAAAAACCTACATAGCCCAGAAGCCTCAGAAGTTATAAATCCGTGACGTCATCTGAGGCGCGACTCAAACAGTACTTAAGTTGTTTACAGCATTTCCGATATTTATGTTAGGGCCGTATATAAAACAAGATTCTTTATTACCCCCCACAATTTGCTTGCAATACGAGCTGTATTGATTTTCTGGCACACTTTTGTTAAGCAATAGCACCTGTACAGTGAGATTACTGGCAGTGAAGCTAAAATTATTTTTATTTTTTTTATTTATGAGAAAGGGAGGCAAACGAGCAAGCCAGTCAACTGATGGTAAGTGATCACCGCCGCCCATGGACATCAGCCACACCAGAGGGAGTGGAGATGCTTTGCCGGCCTTTTAGGAAGGTATAGGCTCGTTTCTTGAAGATCTCAATGTCGTACCGGTTCGGAAATACCGCTGCGGGAATTATTTAACGCGTCCTAAACTTAGTAAATAAATAGCACGTAAACTTTTTATGCAGGCTTCATTGCAACAGCTTCAGGTTGGGGTAGGAGATTCGAATAAGGGAGGCGGCAAAATACAAGCCTCATCCTGGGAGTGGGGGGAGGTGCTAAGGTAGAAAAAAAAAGTCTGGGCGGCAAAATAGTCTTCCGCCCTGGGCGGCCGACACCCACGTTACGCCACTGAAATAACTTGCAAGGAATAAAATGTGCTGGAGGAGTCGACGGAAGAATGGAGAATACTCCACCGACAATAGTGACTGAGAGAGAAAGAGAAACTTAATAATAAGTGTACTGGAGAGTAAAGGGAAATAATAAACATAGACAAGACCTTGCAAATGATTCCGATAAATCTCTCTTTGAAATAGTCTTGCCTAATGCCTTGTTCTTACTGAGGAACATAAAAGCTAACTGACCCTGGTTATCTATTTATCTTGCCATAAAACAATATTTATTAGCGCCCGTGGCACTCATTCAGCTGGTATCACTGAAAACCAGCGTCATGGCCTTTGTCTGGGCTGTGACATAAGCTTGAGGGCCATTTATACTAGACGTCATAACACATCACAATATTCATTTGGCACTGTCTGGACATGATTGAATATAGTTTTTTTTTTTTTTCCTTTTGTTATATTTATATGTATTTTTAATTGTTTTATATTTTGTTTTTTGTTTGTGCCAAATTGTGTTCTGTTTACAATTGCTATAAGTTCTGTGTTGTGATGTCTATAATAATAAATATTTTGTTTCTTTCTTTCTATTAGCATTATTCTTCTTATCGTGTCTATGGCGATAAATTAGATTTTATACACCATTACTTAGTCAATATGGCAATATATTATGATAATTGATGTCTTATTAGTTAGTTATTAAAAACATTTTTTTTTATTTATTTTAATTAAATGATCAGATCATGCCGATGACTGATCAGATCCTGCAACATGATGACGGCGCTGTTACTTTACTGCCTATCATCTCCACACTGTGACCAGGGCATGGCATTTTGTTGGACACTTCAATGCCATTAGCGGTATTTACTTACTTACATTTTTCATACAACAAAGTTCAGTAATTTAAACGGTTTTCATGAATAGTGACTACATCGGGTTTCAGTGGCGAACATAAATTTGCATGAATAAATCATCATCATCATTTCAGCCGATATACGTCCACTGCTGGAAATAGGCCTCCTCTAATGATCTCCACACAGATCGGTCCTGCGCCAGCCGCATCTTAAGGATTCCCGCGACCTTCACCAGATCGTCGGTCCGCCTTGTGGGTGACCTGCCACGGCTTCGACCTCCTATACGCGGCCTCCACTCGAAGACCTTTTCGGCCCACCGGCCGTCCGACCTCCTCGCAATGTGCCCTGCCCATTGCCAATTGAGGCCTGCAATTATTTAGGCTATGTCTTTGACCTTAGTTCTCCTGCAGATCTCATTATTCTTGATACGATCACGCAAGGAGATTTCAAGCATAGCTCTTTCCCTTGCTATCTGGGTGACTTTGAGCCTTCTTAAGCGGCTCATTGTATGTAGCCACGTATCGGTACCGTATGTCATTACTGGCAACACACACATTAGCATGAATATCAGCTGCTAATTCGCTAATTTGACATTTAAATGATATATAAAAAAATACCTAAATAAATTATTGCGTCACTGATTTTCCTATCTCGAACTAGAGTTTTCCCTGTAAGATGAGTCATACTCCATTCCCAATTGCGTCTAAAACCGTTGCTTCTGAGCCCGCAGTACGCTTACGTCATGATCCCTGATCATATGGAAAGCCAGGTAATTACAATTAAGCGTCTGCCGTCTGACCTTCACAACACTTTAACAGGGGAACCAGACCAACTAAACCATGAATACACGTTTGAATTTGAATTAATCTAAACACTTGAGAAGCTATCAGAAACTTGCAGGTTTCCTCACGATGTTTTCCCTCACCAACAGAACAATTTCATACCTTACCGAGTTCAAAGTATACCTAATTTTCCATTGTATAATATTATCAGCTAAGTCTTACATATTTTAATAATAATGTAACAGCATATCATTTACATTTTAAAACATATTATGAAAATAGGTTCGAGTTCTTTCTCGACTGAAAAGGCACATCTAATATGAATGTGAAAACTCCATAATGTATTCTAATTTCTAGTAGACTTAGCTCATATTTGCATGACAAGTTATTATTAACAGTAAAAAATCTTACTGATATGCGGCTCTTCAAAATGTTTGTATTTATTACGGGTTTAAGATGACCTTAACAATTATTTGACATGCAGTCTTTTCGGATTTATTTATAAGTATGATACTATTTATTCAATACCTATTGATCTTTAGTATTTTGAAAAGAACTCCCTGTTGGTCAAATGGTTTGAGTACCGGGCCGTGATCTCAAGGTCCTGGGTTCAATTCCCGGTTCGAGCGAAAAGTGTGTTTCTAATTTTTAGAACATAGCTCGAGTTTGTGATCACCAATCCGCATTCGACAAGCGTGGTGATTAAGCCTAATCCCATCATAGTAGCGATATCTTAATTTCTATGATGATATTCTATGATAGGAGGCCTTTGCCTTGCAGTGGGACAGTTTATAGGCTGATACTTTTATATTGAAAAGAACAAACATAATACACTTCATAAGTGTGCATTATTTTCAAATATAACAATAAAAATATTTAATACTTAACATATAGTTTAATCGATTTAAATAATACTTTATAATGTATTGATATTATTAAATAATTAATAAATAAGTAAAGAAAAAAACAAAGAATACAATAAGGGTCATTGCAAATAAATTTCATGACGATGGCAAAATACTTATTATTAAAAAGTATGTGTTACTTATTTACTCTTTTAACAAGCGTGAATAACAAATGTGTTAATTAAACGTAATAATGGTTAATTCATTACACAATTTGCGGTCACGAGTATTCATTCAATAACCGCAACATGTAGTGATATTAACGAAGGTATTTAATTCATTCATACTTTTAATGGGTGCACGACATAATTTGTGTTACGATATTACACGGTAGGCACACCTAGGTCAATAATTTATTATCCCACCAAAACGTTTCAGTTACATAAAAATTACTATAATAACTCTTTTGTGGAGGTTATCATCTTATCAATCTTACAAGACCCAAACCAGGGGTGGTAAATGTTTACCAGAGTTTTTACAAAGTTAATTATAATATCGTAAAAAATATAGTTCTAAAGTACGTAAGCCGTAAAAACCGCCTTCAAAACCCACGAAGTAAAAAGTGTAAAATAACATTTTTAATACTTCATACACTTTAAATAACATTTATAACAGTACACTCGAGAAGAGCCGTGTGGTCCCCGGCAGAGTAGAATAGGCAACCCTCACTCTTACCGAGGTGTCGTAAAAGGCGACTAAGGTAAAGCTGCTGACATGATCATTAGCACCCAGAGAAGGAAAACTTTGCATTTCAAAACCCTCGCCAACCCGTCTGCCAAGCGTGGTGAGTATGGCAATTACCCCTCATGTGATTGAGCGAGGCCCGTGCCCCAGCAGTGGGGACTTAAATGGGTTGATGATGATGATGATGATGACTCGAGAAAAGATGTTACCGAAGTCCGCGACCATGACTATCTTGTAATACTACATTCGATTATTCAACAAGGATTAGGTGCCGGCTTCAATAACACATTTTCTCGAGTGTACTGTTATAAATGTTATTTTAAGTGTATGAAGTGTAACAATGTTTTTTAGTATTTCATTTTTCGGTAGTCCAGGTTTAAAATGTAGGTATTAAATATAAATACTAAGGATATTTTCAAGATTGTTACATTTCATGTCGCCATTTTGTATAATTCAAAATGGCGGACAGTACCAAAGTGTTCTAATCCCTTATTCTTCAACCGTATTCTATTTTTACAAGCTCAAAGGTCAACCTCTACGTAGGTAAGTGAGAAACGTAAGGTAAGAAGTACATGACAAACATACGATTAGCACGTAGGTTGTATGTTCACCCTCTTGCCGTGCAGGCTTCGCTGTAAATATATGTAGGGAAAGTAAAATTAACGCAGACAGGTTTTTTGTTTCAAAGGGGAAATAAAGATAGGGTGTGGGTATCCCTGGAATCATATTTCAGGATTGTTATGTTGTTCCGACGGTGGCATCGTCGCACACTTCTTCGAGTTTTTGTATGTCATTCATTATAGTATATCATTTACCTAGATATCAGGGGGTTGATTTGATTGAAAGTATCCTCGTCTGTATTCTCAACAAATGAATTAAAATGTAAAATGTTTTACTCCAATTTTGATCTCGTCTTGTTCCACTATTAATTAAAAACTAAAACCCGACTACCTACCAAAAAACCCGCTCTAAAAAGTACGAAACAAAATATGTATCTGCTGAAATGATTATGCCGTATCGCCGTGGTCGTACCTATGCCACATTTATTTTTTATTATTATTGTAATGAATCTGTTTTGCTATAGTAGGTGCCATAGGACCACGGCAATACGGCATAATCATTTCAGCAGGGACAATTTTCTTGTTTCGTACTTTTAAGAGCGTGTTTTTTTGGTAGTCGGGTTTTAGTTTTTAAACTTTATTTTTATTTAGCATATTTTTAGACATGACATTAAATATTTGAAATGTGCTAAAAAAGCTCTTTTATTTGATACCCCACACGGTACCGTCAAGCAAATATATTTTTTTAGTTTCTTACTCTAAGTCCCCTAGAGGGCGCTGTAGTCATTTTAACGTGACGTCATGTCGCCTATAATCAGTACATGAGTTTCGAAAACTGTTCTCGCTATCGAAAACTATCGCTTTGTCCCTTTCATTGTGGTGCACATGAAAGAGACAGAGCAATAGTTTGGGATAGCGAGGATAGTATATCAAACTCATGGCAAGGCCTCAGACTCAGAACACAATCAAGACGCTTCTAAGGACAACTCATTTGTTCAAATATGATAACTAGTTTAGAAGTTATGAGGGAACAGATGAACAACAGGTCAAAATCAACGTTGAAGAGCAATTTTATCACCTTTTTATTTATTTATTGCTGTGCCACGGCGTCGCGTGAAATTACCCTTATTGGACTTTGGACCGTGTCCTTCCTTATGTCTGAGACACAAGTGTTATTATTGCGATGGGGTAACTTGACCTGACGCCGTCTGTACGAATAGGATTAAATACGGCAGCCAATCGCAGGATATATTACAGTGCTCAAGTGTGTGCGCAAAAACAAGTGCACTCTCTATTCCCTTGTACTCATATTCCGATGGAATCTTCTGTAACACGACAAGAGAGGGATCGAGCGCAGGACCAATAGCTTAACGTGCTTTCCGAGGTTCAAGACCGCCAACTTTCAAACTCCGGGCTGCCACTAAGAATTTTTTACCGAAAACTGGAACAAATGTTTGGCCCGACCCGGGAATCGAACCTGGGACCTCTTGCGCAGCCGTCGCTTCAAAGTTAGACTCACTAACCACTGCGCCACCGATGCAGTCAATGTCTGATATTTTTTTTTATTTGTAGCTCAATATAGCGTCTCATGGCAAAATCGACCACGTCTTTTCTGTGGCAGCATAGGAAATTGAGGTCTCAAAAGTTTCCTGTAAAAAATCGCTACAAGCGATAAGACCGCATTTTACTGCGTTTTGTTATTGTAACTTATACCTGTATTTTGTTTAATGCAATAAAGAATATGTATCTATTGAAGTCCTTTATTTTTTTTACTGTATAGGTAAACTTACTTTGTTTACACAATCCGCCTCCTTCTATTTTAAGGGATTTATAAACCTCGTATGCTACGTGTGTATCATGTATGAAGGAACGTAAGCAGGACTATGTGAAAAGTTAATATGCACATATGATTTTAATGGAAAACCATGACAAGTGCGAGTCGGGTCACGCACTCGGTTCCGTAGCCATGCCAACATGGTAACACATTCTGAATTATCATGCATGCTCCTGCTAACGTTATATCCCGTTTCTGTATGAACTGTACGCTTGGATATGCATTTATAAGAAATAAGGTGTGTAATTGATTTCTGCTGGTTCAAAGTTTATGGATATAACTGGCCCGGTGTGGTCCGTTTGGTATAGACTGATGGGTAGACACCCTTCAGTCTATACCAAACGGACACACACACTTCTAAGAGTTCTAAGAGATGATAATATTATGATAAAGTATGTAATGATATGTATGGTGCCGTGTGGTCCCCGTCAGAGTAGAATAGGCCACCCTCACTCTTACCAAGGTGTCGTAAAAGGCGACTAAGGTAAAGCTGCTGGCATGATCATCAGCACCCAGAGAAGGAAAACTCTGCATTTATATCAAAACCTTCGCCAACCCGTCTGCCAAGCGTGGTGAGTATAGCAATTACTCCTCATGTGATTGAGGGAGGCCCGTGCCCCAGCAGTGGGGATTTAAATGGGCTGACGATGATGATGTTATGATATGGAGCCCAATTCTCGTGCTCGTGAAATTTTGAAAACATGGCGGACATCACTTGAAAACCATACAAAAAAACTATGTTTTAGTGATATACGTCGTATGAAAATAAATGTCACGAGCCTGAGAATTGGGCTCATGCTATTCTATGATAATAAAAGACTGATTTTATTGCCTTAAGTCGATTTGCTGGTTTATCATCATCATATATCCGGTCTCCCCCAATGTTTTCCACACATATCGGTCCTGTGCCGCCCGCATCTAATGGATTCCCGCAACCTTCACCAGATCGTCGGTCCCCCTTGTCGGGGGCCTGTCATGCCATTTGCTGGTTAGATCAATTGAAATGCATAAATATTATCTATATACAAAATTATGAAAATGTGCGTACGTTAGCTCGTAGCGACCCTTCCTCATGCGTCAAAAGTCCCCCCACACCAAGTCCAAACATTCGGGCGATGAACACTTGTGTTTTAGAAATAAATTATATCAATTTAGATATATAAAATATAAAAAGTTAAGTATCAGCCTCTACTCTGTCCCACTGCAGGGCAAAGGCCTCCATCACAGAAATTATAATGTAACAAAAATAAATTTGCATCCAAAGGCAAGGACAAAGACTTTGACTTTGAGTCTGTGGACTAAACATTTTTTTATTTAGCCTGTGTCGTCCTACTGCTGGGCAAAGGCTTCCCCTAAAAGCCGCCATTGGAGTCTATTTGTAGCGATGGTTTGCCAATTGCCCGAGAAGTGGTCGAAATCATCACGCCATCTCTTTTTGGGCCTGCCTCTCATTCGACGTCCTGCTGGCTGCCAATGTGTGATAACTCTGTTCCACCTCTCCGGGTGCCTCCTACAAACGTGGCCGGCCCAATCCCATTTTAGCCTAGCGAATTTTTCGCCCACATTGGCAATCCTGGTTTTGGAGCGTATTGTTGTATGCTCCGCTCCATAGCTCTTCGGCAAATCTTGATCTTAGACTTTTGATGGTTGGTTAATGACCACCGTCTGAGCACCGTAGGTAAGAATAAACATATGTTATAAAAAACACTTGTGTTAGTAAGTACATATTACACTCTTGATTTTTTCTGTTGTCTGATATTCGTTAAACAATGCTAAAGCTACTTAGGTACGCAATCGGGTCAATCTATGAGATGTTGTATGAGACACGTTCAGAATGAAAGCAAAATATCTCCCATTGTTAAAAAAAAAGTATTAACAAGTAGCTGATCTCTAAGTAGGTGTAATGTTTGACTTGCTCATCGCGCGTATAAAATGCGGAGGTCACGCCGCTGTGTGGCCGATGATACAATACCACGCAACGTGCAGGCCGAGCTATATTGATGTCACCTGGTCATTCTGACGGCGCCTACGCACGCACCTTGATGAGTAGCATCAGAATTTTGTGACCACTATTGTGTAGGTCTACACAATAGCGGTCACAGAATTCTGATAAGCAAAAACGTATATTTCAAAAGATTGGAACATTTGCATCTGGATCAGTGCAGAGATGCCGTTTCATTTGGAACATCGACTGTCAGATAGATCCGTGATTCGTTCCGCTCATTCGGCTCACTCAGATCATTCCTCTCATTCGTCTTACTCTAATCATTCAGCTCATTCGGATCATTTGGTTCACTCGAACTCGAGATCCATTTGAGTCGAATGATACATTCGGAGCGAACATTAGAGATTCGGAACAGTGTATCATTGGCTGAGTCGGATCACTGAGTCGTTTCAGTAAAGAGTTTACACGCGTTTATTTAAATAATCATCAACTGTATAAAAGCCTGTTGGGAATGCTTTTGCCATTAAATATTTTTTAATTTGTGTTTTAATTTTAGGGATTGTAAAGTCAACAAGCTTTATTTTTTGCTTGTTAAATATTTTAATACTTATTCCGACAAATGAATTACCAACCTGAAGTCAGAAAAATCAATATTATAAGATTTCGCTGATTTCGCTTGATAAAAAATAATAAAATAAAAATAAAAAATCCTCGTCATCATAGCGTGTGATTCCCGGTGCGCCCAAAGCTGTAGTTTTGGATCCCGTGAGACGCTTAGGCCATGATACGACCCGTTTGGATCAGTGGTAGTGAATGCTGCCACGGGTGCAAGGGTTGCGGGTTCGATCCTCGCACAGTACAAACATTTGTGTCCATGAACATGTATGTTTGTATTGGTCTGGGTGTGTACTATGTATTATAAGTATGTATTTACAAAAGAAAAGTGTTATATTTATTTATTTGTAATCCCACTGTTGATTCTGATATCCGTAACACAGGTGCTTGAGCTACCTATCTCGGAGTCGGATCAATGTAGGTATGTGATGTTGTGAAAATATTTATTTATTTATTTATTATTCAGGATTTGGGGAGTCTAGTAATTACAATGAAACAACTGCCATCTGACCTTCGCAACCCTTTTAACAGGGAACCACCAACTGAATCATGATTACACGTTTCAGAAACTATCCGAAACGTGGGTTTCCTCACGATGTTTTCCCTCACCGCCGAGCTAATGGTAGAAATACGCACGGATTTGAAACATGGAAGGCGCGTTCTTATCCACTGAGCTAACATGGCGCTAGTGAGATAATCTCTACTTCTAAACGTTATATGTAAATTTTGTCGTATAAATCAAAATCTATCTATCTGTGTACATCTACCACCTTAGTACAAATCGCGATCTAAAGTTATTACCGTACTAAAGCTCATGTCATCCCGTTCCAACACGCAATGTTAAAAAGGACTGGTACACGGATTTTGTTCCGGGACTATCTATAATTTGCGATTTGTAATAAGGGGACTACAGTTTATAAGGTGTTTTTTTTTATTAGTTTTTTAAGGGTTTTTTTTTAATTAGTTTATTTTATTTATGACGACCTGTTTGGAACAGTGGTAGTGAACGCTGCCTCTGATGCAAGGGTTGCGGGTTCGATCCCCGCACAGTACAAACATTTGTGTGCATGAACATATCTGTTTGTATTGGTCTGGGCGTTATCTATGTATTATAAGTATGTATTTACAAAAGAAAAGTATTATATGTATATATTTGTAATTCCACTGTTGATTCTGATATCCGTAACACAGGTGCTTGAGCTACCTATCTCGGAGTCAGATCAATGTATGTGATGTTGTGAAATATTTATTTATTTATTTAATTTAATTAGAATAGCCAGACATTTGGCCACAACCTCACCTGATGGTAAGTGATGACGTAGCCGAGGATGGATCATATCTGTCTAGTAACAGCCTATTCACTCTTTTCTTGAATATGTGCAGATCATACCGTTCAGGGAACACATCTTCGGCAGAGAGTTCTATTCCTTAGCCGTTAGATTAAATAAATACTGAGCTTTGTGGAACGAAATTAAATTAGGAAGGAGGACGTAGCAAATCTCAGAAGTATGTACTTACTTTTCCGCAACGTTGGTAAAAAACTAATTACGGTAAAGATGGCCTTAGACCGTTTCCAGCAAAAACGGTGATTGGCTACAGACTCAGTGACATTCTGTTCCATAATATTCTAAAATCCCACGACACAGCTTATTATTTGATAGAAATGGGGTGAGCCCTGCGTCTCATAGCCACTGCGACCAGTAGATGATCTATTGTGGCAGCCCCGTAACCTATTACAGCACCTCATGTAGCTCCAGTTCCAGGATAAACCCGAGAATGGAGCTGATGGGGGAGCTCTTGATCTCGTCAGCTGAGATCATGTGTGCTCCCAGGTGCCGGCTTCTGCAGCGGTGCAGCGCTATGCACTCGCCGAGGACGAGACAGCTTATGAAATTTTAGATTATTATGGAACAGAATAACGCCCTGTTGGTCTAGTGGTCTAAGTACCGGGCGGTGATATCAGGGCCCTGGGTTCGATTCCCGGGTGAAGCGAAAAGTATGTTTCGAATTTTTCGGACATTGCTCGGGTTTGTGATCACCAATCCGTATTTGGCAAGCGTGGTGATTAAGCCTAATCCCATCATAGTAGCGATAACTTGATTTCTATGATGGAGGTCTTTGCCCTGCTGTGGGACAGTTTATAGGCCTATTAAAAAAAAATTCAACGGCTTGTAATTGGATACGTAATTTTATATAACTAGTTTCGGGAGATTAAGTTTTTTTTATGTGATAGGTGGCAGACGAGCAGACAGATGACCTGAAGGGAAGCGATTGCTGTTGCCCATGGGCGCCCGCTACACCAGTGGAGTCACAAATGCGCTGCCAACCTTTAAACCCCTTTTTCCCCAGATTGGGCCTCCGGTACCCTCACTCACGCAACGAAACACAGCAGAGTGCTGCTTTACACCGGTTTTCTGTGAGACCGTGACATCACTCCGGTCGAGCCGGCCCATCCATACCGACGCGTGACTCTCCCACGGTCAAAGTTTACAACCTATACCAATATTTGGGCAAGTTCAAAAATAGCACTTGTTTCTCAGACATAAAGACGGTCCGAAGTCCAACAAGGGTAACTCCATAATATGACGCTGTATGTGTGTACCAGTTAGGGTACTGTATTATTACTGATGATGACTAATTTTAGAGGCTATTTTAGTTCTTTAAGCACTATACTATAACATTTATGAATTCAGAATATTTCGAAGATAAAGAGACCTTTGTCACATGAAGCACAAAGAGCTTTGTTGGTGGTAATAAATAAGAAGTAGAGGCATCGGACTAACCTATAGCTGTAGACTAAATAATTCAAATGCTTATTAATGCAAGTATGAGTACTTCAAGTGAAGAGCCTTAAGTCAGTTTTTGACCGAGAGCCACGCTTCGGCATGAATGGTTTATGCTCGATCGGAGTGATACTACAGGCTCGATCAGGCGCGATTGGTCCAATTCGCGATTGGTTGCATTCGCAATTGGTCCAATTCGCTATTAGGCCAATTCGCTATTGGGCCAATTCGCTATTGGGCCAATTCGCTATAGGTCCAATTCGCAATTGGTACAAAATAAAAGGATAGTAAACAAAAACTATAAACTAAGTATAGGAAGGAACTATACATATACTTAGTTTATAGTTTTTGTTTATACTATTTTGTAGCCTTAGATTTATTGTTAGTTTGTTTCTACCTTTTTATTGACAATAAAGATCTTTTTATTTTACTTTACTTTTTACATATAATGTAAATCCTTATATTATATGTAAAAAGATCGGTCCTGTATCCACAGGACCGATCTGTGTGGAGAACATTGGGGGA
This sequence comes from Marasmia exigua, assembly GCA_019059595.1. Lineage (NCBI taxonomy): Eukaryota > Metazoa > Arthropoda > Insecta > Lepidoptera > Crambidae > Marasmia > Marasmia exigua. The sequence goes on from CM032488.1 coordinate 12,502,920, forward strand.
GGGCTATGTCCAGCAGTGGACGTCTATAGGCTGAAATGACGAAAAGGATAACTAAAATGAAACAAAGGAGGTCAATTAATTGTATTGATTTCAATTATTATTCATTATTATAAGTATCTTGAAGCCAACTGCGAATTGGACCAATAGCGAATTGGCGGAATAGCGAATTGGACCAATCGCGAATTAGACTAATCGCGAATTTGTAATTTTTTGACAATTGGACCAAACGCGAATTGGACCAATCGCGCCTGAACGCACAGGCTCACAGAAAACAGCGCCTTACTTTGTACTACACAACGTAAGGCGCTGTTTTCGAAAGTGATTTGTTACTCCACTGGTGTTTCGGGTATCCTTGGGCGACGATAATCGCTTAGCATCAGGCACAACATTTTTTTTTTTTAACTCTAGTAAATTTATTAAGTAGGTAGTTTAATGAAGAAAGGTGTGAAATAAATTTAGGCCAAGTGATTATTAGTTAACTTAAAGAAAAACATTGTTAATAGCAATACATAATCAATCAATCGTTTTTCTAGTCAGAACTGAATGCTAATATCAATAGGAAGTAATAACCAGATTTTGTTTTGCTATTCATCAATGCATAGGTACACCCACGTTAGGCAATCTCTAGTTCACAAGCCTTTGTTTAAGTAAGTCTTCATAAAGACACATTGAAAATGTTCTAAAAAAAATCTATCGATTCTTCATGCAATTCCGACACACACTTGGCCTCGAACTTTTAAGTCTTTCAAACGGGTCTAATTTTTCAGTCTACAAACCCTTAACAAATCAGAGTATCATTTCAAGGAGGACAAATGGGCCATCTATTGAAGGCCTACTTAATAATTGGTGACTTTTTACCCGACTACGGCAAAGCAAAAGGAGGGTTATGATTTTGACAGGCTATGTATGTATGTATGTATGTATGTATGTATGTATGTATGTTCATCTGTTTCCACTTAACTTCTTAACTACTTATCAGAATTCGACAAATGACATATCATTATAAGCGTCTTGATCGTCCGCTGGTTATAGGCTATATGAAGTTTCACAAAATCTAATGTGGCGCCCTCTAGCGGACAAAACATACAGAGTAAAAAAATAAAGTTATGATAAATATGCCGTGTTTGGTATCATTTGAAAGCGCTTGACTTGTACATTTTGAATATATATATATATTACTAGCACTTGGACACCAAAATAGTACAAATAAAATAAAAGTAAAAAAACTAAAACCCAACTACGACAAAAAACGTCGCTGAAAAAGTATAAAACAAGCCTTCGTTGTCAATTTATGCAATATTCACTATGTAGAGATAAAATTTCATGTTTGGAAAGGCGTAGTCACACGTTAAATATACTACCCTTTGACAACGTGTGACTGCGGATTTCCAAACATGAAATTTTATCTCTACATAGTGAATATTGCATAAATTGACAACGAAGGCTTGTTTTATACTTTTTCAGCGACGTTTTTTGTCGTAGTTGGGTTTTAGTTTTATTTATTATATATTGTTGGACATTCAGGGCGGCTGCAGTGCCACATACCTAATGAATTTGCCCCATAGATTGAGAAACACTGCTGTAGTCTGAATGCCATCACAAATATGACTCAATATTTATTTACTATAACCAATATTTATAAGTTGAGATAAACCTCATTAATGATAAATAGATAGATAGATAGATAGATACTCTTTATTGCACAACATGCAAAACTTAAAAGCTAGGTATACTGAGATAAAAATGTACAATTTAGGCGGTCTTATCGCTGGGAGCGATCTCTACCAGACAACCTTCATGTAAAGGACGTTAGATAGAAGAGGGGAGGGTGGTGCAATCCTTTTGATTTTGAACACTGATTAACTAAATTTATAGTATAAATACATTTATCTAGATATTAAATAAACACATTATCATACACTAATATATACGAATTTTACCTTACTAGAATACAATATAACCTAAACAAATTATATAAAATTATATAGAATTAAAGAATAATTTAAATGTGGATCTACAAAAAGCCCCTTCACGCTATTTCGAGCTTAAGATGCTATAAAGTTTCATATGACCTAGTAATATTAATGAATTGCAGTGTAGTAAGTAAGCATGCAACTTTTTTGCATGACCTCACTTGATATTTTTATATGCCGTAGGTAGTAAGTGTAGACATTTGAATTGAGGAGTAAGTTTTATGCAACAGATGATTAATATTTTTTTTTATGTCATAGGTGGCAGACGAGCAGACGAATCACCTGATGGTGAGCGATTGCCGCCGCCCCTGGACACCCGCGACACCAGTGGAATCACAAGTGCGCTACCAAGCTTTAAACCCCCCTTTCCCCCGGATGTAGCCTCCGGTAATATGATACCTAAATGATTAATATATAGCTTTAAAAAATAAGCTTTAAAAATGAGAGTTCTTAATGACTATGCAAGTAGTTAGGAAAGTTTAAACATATTTTATAAGAAATAAATATTATGTTGTAGTAAAAGTGTTAAATAATTGTGCACAAAACAAATTGAATGCACCATTTCTCTTCAATATTTCAAGAGATTCTCTGGCAATATCTGTTTTTGTGTATGTTATTCAAATTTGGCTGTCCTTACCTTCTCAAATCATCATCATCAGCCCATTTAAGTCCCCACTGCTGGGGCACGGGCCTCCCTTAATCACATGAAGGGATAATTGCCATACTCACCACGCTTGGCAGACGGGTTGGCGAGGGTTTTGATATAAATGCAGAGTTTTCCTTCTCTGGGTGCTGATGATCATGCCAGCAGCTTTACCTTAGTCGCCTTTTACGACACCTCGGTAAGAGTGAGGGTGGCCTATTCTACTCTGCCGGGGACCACACGGCAAACCTTCTCAAATACTTTATGACAAAATTTAGATTCCATTGTGAACATTTATAGTTAAGTAAACTATTTACTAGGAGTAATTACAACCAGAAACATTCAAAGGAATATTGAATAATTTACATTCTTACCTTTAATAATCTCCGTAGACGATATAATCACATCACTCTCGTCCATTCTCGCTTTGTAGCACAGGAATGCCGATGTTTTCTTTATTTTGACGGCTTCACGCAGCACCTTTATATTCCTCTGTCTTTCTCTTCACTTATCATTATATTTCGCATGGGCCATTGTATACAATCATTGTATAAATAGGATTTAAAAATATTTTCTTCAGGATATTGTCCCTTAGATGTGTTCCTGAAATAAAGAGAAGGATCAAGTATTTCTTGTTGGTAAAATCAAATTAATTAATTTATTTTAATCTGAACAACAATATGTGATATTGCAGATAAGAATGGTGCATCAAACTTTTATCTTGAATAGGTACCTAAACAGTTTAAGGCGACGGGTAGGGCACATTAGCGACGCCAATTGATTTTAATTGTTAGCTACCAAAACAAATATATTTTAACTAATTACGGGGCTTCAGTCTCTCGGCAAACGCTTATACTATTTATTTAATAACCATACCCAAATGTTGGGACTGTTTTTGTACTAAAAAAATTGATTCACGCCAAAAGTAACCGCCTTTAGCTGTAATTCAAAATTCGAGTGCAAAACCAGATCAAATATTTAACTATAACATTAAATAAATACTATACATGTTTACCGAGAGACTGAAGCCCCCAAGTTGTTTAAAATACATCTGGTTTAGTAGCTAACAATTAAAATCAATTGGCATCGCTAGTGGGGTATACCCTTCACCTTAAGAAATATGATTATAATTGAATTGAAATGTATAAGTTTAATCAATGGTTTGAATAAAATACTCCATCTACTCATCTATCACATAAAAAAAACATTGAATGGAAACCAATACGGGGTGCGTTTATAGATCAGCTATGCATGAAATTATTTCAGATTATGTATTTATAAAAACCTAATTAAAAGCCTAATGAATTAATAAATAATTTAATCTGAAATATTTCTATTAAAAAGCTAATTTAATCAATATATTTCAGATGAGAAAAAGAATTTGATAAGGTATCTTAACTAATTTTATAAAGAACAAAATTGTTACTGGTAAATTATAAACTTAAAAATCGTAGAACCTATTTTGAAAATGGATGTTATGTTATCTGTGTAAAATTAGGTATACTTTACCACAGAAAAACCATCTTTTTCCTACTGGAAACATAATTTAGTCTACACTTGCAATACAGTGAAGAAGGCTAGAATTTAATAAAAGGTAACTTTAATTGGACTTAAAGCATTTTGTCTCATTATAATCAATTTATTACAAAAAGTGAATGCTGTAATGTATTATTTAAGTAAATCTTTTATCTTCAACCAGTAATCAAAATAGTCATTCATGAAGCAAACTTTAGACCTAAATGCAAGTGATGTTGTCACACAGGCGACATTCCTAAAATGTACACTTGTTAGAAAGTAGTCTCATTCCTTGCAGCATGAGCAAATAAAGTCGGAAATACACCTAATTGAATACATAGCTAATTGAAATCAAGGTTGAGAATTGCTTAAAATAAAGTTAAACAGATTCTTGTAAGTATTTTCAAAATGGAAATACTTGCAATTTACAAATTACTAGGTATTTCTTATTCAATAAGAAGTAAATAACTGAATTTCCTTACCAGTCTCGTCTCAAATGAAGAAGACAAAGTGTTAACCTTGACTCTTGGTGAAAACAACTGATAATTTGATAAATATAGCACACACACTAGACACCCGCGAATACAACTTAAATTATCACTGAATTTGACCAAAAAGCAATTGTTACTTGAGTAAATGCGTACACGGAATTGAATAACAGGTCGGAAGTGTTAGGATTTCGTCTAGTTTCGTTCTCATTGTAGTGTTTAGTGGCCGACGACGCAGTTGGCAGTGGCGGCGCGTAGGAGGGTTTAGTATCAGCGTGGGTCGATTTCTTTACTCTAAGATAAGGTCAGCTCTGCTCGCGCCGAAACCGTGGCACCTTCACTATGTAGAATATAATTTGCATCCTTTATCTACGCTTCTAATACCATTTGTGGCGGTCAACGCGGAATCACAGCACTCTAGTACGAATGGAATTCAGTTCGTAAAATGTAAACAGAAGCACCGGGCGTAACAATACATCACAAATCAAAGTTCCATTTGTTGCAACAGTCCAAGGTCGCGGATCCACGTTCAACCTAAATTCATTATATTTCCTCTCCATTTACAGTATGACGTTTCCGTTTATTTAATCCACCGAAGCCGTTGGGAATAGGAAGACAGACAGCAGAAAACTCGTTTTCTTTGAAGTTTTCACAGATTCGCAACTGTCAAACTGTCTGTCGAACAGCGACCTCTAACGAGCAATTTTTGACCTATGGTCATGGTACATTATTAAGGACCCGAATTCTTCATTGTCTATGGTGCACGTATATTGTCCTACTTTCCTAATAGATGGCAATGCTAAGTATTAGTACTTAACATGCAACCTAGATGGGGCTATTTCCTATAAAGTATTATCTTATCTAAGAGCAGGTTTTATTCTGGTTCTATTATGATGACTAAAGAAAAAGATTGTTAACAAATTAATTGTTTTAATGAGGAAATAATCTAAATAACAACATTATAAAACACTATTGTATCGAAAGAGAGAGTTGTTCGTTAACTTCTTTACATCTTTCTTCAGCTGCTTTAACAGCACCAATTACAGCAGCTCGGAAACCTGAAACAAGACATCATTGAGGTTTACTCTTGATCCAAAATTTCTAGCACTTTACATATAGTACTTATTGCACGTAAATTCGTAACACATACCGTTTTTCTCCAAGTGGTAAGTTCCCTCGGCTGTAGAACCGGCTGGACTAGTAACGTTGTCTTTGCTGGGTGCTGGATGAGCTCCGGTTTTTAACATAGCTGCCGACCCCAGAGTAGTCTGAGTAGCCAATCTTAGTGCCAAGTCACGGGGAAGGCCACATCGCACTCCACCGTCAGCTAGGGACTCTATCATCATGTAAACCTGAAAAATATAAATAAATATATTTATTTATTATTATTGTCAAACCGTTAAGGTACGGGTAGGGCACACTAGCGACCCCAATCGATTTCAAATTTTAGCTACTAAACCGGATCTATTATAAACAATTTCGGGGTTATAATCTCTCGGCAGACACTTAAACTATTTATTAAATAACCATGCACAAATGTTGGGTCCGTTTTTGTACGCGAAAAATTGATTCACGCTAAAAGTGTCCGTTTTTGGCGGTAATTCAAAGAGTACAAAAGCAGACCCAACCGCTAAGTATAATTATTAAATAAATAGTATAAGTGTTTGCTGAGAGATTGTAACCCCAATGTTGTTTAAAAAAGATCCGGTTTAGTAGCTAAAAATAAAATTCGATTGGCGTCGGTAGTGTACCCTACCCGTCACCTTAAGTGCAGTGATTAGAAGTGCTGCATGAAACGCGGTGAGGTCTTATTAATCAACCAAGTAGGCGCAGACCTAATTGCCAGCAAATATAATTAAACTACCCCCATTGATAGAAAAATATTTTGGATTCCAAAGATACGAGTTAAAACTGACACTGTATTGTCGAAACCAGACGTCTTATGCAAAATAAAACAAGTCTTTACCTAATACACTCTACAAACATATTGTAGTTACTAACATCATCATCGTCAGCCCATTTAAGTCCCCACTGCTGGGGCACGGGCCTCCCTCAATCACATGAGGGGTAATTGCCATACTCACTACGCTTGGCAGACGGGTTGGCGAGGGTTTTGATATAAATGCAGAGTTTTCCTTCTCTGGGTGCTGATGATCATGCCAGCAGCTTTACCTTAGTCGCCTTTTACGACACCTCGGTAAGAGTGAGGATGGCCTATTCTACTCTGCCGGGGACCACACGGCCACCACGGTTACTAACATGCTATGTAATAATTTGTCAATATTTTATATCATATCCTCAAACATATTTGGTTCAATATCTTATACAGATTTTTGTATTCTGAGGTTGTTACTAGTACCAGTGGATGATGTGGTCTGAAGTAAAGTTTTTCATTCATTCATTCAAAATGTAGCTGTCCATTACATATCTTTTCATGCAAGCAATTAGAACAGGTAACGTACATAAGCAGGACCACTGCCACTCAGTGCTGTCACGGCATCCATCTGATACTCCGGCACCTCATCGCAGGTGCCCACGGCGCGGAACAGCTGAGAAGCCAGCTTCACATCCTCGTCGGTGGTGATGGAGCCCCGGCAGAGAGCGGCAGCACCTTCCTTCACTAGTGCTGGGGTGTTGGGCATCACGCGGATGACTCTTGCAGTAGGAGGTAAGACCTTGAAAGTAAAGGGAGATCTTTTTATCACCAATTAGAATTTGGATCATTCTGGTGTTAAGTTAAACAATTATTGTATCTAAGGGATGTAGCACACTAGCGAGTTGCGGATGTTTCCAAAGAGGAGCGGCATCGTGGCATACTCGCTGCGAAATGGGTCCACTTTGAAAACACTCGCAAATCGCTAGTGTGTAATCTTCTTACTAAGCGTTGCTTAAGTCTTATTGAATAAAAAAATATCACTTCATAAAATCAGAGCTAAGTTAAAACTAGATGTGGATAATTTAAAAGTACCTATCCACATCTGATCATTTAATTACATGTGCCTACTTAGCTGAAGAATTGAGTTGATTGTTTCAGTAATTACATACATTGTCAAAGTTCCATGAATTAGGAAAAATTGACGAAGCTGTTTTTTAGTTTCCTTAACTTTTAGCAAGCCGATTAATTATTTTTTGTGTAAAATTTTTGTAACACAGTAAATGAAGTTTCAGGTCCAAATAAATTAAAAGGGTGATAAAAAAATAAAAATACTATTCCTTACCTTTTCTATGCTCTTTGTAGAGACACCCATAGCAACCGAAATGAAGAGTTTGTTATTCGAGGCTTGAAGATTCTTAACCTCCTTGAGAGCTTTCCCCACCACATCAGGCTTCACCGAGACGATGACCACATCGGATCGCTCCACTACTGGCTTATTCTCAAAGAAGGTTGATGCACCTAGACCCTGCAAAATGTAGTTTCCGGTTATTTCCAAACTTTCTACGATTTGGTTAAGTATCTATGATGAGTTCCTGTGCCTCTGAACTGTTTTGCTATATTTAATTTAAATATGATTATATTCCAATAAGGTATCATGGCTAGGATAATATGTATTTATTTAGTCCATATGTATAGACCTCTACCATTCTCCACTACTCTTGACAGTACTAGGCAGTAATTAGGCTTTAGGCTTCTAATCCCAACCTACGTGTTGAACGACTGTCGTGTTCCCAACGCACATGTTTAGCTGTAGGTGTAGCCAGTTTGGTACTTTTTATTTCAAGCAATAAATTAAAGATTAGCTCTCAATAAGAGTCTCTTATCGTGCATAGCCTGCACATTATTAGATACAGTAAAGTAGGTCTTAAAATTGTTTCTATTATTTTTATTCAGACATACCTAGTTTGAATACACAAAATGCTTACGATAAAATTAGGTAGTTGGTGCCTGAATAATATGATCATAAAGTTTAATGTTCAGTCAAACTGGAGCGATAGAGTCCGTACCTACTTATCTTTATTGTCATTTCTCAATCAGAGGGACAAAGTCAAGGCCGAGTGACGCACCACAAGTGGGATCATTAGCGTGAATGATGGTCTTTGTTGATTGCTAAGCATACATATTCGTATTAATTTCAGTGTTATTTTTAGTTTATACACTATATTTTAACATCCCTTGCTGAGAGCCAGAGATCACCAGATGAAGACGTAACTAGAATTCCCCTTTTATTAAGTTTTAACATTTGGCAGTAATCGAACGGAGAGGTGAGATGAAGAAGAAGCATGTCATGTACTCAGCAGTGAGTGATGGGGCTGAAATGAAGATGATGAGATAAATGTAACTAAATTATCATGAAAAGTTCAGGTATTTAAATTTTACCTTGAATGCTTCAGCACTGACCAAATCAGCTGGGTGACAGCTTGCAGTGATCTCATCGGGTTTTGCCAAACCTGTAAAAAAAGAAATTATCCATAAATTGATTCATATTTTTGTATGATTATACTAACTTACCTATTTCTAGATGATATAAACAACAATAAATTATACAACTTTCAAAATTAAGTACTTTAGTAAGTAATTTGTGATTCGTGAATATTTCTGTTCAAAATTATCGCCTAATTTTCGATGCAGTGACTAATGTTTATCTTTTACCATTGTTCGATGTCCAACGATGTCTACATATTGAAAAGTACAGTTGTCTAATTCTAAACTACTCGTACGAGTATATCATTGATTATTTAACTTAATAAACAGTAACAAATGTTGAAAACAACAGCAGGGTGAATATCAACTTTTACTGAACTGCTAATTTTTCTCTCGTGCTTTAGGTAGTTACTTACTTACCTGCTGATATAAATCCATTGGCTAAGGCAAAAGCAAGCCTCCCACCTCCAATAAATCCGATCTTCATGACTTCCTGCAGAGATACTGAAACCAATTAAAAAACAATATTATAGCTACAATGCTCAGGCGGTTTGCACGATCAAGTTATTACCTATCTCGATTAGTGTCATTCGATTACCGTACTCAAAATTATTTAGATAATATTTTGCACATCGGACTTTGAGCAAATGCTACGAAATATACAAAGCATAAGTAGGTATCTTAATTTCATAATTTTATTATTCGCTTGTTTTAAATATCGAGGTATCGGAGAATATTGTTTTGTGAATTAAGGCGCTATGGAATAAACAATATAATTTTTGCCTTTATTTAATATCCATGTCATATTAATTACTTTATGATGCAAAAATACTAACCTACCTATTAGGAAGATTTTTCGATTACCTACGTGTTGAAATAAATGCAGCTACTTACAGCATGAAAATTATCATGAATGCTCTCTAATTGATTAATGATAGTGTCAGTCAAACACAAAAATGATTTGATGATTTTGTAGCATTCAAATAACAACTACTAATAAATGTTACTTATAGTTATTTTAATCAATACTATGTGAATGATTTTCCTCTGATATAAATACTGGTCATGAAAACCTATAATGTCTGAACTGAAACCTATAGGTGCACAGACGTCTCTAAAAATAGAGCTATTATGAGACTCACAATGTCAGCAGCAAAATGAAATATTTTCTTCGCGTGCGGGCTTGCCCACGTTCCGATGTTGACTGAGAAAAATGCTTATATTAACCATCGTAGGTTATATGTTATCTTCTTTATCAGTTTTTGTTTGTATTACGCAATATAACAATGTGTACAATGGATTGGCGGTACTTCATTAGATCGATGCCGCGATGGGTAAAATATTCCACTATTCCGTTAGTTGAGTGCATTTAGTTTTATCATATCGATGAGTACTAGGAACTATTGATCAACTAATCCATTCCAAGGATTAAGTGCTTTGGTTAAAGTATGAGCAAGTCCTCATACAACAACTAAGAAGTGTTTGAGTCTTCTATCAGTGATATATTATCTGCCTACCTGTCTTGGAATCAATGTAGGTGCTGTATGGTTTAAATGAATAACACATACAGGCTTGGTACTACGTAACTGGTTTATTTGTATATAATTTTTAATTATTTATTTAGTTTTATTAATAAAGCTCTATGAAAAGGAAGTTCAGTGAGGTAAGTTTAGTTTGATCTAGTAGATGATGTTGTCGATAATTTAATTGTAAAATTTGTAAAACATGAATGAAACCTAGAGCTAAATATCAAACTTGTAAACATCAGATTAATCTATTCGTGGTTCTTAGTGGACGCTTATAAGTTATCAGTAGTATTATTACCTTACTCTTTGCAGTAAATACAGAATATAATGTTAGTTTAGTGACAGCGTATAGAACCAACAAATGATAGGACCGATCAATTACCATTTTTGCTAGAAAGATGAAATTAGCGAACTCAGCAGTCAGCTCAGCACTAAAGCGCCAACTTGGGTCATTTCTGGAAGCTTAATTATGGCCCGAACACTAAGAAGAACTACATTTAAATATCAAATAAGGTAAAAAAATGTAGTGAAAGGAAGTTAGCCAAAGCCGCTCTAAGGGGGCTCTAGTTTGTAAAAAATAATTACCAAGTTTTTTACAGTTTAAGTTTTGGATCTACAAATTCAACCGTTACAAAAGCCCAGGACAAACATAAATTGAAGTGAAACTGAAGTGATACATCGATGCATCATGACCATAGATGTATTTGCAAGTGGCATAAATAGAATAACCTTGTGGACAATGCAGACAAATAAAAGCTAATAGAACGATGAAATATTTGTTCACTGCACTTACAACCTCTATTGGTAGAGCAATCGAATGCAGTGACATCATTCATATTAAAATATCTATGTTATGTAATGAATCAATGAGCATAAGTATGTACCACTTTAATCGTACATACGCCGTGCTTTAACGTATCACAAACTTTGGAATCAAGAAAGCATTCGCTCTTTTTTCAATATCGTGAGCTGTAAAAGTGTTTTAAATGGATAAAAAGCACCCTGTATTATAATATTTTAAGTAAGTTTACATTTTGTAAGATAAACTTTTGGGTACTTAAGTTGGTTTTATTTGGTTTGTCTAAAGGAATATTTTAATCTTATCCTGTAAATCTTTGGCAAATACTTAATAGATGATTGAATTCACATCTACACATATAAGAATAGTTAGAAAGTGCTTAATTATTCTATGTGGCTATCTTCGTCATAAACCTAACTTCTATCATTATGTTTGAGCAGCTCCCAAAGTGAAAAATCGTATGAGTGTTCGGGGGTTATTCTCTTGCCATGCAATAAACATTTTATTATTTAGGTATTTATAAATTATCTATTGATACGTAAAAGTAAATTAGAAATAATTTAAACGGGACCTACAAACTTACAATATTCATTCAAAATAGTATGTTCGTTTTGTCTCTAAAGCGGTTAGAGTAATAGGCAAGCGGTTCGTAATTGATACAACTACCGCAATCTTGTGGACCCTGATCCTACTTGATATCTAATGCACTCGGTATTTATGTATATTACCTATGCACTTATTAGGTATGCGTAAGTGTTTTGTATTTACAGTTTGCATCGGACTTCATGCGCTGATATCGACTTGTTTACCAGATATCTAGGTGTCATTACTTACTATTGAACTTGGGAATTTGCACATACAGTAGATTTCATTTAATACGATCTTAGTTGTAGCGATCATTCGCCAATAGTGACGTTAAATCGAAGTCTTTTGAATGAAAGCATACTATAGTATATGCAAACATAATGGCGACTTTGGATGTAACGTCGAGTTCGGACGTAGCGACAGTTTATTGCATAGTTTGTAATGAATTCTTGAAAATCCCAAGCAGATGTTGCGACCGGAGTCGGTCACCAAAGGCACAAAAGAGTTTTTTTTGTCTTTTGTTTATATCCACACAGACGGTCAGCAACCTTTAATTTTTGTTTATGGATATTAGCTAGGTAAGCGTGTACCTTTCCGAGCTAAAATGGTTCAGTTACAAATCGATATAAACCATGTACACGTCTGTATCTAATAACAGTGATCCCTTCACCTTCGTTATGCCCAAAATCCACTGTACCTAGTCTTTGTCTAACTCTACAGGTGCAAGGTGAAAGTTAGAGTATTTTTTCCAAAGATGTTAAATTCAATGATAAAAAATGTAATTGTACATAAATTAAATCAGTGTATTGTAATTCTTAAAGTAAAGTAAGTATTTACAATTCTTTTATAAAATCACCTATGAAAATTGTACGTAAATAATCGCCGAATTAGAACTACGAATCAAAATTCTATTGGAAGTATAAAATATGCACATGCTATAAAATAACTTAAGGACTTTGTATTTAGGAAGTGTAAATTATTATTCTTACATGCTGCCTACACTATTTTGATTTCTACTGATTTAGTCGTAGCGTCAACTTATTTTTTCATGAAAAAGTAACAATTTGACGATACTATCTAATTTTATCTCTCTAACATTGACGTTATCTTCAGTCATTGTACTTTGTGTATTTATTTTATGATACAAACAATTGCTCTAGATTTTAGATATCAAAACTACATATTTCGAGATTTAAATACCTACATAATTTTTAGCAGCTTTCGGTAGAAACTATTGCAGCGTCTAATACTAATCAGATTGCAGTTACTTAAAATGTGTGTAGAATTATCACAATTACTCTTTACACTAACTTCAATAATCAATCACAACAAAAACAACAAAGGAAACGATTTGATGAATCGTCTTTGTTTCATGAAATGCGAATGCAACAAAATCTAATAAAAAGACATTCCTAAAATTAAAAGGAATCATGTAATTTTTATAAAGGTTGTTTTACCTTTAAGCATTTTGTAGGTTTTCTTACACTTGAAAAACACAGGTACGTTTGATTTTAACACTTTTGATAAATGTTATTATTGAAAACTTTGTTAAACCTTTTATGCGTGCATTTGAAAGTTTATTTAATACACTTTCACTTATATTTTGTTTTAGTTTCATGGACCATCACTTTGAAATATTTTTCAATGAGTTCATATTTTATTGGAGTAATAAAATATGAACAAACGTGTTAATCAAATGGTTTCTATGCATTACTGGCGCACTGGACGAGTTGTGTCCTACGCACCTCGGTACTGTTAGGGAAAAAGGTTCATTAGAAGCGATTAACAACTTAATGCAGTAATGATATAGTGACCGGCTTTGTTAATATTTGTTTATTTTTAGATATGCACAAAACTATTAGCTATAGGTAGGCAAACATATTGATAACTATAACTAATGAAGACCATTCAAATCAAGTGAACAACATTATACGACACTCACATTAGATACATATCTATACACAATAATTATAACATAATAATAATTAAATATATTAAAATATATTAAATAATTCGTATACCCATTACATAACTGTATGATATAGGTACAAAATAAATGAAAACATTAATATGACGTTCTGTGCCGATTTTCTAAATTAAGTAGATACTACCTACACTTTATTAAGTACATATAAGAAGTAATAATAAGTAATTGTTACTTTCTAATACATAATTAATTATTTAGATTGTAAGAACATTGCAACGCCTTGTTAGGTGTTAAGTATTTAAGCTACATTGTATTATTTTAATATCTTTTGTACCACTTAACATGCAATAAACGATTATGATTATGATTATGAATACATTGACCAAGGCTTAAACAATGATTATTAGATGTGTGTCTGAATAGTGGGTAGGTATGCCTCTAAATATTGAGTAGATACCTATGCACTAAATAGTAAGAAGGTGCCTCTAGGTAACTGAGACGCATTCCAGATGGAGAAACGTAAACAACCCAACCAACCCCCGTTGGCTGGGTCTGCAAGGTAATCATCTGTTGTACCCTGGTTTGGTGGTACTCTCCTGAGTGAACAAAAATGCTCGAAAATAGGGTGCCTATTGGTCAAAACACTATTTTGACAAACTGGCACCAAGCCCAGAACTTAGTTACACTTTGTTTAGTGTTTGGGTGATTGCGGCATCTTTATAAGAAAGTAGTTTTCGAGGATGACAATTTTTCACGGGATGCCCTAATTTTTTTCTGTGGACTTAATCTCGTCTTAGGTCGATACTCATAATTGAGAACAAAAGTCAATCTAATATTATTAATTGGTATTTAAAATAAGCCACATACCTCCTTATTATAAATCGAGAACTTATAACATAGTGTGTTGGAACGGGGTGACATAAGATTTAGTAACGGTAATAACTTTAGATCGCGATTTAGAATAAGGTGGATCTATAATTATAAGCATCCATACAAACAGACAGCCGGTTTTAGTGATGTTTACAAACATTGTATTCATTATTATTTTTGTTACATAAAAAAATGAAAAAATAATATTTAAAATTAAATATGGAAACTGTTTTTCTAACAGTACCTACTGGTAAATAGTGCTTCTGATAAAATGCGTTATCTGTCCACCACGTGCTGGCCTGTTAGACTGTTCTGAATAAATTCTTTAGTCTGGGAATCAATTCATGTCTAAATGAGTGATGATCATTTAGACATGGTGTGTCGACGTGGGTATGTTTGTATCACTAATGTCGTAGGTAAAAAAGCTGAATATATACATATTTTATTTAATAGACCCCATGCATCTTGTTGATTTATCCAAAACTCAACGTTCACTACCAAGCAAAATAATCAAATGACTATAAAATGAACCACCAGCCCAGAATTACAAATTTCGAATAACTTAATACGGCTACTTTTGACTGAACAACGCCATCTATAAGATTTTTAACTTACTAAGTAGTTGAGGAGAAATATATGCTTTTGGGTCCTCAATAATACCACAGAAATGGCATTAATTAAATAATGGTGTTGATAGTTATTAAAACGCAATAGAAAAAACTATTTTCCTTACTTATTATAAACATTAAAAGATATATAATTTTAATTCTATTTGGCATAAAATTCAAGTTTCAAGGCAAAACATTCAAATTCAAAACACTTCTTATTTACCTAAAAAAATATTTTATTCTACCTTTGTCTATGATTTAATTTTAAGACAATACGCTTTTCAGTCTGTGACCGTGTGGCGGTAAACTTAAAAACAAAAGAGTGTTAATGATTTTTAAATGTTTATTTTGTCATATTATTACAGAAGAAACTACCTAGTAATTAAAACAAAAAAATGGTAAATCAGTTTTTCCCATATCTTTAAAAATGAATTATATTCAGATTATTTTCGAGTCTGCTTCTTGTCAAGATTCCGGCATAACAGTAAGTATTGTAATCTGCCAATAGCGCTATAATTAATGCCCAAAGGGACTGTTTCGTATGATTTTAGCTAGCCTTGTTATTAGATAATATCTTCTTCGGGAAAGGTTCGATGATTAAGGGAATCCAGAATATCCAGATGAGTCCCTTTTGCTTTGCTAGCTCGCTCGCTCCCTCTGGTAGAGTCACATTTCGTTTTTCTTTTCATTCGCGCTCGAGGCGTCGGCTCTGCGACGCGTTTCGTGTGTTTCAGTGACAGATCGTTGGTTGTCTATGGGAGTGCTCGCTCGTATCGAATTTGTGACAAAATATCCCATGCTCAGTGAAAAAGGGGAAATTATTGAATTTCTCGTATGACAGTGAATAAAATAATCGCTTGAATATGGCGTTGGAGGGTGTGAAAAGTGAAAAAAGTGAGGAAAACAATGGCAATGTGCCGGACGGCAAGGCGAACGGGATCGACAACAAAAGTAAACAGGTACTGATAGACCTTTTGTTTTTCGCTTTTTTCTTTAGATTTTCCTTGTAATATCCGTTTGAAACCTGTTATATGCAAGCGGAAAATGTTGAATTAACTGTGTGATTTTTTCTACGGTGTAATTTAGACTGTGTTTTGGGAAAATGGTGGTTTTATCGTAATGCCGCATAGCAGCGTAAAGGTGGTTTCTGTGCTTGCGCGCAGTGTAGGTCCGGGATACTTGGATAGGTGGAATCTAAACAGGGATATGACCTATTTTGGGCGTATGCGGAGTTTTATGGTTTGCTGCAGATTTTTACAGATATGATGTCATTGTTACTTGTACAGCGAACGTGTTTTGGTTTGAATTCATTTGTTTGCACAAGTTATAAAAATAGACGTAAAGTTTCTCTACCACAAGGCGTAGAGCCCCTTTAGTTTTTAGTGGAACCAAATTCGTGTATTATTTAGCATTTAAGATGTCTTCACCTACATTTACTTGAACTACCTGTATTTATTGTAATTTTGTTACCTTTCATATTTATTCTGCCTGTCACCTGTGTGGTGTTGATAACATTATCACTTGTATATCCGTGACTGATAACATAGGATTTCGGTTAGATATTAATTTTGTTACAGCCTACTGCCAATTTTTCTCTTTTGCTTTCTAATTTCCAATTATGATTGAAGCCTGTTCTGCTGGAAGCTTCTTTCCTATCGTTTTATAACTGTTTGATGAAGTATCTTTTTAAACATATTAAATACTTATTAGTTTTTAATGATTGGAAAGAATATAAAAATTCAAGATGGGTACTAATCTTAAAATTACAGGTATAACAAATAAATATAAATCAAACAATAATTCTATTAAAATGAATACATGCAAATAGATAAAAATAAGCCGTTTAGGTTGGTAAGTCCCAATTAATCCAAAGCAAGTGTTTAATAGGGCCATTTTAATTGACCTAGTCTAGTGACCTAATTAGATGAGAGACTCTTGACTTGTCAGCGTCCATTATGTCATAAGTACCTAGATGAAACAAGTGCATTGAAAGACATATAATAATATTAGTCAAACAATTATATGTATGTTGTCTTAGGTACCAATAAAAATTAAACTGTGTCCAATTAACTGTCGAGCTGAGTTACTTAATTCATCCAAATATTTATGTAGAGTTCTATTAATTAATAGTTCACATAAGGGGTTCCTTCCTTTTGAGGTATTAAAACCATAGAATCGGGTAAAAATATAATTTAACCATCAACAAATTCCTTTTAAAACTTTCTCTTACAGATAAATTTAACTACATATCTACATAATAATGAAATATCGCTAACTTTTTCTGGTGATGTGTGTAAAGTTGCTATGGAGTAATTATCTGTCTCATAGATGTAATCAAACAATTATGCAATCAAGCAAATAATACAAACTACATCATTATTACCTGCCATTGCATGAATAAACAGTTGTAGTCTTGTAGTTGTGACATCATTTGTAGCTCCTGCCAGCATCAGGCAATATAATTATAAATATGATTTTTAGTCTTGGGTATATTTACCAGTATTAATCACTACATCGAAAAGCTTGTATAACAATACAATCATTATATAATCAAACCACTGCTGATTAGGAGAGCAATAAAGTTTCTTTTCCACATTCACCAGATTGGGAATTAAACCCAGGACTTTCTGCGCTGGAGCAGCACTAAGCCACTGCGCTATCGAGGTTGTCCATATTTTTTATGTACGTACTTATCCCTGGAACCAACAAGGTACTTTTAAGAACCTAACAATTAACAATAAATAAACACAGCATTGTGCTGTTTCGCTGCGTGGTACCAGAGGCCCAATCCTTAAGAAGGAAGGGGGGTTGAAAGGTTGGCAGCGCACTTGTGACTCCACTGTTGTCGCGGGTGTCCATCGGCGGCGTCAATCGCTTACCATCAGGTGATCCGTCTGCTCGTCTGCCACTTATCACAGGAAAAAAAGTACCTAACTAACAATAACTTTTAAGCTTTTAAAAGGTTTTTTTAAAGCTTTGACTATGTATGTATATCTGTGAAATTATATTTTGAATGAGTATAGCCATTATTCAGGATATAGGAAGCCTGGTAATTACAATGAATCGACTGCCATCTGGAACTAGACCAAGTGAGCCGTTACTCGTACATTATTATGTTAACAGTTGAGAAAATCTCTGAAACATACGGAATCACCGGCGAGCGAATGGTAGAAATAGACACATAAATAAATGACGAATCCAGAGATGCACGCCCGGATTCGGAAGAGGCATGTTCTTGTCCACGGAGCTACATGCCATTGAATCGATCACAAGAGAAGTAGAGTCTTCCCTCTTCATCTCGGCGTATTTAAAACCCAGAGATTAAAAGTGGGTGATGTAATGTAGGGGGCGCGAGCCGCCCGAACTACAAACCTAGATGCCAGTTTTCCTTCGCTCCGGGCGGAAGGTTTGACGCCCTACGTAATGGAAACAGATTCGCAAAAGTTCTCTTATTCTATCATATAAAACGTATACAACTAATGCATGTAAGAAGCCCACAAAGGTAAAACTGGTTTAATTGATTTGTCTATATCGAAACGTAAAGAATAATAACATACGTTTACACAACCACATTCCTTTGATCATGATTCCCTGAATTGCCAATAATGTCACCCTCGTTTGGAGACTTATCAAGCATCGCATCTACCAACCCGCATACGATACGAACCAATCAAGGTTTGTCGCACTTGAATTATGTATAAATCAAAGTCTACATATGGCGTGGACCGATGAACATCTGTTAACAGTAAGTATACAAACACCATACAGTGTGCTATTGCCCTATTTCGCTATTGGGCAGATTGAAATCGCCAAACGACCTTGCCGTCTTCCCGTCTCCTTTTATTTTAGCATCCTCCGTGTCTATTTGATAAGCAGGATAAACTGTGATGTATTGCAATCTCTGATTATCCAATTGGGCATGAGAAATTGAGTCAATCTGTTAAATGTCTCAATTGTTCGAGATAATAATCGAGTTAGACTGAAAATTGTAGGCGATTACGAGTCATCGCGGTGTTCCTTGCTACTGGTTTCGTGGTGCATGACATATCAGCTGACGCACACGTATCGGATTATCCCTGCCATGGATCAAATTATCCATGGATTGTGCACTCTGGCACACTTTCCGTTTTCGTATAAAACATGCAACATTTTCAAGCAGAACGGATATTTGCGGCGAACCTGTTAAATGTTTACGGTTTTGTTTAAGTATCATTTTACGTGTTGGTGTCAAATGTTTTGCTGGATTATTTTTCTGGGGTCTGGGCATTCAACTCTATATTGGCCATAATTAACTAAGGGTAATAACTAAGAATTTCGCTGTATTCTAGTACCTAATTGAAAGAATAAATACTTTGAGAGAGATTCTTCGATCGATCGACTACAGAATTTATCTCATTCTGTTTCTCTGACAGTTCTACAAAAGTTGGGGAATGCTTCGGGGATGCCAACTTCGTCTATTCCATCAATCATATCTTTGTTTTGAACTCAACTGTTGGACGTAGGTCATAAGGTCACCCCAAGGTTCTTTCTTATTTTTACCTTCAAATTCGCAAATTTCATCGTAGCATAAATCCTTCCCGATTAGATGAGTACAAATTATTAATTATCAGGTGTGGTCTATTTCGAGGGCAATCTCATTGGAGCTTAACCTTTCTGGTTGCGTGGGCGTATTAATTTGAATCGTATACGAACATGTTAAAACACCCCTAGCTAACTTAGCAAAAAAACAGCGGAAAGGTTTTTACGCGTATTAAATTGACATAATTCCACTTCCACAGTACCTATGTACGGCCAAGGTCAATGCCGCAGATACGGTGACGTTATGGTTGTTCGGGGCGTGGCTTGCCTACCTTGCGGTTTATCCACAGAGAATAAACTATTAGTCTGTAACCTAACGTTTTTAGCGGGCATTTCAATAACAGTATTTGTCATCAATAATCAAATCCAGAATTTGTGAATCTGACAAACGCTTATTTACGAAAACTGACTGCCGCGGTTTCAAGACATGATGGAGAACATAAAGAAGGCGAAAGGTAAATATTATTTTACTGAAGACAATTTTCTAAGCAAAGTTATAGTCCTATAAACTAATGTAAATAGGTACAGAACTTTACATGTCCATTAAGCCACTCCCAAACTCATATTTTCGCCGTATTAGGAGAACTATTCAATGTATACTTACGAGTATTGAACTCAGCTGGAAACGACTTAATCGCCCTTAGAATTTTGCTCAGAAAAGAAAATCCAATGTAATCCAATATCAAACCATTAAGATAATAAACACAGCTTTATATTCCTCTATGCAGATCTTTGATCCTTAATGTAAATTTGCGTCTTAATACGTAATTCAAGAAGTCCCAATTTGAAGTCAATTGCGGAATATTCGGTTTTATGTCGAGGGGGTACAAAAGCTTCAAAGGTCCTCTTAACCGTCTAACCTTGAAGAGCCTTGCCAATCGTGACGTCAGCCTCCTGGGGAGACCCTCACCCCCTAATTTATAGCAAGTAGACGTAAACCAGTAAACTTGGACCTTTGAATTATGACTGGGAGGGAATGGAAAAAACGATTTGAATCCATGTAAAGGGTAGGTCAAAGTGAACTGGTTGTTCTTTTATGAGTCAAATCGGAGATTAATGCAGCTGAAGTGTACAATTGAATGTGAATAATATTGCAAATAGGTATAGTTAAAAGTGAATCAAGAACCAAAAGAGTTTGAAGCGTAGGAAGTGGTGTTTCCTTTCTTGAAATTTGATATGTCTAATTCCTCGCTTCTTAAAAGGAAACCTTAAAACATTGTTGTTAACAAACATTGAAACTTCTGACTAGTTTGAAAGACTAAATTAGTACCTATGAATGGTTAAAATAGTATTACAGTTTTTATTACCTCTGTTGACTTAAACTTTAGTTTTCTCCAATTAAAATAACGACGATTGGTTTCTACTATACTCGTATGTTAGTCGTTAGCAGGTATGTAATTAATGAAACGTAATACACTAAGAATTTCTTACCGAAAACTCCTCGGAAGCCTCTTGCGCAGCCGTCGCTTTAAAATGCGACTCACTAGTTAGCCACTGCGCCACCGAGGTAGTCTATTATCATACTAGCGAAGTGCTGGTTTTGTCTTGCGATACCCTCACTCATTCGGCGAAACATAGCGGTTGAGCCGGCCCATACTGCAGCGTGACTCTCACATGATGAAAATGCTTTTGTACTAGCGAAATATCCCTGATAGTTCCGAGCTTATGAGTCATAAGCTCGTTGCTATCATGACACGACACGAAGGCAGGGCGTGTGCAAATTTGATTATCCCGCCACACTGGCCGTCGCGTCTCCCTCGCGATACTCCGGGAAAGGATATTAATATACGAGTAGCTCCCCTTTTGCGCTTAAGTGAAAGATTCAATTCTGACTTATTACCCCATTAAAATCTTACTTTCTCACTTTATGTACTTAATACCGTTTATATTTATTACTACTCTTAAGCTTGTGAAAGTACATACATGTAATAAAGTAAAAATATGGCTACAAAATTCATATTCCCTAATAATAGGGTTTGTAATATATTCCATCGTCGAAAGCTGCATGTAATAAAACCTTTGAAAATCTTACCAGGCACATAATGTTTATCGCAGACGGTGCGTTAGGATTTCATTTATTTTTCCAAATAATGGAAACATGTTTATGTCATAACTGGTATGTTAATATGAGATTGGTTTCAAAGCTGATATTGATATGTAAACGAGTATAAACATTTATGTGTTTTCTGTTTATTCATATGGATGAATAATAGATAGATCGATACTCTTATTACACAACATACAAAACTTAAAAGCTAGGTATACAGAAATACAATGGACAATTTAGACGGTCTTATCACTAGGAGCGATCTCTACCAGACAACCTTCAGATAAGGGACATTAGATAGAAGAGGGGACGGTGCAGTGGTGCAATCCTTCTGATATTAAACATTGATTTAACAAATTTATTAAATATATTATAAATACACATATCTAGGTAGTAAATAAAACGTTGTCATACACTAATACATACATATATACTAATATTACCTAACTAAAAAAATTATACAAAATATACTACTTATAGATACGTAATAAGGTTAGAGAAGACTTGGACTTTTTATGCTAGATGTGACAAATGAGCAAACGTATCACCTGCCGCATAGTGATAACCAGAGTCCCGAATCCGTAGACTATGTGTACCTTACAATATCAATGGGACATAACATGGACTTGTTAATACCACCGAATTTGAATTTCCCAAAAATATACATATGCGAGATCAAAGAAGTCGGTCACGCATTGCCACTATTGCCAGCCTTTTAGGAAGGAGTCAGTGCGTCTCTTGATAGACCCTTAAAGAAGGTTCTCTTTCTATCTATGCATAACATTACTACACAGTTATTTCTTATTACGCGTGCAGATCAAACATTGGCTTCAATCAGTTTTTCTACAAACAGTATGCTAAAGTACTGCAAATTAATACGCCTCGTCTCCATTAGCGACGGCTAAACATCACAGTTGCATGCAAGTAACACTGGTTAACTACGCGTATTTTCTAATAGTAATTGGAGAGCTGTTACGCATATCAATTGAACCATTGAATCCGTAACGAGTGTTCGCTTAACGATGCAGTACACTGGACCGCAATATGTAAAATTGAGTCACTCAGGTTTGTGACCGCTAATACACCTACCGGCACGAAATCTTGCCCATAGTGTAATTTCCATACAAACAGCATGTTTGTACTTTACAGCATCACAGAGCAAAAAACATTGTTTTGTATGTACCAATTTAAGCGTTTATTTAATGTTTGAATGCTCACTTTCAATTAATTATTTCAATTAACTCTTAAAACCACTCAATTTCATCTTATTCAAGGAAGAACGATTTTCTTTTTCGCGTTGATACAACGTCATATGGGATGGTAAAAAGAAATCATTATTTTTCTGATTTTGTGGAAATTAAAGTTGAGCATTCAAACATTAAATTAACGTTAAAATTGGTACATACAAAACAATGTTTTTTGGTCTATGAATCTGTAAAGAGAGCATGTTTGTATGAAAATTACACTATGGGCAAGATTTCGTGCCGGTAGGTTTATTTAAGACTAAAAACTGACCCGCTCTCACGTCGTTTTGAGATTTCATTTTGCTATTTGTTCTAATATTTGCCAACAGAGACGCCCAGTGGCTCTCAAAAGAAATTCTCTTTAGAAATAGTAGATGTAGAATATTGTATACGTATAAGTTAACGATCCGAGAATTAATAACATTGGTTGAGCAATTAATCATCATCATCATCATCATCAGCCCATTTAAGTCCCCACTGCTGGGGCACGGGCCTCCCTCAATCACATGAGGGGTAATTGCCATACTCACCACGCTTGGCAGACGGGTTGGCGAGGGTTTAGATATAAATGCAGAGTTTTCCTTCTCTTGGTGCTGATGATCATGCCAGCAACTTTACCTTAGCCTTTGCCGTGTGGTCCCGGCAGAGTAGAATAGGCCACCCTCACTCTTACCGAGGTGTCGTAAAAGGCGAGCAATTAATATTGGCTTGTTATTTTTATTTGGGTCATCGCAATTGGAGTATGCAGATCTATAAATTAACGATGCGGAATAACACTCCGATAAAAATATGTAATCAAAAGTTATTTGGCTGATTTAAAAATAGCAAAATCAAAATGCACTGTATAAATAGCGCGCGTAATCACTCGCGTAGCAATATGGCGTTTTGCTTACAAGGTTATGACGTAACTACACTGATGGAAGGCCTATTCAACCGAGAAATGTCAAAAATATTGTGACCACTACGTACGACACTACCTATGACAGCATTGATTCCGATTATCCATCCATCGGCCAAAACCGATTTGTCCTGTTGTAACTACATAATATTGTTAGAAAAACAAAAAACATGTTCTTACCAGATATGTCTCCAGTTTCATCTTCTTTTCTGGCTACATCATTTTGAGTTGTTGTCCCAAGTGAGTTTAAGTTGTTAAATATGACATACAGCTCCACAGATTATAATAGTTAACTGGCTCGCTCTTTCTGAACTCGAGCTCTTTATCAAATGAAGACCGGTCTACTTTGAAAGTGCGATAAATTGATCGAGATATCAATAAATTAATTTGTATTAATTAACACTATAATCACTGTGATAAGATTGAAAGTAAAAAAACCGGCCAAGTGCGAGTCGGGCTCGCGCACAAAGGGTTCCGTAGCAGCAAATATACATTATAAAGATTTTATATCATCGCGGATTTTTAAAGGTGTACAATACTGTAGTATATTTTTTGATCTATCTTATAAGGTTCAGCCATCGTTTTCAGTGTAAGCACAATAACTTAACCAAAATTACAGTTAAATCAACCTATCTCAAAAACTATAAGAGATACTTTGATCAAACCAAAAATCGTTGAAAGAGTTAATTAGCATGCATCACCTCTATTTTTTTTAGAATTTTATACCCCGTAGTTATAAAAATAGAGGGGGGGGGACATACTTTTTACGACTTTGAGAGCTGATATCTCAAAAACCGTTCACTTTAAGAAAAATGTTTTTTAGAAAACTTTATATCATTTTAAAAGACCTTTCCATTGATACCCCACACGGGTATGTACATCGAAAAAAAAAATTTCATCCCTCAGTTACATGTATGGGGGGCCCCACCCCCAATTCTTTTTTTTACTATTTAGTGTCATATTTTTGTAGCGGTTCATACAACACATATTCCCATCAAATTTCATCACTGTAGTACTTATAGTTTCCGAGTAAATCGGCTGTGACAGACGGACAGACGGACAGACGGACAGACGGACATGACGAAACTATAAGGGTTCCGTTTTTGCCATTTTGGCTACGGAACCCTAAAAAGCAATTGTCTTTACGATTACAAACAGAAAATTGTGTTAATTCATTGTATTATAAACGGTATCGGTTCACGAGTTTTCAATCTCCTAAATTAATTGAAATTGTTAATTATTTTTGTTGTGTAATCATTACGATTGTATACAACAAACGAAATTCAAGCTGTTCTTCACACCTTCGAATTCTAGGCAATGTGGAAGGCATGCTTGCTTACTATACCTACATATAAACGTTTTTGTCTTCAAATATAATCGACTTTCTCCGTAATTCGTTAGGAGGTCGTACTAGATCATACCACCATCCATAAAGCTTTTATTTTACTAGCCAATTCATTTCGCTGCCTATTCAAACAACAAATAAAACATTGTTTTTTTGTGTTGCTTTTTGTGCGGGCTCGTGTTTTATACGCTGAGTGAAAGTTGTTCTGACATTTTGCTATTGTGGGTTCACTAGAGATTTATTTATAGATCTTAATGAAAGTAAAACGGTGCAGTTGGATGACATTTGTTAAATGTCAAGATGACGCTCTTTGGCTAACACTTTGTGCAAAGGATTAATTATGGATACTATTCTCTACATAGGGTGTGTTCATACGTAGACCCTATAGGATGTCTCTTGCTGTTAACCTTATCTTCTGTCTTTCGGGTTTCTTCAAGACACTTATGATTCCTATGTTGTTTCTTGTTCTGAAGTGCTTTTGCGTATTCAGGCCCTTTTTCACTTACCGCGGGGGAGGTTATGTACTGTTGCCAGAGTTTCAAACTGCCCTTAAGACCTCTGTCTTGGTTGAATAACGACCACTATTACAGTAACGGACCCGACGTCTGGTCTTCCCTCCGAAGTACCTACGTAATTATCTTTTTTCGGACAGTCAGACGATTTAAGTTGCTGATGCTGATGAAAGTAGTAAGCAGGTATTTCTATCGATTTTCTACTCTGAAAATACGTATTGTCTAGATCAAAAGACAACATAATTTCTTCCGGTAAAACCGTGCAAAGTCCTCATAGATTGGCAGTACGTACTAATAAAGGCTTGCTTTGAAACTGGGACCTCCTTATTACACAATGTCCCATACGTTCCGTAATCTCCCATCAGATTGTAGAGACCTACTGATATAGGGACTTATAATATATTACAAATATTAAGAAATGTATAATGTTTATAAGGTATGGTTCTTAAAGTTTATCGAAGTGACAGTGTCGCGACCAGACTGCCAGGTACATTATATTTTCTCTGTGGAGTACATCTGTTATACTTGTCAAGTGGTTATACCACGGGCTTCTCTCGGTCACGTCTCTTAGGTAGATATGACAACCTCAACACCATAAGGTGTAAGCGGAGGCTTTTTGTTGGATGAGGATAACTGTTTTAAACTTAATATGCAGAGCCGTTTCAAGTGAGGGTCATAGGAGTTTTTCTAAATATTACATGATTTATTCATTGAATCTAAAAACTGATTAGGGCTGGCGCAGCGAGCCCAAAATGACCCTTGGCTTCCGATAACGAGAGTTTCCGTCTAGTTCGGACCTGCCAGTCATCTTCGTCATCTTCCAAAAGTCCGCGCAAATCTTTTTCGACCTCATTTTTTCTGCGGTAGCTGTGTGTTCTAAGTGAATCATGTAAAGCTCAAGCTGAATTAGCACAGATATTATTTGTAATATTAATTCAATATCTGTACTGTTTTAGGAATCCTTGATGTATCCCCCTTATGTAGTAATGCTTACAACGCTATGGTCTGATTCGATGCCTATAGCTACGAATTAGGTTGTGAAAATTATAGGACTTGCAAGTTAACAACTTTGTTCTTACAACACCTTTCTGCCAATACGTAGTCGTATACCAATACGTAACGCAATTGTAAAGGGTGTGTGCTGCATAGTATTTCATTCCTTTTCTAAGTTTAATAGAAATCAATCAAGGGTTTTTTGAAGACAACAAATAATAGGATGTTAGAGACCGATAAACAAACCCTAGTAGCTCTCATTGCAAACGATTGCCAGCTTTACTATTTCTCGGGGGATCAAATTATTTAACCCATTATCGGGACGTCTTGGATGCGACAATTGGCAATAGATATTTAGGTACAATTTTTAAAATCCAGACCAAAAAGAGACTGGTCTCACTCTACCGACTGCTCTAGGACAAGCCGAAGATAGACCTTGTCACCGGTAAAGACATTTCAAGAAAGGCACTCTGCACGATCTGGAGCCATGAGGAATACGACGAAGAAAACATGTTAAGAATCCAAAAATCATTCCTGTACACTTATGATGACGGTCGTACTTTCGTTGCAAGATATAAACGTCGAAAATATGGAAGCTCATTACATATCATTCACACTCAAATTGTCTATGGTTCTCATTAGGCCCCCGCGTCGATATGGCGGCTGTTGGTAATGGTTCGCCGGCTAATTCGGTTTGCTTTACGACCGGACTGTTTACACTTGTGCTGGCAAATGGTTCCTTGTCTACTGACCTACAATCGATCGCTGTTTCTTTGTACGTACACGTACGCCATCGACGTTTGTGTTTGTACTGGAAGAGCGAAGTGCTTTTTCCATGCTTTGTTTTTGTAAAATACCTTTACAGGGGTGTCGGCAGTTACCTTACGATTCTTTGCGTGGCAAATTTAATACAAATTTATGATTCAAGGTCTTTAAAGGCTTAAAAGCAGCACTGAAATAATCAGCCCCGTACTTTGGTGCACAACGGGACAACTTTGGTGCCCTAACTATGAATACATGAATGGTTTGACCGTATCGGTAAAACCGCAGTCTTACTATTACTAGGTGCTTTTAATACTGTAGTAGTGTGTAAACTACAAAAACAAGTTAGAGTAAATTTGGAAACTGTCCATAAAGACCTTGCTTAGCCAATGTGGAGTTTTTCGAACTTATTTTAGAGGTCAAAAACAAAATATGTCTAAATTACTGTATGTGCTGAACTGATACCGGTTTATATTCACAAGGCATCGGTCTTTCATTCGATTTCACTTGTTATAACTAACGACAACAAATGAAAACAAAAGATACTGTCCCGAACAATCGAACACTCGTTCCTTTGTTCTGGCGCGTTGTGCCTGCGCTTTCTGGCCCATTGAAGATGTGAAATTCAAAGCGAAAAACCTTTCAATTTTCATCCCATATGGCCACTCTTTCGCGCCGGTTGGAGTTTTTTTTTGCCGTCGTGATACTCGTGATATTGATTGTATACAATTTAACAATAGGTTCTTTGCGCAGATGAAAGAGCGTTTGACCTCATCACACTGAGTTTCTGAAGAGACTGACAATATTGATAACAGGGCTACTTTGGCTAGTAAAGGAAACCACTCTTTGGCAGTAATAGATAGTTAGGTCATACATTAACACTGTTAAAATGAAACTTCACCCACAAGCATCACCCAAATATTGCAGTTTCCAAGCAAACTACAAAAAATATCTAAACAAGAGAAGGCATATGTATTTTTCTTATTGTGTTTGTAGTTTCATTCCTTCACAGAAATCAGAAGTCAAGTGGATTAGTTTCCAGATAATCCAAAGTTGAAGTTACAACTTTCCCAGAATCTATGCCAAGTTAAATTGGATTTAAGCTTTAGGAGTATTTATATCTGACGCCATTTATAAGTCTCATTGCAACTTTAAAAAAAATTTGCCAACTTCTAAGTGCAACAGCCTTGCAGTTGTCCTAGACAGACATAAATTTAGCTGACATACGGTTGAGTCTAGTATAGTTGTAGATGGATAGTCGTATTTATGCATGCGACGCCGAACGGGGCCGTTGGCTTGGTCGCAACTCAATATCGTTGTTTAATAAATCCGAATCCATGTGTTCGGTGGACCATTGAAATGTAATTCTAGGAGTTAGTGGAGCATTCGTTCGGTTACTTCGTATTTTGAATGGCGTTATGTGAGTTATCGCCTCTCGGGTCAGCGGCAGCTGGTCTCCGATTTGCTTCAGTTTATCAATAGGCAATCCTTTTCTAAATTCTAAGTCATTTCCTCTTTCGTTTGATAATGTTTCTTTGAAGTGAGTTGTGAAGTTGAAATTATTGAATTTATTTCATTGTTCATTTAGTTTAGCTTTAATGTTTGAAACGCAAAGTGTATTTCAAATGTGTTTCACATTGTTATTGTTATCGTAATATTTTACAAGTTTGACTAATTGGCGCAATTGGTAGTGATCCTGCCTCTTACGCCAAAGGTCGTGGGTTCGATCCCCACCCTGGACAAACATTCGTGCGATGAACACTTGTGTTTGTTCAGTGTCTGGGTGTAATATATGAATTTAAGAATATATTTGTGTTCCTCTGTTGTCTGATATCTGTAACACAAGTGCTTAAGCTACTTAGTATGGAATCAGGTGAACGTATGAGATGTTGTGAGAATTATATTATTATATTATATACGTTTATGAATACTAGTATTATCTATTATGTCATTTGTTTGGTTGATAAAGAAGTCAGATCTAGATCAAGAAAAAAATTCCACAAAGTTATAAACGTAAGGAATACTGCATATAACACTTTGAAACAAATACTTAGGTCAAGTAGTAGTAGATAGATAAGTAGGCCGAGAATAAATTCCACCTGTTGGCGATGGTGTGCTGTGCCCCCATTGCAGGCGATCGATTTTATTTCGGTACGTAAACGTATTTATCGTGCGCGGAATCTGCTGTACTTTTCATTGTTGTGTTTTTAGATTTTTACGTTATGTAAAGGTCATGCGAACTTTATTAATTTGAACACTGCTGCTTCACATAATCCTGAGAAAAGCAGGGACTTCCTTTCACGCAATTAACACAGTTTACAAGTCCTGGATCACAGTCCAAGCGAAAACGTTATTTAAATTCTCAGGAGATATCGACATTCTGACCAGTAGATAACAATACCAGTCTGAAGGTTGAACTTTAAACAAACAACATAACAACATTTATTTATTTTAATTAAAAATATACACTGTCTTTTTGACTCTTTTTTGATTTACTTAGTGCCGACACTTATGTTAAGTAGAGGAATAGCTTTAGGTACTGCTAAAAGTAGGTACCAATGTTTTCAAGGAAAATTGCATTTCGTTCGAGTTTCGAAAGCCGATAAGCTGCTTGTAGACGTCACCTCGTAAAATGCGTTTGCTATTGCAAGTACCTTTGACACAGGTTGCATTGTAATTTTCCTTTCGCACAACGACCGCGTATCCCCATCCACTTGTTCCAATCCATCCGAAGGTGGCGGGGCGTGACGTCATCAGATAGGCGGCCAAGTGGAAATAAGACAATGCCCATGGCTTCTGCAGGCCCCATGCTTCGGACGTTGGTCTTTATGGTTTTGTAATTTGTAAACGGTAATTTACGCTTGGAATTAGTTAATGTTTTCCATAGAAGTGAGGCAAGTTTACCTACAAAACAAATGGCCGTAAGATAGGAAACTAGAGATAATGAGCGGAATACTGCGTCGTCAAGTTTTATGCAAATCTTTTGCTTCACGAAATATTATGATATGCGCTTGTTCAAAATGGCATCAAGATGGTTTCTGGCGGCAATACTGACAGACATTGCAAATGTATTTAGCGACCGTGGTTGATTACTACCACTGCTGTTTGACTGTGGTCTAACATAAATGACATAATCCACACCACAAAGTTCATCTTAAAAGATATGCCCTCTCCAGACAAATTACCCGGAAATACAGATCATAGCAAACTGCAGCCGGCAATATTATGCATCTGATGCGGCGAGTTGTTTTGCCATTGCCGGAAGACACTACGTGACCGGAGATACCAGTGGCAGTCTCCATGCACTCTAAGGATATCGTGCGATATTACTTTACGCTGTATAAGGCACGGACTGAGGGCCAAAAGGTCCCCAGTGGGTATTCATCAGTGTTATTAGCACACCTTTAGTGACGTAATTCTTTTCAACATTTGTAAGGAGTGATACAATTAGGACAGTCATTAGGGTTTCGTAAGGGGAAAAGTTGACCTTTTACCTGAAGTTGGATTAGGCAACCTTTTGTGGTAATGGGCTGGGCACATTGCGAGGGGATCAGACAGCCGGTGGGGCTGAAAGGTTCCCGAGTGGAGGCCAACTATAGGAAGTGTGCAGGTCGAAGCCGTGGCAGGCACAAGGTGGACAGACGATCTGGTAAATGTCGCAGGAATCCCTTGGATTCGAGCGGCACAGGACCGATCTGTGTGGAGATCATTGGGGGAGGCCTATGTCCAGCAGTGGACGTTTATTGGCTGAATGATGATGATGAGTTCTGCGAACATAATGAAGTATAAGATTATATCTACCCTCCTGACCTGCATAAACTTAATTCGTTACTTGTTTGGCTATTCTTAGGTATGGCCAATCACCAAATGCAAATAGTTTGAAATACTAGTAAATTTGAACATAAATACTTAAAGCTTTTTACAAACAAAAACCGGGAAATGAAATACGGGAAGCATGGTTGATGGACTACAGCGTGCCAATGTGATTGTGGAAAACAACTTTCTAACTAATAGTTTTATGAACTGCTTTCTCGCGCTATTTGCTGTATGTATACCATTGTTTTGATCTGATAAACTTTTTTGTTATTCGAATGAAGGTTGCTTATTATTCAATTACAAGAGTCTGTTTTATTTCATAATAGAGACAAATGATCGGATAGTTTCTCAAATGTGTGGGGGTGATGTGGCGATACGCCACGCTTTTGTAAATATAATAAATGTGTAAATTATTTTGTATATATTTTGTGCATCAACCAACGCACGGACAGTATAACCCTTTTATACGTATATAGTTCGCGCAGCGCGCATGACGGGTCAGCGGCGCGCGCATGCTCCGGTCATACTGTTCGTCCGTCGGTTGACAATCAAAAAATGTCATTGAATTTAAACAGACTGATTTTACTGTGAATTATTGTACAAATTAAACTAACCGTTATTCTTCTTATATTTACTTCATTTTCCTGCTTTATGTTCTCCTTCTTTCTTATATGTATATGTGTGGTGTAAATATTTGGTCGAATTGTAAATAAACATTTGTACATAGACACATTTCTTTCATACGACCACCCGCCATACTACGGCACACGACACCCCCATAATACCTACAATATTTGAAATAATGTTTCTGAACGTGTAACCGTGATCTAGTTGGTCTGCTTCCCGTGTCTAAGGGTAGCGAAGGTCAGACAGGTTTCTTTGTAATTCGGAAAGTCTTTCCGAATTCTGGATCATAGTCCTAGCGTAACTGGGAATTACACGCTAAGATGAGGAAGAGAGATTTAAATGTTCTTGTTCGAGTTTATGTGCGCAATATAATCTCCGGACTACTACCCTCTGGAGACAAGCTGTGTTGTCGTGCATTTTAATGTCCTTAGTCCACCTCTGCATAACAAACGAAGCAGCGAGACATTTAGCGAGTAATGCAGATAAGATTCATGCGATATTATTGCAGTTTGAACTCATTTAGCTACCGCAATAGACGCCAGTAGTTTCCAATGTAAAATTTATGAAGCACGGAACGCTGCGGTGTATTTTTTGTTGTCTCAAATAAAATTTATGTAAATGGCTGCAGTATTTTAGTCTGTCGTATTTTTTCTCATGTATTACTTGTGATTCTTGGATTACGTGTCTTATTAAATTACTGTCCATTTACCTGTCCATCACCTTTTCTAGTATTTATGCAGTGTTAAAAATTGTGAACCGAACAGGAATTTAAATTTTTAATACCATAGCCGTATGGGGTTGGCCGAGTTGAATTTCATACCATACGATGACATCGGGGAGTGCTTTAAAATGTTTGCTGTTTGGGAAGGGGGAGGGAGGTGCTTACCGAATTAGTATGTGAAATAAATAAATAACTATATACACTTCTTGCGTAACAAGGAACCTTTGGTCCATGGATACTTTGACTGAATGCGTTGTTTCTATAGATTAGTTGCACTGTTAAAATACAACATTAGTTTCAATTTTCGCTATGCTTTTTACCAGTTAGTACGAATTTGGTTGGTAGGTAATAAGTATTCTGATTACCAACAACCCGCATCAGACCGAAGCATAATCCTTTAACCGAAAAGTCACTTTTTGTAAACAAAAAAAAAGTACAATCCGTCCTTCTAGTACCTACCAACATGAAGCCGAGTAGAAGCGGCAGTATTTTCGTGTCATGATGACCGCGTGGTGTCAGTTATGTAATTTAATCATCCTAATTGTGGAGTAAATTAGCTGGCGCGCCCTTTGCGTGCGCAGAATGAGATTTGACGACCATGCTCGAACAGTGAAACGGCATAGCGAGTACGTTAAATGTATTCCGCATTTTTGCTCGCTTCAGAAACCTCCGTTGTGGAGTAATTGTTAAAGGGAATGTTGATTAAGTCTCATTTGAGTGAGTTAGCTGTTTTAATTATGTTTTTTCATATTCTAAAGTCACTATTTGTGTAGCTATCATTTTTCAGGATCATATTTTGAAGCCTTACGATGACAACGACTTCGTTAAAAAAATTAAATTGAAAATTTAAAAAAACCCCGACGGCGGCCATCTTGGATTTGAAATTTGTCACAATAAATATATTCTGCTACTCAAGCCCTTTTATATGATACCCTTATTGTGGGAGTTGCGTTAAAACATACAATCCATATCTTTGTGACGGCGGCCATCTTGGATCGATTTTTATCCAACATGACTAAGAACACTCCCGCCTTATTCATCTTTCAATCAAAAACAAACAAAATCAAAATCGGTTCATTTGTTCCGGAGCTACGATGCCATAGACAGATACACACAGATACACACACAGACACGTCAAACTTATAACACCCCGTCGTTTTTGCGTCGAGGGTTAAAAACAACTAGGAAGCTCAACGTTACAACGTTAGCTCTTGTTATACTGTGGTAAAGGTACTCGCACTTGTGACTTATATCCTAAGTTCAAAACAGAATGCAAAAGTTTAGTTTAGCAAAAGGTCTTGTGTCCATTGCTAAACGGAACTCGTCACCCTTATATCTCAAACTTTCCTTATCTAGTAACAGTCTTCTTCGGTTCAGCAGTCCCCAATGTAGATATCAAAAAATAAAAGAACGTAGTTTTTTTTTGTAAATCAAATAGCCGATGGATAATGAAAATTGATAACATACAGGAATACAAATAGACAGGTGAGCTTATCTGTAATAGTAAATATCTTCCTGGCAGACTATAGTAAGAGGACTGAACTGATAAAGTTTTTATACGAGTAGATAAACATACAACACAGCCAATATCAGCACTTCATTAGGACTTACTGAGCACGCATGCTCAATGTAGATTTATTATTTATAATAAGTTGTTCAAATGTATTATTAGCAGTAATACAGTAGTAAATAAGTTTGTCCCTCTCAAAGCTCGTGGTCGTGCTGGTGAAGTACTGATTCATTTGTTACTTTGACTCGTACCCAAAGCACTTCGAAATGTAAAAACTTTATTTCTCGAATAATTCGTTACTCTACGTAATGAAACTATATGGCAGCATTGCCAGGCGTCCCATTTTTGCCGCACTGTTCCGCTTTTTGGACCAAAATTAGATGTCCCGCGCGGGACAGTACCGGTCCCAACCTTTTGTGTATTTTAGAGGTGACCTTTTTTATGTACCTAATTGAAAGGAAAAGCTTTTAGAGACAAAAGATCACAGGATAGGAGTAATCCAGATTTTCGGGGATTTTATATCGTGAACTTTTATTATGTTACTGAGCTGGGTCATTTCTTTTTGTCCCGTTTTCTAGCATCGCTGATGGTGGGTGAGCTATATCATATCTGTAGGTATTGTACCTACCTAGTAACTAATATCACCGAGCTTTCACATACTGAAATTGTACTGGCTCAGATAAAAGGCTATTCTCACAACTCTTCCAAGTTGTGTCCTACCCAACACTAGGTCGTGGTCGCGTCCCTCGTGATGACCTTATTTTTGGTGAATAAGCCCCTCTGTTGAGGTTATTTTTGCCTCAAGTCTATTTGTTTACTCCCTTTCGCGGAGATTAATGGTGCGTGTATAAAGATCCTTTATGTTGCTGTTTCAGAGAACCGACCTCGCTTGTTGTGAATGTTTTATCAGTACTTTGTGTTACGTGCTTTAGTAGTCCTTTAATTAAAGATAAATAAAACGTAACATCACGGCTGCATTGTCGGACATGGTCGCATTGCCGGACATGGCCTGCAGTATAATGCCAAAAAATCTGAGTTCATGGTGTTTCTACCAGGGGGTAAGGTGTTATCTGTGCCTCCCATTACGTTGAATGGGAAAGAACTGACTTGAGTGTATAAGTTTAGGTATCTAGGGAGCAGAGGGCGTTGACAGTGAGATCGAATATGCTGGTCCGCAGGTTTGCTCGTTGTTCCACAAAAGTAAAAATAACTCTGTTCAAAGCTTTTTGCCAATCTTTTTACACGAGCAGCCTGTGGTTCACGTACACGTGGAATTCGTTCCACGCCCTACGCGTACAATACAACAATGCGTTCAGGATGTTGTTGGGGCTCCCGCGATTCTGCAGCGCCTCCAACATGTTTATGGAGGCCCGCGTAGACGGCTTTGCCGCATGTATGAGGAAAAAGGCAGCCTCACTGCAAAGCAGAGTACGTGGGAGCACGATTCTGAACGTAATTGCAAATAAATTTGATAGCATTCTGTTTCGGCATTCATATAATTTGCTAGTAAAGTAAAATAAATATGTAATTAATTAATTAATACTAACTTAGGCTAGACAATTTTTCTAACACAAGTATGGATCTGTGTAATCTGAAAAAAAAAACACATTTTATTTTTATTTATTTTATTGTCCATCGACAAAAATGTAGCTAGGTTTTATGATAGTCACAGAAAAATAACCACAACAAAATATACATACAATCTGATAGTCTTCGCCGGTTATATTCCTTATACATAGAGTTCATAGTGGAAACTAAATTCGACTGTTCGTAAAGCATCGTGACATTACATTTTGCCTACAACTTAACTCTAATCCGATGCTAATGCAACTCTACTAAACACCTAACATTATGCAACAGCACGTTTCAATAAAATCGGAAATAAAAAATATAATATATACTAATACCGATGCGGCAACAAATTCGTCGGTTCATTCAATTTACATAACAACAACGAGGTATACGTTTCAATTTGAAAAATCTGGCTGAGTCTGACAATGCAGTCATTGAATTAAGAGTGATTCGTTGGAATCGGTTTAGTTATTCAGAATAAATTGCTCTAGACTGGCCGGAAATTAACGAAAAGCAATCGGGTGGGAGGACACTGGCTGGATCGACCCCATCTGCGCGTGATCATAAGAATGGAATTATATCATCCTGTCGCACTGTCTGGCGCGCGCGGTGCATAATTTTTTCATTTGTTTTATTGACTCCATTATGAATGCGTTCGGCCATTTTAAACATTCAAACATTTGGCTCTCCATTTTGTTTCATACAATTGTTGTCACTATTCTTAAATTTTTCGTCGATCGATACTGTAAGTAACGGAAGGCTTAAATTCGAAAAAAGCTGATTATTTGAAAAAGTATCTTGTTAATTTAATGTAACAAAAACCTCGGCACTCTGCGAGCCGGCTTCATTACACAGAGGAAAAGGGTAAAAAAAGTTGAAAAAGTCCTATCGAGTTACTCGGCGAGTCATCTACAATGAGGTTACTTATCTGAGCCGGTTTCTGTATGCATTTGACAGCTCGTAATAAGCATAAACTGAATAATTTGACTGTGAGCAAACAACCAAGAGATTCCGCCAGGAGTTTGTGTTACTAAGTTAGTTATGGGTGGATAATTGCAGTGATCAATAATGTCTAAGGTTTCACAGACTACCCGCAGTTTAAACTGGTTTATGCCGCCGCAGCTTCGCTTTAATCAAAGAGCGGATATTGTAGCTCAGGTCTGTTAATGTGAACCGTGTCCGTAAACATTTCAACCCGAACTCGACCCAAATTCATGCGATTGATTGTTTTGTTAATTGCTGCCAAACAGGCTGCCAAGATAATTTGCGAAAAGCAAATGTACAAAAATTAAAATCATTCACGGTTTTAAAATTCAAAAATCAATACCTAGTAATGCCTAGTACTTAAGTTGTGTATTTCGTGCAATAAAATATATCTATCTATCTATCTATCTAAATCAATCAAATTGTGAAATCTCAGCATTTACGCGGCATTTATATTTATTATCATTCTGGGCATTGTGGACGACGTCAGTGGGGCCTTAGATTAAATATTTTGATTTAATCTAAGAGTGGGGCAGACATTTTCTTTTTGTAAATATGTACATAGAGTTCGAGCAACCAAAGAAATCCCTGGATAGGCGCCACTTCGGTCACCGTCAGCAATCAAATTTGAGCTTTGTTTATATTGACACAAAGAATCTAAAATGTTAGTTCCGTGATTTTGTCGCTGGACTTCTTTCGTGACGCGGACTCTTTTTTTAACCGACTTAAAAAAAAAGGAGGATCTGAATTCGACATGTATATAATTTGTTTTTATGTTTGTTCGCCGATTACCTACTTTGCCCTTTATGAACCGATTTAGGTGTTTCTTTGTTTAGTTGGAAAGCAGATAGTCCCGCATTGGTAGCATGATCAGGATATTAGGATCTGATGATGGGATCCTGGAAAATTTGAAGGGGACTTCGGTAACACCTTTTCTCGAGTGTACTGGTATAAAATGTTATTTGAAGTGTAAAGTGTTATGAATATTATTTTAACTTTTTAGTTCGTGGTTATAGAAGGCGGTTTTTTTCGCAAAAAATTTTTTTAACTTCTATATATTTCATTTACCATTTACGTAAGTTTAATTTTAAATGTAGATATTTAGTCTAGTTCTGATGTTATTGGTAATGCTTTGACCTATTTATTTAGATTAAGAATGAAGTTCTTGGCCTTTACCATTCCAGCCGCATACCAGTTGCAAAATATTTTTTAAAGACATGTCCAACAGATGATTGAGTGACCATGATCTATTTCAATTCAATATCAACAATATGTCATTTATTTTCCGATGCCATAAAGTGATGAAGTAATTCTAGCAGTTCCAGTTTCCAGCCTGTCTATCAATATGCCAATCCTATTTGTTTTGCTGTGTTTCGCTCATAAGGTCGATGTGTCATGGTCACGTTAATAAGATTTTATTAGTAGATGTGGTCATATTGAAATTCATACAACCGTTTCTCATGGCTAAATATATTAATCGCGTAAAGCCCACGCACGATAATTTTGTGGAACTGCAATATGACTTCATATTTCGACTATAGTAGAAATACTAGAATATGTAGGTACATCGCATCACCGCTTTACTAGTAGTTCAACTAAGAGATGCAATGAATTACTGTCTTCCGTTTCGAAGAATAGGGTAGCTGGAGAAACTAATAGCAGTCTGTGAGATTGAACAATTATTGTCTTTAACAAAAGGGATGCCTATTGAAAGATTCTGGTATTGTAATCGCCATAATCTTAATTTGTTTTCTCGAAAAAAACCTGAAAAGTAACGTCCGAAGTAAGAATGATGACTCCAGTAAATCTAATTTAGTCTGTCAAACAGCAAACTCGAGTCGAATTTTTTCCAAACTTTTTCCACCAAACAAAAGCAAGATAAATCAGTCATGAATTTTTATCCCGATCGTTTAGGGTGCTTGGAACGTAAACAGAACGTTATAAATGTCAGTTGTGCTTGAAGTTATAATTGTTTCGGCCTAACTCTAGTCGACATTTCTTCGGCTACTGACACCGTAATCTATCATTCTCAAGATCTATTTGAATATATCTTTGGGAGCAGGCTGACAACGTTTAGCGAGTCTTGTCGAACGACAATGCAGATTTGAATAAATTAAGAAGTAGCAAAAAGGGCACTGTTGATGTCAGACTGTTTATTGAGGCGCCACTTGCTTGCAATTATATAGCGATCGACCAATTCGTTCTGACGTCACGATTTGTAGTTTAAATGATGCATCTAATATAAGGGGAAGATTCAAACGCACGCACTACAAAATAGTAAGGGTAAAACAACGCACCTTCCAAGTGGCGCCACGTGAGCAAATGTTTGTATTAAATCCAGTAGGTTTTTTTTTATGTGATAGGTGGCAGACGAGACGACGGATCACCTGATGGCAAGCGGTTGCCGCCGCCCATGTACTTCCGCGACACCAGTGGAGTCACAAGTGCGCTGCCAACTTTAAACCCCCTTTCCCCCGGATTGGACCTCCGGTACTCTCACTCACGCAGCGAAACAGCACAGTGCTGCTTCACGCCAGTTTTCTGTGAGGCCGTGGTATGTAAACAAATTGTGGATTTAAGTATTCTTTTAGGCGAGGTCAAACATTGTCCGATGCAGCAAATCGACCTCAGAAACTGGCATTTCGCATATCACTAATGTATTTCGATCTGATGATGTAAGCATTTTAGCATAACCGGTAGTCACAGCCACCTTAATGTTAAATAAGATTATGCTACGCTCTCATGTGGAAACGTTTATTTTGAGACTTGTTTATGTGATGATATAAAAATTTTATTAGAATTCGTAGTGCCAAGTGTAACGAAGTGCCTATTTTTTTAAAAAGACAGTAATAAAATACAGGTAACTACAGAGAGTAGCAGATTCATAA
This sequence comes from Marasmia exigua, assembly GCA_019059595.1. Taxonomy (NCBI): domain Eukaryota; kingdom Metazoa; phylum Arthropoda; class Insecta; order Lepidoptera; family Crambidae; genus Marasmia; species Marasmia exigua. Next base: position 12,542,711 of record CM032488.1, read on the forward strand.
ATTAGGCACAATACCAGTAAATACGTTATCTTAGTGAAATTCTCTTAAATGTTGTCTTGCTTTATTATCAACGATAATGAAAAAAAAAACCGTTTCCCTTCCGTGATTTTGGAATACACAAATTACAAGCTAAAATTACAGCTATGTTTTACCAGATTTAAATGAACTTTTAATTAAATCCTCCAAAGCTTTGATAAAAGAGATTATACTAAGCTTTAAGATACGTAGGAGGTACCGGTGAAGTTACAAAGAAAAAGAAAGTTCACTGTTCCTAATTTGTTAAATGTTAGTAACTTTTGTTTTCCTTTCTTTGCGTTCAAGTTTATTGCTCTCTAGTTTACTTTGACTTCGTGCTTACTGGCTTCTGGAGGGCAAAGGTCTTCGTATGCCGGCTTATTCAACACCATTTTAAAATATCTTTGTTGCATCTGTGATAAAGTTAAATCTTTATTATTATTATGGCTCAGCATATTATTAGTTTTGTTTCACCTAGAAAGTAAAAAGAGCACAATTTATTGTGACAATTGCAAATAATATTTAGTTACGTAGATTTATTAGTTCTTATCGCAGCATTCATCGTCTCCAGCTCTTTCATCTTAGCATTCATCGTCTCTAGCTCTTTCATCTTTTACTTGTTAAGTCTTATTAATTACACTACACTACCTTGTAATTTGCTCAACGAACAAAATTACTTAGATACCAGATCTGATTTTCCCATACGCAGCTCACCGGAGCGCAACAGCTGTGGATGGCGGTTGCATCGAATCTCATTGTCCCATACAAAAGAATAGTATTATTGAATTTATGTTGTCACAGTCTAATGCTCTGTATCATTGGCTGATCGGTTGATTCATTGGGTCAAAAATCCTAAAATGGGGCGATGATGTGTCACGTGAGAATACCCGTCTCAGTCCCTTCCTCATATAATCCCTAAATTGAATATCTGAACTCTCATTACCCATAACTTGTTATATTAAAAGAATTAGTGAGCCTTGCGTCTCATAGCCACTGCGACCAGTATTTGATCTATTGTCTCAAAAACCAATCCAAACCATTCCATAACTTGTACAATGTGCGTTATTATTATTCAAGGATTTAGGTGTATAACAAATTGACAACATTAGAATTCTCAGTATTTCGGCAGAATGCGTGTATAATGCTGACACTATACATCAGTGTTACAAAACATAAATATGCACGGTCAACTACAAAAATTTTTCGACATTATATTATAGTCACGCTAGCGTTGTAAATTGTTCTCCAAAATTAGAGTAATTTCGTCAGCAACAATTGGTTTACACAATTTAACAGGTAAAGAGATCTTACTCGTAGATGTTCAATGTTACTGCTGGTAAAGAGCTTGTCATTATTTTTTGTGTAGAAAGTTGACTTTAAAATGAAATTGCAGTGGAGCTTTTTCGAGTTTCCATATTCGCGGGCGACATTCCTGCACGATCTTTCAAGTATGTTAATACTCCTCCTTTTCTAGTCGTGTACATTTTTTCCAACGTTTCCTTAGTTTAAAATGGACTGGCGCTTTCCTTTAACATTAAATCCACATATGTAACACATTACTTTCAGGTTAGACCGGTGTCAAGTTGTATCATCCACAGTTGAACGGATATGGCCACCAATGATTAGCTTTTTTGTAGCACATCGGAAGGTAGACTTCAATTGGAACTCTTTATTCAATTACATTACATACAAACAAGATTATTTAAATATTTAACTATTGAAGACTGGTTGGTTGAATTGTAATTGATGCTAGAGCTATTCAGCTAACAAAAACTGTATGTCTATGCATCGTAACAAATGTTTTTAGTAGCAACTTGGGTCTGGGAACACTATATGTATCTACAGTTTACACATTTAACGATATTTCTTTTACAGAATAAGTCTGTTGCGTTTCTACTTGATATATTATTGATATGAGTATAACAGTGCTGTTATCAAACATTACGTCACCTGGTCGCCGTCATCTCTTTCCTTGCACCATCTTACTTAATTGCTACGGTCGGATGCGGTCAGTGGGAAGATCCCGATCATTGTTCCATTCTTCGGCACTGTCTGCGATGCGCATGCGTGATCTCATCCGTGTCTTGGCTAGCATCACAAGTAGATAGGTGGTGAGATGAAAGCTCCTTTTAACCTACTTTGCCATCGACGACCTTCTGGCGATTCGATGGCCATTGATGCTTAGAATATAGAAAGCCGAGTGAGTGGTTTTCAAGATCAGATTCAAACAAGTCGAGTTCTTTGTTTTCAAAATTGCCTCTGAAGAAAGTTGACCTTTCGTTCGCCTTATGATTGAATGTTCTGAACAAACAACATTCACTATGATTGGATTTCAAGTCCTTTTGATGTAAACAGTGCAATCTCGGTTTCCATCGATATTAAGCTGTTTACGTCTCAGTCGCAGCTATAAAATAAGCACATCTACGGACGATATGACTTGGTGAGACTCAAACTATTAACATGATAGTCAGTTTTATTATCTATTACGGCATATATTACGCCTTTATTACGTTTTTATTGTTAATATCATGACTACGTTAAATAACACGAGATAGGCATTGTCTGCAAATTACATGATTTTTAGGATATATGCTCAGCTTTGAGATTTTTAGATTTTTGCTGGAAAACGCGAAGTGAAACAAAGTAACTAACAGTTTATATTTTTTTGAGTGCTCTAAATATTAAAACTCTTGGGGGCAGAGACAGTGCCCCCGCCTAAGTCGAGTAAATGTTTTTACGACATTCAGAAGATTCGATCATTATGATTCGCCTTAGTTTATTTAAACATGTGGCTTTTACTTATTACTGCATCTGTTATGGTCTTCCTATTTTTGTTTCCATTACGTTCTCCTTGCTTGTATTTTTGGCGTGTTGAATGATCCCATGTGCCATGTGGCTGTGATGTCATCAGGCCATAAAGTGTGTTACTGCATTCACATAATACTGCGGTGCTAATGGGAAATAACATAATATTCTGCTCTGTTTATTGTATTTTAGATGCGAAGATATCATTGGACAATGGAGTTAACTGTCAGAAAACACGGTCGTTATTTTACCAAATGTTTTATGTATCAAATTTATTTTTTCTTAGTATTTGTTTTGGTTGTTTGTCTAACTAATCGTTACTCAAGCATCTACCTCATGTTTCTATTAGGATCTTGATGACAAGATTATGAATCTACCATGGTATTAAATTGTAAAGTATCAGCCTATTTACTGTCCCACTGCAGGGCAAAGGCCTTCATCATAGAAATCAAGGTATCGCTACTAATGTTGGGATTAGGATTAATCACCACGCTTGCCAAATGCGGATTGAAGATCACAAACCCGAGCTATGTTCCAAACATACTTTTGACTCGACCCGGGAATCGAACCCAGGATCCCGAGATCACGGCCCAGTACTTAAACCACGTGACCAACAGGGGTTAATTAATAAGCGGCTAAGCGGTAAGTTATTAAAGTAAAAGAATATATTTTGTAACAATTATCTACAGACACAAATTAAACTTTCTGTAGTAACCTGCAAATTTTCGTCATTAGTATATTCATTAATTATACAGCAGCGGATAATTTTATGCAATATTACAGACAGCAGAGAGCCTACAACGAAACGGAATTCACGACCGAATCCTCGTCCCTATCGTACGCGCATTGCCTCTCTTTTGTTTGTAAACGACTGGTATTATTACGGTACGGTTTCGTTATATGCTAGATCCAATTTAATATTCTATCTACTTGTGTAGCTGGGCAACAAGTACATTTTTGTTTGACTCCAGGTAATTTTGTTTCACTGCAGCTTGTTATGTCTGCAGCGTAATTTACTGTGATGGTAAGCAATACGCCACGGGGTGTTATGGCGACCGAGATTTATTTTAGGCCATTCTTTGTTGATCGTCTGTGGTGCGGCGAGGTAGGATTTAGAGGGTTTCTGGAAGTTATTTATTAGTTTGGTGGTTATTTTTGAAATTGGAAGTTCGAAGCATATCTTCATGTTATGGGCTTGTGGCTGTGGTCAAATGCGTACAACGAAATCCGCGTAAGTTTATAAACTTCCATTTTGTAATTATATTTATCAAGCAATAAGGATTAAGGACCATTAGACTTATCTCCTTTTTCTTTAATTGGTATTTGGATATTTTAATTTTAATCTATGTACGCATTTCTACAATTAGCTCGGCCACCATTAGTGAGCGAAACTTCATGAGGAAACCTGCACGTTTCAGATAGTTTCTGAAACGAGTAACCATGATTCAGTTGGTCTGGTTCCCTTGTTGGGTTGCGCAGGTCAGATAGCAGTCGCTTGATTGTAATAACCAAAAACCCCAAATCAAGAATCATGGTCCAAGCGTACCCCGGCCGGGCGGGCTCCAAAGCTTTGGACGCAACTGGGAATTACACTAAGGAATAATAAATAAGGATATCTAAAATACATGGATCCATTATTTCGTTGCCTACTATTGCAACAATAAAAAAATTGTGTACTGCCATTATGGACGACCAGAGCGAAGTTTTTATGGTTACATCGTATGCGCATGCGTGACTAGACAACAAAATGACGGTGAATGTAAGTTGAAAAGCAAACACGAATATTCGCGAAAACAATTCTTACTTTTTGTCCTTTACTGAAAAATAACTCGTATAGCATAAAAACGTTGCCGCATTGTGCACTTTTTACTCATCTAATTATTTCCTTTTCACAGAAAATGGCTTTAAAAAATCAAAATTGCGATCAGGAAGTATGGTGGATTGAAGAGATGAAAATTTAAGATTTATTCAAAATTATTAAGATATTTACGTAGATTTTATATGGAAAAGAGACCGGAAGAATAAAAGTTGGCTAGGTAATGGTGGCAAAGAATAATGCACTTGTAGTTACTGTTATAAAAGGTAGATAAGCTTTTCAATAAATTTTCTTGTGTATATTTCGAGTTCATCAACAATAGTATTACCTTTAAAAGAATTGTTACTTTCACTTTGCAAAATGAAATCTTAGTAATCTTCAAAAAAAAATCAGAGCTTTTCTTCCCATTATTCTTTCTTTGCAAAGAAACCTGAATATAATAAAAATCTGGGGCGCTTTGGTAATGTAATCCAAGGTTAAAGGTAACCTTTCCATATTTTAGTATCTCATTCTATTATGGTAAATACTCCATTTGAAAGTAGGGTTGTTCCAGTTATCAGCATGTGCGGTTGGCAAGATATGCAGAGTGCATCGCGTCGCCACTTTAACAGTCCGCTTAGCATTCAAATGGGACCCCTTCATCCTCTGATGAAATACGAAATGGTCGCGTGCAAGGTGACATGGTATTACTGCTATATTCAGAAGGTAACAAAGGAACACAAAAATAAATAAAGTTTTCTTTCTTCCTCATCCATCCATAACTACATAAAAACTTCATCATCATCAATTTGTGAAGCTATGCTCGCCGTTGTAGCTTTAAGACGACTGTTGTAGCACTTTCAACACCAATTGATTTAAATTCTTAGCCACTAATATTGACCTATTTTTAACATTTTTACGTAGATCACCTGATGGTGGTGTAAACTGTAAATACCGCCCAAGAAAATCTGCGAGACAAGCGGAGTCGCTAATGAATGTGTATCGACGTTGTGAGAAAATAAGATATGCGTTCGTTTCTTTCTCGATCATCAGGAAATACGGCTGCAGGCAAACCTTACCTCACACAGATATAATAGTTTCGAGAAAAATAGAGGTGACTATAAGTATACGAAATGTTCTAAACTATTAACATTTTTGTTATATTAAAAAAATATTGTGTTATTTTAAAAATACTACAGACATTTAAATTCAAATTCCAGCTACTAAGCTGAGAAATAGAGAGGGAAGGTCAACTATATATTTCAGAGATACTGACCAGTAGAAAGTAAAAGATCATTGGTTTACGAAGCGCAATTTCTTTCATTACCGATACTTATACTCCTTACCATCAGTTATGGTACTTTTAACTACGTTAGTTAGGTACACCTTTAGCATAAACAAGTTTTCATCATAGACGTAACTAGGCTGATACTTTTTGCTGCAATTGCCACCATCAGTCCACGAGAGAAGTTATGTTCAAGGATGGTTAGTAAATTTTAATTACCTTGCCACAAATCCTACTGGTGTAGCTTTCTAACTGCCACTCATTAACCAGGAGAAGCTAGTCGGATCAGATAAACATGATAAATTGTTATTGCAATCCCTAGTCGCGAACTTTCAAGTCGTCCAAGACCTTTCTCTTTATTGTCTCACTATCTGTGAAGATCTACTGATATGGAACAATAAAAACGCCTTATAAGGGCATTGGTTGAAGTGGCGTGTTACAGTTTCCTAAAAATGGTAAGATGACTGGTGCCACGTTCTCAACTGTACCAGTTCTACACTTTAAATTTGTATAACAGTAAGAGTTGCATGGATATCTTTCTACTTGGGAGGTATTAACATCTTAACAAAACATGAAGCTAAGAACAAGTCCAACTACTTAAGTCACACACTTCACTCTTTTGCAAAGTTTGTAAGCTTATTCGTATAAGCACAGATTAATAATAAGACATCGTTAACTTATAAGTTATCTTGTTTCTTGTTTGGTACCTAACTTATAAAGACCGTCGTCATAATCGTATTTAATTAATATTATTCATCGCCGTCATCATCATTTCAGCCAGTAAACGTCCACTGCTGGACATAGGCCTCCCCTTATGATCTCCACACAGATCGGTCCTGTGCCGCCCGTACATGTTATTAATATTATTAAAATGCTACAAACAAATTACGAACACGATTGAATCAATCAGACAGTTATGTATTCGATGTGGCGCTTGTATCGTAAACAATTGAATGTTTCGCTAACATTTAGTTTTTGCAGCAAGTCTATCAAATCTGACATTACAATTTATTATATTAATTGCCTATACATATAGTTAAGAGTTGAAGCGTCTGAATCTCAACAAAGAACCAGTCAAATGGGTTTGTGAGTCACGTCCAGTGTTGTCCATCGAAGAAGGCGAAAGTGTATGACGGGGAAAGTGTATGTCTGTTACATGCTCAATTGTGGCACCACGGTTTATATGGACCCAGATTGTAAGTTCTGCCAGGTTCCGAAAAGGTCGATTTTTGCGGTTTCACTGACATTTTATTTTTGCGATTGGAATTGATACATGCAGTTTCTCTATTAGAACCTACAATTTATAGCAGTTACGTTTTTAGTATATCATTAGCTTCGTCTGAGTTATTGCTTTAGGCGATTTTGCGCCTATTGCGCTCTTTAATCTAAGTCCTTATTGAACTTGTTTTGCTACGTATAATCCAAACTACACTTTGCTGAGAATAATTTGTTATATTCATAGCCTCCAGTTTATGCATAAAAGATAGACCGTTAACTCAGTTTACAAAGATGGATAGGAATTTTATGCAAGAGTGGCGCTAGTAGCCGTAATCACAGTCTGAAAAGGCTAAGTGGCAGTTGTTAGTAGTTAGATACGTGAATTTACACAAATTGCAGACTAGACTACAAAATGCACCTGCTATATCAAGGAACAGGTTTACCTAATGCCAAGCAAAAATGGAAGACTGATTTAAATGATAATACCTAATAGGTATTACCTAGTGATTATTATGATACTCAACCTGCTTTTCAAAAGCTGTTTTAGATACCGGTTTTATAATGCTTTTAATAAAAGGCTCTTTGTGATCCTACGGACTTGCCCAATGTAGGACATTGTTTCTATGAGTTATATCGTCTAGGTCTGTTATGATTATGAATATCAAATTGTTAATGAATGTTTGTTATTCCATTCCCATTCCATCATACACTTTTATAACACATGTTTCTCGGAATCATTGATCAACCGCCCACTGTTTGACATTTTGCATCAAATATCCAATTAGCACTTTCGACATTGAGCCTACTGAAACAATATTGTATGAGTAAACACTGAACATATTTGGCTTAACTACTATATTACATTTTCGGATAAACATATTCTTTTGTTAGATTTTGCATCGTCACTATTATTCTGGTAAATCATTTTAGTTATTTCGCAAAACTTTACATACTGGCGGTCCTGTGACCTTTTTAAACATGCTCAAACAAAATATTGAAAGGCCCACCAACTATAAAATATCTACTTAATAATTTTATGAATTCCATCACAAATGTAAAAAGGCTACTAAAATGCATTGAATTCCATTCAACCTTAAATTAATTTTCATGCAGTATTTAGTAAGACTGGTAATATTCATAAACGTAAAAGCAACCAACCTATTAAAAAGTAATAAACTTCACTAAAGGAATATGTAGGTAATTTGCAATAATTGCATTTTGTTTGATGAAATTTAGGGTTCGCTCCAGTAATTTCTAAACACAATATTTTTACACACTAAAACCTTGACCTGAGTATATTTTAGTCAAGCATATTTCTTTTTGATATTAAAGACCAGTAAGCCTTTGTGAAATGGCCGTAGACAAAAGAGGCTTGCATCCAATTGATATTATAGCAGCGCTTTCCCAAAATATCCCGCGGAAACTTATTTTTACGACCACATGAACAAAGTTACTCACCTTAATTAGCTGGCTTGTCGAAAACGTCACAAAGTTGTGCCCGCAAAAGTTCATGCAACCAAAACTGGAAAGTGCAAGCCGAAGTCCCTCGTAACTCTTCGGGCGCTTCTAGAAAGCTGACAACATTGTTATTGATTGCCGCTTCAACAAAGATCCACTATAGGCACCTACCTACCTATCTGTAACCATTGTGGACTCAGTAAAAAGGTTTCCAACTGCAACTCCACTTTAGAATGAGCGCAAAGACTGTGATGTATCGATTGATGCCTTTCGATCAACATCGACATCGCAAACCTTTATAAAACTTGCAGCCAAGACCTATGTTCCAAATAAGGTACCGGGTTTAACCATTTCGGAAGACTTATTTGCCTTTAAAATATGCGTCCTCAACAGCATTACTTAGAAAAATGTCTTTTAAATCACTAGATTTATTATAAAGTACTGAAATGTTTAATTCAACAGTTTCTTCGGCTTCACACCTCGGTGTTTGCGAAATTATTCCTTCCATGATGGTTCTTAGGTGTTGAATGCTGCGGAACCAGTTGAAAGGGAGCGGTATGAAGTACAGTTACGAAGGCATGTGTTGACAGCTCTGTAGGGCGACATACGGGTCTGTGATAGACGTTTCCTATTTGCTCAGTTATAATTCAATAAACGTCCACACAAATTGTATAAGACTCGCGCTAAATGGGTGTAGATACCGGTTTGTTTTGACAGGGGGTGCCATGTCATTTGTTGGTTGTACGTACAGCCACACATTAATACCTACTATACAAATCTGTCAATTTTCTTCAATGCTTCGTTAGGTTCAATATCCATTGGGGAAGTTTGATAAATTTTGGTGTGTAAGTACATATATGAAACAAATAAATTTCATCCAAATAGGACTTTTTTACTCAATACTTTTAAAAATGTAATAAACGTACATATACTATATTAAGTCACAGATTAGGTTAAGTATAGATCTTTAGGCATCCATTTGTGGTGATACTATGCTACTCAAGTTATAAGTGGTTCTGATTGTTAGTATAACTGTGAAAAAGTAAGAGAAAAACCTTATATTAGATTGGGTGCTATTTATAGATATTCCTTATAACGATACGTATTAAGATTGATGATAAAATTTAAATTTCATACACGTGCTCATTTAAACATGAGCTCGCTTATATCATTTGTAATTATAAATGGCTTTACACGAGTTTTCTAACTGCTCCATATTCATGGAAAATGTTCGCGTGAGTCACTGCTGCAATTTCAAAATTACTTAAATAGGTCACGGCCACCATACCTCACATTACTATAGTAATTAAATTATAATAAACTTGTGGAAATATTTTTGAATAAACTTCGATTTCTTATGAAAGTATGTTGTGAATTTTTCGAACATATCTCGGGTTTGTGATCATCAATCCGCATTTGGCAAGCGTGGTGATTAAGCCTAATCCCATCATAGTATGTAGCGATAACACGAATTCTATGATGGAGGCCTTTGCCCTGCAGTGGGACAGTTTATAGGCTGATACTTTCTTATGAAATTGATTTGAATTATGCACCTTTGGTTGTATTGATCTTTCGCTGTCAAAAAAAATCGGTCTGCAACTTAGTAAAATGAAAAGATCCTAGTTGTATTTAATAAGGCTAGCATATTCTGCTTTGCCAAAACAAATTCGTCTAGTAAGGCCTTCAAATAATAGGATTATTCATACGCTGCGTGTTACACCTACGCTCATAATACTATAATAGTTATAATTTGGATGATCATTCTTCCGTCTGACGTAAGTTGTTGCTATATTATACCTCCATTATTTTTATGACTGAAAGCTTGGGTTTGGTGTCGCGAGATTGCGCATTGCAGAAATTAACTGTTTCATTCTGTTGTAGTACCTACCTACTGCTCCAGTTATAACGTTTGCGGATTATATCGTGGTTAAATTTGTGCAAACTTTACAAGTAACGATTATATTTGGGTCTTGTAAGTTTCTCTCATAATTATTATGTAACAATAAGATAGTATTGCTTTTCAATAGGATAGTCTCCAAATTTTTTGCTGCTTAATATGATGAATGATGATATATTTATCTACTGTCTCAGAGATTTTAATTTCAAGTAGCTTTTAGTTAAATGCCTAAAGCTGTTTATTCATTAGGAGTAGTTAGGTACTGGTACTAAACAAATTATTCTATAATTCTTAACTCATTTTCGTTGATCGTTCTAGTCCAAATACAGAGACTTCCCGATATTTCCCGTTTCTCCCGTGCTGGCCCTGTAGCATAACTTTCTCGCATCCCTCATGCGGGCGCTAAAGAGCAATAAAAATGTCCCTTAAGTAATTTTTCTAAAAACAAAATGTAGGTACATTTTAGAATGTAAGGCAGAGCAATGTAAGTGGACATAACATGTAGGCAATTCACTGGGGCACTCAGAGCTTCCTTTTCCATTTAAGGACATGTGTTTTGTAGCATGAACTCATCTCCATGTCAAGAGCCGTTGAGTGCAGGCCGTTGGTCACTTTGAGAATGCTCAAGTAAGTCAGTATGTAAACTCAAGGTTTTTTGGTACACGTTTTGTGGTGTTTTTGATAAAATACGTTGTTAGCAGTAATGGAACACTTAAAAACCCTTATACTTACTAGAATATCATCTAAAGCTGTTACATAGTTTGTTGTAAGGATACCTAATTATAGGAATAAATATTATTGTATAGAACTGAACGAGACTAGTGTTGCCAGTGATGACATACGGAACCGAAACGTGGCCGCTTAAAATGTGCCGAATAAGGAAGCTCAAAGTCACCAAGAGAGCAATGGAGAGGGCTATGCTCGGAGTCTCCCTGCGTGATCGTATCAGAAATGATGAGATCCGCAGGAGAACTAAGGTCACAGACATAGCCCAAAGGATTGCATGCCTCAAGTGGCAATGGGCAGGGCACATAGCGAGGAGAAAAGACGGCCGATGGAGCGGAAAGGTCCTCGATTGGAGGCCACGTACAGGAAGTCGCGGCCATGGCAGGCCCCCCACATCTGTGGACCGACACATTGGTGAAGATCGCGGGTATACATTGTATGCGGGCGGCACAGGACCGATCTGTGTGGAGAACATTAGGGGAGGCCTATGTCCAGCAGTAGACGTCTATTGGCTGAAATGATGATGATGATTAACAAGACTAAGAACTAGACCTTCATTAAGAGCAATACCTCCAATAAATGAAATCGTAAACCATTTATACCTTCGTAAGTTAAGTTTATTTTCAGTCGATTATGTACATACAGCTTTAAATTTTCTTGAATTGGCAAGGTTCGTTAGTGTTCCATTTTTATTTTAGCTACCTCGTCACCAATATTTAATAAGAGCCAAAGTATGGTATGTTCTATACCGTTACAAAACAATTTTCAAGTCCCAAGAGAGTATTCTAGAAAAAAATCATTGGCTAGAAATTGGTTTTATGAATTCACCGCATTGGGTAATTCTCGACCAATACACACTTTCACATAAGGGTCATTGGTCGGCTGATGTCTAGTGGATCAAATTTTGACCGTCACGAATGTCTGGTATGATTGTTCCCGGCTAATTCGGTCCGAGTGAAGGCCATTAAGTGGTCACGTCACGACCCTTCAATTATGACGGGTGATCACGTGGAGACAGGTTTCCCTTTATGGGTTGTTTCGCTGATGAACTGGACGGGACGGTCAGGTGTACATTGTTAACTGTTACAGTACAGTATCTACAGTTAGAGTAGAGGACGGTCTGACTGCCTCGGTGGCGCAGTGGTTAGTGGGTCGCACTTAAAAGCGACGGCTGTGCAAGAGGTCCCGGGTTCGATCCCCGGGTCGGGCCAAAAAAATTTGTACCTAAGTTTTCGGTAAGAAATTCTTAGTGGCAGCCCGGAGTCTGGAAGTTGGCGGTCTTGTACCCCCGTGCCTCGGAAAGCACGTTAAGCCGTTGGTCCTGCGCCCAATCCCTCTCTGGTCGTGTCACAGTAGTGTCCCATCGGAATATGAGGGTAAGGGAATAGAGAGTGCACTTGTGTTTGCGCACACACTTGAGCACTATAATATATCCTGCGTACGTGGCTGATCGTTGAGATTGGCCGCCGTAGCCGTAATCGGTTGGAGGATATTATTATTAGAGGACGGTAACTGTGTAATATTAAGTAAAAGAAATAAATGTGTTGTATGCATCATTCAGAAATTCAGCGCGTATTCAATTCTGTATCCAATTTTCCAATTGTGATTTTGTTTTTGTTCACGCCTGATGGTGAAGTCTAGGATAATTTCGCGTTTGCCTAGAAGATGCGTGTTCATTCTTGTCTTAAAGATGCCCAGATTATAGTGGTCAGGAAAAACAGACCTCGGCAGGGAGTTCCATTCCTTAACTGTCCGCATTATAAATGTAAATTAGGTATGTACCTAAATTATTAATAGGTACCTATATGGTTAATAACTTATAGAATTGAATAAATATGTTGCATACAAGTTGCTTTTGTTATAAATTAAATTTCCAGGACCTTAAACACTTACGTAATGATTCATACAAGCCTTTGCTGTTATAGTAATAACATCAGCAGAATCAACAAGGACAAGCGATCTTTATTCATAGAGCATCATTTGAGACTCCTCAACTGCACACACAAGTCTCGATTCCCACGACAAGAACGAGAAAATTCACACTAAAGGAAACCTGACTCCTAGGAATCCATTGCACCTGACGGTGAAGTACTTACACTAACGGGTGCCGATAAATTCATTCACTAGTTTCACCGAGAGTAAATGGCAGTGTATGAATGTAAATGTCCCTAAAGGAAAGCTGCAATCTTGTCATACAAAGAGAAGCTAATATCACAACGTGTTTATAAAGCCAGTGCTTCGATAGATGTAATCTCTCGAGGGTCTACGCTAGTTAATTAAAAATAAAAATAGCAGAAAACAGTACTACATCGACCTGACCCCAATGTCAGTCGCTTACTTGACACTGACGACACTTAATTTCAGGGCGGGGTGGGACGGTGGACGCTGTAGGTAGGTAATCCTTCTATAAGTTCTAATCCAAATCCAAGAATTTTGTTCCTCCGCACTAGGCTGATAATTGATTTAAACTAGCTTTTGCAGTTATATTACAAAGAGTCACAGCATCTGCATCCGGAATAGAGATTTTAACGATTTAGGACCGAGTTCACCAACTTTTCAAACAACGGTAGTCTACTTTAACAATGCAAGCAAAAATAGCAAGCACAGTTAAATTGTCATTGATTACTAGATATATGTATTTATACTATAAATTTAGTTAATCAATGTTCAAAATCAAAAGGATTGCACCACCCTCCCCTCTTCTATCTAATGTCCTTTACCTGAAGGTTGTCTGGTAGAGATCGCTCCCAGCGATAAGACCGTCTAAATTGTACATTATATCTCTGTATACCTAGCTTTTAAGTTTTGTATGTTGTGCAATAAAGAATATCTATCTACCTTTGTCTTAAAGTTGGTGATCTAGGCCCTTAAGTCTTTGGATTCGTGTGAACGTTTCGTGTTCGACGTACTGTTTTATCTAAGCTACCGGAGCAATACGGTACATGACTATTTTTTTTTTTTATTTTTGCAATCAAAAGACCTCTCAATGATAGAAACATCGTCGAAAAAATCACTTGATTCTCATTTAAACCACCTCAGATATCACAACTTTAGAATCACATTATTTTGGGCAAACCCAAAACGCTCCCTACAAATGGCTACTAAGATGTGACGTCACACCTAAGTATTTTGTATGCATTTCATTTGAATTTTGTATGGTAGCTATATCAAATGTTTCGTTTATGTCAATGCTTCTATTATAATAATTGTTATTTAATGGTATAATTATTTTTTAATAATTTCATAGTTTTAAAATGGACTTGCCCATGAATCTTTGAATGACCATAAAACCGGCTAGACGTAATATTTTTAATTGAGAATTTTTGCTATTGGCACATATTGACCTATATTTTGATAAAATATTTATATTTTGTAAAACCTTGAGCTTAGTCATATACCCTATTTCCGTCGCAAAGCTCCTTCTTCGTATCAACTGGCTGTCTTAACACTGTGCTAATACCTATACTGCAGTAAATTTCTGATAAATTGTCGTCAGTCGCGTTCGGTTATACGAAGACATAAGTACGAGCAATTATAACAGGTATTAAGCAAATAGCCATCTTGATGATCGGCCGGGCTGCGCGTGGGCATACGAGTCAGAGACGCTAGACTTGATCGTCGGTGACTCAGCGTTGACTGAAGATAAAGTCGCTTTTTAAATTAACATACTTGTACCTAGCATTAGTTATGTACGTTATGGAAATTAACAATAATTATTTAACAAACACAAAGTTGTAAGTAATCTACACTAAAGTTACAAAGAAAAAGATCTGTATGTAAGTAACGAATAAATTCAAAAACTGCTGAACCGATTACAAAAATTCTTTCACTAATCTGCTACTTTATCTCTGATGATTATTTACATAGAAAACGTCTTATTCCTGCGGGAAAACTTTACCGAATTAGTTCACGCGGGCAACACTACGCGGGAAGCTAGTATGTACATTAGTTTTATCATTTCCATAACTTTGCTATACTTAAGTAAAAATCCTTGATTGTATAGGAAAATCAGTGGTTTACCATTTAATGTTGTTATTGAGTGAGACATTTGAATGCTTATTGTTTTCTACCAAGAATAAATCATTATAATTCTCATTCTCGATTGCTATTTTCAAAGCTTTCGAAACAATTTCAAAATTCCTTGTTTATGTTTACTTTTATATGCTTTAAGTAACGAATTGAGTGGACATGAATCGTGTAGTGGTTAAATCAGCCCTAAGCCACGGAGACAAGGCTCGCTCGACGTAGGCGGACGGGAGAAATGCACAACCGGTTCCGGGGACGCGTTAGCTGCGCCCGCGCTGCATCGAGACGATAATATTTGGAAGGATAGTTTTAGCAAGCAAACCACATCCTCTGGATCAGTGGTTAAAGTGGTCAGTCGAGTTGAGTTAGATGACAATAATAATTTTGACTGGTGTTGGTTTTCCGTCGATTTTTTTTTGTTGAACTGGAATTTAACCTAACTACCAATCTTTAGCTCAAAACGTGTTCAAATCGAAAGAGTGCAAAATATGTATAGGTAGTATTGCCCTGTTTTATGGTATTTAAACGTTCAAGCTATAGATTGGGATCTATATGTATATCACACAAGCACACAATTACAATTTATGGGTGTGGTAAGGTACCTACGATGGTTGTTTGTAGTTTGTTAGTCGGTGAAACTAACTAAGCAAACACATCAATTAATAAGTAACCAAACACCAAAACATATCCCTTACATACTTACTTAAACCTCAACCCGTGCAAAATATTTCCACACGAAAAGTTTTCGTCGTACTCGCAAGAATCGATATTAAGCTAGATAGTATAGTTCATCATATTTATGTATATTTTAGTTTAAAATATAACAAAAAACACAAGGCGGTAAAAATTATAAAGTCCGATCACGGTTATTTGGCACGTGACAAAAGTTAAAGTAACTAATACTGTTTTGATATTTTCGCATTAAAAAAACGTTTTACAACGCCCCCCCGTCAAACTATTGGAGTACTCCTAAAGGCGTCAAAATTAGCTCTGCCGAAACTAGAAATGTTGAAGTAAGTGTGAAAGGAAAGTAAGAACGAAAAAGCACAATCGACGTAAAAACTAAATGGTTTCGTAGATTACTCACGAGACCTTGTATCCAGAAAAATTGGGCGCCGACTCCGGTAAAACCTTTTCTCGAGTGTACTGTTATAAAATGTTATTTGAGGTGTATAAAATGTTAAAAATATTATTTTACACTTATATAGTCAGGCGTAAATACTGGTGCAATTAAAAAAATACAAAAACATTTCGTGTCCCTATAAAATTGGAGAGCCCCTCAATTTTTCCAGGATTCCATCATCAGATCCTGATATCCTGATCATGGTACCAATCCAGGACTATCTACTTTTCAACTAAAAAAGAATAATCTAAATCGGTTCATAAATGGCAAAGTTATCGGCGAACAAACATATAAAAATATATATACATGTCGAATTGAGGACCTCCTTTTTTTTAGGTCGGTTAAAAACAACAGGATTGGTACCTTTTTTTATATATGAGAGGTGGCAGACGAGCAGACGGATCACCTGATGCTAAGCAATTCCGCCGCCCATGGACACCCGCAACACCAGTGGAGTCACAAGTGCGCTGCTTTTCACCCTTCCCCCCATTGGGCATCCGGTAACCGGTACCTACTTAAGTTTCGTGCTTCAGAAGTTTGGTGATATCACTTTGATGGCAGATTTATTGCGGTACTTGAAGGCTCTGAGGTAAAACTTTACAAAGTAGTTGTTGTGACGAGTTGAGTACTATTATATTGTACTGGTAATGTTGTCTATGAATGGCCAGTAAGTGCAGTTAATGTTTTAAACGGTCTATTGTAGTATGGTACTGGTAATTGTGAGTTATGTAAGTAATATTTCTTCTGTCTGTAGTGAGGACATTGGACGATATTTTTGTCTGTGACATTGTTATGTTGTAAAGACTTAAGTTATGTGTTGTTAGCTCTCTTCTCTACCATTGACAAGATGAAGTGTTTGTGTGACGTCAGTGTTTTTGAAGGTGATTTAAATTGACGACCCGTTTGGAACAGTGGTAGTGAACGCTGCCTTTATTCCAAGGGTTGCGGGTTCGATCCCCGCACAGTACAAATATTTGTGTGCATGAACATGTCTATTTGTATCGGTCTGGGTGTTTCTATGTATTATAAGTATGTATTTACAAAAGAAAATAATTATATGTATATATTTGTAATTACGCTGTCTGTTCTGATATCCGTAACACAGTTGCTTGAGCTAACTATCTCGAAGTCAGATCAATGTATGTGATGTTGTGAAATATTTATTTATTTATTTAATATTTAAATTAAATCAGAAAGTTTATGTAAAAATTCCCTTATATTTTTTATTTGCTCTAAAATATTTCTGAAGTCTAACACCCTTAATTCACTAGTCTTGTTGTTTGTTTGCGAGTAGTTTAAACTTTTTCGAAACTTAATGTAATTAATATTTATACATATTCAATTATATTTATTTTTTATGTGATAGGTGGCAGATCTCCTGATGGTAAGCGATTGCCGCCGCCACTCATAGACACCCGACACCATTGCAGTCACAAGTTTTAAACTAAATTATGACTAAGTAGGTGTGGTAACTTTAAAGACCTAACCATACATTTTAAGGTGTTTTCTTGTAAGCAATTAAAAAGCTTCAACCTCATTGTTCACGACACACAGTTGTGATCGTGTGCCGACGTGACCATTAACTAAAAGAATGCCCCGACTTTAATATTTTATGGACCCCGAAAACCGGTTGGGACAATGCACTTCAGAATCACTCTCCAGCCAGCTTAAAATATGGAACAAAAGATAGTGGACTAAGCTGTAAGTGTATTAAAGCTTAAAGCTATGAACGGAAAGATTAAGAGGAGTTTAATGAGTTCTCTAGCGGATGACAGACATCAATAAGTCTACCTAACTAATAACAGGCGTTTCTGATATTTGGGTCTAATGTTTGTCAGAATTTATGTCTTATTATAACTGGAAAGGCCATGGGTTCCATTCCCACTTAAGACAAACCACAGATAACATAAATTTTGA
The DNA here is from genome assembly GCA_019059595.1 of Marasmia exigua. Lineage (NCBI taxonomy): Eukaryota > Metazoa > Arthropoda > Insecta > Lepidoptera > Crambidae > Marasmia > Marasmia exigua. The sequence goes on from CM032488.1 coordinate 12,560,976, forward strand.
TCAGTGTAGGACAAACATTCGTGCGATGGACACTTGTGTTTGTTTTTAATGTGAGTTTAAGCGTGATAAATCTATTTCAGTATGTATATTGATACCTAGTTCTTTTGATGCTCCTGATACCCATAAGACAAGTGCTAAAGCTACTTATTTTAGTGCCAGGTCGATGTATGTGTGCTGTTGTCTGACAACTCATAAATCAATTCGCTGTTCAACCTTTCTCGCAAGTCACGTGAAGAGTTCCTAATCCTTCAACATGTAAATGTGATGCGATGAGTATCTCTCATCCCTGCTAATCGATCTTATGTAATTAACTCGGTTTTACCTTGATGCTAGCCTAGGATAAAGAAAGGTTTATTAATAATTCATACATACTGCATGCAGCAAGAAGTAAGAACCGTCAATTAGACCAGATTAATTGCAGGAAGCTGGCTGACTCGACGAAGTATTATTACTGTCGGGATGTGTCGCATGGTCGTATCCTAGTGTCATAATATATCATAAATAAGAACAACTATTCATCATAGCTGCCTGCTTAAGACTTTACTTAATAAAGGCTACATTCATCACGCTTATAACTTTTAATGTGAGTGAGCCGTGTCTAGGAATAAACTTGTTTTGATACGATTTGATCCGTCACGCCAATAAGAAAAGTTCGGATGATTCTGATTGGTACTGTCGTGTTGTAATGATAACTGACATCGTTGGTGCCTCATTGATGAAATTATTGATGCCTCAGCATCAATAAGAATAAGAAGTTATTAATTTGTATCGACTACAATAAATTTGAGAACTTACATAATACTAAGGTGTATCGCGACACATAGAGTAATATGGAGTATAGTACCTACCTACATAGGTCAATGAAAATGAAATTATATAAAGACGCGCAATTAAAAAAAAACAGTGTTCAACTAGGTTCGGCAGAGGTCAATATGTTTTTTTTTAATTCATACAACATCTCGTACATTAACCGAACTTCATATTAACCTTCTACGAACTTGTGTTACGTATACATCTAAGGTGTAGGAACAGGCCTGTTTTTCAGGTAGAATATGCCTGTTTTTAAGATAGATGATTGACGTTGCTACATTAATAACAAGCTTAGACGTGTAACAAAATGAAAGAAGGAAACATAACGGACGGAAAAAATTAACATGGTTTACTTGAAGTAAAATTATGTTTGCATTTATTTTGGGTAATACAGGCAAAAAGCAATTTTTTTTACAAACAAAGGATATGTAGTTTTAGGTATTGTGGAATTTGGTCACCTTAAAGACCAAATGACGAATAATTCCTACAGCAGTCAATATTGATTCTGGATACAATGAAAATAAATCTTCGCAAAAAAGAATACCTAAGTATTGGATGTGGCTCAATTTTATTAAGGCCGCTTATGGTGATTTCTCCTCGGCATCTCCGTTTCTAGGACACCGCTTATTTTCCAGGGCATTAAAAATGAAACCATTATTAAAATCTACAAAAGCTTTTGTTCGACAGAAAGCGCAAAAGTAGGGCGGAAGGTAATCTTTTTACGGTGAGGCAGTACGTAAAACATTTAATTGTTTCTGACAGTAGATAAAATATTTACGGCTTCAGTAGTCGAGGGTACGATGTCTTATTGCATTAGCTTTTACTGTGGTAGTTTGTGAACAGAACTAGAGAAAAGAGAAATAGTTTATAAAAATAATAAGTAAGAACAGAAAATTATCTAAAGCATAAAGTAGCGAAGTACCTACTTACTTAGTTATTTACCTAGCAAAAGAAATCGAAGTGAAAATTGAAAGCTATTATTATCTATCTATTAAATATCTAGATTAAAAACACTTACAGAAAGAGAAAGCTCTTTGTTGTTTACCAAATAATACTTTGGGACTGACAAGTCGTTGGAGCAGACATGAGTGAATACCGTGGTTAGGTAAGCGTAGTGACGGTTAAAGACCAATGCCATCTTTATCCAGGAAAGCACAAGGTCAAAATTGAACTTTAAACCTTCCTAATTACGTTCAAATTTACGAACCCAACAAAAACGAAGATAGATGTTATTGGTTCTTAAACGTCTAAAACGCTGCCACTCGTTGGACTGTTGACCTTAGAAAGCATGATGGATGGGACTCTTTGATAATATATTTCTGTGGATGAGACAAATCAACATGAGTAGCGCAACATGACATAGGGCCTACGTTCAGCAACAAAAATGGACTCAAATCAAAAATAACTTATTCAGTGTTCCAAAATGGTACAGTTACAACAAATCAAGTATATCACAAGGTACTTACAGTAACTATTGTGTAACACTAAAAAGGTTTCCTCTCGGCATTTCTCAGGCTGTTTACGATTGAAATGCTGGAAATTACTAACTATTAATTTCAAATACGACATTCGAAGCCACGTATAGATCGACCATGATCAGAAGGCACTTCAGTGACTATTGACAAGAGGGCGTTGTACAACGATTTTTCTATGCGAAAATGTCAAAACAGCAATAGTTCCGACTTTTGCCACGTGCCAAATAACCGTGTTCGGACTATATTATAATGTGAAGTTGGTATTTTTATGTAGTGACTACAATAGCTAGGTACCTATTCTTTGAGGATCATGCAATATCAACTTCTTCAACATCAGCATTCATTCGCCCACCGTTGGGGATATGCCTCTCCAAAGCACCTCCACTTGGCGCAGTCATGAGCTTTCCGGGTCCACAAGACACCTTTGGGGCTTTAGAATATTATTTACGGGATTTCTACCATGTACCATTATTCTTGAGTTTCCGTGACCATGGCGCTTGCAACAGTGCCGAAATATCAGAAACTCAAAAATATGGTACATGGTAGAAATCCCGTAAATAACTATTCTAATGTTAGTGACCATGAAAGTTTAAAACCTTTGGGGCTTTGTAGATCATCTGGCTGGTGGTCTGCCTACGCTTCTCTTGCTCAAACGTGGCATTCAAGACAAAACATACTTGGCTCCATGGCCCATCGGCGCGATGTAACATTAAATCGGAAGTCAGTGACATGTTAACCCCCAAGTTACCCAAATTACCCCCCAAGTAGATAACTAATACAGTTGCTTGCCGCAAACCCGAACTCGTCACAGTTCCAAACTGCATCCACCGCAAGTTTCTAACTCAAGCTAGACAGTACGAACAACAAGTTGAATATATAGGTCCTAGGAAACGACGTCGGATGTAAGCGTTCTGCCATAGACTGCCATTGTCTCTGCCTTTTTTCTTTGTCTATTCTTTGTGGCGGAACAAAACGCTTGGTTTTCTTGGGAAAGGAAGGGGATCCTTCTTTTTAAGCCGTTATTTGCTATATGTATATTTTCAAAGTTTTTGAATGTGACTTGGATGTCCAATACGGCACACGAGAAAACCTTCCTTTTTATCTTTTATACGTTTGGGGAATCTGGCGCTTAACCGCCGGAAGAGCAAAAATCGCCTGCAGCTTGCATAGTTATTGTTTAAAATGATACCATTTTTGTGAAGTGCGTGCAAGCGATTTTCGTTTCTCTGCCAGATTCTCCAACCGTACATATCAAAACATTCTCTTAGAACGGAAACATTTGACAGGGCCGTAAAGTAAAATGCAAAGTACAGTGATTGGTTTTCAAATTATACTTAATAAAAGTAAAATATCAGCCTATAAACTGTCCCACTGCAGGGCAAAGGCCTTCATCATAGAAATCAAGATATCGCTACTATGATGGGATTATGCTTAATCACCACGCTTGCCAAATGCGGATTGCTGATTACAAATCCAAGCTATGTTGTGTATATACAAGCTATGTTCGAAAATTCGAAATATACTTTTCGCTCGACCCGGGAAGCGAACCCAGGACCCCGATATCACGGTCCGGTACTTTAATCAATAGACCAACAGGGCGGCCCCCATATTATATATATGAAATTATTATAAGCATGCCAATGCCATAAAATTATTATAAGCTATTATAATTTTATAGCTTAGCTTAGTCTTACGTAAGTTAAATTCACACTACTTATGTAAGGAAAGTTAATACTGGTATTATAAACACACTGTGCAGCCTCACCTACTAAACTATTGTAATAGTATAGCATTTAAAGGAAAGCTCGCTAAGTGCAGCCATGAGATTAGCAATTAAATTGATCGGCGCTTATGTTGAGGCGACCGGTTTGAGTTTTGTTGCTACGGGCTTGTCCTGCCATTCAGACATAGGGTTGCCAGAACAAGATATTAAGTAATTACGTTTTTTTTAAATGGCACATAGGTGGCAGACGCAACACCAATAATATCATAGGTGCGCTGCCAATCTTATCCCCTTCCCCGCGAATTGGGTCTTCGGTTCTCGCCGATTATCTTCAAATGTATATGCCCACACGCGGTAATAAGCCGCGTGTGGGCTTGTAATTTGTATCAGAGTTTCAAACGGTTTTCAATTTACTGAGAGGTAGAGGAGATAACCACTACCAAAGTAACGAGACAGTGACGGTCTTTCTCTCCGACAATCATGTGATTGAAGCTGACAATGTCTTAACTTAAACTGGAGCCGTTTTGATACACAGCGGTTAGGTCTCTCGTGGGATTTGAACTCACGACCACCGGGTCTTAAAAGCCATGTGTCGGTGTTAGTTTCTTCAAAGAAGATGCTTCGAGGAATTTATAACTTAAAAAATTATTCGGTTTCACTATAAGTACCTACCTACCTACTTTAATCTAATTACTTTCAATTTTTAATTTAGATAATGTGCCTTAAATCTTTCAAGTTTATTCGTCTTTCTAAAGAAATCATCAATGTCAGTTTCATATATTAAACTGCTTTGAACTCCCAACTCCATTACCAATTATTTCCTATCCAAAGGCCATATCTGTATTTGGTTTCTGTGAATATTAGTTATATTCGATATTAGTTATAAACGATTCGATATTCGTTATAAACATTAGTAATATTAGTTATAAACGATTTTTTTAAAGACAATGATAATGATAGACATATATATATTCTTATGAAGAATATCTATATGTCTATCATTATCATTGTCTTTAAAAAATCGTTGAAAGGCCAGGTAGGGCAGCCCTGCTCAGCTGAGCAAGGCGGGATGGCCAATGGCGAGTTTTTACGTGTACTCGTATAGTTGTTTTATGGCGTCTTGTATCAATCCGATTAGCATCGGTCTCTTGACCTGTCGGTAAAAGTCTTATTGAAAGTGCTCTGGTATTCTTAAGCAAACAAGCTCAAAAACATTTAAGTACATTTTTAGGGTTCCGTAGCCAAATGGCAAAAAACGGAACCCTTATAAATTAGTCATGTCTGTCCGTCTGTCCGTCCGTCCGTCCGTCCGTATGTCACAGCCACTTTTCTCCGAAACTATAAGAACTATACTATTGAAACTTGGTAAATAGATGTATTTTGTGCTGGTTTATTTGCCCAGTATTAGCTGTTATTGTTGAGATTGGCCCCTGCTGCAAAATTAAAGGACATCATCGTCATTGTAGACGAAACTTATTAATTAAACTATTACCAAGGTAAAAGTATGTTTCAAGAGATTCTCAAGATAATTAAAGCGGTTTGCATTACCGTCGTTTCAAACGCTCTGATTAAGTGATTATCGGATGATTAATGCGGTGATTCCATCAATTTTCCCTTCACTAGCCTCTGGTGAGTGCGCTTGGCTCTACAATCAGATCAGATGCCTCATAAATCTTAATCAGGACCACAGCTAAAATACTCCCGGTAGCGGGCCGGAGAGGGTCGATGAGGGCTGCTCTGGAAACGGAAATTCGAAGCTCACAAAAAATGCGTCCAATATTTAGATCGCGCGTTACACTATGCTCGGGCGTGCGTATTGCAACTCTCTCTTTTTTTTATGTGATAGGTGGCAGACGAACAGACGAATCACCTGATGGTAAGCGATTGCAGCCGTCCATGGACACCCGCGACACCAACCTTTAAACCCCACTTTTCCCCCGAACTGGGCCTCCGGTATCAAGGAAGATCCGGGAAAAGAAGACTTGGTTGGTACTTTGAGGACTGGTTGGTTGGCACTTGTGACTGAATTGAATGAATGAATGAATGAATTTACTTTCATTTCACTCAAAGTACAGTAAGAAAACTTGATACTTAAATTGAATTGATGTTACTTAAAGGTGTTCCTGACACCACCACCACCTAAGAAGTCCCGTGAAAACCATGCTTGAGTCGCCATTAACATTCAAATCTGAGCGTTATGTTCATGGACACAAGGAAACTCAAATTTTAGTTCCGTCTTTTTCCGCGGGACTTCTTTCATTATCATTTTAAGGCAAGAGTGATCACGCATCTTCTTGATAAATTCTAGATCTTATCGTCACTCTTGATTAGGTGAAATTGTCGCCAAAAAAGCCTATAGTCAACAAAAAAAAAACACTATCAGGTGATACGTCTGCTCGTCTGTCACCCATCACATAAAAAAACTCATTTCCATACACTATTGGACTCTGTTGACCTTTCAGACCTTGACCTTGACTTTTGATAGTCCAGTCAGCATCAGATAGATCAAGTTAACCCCCTGTAGTGGAAAAATAGCACTTGTGCCCCAGACATAAGGACGGTCCAAAGGTCATCAAGGGTAACTGGACGTGACGCCGTGTGTACATAAGTCGGGCTACTACTCGTACTTAGTACTACTACAATCTTTACTCTATGTCACTTGCGTCAGCACTGCCTTTTCGCACAACTATGATTAACGACCACATCTCTTATCTAATCCCGTTTACCCACAGTAGTTCATTACTCAGTGTTGTATCAATTAATTTGTTACGCGGCCTATGTAATTGGTTTGTAGCTGTTTATTTAAGATACTTAAGTAGGTACAGCACTTTAATGGTATACAGTAGCTATAATGTTTATGTTCACTGGAAATAAAGGCTCTTTTTATTTTAGAATTAAACAAATAAATGAATAAATTAAGTACGTAGCGTCGGGGCGTCGGGGACATCCCGACACATGCTGAGTATGTGCCTTTTCAGCGATCATACCCTAGTGTTTACCTTTAGTTAAATATATTGTTTGTTAATGTTTTATCTACCTACTGAATTTGTCTTATGTCTGTCTGTATGTAACTGTGTATGCTTCGCTGAATAAAATATTTACTTACTTACTTACTTACGTAATTTTTTTTTTTTTTTTTTTTTATATATTAAATTAACATGAATACTCACCGAAATACTACTGAATATGTACAAAACATATTTTTCTGAATAAAAAGGCAATTTAATTGAATTGATGTTCGTGTCAACATCCATGTAACAACGTATTGATGTTACGTATAGTAGGTAAGAGGCATTTGGAACATACACTCAATACCTGTCCTGCTTCATCGTTCCTTACTGTGAGATCTCCATGGTTTGATGTTTCGACCGTATGAAGAGTAGGGTTGAAAATAGAGCTGAGCTTATTCGTTTTTTCCATGTTCTTAACATACACTTTATCTTTATTTTCGGTTATGATAATTTTTTTCTAATGATTACTATTATTTGTATATTACGGACAGGTGGATTCAAACTTCATAATAAACTATTACCTATGTAATTCTACTATTGAACTCCATTTAATAATTCAGATTGACGTCCATACTATAGGAATAGGCTCTACCAAGATATGGAATAAAATTAATGTCTACAGTTCCAGTACATAAATCCATCTGGAGTACTCGTATCATTTACTATTTTTAATACATTATAGAACCCTAGTGGGTGGGGTCGGAATTATTTGTATGCGGAATTACGGACCAAATCTAGCCCACTGCCCATTTTAAGTGGGCCCATGTGAATTCTGAAGGTGAACGGCCATAATTTTTCGATTTCTGCTTTATATTCAAGCAAGCATTTAATATTAAACTTTGTGAAAAAATTACTTACTAATTGCCTCCATATTATATTAAGCGTTACGATATCTTAAACTTGGAATGTAACTAACCATTAGACCAGCAACATTGAGCGTGGGAGAGCCACGCTTCGGCGTGAATGGGCCGGTTCGACCGGAGTGATACCACGGCCTCACAGAAAACTGGAGTGAAGCAGTGCTGTGTTGTGTTTTGCTGCGAGTGAGGGTACCGGAGGCCGAATCCGGGGGAAAGAGGGGTATAAAGGTTGGTAGCGCAATTGTGACTCCATTAGTGTCGCGGGTGTTTATTGCAGGCGATACGTCTGCTCGTCTGAAAAAAAACGTGAGTTAATATTTAAAATTGTGTGTACTTATACTATGCTGTTGATCCCGATGACTATAAGTATCACAGATGGGCCGAGTACTCTATTACTACTCGGTACTTGGCCGAATACCTAACTCTGCTCCTTTGATCGAACCGAGTATACTTACTCGGTACCCGGCGCAGTACATAAGAAATAAGACGAAGATCAAGGTGCTCGAACTATCGATTCAAGTGGGAAAAATACAAGTTTTGTATAAAAAGAGTCTATACTATATTACTTTACTCTATGATAGAGAGCAGCGTATCCATATTAGAACTTATTTATAATCAACGCAATAGAGGAGTTGGTGGAATGATTCGCATCGGTACACAATGATTAACCTTATGTAATTGTGGCCGCGAACCCATTGCTCGCTTGTAACTGCGACTATTGTATCTGTGATCAATCACAGTGACGTAACATGCGTGATTTCACTGCAAGGTCTGTGTCGCTGTGATGTAATTATAAAGGTCGTTTGCTATCGATAGGCGCCGATCTACGCAGATCGTAGTACTCCTTGATAAATAGGCAAAGGTAAATAAACCTAAATATTTCAAGGGCCTAATATTTGTCTGGTCTTCATCACCACAAATTATTACACAAACTTACTACTGCCTTTCGCTTTTTTGATGCGACGCGTTCGAAAACCTTTAAAATTTTAAATGTTTTTACTATTCGAAGGAGGAGAATACTATGAACATTTTTCAACTCGTTTGGTTTAGTTACACTATTTATGGCTTTGAGGCTGCACATTAATATAAGTACCTAGATGAGTGAGATATTTATATTGTTATCATTTTCTGTGTCCAGTTATGTACCTGTTGTGTCAAAAAGGTATTGTTATTGTGTATGTCTGTTTGTGTAGAATATGTTTATTTGTACTACTAGTATGTAGAACCGTCCCATCGAGTCCCCAAGTTGCGCCTCTGTTCTTTCTCTGTTCCTTTGGGTTGTATAATGGAGGCGGAGGGGAACAGAGGTGCAACAATGTTTTAGGTTAGCCGCTGAAAACCAGCGTCGGCGCTGGCTATACTCGGCCAGTGTCGACAAAAGCTGAGCGGTCACCTATTTGACACTTTTTTTATTATTTTATTTAGTATCTATTTATGTTATTGTTTTGTTATATTATTACCTGTATAAACTGTATGTTCTTTTTACTTATTGTGTCAAATAAAGATTTATTCATTCATTCAAGGGCCCATTGCCCGCTAGGAACAAGTATTGTATCTGTGATTAATCGATGTGACGTAACCGGCGTGATTTCACTCCAAGGTCTGTGTCATACGGTGATGTTATTATAAAGAGGTCAACTATCGATAGGCGCCAATCTAATAGTCATGTGGCACACCTTATAAATAGGCAAAGGTAAATAAACCTAAATTATACGTTTCATTGATAAATGATTTGAGCGTTTAACCTTCGCGCAAAAGGCTCTGGGGCCCGATCGGTGTACTTCAATATTTATGAATAAGATTAAAGGAAATTTACCACAGTGAATACTGAGCGATTTCGTAAACGGGTAGGAAACCCTATAAGATGTAAATACGGAAGAGTATTTCTCTCTATTACCGACATGGTTTAACTTTCCATCAGTAATTAATTTATTATTAAATGTTGTATTGATTCTCTGATTGATTGATTTGAATATTTAATGTAATTAATATTTTTTTTCCTTTTCTTTTCTTTTTTAAAATAAATTATCTTGTGTGCGCTTTGGAGTAGTCTGTAAGCATACCTGTAAGCTGAATAATAAATAAATAAATAAATCAGTCTAGATCAGTTCATTCATATTTTGACTACCCGTTTGGATCAGTGGTAGTGAACGCACCTCTGGCGCAAGGGTTTCGTGTTCGGTCCCCGCACAGTGCAAACATTTGTGTGCATGGACACGTCTGTTTTATTGGTCCGTTGGTTTTTCTATGTATTATAAGTATGTATTTACAAATGATTCATGATGAATATTTGTAATTCCGCTGTTGGTTTTGATATCTGGAACACAGGTGCTTGAGCTACTTATCTCGGAGTCAGATCAATGTATGAAATGTTGTGAAATATTTATTTATTTTAATAAATAATAGAATAATTCTTTATTCAAAGATAACACTCCTGAATACCAAATAATACAAGGCTTAGAAACCGACAACAATAAGACGAACTAATTTAAGAAAAATACGTTGAAATAAGTCTCAAACTAAGGCATTGCCCATGAACACCAATTGACGATAGCAGGGGGCATCCAAAATTTACTCGACCAGGACAAGCCTTCCTCGTGGTCCTACTATTTTTTAGTTGGACAAAATAGTAGGACCACGAGGAAACAGCTAAATTGCATCCTTCCCCGCTTGGGTGCCTTAGCCTCTGTCCATCAAGGTTATCAAACATTACACCCATCACTTGAGATGAACCGGAACCAGAGCAAGGGATGTATGATCTATCGATAAATACAGGTACTAAAATAATAGTCAGTTGTTTTTGTAGTTTTATAGTCAAAATAATCTCTAGTACTTATTTAATAACAGTGACACAAGCGCGTCATTTCACCCCAAGGTCGGCACCACTCGATGTAAACAATACTTGGCCTTGAACAATTATGTCATATCGTGGTATTCTAGACTCGGTTACGGTGCGGTTGTTTCAACCACAACAGCAAAATGTACATAGTAACAATGTTTTGTAGTATCAACTATAAGTAGGTCTACAATACGAACTGAGCATGGATGTCACAGGACAAAATTCTTTCTTTCTCTACATATAGACTGACGAATTATAATGCCGAAGTGGCAGTGGTCCCGTCTATCGTAGCACCCACAGTCGTTTATTGGATTGGAAACCGTATGATCACGAACTAAGAATATTCCCGAAAGAAAATTCATTCCAGTACCCTTCTAACATTGCGTGTTGGAACGGGATGACATGAGCTTTATCACGGTAATAACTACATCGCGATTTATAACAACGTGGTGTATGACTATCGCCCAGCAGCTAGCAGTGACTTGATGAGTTAGATGAATCAAGAAATACATTTTTCTTTTCTTTTAGACAAAAAACTACATTACAAACATTGAGTTCTTTAAGAAATGAGCTTATACCTTCCTAAAAGGCATCTCCACTCCTTTTGGCGTCGTCCATGAGCGGCGGAGATCACTTACCAGCGACACGATTGCTTCGTTTGCCTCCCTTACTCATAAAAAAACCTTTCAAACATGTACAGACAGCACACATCAGGTTACTACATTCTGCCAAAATTCCGCCGCCTAAAACCGAACGTGTTTGACATAAAGGTGAAAATCGGTTGAAGAAATTTGACAGTTCTGTATACTTTGATGTGTGGCTGTACATTATGTAGTACGTACCTACTTACTTGTAAAACAATAAACAAAGCTAGGGATGTGACATCTCATTTGGTCTAACTTATATTAGTCCATAACAAAGAAACATAAAATAGTTTTTTTTATTACAATAGCCAGACATTTGGCCACAATCTCACCCGATTGGTAAGTTATGAAGTGGCCGAGGGTGGATCATGTCGGTCTAGTAACAGCCTATGCACTCTTTTCTTGAATACGTTCAGATCATAGAGCATGAGAAATAAATCATGTAAGACTACTTTGGTCGTAACCGACCCGAAATCAGACTGGATTATTTATAATCCCCGAAACTCTCCCCCCTTTAAGCAGCACCTGTCCATACTATCAATTTTATCTACCCCTCTTCTAAAGAGTGCCGAACAGGTTTCTGAAAGTACTGATAATGCGCCCTTGGGAGCACTTTACGTCAACCTAATTTATATGGAGTACCCAGTTACGTTGGGAAAGAATACTTACGCGTAGTTAGATTCTACTTTAGATTTTATTTACAATAAGTGGTAGAATCAAATGGTTTATGCAGTAGTTCTTAACATGATATGTTTTTTGACTTCAACTGTACTTACCGTGCATTTTATTTCTTATCATATAATAAAAGGAGAACCTGAGTGACTAAGTAAATAAGTGAGTAGAAATGCACTCACACCCCAAACTACTGACCCCAGAGACTTGAAATTTAAGAATGGGGTTCCTTTAATAGTGTGAGTGAGCACTAAGAAGGGATTTTTGAAATTTCAACCCAAAAGGGGGTTAAAAGTTTGTATGAAAGTCCGACATTTTTGATGTTAGAAATGTGAAAGTTTGTATTCAGACTAATAATTTAAAAAAAGTAATCCCATTTAACGTTTTTTGAATATCACACTTAAAGGGGGTAAAATAGGGGATGAAGTGGCAGCCAGAAAATCGCTATACGTTCTCCTTATTTTAAACCAAGAACAAGTTGTTTTAACATTTTTATAAATTCAACACTTAAGGGGTTGTAAGGGGGTTTGAAGTTTGTAAGGAAGTCCGTCATCTTTGATGTTAGGAAAGAGAAAAATTGTACATATACGTACAATTAAAATAAAAAGTAATTCACTTAAACGTTTTTAGAAAATCACAATTTGAGAGGTAAATTAGGGGATGAGATGCAGTATGGGGATTAGACAGTTTAAAAGTTAGAACCTTAAAATCGATGTTCGGGCACCGGTTTTGAATTAAATAGTGACTTTTCAATTTTCAACCCCTAATGGGTAGTTGCGCGTGTTTGAAGTTTGAATGAAGACTTTTGTAATAAAGACTAAAACTGCGGGAGTAACGCCGCGGGAGCAGTCTAGTTTCTTATATAAAGATTGATAAACATATTTCTTTCTACCATTGCGTGCTGGTGAGTGTACCTAAACACCTTGTGGAAACCTACACGTTTCGAAAAGTTTCTGAAACGTGTATTCTTGATTCAGGTCCCCCCGTTGAAGGGTTAAGAATTTTAGACGGTTGCCGTCTCCTTGTAATTATCAGACCTCTTCAAATCACTCTACCAAGCGTGACCGTGGGAGAGCCACGCTTCGGCATGAATTGTCCGGCTCGACCGGAGTGATACCACGGGCTTACAGAAAACATGCGTGAAGCAGTACTGTGCTGTGTTTCACTTGTGACTCTACTGGTGTCGCGAGTGTCCATGGGCGGTGGCAATTGCTTACTATCAGGTGATCCGTCTGCTCGTCTGCCACCTATCAATAAAAAAAGCGTTCCCTGGGCTCAAAAGCAACGACTTTGGATGGAATTGGGAATAACAATCAGTCTTACTTACTTCGTTGGCTCTGAAACATGAGATCGCTTTGCCATTCAATGATCTGAAGCTATAGCAAATAAGCTTTTCAGCAATTCTAGTCGTTTGGTTAACTGAACAAACAACAAAGTCGGGTTTCATTTATAAGTTAATTCATTTATCAAAACTACCTCACGACCTAATTCGCTCTCCGCCTAAAAGATACACAGATCGATATCCGATAATGCATTAGACATGCAACTATTGCACCGTGCAACTGTTATTATTGGATGCAGTCGTTTGGAAACACCTTATTAACAATCAATTTAATAGTAGGTTTCAACTTTAAGCTTATACTATAGTCCATTCAGTATCTGAAGGTGAATAGGACATTTAAAACGTTTCGTATCATGCATCCAACTTTCTACAAATAAAAACATTAGGCTGTAAAAATCATTAACTTTTTTGTGTTCTTATTCTTCCAAAATAACAATTATTAATGTTTCTCAAGTATTCTGAATAAGAACTTAAAATTATTATTCTCAATAAAATTTGTAAAAAATATCTTATGAATTGCATAATGCGCTAATCAGGAATTTTAGCTGATAGGGATTGACACGAACAATCGCAATAAATCAGTAATCGGTATGGCGACCATCTTACCATAGAATCACGATTGTTGTCTCGTGCAAAATATGTCCGCATAGATTGTATAATTACTCTTGGTGACGAAGGTGATTCCGACACAGTCAAGCGAGAGTTATTTTTCTGATGAATAAGATGCATATTATTTCATTATTAATGATTTATTGCGTGTGTACCATTAAGAATATTTACATATTGTATTCCATATCCTAGCTAGTTCAAATTATTAAATAAAACTTTGATTAATTAAAAATTAAAACGAATATAAAGTCGATTAGATTTCTAAAGAAAATATTCTCGATTCTTAAAAATATCGATCAGGTTTAATAGGAGCGTCTCGCTTTTAATGTCATAATAGAACTGTCTTATTCACCTTCAGATACTCAATGGACTATAATACGGACTGAAACATGACTGTGAAGTTTGTATCGATTGGCAAAGAGTTTTAAGGTCTCCTTTTCATGAAAACCAAGTTCAAATTCACGGCCGAACCATCATCCCCCGTTCTTTCACTATTCCATCGTGTTAAAGGGGCGATGATTAACATTACATCTAGGGAGGATGGACTGGAAGGGGGCAAGTGACAGCTGAGAACATCGAGTCAACCCGTCCCTATCGGGCAGTGCTGGATGGAAGCCGTTGTAGTCCCGGCGCACACCTTTACTGTGTCCTGCTGGTTTCTTCTACAGAGAGCAAGAATTCGCTGGAAAACTTTATCTTTTCGCTCTCTTTCTTACTTTCTACTGGATGGACACCAATTAATGGATTATTGTTAGTAAGTTTCCAATTACATTTAATAATATCAGTTATAATTTACCTAGACCAATCACGTTATTGTTCAAGTTGCCGGATAATGAATTAATAGTGCACGTTAGCAGTAATAACATCGCGTAATTTTACGCTTCTAAAGCAGTCTCACGGGTATCAAACTGCTCATCTCAGATTGATACCCGGTTGCGTCCAAAACTGTCGCTCAGCATGTAGCGTTGGGTACTCTTGAACTTGGTACCTAAGTCCAAAGAAATAAATCGACTGGAGTCTGACCTTCGCACACCCTTAGACAGGATAACCAAACCTACTAGATCATGGTTCATGGTATATGGCAATGGTATAGATAAATGGTATACATAAGAAGATTATGAATCCGAGTTGCATGGATTGGATTCGAATTTAGGCGCTCGTTTTTACTCACTGAGCGTTCATCACTCGTTCATTTTATATGAAAAACGAATTAAGTGTTTTGTTACTATTTCTGATAAATTTTTTTTTGATAAAACAATTTCATTGTTGTAGTAACTTTGCATGAAAATCATATTCTGGGTTACGTGTTTCATTCACCGAGGGAGCTGTTTAAAACCGATCGCGGTGTAATAATCTAATCGTGCTATTTTAGTCGACGAGCTAAAGCTCGCATGAATTTATGAATTAATCCGCTCAAGTATAGAGGTACTTCAAAGCTTTAAGATGGCTATTTTAGGGTTTGAAGTTAGGGCTGTCAAATTATGCCCATAGTACAAATCAAATTGAAAGCAACAGTCTAACCGAAAAACAAGTCAACAAACTCTAATATTTAACATATCAGAGTTTGTTGACAGGTAGGTACATTTTCCTTGAAGACTATATAATTTATGTCTTACATATAGGTATATTACATCAAAAAAGTTTCAATATTCCAAACCGACCACCTAGAAAAAAAAAGGTGGTTGTTTAGTATATCATATTCCTAACTGAACACTTACGTGGACAGTAGGTGGTTTGATAGAAATTAAATTCCTAGAAATTAAACCTACGCGGTCATTTAGGAACTTAATTCCAAGATATAGTGGTCCGTTGAAAATAGACTATTTATTTTTATGACTTACCATTTATTTTATTATTCAACATACTAAAATTTATTTTCTAAAACACTTTATTTACGACTTATCATGCCTTGTTATTAGGTACTCAAACTCATGCAGCCAAACTTGGTACGTCTTGTTAATCTACGAGCCAAAGATTGTACATATGGAACTGCGAACTCTTACAATCGAAGTCAAGGCAGTCTCAAAATACTGATTTTCGATGCCAAGGTGTAAAGTAGAATTATTAAGAAGTCAGGTGGCTTAATCTAAAGCCGTCCCGTAACGAACGATAATATACCTGTCGCATCCATACAAAGGAGACGCACAGCGGGTGTGAAAGAGAGTGAAACTCCGATTCGTCCGGTCGTAAATTAGGCCCTCAAGTTTAACATTGTTATGACGTGTGATTGACTGAAAATATAACCATTATACGATTTTTAAAACTATTTCTCAGTTTATATGGGGTATGCTTGTCTTTTTCAAACAAATAATAAACCACAAATATTATGCCTCTATTTTTGGTGATTCTGATATCTAACTAATTATATCTGGGGAGAAGGGGGCTTAATGATTGTCAGCGCACTTGTGACTCCACTGATGTCTATTTGCGGTGGCAATCGCTTACCATCAGGTGGTCCGACAACTCAAGCTTTTCACTTTGGGTCAGGTCAATGTATGTGCTGTTATCTGATATTTTATACTAGGGGAATGTATTCTTAAATAATCGATTTGACGAGTACTGACAACCCTGCCGAGAAGAGTTAGTAAACATTCGTAATTGTTACTCTTCATAGGCCTTTATTTCTTCCTACCACGTGCGTTTTACAGCTTTGGTCTACCAGCTTCCTGATGGTGTGGTAACAATCTTACAATAGATTCTCATGTATACATTTCCGAATAAGGGAACCCATTTTTCACAAGAAAGCCCGTAGAACGCTTCAAACCCCCTCACTTCCCTCTTTAGTTTTCATTTAAGTACTTATTTTATTTAGCAAACAGAGGAAAAAAATACGAACTTTCCCGTGACTTAATTGGCCTTATGTTACAGGATCTTTTTAATGCTAAGTTGGGTCATAATGCTTAATTGGCCTTATGTTACAGGATCTTTTTAATGCTAAGTTGGGTCATAATAATATGGATTTACACAACTCACCGAAACACACACACCGAATTAGTAAGCTTATGTGGCAGTGGGCTGGCCATATTAGCCGCAGAACCAACAACCGATGGGGTAAACGAGTTCTACAGTGGAGATCGCGTCTTGGCAAACGTAACGCCCTCTGGCTAGGTGGGGGGACGATCTGCGCAGGATGGCTGGCAAGAGCTGGATGCGAGAAGCCATGGATAGATCACGGTGCCGAACAATTGGAGAGGCCTACGTCCAGCAGTGGACTGCGATAGGCTGATGATGACACAACTCATACTTCGTGTCATTTATCCGCCAAAGCAAAGTGAAAATCTTTGTAAGCAACGAAGGACCCAACTTACATAGTATTAAGAAGATCCCCTGAACTGGTAACATGGCATGAGAGTTTGAGTCATCATGATCTTCTTAGCGTTTTGTCCTGGTTGCGTCCCAAACTCTTTCTTCGGAGCCTTCTTCGACTCCTCCATTTCGCATGGTCTTGCGCATCCCTAGTGGTCAGTTTATTAGCACCCATGTGATCTTTTATGATGTCAAGCCACACCTTTTTAGGTCTACCCCTTCATTAGTATGCTCATTAAATCATTAAAACGCCATAATTTACTCAAAAGTCAAACTAGAAGAAAGTCAAGCTTTTAAACATGTAACATTTGTTTATCATCGGAGTAGGAACACGTACCTATATTTACGATATAAGGTTTAATTTCACGTGAATGTAAGCAAAACTATCCGAGATAGAGCACGAATATTAACTACATACACACGTACAATCAAATGGTATTACAACTATTTACGTGGGTGGAAGTTTCGAAACTTAACTAGTCATTTACCTTTAGGCTATCCTCGGCCCAGCATCTTCCCGAAACACCAACGCATTATATTCATAGATCATGTCTTACGATAATGATTTTATCAGTTATGCATCTCATTGTAGTCTACCTAATAGGAAATGCAAATTTGAGATAATATTCCTCTGATTATACTTGAGAGTTGTCACACTGGCGGATTGCGAGTTTCTGCGTCACCGCCTCACGTGGCGTGAACGCTGCGCAGCCGTGACGTGGTCGCTACGTTGTCGCTCCGCTTTCCGCCTCGCTCGTAATCCACCAGTGTGGCAACTCCCTAAAGGGTTGCGAAGGTGAGGCGGTAGTCGCTTCATTGTAATTGCGAATCTCTCCAAATCCTGAATCATGGTCTAAGCGTACACTGAGCTCCAAAGCTTTGAATGCAACTGAGAATTAATGTTTTCAAAACCTTACACCCTCAGAATAGCGCTGTGATATAATCCTCGTAAATTAGCAAATGTAAGTGCATAACCCTCAGCAGATTGGCCAACAAATCCCGCTGCATGACCCAATTACTCGGCTTCCTCCGAGACTATCGGAGTCGTTTGCACTATCGATCCCAATCTTAAGTGATGACTTGAGGGTCTTGAGGGTCTAGCGCTAAACACCTAAATTATGCCGATAAAGTTTGATAAAAGCATTGTCCGAAGGTTCTTAGCTGATAAGGCATTGAAGTGAAAACCGTTTGTTATAAATAGTACCTACTTTAAGGCAATGTAGTTTCTATCACAAAATAGTGCTTTTGATAACTCGTAATAAGGGGGCGTAAATTTTGAAAAGACGAACAAGCTCTGCCTCTAATCGTGGAAAGAGACAGGTGAATGGCCGGCTTGAGCGGAGTGAATACCATGAACGGCCTCACAGGAAACCGGCGTGAAGCGTGATTGAGGACTACCGGAGGCTAATGAGAATACTATCGGGGGTGAATAAGATTGGTAGCGCTCTTTGTGTTCCTGGTATCTGTGGACGGTGGGCATCTTCTCTATCTTCCTCGTTTTAAAATACCAAGCTACCTTCTGTTAGCAGAGGAAGATAGAAAAGTCGAACCAATTTTATTACCCGACTACGGCAAAGCAAAAGGAGGGTAATGATTTTGACAGGCTATGTATGTATGTATGTATGTTCATCTGTTTCCACGTAACTTCTAAACTTGTTATCATATTTGAACAAATGAGGTGTCTTTAGAAGCGTCTGGGTTGTCTTCTGGTTATAGGCAACATGACGTCACGTTAAATTTATTACAGCGCCCTCTAGGGGACTTAGAGTAAGAAACTAAAAAAAAAAATTAGCTTGACGGTACCGTGTGGGGTATCAAATGAAAGAGCTTTTTTAGCACATTTCAAATATGTAATTATATTTACATAACTAAAAATATGTTAAATCAATATAAAGTTTAAAAACTAAAACCCGACTTCCTAAAAAACACGATCTAAAAATAAAAAGTACAAAACAACAATTTTCTTGTTTTCTAATTAAAAATCTTCAGAAAGGGTTAAAATTGTATGTATAAGACCTAAGCGTGGCCGCGACACACTGCCTATGCAGCTTAATGAAACTTTCACATGGCATCGATCGACATGTTAGTATTCTGCTGCCCTTTACGTAACTGGAGTAAGTACCTACTAATTTATAAACATAACCTCGGAACTTACATTGTATAAATTTTATTAGTTCATGGTTTTTTCTTCTTCATTGAGCAGCCGCTTCATTACTGAAGATTGGCTAACAGCTCTTTAAATCGTGACGTATCCATGGCATACCCTAAAAAGATGTTAGTCGGATTTGATTCCAGTTCAATGTCATATGTTCATGAGCCATGAGATATTTCGCCTTCCGATTCTGCGTTTTCAAACGATCTTTGTTTCTAGTCGTAATGTTTGTTTCAATAGGATAAGTACATTCCAGAAAGATTTCTTTTCTGTGACAGTCTAAAACCTACACGGGCGAGGTGATTGAATGAACGTATGACAAGCTTTTATTTCATCAATATACAGGCAAACCGATGTCAGTACCAGTCGGCTATATTCCTTACCTTCCATGATTGATCTTCTCTATTGAAACTAGCAGGACGGCTTCCAAAGTCTATTATGACCAACAGTGAAGAGAGTACAGCCATCTTTATGCCAAACGCGTAGAGTGCTAGACCTATCGTCGCTTTCCAATATTCCATCAGGTGCGATTGTGGTCAAGCGTTACTAGTCTATACTCTCTATCTAGGCTAACGCGGTAAACCGCAATTACGTGAAATTTTAATAGGCAAAAAGGACTTAGAGGTAGCGACTCCAAATCTTTTCTGTCTTTCAAATTAGATTGACCGGCTCCATAATCATTCCGAAATTTGTCTCAAATCCGGCATTCTTTCAAAAATATGTTATCGCAAAATTTTACGATAATTCAT
The DNA here is from genome assembly GCA_019059595.1 of Marasmia exigua. Lineage (NCBI taxonomy): Eukaryota > Metazoa > Arthropoda > Insecta > Lepidoptera > Crambidae > Marasmia > Marasmia exigua. The sequence goes on from CM032488.1 coordinate 12,581,168, forward strand.
CTGCGCTAATAGGAGTAAATCTACTTATTTTCATCCTAAAAATGATTTTCACCCTCCAACTGGATAAATTTTTACGTAACAGAGCGCGTCAATGATATTCTGTTAGCTTCGCAATTTTTCCCCCTCATGTTGAGTTATTGGCACTAAAGACTAACGATTGCGCTGAACCCGCTCATGTCCAAGTGAAACGTGCTAGCAAACGCCTGCCAATTTGTAGCAAGCAAACACATGTGCTCGCAATTATCAATGCAGCTGTTCGTTCGGTAGGCGTTAGTATAGTTCAGCTGATTCATTTGTTTGTTTACCTTCACTTCATTTGAAATGCTTTTACCTTCATTTGAAATGCTTTTAACGTAATGATAAATGTTTGAGAAGAAATCTAATTAATGTTTTTAACGAGCTCCTACTTTTGTGTTTGTGGAAAAGAGGAAAGTTTCATGGAAAATTGGACAACGCAATCAGTTCTTTCATTTAAGTTTAAAGTTTTTTAAATATATCTAATCAAAATCTTGATGAAACACTCATTATGCGTAAAATTATAGCTATTCTTTTTCATTATTTTTCGAAAATAAAAAAATCGCCCCTGTTTTGGGCCAAACCAAACGGGAATTAAAGCTGTTCATGGAAAGGTGACAGGTAGGGCACACTAGCGACGCCAATCGATTTTAATTTTAAGCTACTAAACAGGATCAATTTTAAACAATTTCGGGGTTAAAATCTCTCGGCAAACACTTATACTATTTTTCGCTTACAAAAACGGACCCAAGATTTGTGCATGGTTATTTAATAAATATTATAAGTGTTTGCCGAGAGATTATAACTCCGATTTTTTTAAAAATAGATCCGGTTTTGTAGCTAAAAATTAAAATCGACTGGCGTCGCTAGTGTGCCCTACCCGTCACCTTAATTTTAATGAATGTCACTTTTTGACATGACTGGAAAATTTTGTAGGGCAACGCCCCTCTTACGTCATTATCAGCTGAGATAGCCCTATCTCACTGTTACATAGGAAAAGCAGGAACAAAACGGAATTGACGACCGAACCTTTGCTCCCGTCTCTTTCACAAACTTTGTCTCTTTTGTTTAGATGAGACAGGTATATTCTCTGAATTCAATTGTTGAATTCGTACGAAAGCACGAAATTTTATGAGTGCCTACCTAACCTACGATGTAGGTACCCCAGATCGAATACACCAGCTCCATCTATCGTCTCGCCGGCTACAAGGCTTATCTGTGCTAAAATGAAGTGCTATGTCTATGTTACCGGATACTAGGTGCAGTAACCGATACCCATGGGAGGCAACACGAGCCTTGCCGACCAAGGCGAGCTGGCGTAGCGGTCCGTATCCTACGCACTAGGGTGACAACCATTACCGAACTTCCTGGTGTAAGATAACAGCAAACACACTCTAACTCTTTTCTAATGGTTTATTTATACAAGTATATAATTTCACATTTATATTATCTGAGATTCCTTATCAACCATAATTATTACAAATCATAACAAAACTATATTTTTACGCGCGATCTTTTTCTAAACGTCATTTCTTTTTTTTTCTTATGTTAGGTAATCTGACATTCTACATATAACCCAAATTTATGCAAGGAATAGATTAAGTATAATATTCTTGGTAAATTCTTTTAAAGCAGTAAGGTGTACATTCATTTTATTAAATTATAGTAGGAAAGACTGCTAATTAATCTTTAATAATTATCATAACCATACTCCATAATTTGAAGCCTTACACTGACTCCCAAGTGTTACCCCCACACTGCTACGAAGCGACCGTTTTGGACGCTATGATGCGGAGGAGGGTGACCAGAGCAACGGCAAAAACAGTTTGCTTAATTTTGACCGTGGGAGAGCTATGCTTCGACATTTAGTGGATTACCGCGGCTTCACAGAAAACCGGCGTGAAGGTGCGCTTGCGATGTGTTTCGCTGAGTGAGTGAGGGTACCGAAGACCCCGGGGGGAGGGGCCATAAGGTGACCCACTGGTCTCGTTTTCCGTCTGCATAAAAAAACGTAAAGGCCAACCCGGATGGGTCATCCATCCGTGCATCCATCATTATTGAATCAACAGCCTGAGTCGATTACAGGACTTAGGTCCCCTTAATGCTTTGCCATAGTTTATAGTACACTGTGAAATAGTGGTTGTTGTGGAGCTGTTCCATATATTAGGTATGGATGAGTAGCCGTTTCGTTTTATATGGTACAACAGTTTTTTTTTCCGCTTATTTTATTGATCTAACTAGCTAACACAAGTGATCTGATCTAAGGATTTAAATCATGATACCTACATACATATATATGTAGAGGGCTTCGTCAACAACCACAAAAAATTGTCTGATCGTCTGCCACCTATCACATAAAAAAAATCACAGTGTGGGTATTTCCCTTAGCCGGTCATGAAAGGTTGAAACAAATAGTTGGTTTTCACTCTTATGTCGTGATAAAAATAAGGTCTAAATCCGGTGGGATTAAGTCCAGTTAAGGGTTATATTGATATAAAAAAAGATTCAGGAGCTCTATTTACGTACGTCACAAAAAATGGGTATACCCGTTGAGCAGAGGAGATCTGGTCACCCTCGAAGTGAAATAGGGCTGACAACGGAAAGGTCGACCCTTAATGTTTATAATTTATTTAATTTACTGGAAACCCGCAATTACTTGTTCGTGTGTATTTAATTGAAAGAAAATCTACTCTCTTTTAGTTTATTTATAGCCATACTTTAGCTTTAGTCGTTGATTAATATATATTTTTAATCTGTTAAAACTTTTATATGAATTTCTCTCTTTCGAAAGTTTTACGATAAGCCACTTAGTGGAAATATAATATTAACATGGGACATGTTAGTAAACTTTCTTCATGTAGTCTGTTAGTTAAGTCTGGAGTTTTATTGAAATTGTATGTGTATAAGGTTAATCATTTCTTATTCTGTTAATTCCAGGTAAGAAACTTGCCGAGTTGGACGAGCTACCACTCAGTGAAATGTGAAAGGTTTGTTTTACCATTGGTCACTTTTTTAAACCATTAGTTTAGTTTAACTACGGATCGGAAAAAATCGGCCCTTAAGAATTTTCAATCTCTATTTTATTAACACGACTACTTCCTCATGGCGGTCCACTGGGACCACGTTAGAAATCTATCTATTTTCTAGATCAGTGGTCAATAACCTTTTTGGCATGACAGAATTTCCGTCAAATCCTCCCTCACTTGTCTGGCCGCGGAGGCCAGATAAATGGCCCAGATGCAGTCCAAAGCTGCGCGTGCTTTTGTTGCTGTATTGTGATCATGCCTTTACGGACCACTTGAAATTCTTCCAGTACCAATGAGCTGATCTAAATTGAACTTACATCTACATTAAAAATACGTGTTTGTCCTGCAATCAAAGTTATCAAATAGTCCCAAACTACCTATCGTATTGCTAGAACCATCATGACGCACAGATTGCTACGGGTGCAATTTTCGCCTGGCGATTGGCTGATTGTTTCCTTGAACCCTGAGATCGGGTTTGTCTGAATCACTGGCGTGGGTGTTGGGTGTTTTGAGCACCCAATTATACCAATTTGCGAGTACACTGCGACTCAATTTTAGTTCAGCTTCAGTTTTACTCTTGTAAAGATTGCGAACCTCTCTTGTTAACCTTTTGGAGTCATTCCTATAGAACTACATAGCTCAATACTCAATAATTTATTTTCTCTACAATGTTACATACAGGGATGGTTAATAGAAATAATATTAAAGTACAGCAGCCCTATTCTTGTGCTCGTGATATTTTGAAAACATGGCGGATATCACCTGAAAACCATACAAAAAAACTATGTTTTAGTGATAAATGTCGTATGAAAATAAATGTCACGAGCACGAGAATTGGGCTCCAGGATTGTGGGCCGTGTAAGGCGCTGCAAAATATATAATTTTAACTGGTACATACTCGTAGCTTACGTGTCACATATACTTAAAGAGCCTACTTTTTAACATTAATCATTAATTTTAATGAGTTTCCACAATGACCTCTATACAATTTTTCAAAAAAATGATGTAGAATTGTAGAGCTCTACCTTTCTTCATGATGGTTATTCGACACGCAATTTCTACATCTGTCTTCCTTGAAAAGAAATTAAATGGATAATTAAAAATTAAGGTTGAGTTAACATTGTGCTGTGTTTCGCTGCGTTAGTACTCGCCAATCCGGGGGAAAGGGAGGGTTTAACGGTTGGCAGCGCACTTGTGACTCCAGTGGTGTCGCGGGTGTCCATGGGTGGCGGCAATCGCTTACCATCAGGTGGTCCGTCTGCTCGTCTGCTACCTATAACATAAAAAAAAGTTGTTTGACTAAGCTATTTGCGCGCATGGTTGACATCGATGTATGCCAATAAATTAACCACAATGAATGCACAAAATCGCACTAAGTGGAGGAGTCGAAGTAGGACAGAGGACCCCGGGAGCGACAGTGCGACTGACTATTTATTGAATCTGTGGTGTCGACCAAAGAGAATATAATCACTACGTGTGGCACTGGCAGGCAACAGCTTGGAACGTGGCCGGGACAAAACGCTAAGATGATAATGATAATGGTTGTCAACCATCATCGAGGAAAATGTTCTAAATTTGAATTTATTTATTTATTTATTATCATAGCACAACAGATTACAATCAATGATACTTATTTTAGTAGAATGATATTGTACATAACGAGATTGTAGTCCAAAATGATGTATGCCTAAAAGCTAAAGAGTTAATTATCACAACAATAAACAAATGAAGTATTAAATTATAAATTAAATTAAATATTGAATCAAAATCAGAATATAATTTAAGAAATTCAAAATATGGACTCATAATTATGATTTCTACTCCTTTAATCCCTTCCTTTGAAATATGCCACCAACTAAGTAGAAGAAATATGCGTAAATTAGGGAGGTTGGTTATGCGTGACCCCTGAAGGTCGTGTGTGGATCTAATGTGGTGTGAGGAAGCCTTTTAGGAAAATCAGTTCCCGTGTAACCTCGTGTAAGATTATCGCCAAGCTGATTATCTTACGATAAATAGAATGGGGTAACGTGGGATAAGAATAGATAATAGAGATTTGCTAAGGGTGCTTTTAAAAGGGAGTTTTACTCTTACATAGTAATGTAGGCAGTTGCCTATAACGTTCAAGTTCATGATGTATCGATAGAAATAATACATTTCTTTGAAATTAAATTATTAGAGTCGAAGGAACGTGGATTTATTATTTTTATCTAAATTATGGCGTTTTAGATATCGATTGTTCCAATCTCTTAACAAAATTCAGAGTTTACACCAGAAAGTTTCCAATTCTTGTGACGTGATAATTTGTTGTTAAGATACATATCACTAAACATAGTTCTTTTGTATCGATTTCATGCGACATAATCCATATTTTTTCGTATCTGTTTGTATTGGTCTGGGTGTTTTCTATGGGTACTAATTAAACAAGCTTCTTTTTAATAGCATTATTCGCCTCAGAAAATATATGTTACCTTCTAAATTACTAAGTCGGCCACAACCAATGCGCGTCTTAATAATAGTATCTCAGACACTAGTTATCTTATATGTAAGCCACTGTAAATATAACTCAGCATAGTGGTTATTTTTTAGCATCTAAATTTGTGGTATGCATTCAAATAGGAAGCTTCTAAAGTACTAATATATGACACCAAAATAGTAAGAATACTAGCCTCTAATTGCATAATTTAGTATGAATAAAATGTAACTCATCCTACATTAATCGATTGTTAAATGTACCTAAAATTGTCATCAAATAGTATAATTAAAGCCACTACATATTATTATTATGTATTACACATGAACTATTAAGGTGGAAGCTCACGCAATCCTGCTAAACGATTGCTAAGAGATGGCTCTGTTGTCAGTGAATCGAGAAAATAAATAATTACGACTTCTACAGGACAGTAATTTTAAGTGTAGAGTGATTCGCGACATCTACGTAATAACTGCGATTTTTTGATGTATTTCAACAATTAACAACTAAACCAGAATCGTTATATTCCTGCATCGTTGCTAAATTAATATCAACTTGTGTACGTACGTATCGTCCCCACACACACATACAAAGCTGAAGCATGTTTTTTATCGGATAGCTGTTATTCCTCGCTGGCAATAGATGGCGCGCTTAACACTAAAAATATGATGTGGATAGGAATTACGGAATATGTGAATTTCTTCTTCAGATCTATCGAATGGACTACGGATAGGTAGCGATGGTAATCTAGTAGATAACTTAACACACACTGGACTTCGAAATTGAAGTGCGGTTTATTATGCAACTAACGGTCCGCCCTCACTTCGTTTCGGGACGATTTTTTGCCACATAGCGTCTGTAGACCTAATAGAGTAGCCTAGGTGTGCGTAGGTGGGCGACTTCTAATAACTTCATGTAGGTAGGTTCGTGCAGAAGAAGTGGAGTGGTATAAGTCCTTAGGAATGTTAATTAAAAAACAATCAATATAATAAAATCTATATTTGAATCCTTTAAAACCATTTCATTAGTATGTATAATTTACATGTGATTACATAAATATGCCGATACATAAAATATATTAAAATATAAATACAAATAATGCGATTCTACCACCGGATCGGAAAGTTGTTTCTGGACGAGAAGGTCCAGCAAGAAACTCACCAGTTACTCTTTAAACGCCATATTTTTATACAATGTTTTATTACACATTATATACAAAGTATACCTTATACCAAGTCAAACAGCTAATAATGCAACACAAAATAATAAGCTAAATATGATTTACACCAAAGCAGACCAGTCCCCAAAGGTGGCACCTGTTCAAGTATGACATATGTTTCAGCCATCACTTCACTCAACTATAGCAGAGTGAATGTTATGACCAGCCACATAGCACCACAACCTCAGGGACATTTGGGGAGCATGATCATTCGTGAAGTTCCCGTCATATGTTACAAACAAAAGTAAATATTCCAAAACTAGTTAACTGTATGACGAGGTGTACAAATTAGTTGGTGTAGGTAGGTAGGAGGTAGTATCAAGTCAATTTTTAATAATTAATAAAAAATATTTACATCAATTTATATACAATAAAATTCTTCTAAAGTAACTTTGAGTGTTTCTTGAAAATCACCATGCTTGAATGCTATGCATTCTATCCCAAGTGGACTGAAGTATCTGTAAAAAGAAATAAATAATGTAAGAATGTTTGTAACAATAAATTTATATTATTTCAATTTGTTATTAAATATTGTTACCAAACATCTGTCCCCTTTATTACAAAAATGGTCTACAAGGTTTAAAAATGACGCTGTCACTTTTATATAGCTTTCAAATGAAAGTGACAGCATCCATTTTAAACCAAGCCTAACTTTAGACCATGTTTTGTAATAAAGGGGTGTGTGTTTTATAACACATTCTATTATTACTTTGAACTCCTGAATTGGTAAGAAATTTTTTTAAAGTAATAATACGGGTACACACGGAGTTACCCTTATTGGACTTTGTACCGTCCTTATGTCTGAGACACATTTTCAGTGGGATTAAAGTTTTACTTGCAAAAATTAAATAACAATGATAAATGTATAACAAACAAGTGATTATAACAAAGTTAAACTTACCATCCCAGAAGATGAGTTAAAGTTATGCCCATATGATCTTTTCAGACAGTGATATATAGCACCCCATCAGGGGACATGTGTCCCTTTACAATGGCGATGGCTCTTTCTTCGGCTCCAGCTTTTATTATCTCCTCTGTCAAGTGTTGTTGACACACAGATCCCAATTCTTTTTCAATTGAGTGAAACTTATTCGGTGATAAAGTTGGTATATCCATAAGCGCAGTCATCTGGGCTACTTGTGCATAGTAGCTGCCACTTGTCACAGCACCCCAAACTAGGGCTTTATTTATGTGACCATCCTTTTCACTAGCTCGCTTCCAGAGCATTCCACACATGGTACATTCAAAAGAGTAAACACTGTGTAATCCATTTTTTGTTTCATCATTCAGTTCAATTTGAGGTTTGGTTAGAGAATAGGTCTTTCTGTAATTGAAAAGCAAAGTTTATTGTTCTGTACATAGTAAAAGAGTAACACATTAAAAAGCTCGATTTGTTTGTCCTTCCAAAGTCCATTGTGAACACCCAGCTCCTCACTTCATCTCAAACAAAACTATCAAAAAAATCAACAAAATATAGGAAAGTCAATCAAATTGCATATAATACCTAAACAACGATCAGAACAAGTCAGTCAGAAATTCAGACAGAATGAAAAAAACTTGTTTGAAAAAGTACGAGTAGAGTTGTTTATTTTGCTATCAGAGAAGCTGGCAATTTATCGATAAAAGCATTATTCAAATGAAAATTTATCATCATAGCATAGCATACATTTTATTGGAAAAATACTATTAAATTTTAAATTACAGACTATCACTTTTTAAAAATAATATTATCATAGGTAGTAGAAGTTAAAAGTAGCAAGAAAAGTAAGTTAAATTGGTAGGTATGTACTTACCAAGCTTAACTTTTTATACTTAATTCAATCAATGACCACAAGAGTTACATTTGACTCTTAATTCCAAGTGTTTATCACGAGTTCCCATAACTTTAAGGCCAATACATTACCAATGGAGTCACTATTTATCAATCCACATTGGACTTTATCCTCTAACTAAACTCATCACTTAACATTAGAACATTTAAAACACTGCCGCTTGATTAACACTACGCGACGTAAACAACAAATTGCACAGATGAGTTCCTAACTTTGTACCCTGACGAACTTGATTCAATATCACTCAAAAAAACCGTTCGCTCATAGAAAATTCGTAGCAACATTCGACTCTAAATACAGTAATTTCACTAAAACTAAAAAAATAATTGGTTGTACTTGTACGTATACTTTTGTCCCGGAACCCGAACGGAGCCGAGAGTAGCAGTAGTAGAGTTCCATCCAACTCTGCTGTATTGGCCTACCCGTTGTACTATATATTATATATTATCAGATAAGTACGGATAGCGCGTGGCTGTTACGTTTCGCGCGAACTGCAGATGTTCATGTTTGTATTTCAATTTCTTCAACAATGCACCTACCAAACCAAGGCTATGAATATCGATATTTATTTATTTTAGCGTTGAATGGATTGATGCATACACAGCACTAGTTATCACAAAAAATTTGATTACGTTCCGTTACAGCAAATGGTTTATCATTCCTTAGAAATATATTATAATTAAGTTATTGGAAATAATTATGTATGCACTATTATGACCAATCATTTGTAACAATAAAGTAGGTATTTCTTAAAATTTGATTACTTTACAGTTGAATTTTTTAGTTGAAAAGTTTTGGAAATAAGCGGTAGGTACATTTTGTAAAGCGTAACAGGATCGCACTTCGGACGATGCCGCGATGCTATATTGAGTCATAGTTGCCAGGTACGATTTTGTATTTGTCCCCAAATTCCTGTCCATAAATATACAGACTAGTTTTCTGGCCCCAGTCTCACGGCGATTTTAGACAGCCAATACCAAGCTAAACTCTGTTTTTTTACTATGCAGACTAAAACTGACAGAGATGGCAATGTGTTATCCCAGTACATTTTTGCTCATTTTGACATATCAATTGTATTTCGTACCTGGATGCGTATATAAATTGCATGTTCGTTTCATGTACACTCACTTCACAATATTTCTCCTATGGAACCAATGAAAAAAAAGGAAATTAAAAAAAAGAAAGACTAAATTTTACCAAGAATTTCAGGAAAAGTACCTTCTGGCAACCCAGTAAAGGAGCAATCTAAAATCCCTAAATAATTTCAAGTTGAAGAAATTGGTGCTATAGAAATATGGCAACGACGCGTAAGAGTGGCAACGTCGCTAACACAATGCCATGCCTCGATGGCGCAGCGGGTAGACAGACGGTCCCACTTAAAAGCCTCTATTATTTCTTATCAATGTAAAGTCAAAGTGTGTGACCTTTTTTGCATTTTGTGTTTTATTATAGCAATAAAAAAATACAATTTTTAATATATTATGAATATAAATTAACAAATCGCTAAAATATCATGCATATTTTTATTGCAGTTCAGCGCCATCTGTTCGATAGCCAGTTCGTTTAGCTAAGCAAACATAGCCTACCATCTAGGAAATTTAACTAGATTCGTATAGATGTCGCCGTTTTTACGAGAGATTGCATTCGTTTCAAGCACACACACATTCAAGCGATTTCGCAAATTGCTACGTTTTTTAAAATCGAAATTATACTTTGTTTATGTTTTAAACTTGAAAGATTATACCATTCGCGTAAATAGACACACATATATAATTTTTTAAAAGACATTTTAACCATATTCAAGCTTCTGCCTGTAAGTATTCCTGTAAAACAAGTTTGTATAGGAAACGGACCACCTTAAGGACAGTCAGCCAGAGCGATGGTAGCCTAGTGGTTTAGAACGCGCCCTCCATGCGGAGGATCGATTTCTCTAGATTTTTCAAATCTATGTGCATATTTCTATATTTACCTCGGCGGTGAAGGAAAACATCGTGAGGAAACCTGCTCGTTTGGGATAGTTTCAGAAGCGTGTAACCATGATTCAGTTGGTCTTGTTCCTCTGTCAAAGGGTTGCGAAGGTCAGACGGCAGTCGCTTCATTATAATTACCAGGTTTCCAAATCCTGAATCATGATCAAAGCGTACCCTGAGCTCCAAAGCCCAGCTTTGGACTCAACCGGGAATTATACGCAAATATGAAGAAGAAGAAGAACTATTAAGGACAGTCATAGTAAAACCATTTATTTATGCAAATCAATTTGTGTATTAATATGTGTAACAAGTACAATCATTTATAGAAAAGTAATTAATAAACATTAACACGTATAATTACGTGATTAAAAGAAAAAGAAAATAAGGGCAGGCGGGCGGGGGGGTCGGCACAAGTATCGAATAGCGCTCTCTGATTGGTGCAAATGGCCGGTTGCTGTCATGTCGCGCACTCGCGCCAAATCGTACAGTGGCTATTTTCACGATAAAAGAATATGAAGTATTATTTTACATGTCAAGTTATAATATATGATGTTAAGTATTGAAGCTTGAATACACAATTTTTGAGGAGCTTGTATTGAAGCTGTAAAACGTAATATAGTGATGAGTTACAAATTTCGTGGCTGAGTTAGTAAATTAGTTTGCAATGTATAAATCAGAAGGACAAGGAAAATTAATTGTTGATATTGACTTGACGCTTTCTTTAACATTTTTAGTTGGCGTTGTAAAGAAGATGAATCAGTTAATTAAAGGCTATGTCAATTTCCCGGTGCTTAGTTAGTAAATTAGAAGTTTGCGCGCGTGGCCAAATAAAAATTCTGTGGCCTTGTTTATTATTTCTCGTTTTCTATGTATTATGAGTATGTATTTATGAAAGAAAAGTAAGTAAAGTATTAGCCTATGTACTGTCCCACTGCAGGGCAAAGGCCTCCATTATAGAAATTAAATCTACGCTACTATGATGGGGTTAGGCTTATTAATCACCACGCTTGCCTAATGCGGGTCGATGATCACAATCCCGAGCTTTTTTCGAAAAATTTGAAACATACCCTTGCTCGACCCGGAAATCGAACCCAGGACCTCGAGATCACGGCCTGGTACTTAAACTACTAGACCAATGGGGCGAAAGAAAAGTATTTAATCGTTATTTGTAATCCCACTGTTGATTCTGATATCCGTAACACAGGTGTGCTTGAGCTACCTATCTCGGAGTCAGATCAATGTATATGTTGTGAAATATTTATGTTATGTATGTTATGAAAATTCCGAGTATTAGACTTCTATATGATCTTGCAGATCTTGATATGTATGACAATAGTGGTGGATTAAACGATTACTATCGATAGAAATAAAATAATTAATATGTATTATACTCCAGAGAATCTAGGTGAAATGAGAGCATGGTTATTGAGTCCATAGAAAAAGTTAGCAAGTCCGCAAGTCAGCTGCCCGGTCGGAGATTAAAAAGTTAAAATCGAAATGAAGTCTTCTTTACTTTCTTTCTGGTGTAAAATCTATTTTTTTACGTGATAGGTGGCAGACTAGCAGACGGATCACCTGATGGTAAACGATTGCCGCCGCCTATGAACACCTGCAACACCAGTGGAGTCACAAGAGCAATTATACTATGGAATTGGTGCAGTGGGTAGTGCGTCGACCTTGCCACGGCTGCGCTTGGGGTCTTGGGTTCGATCCCCGGGTCGCGCCATAATTTGTTCCTGAGTTTTTTTGTTAAGAAATTCTGAGTGTCAGCCCGGAGTCTGGAAGTCGGCGGTCTTGTACCCCCTGTGCCTCGGACAGCACGTTGATCCTGCGGAATATGAGTGCACTTGTGTTTGCGCACACACTTGAACACTATAATATATCCTTTGTAAGTGGCTGATCGTTGACATTGGCCGCCTTAGGCGACATTGGTTGAAGGATATTATAATGCTGTGACAATCGGTAAATTTTGATCAATATCAGAAAAAAAATGCTGAATCTAACCATCTTTCCCAAATTATTCCCAGAACTTCAAACAGTAATAAGCAATTTGTCACACCCACCAATTAGGAACAAAACTCAATTTCTCCTGACTGCATCGAGGCATCATCTATCTGGTTTCCAACGGCACATACTCCTAATGATACTTAGTATTTCGACAAATTACAGGTTTCTTCCTACGAAGACGTCAAAATGTTAATTACATTACAATCGGTGATGTTCACCAGCGCTGGGTGGGGAAAAAAACCAGAGGACCTGTAACGAAACGGAGTTCACATCAGAATTCTTATCTTCGGTCCTTTCACACGCGCCGTGCTTCTCTTGTTTGAATGCGACAGACGTAATCTGGTTCGTTATGGGCGTTTTCGTCGTAGGCTCCTCTGTTCTTGATTTATGGTTATCACTTTCACTGTGCATTCCGGCTTAATTTCATTTCTTTATTATTATGATTGATGGGGCCCAGTAATGTCAGTGTGCCCATCCTCGGATTCAAGTTCTGCTAGATTCAACCGTTGGGGAGCCACGTTTCGGCATAAATGGGCTGTTTGACGGAAGTGATACCAAGGCCACACAGAAAGCCAAAGTGACGCAGTGCTTGCGCTGTGTTTAGCGGAATGAGTGAATGATGGTTGGCAGCGTACTTGTGACTCCACTGGTGTTGCGGGTGTCCTAGGGCGGCGACAATTTCATACCAACAGGTCGATTCGTTTACAACTCACTCGGCATAATACAGCGCAGACGCCGCTTAACGTCGGTTTTCTGTGAGTCCGTGGTATCACTGCGGTCGAGCCGGTAGATTTTTGTTTAAGTGTTGCTCTTTCACGGGATTTGGGGAACGAATGTTGAGTAACAAAAAGCAAAAAAATCTGGTTTGATAACACTGACGATCGTCTAAATAAGAAGATCATATCTTTTTAATCAATTCTGATTGATGACCTTACATGTCAGTATTTGTTCATGTCCGATTGTAATCCATCAGGCGCGTCCCCAAAACGGCACACCTTATTGCAATTGTAGTTCATAACCATGTGAGGCAGTCGGGCCATTCAATCGGGGGAGTCCCCTATCGAGTCTATACCTATGGCGCTAGTTCACGGTCTTATTTCAAGGTTAGGCCTTTTTTATGTACACAGTAATTTCAGTCCAATTGTGTCATTTGTAATGAAACTTGTGACATACAGATCAATATCTTTTTCAATAATGTCATGCGGATGGTAGTAGCTTAATGATGAAAACGTGAGGGCTAGCTGAAGGTTAGCTTCTATTTCGAGATTGCACCGACGAGTAGTTCGGCGGTTGGGGAAAACATCGTGAGGAACCTGCACGTTTCGGATAATTTTCTGAAACATATAACCATGAGTTGGTCTGGTTAGGTCATACCAACTCATGGTTTTCATTGTAATTAACAGACTAACCAAATCCTGGATCATGGTCTAAACATGGAGATAGTTTTTTCCTTTGTTTTGTCGTGGGAGGTAGAAAGTTTATTGAGAACCGCTGAAGACTGTGCCAGCCATCTTATTAATGGGTGGTGGTATGCTGTTAGCTAGTTTTTAGTATATTTAGGCCACAATGGATTTAATTACTTTCAAAAAAATCCACCATCGGTTTTTCCGTGAGATTTTCCCTAAATTTTCAGAAAAGCCGCCAGAATCCAATCTAGAGTCGCCGTTGGCTTAAGCCGGCTGTTCGGTGAGCTCATTAAGCAAACAGTCTCAGGAACGGCTCACCCGCTGCATTATTCCACAGTAGATCCATCCAGTAGTTTATATACTTGGAAGCAAATAAAGCGAGCCACCAGCAATTTTTTATACAAACCGTGACCGGTTCGGTGGCCTATAAATCCCACGCATTTACCTATGTATGTACGAGTATGTTTGCGTACCTACGCTGACCGCTCGCCTGTTTTCGCAAAAACCCAACTCAGGGGGTCTAATTTCAAGTTACCACGTACGATCGTTCGATCGAGCCGACAGTCAATCAATTGTAGTTTAGTTTGGCAATTTGAAATACCATCGTATGGGGACACTTTCGTACGGATCCGACCATAGACTCTCGTGAATGAATGATATTCGCGATGATAGTGTCGCCGAAAGACCCACATCAAATAAAAACCAATTGAATTGATTTCATTTATAATTAACAATATTTTTTTTTAAAGAATAAAAGATATTTGACTTTTTAAATTAAAGGACTATTGTTTAATGTGTTTGAAAGAAAGATTTTAAATTATAAAACATTAAAATGTTAAAATATTTTTAAAAATCTGACAGCTTGCTATTTTTTCTACATCATAGCCCATATAGTTATCTGTGGCCATCTGTGAAACATTAGAAAAAAACTTGTAAATTATTGACATAAGTATGTACGTACGATAAATATGCAATCTCAATACATAATTTAAAATATTGTAAAATTGTTTGAAAGCGTATGTACATTAGTATTATGCTTATATACAAGTTCTATAGTTATCTAAAGACTCTACTTTCTTAAGTAAAATCAAGTATAAGTTAGGTTAGTCGCATAATCCTACCTAAATAAGTTTATTTGTTATTAATTTTACTCTGCCGGGGACCACTCGGCCACGGAGTAGAATAGGCCATCCTCACTCTTACCGAGGTGTCGTAAAAGGGCCAATAAGGTAAAGCTGCTGGCATGATCATCAGCACCCAGACATGGAAAACTCTGCATTTATATCAAAACCCTCGCCAACCCGTCTGCCAAGCGTGGTGAGTATGGCAATTACCCCTCATGTGATTGAGGAAGGCCCGTGCCCCAGCAGTGGGGACTTAAATGGGCTGATGATGATGACTATTCCAATTTACACTTTAGAAAGAACAACTTTGAAACATCATTTCTATAATTTAACCATTTGTAATTAAATATTTCAGTAAACAAGACATCAAAGTTCTCCATTGGACCAAACTGTAATAGAAAGCTGAGCTAGAATGACTGTTGGAGAATGAGTTGAAAAAAGTCACTGGAGGTAATCAAAAATAACAAAAAGTTATTTAACTGAATCTATAATATCTGTGCTATAACTAATTTCCTTACTGAAAGAAAAAACATTAAGATAAAGATAATATAATTGTTTGAAACATGTATACAAAAGTGTAATCCTTATAAATAAATATTTCACAACATCACATACATTGGTCTGACTCCGAGATAGGTACCTCAAGCACCCGTGTTACGGATATCAGAATCAACAGTGGGATTACAAATATATGCATATAATACTTTTCTTTAATAAATACATACTAATAATACATAGAAAACACCCAGACCAATACAAACAGACATTGTTCATGCACACAAATGTTTGTACTGTGCGGGGATGAAGCCTTTTAGGAAAATCAGTTCCCGTGTAACCTCGTGTAAGATTATCGCCAAGCTGATTATCTTACGATAAATAGAATGGGGTAACGTGGGATAAGAATAGATAATAGAGATTGCTAAGGGTGCTTTTAAAAGGGAGTTTTACTCTTACATAGTGATGTAGGCAGTAGCCTATAACGTTCAAGTTCATGATGTATCGATAGAAATAATACATTTCTTTGAAATTAAATTATTAGAGTCGAAGGAACGTGGATTTATTATTTTTATCCAAATAATGGCGTTTTAGATATCGATTGTTCCAATCTCTTAACAAAATTCAGAGTTTCCACCAGAAAGTTTCCAACTCTTGTGACGTGATAATTTGTTGATAAGATATATATATTACTAAAACGTAGTTTTTTTTTGTATCGATTTCATGCGACATAATCCATATTTTTTCGTATCTGTTTGTATTGGTCTGGGTGTTTTCTATGTATTATGAGTATGTATTTATAAAACAAAAGTAAGTAAAGTATTAGCCTATGTACTGTCCCACTGCAGGGCAAAGGCCTCCATCATAGAAATTAAGTCATCGCTACCTACTATGATGGGGTTAGGCTTATTAATTACCAAGCTTGCCTAATGCGGGTCGATGATCACAATCCCGAGCTATGTTCGAAAAATTCGAAACATACCCTTGCTCGACCCGGAAATCGAACCCAGGACCCCGAGATCACGGCCTGGTACTTAAACTACTAGACCAATGGGGCGAAAGAAAAGTATTTAATCGTTATTTGTAATCCCACTGTTGATTCTGATATCCGTAACACACAGGTGTGCTTGAGCTACCTATCTCGGAGTCAGATCAATGTATATGTTGTGAAATATTTATGTTATGTATGTTATGAAAATTCCGAGTATTTGACTTCTATATGATCTTGCAGATCTTGATATGTATGACAATAGTGGTGGATGAAACGATTACTATCGATAGAAATAAAATAATTAATATGTATTATATTCCAGAGAATCTAGGTGAAATGAGAGCAGGGTTATTGAGTCCATAGAAAAAGTTGGCAAGTCCGCAAGTCAGCTGCCCGGTCGGAGATTAAAAAGTTAAAATCGAAGTGAAGTCTTCTTTACTTTCTTTCTGGTGTAAAATCTATTTTTTTTATGTGATAGGTGGCAGACTAGCAGACGGATCACCTGATGGTAAACGATTGCCGCCGCCTATGAACACCTGCAACACCAGTGGAGTCACAAGATCAATTATACTATGGAATTGGCGCAGTGGGTAGTGCGTCGCACTTGCCACGGCTGCGCTTGGGGTCTCGGGTTCGATCCCCGGGTCGCGCCATAATTTGTTCCTGAGTTTTTCTGTTAAGAAATTCTTAGTGTCAGCCCGGAGTCTGGAAGTCGGCGGTCTTGTACCCCCGTGCCTCGGACAGCACGTTGATCCTGCGGAATATGAGTGCACTTGTGTTTGCGCACACACTTGAACACTATAATATATCCTTTGTAAGTGGCTGATCGTTGACATTGGCCGCCTTAGGCGACATTGGTTATAATGCTGTGACAATCGGTAAATTTTGATCAATATCAGAAAAAAAATGCTGAATCTAACCATCTTTCCCAAATTATTCCCAGAACTTCAAACAGTAATAAGCAATTTGTCACACCCACCAATTAGGAACAAAACTCAATTTCTCCTGACTGCATCGAGGCATCATCTATCTGGTTTCCAACGGCACATACTCCTAATGATACTTAGTATTTCGACAAATGACAGGTTTCTTCCTACGAAGACGTCAAAATGTTAATTACATTACAATCGGTGATGTTCACCAGCGCTGGGTGGGGAAAAAAACCAGAGGACCTGTAACGAAACGGAGTTCACATCAGAATTCTTATCTTCGTTCCTTTCACACGCGCCGTGCTTCTCTTGTTTGAATGCGACAGACGTAATCTGGTTCGTTATGGGCGTTTTCGTCGTAGGCCCTCTGTTCTTGATTTATGGTTATCACTTTCACTGTGCATTCCGGCTTAATTTCATTTCTTTATTATTATGATTGATGGGGCCAGTAATGTCAGTGTGCCCATCCTCGGATTCAAGTTCTGCTAGATTCAACCGTTGGGGAGCCACGTTTCGGCATAAATGGGCTGTTTGACGGAAGTGATACCAAGGCCACACAGAAAGCCAAAGTGACGCAGTGCTTGCGCTGTGTTTAGCGGAATGAGTGAATGATGGTTGGCAGCGTACTTGTGACTCCACTGGTGTTGCGGGTGTCCTAGGGCGGCGACAATTGCATACCAACAGGTCGATTCGTTTACCACTCACTCGGCATAATACAGCGCAGACGCCGCTTAACGCCGGTTTTCTGTGAGTCCGTGGTATCACTGCGGTCGAGCCGGTAGATTTTTGTTAAGTGTGTCCCCAAATCCCGTGCTCTTTCACGGGATTTGGGGAACGAATGTTGAGTAACAAAAAGCAAAAACATCTGGTTTGATAACACTGACGATCTTCTAAATAAGAAGATCATATCTTTTTAATCAATTCTGATTGATGACCTTACATGTCAGTATTTTTTCATGTCCGATTGTAATCCATCAGGCGCGTCCCCAAAACGGCACACCTTATTGCAATTGTAGTTCATAACCATGTGAGGCCGTCGGGCCATTCAATCGGGGGAGTCCCCTATCGAGTCTATACCTATGGCGCTAGTTCACGGTCTTATTTCAAGGTTAGGCCTTTTTTATGTACACAGTAATTTCAGTCCAATTGTGTCATTTGTAATAAACTTGTGACATACAGATCAATATCTTTTTCAATAATGTCATGCGTAGTAGCTTAATGGATGGAAAACGTGAGGGCTAGCTGAGGGTTAGCTTCTATTTCGAGATTGCACCGACGAGTAGTTCGGCGGTTGGGGAAAACATCGTGAGGAAACCTGCACGTTTCGGATAAATTTCTGAAACATATAACCATGAGTTGGTCTGGTCTGGTCATACCAACTCATGGTCTTCATTGTAATTAACAGACTAACCAAATCCTGGATCATGGTCTAAACATGGAGATAGTTTTTTCCTTTGTTTTGTCGTGGGAGGTAGAAAGTTTATTGAGAACCGCTGAAGACTGCCAGCCATCTAATTAATGGGAGGTGGTATGCTGTTAGCTAGTTTTTAGTATATTTAGGCCACGATAGATTTAATTACTTTAAAAAAAAATCCACCATCGGTTTTTCCGTAAGATTTTCCCTAAATTTTCAGAAAAGCCGCCAGAATCCAATCTAGAGTCGCCGTTGGCTTAAGCCGGCTGTTCGGTGAGCTCATTAAGCAAACAGTCTCAGGAACGGCTCACCCGCTGCATTATTCCACAGTAGATCCATCCAGTAGTTTATCTACTTGGAAGCAAATAAAGCGAGCCACCAGCAATTTTTTATACAAACCGTGACCGGTTCGGTGGCCTATAAATCCCACGCATTTACCTATGTATGTACGAGTATGTTTGCGTACCTACGCTGACCGCTCGCCTGTTTTCGCAAAAACCCTAACTCAGGTTACAACTCGCCGAGCGGCCTTAGTTAAACTACTGTATGTTACTTCTACTGTCACTATGCGGAGTCAGCTTATACTCAACTTATTTTGTTGTCTTCGTCGCCTCGCCGTAAGTCGTGTCTGAGGGCTACGTTAATTTTCCTTCTTTTTTCGGAATCCGGATCAATTACGAATGAGCTCACATTTCGGAAAATAAGAGTGAATTGAATGAAAACTAATTTTATTTATTTATTCAGGCTATAAAACAGATATTAACCAATGACAGATTACAAACAAATAAGCATTTTTTTTGTGGGATTGGTGGCAGATGAATAGACGGATCGCCTGATGATAAGCGATTGCCGCTGCCCATAGACACCCGCGACACCAGTGTGGAGTCACAAGTGCGCTGCCAACCTTTAAACTCCCCTTTCCCCCGGATAGGGCCTCCGGTACTCTCACTCACGCAGCGGAACACAGCACAATGCTGTTGCACTTCGGTTTTCCGTGAGACCGTGGTATCACTACGGTCGAACCGTCTCATTCATGCCGAAGCGTGGCTCTTCCACGGTTAATAAACTATAACCATTAAGACCAGATTAATCTCCACAAAATGTGAGCACAACAACGGTATAGTAGTTATTTGAGCGATGGTAGCTCAGATACTTACCTCTAGTTCCCTGGACATTTATGGGTGCGATTCCATTGACGCGGAGCTGGGCGGAGCGGTGCTGAATTGATCAATCACGGAGCGTACCAAAATCCGGAGCGGGTATTTCGAGCATAGTAATCCGCGCCATTGGCGCACTCCCAGCTGCGCGCCAATGGAAACGCACCCTAAGGTTTGCGAAGACAGTATTCATACTATTCAAATTACCACATTAACCAAATTCTGGACGATCCAAGTGTACCCCGGTTTTCGAAACGACAGCTTAAGACGCAACTGGGAATGACTCTCAAGCATGCTGATGACGCCAAGTTGTGTTGTCTTATATTGAAAACTTCGTTATATTGAATCGTTTTCACGAAAAGGTAGTTTTCAATATAAGACAACACATCGCATACATCGACCTGATTCCAAAGAGGACCTGTGGGCCTATCGAGCACTATGTCGAGTTAAAGATTTGTATAGAACAATGTATGAAAGCTCTGAATTCGACTTCAATGTCGAGTGCACGAGTATTGTCACCCTGTACCTGTAATCTGAGGGCCTAATTTCAAGTAGACGTTACGACCGCATCGGAGTTTCCCTCTTTCACACGCTCTGTGTGTCTCCTTTGTATGGATGCGACAGGTATATTCTCGTTCGTTACGGGACGGCTTCAAATTAAGCCACCTCTGGTGTATACCTTCGTTAACACTCACATTAGAGACTGCCTCGGTGGCGCAGTGGTTAATAGGTCGCACTCTTAAACGACGGCTGCGCAAGAGGTCCCTGGAAGTGGGGGTCTTGTAATCCCTTGCCTCGGAAAGCCTTCGGTCCGGCGCCCGATCCCTCTGCGGTCGTGTCTGTTGTCCCATCGGAATATGAGGTAAGGTAATAGAGAGTGTACTTGTGTTTGCGCACACACTAGAACACTATAATATATCTTACGTATGTGGCTAATCGTGGAGTTTGACCGCCGTAGCTGTAATCGGCTGGAGGATATTATCAAAGATGTACTTTTTTATGTGATAGGTGGCAGACGAGCGGACGGATCACGGATGGTAAGCAATTTCCGCTGCCCATGGACACCCGCGACACCAGTGGAGTCACAAGTGCGCTGCCAACCTACCCCTTTCCCCCGGATTGGGCCTTCGGTACCCTCACTCACGCAGCGAAACACAAACACAGCACAGTGCTGCTTCACGCTAGTTTTCTGTGAAGCCTTGGTATCACTCCGGTTGAGTCGGCCCATTCATTCCGAAGCGTGGCTCTCCCACGGTCAAAAGTCAAAATCTACCTAAACATGTGAAACCTTTATATCTGGTTAATTAAAGTTGTGACTGCACGTGAGTATTAAATCAAAATAGTTAAAGCTCATGGGACAACTTGTGCAGTCCCCGCTAACTTATCAAACGACTTCCTGGACTAACGGACCCGGTGTAACAGACTGACTGACAAAGCTAAGCAGCTTTCATATCATATCTCATTAAGGTGACGGGTAGGGCACACTAGCGACGCCAATCGATTTAAATTTTTAGCTACCAAACCGGATCTATTTTAAACAATTTCGGGGTTGCAATCCCTCGGCAAACATACTCTTTATTAAATCACCATGCAAAAATGTCGATTGCGACTTGGGCTCTTCTCTTGCTTACCATCAGGCTGAGGAGAGCCAATATACTGTGCCACTATAAAAAAAATATATAATTTTGTTTTTCAATATATTTTTAAATTATTAGATACTCTTGCCTTAAAGATGTCCAGATAGTGGTCAGGAAAACAGATAACAGACCACAGCTGGGAGATCCATTCCTTATAGCTATGCAGCCACGTCCATCGTGTAGTTCTTGCAATAATATCATTTCGTGTGCTGATGCGGTTGGCGGGATGTGTCTCCACTTATTGCGGTTTACAGCGTCTGGGGAGTTTTGGACAATGCTTTGGAGGTCTGTGCAATGCCTTCCACCTTTCACTTGACAGTGACTCGCTCCATGGCTAATTGTACCTACCATTTATCAAACAGTTTGTATGTGTCGCATACGGGTATGTATATCAATGTAATAATGGACGCAATATTACTTTTCTTGTAACCTTACCCGCGCTTGGGTATGCAAAGTTGATGGCAAAAGTTTTCAATTGCTTTTGCAGATGAGGCTCTCTTTCATGTTATTGCAGCTGCAAAGAAAAAGCGAGATGAGAAAAAAATGATTTTTATGAGATATGAGCCCGCGGACACCCGCTACACTAGTAGAGTCACAAGAGCGCTGCCAAACTTTAAACCCCCCTTTCCCCCGGATTGGGCCTCCGGTACCCTCATTCACGCAGTGGAACACAGCACAGTGCTGCTTCACGCCGGTTTTCTGTCACCGGTCGAGCCGGTTGAGTTGGCTCACCCACGATCAGTCCTATTTCAGCTTGACCGGCTTCTTCGAGGTATCAATGCGGAGACTACGAGGCCAAGTTAAAATGGATTTATAGCTAATAATTCATGAAAGATTAGTCGGTCAAAGAGAAACTTAATGAGTCTCTAATGGATTAATGTTGTTGATGAGAGAATAATGAATTCAAAACTGCTTGAATAATAAAGGTAGAATATACTCGTACTAGCCGTGTGGTCCACGGCAGAGTAGAATAGGCCACCCTCACTCTTACCGAAGTGTCGGCGACTAAGGTAAAGCTGCTGGCACGATCATCAGCACCCAGAGAAGGAAAACTCTGCATTTATATCAAAACCCTCGCCAACCCGTCTGCCAAGCGTGGTGAGTATGGCAATTACCCCTCATGTGATTGAGGGAGGCCCGTGCCCCAGCAGTGGGGACTTAAATGGGCTGACGACGATGATACTCGTACTAAGTATAAATAAAATGGACTGGAACGTTGTCACAACAGTGAGAGGGTCACGCTTTGGCATACCACACCCTCACAAAATAACCCTTAGGAAGCAGCGCCTGCGCTTAGTTTCGCCGAGTGATTGAGGGTACGGTTGGTCCAATCCGGTTGAAAGGCGACTTCGAAGTTTGTCAGCGCAGTTGTGACGGCATAGGTGTTGCGGGTGTTCATGGGCAGTAATCACCTATCATCAGAGGATCCGTCTAATTGTTTGACTTCTCCTTATATTAATTTATTTTTTAAATATGCCAAATAAACGTTATTCTATTCTATTCTGTATTAGCTTGTAATTCCCAGGTGCACGGTATCTCAAATACAAAAGCATGGAATCAGCTACCAACGATGGTGTTTCCTAACAGATACGACCTGGTGATCTTCAAGAAAAGAGCTTATTCCTCCCTTAAGAGCTGGCAACGCATCTGTGATGCTCCTGTGTCGCAGATATCCATGGGCGGCGCTAATCACTTACCATCAGGTAAGCCGTCTGCTCGTTTGTCCGCAATAATGTAAAAAAAAAAGGTATCCCAAAATTTTGAGATGCGAAGACGAGACGAACAGGTTTCCTGCCGATGTTTTCCCTCACCGCCGAGCTAATGGTAGAAATAGTAGAAATATGCACATAGATTTGTAAAATCCAGAGGTGCATGCTCGGATTCGAACCGCGATCCCCCGTATGAAAGGCGCGTTCTTATCGTTGTTATCATATTCTAGAAAAAAAAATTCAGGCAATCTATAGTACTTGGACCTGTTTGTCTTCACACTTCACACACGCCTATTTATTATATAAATACTAGCTGACCCGGCAAACGTTGTTTTGCTAGCCCTATTTTATTATATAAATATATTTCACTATGTATACATATATTACCTACAACCTGTGCGGATAAAGAATGGGATCAGAAATGGCGGCGCATCTATTCACTTCTCGCTCTCACACTATTTGCGTCTATATTCGCATTCGTGGTGTGTGAGCGAGAAATGAATAGATGCGCCGCCATTTCTGATCCCATTCTTTATCCGCACAGGTTGTACGTATCGTCTGTTTTCGTACTCTCCTTTATCTGTAATGTTTTAATGTGTGAATGTTACGTTTTCTAATGAGTGTCAATTGTTAAATTTTGTAATGTGATGGTCGATAAAGGAGGATAAAACGATTCTTTCTTTCTCTCTTTCTTACTTATTCTTGACATTCGTCATCGCCAAACCTGGCCTCGTTTACCCATGATCCTGTGGCTAGTGGCGCCGTCTATTTCTGTCGACGGTGGCTTCCTACTTAGTCGGTGCACTTGCTGCAGTTACTGGTTTCCTCATCCTTGAGGATAGATAGATATACTTACTAAATACATGCAGTGTGCTTGCCACACTAACTAACAACTAGATTGGCGCAGCGACCCAAAGTGAGCCTTGGCCTTTGATAATATCTTGTTCGGCCCTGCGCCACGTCCTGCCAAGAAAGCCTGGAAAGCAGACCCCGGGCTCCAAGGCTCCAGCTTGGGACCCAATTAGGACAAGACGCTGGGGTTTGTCCATTAATCACGTGAGGGTTGAAAGGGGGTTTATAATAGTCGCGAAAATAACACGAGAGGGGGGGGGGGGGGGGGGTGTAGTAAGAGAAAAAGAACTTGCAGCCTAGTCTATTTTTAGACATTTTTATCATGGTCCTTAATTTCAGTATACAATAAAATTATAGTTTATAACTGAATTAAAAGGTATTTTTTTGAAAATTTTAAAAGGTACTTAGCCTTAAACCTCACTAAATATCACCAAGGGGGAGGGGGGGCTTAAATTTGCTAAAAAAAAAAGATCACGTGATTAATGGACGGCCCCCTAGGATGATGATTATGAACAGATTATATACCAGTCAAATATTTATGTGTCTCCTAGTAGGCACATAAATATTTGACTGGTTGTGTTGTTACGAGTAGATAGGTGTTTTATGCGAAACAATAAACAACTCCACATTATTTTCTTTGACATATTCTTTATGAGAAATTATAAGTATGTTATCCATATGTATACGAGTTTGTTGGCAAAACATAATCTATCACTGCCGCGGTTGGCGTAAACAAATAAGCGAGTATAATATACAAGACACAAACTATGATATACTATGTATGATGTAACTATGATATTATAGTATAATAGTTTGTGTCTTGTCTCGCTTCGGTAAATAGACTGTTTCAGCTGTTACTTTCTTTACTTAGCTCAATAAATAGATCAATAGATCATCGCTTCTCAACCTCTTTAAGCTCAAAAGCTCAAAATTTCAAACTACTCGTACCAAGTCGTACTGATAATTTCTCAAACTATGGACTGTGGAAATTATGATTCTTGATATATAACCGTGATCCCTTTTGTCTTGTTCCCCTGTGTTCTGACACGGTACAGTTTTAAGGGTCAAACGGCAGCCTTTTTTTAATCACATGAAGTGGCAGACGAGCAGACGGTGATCCGTCTTGGGTGATCCCGATGGCAAGCGACTGCCGCCGCCCATGGACATCCGCGGCACCAGTGGAATCATAACTTCGCTCCAACCTTTAAACCCCCCTTTTCCCGGATTGGGCCTTCGGTACCCTCACTCAAGCAGCGAAACACAGCACAGTGCTGCTTTGCAATTACCACACCCAACTTCTAGATCATGGCTTAGGTGAACCCCGGACAAGAAAGCGATGGCTTTGGAAGCAACTGAGAATTACCTACTCGCTGAGATTGTAATGATGGTGAATCATGCGTTTATCTACAGAAGGGTATTCGTGAATATGGACCCCAAGATTCAAAAGGTATTACATATAGTCTGTAAAATGTAGCTTGATTAGAATGACAGCAATTGGTGTTACAGAAAAATGATCTTTAGGGCTATAGTAACACAATCTTTGAAATGACACGCAAGCGATTGTCATTCCATTCCCATCATCTCGATGGATGGCGGTCTAATACTGTGCGTTTCTCGCGGAACTTTCTACTACGAACCTCAGTTCTGTGGAACGACTACGACTTAGGGTCCTTCAAGAGAAGAGCGTACTCTTTTTTTAAAAAAGGCCGGCAACACATTAGCGGTCTCTCTGATTTCGCGGATGTTCATGGGCGGCGTTGATTACTTTGCATCAGGTGACTCGATGTTTATTGAAGTAAAGGTTAAGTGGCAGCTGTCATTCTAATCAAGACTCGTATTTTACGGAGTAATAGTTCACTTACAAATTTCGTCGGCTTAGTAACGCGTTCAGTAGTCTAATTGGTAGAACTGCGTCCCGAATTGTGGAAGATGTGGGTTATAAATTTTAAGTTGACGGGTAGGGCACAGTAGCGACGCCAATCGATTTTAATTTTTAGCTACTAAACCGGATCTATTTTAAACAACCTCTCGGCAAACATTTCTATTATTTATTAAATAACTATACAGAAATGTTGGTTATTGTCACCTTAAGTGCGTTATTTATTTAAAAATAAATTGCAAAAGATTGCTATAAAAAAAATTTGAACCATAATTAAGTTGCCGTATGATGGCGACAAGTAAAACAGAAACTTTGGGTATCACTGGACTGCACTCGGAGCTTGTATGTGGCAGTTTTCTATGCACAGAGGAAACCGCATAAACGCTGCGAAAACCGCTAAGTGTGCAGTGATTCATGAGCAGAAAGCTATGGATATATTTAATGTTTTTACGTGCTCCTGATGTGCAATTGTGCATGCACTACTTTAGTAACAGATTTCATTTTATCGTATTAAACCTAGATTTATTATTTCGCTGCTAAATGTCACGGGAATCAAATGAAGTGAGATAAGAAGAAACCAAAATTTGAGCGATGGTAAATCAGTTCTAAACGGGAAGTCATTGGCTCGAAAACGAATGCATATCTCGCACCCCCAGGGGAAAATAAGCATAAGTGATCTTACTTGGAATCATCTAATTTATCATATTAGATGTATCTTTAAACGTACTTTTAAAGAGACATATGTAGAATTTCTTTCATTAATTCGTCAAATTAAAGAAGAAATATATAGCTAGGTATACAGAGATACGATGTACAATTTAGGCGGTCTTATCGCTAGGAGCGATTTTTACCAGACAACCTTCAGGTAAAGAGGGGAGGGCGGAGCAATCCTTCTGATATTCAACATTGATTAAATAAATTTATATTATTAATACTTATATCTATGTAGTTTAGGGAAAACATCCTGAGGAAACCTGCAGGTTTCGCATAGTTTCTGATACCAAAATGGCTTCTTCAGTTGGTCTGGTAAAGGATTGCGAAGTTCAGACTGCAATATAATGACCAGATCAGAGCAGACCAGAAATAATAATTGAATATTTTGTACTGGTCCGAGAAAAGAACCCGCGAAAGCTTCAACCAGTTTCTATACAACATCCGTCGCTTCATTGTAATTACCAGACTCCCCAAATCAGGAATCATGGTTCAAGCGTACCCCGGGCTCCAGAGCGACAGCTTGGACGCAACTGGGAATTACACGCTAAGATGAGAGATAAATTTCTATCCATTTCCGTGTAGCGACACGGATTACAGCTGCTACTTGTTACACATTCTCATTTGTAGCATGCTTAAATAAGCATGCCAAATTTGAGCATGCTTAATGAACTGTCCACATTTGTACAATAAGCATGCTTTAAGGCATCTATTAGCATGCTTAAAAAAAAATTATTATTAAAAAAACAAAATACCCGACTGCACACTAAAAAAAGAGTAAAACAAGCCCCACAATAATATTGATCAATCAAATGCTAAAAACTAATTATGTAATACCGTTTAAACAATACCTATATTAAAATACACTACAATATGTGTTCGTAATCGATAGTTAAATAAACAGAAACTTATTTTGAATACAAATTTACTGAATATAATTTATAAATGTTGATGGAAAGCATCGCAGGCGGGGACCAACAGAGGCTTACCAACAGAGGCTTATTTATAGTCATTTCGGTTGTGCACCATTTAGCAGAATTTTCGTTGGTGGCGGTCAAGGTGGTCCCCGCCTGCGATGCTTTCCATCAACATTTATAAATTATATTCAGTAAATTTGTATTCAAAATAAGTTTCTGTTTATTTAACTATCGATTACGAACACATATTGTAGTGTATTTTAATATAGGTATTGTTTAAACGGTATTACATAATTAGTTTTTAGCATTTGATTGATCAATATTATTGTGGGGCTTGTTTTACTCTTTTTTTAGTGTGCAGTCGGGTATTTTGTTTTTTTAATAATAATTTTTTTTATTTATAACTTTTTAGCTGTTTTTATTTAACGAAAATGTTGTAGATGTAGAAGACTATGTATATGTAAGTACCATTTTAAATTATTTCGACCACATTTGGCTTTAGATTACGAGTGATGTTACTCCGCAACATAAATTTACCGCCAATCTGGTAAGTTTCGCGTCAGACGACGAAGTATCGAAAAAATCGCTATTTAGAGACGACCGTCAACGACGTGTGCCCTTATGCGTGTGCCCGCATTCGGGCTGTATACTCGAGCATATCCCCCTCCGCACCGCGCCGCGCGCCGCATGCCAGGCCACGCCCTATCTTTTTGCTTGCTAACGCATGAGTTGCTTTGCGTTGACGCAGAATTAACATGTTCCCGTGGGAATTTTGAGAAAAAACGTATCCTATATTAATTACTCCCGTGATTGAAATGAATCTAATGATACCGCATACATATTTTTTTAAAGGGAAATTTAGAAAAAATATTATTATGTCTTTATCCCGTGGGACTTTTAGGATAAAATGTATCCTATGACACTCCCGTAATCAAGACAAATCTAACGATACCTCATACATCAAAATCCATCAAGCCGTTTAGGCTACAGGAGGTCACAAAGGAACAGACATACATACATACATACACTCGAAAAACATTACCCTCCTTCTTTGGCAGTCGGGTAATAATCAAACCTGTTTACACCTGCTAAAGTACTCCGCCACATTGCCCCTTCCACCCGCACTGCAAGTAGCATGCTTAACGGCTTGCGATTTTTGAGCATGCTCAAAATTAGCATGCTTATTTGTAGCATGTCTGTCTACACATGCTACTAGGTAAGTAGCACTTGCTCCAAAGTAGCATGCTTTAAGCAAGAAAATAAGCATGTGTAACAGTACTTTAACGCATCGAAGTTCATTGCAGTTAACACGCCAAAAAACAATGAAAAAACATCTAGAGTAGATAAGTACTATATCCAACCCCATTAGTGCTGATTCGGGAATCGAAGCCACAGATGTAACAACCAGTAAACTAAACTGGTTACCTCATCTCGAAGTTCAATCTTGCAGTTAACACGACGGCAATAAAAAAAGCATCTAGAGTAGATACTATGTCCGATTCGTCGTCCACGAGTGGCGGCGGCTGCGCCGGTGCGTGACAGTTGCGCCCGCGCAGTGCTGCCATGGCGGTGTGGTGCGGCGCGCGTATCCTGCCCCTCGAACGAAGGGTCTACTCCATCACTCTCGTGGTGGGTTCCTAGTAAACTTCGACCAGGATTATTTAAATCCTCTTTATTAAAACCTTTTCTTACACCTTGTACAAACTGATTTCATGATACTAGAACGACTCTTCTGGTACACTTTTTCATCTATTTCTTGTGTAATATTATAAAACAATATATCATAGAAAAAATAATTTGAAAGTGATAGTCACAGTGTTATTATAAAAGATATTGGTTAAAACAAGTTCCATTAAATTTCAAAAGTGAAAATTACAAAAAGTTTTTCATCGATATTCAAAAGTAGTGTCTCTGAAGTGATTTTCATCTGTGCTAGTGATTGACACTTGAACGAGTCATACAATCTGTGATTGATTGAGAGTGACTGGGGAAATAAAATGTCCCAAAATGTGACAGTGATTAAAAATGCAATTTGTGAAAAGTGTACTTTATTATGGGAAAATATGAAACAAATTACTTCAACCCAGCTGCAGGAACGTCTATGAATAAAATCAAACTATTATCGAGACAAAATATTCTAGAGCTTAAAGACGTCAATATCTTTAAAGATAGTTACCGCAACTAAATGTAGCAATGTTTTATTCGAAGCTGAAACGCTAATAAGGATGAAATTGCCATTCAATTTGTACTGTATTCAGTTTCTGCTGACTAACATTTGAATACCAAAGCAAACTGAGTGTCGTGGGAACTACATGCTAAAGGGATTTTCTAAATTACGGTTTCAGTTGATACTAACTTAGCATTTTGTTCGTGAGAAAAACAAGATAGCAAACCAAGAATGTATCTGCATAATTTAGTAGCTTACCCGTGAAATTCGACTGGGGAATAAAAACGTAGAGGTTTTGTGTGTTTGTCGTCTGACATTTTATAATGCAAACATAGTGGAAACGTAGTTAAATGATATTGGATGTTTATTTTATTTTTATATTCTTTATCTGTAAGGAAACATACAGTACTTAAAATAACACTATATAACACACAAAAACATAATCTTAAACCAATTAAGTTTCCACTAATAACTAATATTATAAAAACCGCAACATGATGTTCGTAATATGTTTGTATTACGAACATCATGTTACGGTTTAAAAGGAAGAATAGAGCAATTGACAAATATCTTGTTCGTAAAATCGGGAGACAATTTACCCAAAACAGCCTTTTTATGTGCTCGCAGTGTAGTGTGTTTAGATGTTAGAAGACTCTACCTATTACCTATTTCACTCTATAATTTAATGTTACTCGTAGACAGATATAAGGATAACCAACTGACCCAATGGCGCATTTGGTAGTTACCCTGCCTCTTACGCCTAAGGTCGTGGTTTCGATCCACCTGAGATTTCATTCTGCCGCGCTAACAGTAAGAGCAGTAAGTTTTTTTTTTTAAAATGAGTTATGTACAAGTGGCGGACAGGTCAATCTATACAAAACTGTCAAATTTCCTCAATCGATTTCGAACTCAAGGTGTAACTAATATAAGGTTTATAATCGAATGAAGAAATTTGACAGTTTTGTATAGCTTGATGTGTCCGCCACTGTACATATCCTTGAATCGCCATGTAATGCTCTATACTCCGTCTTACACCCATTTTTGAGCTTTAATTTTAAAACTCTTAAGCTAAGAAAGTAGTAAGCAATAGTTTAATCAATTTCTTTTCTTAACTTCAACATTTCTGACTTACTGCCAGACTCAGAGAGTCGTTGATTAACTTAGTAGGCTACTTAAGAAAAAATATTGACACTTTGTTAAAGTTAATGAACATTAGCTTAAACGTCTCTGAGTGCGGCCGTTACTGCTCTTACTGTTAGCGCGGCAGCATTAGTGTCTGGGTGTAATATACGTATTTAATATTTGTAATTACTATGTTGTCTGATATCCGTAACACAAGTGCTTAAGCTGCTTAATACTGAATCACGTTAATGTATGGTATGAGGGATGTTGTCAAAAGCCATTTCGCTAATGTGATCCTCCCATTACCACGTCAATGATAGATTTTTTTTTCTTTTTGGACGATAGAATTAAAGCATTCGTATTTTTTTTTGTTATGGCGTCTATCATATTTCGATTTAACTTTGCTAATGTCAAGTGGTTAAAGATGTGTTCGAAATTGAAATTGTCCGGTGTTTTGAGCTGAATCTCTTTAATTAATTGAGTTTTGAATATAAAAACAAATCTAAATATACTAGACATGGACACCATCTAGACTAGAACAGACAAAACGTACCTACCTACACGTCACATAGACAACACAGTATTGATTTAGAGAATCTGAGTATTGGTATGGTATAATATTCGTCAGCCCATTTAAGTCTAATATTATAAATACTAATATACTTACATAAATATTTTATATAACAGTGGGAAAGCCACGCTTCGGTATGAATGGGCTGGCTCGACCGGAGTAATACCACGTCCTCACAGAAAGCCGACGTGAAGCAGTGCTTGCGCTGTGTTTCGCTGCGTGAGTGATGGAACCGGAGGCCCAGTCCAGGGGAATTGGGGATAAAACATAAGCAGCGCACTTGTGACACCACCGGTGTTACAGGTGTCCATGGGCGGCGGTAATCGCTTACCATCAGGCGATCCATAGGCTCGTCTGCCACCTATATCATAAAAAAAATATAAGATGAGAAACTCGTATTTTTTTCCGCCGTCAAAAAAGGCTTGTCACTCTGTAGACATCGAATTGACCTCTGCCTAGACTGACTACTCGTATCTTCGGCAAATCGATTGGTTATCGATTGGGCCCGATGGCCTTCTGTTCTCTCGATCCATCCGTAATGGTCCCGTTCGTCTGAAACGATGGCTGTTACGAGCAGAGCTAGATTTTTTGCCCTCGTTATCTTGATCGTAGGAAATATATACGAAGAACGGCGTTTATTGTAGTAATGGATAATATAGCGTGAAAGCTAAAAATAGAACACGAACTTCTTGCTCTAAAAGTGTGTTGGCCATTATTAAACCACTGTTATAGAGGTATCTAAGACTGACTTAATCTAAGAGCGTTTGTTCGGTCCAGCAGTATGAATGAATATACTTTTCACACAAAACATAACGTATGAAAACTTATAAACTAGGCTTTACTATTATTATTAAATTTCATTTATTCAGTACCCTTACCATGGGTTTGAATAACTGTTCTCGCTATCGAAAACTATCGCTTTGTCCCTTTCATTGCGGTGCATGTGAAAGAGACAGAGCAATCGTTTTGAATGAATAGGATAGTATTTCAAACTCATGGTAATGCCTCTGATAAAGCATTCGTTTTGTTTAGTTACAAATTTTAAAACCTAGTATTAGTAAAATTGATTGATAAATTATAAATAAATTACATTAAGTATTATGTGTTTTCGCTTGCGTGAGTGAGGGTACCGGAGGCCCAATCCGGGGGAAAGGGGGTTTCAAGGGCAGTGCACTTGTGATCATGTACCAAATATTGGATTTTTTTCGCGAATTTGGGGAAAAATAATGTTGTTGGTGAAATAAATTATCTAGGGAATTGTGGTTGGAATCATGTTGGAATTAATGTTGAAAATTAAGTCTCCATTGTCATGTAGGAACGTAATTTTACATCCAAATACATTTTATTTTTATTAAAAACACCTTATAATTCGCGCGCGAAAATAAGCAATTTTATGACCTTTGGCAGAGCGCGCCGCGGGGCCACAGACGGAACTGAAAAATTAGAGAGTATCTTTGGTATCTTTATAAAGCGGAAATAAAAAATTAAAAACCCCCGACAAAAATTTATTTTATCTATTTTACAAGTTTTTGGAAAACTTACAGCTAGATTTAGGGATACAGTCACAGAAAAAAAACATTGAGGGCCAATTACAAGTTTCCACTGATAATCACTTGGTAGTTTAACAGAAATGCAAGTGGGTAATGTTAAGGAAGAAAAAGTTACTAAATAACAAACAAAACGAACAACGTATTTGCCACTCTTAGAAGAATAAATAAATAATAAATAAATATTTCACAACATCACATACATTGATCTGACTCCGAGATAGGTAGCTCAAGCACCTGTGTTACGGATATCAGTAATCAACAGTGGGATTACAAATATATACATATAATAATTTTCTTTTGTAAATAAATACTTATAATAATATAGGAAACACCCAGACCAATACAAACAGACACGTTCATGCACACAAATGTTTGTACTGTGCGGGGATCGAACCCGCAACCATTGGACCAATGGCAGCGTTCACTACCACTGTTCCAAACGGGTCGTCAAGAAGAAACATTGAAATTGATCAAGTCATCTGACATTATCAGAAAAAAAAAAAAAAGAAATTAAATAGCAGCAATTTCCTGGTTGAGTATATATGAGGAAAAAAGTTGCCAAACGTAGGTATCATTTTGGAGAAAAAAAATAATTTGGGGAAATGTTACAAACTGGATCTAGCAACACTGCTTGTGACTCCACTGCTGTCGCGGGTGTCCATGGGCGGCGGTAATCGCTTTCCATCAAGTGATCTGTATGCTCGTCTGCCACCTATCACATAAAAAAATATAGTAATGTACAACGAAGACGATGTTATCACTATAAGGTACAATACCTTCTCAGATATTTAATATCACTTTCCAATTACAATTAAATACAACTAGATTTTATATTTATGGGCTATATAAGGCTATAGATACTTTTTTTTCAATTAAGGCCCACATAACAATTAGAACAACATAACTATTCTTGGGATATTATTGAATCTGAACGTAATCATGATCCACTTTGCTAGTTCACCTGTTCAAGGGTTGAAAGGCGAATGTCAGACAGCCGTGTTGTTGCTAGTGTCTCACAAATATGATACCACTTTAGAAATTATAGAAATATGAGAAGAGAAAGAAATCGTGTTTCCCACAAGACCGTATAGGAAATTCCATAGTCCTTTTCCCATTCCATAGTCTTTGTCGTCATTAACGTAGCTGAAATGTAACTCGTAAGTGTTTATCTTATTTTGGTTTGAAAAGCTTCTGGTTTACAAGCCAATTAGTATGAAAACGAAGTTCTGATTTCTTGTGTTCTTGCCTCTAATGCAGGTGTGATTGTTTGTTCATCGAAATTGATTGGATAGAATGGACGACGAATACGAAAAATTAAAAAAAAATATATCTGCTTGGAAAACACAAGCAGATTTTTTATAAATTCGTTGTAAGCGTTTCGTGTCCCAAAACATTTTTAAGTATTGAGCTAACCAGCTCATTTCTCAACAAGTTTTCTAAGGAACGTGTCTCTTTAATCACTTGACATTGGCAGAGTTGTCTCGTAAGAGCAAGCCATAAAAAAAAATGGCTGAATGTTTACTTTTATGCTTTGTTATTATGAACGCTGTTTTATACATTTCATTTCACTTTTAAATTCATATAGCATCTCATACCTGACTCCGTGCTAAGTATGTAGCTTAAGTGGACGGGTAGGGCACACGAACGACGCCAATCGATTTTAATTTTTAGCTACTAAACCGGATCTATTTTAAACAATTTCCGGAATACAACCTCTCGGCAAACGCCTATACTATTTATTTAATATTATTGTTAACTGTTTGGTCGGCTTTTGCACTCAAATTTTGCATCACCGCCAAAATGGCCGCTTTTGGCGTTAATCAATTTTTCGCGTACAAAAACCCAACATTTGTGCATGGTTATTTAATAAATAGTATAATTGTTTGCCGAGAGGTTGTAACCCCGAAATTGTTTAAAATAGATCCGGTTTAGTAGCTAAATATTACAATCGATTGACGTCGCTAGTATGCCCTACCCGTCACCTTAAGTTAAATGTCTAAATATAATAATAATAAATGTCAGTAAATTCTATTTGTCAAAAATTCCTTGACACTATAAACATTTTTGTCACTAAGCCATTTAGTTACCCTATTTTAAAATAGGAAAATATTTAGCACTTTTAATTCATTTGAGTTAAAATAATTTCCTATGAACTTAAAGCCACTCTCAAGGTTTAATTTATAGACCGTACTTTTTTTGGGCGCTTGCTCTATACAGATAAAATAAGGCTTGCATGTTAAATAAAGGCTGAAATATATTCGGCAGGTAATATGCACGTATGAATGCATTCAGTTCATAATTTATGCATGACTGTTCCTAAAATTCAGTACACGTGAACGATCCTATCGATCTGGTGCCGCTTAGTGAGAGTCTAGTTTCACTCGAATTACTAAAGAGACTCGAGTGATATCTCGAATTAATCATCATCATCATCTTAACATGCTCCCAAACCTCCCAAAACCTTCGCCTAGGGTACCTACGCTTGGGTCATATTTTTTATATGATAAGTGGCAGACGAGCAGACAGATCACCGAGACACCAGTGGAGTCACATTTGCGCTGCCAACCTTTAAATTCCCCCTCCATTGGGCCTCCGGCACCCTCACTCATGCAGTGAAACACAGCAGTGCTGCTTTACGGCGGTTTTCTGTGAGGCCGTTGTATCACTTCGGTCGCGCTGGCCCATTCATGCCGAAGAGTGGCTTTCCCACGGTCACCATGATCCAGATGTGGAAAGTGGGTTAATTACAATGAATACATGGACCGGACCAATTGGATCATGGTTAGACAGTTATATACATCGTCATCATCGTCAGCCCATTTACTTTCCCCACTGCTGGGGCACGGGCCTCCCTCAATCATATGAGGGGTAATTGCCATTCTCACCACGCTTGGCAGACGGGTTGGCGAGGGTTTTCATATAAATGCAGAGTTTTCCTTCTCTGGGTGCTGATGATAATGCCAGCAGCTTTACCTTAGTCGCCTTTTACGACACCTCGGTAAGAGCGATGGTGGCCTATTCTACGCTGCCGGGGACCACACAGATACATTATCTCAATAATAGGCTTTTGTACCATTTTTTTTTCAAATGGTAATCAAAGGACCTCTTTTAAATAGAAACATCGGTGAAAGAATTACTCTGTTAGCTTGAAAACTCTCCGAGATATGACAATTCCAATGGAATCACTATTCGATTAGAAGGCGCACTTTATCCGTTGAACCAATCGCTCTTACCATACCACTGTTTTAAGTGAGTGTGTCGTTGACATACCCCTTATTTACACAGCGATTAGCTTCTACTGTTATAAGAAATGAAACTCCTTGCCGAGGTCTGTTTTTCCTCACCACTATAGGCAAAAGTAAACATCATCAACAACATTAGATTGTGGTCAAGCTGCCAGCAAAAAAGGGACATTACTTGTGGCAAAAGAGCCCAGTCCAGCATACTCGTGTTAACTAATACCGCTTTCGTACATTGTATATAGGGAAATTATGAGGAGTTTACGGAAAATGCTGTTGATTATAGTGTTGTCCCTGCTTCCTCATCCCCTTGCCCGCGCATGGCCGCTATACACGCGAGCTGGTAACATCCAATTTGGTACGCCTGATTTATTGGATATTTGTTGCGAATTCCTTCACGATCTTTTCAGTGAGGCAGTGGAGGAAATTGCTAGATGAACTGGAAATAAAAATGTTTGTCCATTATAACGTGGGGAAACATTTATATATATTACTCTATGATCTTAGTGTTAGACTCTCTGCGGCGCGATGTAACATTGACGATTTGAGAAAGATGGCATGTATGAGCTGAATGCAGACTGCTCCGTGTTGATTGGCGGCGTTAGCGCTCTTTGGGAGGCCTACGTTCATCAGTAGATAGGCTGATTGAGATAATATAGCGTAACGCACGCCAATGATCTCAAAAATTCAGTATCTTTATTGCGTACAAGATGGCATTCCATCACTTCGTAATTTGTACCAACCAGTATATGGCGCTGGGCGTCAATTACATCGCGCAAGTGTTTCGTCTTATCGATTTACCTATAAGCCTTATTGTTGTCTATATCCCACAATAAATTATATATAATCTTTTTTTGAAGTAACCTCATAATTTCACTTTCTTTTGAGTTAGGTAAGTGTATAATTTATTATCTTACAGTTTTTCTTGACCATCGAACTTATCTGGATCTCGAACAAAGCATTTCGTATAGATTTAGATTCGGCCACATTGCTTCTATAGGATTCGGGTTCTGTAAAGTCGGATCGTAATCTTTTATCTAAAGTTAGTCAACCTGTCAGACACAAGTTCGCACAGAACATTCAATGGTCAAATATCGTTTGTGTCAGACCAAAAGCCCGTTATACTGCTGTATAATTCAGGCAGGCTTTTGATAACACAATCAAATTTTATAGCTATCGATCCATCGGTACGCCCAGGCATTTTCGTCGGTTTTATTGAGTAAACTGAATATCGTATACCTTTAGTTCTGCATGCAATGAAATAAATTAGGTTTTTCCATTTAAAAAGGGACTAACATCCTATTATTAGTTGGGTCTAATAATAGGATGTTAGTCCCTTAACCCCGTCTTGTAGTATTTCTAGATTTGTCACGAAGTTAAATTTCAATCAAATGTCTTAAAAATTATAATTGATGTGACCAGTGATAAAAATAAGTTTGGATCTTTTGGCAGACGAGCAGACTTATCATCTGATGGTAAGCGATTGCCGCCGCCCATGGACACCCGTAACGCCAATGGATATTCACAATCATTAATTATACTTTACTTACTTTTTTATTCTTTATTAGAGCTTTGTCAACAATGACCATGTCGCTCCGTCAGGTTCGCACAATGTAAGTTTAAGATACATAAAAAAAATCAATCAACAACAGCATTAAAAAATAATAACATTAGGTACAGCGCTTTTGCCTCATCTGACAGGGGGGCGGCCAGAACAATATTACAACTTCCAATTGCCCATTTATTATCCCTGACCATCTGAGCTCTGAGCTCTATGACTCAGCGACCCGTAGTTGATCATAACTTCCGACACAACAAGTCGCCATTCCTCTCTGTTCTGGGCCGATCCATCGTCGATCTGCAGCCCAAAGCAGGTTACTCGTCCCTCCAGCGATACCTAGGACGTCCAACCGGGCGCCGCCCATTTGGACGTCACAAGTACGCTCTATTCACCGGTCGATCTTGTTTATCATCATTCATCGTATTTTTTTTTATCAGCCTATAAACTGTCCCACTGCAGGGCAAAGGCCTCCATCATAGAAATCAAGTTATCGCTACTATGATGGGATTAGGCTTAATCACCACGCTTGCCAAACGCGGATTGGTGATCACAAACCCGAGCGATGTCCGAAAAATTTGAAACATACTTTTTGCTCGACCCGGGAATCGAACCCAGGACCCTGAGATCACGGCCCGGTACATAAGCGTATATATCTACTGTGGTACAAGTGGGGCATACTTGATTTATTAGGGAATAGAAGCATGCCCCAGTTTGCGGCCGTCAAGTAATGACGTAAGCATCGAACCGCTTAGCTTTGCTTACTTTTGACAATTGACACAAAAAATGCGCTTACGCATATTTATTTATAGTTGCCCAAATAGACAGCCTCGTTGGCGCAGTAGGTTGTGCCGCACTATTACGTCGCACTTTAAAGCGACGGTTGCCCTTGGGGTCCCGGGTTCGATCCCCGGGTGTAGCCAAAATTAGTACCTGAGTTTTTCTGTTAAGAGATTCTCGGCGGTCTTGTACCCCGTGCCTCGGAAAGCACATTAAGCCGTTGGCCCTGCGCCCAATCCCTCTCCGGTCGTGTCGCACTGGTGGCCCATTGGAATATGAGGGCAAGAAAATAGAGAGTGCACTTGTGTTTGCGTACACACTTGAGCACTAAAATATATCCTGCTTAAGTGGCTTAGCTGAAATCGGTTGGAGAATATTATTATTATATTTGTAGCTGACAGTCCTTCGGTAAACAGAAAATTAGTGGCGATCAAGAAACCGTGCTAACCTAATTGCCGTGGCCAAAGGGAAAATATCCAGCGTATCCGCTCTGATACCTGCGGACTCGTTCGGCCACTGGTTCTGATGACTTCCTTCTCAAGTACCTGGAGAAAATAATTTATTCTCTACCTACGTTTACAGGAACTACGCGTAGTGATGGTATAGTCAGCATCCAAAGAAGCTTAACAAGTACAGCCAACAGCAGAAGTAGCTGCACATATTTCGTAGTTTGTAGTTATTATTCCGAAGAGCATAACAGTCTCTAGCTGCGTAAAGTGTGCATCAACTTTTGCTGTTGACTGTACTATGTTGAAGTAACATTTTTTACGAACCCCTTGGAAACTGCCTAAAGATTATTATAGATTTTTTGTCAATGTTAAACAATATTGGTAGGTCTTTTTTTATGTGATAGGTGGCAGACGAGCAAACGGATCACTTGATGGTAAGCAACTGCCGCCGCCAATGGACACCCGCAACACCAGTGGAGTCACAAGTGCGCTGCCTACCTTTAAACTGCCGGGTTAGGTGTCTGGTACTTTCAATCACGCAGCAAAAAACACCGCACAAGAACAAATAAAAAAGTTATATTTGTTCTTTCGAAATTAAAGATACATTTAATACGTTAGAAAGGAACAAACTGTAAGTAAATATGGTTATATCGAACGTTTATCGATAAGCCCTTTCATGATTAAAATGCGTTAAATATTTAACTCTAAAATAATAATTTATTTATTTTAATCCCGGGATCATAGAATCCCGGGGCATGTCCATATTATCATCTTTGTTTGCGGTCAATGAACCTCTACCTACTCCGATCATTGATTATAAATCCTAGTTTGAAAATTCCAACTCGGTTAACCTTGGACTTGGTCATCGTGCGAGCCGTGAAATCCTATAGCACGAACGACTATCGGTTCGTGGCGTTTTGGCACCGATACTTCTAAACGCGCGTCTCAAAAAACAAAAATCCTGACGAATTACCGTGGGAGAGCCACGCTTCGGCATGAATGGGCCGGCTCGACCGGAGTGATACCATGGCCTCACAGATAACCGGTGGAAAGCAGCACTTGTCCTGTGTTTCGCTGCGTGAGTGACACTGTAGGCCCAGTCCAGAGGAAGGGGTGTTTAAAGGTTGGCAGCGCACTTG
Source organism: Marasmia exigua (assembly GCA_019059595.1). Classification (NCBI taxonomy): domain Eukaryota; kingdom Metazoa; phylum Arthropoda; class Insecta; order Lepidoptera; family Crambidae; genus Marasmia; species Marasmia exigua. Next base: position 12,621,503 of record CM032488.1, read on the forward strand.
TGACTCAACTGGTGTCACGGGTGTTAATGGGCGGCGGCAATCGCTTACGATTAGGTGAACCGTTTGCTAATGCTAATAATTGAGAACCTCTTTTCTTTGAATTGTCGGTCAAAAATAGCTCTGAATGAATGAGGTGACGCCAATATATACAATTTCATGTTATAAAAGAAGTAACTCGACCAGCTGTCCATTCTCTAATTATTTATGTATTGATAAATTTCCTATTAAAATCAACAGTATACTGTTGTGAATCATCCATTTAGTTGTCCAATCATCCGATCAGTGTCAGTATTTCGAATAAAATTTGCTTGACTTTTTTTGCTTGACTTGGCGGGGGCACTGCCGTGCCCCCAGATACACGTTTTGTCCTTTATAAAAGAGTTCTAACTGTTTGTATGGAAGCGGGCATATCGACCCGCGCGTCGTCTCATCTAATGGTCAACTGGTGAGAATGCTGTGTGGACTTAAGTTCGCAAATTTTACCTACAAAAGAATTAATAAAAAATACTGGACATAAGTTAGTAACGCACTTCTAATATACATTTTTATTATGTGATAGTTGGCAGACGAGCAGAGGGATCACCTGATGGCAAGCGATGTTACTAACCTTTGAACCCCCTTTCATGTCTCAACCGGCACTTGAACCATTGCGACCTGTCACATACAAGTTATCAGTATTTAATAATATCATATTCTTATTTATTCATTTGTATTCTCATTAGGTACGTAGGTATATCTTCGTTATTATTATATATTTTATTCCCCATAACTATGTATAACACAGTAGGTATTATTACACACACTTATTATATGTATTTATACCGTCCGTGCGTCATCAGTTAATCAGGGCTCACATAATACCAGCGCCATAGCCTACAGGAAGGTACCTACCCCTTCCTTAAGTCATGGCTTTAGCTGTGTGAGCTCCTTTTTGTATGCACCGCGACACACCTGGACACAATGTAGGTATATATTGCCCGCCTTAAATATTTTAACTTGTAGGATTTTTTTTTGTTTAATTTTCCTTTGTTTTTTACTGGTATAAACATCAGAAGTTTGTTTTTTTTTTATTCTTCATTTGTAATGTTGTGTGTCGTGTGTGATTAACAAATAAATGTTTTTTATCTTTATCTTTTTTTATCTTTTCCCCGGATCGTGCCTCCGGTCCGGTACCAGTACTCGCGCAGCGAAAGACAGTAGTAACACTTCTTCACGCCGTTTTTCTGTGAGGCCGTGGTATCACTCCGGTCAAGCCGGTCTCTTTCACATTACATCTACGACTGCTATCGGACGTGGCTCTTTCACGTTTAAATTCTCTCTACGAATGCTATTGGAGTATTTATTTATACTTCATCGTTGAAATCGCGTGATCTGTCTCAATAATTACATCATCGGAGTAATGAGGAATTACTGCGGAATGTCCGGTAACGGCTCATTCGCGGCCATTATGTCGATCACTGGATCATCCGCGGGTTTATGCGTGTGTTGATCTGAAATCGAAAACACTTTTGTTGTATTACTCGATAATAGTGAATGGGAACAATCACACTTCGTTGAAAATCTAACTAAAGCATACCCTGATATACACTGTGCTTTTTTAATCGAGGGCATTATACTGATCATAACAAACATTTTCCCCCAAGGAACAGGGTCAAATCTAAAAAAAGAAAATTGTTTTCCCATACAATTTGCACCAATCAGCTGATTGCTTTTGTATGGGAAAGTGATTTATTTTTCCTATGCTCCTTGGGAGAAAATGTTTATTTTCATCAGTATAATGCTCTTGATAAGGGAGTATTAAAAAGCACGGTTAAAATCCATAGTGCACGTATTATTCGAAGAATGTAATTTATAGATCGATCATTACTTTATTAAGCTTTAAGAAATTGAACAAAATACTGCCTTTGAAGCAATTCTAGAAGACCCTCGCAAAGTATGGGGGGAGGAAACAGCTTATAAATAAAACCACCTTACCACTTCACTTTGATTTTTTTTTCTTAATTGGTCACTAGTTTATGTATTAACTTAACTGTTCTTGTCTGACTATTTCTTTCCGTTGTATCACAGTGCAATATCTATATAATGCTTTGTGTTCTATCCCTGTAATTCCTATATGTGGTCCATAAATGTTTACTTACTTACTTTACTTAAAAAATGCACTATCTGAGGCTGGTTTTCTTCTCAATTCTGGGTTTCAGTACGAAGCAAACCCATCATCAATTAAAAAAATGCTGGCCAGAGAGGCATGCCTACTAAACCTGCGGTTATCCCTCATCACCCATATGGGGAAGTGTCATGGTGATACTGCTGAAGCTTGCCTCCACGACACTTCCCAGGAACTTCATTGACTAAGTATTTTAGTTAACTAACCTCTAGGTTAGGTCCAGCCTGTATTTTGATCCCACTGCAGGATCTATATCCTGCAGGCCTATGGAGGCCTATGCCTCCGTGTGTGTGTCTCGCCACTCGCAACGGTCCTGTACCAGTCTCATCCTGCAGCCCAATTCTCGGGACGTGATATTTTGTCATCATACGATATATATCACCAAAACATAGTTTTTTTGTATGGTTTTTAGGTGATATCCGCCATGTTTTTTTCATATCGAAATCCCCAGAATTGGGCTCCAGGTCTTACCCACCGCTCTGTCTTTGGTCAGCCTATCTGGTTAATGGGCGCCCTCTATATCCTATAGTAATGTATGGTTGTTTTTGTCACCAGATAGACCCAAACACAGCGTTCCTGAGGGCGGCGCGCGCCGGGCAGCTCGACACCGTCGTCGACCTCCTCGACTCCGGTGCAGTCAAGGACATCAACACATGCAACTCGGTGAGTGTAACACGTGCGTGGACGGTTTTCTGTGCATAGAATATGTACTGCCAAGGTATTCCTGTCCTTTGTTAGTGTTAGCTAGAGCTGTGTGTAGGGGACAACTCGTCCCAAAAATCGCTCGAGAATTTCAAGATTTTTTGGTCACTGTTCTAATCAAACCTAAGCAAAATTTTTGTGACGGTAAAATATATGGGTTAGGTTATAGATCTGGCAAAAACGTATTTTTCAAAAGATTGGAACGTTTACATCTGGATTGGTGCAGGGATCCGTGATTCATTCCGCTCATTCGGATCATTCAGCTCATTCGGATATTCGGCTTACTCGGATCATTCAGCCATTCGGATCATTCGGGTCATCGGATCATTCAGCTCATTCGCATCATTCGGTTCACTCGGCCTCGAGATCCATTTGAGTCGAATGATACATTCGGAGCGAACATTAGAGATTCGGAACAGTGTATCATTTGGCTGAGTCGGATCACTGAGTCGTTTCAGTAAAGAGTTACACACATCTATTAGGCTAGGTTAGAACAGTGACCAGCAAAAACCCTCAAATTCGCGGACGAGTTTTAATAAGATGAGTTGTCGTCTCCTGACCCGACGTTAGGCAACTAAACGAGCTTTGGGGGTACTTTAGCGAGTCCGATACTAGGAAATGGCCTGGTAAGGCTCATCCGAAACAAGAAGACTACAAGCACATAGTTAGTAGGAGTGCAAAGGATAAAGCAGGTACAAAACATCCCATAGGGCTGACGAGCTGCATGGTAAATAACCTCTAAAAGGTAGATAATATAATGAGAAGGTAGCAGCATACGCGTTACGCGTGGTTGGTAAACGTGCAGGTTTCCTCACGATGTTTTCATTTCTTTGAATAAAGATAAAGATAAAAAATTCTTTATTCAATTTAGGTCCACACATAACACTTATGAATGTCAAAATAGGTACATAATATCTACCGCTGGTTCGGAATGTCGATTTCTACTGAGAAGACACCAGCAAGAAACTCAGTAGTTACCCTTTTCAAATATTGATGATGTTACAGAGTTTCAATTGAGAAGAGAAAAAAAAATACAATTATGAAAATTAATAGACTACTATGAATAACAACTCAAAAGATTAATCAATTAACATGACCAAGAATCCTTATCATTTAAATAGTCTTGTACACTATAGTAACCTTTCTTCATTAGGCAGGTTTTAATATGAGACTTAAACTTATCCAGTGATAGGTTAATGACATTTTGTGGTAGCTTATTAAATATCTTAATTTTATTCGAAGTTCTGGGGAGCGTTCGATGCCGAGTGGTCACTGCGACCAAATTTGATCTATTGTGACCTCCGCTCCCCCTTACAGATCGTCTCCGAGGCCCACGGCTTGCATAAACCGTATAATGGCCTTGGGAGCGATAGCCTTAACATCCTCCGGGCAGATGTGGTAACTGCCCAGGGTGCGGCTTCTTGGGTGCCCGAGGGCATCGCATTGACAGAGGACGTGCATCGGTGTTTCGTCCTCTGCTTTACAGAATTTGCAGGTGGGATCTCCGGCCAGCCCGGTTCTGGTACCGTGCTTGTTTAGCCTGCAGTGACCAGTAATGGTTCTTGTGAGGATACTCAACTGTCCGCGAGATAGCGCTAATACCTCTTGCGTGTATTTGTTGGAGAATCCTGTCATTAAGGTCTTGGCGTGAGCCTGACCTGTCGACCTGAGCCATAGTTGTTTACTTTGTTCGATCGACCACTCTTTAAGATTGCGTCGGGTGGTGCACTTGGGTATGCCCAGTACCGGTTCCGGGGTTTGTACCGGTGTAGAAATGTGCTTCTCCTCCTGCAGGAATCTAGGGGCTGCCTCAAAGATTCTATTCTCTACTTATGTGTACCTTCGTGGTGTTATTATAGCTTCTTGTGTGTGATGTGGACTGTATATGCAATATAGGTACTTACTGGCGTGTGATGGGGGGCCTATCTATCAGGAGATTTATTTTAGTAATATAAAAACCACAGTTTCCAAGGTTTATAGTGCAGCTTTATTTATTGTTCACCACTCACTGTTCATCACATTACACTTTTCAATGTCACAGCGTAAATTCTTAGTTATTACAATATTGTAATCATTCTTCACATTTATTTGCAGCTAAACAATATTGGTGTGAAGCATGTTCTTTATAATTATTATGTATCCACGTATGGGCACCGCGTGCTTCGTCCATTCATTTATAGGGACATTTTAAATGCACTTGTATAAAACACACTACTACATTCGTGATTATAGACGCGAAGTGTTGTGTTGTTTATGTATTTTAATTAATATTTATTACGGCCATGATAGGCACATAATATTGTATAAAACGTTAAATTCTCATAGCAACTCTATTACCCGGCCCTTTCTTGTGCAGAGATAAAACGGTAATTTTTCTAAGTCTTTGAGTGCCATCATTCTAATAATTAAACGGAAACGGATGCAGTGCGCCTCAGGGTTATCATGCGTGAAAAATAGTTAATGTTCGGTAGGATTCGAACAACCGGGCATAAGGCCCCCTCCCTTGCAAGCTCGTCGGCTTTTAGTATCTTAATACTTAAGCCAACAAACGAATTACCGATTTTATTAAGTCTGAGGACCGGGACGGCAAGCCTATGTTTATTTCTGGTGTTAAGACTAGGACTATCGGACTTTTTTGGAAAAGTGTGCAAGTTCTTACGAATTGTGACCACGCGACGGCAGCTGTGACCCACGTTTCGGCTACTTCAAAGCAGCCGTGGGCACAAGCGAATCCTCCTTTCTTATTACAAAATTGAGATTCTAATTCGTTCAGAGATCTGAAAAATAGAGATGTATCCACACCGACACGCACATAGGTCTCCCGTTGATAGGCGCACATAATACTACCACCGTTTCTTTTCCTTAAAACATGTCTACCGCTTCTCTTCCTAGTGAAAAAGCATAAATGTACAGCAACTGTAATGAGCAATCAGTTTTATGTGTAGCAATCACCACCATTAATTGCCGTGACCACGCACCTCGGTCACGTTCCACAAGCTACTTAATTGAAATAGTCACATTGACTCCGACAAAAAATTATCTGGTATTATATTCGATATCCTTTTTCATATTTGAAGTCAGATAAACATTGACGCAGCCGCTTCATTGAAATTTTAGGGCACCCTCGAATTTCAAAGCGACTGCTTCGGACTCTACCGGGAAACGCATACAGAAAAGTATTGATTGTCCTGAATTAAAACAAAAGAAATTAGGAGGTTTTTTAATGTGACCCGGCAGACGAGCAGACGGATCACCTGATGGTAAGCGATTGCCGCCGCCCGTGGACACCCACGACACCAGCGGAGTCACAAGTGCGTTGCAACCTACAAATCCCCCTTCCCCCGGATTGGGCCTCCGGTACCCTCACTCACGCAGTCAAAATCAAAATCAAAACAAACACATCACAGTGCTGCTTCACGCCGGTTTTCTGTGAGGCCGTGGTATGGCTCCATCGTGGTAGTCCCGTTGAAGAAGAAGGGTCATAGGCTACTAGCATCGATGGACTCGCGTTTTCGAGGTATAATACATATATCAGACAGCGTCACATTTATCGTTTATCTTGATATGGTCATGTAATAAAAAGAGACGAAGAACATGTAAGAAAACGAGTGATGAATAAGAATATAAGTGGGCAGAGGGACAGAGAACGGTCGAAAAAGAGATGGATGGATTGTGTGAAGAATGACGTGATTGAAATAAGTGGATAATTGGATGACGAATGACAGGGATGAGAGGAAGAAGAAGATATTGCACCGATCCCAGATCACCTGGGAATAGGGAACATACCAAAATTAATACGTAGATACTACTGAATAGATACTGAAAACACACAAGTCTTCTTAACATCAATGTTGTTTCAGGATTGAAATCAGACCACCAACCCTTAAATTGTTGGTCGATTCACTACAAAATAGTAAAGTTTTCGAATTTCGGATCGGTTTCGAATGTTCTGTCTCGTTACTAGCTCAGTATCTTTATTCACTGGTACTATTGCAGAGAATTGCTTCTATGTTTTGATATGTTTGATTATTTGCCATATTTCTGTTGTCACGAATAAGTAACAGACTCTTGTGCCCTATCATGAAATCATGATAAGCAATCTACTCGACTTGTCACTTCTTGACTAAGAAACAACTCCGTTAGGATATTAGTTATACTGTGAAAATGGACAACATTTCAAAATTGCTAAGCTCTGAAACAAAAAATACCAATTCTTTGTTTACTTTTCCGCTGCTCGAATATATATTTATTCATTTTTTATATTGCTTATTTACTGAGAAAAAATTAAAAACTAAAAAACGTAAGATGACGTCATCGGACGGCAGAATGTAAAATATTTCTTTGCTTAGCACATTATAGTTTTAAATTTACGTAATGCCAAACTCATGACATGTAACTGTCAAAAAAAAAGACAACTTGTCAACGTTGAATGTATGAATGACGTTGACAATGTTGACACTAGTATTATTTACCTTTGACAGTAGTACCTTTTTTTTATGAAAACAATGGTAAGCAAAGGAATATCGCTGTATTCAGCCGTCCGATGACGTCATTTGGCGCTTACGTCTATTTAGAATAAAAAGAATTTCAATAATTATTTTATGCATGAAAATGGACAAATTTTGAAAAAAGAAAAAATATGGGTCTGTTCATTTTATGTCTACTTTCATATAAAAAAACAATATGGACATGTTAAAAATATGAAATGTTGTCCATTGGCGGTCTAACAATTTACCTTTGGAATAGGCGTTGACTGTTAAATGAGCAGTTGGTAAAACTTTTTGTTGGTGGTTGATATAAGGCCAGATTATAGGAAACTCAAAACGATTTTTTTTTCCGATTTGTGCCAATTTCTCACATATCTATGTACAGAAAAAGTGGGTAGTTCAAGTCCCAAAGGACTGAACCTCTTTACCCATTACTTATGAGGCTCAAGGGAAATCGCCCTTACGCGTGCAGCATGCGAATGCGCATGCGTCGCCTGTCACTCACCAGGTGAGAGCCTGGCACGCGATTAAACTCGCGAATCGCGATAAACTTAGGCCTAGATAAGATATTGAACAGGACCGGCTCTAGTCACTCTTTCCATATGAGGGACTTGTTTATATTGAATACATCGAGGCTGTCCAACTGTCAATGGAAGTGGGCACAAATTGAATAAGAATAAGAATAAGAAATAATTTATTGACCACAACACATTACATACAAATCTGAATAAGGACAAAACATTATGAAGTTGCGGCCAACAAGGTTCAGCCCCAGCATGTGCTACAACAACTGCTAAGCAGCCACTGCAGCGCTGATTTTCAGGCTGTACCTTCGAGCGACGACTCATAATAAAACATTGCAGGCTAGGATATGTAGATATCAGTGTATTTAATGGTAAAACTGTTTACCTACTGAAGAACTGGTCAGTTTTTGTTCCACGGTCAAGTTAACCAATTTGTAATTAACTTACTCCCCAAAACTGATCATGGTCTAAGCGTGCCCCGGGCTCCAAAGCTGATGGTTAAGATAAGATGATGGTCAAGTCAAACAACTGCATGGGAGCTGGAAGCAGCCACTGTTGCGAATGGCGGTGGATAGGCTTAATGGCCTATCCACCGCCATTTGTCTAATGATCAAATATAACTGTCCCAATGGCAAGACCTTCAAATATAGCCTGAGGGTGCCCTTTTACACCAAAGGTCTTGAGTTGAATTTCCAATCTCGCCAACCATTCGTGTGTTACTTTTGTTTGTTCTGATAGCCTTAGCTACTTTTTTTTATGCTAGAGGTGGACAAACGATCAAGCGAGTCACCTGATGGAGAGTAATCGAAGCCGCCCATAACCATCCGCTTGAACAAATTTGAATGAACACCTTTGGGGTTAGGTCTGATGTGTCTGCTATTTTCTGATATTTCATGTTTTTTTTAATGTGATTCGTGGCAGACGAGCAGACGGATTGCCTGATGGTAAGCGATTGCCGCCGTCCATAGACACCCGTGACACCAGTATTATAATATCTGTGCCAGTGCACTGCCAACCTCTAAGCCCCTTTTCCCCCGGATTGGGCCTTCGGTCCCCTCACTTACGCAGCGAAACACTGAACAGTGCTGCTTCACGTCGGTTTTCTGTGAGGCCGTGGTATCACTTCGGTTTTCTAGTGCGATATTTTGATAAATCTCAATTATGTGGATTTCCATCCAGAAACATGCTGGTTCTAATACATAATGCGCCCGCGCAACATGTCATCAGATAAGTGTAATGAGCGCATCCTCGCACCGCGGAACCGCGAGGAAACGCCGCCTATTATATGTGATGTGTGTCGTTCGTAATATTGTGTATTTTTATGTCACGGTGAAAACTCAGGCGCAGCATATAAATAGTACAATACACCTTGTACAACCAATTGTTGGACCGTGTAATTCAAAGCGTTAACTATGAATGTTAATATTTAGTAATCGTCTATCGTATTTATGACCATATCGTGGGAGAGCTACGCTTCGGCATTTATACGCCGGCTCGACAGCTCGGCTCACAGAAAACCGGCGTGAAGCAGCATTGTGTTGTGTTTCGCTGCGTGAGTGAGGGTACCGGAGGTCCAATCCGGGGCAAAGGGGGGTTTAAAGGTCCGCTGAGCATATGTGACTCCACTGGTGTAGCAGGTGTCCAAGGGCGGCGGCAATCGCTTACCATCAGGTCATCCATCTGATGGTCTGTCACCTATTACAAATAAAAAAAAACCATACGATGATATTTGCTTTTGATATTTTTGATCCGCATATCGATCAAACCTGAGGGCCTAATTTAAAGCAGACGTCGTGACCGAATTAGAAGATTCCCTCTCTTTCACATGCGCTGTGTTTCCTTTGTTTGGATGCGACGGGTATATTCTCGTTCGTTACAGGACGGCTTCAAATTAATCCACCTCTGGTGTATATAGGCTTGCCAGACCGCCGGGAAATCCGGGATTGTTCCGGAATCTTACCTCTTGTCCCGTGTCCAGTAATTAGCGCTTATTGTCCCGGATTCTGAATACGTATTATTTTTTAAGAAAATAACTGTCTGTCTGACTCTTTTATGTTTAATTTTTTTTATGGTAGTATCTTATTATTACTGTTTTTTTCTTCAGTTTATTACTATTTAAGTTGTTATTTAGTTTTCATTGTCCACCAAGTTTAAATTTGCCCAAATCTATAATAGTTTAACGTGTGATTTACTACCACAGCGCTTCAAATTAGGCCACCTGATCCATGGTCGATGGTAATTCAGTGTTTAAGTGCGCCTACTTAACGGGAGGTCGCAGGTTCAAATCTGAATTTATGAATAGTAGCCTATGTGTTATTCTGATATGTAAGCTATATAGTAGTGTCAGTTCAAACAAAATGCAATTATGTAATAGTTTTTGCTTGAAAGAGCAACAAAGATACTTAATACAGCCTCACATTTTTTGCTTTTATAACATTAGTAGGATATTTAGCAATGTTTTCTTCATTAACGAAGACCATATAATCTCTGCACATTACTAATTAGTATAAATTATCCCATTAAAGAGAAAACCACGTTGCTGGACTACCGTAAGGTACTGTTAGAATCTGTCCATTATTAATAGTTTTCTTACTTATTTGAAAATTATAATTGGAGTATCGGCGGTGTTCCGTGGAAAGTATTCGTCCCCATTGCGAGTTACTTCGTAATTAAAAGAAAACCAGAAAGAAAATAGCTGGTTTGTGGAAAGAAAGCAAGATACTTTTTGCGTGGCTGGGAAAATAATCTACATTTTGTATCAGATCTTTTGATGATAAATTGAATTTTTTGTGTTATTTTTCGACTGTGCGTTCACAAAACACGGTCAAGCTTCACTAGATTTTTATTGGAGGTACTATATTTATTGTTATGGTTAGAATACTTCGGTCTCCACGCAAGGTCAATGGATGGATAGTGGGTCATATTTTAAGCGACGGTTGGACTTCCTGTGACAATAAAAAAAAATGACCTGAGGGCATATTCTCGTGGACTGATATAGGAAATCTCTAAATTCGAGTTGAATCGAGTGCTTAAGAATTGCCCCTATGGAGTTCAATAGGGTATTCGACTAAGCTCGAGATTTTACAAATATATAAATATTTTATCAAAATAATAGGTTAACATGTGCCAATAGCAAAACTTCTCAATTAAAAACATAACGCCTAACCGGTTTTATGGTAATTTAAAGATTCATGGGCAAGTCCATTTTAAAAGTATGAAATTATTTAAAAAATATTATACCATTAAATAAACTCATATAATTTTCACCTCAGGTAGTTTAAATGAGAATCAAGTTTCAACGATGTTTCTATAATTGAGAAGTATTTTACTTACAAATTACTTTAAATTATTTACGATTATTATTAAGTACTTACGATTACAAAAAATACCGTTTGAAATGAAACGACTGCCATCCGACCTTCGGAACCTTGTAACAGGGGAACCAGATTAATGTGGATACGCACATAGATTAGAAAAATCCAGGAGCCCAATTCTCGGGCTCGTGACATTTATTATCATACGATATATATGACTAAAAGGTGATATCCGCCATGTTTTTAAAATATCACGAGCACGAAAATTGGGCTCCAGAGCTGTATGCTCGTGCTCGAATCATAACCTCCCGTATGGAAGGTTCTGAACCGCTGAGCAACCATCGCTCATATACATGCAGCTTTAATCTGCTAGGAATATAGTGGAAAGCGAGCTAGCGGGTCAACTGTGGGTCGGGTGTTAACTGACCATAAACTTAGTTCTTGTCAGTTGCCGTGGCGAATTAAATCGAATTTGTTATGGTCGGCTACGCACAAATATTGCCTTTGATATCAAGCTACCATTGGCTACGGTTTCGTAGGAAGTAGGAAGACTGTAAGTGTGTTTGCTACAGTCTACAAAAAATCTAAGTGGTACCATTAGGTATGTACGTACTAGCACTGGTGTAAATAAAGACAAGGCTCGATATGGTACTTTTCCTTAAAAGTACGATGTTGAGTCTTGTCTTTAGAGTAGACCCTTGTCAACTCTGAGGTAGAAATTGGGCTGGAGAAGTCACCCAATCTCTAATAGTTCTATCCTGTTTAGGTGATATGCTTAGAGAAACATTCAGATTTTAAAAAATTATAAAAGTTTGGGAATGGTGGGAGAAGAGTAATTTATATATACTGAGATAGAGGCATCAGTCGCCTGTCCAGTGCTAGCGCCATCTAGAGGAAACCGACTAAATCTCAACGGCTATGTAGAATGTCAGTCAGGGAGACTATTTAATTAAACATCAGAAATCATTTTATTTGCAATATAACGAAATTTCCTATACCTTCTAGACCTCTGGTTAATTGCCCGTACTGTTGTAAAATTGAAAATTTAAAAAACCCTCGACGGCGGCCATCTTGGATTTGAAATTTGTCCCGGGATCAAATACTTTATACTATTAACAGTTATTTTCGTTTACGAGCATTAACATCAGACTTACGAACTTATTCATAAACGCTTTATGATACCATGTTAATTAAAAAATAGATCTATTTATTCGTTCAAATTTCAAGATACGTACGTTAGATAGAAAGGAACAAACTGTAAGTACACATGGTGGTATCGAACGTTTATGGATAAGCCCTTTCATGATTAAAATGCGTTAAATATTTAACTCTAAAATAAAAAAAATATTTATTTTAATCCCTAGATCATAGTCAGAATCCCGGGGCATGTCCATATTAACATCTTTGTTTGCGGTCAATGAACCCAAATAGCTCTACCTACTCCGATCATTGTTTATTATACATATTTTGCCTTATTTAAATTCATGAATGACTTATAAATATTAAATTCAAAATGTTTTGTTACAATAGTAGGTCACTTAAGTAGAAATATTTCGAGGAAAGTCTGGCTACGCTGGTGACATTCGATGATAATTTTAATCTGTTTTTCATTGGTTCCCACTTTTGCCGATTGCTAAATGGTCGTGATCGGTCTATACAAACTTTTCTACCAGATCCCTTACTGCCGATAACATATTTTTTTCCTTTCGGACATGTAGAAGTAGGGCTTAAGATGATGAGGATGATCAGTTTAAAGGAACTAGCAGTTATGTAAAACAGCTGCTTACGCAATGCATCTGCATTCGATATCGTACTCAATGCGCCGACCTTCCAGCTCGTTCCGGGCCGCGATGCCGGTGTCGCTTTACACGCGATATTAAAATATATGATACGTATCGGGTATTAAGATTATGTAGAGTAGATTGAATTCCCTGCTAAGCGGACAGACGCAGAAGCGAAATCGATGAAATCTTAATTACCTCTTTTTTGAACTCTTCAAATATATCCAGACGACCCGTTTAGCGCAGTGGGTTGAGACGCAAGGATCGCGGGTTCAATTCCGCACCAACACAAATGTTTGTTGAGGTGTCTGAACATATTTGTGTTGGGTCTAGGTGTTTGTGGTACGGTACGTAGGTACGGTCAGCATCAAAAATAGCTTTACACAATAACATTTTTTACGTACCCCTTAGAGACTGACTATAATAGGTGGAACAGTTACTTTGATAGGGTACTAAAGTGTTATGCTACTTTTAATGCTGAGTGTACCTACGTTTCGTTCCTGGTTTCCATAGGACAGGGGAAAGCATTAGTTTGGGATTAGGATAATGTGTGTGATGTTGTCTCAATTTATTTATATGTACCTATATTATTATTTATATACCTACTTAGATATTATAAACCATTAGTGATCTCAGTGATCTTGGCGATGGTAGCTCAGGTCAGAAGATAAGAACTTGAACTTTTCAAAAAAACGGAAAATCGTTACTGCGAATATAAATAAAACACTTTTTCAGAGCAACTGTTTTTATTGACAAGTAAAACGAAGAAGTTTCGCGGTTCATGTAATTACTCTTACCCAATAAATGATTGGTTAGCATAAAAAATCTATTAACGCAGCAAGCGTGATCCGATCAATCGTGGATGATAATATCGTGAAACGGTAACGATTTAATGATCTGATCAAATTCGATTGCCCACATCATGAAATGCGACCATTTTATGAAACCATCTTGCATTTCCTGGGCCAAACTACATTATGACCACGACAGATATATACTTAGGGGCCGTCCATTAATCACGTGATCTTTTTTTTTAGCAAATTTATGCCCCCCCTCCCCCTTGGTGATATTTAGTGAGGTTTAAACCCTTAATCGGACAGTGGTAAAATAGTTCCCACCAGATTTTGAACTTTATGTGTCATGGCATAAGAGCGAAAACCAATGAAATTTTTCACTGACTCATATCCGATTAAGGGTTAAGGCTGACCTTTTGAAATTTTCAAAAAATTACCTATTCAGTTATAAACTATAATTTTATTTTATTCTGAAATTAAGGACCATGATAAAAATGTCTAGACTAGGTTGCAAGTTCTTTTTCTCTTACTACACCCCCCCCCCCCCCCTCGTGTTATTTTGGCGACTTCTATCCACCCCCTTTCAACCCTCACGTGATTAATGGACAACCCCTTATATGGATTTGTAAATTTATAGATGACTCCCCTACGGTGAACTCCTTTGAGCTGAAAGCGTTGACGCGAATTTTATGGCACCAATGTTGCAATGAAGTAAAAAGAAGTTTCTAAAATGCTGTATCCATACTTGAGTTGTAGCCACATGCGCAGGAAACTCATATCCTCTCAAAAGCTGGCGCGATGGCGCCCGCGCATTCCTCGCCAGCGGATGAGGACCGTTGGTCCGATATGCGACGTAGCAGCATCTTGATCATTTTTTAGAAATTCACCTTAAAAAAATCTGCGAAAAAAACCGCCTTCAAAAACCACGAACTAAAAAGTGTAAACTAATATTTTTATCACTTTATACACTTCAAATAACATTTTGGAACAGTACACTCGAGAAAAGGTTTTACCGAAGTCGGCGCCCAATACTATGTTGTAATTTAATATAAAATTCAATTATTCAACAAAGATTTTTTTCAAGCTTTTATTGTCTCAATTTTTGACACAATTAATACATTCAGGCGTTAATACTGGTGCAGTTTTGAAAGAAGATACAAAAACATTACGTGTTCCTATACAATTTGTGAGTTCCCCTATATTTTTCCAGGATACCACCATCAGATCCTGATATCCTGATCATGGTACCAATCCGGGACTATCTACTTTCCAACTAAAAAATAATCATCTAAAACGGTTCATAAATAGCAGAGTAATCGGTGAACAAACATAAAAAAATATATACATGACAAAATGAGAACCTCCTTTTTTTGAAGTCGGTTAAAAATTATGTGCAACTGTACAGTAGTACTTCTTAAAAAAAGTTTAGGGTTCTTCACGATGTTTTCTCTCACAGCCGAAGTAATGATACACACCCAGACCCACTCGAGTGTATGTACCTACTTGTGAAATGACTCGAGTGGAAAAAGTTTACTACTTACCCCATCACTAGTCGTTGGAAACTTCGCGCTCACGATATAATAGAACTCTTATTAAACATACTCTTGTTGGGATTGGCATTTAAATTAAAATTCACGCGGTTTTGTTCCGTTTGCTTCCCGTAATGTTTCCGTTCGATGAAAATTTTCCCTACAAAGAATGTATGTACATTCTTTGTAAGGAAATTTTTCATCGAACTAGGCTTGGGCAAAAGATATCGATTTATCAAAATATCGATATTTTTTCAGAAAAATATCGATATGAATTAGCATTAGTTTTTCCCGCGATGTATCAATTTTCGATATTTATTTTTAGATATCAAAATTGATATATTTTCAAAGTTCTGCTGTCTGCTCGAGCGTCACATCATGTTTTTGATCAATCCGATTTCTTTTATAAATAATTGCAAATTGGGCAAAAAATATGAATATATCGAGATATCGATGTTTCTTGGGCGATATATGTGTATCGATATATTTGAAAAATATCGATATGTTTTTCCATTTGCCAATCCCTACATCGAACGACTAGGAAAGTAGACTTCGGCAAAAGTTTCATGATACGGATATTCTTTATTGGACTAAAATGTAATCAAGAGGCTAATATTTAGTCACGTGTAGGCTAAACCTGTTATTATGTGGCTAAACTATAATGTCTCTTAAAATTAAGTCACTACAAAGAAAAAACATATAGTCGCTTTCGCAGTTTGTCCCTCTTTTTGTAGGTATCCTTGATCTTTAAAACTATGCAACTGATTTAATTTCGATTCTTTAATAGATGCTCATACATAATATAGCATAATATAGCACCCGTGCGAAGCGGGGGCAGATCTAGTTAAACAATATAATTTAAATAGTGTTTTTAGATTTCCGCGTTGCATTATAACTATAATTAACTATGGCGGGGATTAACACGAAATTTATCATGGGATACAAGATATATGAGATACAAGCAAAATATGTGAGTACCCATAATATTGTATCTCATAATACATTTCGTGTTAATCCCTATCTAAATTAATTATACTTAATATTTTTTTTATGTGATAGTTGGCCGACGAGCAAACGAATCACCTGATGGTAAGCTATTGCAGCCGTCCATAGACACTCGCAACACCAGTGGAGTCACTTTAAACCCATCTTTCCCCCGGATTGGTAACCCGGCACCCTCTCTCACACAGCGAAACACAGCACAGTGCTGGGTCACGCCGGTTTTCTGTGAGGTCGTGGTATCACGCTGGTCGAGCTGGCCCATTCTTGCCGAAGCGTGGCTCTCCCACGATTAAGTTTGTGCCAAAGAAGGTGATGGTTGTATATTTCAAAGTTTAACAACTTTAATTTGACACACGCGGACATGTGTTACAGTAATCTTAGCAGATAATCTGCACTGCGTATACGCATGGTACGCGCCGTTATACTGAGCTATAATAACGGCAATCAGTCTGACAGTAGGCCAGGCGTTGATAGGCGCTGCGGGGTGTTGCGCTTTTGTGCATTTAGCACCATTAGTACCAACAACTGTTTTTTTTTTTATTGTGTGATAAGTGACAGATGAGCAGATGAATCGCCTGATGGTAAGCGATTGCCGCCGCCAATGGACGCCCGCGACACCATTGGAGTCACAAGTGCGCTGCCAACCTTTGCACCCCCTTTCCCCCCCCGGATTGGGCCTCAGATATCCTCACTCACGCAGCGAAACGCACAGTGCTGCTTCACGCCGGTTTTCTGTGAGGCCGTGGTATCACTCTTGTAGAGCCGGCCGATTCTAGCCGAAGTGTGGCTCCCCTACGGTTAAAAATGGTTTTGATTGTGATTTGACTTCGAGTGTCATCGTAACCTCGGTGTGTCGTACCTTGTGGTATCCAAAGCCAGCAATACGGGGCATAAATTAAATAGACACAGAAGATCGGCTCTAGCTGACATTGATATACGGAAGAGTTCGTTGATCTGCGTCGGTCTCAGTGTCATGCTGAACCACGCCGACTGTTTAGTACGCGATTCAGGCCGTAGCCGGCATTCTGTGGCTATGTATGTTGCGCACGGCGTGTAAGCTCTGACTCTATATTTACGAGTTAGAATCCCATATTAAAATGTACTCTGCGGAATCATCTTTGAAACTCCTTTCCCAAAATTCCTATGCGCCAAGACTATTTTGCATTCTTCACTTTTTTTTAGATAGATAGATAGATATTCTTTATTGCACAAAAATAAAATACAAGCATGATACAACAGCAACAGACAGTACAATAAGGCGGTCTTATCGCTTGTAGCGATTTCTTCCAGACAACCTTTGGGTAGAGGAAAGAAATATCGTATTCGTAATAATAAGGGAAGGCAGTGCAAAGTAGTTTAACAAATGAAATTGAGAATGGCAGAATTATACATTATTTTATATATTAATATTATTACATTACATAAATAATAATACACAATACATACATACCCAATAATAATGTATACATAGATAATTTATAACAAAAATTCAATAAAAATATTTCTTATAGATAGGTATAAATGACCAGAGAGCAGACCACATAAAAAAGGAAGAAGAGACAAGGAAAAAACAGTGTACCTATACAAAAATCTTTATTTGTAGCAATACACAATTTACATAAAATGTATGAAACCCTGGCTGCCAAACTAGTATAAACTGTGTTGTGGAAGCCAGTGTCTTCCCAAAACGATTGACAATTTGATTAGTACAACGTAATAATAATACATAGTTATATCCATATTTATACAATGACAGGAAAGTACCAAAAATTAGTAATAATCTTAGAGAAAAAAAAAATCATTTCATCACTTTATGTTCATGCGATTGAGTGAGAGTGACTTTTAAGAATGTGGTTAAATTATTGTATTGCCAAGTGCTTCATTTTCAAAGGGTTATTTCTGTGTTTCAGAATGGGTTGAACGCGCTGCACCTAGCCGCCAAAGATGGCCACATCTCCGTCGTGGAGGAACTGCTCAAGCGGGGCGCCACTGTCGACGCAGCCACCAAAAAAGGTAAACTATCATCATTATTTCTAGTGATGTCGTTGGTTTTCTGGCACTACATTTTATTCATCTTATGCAGGTAGATACTACTTCTTACTTCACCTGAGGGCATACAACCAGGGTCATTTTAATTAGTACTTTTTTCCTTAAAAGTAAAAGAATCAGCCTATAAACTGTCCCACTGCAGGGCAAAGGCCTCCATCATAGAAATCAAGTTATCGCTACTATGATGGGATTAGGCTTAATCGCCACGGTTGCCAAATGCGGATTGGTGATCACAAACCCGAACTATGTTCGAAAAAATCGAAACATACTTTTCGCTCGACCCGGGCATTGAACCCAGGACCCCGAGATCACGGCCCGGCACTTAACCCACTAGACCATCAGGGCGTTTTTCCTTATTATGGCATAAATAGTTCAGCGGTTTTTGTTAGATGAAGCTTGTGAAAAACAGATGTAACTTAGAAGCAATCTAGCAAATGTTTCGGCGTTGTTCTCGTATAGATGTCACTATGCATTTATACATCGCGCATTGTTTCCGAAACAATAACCTCAAGCCGCCTGTCAACATTAGAAGATATTGGGAATTTTGTTATATAGCAAATTTTTTTTTTCTAATATTATTATTTCACAGTCTCTCTGACTGATTCTCGAAGATGGTCGTGCTACATAGTCGTTGAGTATTCTTCATTTTTTTACGTCATAGGTAACTTTTTCCTCTAGATGGCGCTAGCACTGGCTAGCCGACTGATGCCCCTATCTCCAGTATTGCTCCAGTATAGTATTGAAAGTGCTCCAGTATAGTACTCTATGCCACTACCTTCTTCAAAAAGTAATCCTTCTCTTTACAGGAAACACAGCACTACACATAGCATGCCTAGCAGGACAGGAATCAGTTGCGCGTGCGCTTCTGTCCGCCGGGGCGAAACCCGACGCGCAGTCCGCGGCCGGGTTCACCCCGCTGTACATGGCAGCGCAAGAGAACCATGCTGGCTGCGTCAAGATGTTGCTGGCTGCAGGGGCTAGCCAGACCCTCGCCACTGAGGTAATACACCACTAGATTTAACATACATTGCCCTTAGCCTATATCTATTCATGGGTGTAGCGTGGACTGTTCAAGGTTCACGCCGTATATGGCGGAGCAATACATTTAGCATGCTTTCTGCCTAGAAGCAAAGCGTGGTCTATTCGGGCCACACAGCTGTACTGCATGTCAGTACAGGAGAACCATGCTGGCTTCGTCAAGATTTTGCTAGGTGCAGGAGCTAGTCATAAACTCGCCACTGATCTTACACAGCATGCCTGCCAGGCCAGGAGTCAGTTTTGCGCGTACTACTAACAACTGAAGTGAATGTCGAGGCGCAGTTCGTCCCCGGGCTCACGCGAGAGATTTTATCAATATATTACCTAACTGTGGTAACCAATCACCAACTCTCCTCTCTCACTCCAATACGCGTCTGCTCCAGCGATTGTCATTTTTACGGCAGACATGGCCAGTTTAATAAATAATATCCTCCAACCGATTACGGCTACGTTGCTAATCTCAACGATCAGACACTTACGCAGGATATATTATAGTGTGTGCGCAAACACAAGGGCACTCTCTATTCCCTTACCCTCATATTCCAATGGGACATTACTGTGACACGACCGGAGAGGGATTAAGCGCAGCACCAAGACCGCCAACTTCCAGACTCCGGGCTGCCACTAAGAATTTCTGACCGAAAACTTAGGTAAACATTTTTTTTACCAGTTTACAGCTACTCAGAGTGCAAATTCGTTGGGCTTAAGACTTTTGGCCTTTGACGTATGTACATCATGAACCTCCCCATAGTCTATCGAGCGACTTTGAATTTATGAACTGGCCTCCTTAACTGTGCCAAATCACAGTGTGATGATATCGATACCTACCATTTAATATTAATTCATTCTCTTTCCAGGATGGCTTCACACCCCTAGCCGTAGCGATGCAACAAGGACACGACAGAGTGGTGGCGGAGCTGCTGGAGTCCGACACACGAGGCAAGGTTCGGTTGCCGGCGCTGCACATAGCTGCGAAGAAAAACGACGTGAAAGCTGCCACTTTACTTTTAGAAGTGAGTATTGTTTTTATAGTGCCACAGTATATTGGCGGATTTTCGCGTGTGAAAAATCCGGTAGATGGAGTTCTATTGGACTGAGGTCCAAAACAATGTGATTGGTTATTTTTAAAAGTGATCTGTTAAAATGTCAATTTGACAAACTAAACAACCAATGCGGTTGATGTTGGACCTCAGTCCTCAGTTTTCACTTGCGAAAACCCTCATTACAACGGACGTGATGTCAAGACATCACCTCCGCTGGCACTGCTATACTGGCCCGCTATTATTTTAGAAACTATTGAGGATAGGTACTGAGATTAAGTCAGTCAGGTAAATTTGCCTGAATCTTAGTACCTACCTTATCGAAGACCTGGACATTGACTTATAATAATTCACGATGACCGCCGGAAGTTGGGTAGAAAAGTTGTTTAAGTCAGCGGGGTGGGGTATCCCTGCTGACGTGGTGACCTTCGAAACCCGTAAGGGTTACACGGGAAACAAATCTACTGGATAATGGTTGCACGTTTAGAATGATTTCTGAAACGTCACCAAGCAAATGTAGAAACGGCGAATTACTGGGTTAAAAATATGTATTTTACATTTTCAGAACGAGCACAACCCAGACGCATGTTCCAAGTCAGGCTTTACCCCCCTCCACATAGCGGCACACTACGGCAACGTAGGAGTTGCCAAGGCTCTGCTGGCGGCAGGCGCGGACTCGGGCAGAGCTGCCAAACACAACATCACGCCTCTACACGTCGCTAGCAAGTGGGGACAGCTGGCTATGGTCGACTTACTGGTGGAGAATGGTAAGTGGAGCCAAAGTGATCATCTCAGTGTGTCATTCCCGTTTGTATCCAAAGTCGTCGCTTCGGAGCCCGGGATAAGTTTGGCCAAGGCGCTACTGGCGGCAGGCGCGTACTCAGACGGAACTGCAAAACACAACATCACACCTTTACAGGTCGCTAGCAAGTGGTGACAGCTGGCTATGGTCGACTTACTGGTGCAGGATGGTACGTAAAGACACAGAGCATGTCGAGATTCAGAACCTGTTGAGAGACATATTTCGTCATTAATAGGTCGGCTCGACCGGACTGATACCATGGTCTTACAGAAAACAGGTGTCAAGCAGCGCTGACTCTGTGTTTAGCTGAGTGAGTAAGGGTACCAGAGGCCCAATCGAGGGTGGGAGTCAAAGGGTTGGCAGTGCACTTGTGACTTCATTGTGGCAGGTGTCCATGAGCTGTGGCAACCGGTTACCGTTTGCTCGTCTGCCAGACGGCAGACGCCTTCTACCACATAAAATAAAGAACGTAGGTAGTCCATGGTAGTAGGAACTATGACAACGTAAAGTTATAATACTTACTTACTACGCTGGCTCATCGATACCTAAATAGATCTTGACTCCGCGTTTCATCCATCGTGCGTGTCTTTAGGTCCTTAGCGACTTTGTTACTAGAGAGTGAGACCTGTATTACGGGTTCCTCTTGGAAACCTATTTCAGGCTCCAATCCTCACCCCGTGTGTACGCCTAAAATTATTGTAACCTATTGTGAGTGAAAAAAGGTAATATTTTTTTTTGTCCCTGCGCTTCTTGATATCCCGTGAAGACTTTGGCGACCATTTACTTGTATTAACGATATTCCAGGCGCCAACATAGCGGCAGTGACCCGCGACGGGCTCACCCCCCTGCACTGCGCGGCGCGCTCCGGCCACAGCAACGTAGTCTCCAGGCTGCTGCAGCATGGGGCGCCTATTACGAGCAAAACGAAGGTATGGACTTAGAAGGTTACATTTTCATAGGTTCCTTTAAAGGAAGGTGTCACACAAGTTATTCCCAGTTCGGCCGATGTCTTAGGAGAACGCGAGCATAACCACTGTAGGGGAGTGGCTTGCTCAGTACTTATACCACTCCGCGGGGGACGACGTTATTGGGTGTCCTGGTACGTCATACATCAGAGAAGGGCTAGCGCGGCGAGCGCAATTAGGGGTACGGTCCAGTCCCGTCTGTGGGGTTTCCGACTGTGATTTTGCTGAGATGGACAGCCCAGGGTTTTAGTGAAGGTTAGAGTCCTACACAACATCTTGTTCCCTACATGTGACAAGAAGGCCATGAAGGTTTCCCCTAGGAACAAAGGAGGTGTCGCACTGGCGAGTAGGTTGCGTACACGTGGCGTGTTAGCTTTGTGGCCGCTCCGCTATGATAACGCTCGCAATCCGCCAGTGTGGCACCTCCCTTACTTTTGATCGTTTCTTTGCCTTTCTTGAATAAGACATATAATCGCTTGTTGTTGACAAATGGAAAATTAAATGGCCGAATGAAATTTTATTGTATGATCGAGGGCCAAAATAGTTCAAATGCTCGTCGCCGAGTGGTCATTGTGACCATTTTTGATCTATTGTGACGATTTAAATGTTACATTATTGTTTAAGTTATTCGTCCTATTTATTTATTTAAAAACTTTACTGCACATAACGATACAATAGGCGAATTTAATGCCCAGAGGCATTCTCTACCAGTCAACCTTTGGGTCATGTAGAAGTAATGGTGCGGCGAAAAGAGTTAGAGTTAGAGTCCTATGAATTTCTCAATAATGTGACTCCTGTGTATATTTTTTATAAGCTAGCCACACCGGTTTTATTTTTCATTAATCCAGATACATATCACATAAGGCAATAGATTCGTTTCTATAATGTAATGGAAATAAGGGTTTTTTTCCTTGTGTCATTTCAGAACGGATTGACCCCTCTACACATGTCCGTGCAAGGCGAACACGTGGAGACGGCCAAGGTTCTCCTCACGGAGGGCGCTCCCATCGACGACGTCACAGTCGACTACCTCACAGCGCTACACGTCGCCGCCCACTGTGGGCATGTCAAGGTAAATACGACTCTAAAAACATTGTAATAAAGATCACTTAATAAACACGTAGAAGCGGCCAAGGTTCTCCTCACAGAGGGCGCTCCCATCGACGACGTCACCGTCGACTAACTCACAGCTCTACACGTCGCCGCCCACTGTGCCACTGAATTCGACTCTAAATACATTGAAATAAAGGTCACTTAATATTATTATTATTATTAATAAACACGAGGAGACGCCAAGGTTCTCCTCACAGAGGGCGCTCTCATCGACGACCTCACCTCATGTCAAGGTAAATTCTACTAAATGTATTAAAATAGAGGTCAAATACAAGGAAACGGCCAAAGTTCTCCACACAGAGGGCGCTTCCATCGACGAAGTCACCGTCGACTACCCCACAGTACTACACGTCGCCGCCCACTGTGGGCATGTCAAGGTAAATTCGTCTCTATGTGCATTGAACGTGCTGTACTCTTATACCTGTGTCATTCCAACTTTTTCACTATGTTTTACGCAAATAAATTTCATTCATTCATTGAAATAAAGGTCACATAATAAACAGGCGGAGACGGCCAAGGTTCTCCTCACAGAGGGCGCTTCCATCGACGACGTCACCGTCGACTGCCTTACAGCCGTCAACCTTTTTGGTTCTTCGAGCCACATATAAAGCTCTTCAGAAGATCTTCAGAACTTATTGTTCCTAGATGAAGGTTTTTTTATGTGATAGGTAGCAGATGAGCAGACGGATCGCCTGATGGTAAGCGATTGCCGCCGCCCATCCTTTAAACCCCCCATCCCCCGAATTGGGCCTCCGGTACCCTCACTCACGCAGCGAAACACAGCACAGTGCTGCTTCACGCCGGTTTTCAATGCACTTCGATCGAGCCGGCCCATTCATGCCGAAGCGTGGCTCTTCCACGATCTAGCGTGACTCTCACACGGTCTAAAGGTTATCTATAACTATGTATTTATTTACAGGTAGCGAAACTCCTACTAGATCGAAATGCAGACGCGAACGCTCGAGCGCTGAACGGCTTCACGCCTCTACACATCGCCTGCAAGAAGAACAGGCTCAAAGTTGTAGAACTGCTCCTCAAATATGGTGCAAGTGAGTATCTCACCTTGTTATTAATAGCCATCATCATCATCATTATTTCAGCCAATAAACGTCCACTGCTGGACATAGGCCTCCCCCAATGATCACCACACAGATCGGTCCTGTGCCGCCCGCATCCAAGTGATTCCCGCGACCTTCACCAGATCGTCGGTCACCTTGTGGGGGGCAGGCCACGGCCTCGCCTAAACATGGACTCCACTCAAGGACCTTTCTGCTTACTTTATTAATAGTATCGTCATCAACATCAGTCTGGAACTCCTCGCTACTGAATATTAGTACAGTATAAGTAAAATACTGTTAACTATCTGTTAACTGTTAATACTGTTAGGCTGAAGTAAAACCCAGCATTGTGGACAAACCTCAGCGGTTTATACAATGCCATTAATTTGATTGTTTGTAAAAGTCTTTTCATTTCATTACTCTGTGATAAGTGACATACGAGCAGACGGATCGTCAGGTGATCCGGTTAGCGACTGCATAGATACCCGTAACTTCAGTTGAGTCACAACTGCGATGCCAACCTTTTAACTGCCTTTCCCCTGATTGAACCTTCAGCACCTTCGGTCGTTCGACAAAACACAGCGTAGGCGCTTTTCACGCCGATTTTCTGCAAGGCTGTGGTATCACTCTGACCGAGTCCGCCCATTCTAGTTGAAGTATGGCTCCCTCACGGTAAAAAGGTGTATGACATGGTCATGGGCTTCGCGACGGTGGGGCAAGCAGCCCACCCTGGCTCCGACCTGTAATCCTATTCAAATTTAATTATCTAGGTACTAATAAAAAATACTTTAAAGTCCACACTCGAGATCAGTCCGACATAGAAAAATTTGGATCAAAGCCAAAAGCGCGCTATGTTACTATTATTTTAGGCTGCTGCCCCGCCCCTAAGTCCTTAGCTGCCCAACCCTGAGCCCGTGACGCCCCCCCCCCCCCCCCCTCTAAATCTAAGCGCATGGCTGGCTACGCATATGGAATGAATGAATGAGTTTACTGCACACAAAGCTGGTTTGATTTGACCGTAGGAGAGTCACGCTTCGGCATGAATGGGCGGGCCCGACCGGGGTGATACCACAGCCTCTCAGAAAACCGGCTAGCAGCAGCACTGTGCAGTGTTTCGCTGCGTGAGTGAGGGTACCGGAGGCCCAATCCAAGGGGGGTCTAAAGGTTCGCAGCGCTCTTGTTACTCCATTGGTGTCGCGGGTCTCTATGGGCGGCGGAATCGCTTACCATCTGGCGATCGGTCTGCTCATCTGCCGCCTATCACATAAGAAGGTATAAAAATTGTATGGAAATGGTTTGATGATGAAATATTCATCATCATCATCAGCCTATCGCAGTCCACTGCTGGACGTAGGCCTCTCCAATTGTTCGCCACTGTGATCTATCCATGGCTTCTCGCATCCAGCTCTTGCCAGCCATCCTGCGCAGATCGTCCCCCCACCAAGCCAGAGGGCGCCCTACATTACGTTTGCCAAGACGCGGTCTCCACTCTTAGAACTCGTTTACCCCATCGAAATATTGTAATTATGAAACTCCCGAAATCAAGAATCATGGTCCAAGCTTACCCCGAGCTCTGGGAATCACACGCTAAGATGAGAAGAAGGTTTGATGATGAAATAATACTTCAATGTACAATACGGTATTTGACTATTTTGTTTTTATTTTTGTAATCAAAAGACCTCTCAATGATAGAAACATCGTTGAAAGAATTACTTGATTCTCATTTAAACTACCTGAGATATCACAACTTTAAAATCACATTATTTTGGGCAAACCCAAAACGCTCCATACAAATGGCTACGAAGATGTGACGTCACACGCTTGTATTTTGTATGCATTTCATTTTAATTTTATATGGTAGCTATATCAAATGTTTCGTTTATGTCAATGGTTCTTTTATAAAAGTTGGTGCAAATTGTATGGATTATTCAATGGTATAATTATTTTTTAATAGTTTCATACTTTTAAAATGGACTTGCCCACGAATCTTTGAATGACCATAAAACCGGCTAAATGTTATATTTTTAATTGAGAATTTTTGGTATTGGCACATGTCTACCTATATTTTGATAAAATATTTATATTTTGTAAAATCTCGAGCTTAGTCAAATACCCTATTTCACAGGTAAATCAGCAACCACAGAATCAGGTCTCACACCCCTCCACGTGGCATCTTTCATGGGCTGCATGAACATCGCGCTAGTCCTGGTGGGCGCGGGGGCGGAGGCCGACGCCGCCACCGCGCGCGGGGAGACGCCGCTCCACCTGGCGGCGCGGGCGCACCAGACCGACTTGGTGCGCGTGCTGCTCAGGAACAACGCCAAGGTACTGCATCAACGATGATCTATTGTAACAAGCTATAATTCAAATTCAAATTCAAATAATTCTTCATTTGCATAGGCTTGTACACAGCACTTACAAATCGTCATACATTTGAATGACTTAAAACTATTTATAAGTACTTATGTATAATTTACATGTTAATACATATATATGTTGATACATAAAATATACTAAAGAAATAAATAAACATAATGCGATTCTACCACCGGCTCGGAAAGTTGTTTCTGGTCGAGAAGATCCGGCAAGAAACTCGCCAGTTACTCTTTTTAATCGCCAACTTTTTTACAATGGTTTATTATCTTCATACCAAGTCATACAGTCTAATGCAACACAAAATAGAATGAAGCAAATTAAAAGCTAAATATGAGGTAAACCGAAGCGGACCAGTCCCCAAAGGTGGCACCTGTTCACAAGTATGACGTATGTGTCAGCCATCATTGCACTCAACCATATTAGAGGGAATGTAATGACCCGCCACATAACGCCACCACCTCAGAGACATTTGAGTGAGCATGACTACTTAGGTTCTCCTCATAGGTCACAAAGAGTAGTAGTTACTTAATCTAATACTAATAAACTGCAGGACGAGGTGTACAATAGTAGGTGGTTAGCATCTTGTCAATTATTGAATAATCAATATAAATCAATTTTATACGGTAATAAATGCTGCTAAGCCTAATTTATTAAAATTCAGTAATTATATAATATTAATGATTTTTGTTAATATATGAAAATGTTACAAGTGTGCAAGCATGGAGGTCATTATGTCCATGAATCCTTATCATTTAAGTAGTCTACAATTTTATAGTATCCTTTACTCATTAAACAGGCTTTCACGTGAGATTTAAATTTATGCGTTGGTAACTCAATAACATTTTGTGGCAACTTATTGTACATTTTAATACTTAGACCAACAAATGAATTATTAATTTTTTGAAGTTTCAGATTTGGAATCGCGAGCTTGTGTTTATTTCTAGTGTTAAAACCATGACAATCAGATTTTTTCGAAAAAATATCCATGTTCTTTCGCACGTACAAAATACAGTCTAAAATGTATTGAGAAGCTACGGTTAAGATGTTAATGCTCTTAAATAATTCTTTTAGCGAATCGCGAGGTCTAAGTTGTATATGGAGCGGATGGCCCTCTTCTGCAATACAAATATAGTCTGTATATCAGCAGCAGACCCCCACAACAAGAGACCATAAGACATTACACTATGAAAATAACTAAAATAAACCAATCTCGCGGTTTCAATATCGGTCAGATGTCTAATCTTCTTAACCGCATACGCGGCGGAACTAAGTCTTCCCGCCAAGGCTGCGACGTGGGGTCCCCATTGTAATTTGGCATCCATGGTAATGCCAAGGAAAACTGTTGAATCAATGACTTCAATACGTTCATTATTCATAGTGATGTTAGTATTGACCTGTCTTACATTGGGCATTGTGAATTTTACACATTTAGTTTTCTTAGCATTAAGAAGTAAGTTGTTAGTGGTAAACCAATGGAGAACTTGTGACAGAGTGTCATTTACATCGTCAAACGTACTTTTTCTTCGGTCAACATTAAAGATCAACGAAGTGTCATCAGCAAATAGCACTACCTCACAAAGGTCTTGTGTAAAGTAAGGAAGGTCATTTATATATATCAGGAAAAGCAGAGGCCCCAATATCGATCCTTGGGGCACTCCCATCAATAGAGGAGTGCCTGAAGAATATGTCCCATTAATGTTTACTTTCTGAATTCTATCAGACAAGTAAGAATTTATCAAACTTAGTGAAATCTTGGACACACCATAATGAGCTAATTTTAACAACAATGTTTGGTGCGTAACGCAATCAAATGCTTTCGATAGGTCACAAAATACTCCAACAGCATCCTGCTTGTTTTCCCATGCATCAAAAATATGCTTGATAAGTGCAACTCCTGCATCAGTTGTTGACTTACCTTTAGTGAACCCAAATTGTTTATTATGAAGCAGGTCGTTAACTTTAAAATGAGACAGCAACTGAACGAATATGACTTTTTCAAAAATCTTACTCAGTGCTGGTAATATAGAAATAGGCCTAAAGTTAGAAGGATTACTTTTATCACCTGATTTGAATAACGGTATGATTTTGCTATACTTCATTAAGTTAAGAAATTGGCCTTCGTCAACACATCTGTTGAATATCATTGACAAATGGGGTGCGATATGCAGTATTATATTTTTTTAAATGTCTACGGATATTCCCCAAAGATCTTCAGTTTTTTTTATATTTAGATCTTTAAAAGTTTTTACTATTATCTCAGGTGTTACATGGGTAAATCTGAAAGGTGTTTTACATTCGTCAACTTTTGCTTTTAGCAAGGAGACAGCAAGATGTAAACTTGAGTTTAATGTACTTGTCGTTGTCACTGGTATATTAGTGAAAAAAGACTCAAATGCATTTGCCACATCAGCATCAGAGTCAAGTTGTATGCCATTGATTTTTAGAGAGACCTTGTGTTCTTGTGTTTTGTTTTTACGTTATATGACATCAACTGCAGTGACGACCCGTTTGGAACAGCGGTAGTGAACGCTACCTTTGGTCCAAGGATTACGGGTTCTATCCCCGCACAGTACAAACATTTGTGTGCATGAACATGTTTGTTTGTGTTGGTCTGGGTGTTACCTATGTATTATAAGTATGTATTTACAAAAGAAAAAGTATTTTAAGTATATATTTGTAATCCCACTGTTGATTCTGATATCCGTAACACAGGTGCTTGAGCTACCTATCTCGGAGTTAGATCAATGTATGTGATGTTGTGTAATGTTAAAAAAAAGTTATTATGACGATCGACGTCAGCGTCTTCAGCGCTCCACGTAAACTTACGTCACCACTTAAAAATTTCATCTCGTGTTCAGGCGGGACTCGAACCCACATCTTCCACAATCCGGGTGATTGTACCGCCAATTAGACCACTGAACGCGTTACCAAGCCGACGAAATTTGCAAGTGCTTGATTCGACATGAGCTGTCGATAGTCTCATCAATATTGTAGGTATATTTACAATATCATGTGGAAATATTATTACAAATATTTGACCACCAGTTAAGATGAGACTGCTAAATCAATAGTAGATATTTTCATCATCAGCCTATCGCAGTCCACTGCTGGACGTAGGCCTCTCCAACTGTTCGGCACTGTGATCTATCCATGGCTTCTCGCATCCAGCTCTTGCCAGCCATCCTGCGCAGATTCTAAAAACTTATAACAGTTACGATGCTCAATTACAAAAGGATCGTCATATCTAAATGTAGGGGTATTTTGCGCCCACAATCTAATTCTCATATTAAGATGCAACTCCGAAACTTTACAATTAAAATAAACATCACTATCCTCCTTAGAAATATACTTCAAGCAACTTTTTCTTGATTTACAAGCCTGTAAATCAAACCTATCACAAAAAATCCTAAATTCACCATACTTAAGAGTACTACTAATAAAGTAGATATTTTTATAGCAATCTTTTGCAATTTATTCTTAAGTAAAAATTAAACACACTTAAAAATTTCATCTCGTGTTCGACAGCTCATGTCGAATCAAGCGCTTACAAATTTCGTCGGCTTGGTAAAGCGTTCAGTGGTCTAATTGGTAGGACATTCACCCGGATTGTGGAAGGTGTGGATTCGAGTTCCGCCTCAACACGAAATGAAATTTTTAAGTGTGTTATTTACTTAATACAAGCAGACTGACTAAATACTCTATCGGTATGCAGGTGGAGGCCCGTGCTCGTGAGGAGCAGACTCCCTTGCACGTGGCGGCGCGGCTGGGGCACGGCGACATCGCGGCGCTGCTGCTGCAGCACGGCGCCGACGTCGCCGCCGCCACCAAGGACAAGTACACGCCGCTGCACATCGCTGCTAAAGAAGGTACTTATCTACACTTCTCATCTCATCAGCAACCCACACTCGTCCACTGCTGGACATAGGTCTCCCCTAATGCACGCCACTGCTCCCGATTTTCGGCCACTCTCATCCAGCCCACACCAGCCAGCCTTTGAATGTCATCATCCCATCTTGTCGCAGGGCGTTCCACACTACGCTTATCTACACTTCTACATCGTCAGCCCATTTAAGTCCCCACTGCTAGGGCACGGGCCTCCCTCAATCACATGAGGGGTAATTGCCATACTCACCACGCTTGGCAGACGGGTTGGCGAGGGTTTTGATATAAATGCAGAGTTTTCCTTCTCTGGGTGCTGATGATCATGCCAGCAACTTTACCTTAGTCGCCTTTTACGACACCTCGGTAAGAGTGAGGGTGGCCTATTCTACTCTGCCAGCTACCACTTCTACACTAATATTATAAAGAGGAAATATTTGTATTTTTGTATGTTTGTAATGATGTCTCAAAAACTACTGGACCGATTGCAATAATTTTTACACCATTAGAAAGCTGCATTATTCAGAAGTAACATAGGCTATATTTTATCCCGGTACGGGAAGTAGTTCCCTCGGGACGCGGGTGAAACCGCGTGAAACAGCTAGTTACTAATAATCGGCTGAAAATCAGTGATTGGAAACTGAGCCTTGACCCACTGGCTGCTGCAGCAGACACACATTCAATTGTAACTACCTACATAATATAAGTTATTTTTTGTTTTTCTTACTCTAAAATTGTTACTGGATCGCTTTTATGTCTTATGTTGTGATCTGTGTATGTTATTGTAACCAATAAACGTTTTATTTATATATCAATCTATCTAATAGCAAAGGATCAAAATCCTGCGCATGTTCGCCGCAGCACCGATACTGTACAACGCTTCTAAACAAGCCATCATTTCAAAACCATTTGCTTTTTACTTTATAGGTGGCAGACAAGCAGACGGATCGCCTGATGGTAAGCGATTGCCACCGTCCATAGACACCCGCGACACCAGTGGAGTCACAAGTGCGCTGCCAATCTTTTTTATGATATATTTTTGGTTGGTTGGTTAAAGCTATGCTTATCACTCCAAAATGAGAAACGAAGTCATTGACCGCTCACCGAATTTTCAAGCTGTGGCTGTGAGCGGGGAGGGGCGATATCACCGATGCACATTTTCTAAAACATTCCTAAGATCGTTTCTGCGACTGAAAAATTATCAGTCACAGTATTTAATTTAAAATTCTAATTCTAAATGATAGGAATGTAAAATATATATTCCATGTAATTCGGAATGTTTTCTTTATGATTATGTAATTATGGGTGTAATTATCCTGAAATAAATGACAGTTTGTTTATTTATTTATAACTCTTCACGCTTACTCCAAAACCTCTCCCCACAGGCAAAGAAGAAGTGGCATCCATCCTCCTCGACAACAACGCGCCAATCGAAGCGGAGACCCGGAAAGGTTTCACGCCCCTGCACCTGGCCGCGAAGTACGGCGACATGGGCGTGGCGCGCCTCCTGCTGGCCAGGGGCGCGCAACCTGACGCGCCGGGCAAGAGCCATATAACGCCGCTGCACATGGCCACGTATTATGGACACCCGGATATCGCGCTTTTGCTGTTGGATAAAGGTAAAGTGATGGGTTTTTTAATAGGTAATAGGGATGTTGACAGTATTCATAAAATCGTATATAATTTTATAACATATTAAAATAAAATAAAACGATTGAGAAATATCTGATTGACAGACACTGACAATTCAATCAGTTTTTTTAATTCAGAAACAACTTATATTTCAACAAAAAAAAAAAAGTATCAAGCTCTACTAAGCATACTGACTTTTGTGATAATTAAAATTGTTAACATCCTTATTGAAATTGATTTAACTAAATCCGCAGTTATTATTCCATTTTGAATATAGTATATAATCAATGTTATTCCATATCTCAGTATTATTGAGAATTTTATTGGTATACTTCCAATACCAACCATTTTCTAGCTAATTTTGTGTAGATAGATAGACGTACACATATTTTATTTTATTTTTACATTTTCGCATTGTGTGATCGCAGCAATGATGTTTCAGATAAAAGGAGTTCACCAGTAGTATTGTAATTTTTTGAAGATTTTGTGCACTATTTATTTATAATTCCACGTGTACGTGTGTCCAGATAAAATTTAATCCGTCATATTTTTAAAATACTTTATTCCAAGGAAACAAATTTCTAAGATTCTAAGATTGCTTGGAAATTTCAATAATAAGTTGTGATCGCCTCATCTTAGAGTGTACTTCCCTATTGCGTCCAAAACTGTTGCTTCGCAGCGTGAGGTATGCTGGAACCATGATCCACGATTCGGGAAGTCTGGTAATTACAACGAAGCGACTACCGTCTGACAGACCTGGCAAAATATCTTTTAAAAGATTGGAACATTTGCATATAGATCAGTGCAGAGATGCGGAACAGTGAAAAGCTTCATTCGGAACATCGACTCTCAGATGGATCCGTGATTCATTCCGGTCACTCGGATCATTCGGCTCACTCTGATCATTCAGCTCATTCACCTCAA
The DNA here is from genome assembly GCA_019059595.1 of Marasmia exigua. Lineage (NCBI taxonomy): Eukaryota > Metazoa > Arthropoda > Insecta > Lepidoptera > Crambidae > Marasmia > Marasmia exigua. The sequence goes on from CM032488.1 coordinate 12,654,676, forward strand.
GATCCATTTAAGTCGAATGATATATTCGGAGCGAACATGAGAGATTCGGAACAGTGTATCATTTGGCTGAGTCGGATCACTGAGTCGTTCCAGTAAAGAGTTACACACGTCTGCCGTCTGACCTTCGTGACCCATAGACAGAGGAACGTAAAACGTAATTATTATGTCTTTACCTATAAAATTGCCGTTTTGTATGGCGATTGTCTTAGAAGTTGTATTTTCCATACAAAGTTTTATTAAATTTGTAAATTAACTACTAATACTACTACTTAATAATTAACTATGCTTCAATGGACAGCGTTTAAGAACGTTTAAGATAGTTTTTCAGATTTTTTAAAAGTAAAAGTATTGACAAAATTACAGTTATGCCTAGAAACAAAAAGAGTCATTTTAAAGTATTTTACATCACAAAAACAATAATATCTGATCTCTTTTTACTATAAACCTTAAAATATAGTCTTAAATAAAAATATAGTATGGTGATGTTTTGCTTATTAAAGGATTTATACAACTTATTGTGTCTAGGACGGCAATTTCATAGGTTGAGACCTATTATTTGTATCTGGCGACACTGACCCACCACAACACAGCGCCCTAAGTAAGCTAGCGTGTATTCCGTAGGGGCGTCGCCGCACTCGCTCGCCAAGAACGGCCACTCGGCGCTCCACATCGCTTGCCGGCACAACCATCCCGACATCGCATTCGCCCTGCTAGAACACGGTAAGTTTGTTTTGTACGGAGCCACACGTCAATGGGGGCTGTCGCGTGTGGAATATCCACTAGATGGCGTGCCTGTGAACCGAGGTCCAACTTCAACATCATTCACTGATTTATTCGTTAACTAACAATTTCACATAACACGTCTAAAATACCCGATCACCTTGTATATGGACCACAGGCATATAGTACGCCATCTTGCGGATTTTTCGCACGCGATAGCCCCCATTATCCAAATATATCAAAATTCTTCAGACGATTCTCACCTTAATGTCAAACTCCATTGGTTCAATATCAATTGAGAACATATTTTGACAAAATTAAATGTAGTTAACTAACGTGTGGCTGTCGTCGGTATTGTTTGTATAAAGCATCAAAAGTAGATACATGTGGACTGTTTCTGATGTTTTCATAACACTACCATATTTCATATTTAACATTTTATCAAAAAACTGATGCATTATTGAGAATTTCTTACAAAATCATATATTCAAAGCACTATATAGATTATATTTCCCTTGGTCTTTTTAAGTACAAACACACATTGATCCTCGTATTTTAGTCATTATACCTACACCTTTTTAATAGTCTTAGAAACTTCTCGCGGAAGATTAGACCCAAGCCGTCTTATTATAAATTGCGATCTATAGTTATTACCGTACAAATACTCACTCCATCCCTTTCTAACACGCAATATTAAAAGTGGCTAGAACGAGTCAAGTTCCAATATTTTTTCTAAATCGGTTTTTGTAATAATGGGGTATCTGTATCCCAGGGGAAAAATTATTGTGTTTATGTGATAGGTGGCAGACGAACAGACGGCTTGCCTGATGGTAAACGATTGCCGCTGCCCATAGACCCGCGACACCAGTGGGGTCACAAGTGCGCTGCCAACCTTTAAACCCCCCTTTCCCCGGATTGGGCCTCCGGTAGCCTCACTCACACAGCACAGTGCTGCTTCACGCCGGCTTTCTGTGAGGCCGTGGAATCACTCCGGTGGAGCCGGTCCATTCATGCCAAAGCGTGGCTCTCTCGCGGTCAATCGGTATAATTCCTCGAGAAGGCTAAAAAGGCACTGCGTGTATAAATTAATATTTTCATACTTACGTACTTTTCCAAACTTTTACGTCAACTGCATAAAAGTCGGCTATTCTATTTATGTCTCTTTAGTTAAATGTTTCACTATGGTCCATGTAATCACGTCTACTACATACTAAAAGTTCCAATTTCATCTTAGTTTCTCAGAACGTGACTAACCACCACACCTTTCAGATGCGGATCCCGGGGTGAAGTCGAAGGCCGGGTTTACGCCCCTACACATGGCGGCTCAGGAGGGACACGAGGACTGCGTGGAGATGCTCATAGAGCGAGGCGCTGACGTCAACGTGCCGGCTAACAATGGTGAGATATTGTCTATGATAGATAACTCTCAGATGCGGTATTCGAGAGAAATGTACGAGTAAAGCGTGGCCGTGTGATCCCCGGCAGAGTAGAATAGGCCACCCTCACTCTTACCGAGGTGTCGTAAAAGGCGACTAAGGTAAATCTGCTGGAATGATCATCAGCACCCAGAGAAGGAAAACTCTGCATTTATATCTAAACCCTCGCCAACCCGTCTGCCAAGCGTGGTGAGTATGGCAAGTACCCCTCATGTGATTGAGGGAGGCCCGTGCCCCAGCTGTGGGGACTTAAATGGGCTGATGATGAAAGCGTCACATCCCTAAACATGGCGGCTCAGGAGGGACACGAGGACTGCGTGGAGATGCTCATAGAGCGAGGCGCTGACGTCAACGTGCCGGCTAACAATGGTGAGATATTGTCTATGATAGATAACTTTCAGATGCGGTATTCGAGAGAAATGTACAATTAAAGCGTCACGCCCCTAAATATGGCGGCTCAGGAGGGCACGAGGACTGCGTGGAGATGCTCATAGAGCGAGGCGCCGACGTCAATGTGCCGGCCTACAATAGAGAGATATTGTCTATGATAAATAACTCTCAGATGCGGTACTCGAGAGAAGTCTAACGTCACACCCCTACACATGGCGGCGCAGGAAGACCACGAGGACTGCGTGGAGATGCTCATAGAGGGTTAACGTCAACGTGACAGTTAGCAATGGTGGTATAGGGCGACCATGATCAGAAGGCACTACAGTGAAATTAACAGGGGAGCGTTGTAAAACGTTTTTTTAGGGTTCCGTAGCCAAAATGGCAAAAACGGAACCCTTATAGTTTCGTCATGTCCGTCTGTCCGTCTGTCCGTCTGTCCGTCTGTCACAGCCGATTTACTCGGAAACTATAAGTACTACAGTGATGAAATTTGATGGGAATATGTGTTGTATGAACCGCTACAAAAATATGACACTAAATAGTAAAAAAAAGAATTGGGGGTGGGGCCCCCCATACATGTAACTGAGGGATGAAATTTTTTTTTTCGATGTACATACCCGTGTGGGGTATCAATGGAAAAGTCTTTTAAAATGATATAAAGTTTTCTAAAAAACATTTTTCTTAAAGTGAACGGTTTTTGAGATATCAGCTCTCAAAGTCGTAAAAAGTATGTCCCCCCCCCTCTATTTTTATAACTACGGGTTATAAAATTCTAAAAAAAATAGAGGTGATGCATGCTAATTAACTCTTTCAACGATTTTTGGTTTGATCAAAGTATCTCTTATAGTTTTTGAGATAGGTTGATTTAACTGTAATTTTGGACTTTGCTGCTACGGAACCCTTTGTGCGCGAGCCCGACTCGCACTTGGCCGGTTTTCTATGCGAAAATGTCAAAACATCATGAGACTTTTGCCACGAGCCTAATAACCCTGATCGAATTGTATATCGGTTGATTGTCAAATGTCCGATGTTAGAAAGAATAGGTGTGTGTACAAGCGAGACAACAAATCACTCGCGCTGTCTTAATTGTGTAACAAATACAGCTATTTTCGTTCTTATGCTGTGGTAACCAAAACACTTTTTGCTTGACACGCAATCACATGTTTAGATGTTTGAATACCTAAATAGAATTTTAAGAAGCTTATGTTAACTGTACTATTACATTCGAACTTGAAAGTGTACGAGTAGTCACAAGACTATAGAAAAAAATCTGACTTTCAGGTAAAAGGGATGACTGGAAGCTTTATTTATGCACAAGGTCAAAGAGAATATAATCACTACGTTAACAAACTGTAACGCGAAGAATTCTAGCCAATATTCCGCGCTCGACAGAGGGCGTTAGTCAGTCCGCCTTTGGCCGCGACCTACGCGCTTAAACTCTCCTAGCATTTTTTGTTAATAAATTCTCAAGTGTCAGCCTGAGTTCTGGAAGTAGGCGGTCTTGTACTCCCGTGTCTAGGAAATCACGTTAAGCCGTTGATTCTGCGCCTGATCCCTCTTCGGTCGTGTCATACTGGTGTCGAAAATGAGGGTAAGGGAATAGAGAGTGCACTTGTGTCTGCGCAAACGTGCACTATAATATGACTGTGTATCGATGCACCCATCAGGGTGGTTAGTGAGATTGGCCGCCATGACTGAAATATCGGTTTGGAGGACATCATCATCATCATCATCATCATCATCATCAGCCTATCGCAGTCCACTGCTGGACGTAGGCCTCTCCAATTGTTCGCCACTGTGATCTATCCATGGCTTCTCGCATCCAGCTCTTGCCAGCCATCTTGCGCAGATCGTCCTCCCACCTAGCCAGAGGGCGCCCTACATTACGTTTGCCAAGACGCGGTCTCCACTCCAGAACTTGTCTACCCCATCGGTTGTCGGTTCTGCGGCTAATATGGCCAGCCCACATGGACATAATAATCTTGGAGGACATAATAATCTTTAAAATGATACCTTTCCAATGTACATCCAGGTCTAACACCAGTGCACCTGGCAGCGTCGGAAGGGCGCACGGCAGTGCTGACGGCGCTGCTGGGCGCGGGCGGGCAGTGCAACGCGCGCACCCGCGACGGGTACACGCCGCTGCACGCTGCCGCGCACCACGGCCACCACGCGGCGGCGCGCGCGCTCATACAGGCCGAGGCGGATGTCGCTGCGAGGGCTACACATGGGTATCTACATTACAAACTCTAGTACACTTCCTCCCACTGAATAAATAATACATTAATAAATATTTCACAACATCACGTCCTCAACATCATCCTCACAGAAAACCGGCGTGAAGCAGTGCATGCGCTGTGTTTCGCTGCGTGAGTGAGGGTACCGGAGGCCCAATCCAGGGGAAGGGGGGTTAAAAGGTAAGCAGCGCACTTGTGACACCACTGGTGTTGCAGGCGTCCATGGGCGGCGGTAATCGCATAGCATCAGGTGATCCGTCTGCTCGTCTGCCACCTATATCATAAAAAAAACACATACATTGATTTGACTCCGAGATAGGTAGCTCAAGCACCTGTGTTACAGATATCAAAATCAACAGTGGGTAATCCTACTGTCCGTAATGAGTTGTATTTCGACTAGTGATGAAAGAGACTCAGTCCTTTAAGTCGTTTAAGATAAGACTCGCCTCTTTATACACGACTTTGCTTTAAAATTAAGACTTTAGCTGTTAGTCTTCAATAATACGACTCAGTCATTTAACGTATAAGACTAGTTGCGCTAAAACGCCTTAAATGCCTAAAACGACTTAACGCCTTATACGGCTTAAAGAGACTTAAAGGGCTACGTGTTTTTATTCGAGAGAGCTGGCGTTCGAGTAAAGCGTTTAGTTTTCATTAAAATCGTTTTTATTAATATAAGGAAAAAAAACTATGTCCTATGTTATTTAGTACTCCAACCTGGGTTGGTCCCGAAGAAGTTTTTGATCAGTATCTGAAACAGGCTCGATTGGCATCAAACAATTTTTTTTGAAAACTGGTGATTTTCTTGTTGACTGTACATTTTTTGAAAATCTGTGAATGGGGATCATATTTTTACAAAAAAATACAAATAGTCTCCTAAGATCATTTTCGCGTAGCGGCAACGGTTAAGGTACTTCCCCATACTGACCCATTTAAGATATCCACCCTGTATACACACCATATTTTAGGGTTCAATTTTTTATGCAAATGGATAATGAACCGGCTTACGACTCTCGAATCCTTAGGCGACTCATGTTGCCAGAATTTTAAGCTGTTTAAGTCCTTTAAGCTGTTTAAGTCCTTTAAGCTGTTTAAGTAACTGCTGAGCGTTTTAGTTAAAAGACTTCGACTAATGAGACTAGTCTTAAGACTAAAGGTTGGGGACTAAAAGACTGAGTCAGTCGTGAGGCGTCAAAAATAAGGCGAGTCTTTATTAAAAGCCTTAAAAGCCTGAGTCTCTTTCATCACTAATTTCGACACACATGCGTAAAACAAGAGAAACAGACAATTTAGACGTTACAATTCATAAAGACAAAACGGTAATAGTAAGTGATACATGAAAATGCGTGTGCCGAAACAGGCGCCCGCTCAGCTTAATGTCGTGCCGTGACAATGTCGCGCCACGACGCTGGTTTTAAGCGACAACACACACGCACATCTCTAGGGGCAGCTAAAATATATTTATAATAGCACAATAACAGGAAAAGCAGGTAGTAAGAACACAAAGAAGGAAAAAAAAAGAAAACTAGTGGAACATTAAAACTAATTTTTAAAGTGAAAAAGTAAATGGTCGTTACAAGCGATAAGACCGCCTTACTGTACTGTCTGTTGTTTTTGTATTATACCTACTTGTATTCTGTTTTTATGCCATCAACAATATTTATCTATCTATATTTCCCTTCAAAATGGAAGATATTCCGCCAAGCCGGGCACCGTACACCGGACCATGGGACTCGGTGTGCCATTTTGATTTATTGTATGTCGAGTAGACATTCGAACTCGAAAGAATTTCGACCTGGTAAGGAACGCCAGATAAGCGCCATTTGATTGTACGAGTGGAAAACCTCTTACCTAGGGTGATAGTGGTATGGTAGATGTCGTCAAATGCTAAACGAAATATTGTTGTTCAACAGATTCACACCCCTTCACCAGGCGGCGCAGCAAGGTCACACGCTGATCATCCAGTTGCTGCTCAAAAACAATGCCGACCCGAACGCACTTTCCGCTGTAAGTATCTGCAGAATTACATACATTTTAGTACTAAGCTATCTTAATAGATGGCGCTGTTTATCACTCCCGTAGATTAAATAGTTGAACGGAATGGCTACATGTATTAGGTACCTTATTTTTTTAGTTTCCGATTTTTTGGCGCGTTTGCAAGCGGTATGGGGACGCTGTGTAACTAAGGTATAAGATGTAACATAGTCTTAGCAATCCCGTTATTAATGTGCTAATTTTAGAGACCATTTCAGCTTAAATCTCCAATAGGGTGCGCACACACGGTTATTACTTTCCTACAATTAAGGCGTCACTGCAAGCTTTACTCCCGTGGCAGTCCTCCAATCCCGATTAGGGCGGAATATAGTTGACCACGTCTTCTTCTTCTTCGTGGGCTTTTCCGAAATCAGGCAGCAGTTGTGCCCATTTCGCGTGCGGAGAGTGAAGTCGGCCGGTGTCATTCCAACGAGCCCAGTTCTTCAAGGAAAGCGCCTTCAGCGCCTTGGTGTTGCTGAAGATTGCCTGGAGACTGCCTGGGTTTCCCAGGTAGTGTGCCCGGTTGCTGGCCACCTCTATGCACTCTAACAGTACATGAGCGGCTGTTTCTTCCTTCTCCATGCATGCTGTGCATAGAGGTCTGTCTGTAACACCTATATTGAAAAGATGTCTATTAGAACTGCCATGCCCGTTAGAGCACTAATCACTAAACGGAGGTTTGGCTTATTAAGTTGTAAGAATTGTCTGTAGAGACAGGGATCCAATATCGTTAGGGCTAGTTTCGCCTATATTCCATCCCCATGGATCCATCTCGATGGATGGCGGTCTAATTCTATACGTTTCTCGCGGAACTTTCTACCACGTACCTCAGTTCTGTGGAACGGTTTGGCTGCAGGAGTATTTCCCGACGGCTACGACTTGTGGATCTTCAAAAGATGAGTGTACTCTTTTTTTAAAAGCCGGCAAGACATTAGCGCTTCTCTCTGATTTCGCGGATGTTCATGGGCGGCGTTGATTACTTTCCATCAGGTCTTTCGCTTGCTCGTTCGTTGCCTCTAGCATAAAAAAAGTAAGAGTACCGCCACGTTTAAAAACTAAAATGTCACATGATTATTTGTCTCCCACAGAATGGACAGACAGCCTGCGCGATCGCCGACCGCCTGGGCTACATCAGCGCGGTGGAGGCGCTCCGGCCTGTCACTGAGAACACGCTCAGCCAAGCTGTTGGAGACACTGGTAAGTGCCTTATTCATTTCCAGATCGATTGCTTATACCTACAACAGCTGGTCCTTAACCTTTTGGCATGAGGGAATCGTGTCTCCCCCGCTACAGGAACCATTTAACGAAAATTCCGTCTTGGACTAATTCAGATAGAGTCCAAATTTACACCGCGTGCGTTGGTTGCCGCGTTGTGTTTGTCGATGTCTTAGGTAATTAGAATGACTCCACGGACCACTTGAAATTCTTCCAGTGACCTCCAGGCGGTTATACGACCTGATAAAAATTGCAGGAACTGGCTGGTTGCAGGCCGTGTCCAACCGGCCAATCTGGATATTATTGGGGGAGACATATTTTCAGAAGTGAATGTTCTCTGGCTGGTATGATAAGGTTTGCTTTGTATCACCCGCGGAGTACCTATAGTGGGGACAGGTGACACAACTAGTCTTTTACACCGTGCTCCTTTAGACATCCCATAACTTAAAGGATTCTATGAATGAAAATTAGAGTCATATGTCTTAAGAACAGCGGCAAACCTTTAGCTCTGGAAAAGGATTTCATTATCAGCATAGTGATTGTTCATACAGCCGAACATCAAGTTACTGCAAATTGTCAAATTTCTTCAATGAATATTGAATGAAATCGGTTTAGCATGGATTGAAAAACTTTGACAGATTCGTATAGATGTAGGTTCTGTGTTTCTTATTATCCTTTTATTGTCTGGTTCGAGAATTCAGACCTATATCTAAACACATTGTATAACATAATAAATTAGATAGCATATAATCGATCATAAAATACATATTCACCTTCAACGCGAAGCTGATATAACTTGCGCTTGCGCAACTAAATTTAACAAATCCGTCAAAACACGCATAAATCGAAAGCTGGACGATTGCCAGCTCCGTACAGTCGGCTTGGCGGCCACAAAAAAAACCTAAAACATAACTTGTATTAAGTCAGTGCAATAAGGTATATAATCCAGTTCATATTTCAGCCAGACTGTACTGCTCTGCAACTCTTTGCTATTAATATCACGTATAGGGTGACCAGATGTTTTTTTTACGTGGTATGATGGCAGGCGAGCAGGATCACCTGATTTGGTAAGCGATTGCCGCCACCCATGGACACCTGTGACACCAATGAAGTCACAAGTGCGCTGCCAACCTTTAAATCCCCCCTTCCCCCGGTCTTCTGTGAGGCCGTGGTATCACTCCGGTTGAGCCGACCCATTCATGCCGAAGCGTGGCTCTTCCACCACAACTATTGAAATGATTTCATTGTATAAAAAATATGATTTTAGAATAATTTCAGTGTCCTTGTTTTAGCCTCATGAGTACCTTTTATTGTTTTGGATGCCATATTTAAAATGCCTTTGTAAACACTTAAAGGGACATCTAACCACTCATATCATATTTTTCATACAAACGTGATCACTTCACAGTTTAAGGAAAAAAGTAAAATGTTTTGGCGCATTTTATTGTACATAATATGACCCCGTATGTTTTTCTTTTAAGCAATCATTTCGATGAATCAAGGAAACCTTGCAAATTGCCCAAAAAAGGTTAATTTCTCTTTTTAAGCCCCATAGTATGGGACAAGATTGTTAAACCCATCTATACATCTTTCGTCTAACTTAGCCATGGCGAAACAAAAAAAGTCGAAGTATGCGCAAACATGCGAGTTACAGCATTTCTCTTTTTTTATAATATGAAACGGAATATCCCGTTAAAAATGGAAAATTTGGTCACCATACACACGGATATCGGGGGAATTAAACAATTTCGTTTATTAATCTTGGTTTGAATGCATATTTGTGGATACAGGGGTTAGAGGTGACTTTGCATTTGGCTCGCTGCCTGAAAAACTTGCATTTGATTCTGTTATCGTGGGTGAATGACCTGACGACTCAAAACAGTTGGCGCTAAATTACGTACCATGTATCTGTTTATATGAAACAAAGGCTCGCTGAACAAAATATCAAAACGAAAATAACTTTCGTCAGCTTATGGCGAGTCGAGCACTTAATCGTCGACTTTGAACCGATTTTTTGATCCATAGTTAAACTGAACATAATGGCTAAAAAAGTAACCAATGATAAAATATTGCTTAAATTGTTTTTTTTTTTATTTATGTGATAGGTGGCAGACGAGCAGACGGATAGACGGACGGTTTTGAGCAATATAGTTACATTACAAGGAATTCCGTTACTTTGACTATTAGTTAGACAGTTAACTGTTGCTAATTTAACCACAAGGTAACTACAGATAAAAAAATCTGCTCTTACCCCCTTATTACAAATTGCGAACTTAGGATAGTCCCGGAAGTAAACTTTAACGTTTCATTTCTAACGGGATGACACGAACTTTAGTACGGTAATAACTTTAGATCTTGATTTGCAATAAGGTGGTTACTGTCGTGTACGGTAGTTCGGTTGGTTCAGTTACTCAGGGTAAGTTTAAATTATTGCCATGATCAAAATTTCATCATACTAGCTGCCCGCCCGCGGTTTAACCCGCGTGGTGATAAATTTATTGTTATATTTTTGAAAATTATACAAATTATCCTTATGAATTGTAGCATATTATGTGTTATTCTGATAGTAAGCTATATTATTGTGAAGTTTCATCAAAATCCATTCAGAAGTTTTTTTATTGAAAGGGCAATAAACATCCACATACAAACTTTCGCATTTATATATTTTTTTAATTTATAGGTGGCACACAAGCAGACGGATCTCCCGATGGTAAGCAATTGCCGCCGCCCATGGACACGCGCGATACCAATACTATTACTAGGAGGATAATATTTCTAGTAGGATTTTCACTTTAACAAAAGCACAGTTTAAAAGCTGAATCTTGTTTCATCAACCTTTGTCTTTTTTTGACGCATCCACTAGTAACAAATCCAAAAAAAAGTAAAAAATATATTCCATTTTTTGACGAATTAAACCGACATTAAACCAATTTACCTAGGTGCGGAAATCAAAGTAACTGTTATCAGAAACTTGCTGAATCAGAAAATTTATTCGTAACTTTATTCATCTCGAAGCAAACCAAAACTGTGCCTTAATATTAGAAAATAGAGTTGATATTGAGTAAACATGTTCTAATTAGTGGCTTTTGTGTTCGGTTACGTCAATTTGATATCTAAGTTCAAATCTAGCCGGGTTTGTTTACCAAGTTACGCGTTGTGTTGTAACTTGTAACCTTGACACGCCACCACTGCGACAAAACAAAGGCTTCTGTGCCAAATTATGTCAGGCGATAAACACCTTTAAGTTCAAGGTGTTAAGCTACGGTTTGTTATTCATTAATCTAATCTGGTTAGGAAGGAAATTATGTGCAGTAAACAATTTATCCAATAGAACTGGAGTTAAATGTGACTTGTCAGGTTAATTTGATCACAGGTAAAGAACGAAAGATTTATTAAAAATACCACGTAGTGCCAAGATTCGGCATGAATGGGCTGGGTCGACTGGAGTGATAGCACGGCCCCACAGAAAACCGGCGTTAAGAAACGCTTTGGCTTTGTTTGTATGAGTGAGGGTAACGGAGGCCCATTCGAGGGGTATAGGGGAATCGAGTTGGTAGCGTGCTTGTGACTCCATTACCACAGTCGCTTACCATCAGGTCAGAACCGTGTGCTCGTCTGCCAGCTATCACTTAAAAAACTCGCAGCTGGATCGATATTAATGATCTTTAATTTGTTGTAATCTTTTTCGCCTCATAAAGAAAAAATACCACAGAAAATACTTGAAACTGAAACTCAATTATTTTTTTTAATCAAACCTATACGTGTGGGTATCTATGGATAGGTCTTTAAAAATGATGTTGAGGTTCTCAACAACATTTTTTTTTATATTTGTTATGTCAGTGTGAAGTCAGCAAATGAAATAGTTCCATTGACCAGTCAGTCAAACTTCATCGCAGTGTAACTGATGGTTGTATAAATAAATAGGGGACCTATATTTATCTCCGATCGAGCGGCATTGGCATTGTGACAGACACTCTTGACCGGAGATACAGCGCTCAGGAACTGAACTGTGGACCTAGTTCAATATAGACTTATGAACTCGGATGTACAGGTGTACCACGTTTATAAGTTACATCGGCAAAATTCGTCTACGCAGAAGAGCAAGTTAAATCCGATTGATCACGATTGCGAAAGCAGTTTAAATGCAGACTTCATTGCGTTACGTTAAGGTTAAATACAATAAATCCAAAGAGGAATGCTATCTCTCTCTTAACCGCACTCGCACCGACGCATCAACCAATAAGAAATTGTAATTTTTGGCGCGCGTAAATGGAGCGTTATGATTGGTCAAGATTTTGCCGCAGTATTCGAAAATAAGACTTCTGTGCAGGTACATTGGTGTAACTTATAAAATTGGTAAAACTGTACCTCCTCTACTATTAAATGTTATTTGCCTAAAGGTTGTCTGGTAGAAATCGGTTTCTCCTTCCTTCGCCACGCGAGTGTGTTAATGGGTTATATTTATTTTTACGCTCAATGCGATAACGTAAATGTATAAGTGACAAGAAAACAGGGCCGAAAAAAAAACAAAATCTTTTTCTGCATCCCTTTCACACTCGCTGTGCGTCTCTTTTGTTTGGAAGGGTATAATCTCGTCTGTTATACGGGGCAGTTTCGTTGTATACTTTCAGGCTTAGAATTATACAAAATAGCGGAAGATACAGCACGTCTCTTCAATTAGACAACTGAAAACGGGTTTGATGCACAACTACAGGCACACGTACTCACAGCTCTATGACACATTGGTTTAAAGTTGTACTATATTGAAAGACAGAGACAAACCTATTTTTGACATAAGCGTGAGTGAGTCAAGCGCACTATGCGCAGCTACGCTTCAGAGTTGAGTCCTGTCAAAACGATTTAATACGAGTAGGTATATCGTATATTTAGCTCTGCAAAATATCATGAGAAATTAAAACTTTTCTCCTACTTATGAGTGATGTGATTCCATGAGATTTGTTTTTTCTGTTTGGTAGGTAACCTTTATCCCACTTAAAACCCTTAAAAAATATTTTTGTGTAACACGCCCGCTTGTCAGACTCGCCAATTTGCGACTGCGTGCAATTAGGCGACCGGGACCTAATTAAAGCGGTCCAAGAGGTTGAGACGAGTCACCTATCTTCCGTTTTTTTTATTTAATCTAAGCCCTCAGGCTTCGAGGGCTGACCTATAAGGGCTAAATATAGAGGTGTAAAGTCGAGACCTGTACCCAGCAGCGCGGAACTGAGGGGTATCGATTTAACCTTATTTGCTGGGCGCGAACGTATGTGTTTATGTACAGATTAGGCTATATTTCTATACACAAGGACTCGCGGCAGACGGTAGTATTTCATTCTTTATTAAGTTGTTAAAAAATTTCAGTAGGTTTAAAGGGAAGTAACTGATATACTCGAGCCAAAGACAACCCAAAGACTTTTGACAACACAGTATCTGCCAGCCAACGTTACCCTACAACTATAAATAGAAATAAGTAAGTAGAAATAATAGGTTGCCTGGAAGAGATTGCTCATAGTAATAAGGCCGCCTTCGTTGTACATATCCTGTAATACCTAGTCTTAAGTGTTCATACTGTACTTTGAGTGCAATAAAAGTGTATTCATTCATACATTCAAATACCGCTCAGCCGCACGGAAATGTCTAAATCTGGTCCCTACTGTACAGCTATAAAAATATATTTTTGAAGAAACTGAAACAAATATTAATCAAAAAATGTTATTATAGCCTAAATGAATTCTATGACGATAAAAATATTATTAGTTCAATATGATGCGTTCCACGTTTCACAATTATAAATATTTATGTTGCTATACCTAACAGGTAACATGATGTGCTATAAATCCTTTGACTTTGACTAGTAGCATTTTTTTATGTAATAAGTGGCAAACGAGCAGATCACCTGATGGTAAGCAATTGCCGTCGCCCGTGGACAAATGCACTGCCAACCTTTAAAGACCCTTTTCCCCCGGATTAGGCCTCCGGTAACCGCACTCACGCACCGAAACTCAGTGCTACTTGCTGTGGAAACTTGTAATTAAGACAACTTAAAATTTGCTACTGCGCTATCCTTAAGACTTTTGTAGTGTGTGCCTTGTTGGTTGTCCTAATAAATAAAATAAAATAAATGGTTGCACTAGTGACTTCACTGGTGTCGCGGGTATCCATGGGCGACGGCAATCGCTTACCAGCAGGTGATCCGACTGCTCGTCTGCCACCTATTACATTAAAAATAAATCTAAATGTTGTATTTACAATCTGGACATATTGAACAAGCATCTTCTAGGCCAACGCGTAACCTCTTTTTTTCCATAGTCACGCTCCATCAGGTGAGATTTCGGTCGTATACTATAGACAACCAAAAAATCTATTGCAGTTATTATTTAGGAATAAGAATAAAATAATTTATTCGACGCCAACCATACACAAAATAAAATTTAAAAATAGAACGAAATAAACGTCAGACTGGCACTGAAATGGGCTCCACTCAGCATGTGTCGCAGTGTCTAAAGGACACCCCGACTCTGGTCTTTCATTAGTGTTTTTATACCACGATAATAATAATAATTACAATATCGTTTTAAATATTTTTATTAGAACAAACTAATCGTAGTTACCTATGATTCAGCTTTAGAATAAATGATTCATATTTTAACTATTATTTGAATTTTCCTGGTAAGTACAGATAACTTGTACTGGAACTGACTATTCAATATTGTAATGTTACTAATGCCCGATCTAACAACATTGGGGTTATACGTGAAAGTAACTGTTCGCAGAATTTTACTTAATGTACGGCATCCGTTAGAAATTCACCTACACCTGTACAATGGAGAGCATTGAATTCGTATTAATAAAAAATCATTTATATCAGCCTTCGGAGGCCATAAAAGTATTTGTTAATAACAATTATTCTTATACACTAATGTTAGTAAATACGATGTCAAATTTAATAAATTTCATTTAATTTTATTCTATTAAAATTCAAATACAATTATTACTTACCTATATTATTAAAAAGCAAAATGTTATGTCATTATCTTACAATAGATGCACTTGTCTTACACAGCAGTAGCGGATATAAGGACAATCATGGGCTGTCATGTTCACAACAGCATTGAAGTACTTAAACATATTAATATTGTAACTATACTATTTATAAAAGGGTAAAGCCTACAGACAGCGGCAACGCTTATAGGTAATCCGAAAACACGAAACGCTTGCGCGATGTAATCCACACCTCGCGCCATCTATTGGTAGAAAGTAAAACTAATGTCCCGAAATGGAGTTAGGGCGGACGACTAGTTACTTAAAAAGTTTAGGTTTTGAAGAAAACACTATTATTATTCTCATATTAACTCAAATGTTTTTCGAATCGAGCCTGAAATTTGTGCCTGAAGTAGACACAGTTCTGAATTAAAATAAATCAATTTGTATTACAATCCGCGCCACCAAAGCGCGCTTGAGTCGCCATCAACATTCGAATTTGAGCTTAAGGTCCATAGACACAAGGAAACAAAAAAAAAATAGTTTAGCCGCGGGACTTCTTTCGTGGCGCGGACTCTACTCACAGAATTTTGGATCGCGAAACCAAGGACATTGGCTAAGTCAAAAAAGATTAATTACTTGAAACAAGCAATTTTCATAACCGATTCATTCTTACATACATAATTAGATAATGTATGCACAGGCACATACATGTAATTACCCAGATCAATTGTTGATATAAACACATTATGTTTAATAACTTAAGCGCGTCATACACCAATCATACATGTTGCATGTGTTTTGTGTAAACAGATCAATAATAAGGGATGTTGTTAATTTCGGTTAACAAAGTGGCAGGCAGGCTGAATGAGATTAACCTATGAATTGCAATATGACGTAAAGTTAAGCCACTGTTACACATGCTCACAAAGCATGCCAAATATGAGCATGCTTAATGAACTGTCTCCATTTGCTATCAATAAGCATGTTATTAGCCATCTATTAGCATACTTAAAAATAAGCAAACCCTGTTTACACGTGCTTAAGTACTCCGCCGCACTCCCCCTTCCACCCGCACTACAAATAAGCATGCTCAAAATTAGCATGCTTTTTTGAGCACGTCCGTCCACACATGCTATTAAGTAGCACTTGCTCAAAAGTAGCATGATTTAAGCATAAAAATAAGCATGTGTAACCTACATTTTTACAGGCTTTTATTTAGTTATTTTTATATAATTAAATGACTTAAATGCACTCATAAATAGTCTCAAACTGAGGCATTGAGTATTGACTATGAGTACTAGGAAGAAGAAGTCGGCTCTCCCAGCGCACCCAGACACGAAAGAGAAAAGGTTGTTTCCTAATTGGGAATCGAACCTGTAACCTTTCGCATTCAAATTACATTTAATCTTTACATTATTTCAAGGACCTTCTAAAGTGGTTACATAATGAGGGTTAGTCATAGTAATTATTATAATGCTATAGGGTTAATAAAAAAACGAGCATTGGTGAGTTTTTTAATAGCATTCGCGAGTGTTTTAATACCAATTTATGTGCAGTGTATACTACTGTATCTACACTCATTTTTCTTTAAATACGAGACCTGATTTTCAATTACTATTCAATTTATAGCGAAATGCTAATCTATGTGAATATAAATGAGACGATGTTTGTATATTTGAGCTAGTTTAAGGTATCTACATTACCTACATTCTGAATGAGATCATAAAATCGCGATTAGTCTTTATATTTGTACTGAAGACCTCAACCCACTGCTTCTCTCTTTATATGCATGATCCCATCCGCACCCATCAGCTTCGAAAGTAGTTTTACAAAATATTAGACAGTCTTTGTACCGTATTCTAGTGGCTTGAGAGCTAAGTACTTTGTGAAGAATTTCCACCCACCCACTTTTGTTATGAGTTCTTAATTACATTACAATAGTGGGTGCACATATACATCACTGCTTTTTTCAACTTTTAAGTTCCTTATTACAAAACATTATTGCTCTCAGTATCCCACTAGAGATGTTCCAGGTAAAATTGCTGACCTATTTTAATGCTGAATCATTTAACGTTAAAATTGGCTGCCAACACTAATATCTCGCCCACCTATTTACATTTTCCGAGAATAGTCCAAGTATCGGCATTCTTCAAACCTCATTATTCTGAAATTAAAACCGGCTTATCTTTACTTGAGTGAGACGATTCGATACAGTGCCTTGTCAATTTTGTATACTTACCTACTTTGAAATTCAAGAATTGTATTTCATATTTATTCATGCTAGTAGCTAAATCATCTGCTATTTTTATAGCTCTTTAATGGCTCTAAATTAGTTTGCAATTTGCTTGACTATACATGACTTTACTAATCAACCATCATCAGACACCCAATTTATCTATAGACTAGTGTAGTGGCCCACCCACACTCCGTTTCGGGACATCCACTCCACTTAATACCAATATTACCAATAGATGGCGCTAAGTGTCGATTACATCGCGCAAGCTTTTCTTGTTCTCGGGTTACCTATGTGTAAGCGTTGCCGCTATCTGTAGGATTTACCTCTTTCTTTATAAATAGCATACATTACAATCTAGGAGCATAACCTAATTTAACTTTATAGAAGCAAAAGCTGACTCGCTGATTGACTGACTGATCTATCAACGCGTAGGGCCTATACTATAATGGTAGGGGATAGGGGAGCACTAAGAAAGGATTTTTGTGAATTCACTTCTAAGGGGGTAAAACGGGGTTAGCATGAAATTTTTCCGTTTTTGAAGTTATTTATGTCCCGATACGAAGTGAGGGCGAGCCGCTAATACATACACGTACATATTGTACTATTGTATTGTACATATTTGCAATTGTTGTTGTTGTTATATTGTTGTTCTATTATGTTGACCGGAGGGCGCAATTGGTAGTGGGTTCGATCCCCACCCTGGACAAACATTCGTGTGATGAACACTTGTGTTTGTTCAGTGTCTGGGTGTAATATATGTATTTAAGTATATATTTGTGTTCCTCTGTTGTCTGATATCTGTAACACAAGTGCTTAAGCTACTTAGTACGGAATTAGGTCAACGTAAGAGATGTTGTGAGAATTGTTAATATTTGGAATTTTGCAATTGTATGGTGACATGTAGAATATTTTATTGTGTTATTGCTTTATATTGTGTTTATTTATTTCTTTAATACATTCTTGTACACATCTTTTCTATCATCATAGCAATGATAGTGATGGTAATGGCGCATACGACCTGAATATTAAAATAAAATATTTGTAGTACGACGTGCCGTGAAAACAATACGTCGACAAATGGCGTGCATTATAAATTGTAATTCGCATTTTATTGCCTTGTCAATGAACTCTGGGAATTAATTCAGTACGTGTAACGTGAAACTCGATGGTAAAACTTCATATCATACGTTCGATTGCTGGAACATTTGAGCTGGAAGACCTCCCAAAATAGGGATGATAACAAATCTTCTTCAGCAGCATGTATTTGCCCACTGCAGAGCATATGCCTCTCCACTTTCTTCTGTCGTCGGTCACACTACTCCAGCTTGAGCCTTCATGTCATTGGACCATCTAACAAAACAGGTAGCCCCAAATGACATCACCTGTGGTCTGTTACGTCACCAGTAGACGTAATCTATGTTTTTTTTTCCTTTCCACGTGGTTTTTACTATGTGGACACAACAGGTAAATAATATTCACTTACGCTGTTTTTCCGACATAAAATGGTTACGGGCGATGTAAGAATTTTCTCATTGGAAAAAGGTAGGTCCATATAGGTCAAAATATTATTTTACGATAGGGCGATTACCTAAGTTATTGGTCCACCATTTTGAGTGAGCATTGTAAGCAAATTGATCGATATTGCCACAATGATCCCCGACAATGGTACGATCCATAATTCATTCTGCTTAATCCAATAATGTATATTTTGATTGTTTCTATTTCTTGCATACAGACAGACAAACCTTAGCAGTTTCATGATATTTCAGTAGATTATGGAAGAGTGGACTAAACTGCTTGAATAAAATTGAAAAATAGAAAAGTCGACGAAAACATCAAAAGATTGAACCGAGTAATGATTTCATAAATTATCATATTAACCTGAGAGCCATACTTCGGCATGAATGGTCCGGCTCGATCGGAACGATACCAAGCGTGTGTGCTGTGTTTGGCTGCGTGAGTGAGGGTACCCAATCCGGGCCAAAGCGAAGATTAAATGTTGGCAGCGCACTTGTGGCTCCACTGGTGTTACAGACGACCATGGGTGGCGGCAATAGCTAATCATCAGGTGATTCGTCTGCATATCTGCCTCCTACCACATAAAATAGCCGAATTCCTAAGTTAATAGCTATACCAAAGTGTAACAAGAGCTTTCCCTATAGCTCTATACTTCATACTTCTAGACTTTTGAATGAATCATCATCATCATCATTTCAGCCAATAGACGTCCACTGCTGGACATAGGCCTCCCCCAATGTTCTCCACACATATCGGTCTGTGCCGCCCGCATCCAATGGATTCCCGCGACATTCACCAGATCGTCGGTCCACCTTGTGTCCACCTTTTAATGAATGACTGAATGAATTTCAGGAGTAATGGCCACTGATTCCATTAGTGTTGTCTTTTACAACATTAAGTCGCAACTCAATTTTCACATCAATTCACTCTTATGTTTATGATTACATACGCATTGACATGGACCATATTAATGGTCTATGTCAATGCGTGTAGCTACTTCTGACGCTGACTGTACATGCGTATGCGCACCCTCGGGTTCGACTACGTTATCTAATCTGTTGGGTGCGGGTGTCACTGGGCCAGGTTAGACTCCGCGCGTATATCTATCACTAGTCACTACTGACTCCCTGTGTGGGTTGCAGCTAGGGATGTCATTCCCGGTTTTGTCAGATGTTCTCGCTATAGACCCAGAAAACAATTAGACCAAGATCTGGTTTCATCTCGTCTCAGTGTTTTATTCCCGGTTGCGTCCAATGTCATCACTTTGGAGCCTGGGCCCACACTTGGAGTAACACTTGGATTATGTTCCAGGATCTAGTCTTATCTCCGATCAATCAAATCATGGTTGAGTAGCAAGAATATTAGTTCTTTTTCGGCAACTGGTTGTGAATCCAAGTTGCCAATGTGGCCGGCGGGAATGTGTGGCCGTACGGCCAGTAGGTATTATAATGTTATGGAGACATTATATAGGTATTATCTACGCTAACATCACTTACTGGAATGACTCACAAGCATATTGGGTACGCGGACTATGATGCAGTATTCAGATTCTCAGTCTCAATCATACCGGTCTCTTCTCATCTTAACGGTTACGTCCAATGCTTCTCTTAGGCCCAGAGTAACACTTGGATCATGATCATCATCTAAAGCTGTCGCTTTTGAGCCCAGGGTAAGCGTGGACTATGTAGCAGGATCAGGATCTCATCGCAGTGTGTTATCCCCGGTTGCGTCCAGAACCTTAGCTTAGGAGCCCGGGGTATTATTATAATTTTTTGTATTTATTTATTTATCAAGCAACTCCCATACATTTACAAAAATGTGTTTATGCCAAACTGAGTAACAGTTTGTCGGCAGAGTTCTCGTGGACATAGCATTACTTTATACATTGCTATATTAATTAAAAGTTATGCTTTTTAACTTAGTTTTTAACAATTTAAAGGTTTATTAGTGTTCAGACGGCCACACATTAGGCCACTACAATCCGCCAAAAGTCCCCAATCTAAACTGAACCGAAAGTGTTTGGTGAGAATCGAATGAGGAAATCCGACAGCCTTGCCTATACCCTATACCCTGGGGTGAAGTTGGTTCTTCTTTCGCAACTGTGAGCTTCGCAACCAGGCAGTTGTGAAAAAAAAACATCTATCGTCTTTGGCAACTGGTTGAGTAGCAAGAATGTTCTTTTTCGGCAACTAGTTGTGAATCCTAGTTGCTAATGTGGCCGGAGGGGATGTGTGGCCGTACGGCCAGTAGGTATTATAATATTATGGAGACATTATATAGGTATTATCTACGCTAACATCACTTACTGGAATGACTCACAAGCATATTGGGTACGCGTGGACTATGATTCTGGATTCAGATCCTCAGTTTCAGTCAGAAGAGACCAGTCTCTTTTCATCTTAACGTTTTCTTCCTGTTTGCGTCCAATGTCGTCATTTTGGCCCTAAGTAACACTTGGATCATAATCCAGGATCTGGCCTCGCCACATCATAGAGTGTTGTTTCCGGTGGCGTCCAAAACTGTCGCTTTTGAGCCCAGCCCCGATCTGGTCTCATCTCAGCGTAGGTATGTCCGCCGCCCGGGGCGGAAGACTATTTTGGCGACCTCTTCTATAAAGCCGAGATTTTGCTACCCCCTAAAAATGCCACCCGCACCCACTACGCTACGCTACTGCTTTGGATACAACAGGGAATTATTAAGATGACATGGACAGGATCTTAAACAAACAATTTGTATCACGCTAACGCCAACCCTGGCTACAAATATCTATTTCGAGAGCTCAACTGATAGTTTCATTCACATGTAGCTGTAGACGTTTACTGTCTTCGCGTTGTATAGATGTCGAGAACTGAGGACCTACAGCGAAAGTGAATTCTCTTTATTCCCATTTCTTTCACACGCGCTGTGCGTCTCTTTTGTTCGGACGCGACATTATGATAGGGGAGCCCACGGTGCTAAATCGGCATTTACTCGAGCGTCATAAAGACTTATTGAGTGCGAAGCTTAGATGATAAGAAAACAAAATGTCATATGATATACCTTTTCATCGGTGGGGGGAGCAGCTATAGATGAATTAAACTTTATCTTTTTTTTTGTTACCTTGGCTAGTAGAAATCGTCAGATTATATATTTTGAATAAATCTTGATCGAATAGATCAAGAAAAAAAAAATTAAACACGCTCGAGAATGTCGAGATGACCATTTAATTTCCAACTTTGTAGCCCTCCGCTTCTGTACGTCACCCTTTAATTATCAGATTAGAGGAATATTACACGTTTTAGTATGTAACTACTTCACCCTACCTTAATCTGATGCGTCCGAGAATTTCAAATGAACATTTTTTTTATTGTTTCTCCTTGACGGGCGTCCATATAAATAAGGCTCATGTTTGGTGGAAGTGAATAGCTGGGTACAAGGTATCCGACTGTATATTAATCTGCTGCGCTTTAGTAAATCCAGAAATCCCCTCTCGGGCTCCCCTACTATTATGCTCTTTCGTCGCGGGACGGTTTGGCTGTAGGTCTCTGGCGTGTTGTCTGCTTCAGACAAATGTTGTGATGATTTCCAAATTGCCTGGCTATTCTTGCTAGAATAGGTGAATGCGGTAGATTATTCTTGATGTATGTAAACAAAATAACTGTAATGTGTATTAGTTTAGTTAAATACCACTAACTAATTCGATTTCAATACTTAATATTCAATATCTTTATTGTTAATCATATGAGGTAAGGTGTTACACCGTTTGGTCCCCGGCAGAGTAGAATAGGCCACCCTCACTCTTACCGAGGTGTCGTAAAAGGCGACTAAGGTAAAGCTGCTGGCATGATCATCAGCACCCAGAGAAGGAAAACTCTGCATTTTTATCAAAACCCTCGCCAACCCGTCTGCCAAGCGTGGTTAGTATGGCAATTACCCCTCATGTGATTGAGGGAGGCCCGTGCCCCAGCAGTGGGGACTTAAATGGGCTGATGATAATGATAATGATGATGATGATGAAGGTGTTAAATATCAGGTAATAAGACATATAAACCCTAATGGGTATAACAATTTGGAACGGCATGACAGGCAGAATTTTGTTCTGAAATTTAATAAAAAGTAGTTTAAATGTTATCTGTTATTTCAATTAATCGTAATGAATTATACACCGTCCTTTCTATCCCTATTACTCCCTTATCGCATTATACTAATGGAAACAAACATATTCCACCCAAGAAACATACGGTCTAATCTCAGAAAAAAACACCTTTCCATACAATACACGTTTTTAGCTAAATGGTGCAGTTTGTATCAGAACGCATTTTTTTTTAAAATTAGGCCCTTTTTTACTTCATCATCATCATCATCACCCTATCGCAGTCCACTGCTGGACGTAGGCCTCTCCAATTGTTCGCCACTGTCATCTATCCATGGCTTCTCGCATCCAGCTCTTGCCAGCCATCCTGCGCAGATCGTCCCTCCACCTAGCCAGAGGGCGCCCTACATTACGTTTGCCAAGACGCGGTCTCCACTCCAGAACTCGTTTACCCCATCGGTTGTTACTTGGTTTGTTTTAATTATTATAGTTCCCTAAATAAGGGGTAAAATAGCGTGCATGACGATATCCTACAGAATACACTTTGGAGGATATGCAAAGGAGCTAGTTCCGCCGGCCCTATTCTATTATCGGGATTCTAGGCGAAGACTGGGTTACCATTCCTATGTGGTTGAAGTTCCAGCCATCCGCACTGAGCGCTACACAAACTTTCTGATGCGAACCGCCAAGAAGTGGAACTCGTTGCTGGCCGATGTATTTCCCGAATATTATAATCTGGGCCTCCTTGATTTCTGTACCTATTTCCTGAACATTATAAAAAGGCAAGAGTGAATAGGCTTTCCAAACTTACTACTTACTTAGGCTTTTCACGGACAAGCAGGGCCCACCTTGGATCTCATCTTCAGGTGAGATTGAGATCAAATGCTTGTCTTTCGTTGCATAAAAAAGATGGTTAAAAAAGCACGATGTATAATTTCAAACATTTTTACATCACAAACATAATATTTGCTAGAATGTTAGAAAACTGTATTACACGAGTATGCATAGGTACTTGGATAAAATTACCAAGTTCCTAGCTCCACCACAGAATAAAAATACCTCTTCAGAATATTCAATGTTTATTACTTTGCTACATAACGGAACTCTGTTGGTCTAGTGGTTTAAGTACCGGGCCGTGATCTCGGGTTCGATTCTCGTGTCGAGAATAAAGTGTGATTTGAATTTTTCGAACATAGCTCGGGTTTGTAATCAGCAATCCGTATTTGGAAAGCGTGGTTAAGCCTAATCCCATCATAGTAGCGATGACTTGATTTCTACGATAGAGGCCTTTGCCCTGCAGTGGGAAAGTATATAGGCTGATACTTACTTACTTAAAATAATAATAATATCCCAACCGATTACAATCGACCCAATCTCAACGATCAGCCACGTTCGCAGGATATATTATAGTGCTCAAGTGTGTGCGCAAACACAAGTGCACTCTCTTTACCCTCATATTCCGATGGGACACTACTGTGACACGACCGGAGAGGAATCGGGCGCAGGACCAACAGCTTAACGTGCTTTCCTAGGCGCGGGGGTGCAAAACCGCCAACTTGCAGACTCCGGGCCGCCACTAAGAATTTCTTACCGAAAACTTAGGTACAATTTTTTGGCCCGACCCGGGGAATGAACCCGGGACCTCTTGAGCAGCCGTCGCTTTGAAGTGCAACGCACTAACCACTGCGCCACCGAGGCAGTCCTTACTTACTTACATAACGGAGGAATATTTATATTGTTTATTCCAGCGGTGAGCGAGCACGTTTCGGATAGTTTCCCTTCCCAAAGTATAAACATTGCATCAGAACCATGATCTTTTTTCTTTTAGTCCAGTTGAAGGCTAATACTTTCTGAATCATGGTGCAAGCGCACCCCGGGCTCCAGAGCGACAGCTTTGGACGCAACCAAGAATTAAATGCTAAGATGAGGAGGATGGCTAATACCCTTGATGCGCGAAGGTCAACAGCAGTGTAATAACTATAGATCCTGAATTATGGTCCAACCGTATCCCGTAAAGAAAGAGTCATTAGCAATTAACGTTAGGTGAAAAACAAAAATTAGCGCCTGAATATTCGAGTTCAACAAATTTTACAGACAGCGAGAACGACCTATCGAGCCAAAATCGCGAAAACGTGTTTCCGATACTTAGATAAAGATATGAATATATCTTAGTATCCAATTTGTAACATAATATCTCAGTGACCTTTTAAAATTGCCTAAAAGATAATGTGTCATGTCCGATGTAGCTCCGATGTAGATTAAGGAATCAGAAAACACAAAACGCTTGTGCGATGTAATCGACACCTAACGCCATCTATCGGTAAAAAGTGTAATCATTTTCTCAAAGCGAATTCGAGGGCTGGCCACTAATGTAAGTATAATAAACACACATTTTTTTTAAATTAGTCAGCCAACACCTGTAGAGGTCTTTGAACTTCCACTTACTTTTTACTATTGTCTGGCTTCGGGACACAGCTGTTTTGCATTTCTTTAAAATTTTGTTCACAATTTACAAATAGGTGTATAGTTAGACGGTTGGCCGTTGGCTCTCTGCCATTGTGAGGACTTCGGGAACGCCTCGCTTCGTATGAAACATGCAGGATTTAATTTTAGCCTGGGATACGCAAATGTAAACTTGGTTTTACTTATTTTTGGGAACATAAGAGCTATTTTTGGTTGGACTATGTTGAGGCTTTTCCTGTTTATTTAATTATGTGAAGAAATGGTGTTATTAATAGAACTCGGAAATAAACAGGTTCTTAATTGGCTTTTCGTATTAATTATGCAAGTGTGTTTCACAGAGTTAATTTAGTTCAAATTGGACTTTTTTAACAATCACGCGCGAATACTCAAATGTTATTTAACTTTGAGAGCTTGTAAAACATATTGTCGTCTCTGTCATTATAATGGTCTTAGAAAACAATTAGCATGGTAGTTGAGTAAAGTTGAACTGCGCTGTGTTTCGCCGAGTGAGTTTAAAGGTTGGAAGCGGTTGGAAGGATATGTGAAAGCTGCCTTTGGTCCAAGGGTTGCGGGTTCGATCCCCGGACAGTACAAACATTTGTGGGCATGAACATGTCTGTTTGTATTGATCTGGGTGTTTTCTATGTATTATAAGTATGTATTTACAAAAGAAAAGTATTATATGTATAAATACATATATTTCGTAATTCCGCTGTTGATTCAGATATCTTTAATACAGGTGCTTAAGCTACCTGAGCTACCTTGAGTTGAATTAGATCAATGTATGTCATCATCAGCCCATTTAAGTCCCCACTGCTGGGGCACGGGCCTCCTTCAATCACATGAGGGCTAATTGCCATACTCACCACGCATGGCAGACGGGTTGGCGAGGGTTTTGATATAAATGCAGAGTTTTCCTTCTCTGGGTGCTGATGATCATGCCAGCAGCTTTACCTTAGTCGCCTTTTACGACACCTCGGTAAGAGTGAGGGTGGCCTATTCTACTCTGCCGGGGAACACACGGCAGTGTATGTGATATTGTAAAATAGTTAGCCATTGGAAATGTTACCTACTATTGACAAAAATACTGACTTAGATATTGATTAGGAGATTTTAATACCTTACTCAGACTTATATTGATGTAATAGGTGGCAGACGAGCAGACGGACCACTTGATGGTAATTGTCTAGTGGTTTAAGACCGGGCAGTGATCTCGGGGTCCTGGGTTCGATTCCCGGATCGAGCAAAAAGCATGTTTCCATTTTTTCGAACATTGCGCGGGTTTCGAATTTTTCGAACTTTGCACCAATCCGCATTGTACTAATCCCATAATAGGAGCGATGACTTGATTTCTATGATGGAGGCCCTGGGCAAACCCTGCAGTGGGACAGTCTATAGGCTGATACTTTATGTGATGTTGTGAAATATTTATTTATTTATTATGTTGTCGTTACGTCTTTTTGCGCATGTAAGTAAGGAAAGGTGCACAAGAACGTGCTTCTTCGTCTAGATGAAGCACGTTTTTGTACGGTACGGTAAGGTACGAAACTTATTTTAATAGCGAGTAAGCTATTTAGTTAATTGTGTTTATTCAGGTTTTACTAATCAGCATTTTTTATTTCCTCGCAAATATCATCATACTCTTAAATTAGCTTGTAAATAATACGTCATGTTTAAAATTAAATAACTTTAGCGGATCTATGAATAGTATTATCTTTGTAACATTAAAGTACAGACACCCTCACGCAGGTATACCTGTTAATTTTTTTCATCCAATTCTCAACTTAATGTCAAACACATTTGGTTCATTATGAATTGAGGAAAGGCGCATTGTAGTGACCGATCGTGTGTTTGTCTGTGCCTATGACGTCATTGTCTGAGTAATGTAGCGATGAAATCGTAATTTTGTTATTTGTATATTATGTGTCTGTTTGCCATAGTGACATAAAATCTAGAATTGGCATCGCCAAACTAGTGATGGTTATGTTCTCGAATTATTATTGACTTGTGGTCCCCGGCGAACTTTGTTTCGCTCAGAGCATTATTACCTTTATTGTTTATTTAATTTATTTACTTATAAAAACTTTTATAGACACATTATTTGGCTTTATAGTATCTAAAAGCCTATATTAGGTTTGTCTAGATACTATAGTTCTCTAGGAAAACTTAATTAGGTAAAGCATCCATATATACCTTACTCTATGTTTTCGCTCTATTTTTTCTCGTTTTATTTAATATTTTTATTGTTGTTTAAGAAAAGCCACAAAAAAGATAATTAAAATCGTTCCAGCCGTTTTTAAGCATTCATAATGCTAAAACGACTTATAATTAATATTTTGTAATGATTATTTATTTTCAGGCAGTTTTTTTCGTTGGCAATAGTTTTTATTGTTTTGTTCGCAAGAAATTTGTGATAAAAATAACACATAAGTTCTCATTCATAGCTCAACATAACACGTTAAAAATAATGCTAATATTTAGATAGGTATATCTCCCCAGCCGATAAACGATTATCGTTAAACAAGTACTATAGACTCAGTACTTGTATTGTAATACTAGTTAAGTTAGCCGAGAAGTGTGTGTGAACTTTCGAGCTTCGGCGTACGTCATCGAAGCTAGCCACGTGTCCACATTCCTAGCCGTGTCGACGGGTGTGGGCTTTAGCATTCTGTGAGAGTTGGTGTTCTATGTAAAAGTTTTTGCATGCAAACGCACGTGACTCGGCGTCAATGATACAGCGGCCAGCAGTCGCGCTGCGACCGGCGACCTCTCTACGCTTATCACGGCACAACACTACACAATTCAATTAACCAATCAACTTAATCCAATTCAAATAAAGAACGACGAAACAAACTCGAAAAAGGAACGCGTTACGGTCGGCTACGCGCGTGTTTATGTGACCATTTCGGTTCGGAATTCCAAATACGAATTTGTGTGTTTATGTTAATTATTCCAGTGTGTGTTCGGAAACGTTGCTAATTCCCGCGAATGTTCGATGATGTAACAGTGAATCGCTGAATGGTTCCTTTGTTTAACCCCAACCTCTGTGCTGTATACAGTGTGTTTTAAGAAACTGAAAGTGTTTTAGTGACACGCTAACTAAGGAAAACTTCCTGTTGCTACCGAACTTTCTTGGTATGTTACATTTTTTAAAAGACATTGATACTTTTCAGTCTAGTCTTTGGTATTTGATTGTTTACCTTTTTGGTTTGGTTAGCGGTAGATTTTGTGTTTATTTATTGAATTTTGTTTTGGATATAAGCAATGGTTAGGTGCGCTTGCGTCGGTGGCATAAAGCCAAAATTTATTAATAAACGTATGTCAAGAATTTTAATTTTGCCCGCTGAGGTGACGTTATTTTCGTTACCGAAAGAATGACTCAAGAATTCGTGATTCATGAATTTATAGTAAGATATCAATTGACACAGTAAAAGACGATCATCTGGCTCAAACGAGTGTTTGGCCTTAATTTACAATGGTCTGAAGGTGTTAACTTTTTTAACGAATCAAGGCAAAGACAATAAAGTTTTTTGAAGTTGCGGCCTTCGTTAAAAGTTTTTCGATATGCGGTGTATAATATCGAGTGATGTAATCCCGCTTGACCTCATACATGTATACTATACTATGTAGTATAGTTATCTCGTATAGAGGAACCTGTTTGTTCACTCGCTGAACTGATTGTGGCCCAACTGTTTTAGTAGGTATCTAATAGCGATGTTATTTTTAACTGACTCATCCGGACCAGGCGTGAAATATAATGGATAAAATAGTTGTAGTTATCATTTTTAATACCTAAATGTACCTGATGTGGAGTTATTTCGCAAATTGAAACATGAATTTTATTATGAGACAACGCGTGCAAAATTCATCCGTCTCATTCTTACTATGTAGGTTTTAAGACCAGTTTTGGTGTGAATGAAGGGCACTTGCTTGACTCTACATTCAAATTTCCAAATACATGGTAACATAAGTTACCTTGTTTCTAGCCCAGAACAATTCATTACTATCGCAACGTCCAACGTGTTAGGGAATGGAATTGGGAAATCTATACTTATCAATATTTTCCAAATAAGAATATGAAATTGCGTGAATAAGTACAAAAAATCATTCATATCGACCGGAGTGATACCACGGTCTCACAGAAAACCGGCGTGAAGCAGCATTATGCAGGGTACCGGAGGCTCAATCTGGGGGAAAGGCGGGTTATAAGGTCGGCAGCGCACTTGTGACTACACTGATGTCGCGGGTGTCTATAATAGTCTTCTCGTCTGCCACCTATCACATTAAAAAAAAAACTGTCTTACTGTGAACCACTTGATCAAACATATTAGGTACACATTGCGTTTCTGACAATTCTGGGTCCAATATTTATTTTTTTCGTAAGCGATTGATTGTATATTGTACGACATGACATTTGTTGTTTCCTTAAGCTGTTGAACATATTTCCTTCTTGGTCTTCCTCATCCTTTTAGACGTGTGTAACTCTTTACTGAAACGACTCAGTGATCCGACTCAGCCAAATGATACACAGTTTCGAAGAGCTGCATGACTCGAATGAGCTGAATGATCCGAGTGAGTCGAATGATCTGACTGAGCGAAATGATCCGATGAGCCGAATGCTCCGAATGAGCTGAATGATCCGATGAGCCGAATGAACTGAATGTTCCGAGTGAGCCAAACGATACGAATGAGCGGAATGAATCACGAATCTATCAGAGAGTCACTGTTCCAAATGAAGCGTTTCACTGTTCCGCATCCCTACACTGATTCATTCTTTTGAAAGATACGTTTTTGCCTGGTCTACATCCTCTCCTTCTTTCCACTTTTCCTGCCATTGTTTTTATGAACATGTCATGTCGCAGTAGGTGTCCTGTCATATCTTCCTCTCCTGCTATCGACAGTTTCTAACAAAGACCTTCTCTCAGTTACCAACTTCCTATTACTTTTCTACCCAATGGATAGGATTAGGCGTGAGATTATGACACCTAAATACCGAAAAAACACAAGTGTTCACACGAATGTTTCTCCAGAGTGTGAATAGGACCCATGACCGTTTACGCATGAGGCAGGGTCGCTATCAAATTGCCTGGGGAGGGACGTGAAGAAAGTTCTTCAGCCCGTACTTATATCGTCCCCCTCCTCCCACTCTGGCGATGAGGAGTGTCGCTGGGGTTTAGTCGGTATGCCTCTGGCCGGCTTCTCGTTAGGAGAAGCCCCCGCCAGAAGGAGGAAGGCATTCCCCAGCGTCAAAAAAAAAGGTTCACTGTCGATTGCATCATCGGGCCGTCATTTGGGACAACACTACACAACACTTAGTAATTCTCCCGTCATCCGACGAAGACTTCAAAATTGGTTGGTTATTATTTTAATAGATAGTGGACGCGCCAGGCATTTTTTGCTGTTATCTCAAAACTTTGAGGTGGCGTAATGGGTGTTTTGACCCTGTGGTGGTTAATCGTGTTAGAATATCGATACATTTGCTATTGATGGTGTTTGAAGTGATTTAACACATGAAGTAAGTAGCCCTAATTGTACTGTCTGTTGTTGTTGTATCATGATTGTATTTTCTTTTTGTGCGATAAAGAATATCTATCTATCTATACATTTATACTGCATCTCATACACTGATCTGTTTCCGTACTACATACAGGGTGTATCAGTAAACGTGAAGGTTTGAATCCTGTTTCCTTACCGAAACAATGGAATCAGCTGCCTGAGGATGTGTTCCCTAGAAACTACAATTTGGCGATTTTCAAAGCGTGAGTGAATCTTAATGTAGTGAATCTGCTACATTAAGATGTATGACCATATTATCACTTACCATCAGGTGAAATATGGTCAAACGCTTACCTATCTACCATTTTTAAAAAATATTCATCTGTTTAACCACCTCATTTACCAACCATTCTGAACAACATAGGAAATAAGCATACGTGGTCTTACTTCGAATCATCTATTGTATCATATTTGAGAAGTACGTTTAAAGATACATAATGTAGAATTTATTTCATATTTTTGTTTTTTAATTTGATGAATGTAACAAATGTATGTTTAAACATACTTTTCAAATAATGTAAAATATATGATTCGAAGTAAGACCACTTATGCTTATTTTCCACTGGGGCTGCGATTTATTCCTTGACTTTTGAACATTTGCATAAAAAATTTCAACTTTTCATAAAAAGTCAGTTAGTCACGTGACTTGGTCTTTTTGTACGGGTAGTCGAATAAATTTTCGACGAGTTTCGTAAAGTCATACAACAAATGTTGCTTAGAATGGTTGGTAGAACACGTGGTTAAAGGGATGTAAATGTTCACAGATACACCCTGTATATTGTGTTCATCACAATATTTGTTCATACCATACAGAATTTACACACTTAAGCGTAAGATTAGAAAGATTACGTAGTAAAGATAGGCTTACGAGTACTATGTACAAGTCTAATTCAAGGTTAATGTCTTAAAATTGACCTCCAGATGATCAGGGGCATAGAAACGCGATTTTAATTCTTAAATCATACGGATCTCATACATGAGTACTGTTAAGTAGGTGTTTATGTCTACGTCAACAATTTTACTGGCGATTGGTTACAGAGAATAGAACTGCACACAATCTAAAGGGAGGAAAAATGTTTCCTCAAGGGTACCTAGTCAAATGCAATTACATAAGTCTACTGTTTGACTATCCTACTGAGCGATCGCCTTCGAATCCTTGGATTCGAACCACGACTCCCCGCAAGGACAATGTTCTTAACAAACCCCAAAACCTTAGATAGATGTTTGGTTCTCAGAATTCGTTTTGGACCTCTCATGACTCACTCAATATACGTGTGACCGGGGCTAACTTTTTTTTCCCAGGGGAAACCATCATGGCCGTCACTTTGCTACATGTTCCAAACAAGGTGTGGGACTCTAATCCTAACCAAAACAGATTAGGTGTCGGAAACCCCACAGCCGGGACTAGACCGTACCGATTATCGCGCTCACCGCTCTACCCCTATTTGGAGCAATGCAGCCCTTTATTGCTGTACGACCTACCAGGACACCTGGAGAAGTCGTCCCCTGCGAAGCGGTATGCAGAGCTAACCATTCCCCAGCAGTGGGTACGCTCACGTACTCCGTTACGTACGACAGGTCTGGAACACCTTGGCAGTATTCTTAAACGCCCCTAGCCACAGGGCACACCGGGGCCAAGCAGCAGTAAGCAGCGGCATGAACTTGCCGATGGCATTGTTGATGTCTTTGAGCAGCGGTTACTATTTACCATCAGATGGGCCGCATGCTCGTCTGCCTATTTTTAGCAATAAAAAAAAGCTATTCGAACCTATAGAGTGTTTCAAGACAGCCAGTCCTATCCTATATGAAGGATTTGAACCTACGTGTCCGCTCACGGACAACCATCAATACACTAAGGAAATAATTTTTCTTCGTCTACGTTTCTACAATTGTTATGCTTCACGGTCGGACACTTGTAAACAAATCATCACCCAAGAGATCAATATGGTACCGTGAGTATAGATCGTTAAATATACAGCTTACTACTTGTGTGCGTCATGCTATTGTTCTGTCTGTTTGACGTGATGATTCGCTGATGAACGTAAAATGAACTCTCATTAAAAGAAAATCCACTCACCACACCGGTCAATCTTCCAAAAAACGCGTGTCTCTTTAATCACTCGACATTGGCAAAATTATAAAAGTGTCGCAAGACATAGTAGCAGCCATCAATTAATAAAAAAAAAAAAGTAAAATGAACTGTCAACATTTGTGTCCTTTTTTGACATAAGGATAAACTAAAAGACCATTTTACTGGTTTTAACGACTACGATTTTATAGTTTTTTTTTCACATTATTAACTAGGTAATCAAAAAATATTATTTTTTACTGCTAATCTCAATTTATTATTATAAATAACTACTCATTAATTATTTACTTTCCACAAATGCATGATGTTGCCTTCTCTAATTATAAATGCAGTTATTTTAAGATTTAATTCTGTGACTGATGAATATACATGTATTGCTTATGACGATGATCCGATGAATAAATAAATAGTAATCCATCTTAGATCTGTTTGTTTATCTGACAATAGTGTGGGTATACAATAATTTGTAATTTTTCAAATCTATTTACAATAAAATTATCACTAAAGCATAGATACTTTCATATTCATAGGCCTTTGGAATTAGCATGTTTGTATGAAAATTAGGTCCTGAGTCGATTTGTTTGCTCGCGACTGTAGATCCATTTGTTAGTAAAACATAGCTCTTATTATTATTGCTAGTGAAGTTATTATTATTTGCACATGTGGACTATTTAATTGATAGAATAAACCTGCTCGGCGTTCGGGTTTATAAGGGCTGTGGCACAGTGCCTCATCAGCATACTCTCCCATCTCCCCACCAATCCCTTTAGTATACATTTTTTTTATGATATAGGTGGCTGACGAGCCGACGGGTCACCTGATGGTAATCGATTCCCTCCGCCCATGTACACATGAAACACCAGTAGTGTCACAAGTTCGCTGCTTACCGTTTAACCCCCCTTCGCCTGGATTGGGCCTCCGGTACCCTCACTCACACAGCGCATGCACTGCTTCACGCCGGTTTTCTGTGAGGACGTGGTATTATTACTCCGGTCGAGCCGGCCCATTCATGCCGAAGCGTGATTCTCCTACTGAGTTGAGTCGTTAAATGCGTTACTTATCGCAACATGTGCGAGTGGTTCCGGCGCAAAATATTTTTTGTTCCTGTTTTTGTGTGGCACCTTATGTCAAAATTGCTACACATGTTGCGTCCTTATATCTAAGTGGCTGTATTTTTTTAACTCATCAGTAAACTAAGTTTTACCTGATTGCAAAGCCTATTTATTTGTTTATTTAGTAAAGCCACATGATACATATTAAGAGAATAGCAGATTACATAATAGGTCTTTATCTATTAAATTGCCGTTTTTTAAGACACAATAAGGTGTATGGACTCCTTAAAAATAAGCAAAAAGTCACCATACTGTAATTTTATTTTGATTTAAGACTATATTTTAAGGTTTATATTAATAGGGACCACAAATTATTGTATCTTTGAAAATGACCCTTTTTACTTAGCAGAATTGACGTTTATATCATTAATAACTTTTTAATTAAAAAACTTTTTTTTTATAACTATCCTACACGTTCTTTAACGTTGTCCATTGGAATGTTGTCAATTTACTATACAAATTTAAAAAAAAGTTAGACCTATGGAAAATACTATTTTATTAAGAAAATCGCCATACAAATCGACCTAATATTAATTAAAGTTGCAGTTCTAATATAAACCGAAATTTAAAAAAAATCACTTATGAAATAAAAATGACAATCCATAATCGTCATCTCAGCTTGTTATCCATCGCTCGCTAGGCTGGGGCACCAAGACTTGGACCATGACCCAGGACTCGGTTACGGGACGCGATCGGAGTCTATTAATTACAATGATTCGACTGCCGTCTGACCTTTGCCACCCTTAGACAGAAGCACCAGAACAACTTAATCATGGTTATCTTTACAATTTGTAGGTGTTTTTTTTTTCGTCATTCTCTCTTTCTGTCTCATATTAGCGTGTAATTCACAGTTGCGTCCAAAGCTGTCGCTCTGGAGGTACGCTTGGACCATGATACTTGATTTCTGGTGTAGTCTGGTATTAACAATGAATCGACTGCCTCTGACCTTCGCAACCCTTTTTAACAGGGGCACCAGATCAACTGAATCATGGTTACACGTTTCAGAAACTATCCAAATCGTGCAGGCTTCCTCACGATGTTTTTCCCTCAACACCGAACTAGTGGTACTTAACGCATATAGGTTGTTATTAATTGTATGTATTAGATTACAAATAGAATAGCCATACATAAGGTTACCACAATCTAGAAAAAATCCTCAAAGTGTTTGGCATTAATTGAAAAATGTATACGAGCACACGGCGTCACATCGAGTTACCCTTGTTGACCTTTGGACTGTCCTTATGTCTAGGCCACAAGTGCTATTTTTCCACTGCAGGGGGTTAACTTGATCTGACGCTGACTGAACATTGACGTGAGGCTGTCTGTACCTTGACCATTGCTAGAGAGAATACGAACACATGTGGACGTGCTAAATGATTCACAGCTGGTCACTTTTCTAATGAATTTTAATTTTCAACTGCATGCATAGTTAAAACTATCAGAATTACAAAGGCGAGTTTCACATGTTCTAAGCCGAGTTGCTATGCTCACGCGCATCGATTAAGTATGACGGAGGGCTTTCGCTCATTAGCATGAGAGGATCCCTAATGATGTGTGCCGTAGGTTTATCTATACGCTTTCACCATGTAACTAATTTTGCCTATTGCATATACGTCTGACTATAGACAATGACCTGCGAGTTCAAATTAAAATAAATAAACCTATAAATAACAGAATCAACGTTATGCAACGGTAACCGTGGTTTTACCGTAGGAAAGCCACGCTCCGGCATGAATGGGCCGGCTCGACCGGAGTGATACCTTGGCCTCACAGAAAACCGGCGTGATGCAGCACTGAGCTGTGTTTCGCTGCGTGAGAGAGGGTACTGGAGGCTCAATCCGGGGGAAAGGGGGTTTAAAGGTTGGCAGCGCACTTGTGACTCCACTGGTGTCGCGGATGTCTATGGGCAGCGGTAATTCTTACCATCAGGTGATCTGTCTGCTCCTCTGCCACCTATCACATAAAAGAAAAAAAGGTTTGCAACGGTAACAGATTACCGCCACTCATGTAGTCACAAGTACGCTGCCAACCTTTAATTATCTTTCCCTCCAGTTAGGCCATCGGTACCCTCACTTGGGTTGCGGGAATCCATTGGATGCGGGCACAGGACCGATCTGTGTGGGGAACATTAGGGGAGGCCTTTGTGCAACAGTGGGCGACTATTAGCTGAAATGATGATGATACTCACTTCATTGGCGAAAAATAGCTTAGACGCTGCTTCACGCCGACTCTGTGAGGCCGTAATGTCTAATACCCCAATCATGCCCAAGCGTGGCGGTCATAAATGCGAATGTTTTTTGTTTTATGCTATATGCGACATACGGGCAAGCGAGTCACCTGATGGAAAGTAATCATCGCCGCCCATGAAAATCCGCGAAATTAGAGAGAACGCTAATGTGTTGCCGACCTTTTTAAAAAGATTTTTACATTTTTTTCCTTTACTGAAAAGCCTGAGTTGTATAATTTTATTCAAATTAAGAATATTAAAAGAAATCGCAGAGTCACCAAATGTCTGTCTTTATCTGGCCTGGACGTCAGCGAATCACCAATATTCAAAGTTATTATAGTAATAATATCCCATAAATTTCCTCTCCAAGGAAAGGATTTTATCATCTCGGTACTATGTAGGTAACACGTAAGTACAGTTTAATACCTTTTTAGCTCGAGCTAGAGTAACTCTTTATCTAAATGCAGATGTCGTTATCGTCATCGTCATCAGCCCATTTAAGTCCCCACTGCTGGAGCACGGGCCTCCCTCAATCACATGAGGGGTAATTGCCATACTCACCACGCTTGGCAGACGGGTTGGCGAGGGTTTTGATATAAATGCAGAGTTTTCCTTCTCTGGGTGCTGATGATCATGCCAGCAGCTTTACCTTAGTCGCCTTTTACGACACCTCGGTAAGAGTGAGGGTGGCCTATTCTACTCTGCCGGGGACCACACGGCAATGCAGATGTAATAAAGTGGAAATAGGGCCAGTACGCAATATTTTCTGGAACGGGTAACTTTTTTTGTGATTTGCGTACTGACCGCCTACTAACGCCACCGTTACATTTTTTTTATTTTTTACTCTTATAGGATGTATTTGTAAGCAGATACATTCTTTTAACCAGCCATTATGAACAATGTATCGCTGCACCTGCCAAATCTTCTACATACAGAGTGTATCTGTGAACATTTACATCCCTTTAACCACGTGTTTTACTAACCATTATGAACAACATTTGTTCCATCACTTTTGAAAATTCGCATGAAAAAATTTCAACTTTTCATACAAAGTTGGTCACGTGACTTGGTCATTTAATACGGGGAGTCAATAAAAATTTCGAGAAGTCGTTGAGCAAATGTTTTTCAGAATAGTTGGTAGAACACGTGGTTAAAGGGATGTAAATGTTCACAGATACACCCTGTATTGTGTAAAATAACAACTATTCAAAAATATAACAAATATCATAGTTGTTGTAATTTATTTGGTTATACTTACCTGTGTTTGAACAGTTGTTATTTTTAAATACGACTTTATTTCGCCGAAAAAAAATCCGAAACAATTGACTTTGTATAAAAAGCTGATATT
The DNA here is from genome assembly GCA_019059595.1 of Marasmia exigua. Lineage (NCBI taxonomy): Eukaryota > Metazoa > Arthropoda > Insecta > Lepidoptera > Crambidae > Marasmia > Marasmia exigua. Next base: position 12,692,313 of record CM032488.1, read on the forward strand.
TTTTGTGGTGGTTTGAATTTCCAAAAGGTTTCCGCGAGGAAAACTGATCGTCTGCGCGACACCAGCGACATTGTGTATGTGTGTAGAGTTGAGCAACAAGTTCTGCTTGCACTTTATGTTTAGTTCTAACCTGCGTGGATGGATGGCGTTAGTAGTATCACAACTGTTAACGCGCTGAATGAGATATTCCTCTGGCGATTTTCATTTGTTTTGATACAGACGTTAACTGATAGGGTTAGGTATTTCATAACTTGTAAAACAATCTTAATATTATAATCAAGACCTATGGTGGCTCAGTGAATAAGAAAGTGCGCCTTCCGATTGGGAGGTCGTAAGTTCAGCTCACGCACGCACCCCTGGATCATTCAAATATTTATGCATATCATTAACACTAGTTCCGTGGTGATGGGAATTGTTAAGATACTTACAAATGTCTTACTTTATTGAACATTTCCCGATTGCGTACAAAGCGCTTTTCCCCCTCCTTCGTGAGGAGGTGCGCACTGTCAGGGAGTGGAACGCGCTTCCTACGTCTGTTTTCTCGAATGACTACAAAAATTTTTTTTAAGCTAGAGTAAATAAGATACTTCTGAGTAAGCTCGCTATATCGTCTCGGCTTTTTCTCAACTCTTACCCCCTTATTATAAATCGCGCACTATGGATAGTCCCAGAACAAAATTCGTGCCAGCCCCGTTTAACTTTGCGTATTGGAACGGGATGACATGAGTTTTAGTACGGTAATAACTTTAGATCGCGAATTATAATAAGGTGGTTAGAGTTCAATGTATAGCCACCTGGATAACGCTTTTCACTTTCAGAATATTTTCCGACACGTCTTGATATCCTCATGATGTTTTTTCCCTCACCGCAGAGTTAGTGATAGAAAAACGCACATAGATTTAAAAAGTGCAAAGGTGCATGTTTCGATTCTAACCAATGCCCTCCCATTCAGAAAGAAGCGCACGTTCTTATCTACTGAGGTATCATTGCTCTTCATCATGCAGTCCACTGCTGGATATAGACCTCTCCTAATGTCCGCCACTCCGATCGATCTTTGGCTACTCGCATCCAGCTCCAGCCAGCCATCCTGCGTGGATCGTCACTCCATCTGGCCTGAGGGCGCCCTACAATATGCTTACCAAGATGTGGTCTCAAGAACTCGTTTACCCGAGCGATTGTCAGTTCCGCCATACCATCGATCTTACAAATCTGTAACAATAGATGAAAACAAACAACCCGTCAGTCGAACGACCTTCAGTCACCATAACAAGTCACTCTGGCCCGAACGAAGTAACAAATTACTTCCGAAGCACAAAATCACAGTTGGGTCGTTCTTCTTTTTTTACGACAATAAGCCCGTCCTCAGTGACTTATCAAGTAATTAATTATATAAAAAAATATACGTTACACCATCAAGATATTCTTAATTTAACATTAAATAATGACATTGTTTTATCACCTCGTAGGTACTTTAGCATGATTTAACTATGTAAAAAAATATATAAAGCGTGACAGAGGTGTAAATGGCACTAATTTCGGGGGACGTGACGGAGGTGTCCATTTTAATCAAAAAGTATTCTTTATCAATTAAATTTTAGATCATGTAATAGTCCATCTGTAAAATAGTACATTAACGAATATTTAGGATATATTATTTATCAATTGTAGTCTGTTATATAAAAGTTAAATGTTGATGTGTAAGTTTGGCTCATTGTCGATAAAAAAGAAGAACGACCCAGTTCCATTAGTGTTGCGTTATAAATAGCATAAATCACTCGGAGCCGTGACATTGGGCGGGATCAGGAAGCCCCGCACTAGTTCATAACAGGGCTTAACCGAGCGTGGCTAATATTCTTTTAAACTGTACACATGTGATGTACAAGTACAGTCAGCATCAAAAATAATTGCCTGTTAATCAGCGCTTTTAGCCTTTGAACCCATATATTATAATATATGGGTTAAAAAGCTATATCACATCGTAAGGGCTAGCACGGCCACGGGATTCAACAGAAAGTTGTGCAGTGTCGATAAGGGCCAAATGCGTCTGCTCGTGGGAGCATTCACAGGACACTTTGGCACTAATGACTTCCTGTGCAAAATGGGACTGGCTAGCAGCACTACCTGTAGAGCCTGTGGCGAACAGGACGAGTCCATATCACACCTGCTGTGTGAATGCGACGCATTGGCAGGCGTGAGAATGAGGCTGATGGGCTTAGCTTATCCTGGCCCAGAAGATTACAGGCTACTCCCCTTGAAGTGTATATTGCATCCAATGCAATATATTCACAGGGAGATAGTAGGAATATAGGGTAATGGGGATGGGGGTTATTGTACATTGACCACAAAGTAAACTCGCCACAGAAAAAAGTAAGTGTAAACTCACCACAGTTCTATTTTTATGAAGTAAATTGTTTATTAATAATTTTGGTTATTGTAAACTCACCACCATTGCTTTTGTGAAAAGGTCTGCAGAAAAATCAAACAACAAGTAGAATAAAAAAATATTTATTTTTTCGATATGGGGAAAATCAGGAGGTTACATAATAAAATATATGTACAAGTATGCGAGTGAGCGAGCGCGTGATAGAGTGTGCAAAAGCGCAGGAGAAAAAAAAGAAAGATGTGCTTTACTGTTAATTCTTAATTTCGTATTAGTTTTCATTGGATATTAACTTATAGGTACTCTCTTAATTTTATCAATATAATTATTCTCTGAAAAAATCAAAAGATTGTTTGCTATCGTTACTTTAAGCAAAAATATGTGAACTGAGGATTGGTGGCGAATTTACAACAAACCTCACCCGCCTGTGACTAACTTACACATATTTTTTAATGCATGTGGTGAATTTACTTTCAATGTATGGAGTTTACAAAATGTGGTGAGTTTACTTTGTGGTCAATGTACAATAACCCTGGGGATGGCACAAAAGATCCCATTGGGTCGAAGTGTCGCTGGCTATTCCTAGTCAGCCCCCACTAGCAAGATAAGATAAGATAAGGGCTAGCACGACATTTTCGAAGAAGCGTAGCGTATGCGTATCATAAATAATTTGTAAGAAAACTGAAGAGCTCTCTCTTTCATTCATAAGCATTATTATCTTCTCTCATACTCTTTCACTTGTAATTAAAAGGAGACAAAGAATGGCGTGGGCACGCGATGATTACGTCTCGTCGAATTGGTCTGTAGACAGAGAAACTAGACCGACTGAATCATGGTTACACGTTTCAGAAACTTATAAGTTTTCTCACCGCCGACCCCCAAAGCTAATGGTAAAAATAATTATGCACATGGATCAATTTTTCAAATCCATGTGCATATTTCTATATTACGAGGCGGTGCATGATGAGATCTGAATCTCAGCAGGTTCGAACCTATGACTTCCCGTTAAGAAAGAGCACGTTTTTATCCACATAGCTACCATAGTTTTTGTATAATGAAATCGTGCAAGTTAAATAATTAGGTCTAATTAAGCTGAAATTTAGGCATCAAGTACTTAAGTAAACCGTATGTTAATACAATATTATGGTACCATTGAGCCGTGTGGTCCCCGGCAGAGTAGAATAGGCCACCTTCACTCTTACCGAGGTGTCGTAAAAGGCGACTAAAGTAAACCTGCTGGCATGATCATCAGCACCCAGAGAAGGAAAACTCTGCATTTATATCAAAACCCTCGCCAACCCGTCTGCCAAGCGTGGTAAGTATGGCAATTACCCCTCATGTGATTGAGGGAGGCCCGTGCCCCAGCAGTGGGGACTTAAATGGGCTGATGATGATGATGATGATTGAGCCGATGTCACGATGGAATAGAGGCGCTGAAATTCTAATTTATTTTCTTAAATATTAAATTTCACAAAGAGAAGCATTCTTAATGCTTCAAATTAATTTTATATCAATGAACATTATGTTATTAATTTGTAACTGACTGTACATAGGTTCACGTATTATATCAGACTTGATTGTATTCCATATAGTGAAGTCTAATGTTTGTGAGCGAATCATCTATGTACTTGTGACTGAGTCATGGCCGAATCGGTATGCGACGTAATAGTGCGCTGTCTGGGCTGGTGCGCATTTTTAGTGATTACGTATTTATTGTATCGTAAGCTGTCAATTGTAAAGTAGCTATTTATTAGTGACCCCATTAGCTGTCAAATTATAAAGTGGCTCCTTAGAAGTGATCGCCGTTAGCTGTCAAATTGTAAAATGGCTAGTTAAAAGTGATCGCATTGAGCTGTCAAATTATTAAGTGGCTCCTTAAAAGTGAGCGCCCTTAAGTATCAAATTATAAATTGGCCACTCCATGGTTATATGGTACGTGGCTAAAGTCGGAAATAATGCTGTTTTGACATTTCCCATAGAAAAAGTGTTGTACAACGCCCGCCTGTCAATGTCACTGAAGGAAGTGCCTTCTGATCGTGGTCGCACTGTACTTTGAAGTGATTGCACTAGCTGTCAAATTATTAAGGGGCTACGTTAAGGCGACAGGTAGCCCTAACTAGCGACACCATTCGTTTTTAATTGTTAGCTAGTAAACCGGATCTATTTTAAACAATTTCGGCCAACACTTATACTATTTATTAATTGATCATGCACAAATGATGGGTCGCATTTGTGCATGGTTATTTAATCAATAGAATAAGTGTTTGCAGTGAGGTTGTAACCCTAAAATTGTTTAAAATAGATCCGGTTTAGTAGGTAAAAATTAAAATCGATTGGCGTCGCTAGTGTGCCCTACCCGTTACCTTAAAGCACAGTATCTTAAAGTGATCGCATCTCACTATCTATGATTGGTCGGCGGTCTTAAGGTTGCAAGCGTTTTTACCAGATAGCAGTTAGACAAAAGACCTTTTCTACAAAAGGGTAGAGGATGCAATTGATTTATTAAGATAATAACCTAAATAGTCGAAAAATATTGACTGTTCCTCAGGGCACATCTCTTCATTTTCCAGGAGAAAATACTTCCCATAAAACCAAAAGACACTTTTATACTTATAGGCCATTTCCACACCTAACTTTTTACAGAATTGGGTCACCGGTTTACTCGCAAAAATGTAATTCAATCGCAAGTGTACAGACACCTTAGCTTTAGACACGCGATAATTTGTTAAACGTTGGCAGCGCACATGTGATTCCACCGGTGTTGCGGGTGTCAATGCAGCAGCGGCAACCGCTTATCATCAGGTTATCCGTCTACCCGTCTGCTACCTATTACAAAAAAAAATATGGTTTGTAACTGTTAATTGACACCAGGTCTTATCGAAGACATTTTGTTTTAAAACAAGTGGCATTTGAAAAGCGTCTCTCGAGGAACTTGATAATATATTCTTGTTTTGTAAACATTCTATTAATACAAGTCGACAAAATAAAGATCGCCCCCTTTTCGACTTGTTTATTTTAAACCTGACATAAGTTAACACGTTTGGGCGTTATTTCTTTCTAATATATTTAGATTCCGATTTAAAGAACAGATACGCAGACTAATACCGCAGTATGAAAGCAGCCAGTAACATTTTTTTAAATAAATAATGTGGACGCTTCACCATAAACACTTGATAGAGAACAACGAGGATACTTAATACTATGGCCAAGTTCTTGTTATAATAATAATAATATCCTTTAGCCGATTACGGCTACGGCGGCCAATCTCAACGATCAGCCACGTACGCAGGATATATTATAGTGCTCAAGTGTGTGCGCAAACACTATAGCACTCTCTATCCCTTACTTTCATATTCCGATGGTACACCAGTATTGAGGATTGCCGAAAGGATATTTACACCATTGAAACGTACTCGCGTGTAGAATCGATGAAATTTATTGCCAGAATGACAGGAGAAAAAAAGACATAAAAACAAAATGTATAAAAAACAAATCACTAAAATTTGGAAATATTGGCCAAAAAGTATCATATCGATGCTGGTCGCCAACAACCAGCGTGACACGACCGGAGAGGGATTGGGCGCAGGATCAACGGCTTAACGTGCTTTCCGAGGCACGGGGGTACAAGACCGTCAACTTCCAGACTCCGGACAAGCACTAAGAATTTCTTACCGAAAACTTAGGTACACATTTTTGGCCCGACCCGGGGATCTAACCCGGGACCTCTTGCGCAGCCGTCACTTTAAAGTGCGATTCACTAACCACTAAGCTACCCAGGCAACCTGGTTATACTGTGCTATGGTCATACAGGGTGTGTATCGGTAGGCGTTCTATCCCTTTAACTTACCATACAACGTTTATTCTACGACTTATATATAGAATTTCATCGATTTTAGGTTCAAGGATTTTTTTTTATGACCAAGTCACGACCGTCTTTGAAAAATGTATTTCTAAAAGTCATAGAACTAATGTTGTCCAGAATGTTACCTATACAGGTTGTATATAAATACAATCTGGTCGGTTCTTATCGCTATTAACAAAATCAAATATAATATATGATGTTGCATAAGGATGTAAATAATTTATTCATTCATGTAACTATGGCATAGATGGAAAAAGAGGTGGATGATTCGATGACGAATGACAGGGACGTATGGAAAAGGAAAACATACTGCGCCGACCCCAGATAACCTGGGAAAAGGGCAGGAGGATGATGATGATGATGATGTAACTATGGCATAGCTATACACGGGTATTTACAAATTAAACCTATGTATATGTTATAAATAACATAAATATCTATAAGCAGCAATAGGATACTGTATCTACTATAGATACACTTTTAAATGTAAAGGTTATTTTCCGTCCTTGGGCTTGAAATACACGAACTGGAGCGAAACAAACGCATTCAATATTGCTGTACTCGTAGTATAGAGTAAATCAGGGGGAAAACTTATTAGTTTTCCCCCTGATTTACTCTATACTACGAGTATTGCAATAATGATATTGCATACCACGAATTGCATTGCTCGCACACATTAGCAGTCTATGTGCCTGTCAATCCAACAACATTAAGTTTATGTGCCTGTCAATCCAACAACATTAAGTTTATGTGCCTGTCAATCCAACAACATTAATGGTTTAGTACAAAAAATGGCTAGTTAAAAGTGATCGCATTGAGCTGTCAAATTATTAAGTGGCTCCTTAAAAGTGAGCGCCCTTAACTATCAAATTATAAATTGGCTATACTTAGTCACTCCATGGTTATATCATCATCATCATCATCATCATCATCGGCCCATTTAAGTTCCCACTGCTGGGGCACGGGCCTCCCTCAATCACATGAGGGGTAGTTGCCATACTCACCACGCTTGGCAGACGGGTTAGCGAGGGTTTTGATATAAATGCAGAGTTTTCCTTCTCTGGGTGCTGATGATCATGCCAGCAGCTTTACCTTAGTCGCCTTTTACGACACCTCGGTTTCCATAGTTATATGGCACGTGGCAAAAGTCGGAACTAATGATGTTTTAACATTTTCCCATAGAAAAAGTGTAACTGAAGGAAGTGCCTTCTGATCGTGGTCGCGCTGTACTTTGAAGTAGTAAGGCGACGGGTAGCCCTAACTAGCGACCCCATTCGTTTTTAATTGTTAGCTACTAAACCGGATCTATTTTAAACAATTTCGGGGTTACAACCTCTCGGCCAACAATTATACTATTTATTAATTAATCATGCACAAATATCGGAACCGTTTTTGTACGCGAAAAAACAATTTTTCGCGTACGCGTTGGATCCAAAAATGTTTCATGGTTATATAATAAATAGTATAAGTGTTTGCCGAGAAGTTGTAACCCCGAAATTGTTTAAAATAGATCCGGTTTAGTAGCTAATAATTAAAATCGATTGGCGTCGCTAGTGTGCCCTACCCATCACCTTAAGATTTGAACTTATATGACTAGAGCTCTGATAAATATGTACCAAAATATCCAAAATATGTTACATATAATATGGACCAAAAACTAAAAAATATGGTAACAAAATTATTCTGCCGGCATTATCCAGCAAGCAAACTGGGTTGCTGTTTTGTATTCTGCAATACCATATAGGTACTCTACCATATCGTATATCGGTCATATTAATTTGAATGCAGTACACAATCCCATCTTTTCAAAATATCGAAATTAAAACTCTCGGTTTTGGTCTAAATACGGCCATAATATTGGCTGAAGTTCGAAAATATGAATGATTGTGATATTTTTATTGAATACTTTGAAATATGGAAAAATGTGAAAAATAAAAACTACTTTTTCGCATATATACGATAATATATGTAAATAACATATTCGGGACTGAAAATCGTGTAAATTAAAAAAAATGTATTTACATATTAATCCGAGTCCTACTTATGACCATTGACATAAGTATATCTAAAATTTTAGTTCCGTGTTTCGCCACGGGACTTCTTTCGGAGCGCGGACTCTACCAATAATCTTACACGTGCATAAAAAATCCTATTGCACTGTCACAGCTGTTTCATTATTAGGTAATCAGTCCCTACGATCTAATTAACATGTTTAGCCATTAGCCTATTGAAACCATGAGATTGATCACATTACCATTGTCCTATAATAGAACTTTCCATAGAATTCCCATATATTTTCCAATCTGGGCTAACAGTTGTGAGGCGTAAGCTAATCACCCGCAGTCACGCATCTCTTTGTATACGACTCGAAGATAGTGTTGCTAACCTCAAGGAACTGAAAAAAGCTCGGCTCGATAATAAAAAATAAGAGAAAAATATGACTATCAATCACATACTCTGTGGTCGGGGATTTTTGTTCGAATCTCAACAACAGAAGACGCTGGCAACTAGCGCCATTGCGTTTTATTACATCATTATCATCATCAGCGTGTTTCAGTCCACTGCTGGACATTGGCCTGTCCTAATGTTCGCCACTCCGATCGGTCTTGGCTACTCGCATCCAGCTCCAGCCAGCCATCCTGAGTAGATTGTCACTCCATCTGGCCTGAGGGCGCTATACACTACGTTTACCGAATTATTACATACATTTAATCAAAAAATATAACATGCAAATGAAAAACGATAAATACTAAATATAAAACACTTAAGAGCAAGATAGTGCTAAGAGAAAGAATGTGGTATGGTATGGAAGTACAACTGTATAATAAGCTTCCAAAAACATTATGGCACTGGATCAAAAGAATTTCAGTGTCCCTTAGGACACATCTAGAAGGGAAATGTTTATTATAAATTAAATGCATACCTCCGATACACTCTCTTAGGTTGGTCAAGATCTATGAAGATGAAACTTGGGCTGTTTTTCGGTAGAGTCATAACGATATTACTCTACCGTGTTGCCGTGTGGTCCCCGGCAGAGTAGAATAGGCCACCCTCAACTCACTCTTACCGAGGTGTCGTAAAAGGCGACTAAGGTAAAGCTGATCATGCCAGCGATCATCAGCACCCAGAGAAGGAAAACTCTGCATTTATATCAAAACCCTCGCCAACCCGTCTGCCAAGCGTGGTGAGTATGGCAATTACCCCTCATGTGATTGAGGGAGGCCCGTGCCCCAGCAGTGGGGACTTAAATGGGCTGACGATGATGATGATGATGATGATAACGATATTGCAGATTGTCCATTATAACATTCCATTATATTTTCTTGTAAATATTAGTATACTTACCAGGTTAATTGTAGTGAAACACAATACTATGTTAATATCTTTTTGTACATATGATTTTAACGAATGAATACATTATTTCATTATTTCCTTAAATCTAATAACAATAGCATTGATGTGAAAACAGCAAATCTGCTGATAAAACAGTAGGATTGGTAACACTACTCGACCGCCCTTGATGGACTCCATGCCTGGCCTCTGCCCGTCTAAAATTACTTTTATCGGCCTTCCAAAACTATCGATCGTTATTCCACTACCAGATCCCTTTGAACTTAAACTCCATTAACATTTCGGAACACTCCAACTTTTTTATTGACGGCCAGACCTAAATAATGATTAGGAGAAATTAACATTCGGTTTAGGAAGTACATCCATGAGGAATATTAATCTATGTGCTGGCCTTGATTCCCAATCGGGCGTCCCGTTTTGGCCGTCGAGTGAGCTCAGCTAGACGTAGACTGCGTCGAGTGACTTTCGAGTGGCCAGTGACTTTCAGTAGGAAGCCTTATTGACGGCCTGCCAGTATTTCCTTGCCCGCACACGAATGCAGTTCACGTAGCTAAACGCGCCACTAGTTACGCGCATCTGCCGACGAACGCGCGCCGTCGCCCGCGAATAAAAAAATAAACAAAAAAGCGCGCGTTTTTCGTATTTGGAACTTATGACAAAATGGGTGTCGTCAAACATCACAAGAATAAAAATGGGGAGTTGAAGAAGAAAAAAGCGGAAAAGGATACGGCGAACGGGAAACCGAAAAGCAACGATGGAAAAGTGAAAAAGAAAAAAACAGTGTCGTGTTTACAGTGCATCAAACCAAATAAAAATGATGGTAATTAATGACATATTATGATCATCTCTGTTGACACATTTACACATTATTTACATCCATTTAAAAATCTCACTGAAAAGTTTACGAAACTTTTACGAGTAGATATCGAAACGTAAAATGAATGACGTAGAATTTAAAGAAAAGAAAATTGATATTAAACCGAACGGATTCAATTTTCTAGACATTAAGCTGAGAGCAACTGAAGAATATGAGTTTTGATTACTTTGATGTGTGGCTGTACGCACAACATGAAAGCAATAAATACTATGACTATTTCAAACATTATGTGATCTATTATATTAGCCTACTCCTAAATACATTTTCACATCGATGTTGCAAAAGTACCTACATAAATAATAAAAATACGTGCCTAATAATAAAATGTGGAAAGAATCAACTTATTGTTGTAGGCATTAAAGAAAACGCGGAAAGGAAGTTGCGATTACCGGCCACAACACATTGTTCATTAACTTTATACGTTTCGGTGTTGGCAGTAATTCGCCTTTTCCGTTCGTCTCGTCTATTTCTGTCCTCCTGAATTATTTTTTAATTACGATAATGGTTTTCTTAATAACCATATTATCTCTCAATTTTCCCTTATGAATATAGGGTTGCTAGCTTTTGTCCACAGCTTCGGTCACGTTGAATTCTAGGTGCACCATATTTTGTTCTTTCTACCCTTCCTACCTTGCAAAATTCTCCATAAAAACTTCTATTCCTTCCCCATTTCAGGGAAGTGGGGGGTAGAGAGAGAGGCGCGACATGTCCTTTTTTAAACGAGGTTTGAAGAGAGTTCTTCTTTCACGATAGGCAGCGGCATGACTGTGCTCCGGCATTGTTACCATTTTCCATTAATGGGCCGCATGCTCGTCTGCCTATTATATGCAATTAAAAAAGTAGACGGATGTCACTGTCCCTTCGACTATCTCCACGTAAAAATCAACTAGCCGCTCTGTTGTGCCTTGATATACGGGCAAACAAACAGACACATACGCTTTCCCATTTCTAATATTAGTATGGATACGCCACATGTAAAAACAGGGACTGAGGGAAAAACTAATTTGTCTAGAGATGGTTATCAGGCTTTAACATGCATAGCTATTTTTAAACGCGAAAGTGGAAATATAGGTATGTTTTCGGACGTCATCGATAAGAGGTACTTATTAAGTAAAGTAAATTATGACTCGGAACTGTTTTAAATAAATGTTACTCACCTATACAAAATTCTCATTGCTAAGTGGCCTACATGCGAAATGGCTCAAACGTGAATAGGACAAAATCCTAAATAGCCCAAACGCGAATAGGACCAAAAGCGAAATAGGCATGTTTTCGTCCAGTGGCCCAAATACGCCTGAACAATATCATTACGTTGCACGTATATACAAACAACTGCTGATTGGATAACTAATCCAAAACATAAAATCAAAAATATATTTATTCAATTCAATTCAAAAATATATGTCTAATATTATGTAATCTAGCGCTGATTCGGAATTTCTACCGTTCATAGTATTCCACATCCCAACTCTCACCTTATATCCAAATACATTTGATGCTATAGGAATTGAGGAGACAGATTGTAATAGCCCATCGTCTGCTTGTCGGTACCAACCTTTAAATAATGAACCAACAGAGTTATTATGACAGAATTCTTTAATCGAAATGAAAGCTAATTTCAATCATCTACGTAGTACATATCAAATTCATGATTTCAACAAAGAAAACAGAAAGGACTAAAGATACATTTAATTGTAAATAGAGTTCCAATATCTTTATTATCTATTTCTAATGGAAAAAGGGATGTTCTAAATATCAGTACGCGATATATACCTATTGATACATATCGCAAATGTCATCGTACTGATAGCCGATATCAGTGAATGTCACGAGTAAACAGATTTTCGAAAAAGCCTCGTTATCTATTAGAGCTTTTAGTTTATAAGTATTTTAGTGTGTTTAAATGTTTAACAAAAGTGAGTTAAAAAGTATTTTATTTTTTTGACTAAGGTCTTTCGGTTAAAATCTCACCCAATTTACCATCTGACGTACATTTTGGTCATGGTCACTGGACAGGAACAACTTTACCATCCTACAACTGTTAATATTTTGACAAATCCATAGTCTATATTCCTTATATTTAGGATTATATTCAAGTCCTTAACGCTACGTTACAACACCACTGGCCTGAGGCCTCAAGGCCCATCTGACTGAAGCCGACTTAGCAGCTCGGCCCACTGGCTTCCCTCGAGGCTGCTGACCCTCACTCTTACCGAGGTGTCGTAAAAGGCGACTAAGGTAAGGCTGCTGGCATGATCATCAGCACCCAGAGAAGGAAAACTCTGCATTTATATCAAAACCCTCGCCAACCCGTCTGCCAAGCGTGGTGAGTATGGCAATTACCCCTCATGTGATTGAGGGAGGCCCGTGCCCCAGCAGTGGGGACTTAAATGGGCTGATGATGATATTTAGGATTACTGTTAATATTAATATTTTTATATTTTAACACAAACACACAATTTCTGTTGGTAGATAAATTCAAGTTTACGTATTTTTACTTACTATTAATATTATAGTTAGATCATCAAGGGCAGATTCGACCAATGTCAATCCGATACTAAATCTTTAGTATAGCGCTGTCATTTTATACAGACGTTATACCATAGATTTGTCCACGGATAATGATGATTGGTTGAATCGGGCCATAGTCGTAGAAGATCAGAAGAATTTAAAAAAAACTCGTAATTTTACGAAATCAGTTGATTAGGCTTCGAAAGATAAAAAATAATACGCCTAAATGCAAATTACTCTAACTTCTTTGAAACAAATATCCACTAAAAGGGTGCCTATTATATCTACCCGAATATGTCCACCACTGATGGACAATGGATAAGGCTGGCAGGGGACAGAAGGGAGTGGCGTGATAAAGAAGAGGCCTATACTCAGCAGTGGATGGACGTGGGCTGATATGATGATGATGGACATGACAAAAAAATTGCTATGTCAGCTAATGAAATTTTCCCGTTAAACATTATGGTTCTATTTTTCCGATGTCCAGAATTCTTATAAATGTTTAACTTTCAACACCACAACCAAAAAACTTCCAAACCATTAAATAAACATAGACATTACTGGCACCTTCAACTCTCTGACGTCAAACTGGTTGTTTGGATAAAAAATGTTTTGATTCCGCAGCCAGGGTCCCCCCAAACCCATGTCATTACGAAACCCCGGCTATTCTCGACATAAACACAGATATGTAGGTCGAGTCGGACGCCTGTTCTGCGGATCATAATCAAATATAGATTAATCGCTCCACCAACCACAGTTTTCATGCTATTATGTAATCCAAAGCTGTCAATCCAGGGTACGCATGGACCATGAGCCAGGATTCCGTCCGTACTAGGCCGACGGAGCGGCGCTAGTCAAAACGTCCCCCCACTTTATTATAAATCGCTATCTAAAGTTATTACCGTCCTAATGCTCATGTCATCCCGTTCCAACACGCAATGTTAAAAGGGGCTAGCACTAATTTTGTTTCGGAACTATCCTTAGTTCGTGATTTATAATAAGAAAAAACACTATGTCTTAGTACAGGCTATCTTCCTAGTGTGTAAGATCAATATTAATTTTTAACCCCCGACGCAAAAACGACGGGATGTTATAAGTTTGACGTGTCGGCATCGTAGCTCCCGAACAAATGAACCGATTTTGTTTTTTTTGTTTAAAATATGAATAAGGAGGGAGTGTTCTTAGCTATGTTGGATAAAAATCGATCCAAGATGGCCGCCGTCACAAAAATTTGGATTTTATGTTTTAACACAACTCCCACAATATGGGTATCATATAAAAGGGCTTGAATAGCAGAATATTATTAATTGTGAAAAATTTCAAATCCAAGATGGCCGCCGTCAGAAAATGACGAATAACCTATTTGTTGTTCCAACTGCCTCAATATAGGTATCAAATGAAAGAGCTTTAGTTGTGTCGGGGGTTTTTAAAATTTTCAATTTATGTTTATGCTCCTGCGAATGACGTCGGTATTACTGCAAAACGTGATCATCAGAACATGGCATTCCCATTAGGTCATGGTACCCAAAGGTCAATACTGAGGTATAGTCATCAATGGAGCTGAGGACGGTATAAAATATTTCAGTACATCATGTTACCCTTTTGGTTACTTCATGTGCCCTTGCGCATGAACAATATGTTTAGGGAAATATTCTTTCAAAAAGTCTTATGTTTTTTGCTGGCTATCTCAATATTCCTTCAAAAATTCCTGGGTCTTTCTGACTGACTTTACATTCTTTAAAAAAGTCCTATGTATCTTGCTGACTGACTACACATTATGACCGCGGTAAAGCTGATTGTGAGATTTCTTAATGATCGCGTGGAGAACTACAGATCGATATTTGTAGCCGAAGGCTTTATCACAAAGGTCAATCAAGCCTGGTGGAAAGCGGTCAGCGTAGTATGGATTTTAGGACTGCCAAGTTTTCTACATGTTGATTTTTGAAACTATACTTAGTACAGTGCGACCACGATCAGAAGTCGCTTCAGTGTCATTGACAGGCGCTGTAATACGTTTTTTTTATGCGAGACTGTCAAAACAGCATTAGTTCCGACTTATTGCACGTACCAAATAACTGTGCTCGGACTCTAGTACATATTTCAATTAATAAACAGCCTATGTCAGTCTACCAGACGATGAGGCGGAACTTAAACTCGTTTTAAACTCACAACTGAGTTTACTTTGCAACCTGCTCTCTTTCCTCTCTAATTAAAAAGGTAACCAACCTATTTTGTTAAACCACTCATCGTAAACATATCGATTTTTGTTTACTGAACACTCGAATCGAGTTTACTTTATGATTTTATCTCATTCGGTGAGTCAGTGGGCCAGGGCGCTAATGCGGCGCGGTGATGTAAACCATAACATTGGGCGGCCTTGGACGTCACCGGGCCTCTTAATGGCCGCGTAAGCACAGGTTGCCAGGTTGCGTTGGAACCTACTTGGTGATTTAAAAGTGATTTTGGTCCCTTGAGTCAGTAATAGAAAAAAAAAATAAGTACTTTGAAAGTACTTTGAACACGACGGGCCTCTTCAATATTTTTAAAATGTCCATAATTAAGGTGATTAATACAAAAATCGATTGCGCAAAATTTTATAGTTTTGTAATTAGAATTAAATTAGATAGATATTTTTTATATTTTTTTAATTTGTCTTTTAGCACAAACAGATATCTACCTAAAAGTAAAAAATAACATTTCAAAATTAGCTTAGAACCTGTTCATAAAGAGTATTAGGTGTTGAAATAATTTTAGTATTTTTATGATTGAATTATTATATTGTTTAATCTTGTTTATTTCAATTTTAATCTTAATATTATTTCCAAGCCCTTGCACTGGACAAAATTAGTTGTTTCATAACATCTGTAAACCATATGCCTGCAATGAAGAATTTAAACTTGAACTCGATCAAAATTTCTTTGTAACGCTTTCACAAGCAAACCTATCTATTCATCATCATCATCATCATCAGCCCATGTAAGTCCCCACTGCTGGGGCACGGGCCTCCCTCAATCACATGAGGGGTAATTGCCATACTCACCACGCTTGGCAGACAGGTTGAGGGTTTTGATATAAATGCAGAGTTTTCCTTCTCTGGGTACTGATGATCATGCCAGCAGCTTTACCTTAGTCGCCTTTTACGACACCTCGGTAAGAGTGAGGGTGGCCTATTCTTCTCTGCCGCGGACCACACGGCCAACCTATCTATTATTTGATAGAAATGGGGTGAGCCCTGCGTCTCATAGCCACTGCGACCAGTAGATGATCTATTGTGGTATCTAACTAACTACCCAGGGGAAGTGGGCACAGCCTTATGCAAAGACAACCTCCTTGGTCTGCAATCTTAAATAAAAAAACCGGCCAAGTGCGAGTCGGGCTCGCGCACAAAGGGTTCCGTAGCAGCAAATATACATTATAAAGATTTTATATCATCGCGGATTTTTAAAGGTGTACAATACTGTAGTATATTTTTTGATCTATCTTATAAGGTTCAGCCATCGTTTTCAGTGTAAGCACAATAACTTAACCAAAATTACAGTTAAATCAACCTATCTCAAAAACTATAAGAGATACTTTGATCAAACCAAAAATCGTTGAAAGAGTTAATTAGCATGCATCACCTCTATTTTTTTTAGAATTTTATACCCCGTAGTTATAAAAATAGAGGGGGGGGGGACATACTTTTTACGACTTTGAGAGCTGATATCTCAAAAACCGTTCACTTTAAGAAAAATGTTTTTTAGAAAACTTTATATCATTTTAAAAGACCTTTCCATTGATACCCCACACGGGTATGTACATCGAAAAAAAAAATTTCATCCCTCAGTTACATGTATGGGGGGCCCCACCCCCAATTCTTTTTTTTACTATTTAGTGTCATATTTTTGTAGCGGTTCATACAACACATATTCCCATCAAATTTCATCACTGTAGTACTTATAGTTTCCGAGTAAATCGGCTGTGACAGACGGACAGACGGACAGACGGACAGACGGACATGACGAAACTATAAGGGTTCCGTTTTTGCCATTTTGGCTACGGAACCCTAAAAAGATCTATCTATTTAGTTCTCGAGTTTTTTTTTCTTAATAGCCAGACATTTGGCCACAATTTCAACTATAGTCCTTTCGCTTTTTCGTGATATCGGTGACAGCAGGACAGAGTTATACGTAAGTCACACGTTAGAAAGTGACTGAACGTGAAAAATGTATAGATTTTGACATCTGTCACCTATATCATGTTAAAACGAAAGGAGTATGGTAAGCAAGGTAGGTAAACATTTTAGGTTTTTCTTTGTACATTACAGCGGAAGCTCAGGCGAATTGCTATGTATGTTTGTTTAATCCGAAGGGTTATTGGGTTTCAAAACAAACGATTTCCACGGTTCTTATTCGTAACCTCAGTAGCATAAGATTTGATTGCTTAGTTCTTAATTTAGCGTAACTTTACGCTAAATAGGTAAGGTTTAGTTAAAGTTGAAGTACGCTTAATTGAAGGCAAAAAATTGTTCTATCAAGGATAGTCGCGATATCTACAATAACATTATACTCGCAGCAGACATTGATCACAACTTGATTAAATTTAAATCAGAATTACTAAATCCTAGAAAAAATATTTACCTCTAATCCCAAGTGAAAAACCTCTAAAATAGACAACATTTGCCGCAAATCCCCCTGAAAAAATATTAGCTCATATTTTTTCCGAAATCTTAATTTAGAAAGATCTCGGATTTGAACCCCTACCAAAACAATTTTTTCTACTGAAAAACTATCCTACACGTTCCTAAACCCTCTCCAATAAGCAGTTAATTATGGAGTAGTAGTAGTTCATTACGGAATAGTTACTTTGCAAAAAAAAGTTAGTATGGAAAATACATGTTCTAAGAAAATCACCTAATATAAGAATTACAAGTCGGCTGTCGAAGTGTTAAGAATATTCTTGGATCTGTAACCTGTACCTTGATTCCATAACCAAAGACTATCCAAGTTTCGTCTCTGAACATCCCTGCTCGGAATATTATATCTGCCTTCTACAGTACATTTACAATCCTACGTTTCTTCGTTGCTCTCCTCCCCTCTGTAACTTTGTTTTTCATTGCTCTTGTAATAGAGGGAAGTTCATGAGTGAGCAGTTCAATTGACAATCTTATTTAGCCACCAACTCTTTCTTGTCCCGATGTAGTTTAGTTAGTAGCTTAAAAATTCGAACTAAGAACTGCAGTTGTCTCACGTTACGTTTGTCGGCGACAGCTGCGCAAGAGATGCCGAGTTCGATCCCCGGGACGGGCCAAAAATTTGTACCTATGTTTTCGGTAAGAAATTCTTAGTGACATCCCTGAGTCTGGAAGTTGGCAGTCTTGTACCCCTGTGAAACCCTGTGACCCTCGGAAAGCACATTGAGCTGTTGGTCCTGCGCCCGAACCCTCTCCGGTAGTGTTCCATCGGAATATGAGGGTAAGGGAATAGAGAGTTTTTGAGAGAAATTGCACACACACTTGAATACTATAATATATTCTGTGTACGTGGTTGATCGTTGAGATTGGCCGCCGTAGCTATAATCGGTTGGAGGATATTATTATTTATAAGATTTTAGCAGCCTACTGTTATAGTTAGGTACTTCTGCAATGCTAATCGTAAGTGCACCTAAAGAGATGCAGACTATAATGAATGAAAATCGACAAAATGGCTAAAAAGAGACAAATGTATGGCCAGCGATACTGTAACATTCATTTACTTGATTATTTCTTCAACTTCAATTGAATCTACCTTTTTTTACGTACAGTGGCGGACACATCAAGCTATACAAAACTGTCAAAATCCTTCATTCGGTTATAAACCTTATATTGTAACACATTGAGTTCGAAATCGATTGAGGAAATTTGACAGTTTTGTATAGCTTGACCTGTCCGCCACTGTACCTTTGATTGAGCCACTGCCTTAAGGAGCTACTGAACTAAATAAGTGATACAGTTCTTTTGATTCAAAAGAACTGCAATAGTTTTTGCAGTAGAATGAACTGTTTTGTACACGTCTAACACGCAACTACCTCATTCCTTATTCTATGCACACATTCATGATTGATCAACATCTTCAAAATTTTCGAGGGGGAGACCAATAAGAGAAGTGCAATAAAAATGAGTGATCGTATGTATAAACAAAATGTAACATGGTTTACATCTGTAAATGTCAATATTTCAAGGGCGCAGTACGAATTTAGAATGACTACGTCTATGGGGCGCAGTTTTAGTTTAAGATGACGGGTAGGGCACACAGGCGACGCCAATCGATTTTAATTTTTAACTACTAAACCGGATCTATTTTAAACAGTTTCAGGGTTACAATCTCTCGGCAAAAACTTATACTGTTTATTATATAACCATGCTCAAATGTTGGGTCCAACACGTACGCGAAAACTTGTTTTTTTTTATATGGGAGGTGGCAGACGAGCATACGGATCACCTGATGGTAAGCAATCACGCCAAAAGCGGCCACTTTTGGCGGTAATCCAAAATTCGAGTGCAAAGGCAGACCAAATAGTTAACTACTAAAATAAGTATTAAATAAATAGTATAGGTGTTTGCCGAGAGATTTTAACCCCGGAATTGTTTAAAATAGATCCGGTTTAGTAGCTAAAAATTAAAATCGATTGGGGTCCCTACTGTGTCCTACCCGTCACCATAACGGTCTTCATAGTTTGACATTTCACAATACATTACAATGCCGGCTATGTACTTTGGTTGCTAAAAGTTAGTACTTTGAAGAGTCAATCAATCTGCCTATCGCCGTCCACTGCTGAACATAGGCCTCCCCCAAAGAGCGCCAACCAACCCGCTCCTGAGCGGTTCGCATCCAGCTTACGCCAGCCATCTTTCTCAAAAATCGTCAGTCCATCGCGCCGCAGGGCGTCCAACACTGCGTTTCCCCACGTGTCGACCACTCCACTCCAGTACGTGTCGACTCCATCTTTTATCAGTGCGTCTAGAAACATGACCGGCCCGTCCAATATAGTTATCTGTGGGCCCATCTCCACTTCAGCGTGCTGATCCTGCGTGCAATGTGGCGAATAACCTCCTTACGAATTTTATCCGCCAGAGAGACTCCAAGCATAGAACGCTCCATTGCCCGCTGAGCTACTTTAAACTTTGAAGAGTAATATTAGTAAGGTAGTGAAGTAGAGATCGAAGCTGGGAAAGACACAGCACCGGTCTAAACGTCCATTATCGCAAGTCAAAGTCAATAATTGATTTGGGATTGATTGCACGCACATATACTTACGTAATGTTGGTCTTGCAGAAAGTCTTGAAAGAAAATCCGCTTATCTTGATTATCTTTTCAGTATTTTGCTTGATCAAGGAAATCAACAAAGTTGTACCTTATGTTGCCGGGTTTTGTACTAAATTTATGCGGCGTGTGAAATAATATCCTTCAACCGATTTCGGCTAAGAGTGAGGAAACGACTCCCATTAAGTCAAGGGGCTTGTCGGCTTTTCATTCCCGACTGTAATGACCACGTTAGTGAGTGACAAATGACTTCGATCATACATCAGCACATTTACATTGCTAATGTAGTGATAGAACTAGCCGATAAACAGCTCTGTTTCAGTTGGTAGATTGTAGCCGCACTCAGAGATGTCATTTTAGGTCATGTTGAATAAGTTGGCTCTTACCTTTTTCGCTATTTGTTTTACTGTGATGGCGGTCGGACATGTTGCCGCTCTGGGCACGCTTCAATTTCCTTTCTAACTTCTTTATTTTTCGATTGATATGATCAACATCCTTAGTTTTACGTTTGGACATTGCTTTTACTTAAAAATCAACAAAATTATTAAAACTGTAACTCGTTTTCGTACAAATATTTTTAAGGCGTTGTGCGACGGCAAAACACTAAATTACGAATTGACATGATGGCCGACCCATAGAGCTCACTATCTTTTTTTTTTTTCTTAACTTTAGTGCAAAGACGGTAACTAATATACGTTACTACATGTTGTATCAATTAATAATATTTATTCCAGGATACTTATCTCGAGGACGAGGTGCAAGTATAATTAGTATCGGTAGTCTTTATGCGTATCAAAATAAGGTTCAATATTTTTTCTTAAGTAGCCAACTAAGTTAATCAACGACTGAGTGTGGCAGTTAGACAATTTAAATTGTCTAAGATTGTAGCACACTTTTGAGATTGAAAATGATTGTCATGGCACGGGAGTACCAAAATACACATACACAGAAGATCGGCTTTAGTTAATAATTAAATCAAAAAGTTTGTTGATCTACACGCTACACAGTATATCGTACTTATCTCGTCTCTCCCGCACCCCCGATACCCGTATAGTATGTCTCTTTTCAAGCCGAATCACGCCGAGATCACTGTATGCGCGCAAGAATGTGTGCGGGCAGGCCAGCGATCTGTATCTATTTTGTTTTTTAATGATATAAGTGGCTGACGAGCCAACGGATCACCTGATGGTTAGCGATTACCGCCGCCCATTAACACCTGCAACACCAGTGGTGTCACAAGTGCGCTGCTTAGGTACCTTTTAAATCCCCTTCCCCTGGATTGGGCCTCCAGTAACCTCACTCACACAGGGAAACACAGCGCATGCACTGCTTCAAGCCCGGTCGGTCCTGTATTTTATGCCGATTTCTGCTACTATTGGTAACCCTAAGTTCTAATTTACAATGGCACCGGAGCGGTCCTTGTTAAATAAACAAACATTAATTGGCGAAAAAACGTATGTTACAAAAAAGGTCTTTATAAAATAGTAGATAATAATAGAACGAACGTAATCTTTACAAAAAGCGATCCATCCAAAAAAAGTTCCGGAACTAAACTCGTTCGTCTCTTTTAACATTGTGTTGAACGAGATATCATGGGCATAGTACGGTACAAACTTCTGAAACAAGATGGTCTATGTCTTCCTACTTTGGGTATTCTGTCTACTGGGTTTGACAAGTGTGCTTATAAATGTTTGCACAATTATTGTCTCAGCTGGCTTTGACATTGGAACATAGGCGTGGTTAATATTAGTATTTATGATGACAAATATACATAACTAACATGGAGATGTTTACTTCCTTATCTGTGTGTAGGTAGGGGCTATAAACATGTTGGCAATGTTTTTGGTAAGGAATTTACAGTCCTTTTAATTCCTCCATTGCCAAATCTGCTGTCTTAGAGTTTTCGGTTTTCATTCTAAGTGAGTTTTTGCGTATAGAAATCTAATTTATTTCTTTTAATATGGGCCGTTTAGAGTTTTGAAGCTCCCAACGCCCTACAACACAAGTGAGGACATTTTTTTAAAAATTAAGTTTGTCTTTAATTTTTGGTATCACAAATATCAATATACGCCACTATTTTCTATTTTGTGGCAGGATAATGAATTAACAATAGCAATTAACATTATGTGTGAATACGAAATAATAATCACTTAAATATTTTAATTTAAAAGAAGCCTTTATATTATATTGTTTTGTGCCAGGGTAATAACATTGCATCGTCAAATTGTCCATTGTTGTTTAGTTGTTATCTTATAAATATTGAATTTGACTACTAGAAGATACCAAAAGCTACATTTCAAAGGTGACAACCTGATTTATTGATTGGTACATTTTATCACTAACAAGGTCTGTTAGCAATTACAAATCTCATAAACAAAAGCCAAACAAAAAAACAGATGTATCATGAGTCCCATAATTATTTGTACCTCGTCTGATGATATCATCTTCCACGTGCCGACAGCATCATTACGTAAAACGTCATGTGTGCCATTGTACACAGAACATTTGTGATTGAGAAACCAACGTGATTTTTATTGGTACAACGCTGTTCTTAATTTAAATAGGCTATGGTGATTCGTTGACTCATGGTATGAGTGCATAATTAACGTCAGGAATACTTAATTGAATCTTCAAATGTTGATTGTGCAATATTTAACGAGGATAAGTACATAGATGACATAATGTAGGTATAATTTTAATATGTGCATATATATATGTAAATTAAATTAAACAGGTAATGCAAGCGACCTCTAAAATTATCTTCAATATGGCACAAATCGAATTGAAATCGTCAACATCACTAAAAATAAATTAATGATGCGAGTAACTACTAAAAGTCTTGGCAATACTAAATATGATCATCATCATCATCATCAGCCTATCGCAGTCCACTGCTGGACGTAGGCCTCTCCAATTGTTCGCCACTGTGATCTATCCATGGCTTCTCGCTTCTCTTGCCAGCCATCCTGCGCAGATCGTCCCCCCACCTAGCCAGAGGGCGCCCTACATTACGTTTTCCAAGACGCGGTCTCCACTCCAGAACTCGTTTACCCCATCGGTTGTCGGATCTGCGGCTAATATGGCCAGCCCACTGCCACTTAAGCTTGCTAATCCGGTGAGCAATGTCGATAACTTTGGTTCTCTGCCGGATCACCTCATTTCGGATTCGATCTCGGAAAGAGACGCCGAGCATTGCTCGTTCCATAGCCCGCTGAGCGACCTAAATATACCATGAATGATTTGAAAATTAAAACGATGATACTTCTTACTTATCAAAAGAATAAAGTTGACATCACTAACAAACCAAAATGAAAGAAATTTAAACTGCAAAAATGTTTGGTAGTCTCAAAACTTTCAAATTATTGTTATACCCGTAACACTGCTAGCTAGCGCTGCCACAATAGATAATCTACTGGTCGCAGTGGCTATGAGACGAAGGGCTCACCCCATTTCTATCAAATCAATATACCCGTAACATAGGTGATTGAGCTACCTATCTCAGAGCGATATGTGTATTTGAAGTTGTGATTTTTTTTTGTTGAACTGGGTTGAGCTGGTAACTATCTGTATCAGCAGGTTTATTACTTACTTAAAATATCTTGTTAACATTTCAGGTGGCTTATACAATGAATCATGACTTTACCTCTTCTGAAAAATGTCCGGGAACAAGAAAACGCCCCCTAGTTGCAAACATTTTTACAAAATTAGAGTTTAATTGAACTTTTGATATAAAGTAGTAAAGTATCAGCCTATAAACTGTCCCACTGCAGGGCAAAGGCCTCCATCATAGAAATCAAGTCATCGCTACTATATATAGGATTAGGCTTAATCACCACTCTTGCCAAATGCGGATTGGTGATCACAAACCCGATCTATGTTGAACATAGATACCCTGCTCTTGGAACCTTAGATACTACACCATCGAGGTCTTCAATTAAAAATGATTATATTGTTTTGTCTTCACAACACTTGCTACATTGTTCTTTGATTCTTGGTGTTAATTATGTTAACATGGTTAACAGTCTCACACAGTTAGACTAATTGGATACGGTAGTACTCGAACTTATAATCTTATATCTGCCAATCTTTAATCCCATAAACAAACTTAACCGACGCATTGAGCATTATAAACAGGTGATTATTGTCAGCTAAATGAACCGTAAAGAGGAGTAATTAAAAGTTATTTAGGTTAGGAAGCATTCATTAACCAACCCGTAGGCCTGAGCTCGGCCTATCTCTAATTTGAACCTTTTGTGGTAGGTAGTTGTGTTCACTTTTAATAGGTTGCTGGTGCCAAATAGCTATGGTTACAGTATACATTTCACTGTGTGGATTAATTGGATTTAACCTTCGTTACTGGTCCGCGGAATTAGATGTACATAATCCTCGTACAGACCGTAACACGTTGGGTTACTACAATCTTTCTTTCTTCAATTAATATTGAACTAAATGTGTTTGACATTAAGGCGAGAGTCGATTAAAGTAATTTGACAGATGTGGAAAATACACAGTTCGGGATTGGTAAAATTGAGATCGGAAACAATTATTTCTATTAATGACATTGTTGCGATTTCAGCTGCGCCGGAGTCGATCGCGGAGTTATTACTGTCGTGAATGTCACGCAACAAAATAGCTAGTGTTTGGACACGCCAGTACATCGTGTATGATCGTTTAGGCATTGAAATAGGTACACACGCTACTTACTTTATTTTAAGTGCAATAAAAGTATATTAATTCATTAATTAGTTTAAAAACTTCAAAAGGTTTTTATACCTTTCTCATCTTGTCTCAGTATCGTTTCTGACTGCGTCCATAACAGGCGCTGGTGGAACCATTTTTCTTTGTACGGTAAAAAATCCGCAAGATGGCTTACTATAGGCCTGAGGTCCATTTACAAGGTGATTTTTAGACGTGATTTGTCAAATTGTCAATTTACGTATATATCAGCCAATCATGTACTGTACTTGTCATCATCGCACATTGTGTGGTTCGGGTTTTGGGGTAAACCCTTTACCCGGGCATCATCTCATGCCCGTCACGGCATGGTGCTCGTTCCTCCTGTATGGGTGGCCTCCCGACATGGCGCGGCTGGGGCGGTCTTCGACCTTAGTAATCAGCCAATGATGTTGAAGTTGAATATCGATTCACAGGCACGCCATCTAGCGGATATTTCACACGCGATAGCCCCCATTATCGGTGGGTCCATTGGGGCGTAGCAGATGGGTATCAGAGCCGACATTGTAAAGACTTCTTCTGCTCAGTAAACCTAGCAGTTTCTACCAACTCCCCCGGTCCGTCCGGTAGAGAAACCGCAAGGGGACAGTTGTGGAGTGAAGCTCATTATGACTCTGTCAATTCCTACAGTCGTCGCTAATAGTCATGGGAGAACCGCATGGTGCTTTTGGTCAATAGGCTTACGCTTAACCACTATCGTACCTGATGGAAAGCGACGATGAGGTCTAGGAAGATACGCGAAGATAAAGTTAAAGATATCCAGATTTTAGTGGTCAGGAAAAACAGAACTCGGCAAGGAGTGCCATTCCTTAGCCGTCCGCATTATAAATGTGGAAGCGAATCGCTTCATGGGTATGTCTCTACCCAGCTTCATGTTATGAGAAGCTCCCACCAGAGTAGAGCTCCCCAATAACCCGTCCCGCCGTTTTCAGCGGTTGTGCATAAGTGTGGCATAAGTTGGTTGGCCCACTGTACTGCGGACTGCCGGAAATTTTCCTCCTATATAATACACAAATAATATAGTAACAGCCGCCGTCATACTCGTAAAACACAGATGTAGATGGCACAGTATGATGGGCATGTGATGCTGAGCGAATTATTCCATTGTCATATGTGATAATAACATACCTATTGTTTTAGTAAGGTTTAAAATGTGAACACCTGTATTTTTGAATAATATCTTTTGTCTTATTAATTAAAAATTAGTAAATTTCATATTAATTGGATTCTATTGTATAAAATGTATTCTGTAATGTATAAAACGTATTTGAGTAAAAAAACTTATTTTTTTATTTAAAAAGATACACTAACGGCATATAGCTAATATACTGCCTTAGACAATTAAATTGTCTTAGTATACAACACTTGCAGCAAATAGATGATAATGGTACATACAATTCATATCTTGATATTGTTGGCCCCAAACTGATGTACACAGCCAAACAAATTTATCTTTCTTCAAAAGATTTTCACCTTAATGTCAACATATTGAATTCAATACCAATTGAGGAATATATTGTAGTAATCTTATACGTGACTAACTGTAGGTACATATACCAGAAACAACGACTGTGGGAGAGCCACGATTCGGCATGAATCGGCTCACGTGATACCACGGCCTCACAGAAAACCAGCGTGAAGTAGCATTGTGCTGTATTTCGCTACGTGAGTGGGGGAGAAGGGGGCTTAAAGGTTTGCGCTCTTGTGGTGTCGCGGGTGTCTATGGGCGGCGGCAATCGCTTACCATCAAGCGTACCGTCTGCTCGTCATCCACCTCCCCCCTAAATACTGTACCAAAACACAAACCCCACCAACAAGTATCTATCTTATCAATAAATGTCTTCAGTTGGATAAAAACAGAGCAGTCCCAGTCTGTAACAAAAATAATTGAATTCCACCACATCAAACAGGTGACGGGTAGGGCACACTAGCGACGCCAATCGATTTTAATTTTTATCTACTAAACCGGATCTATTTTAAACAATGTCGGGGCTACAACCTCTCGGCAAACACTAATACTATTTATTAAATAACCATGCACAAATGTTGGGTCCGTGCGCAAATGCGAAAAATGTATTCACGCCAAAAGTGGCCGCTTTTGGCGTGAATACATTTTTCGCGTACGCGTTGGCGTCGCTAGTGTGCCCTACCTTAAGATTTGCGATTGACCTGTGTTTCCATTAGCATAGAAACATACATCGGTATTTTATCGCCTCTCTTGGCATGGCTAAGTGCATAGGTGTAACTAAAGCCATGGTCAGGCTTTACGGTGTTGATCAATTAAAATGCAGGGGGTAACCAAACAAAGTATGCATTAGTCGACCTTTTTGCTGTACGATACTAGTGTAACACTATAGTATTGTCCTAATGCAAGATTAAAACTTAGCAAACAGTATTGATATTGTTTACGCCGTGTGGTCCCCGGCAGAGTAGAATAGGCCACCCTCACTCTTACCGAGGTGTCGTAAAAGGCGACTAAGGTAAAGCTGCTGGCATGATCATCAGCACCCAGAGAGGGAAAACTCTGCATTTATATCAAAACCCTCGCCAACCCGTCTGCCAAGCGTGGTGAGTATGGCAATTACCCCTCATGTGATTGAGGGAGGCCCGTGCCCCAGCAGTGGGGACTTAAATGGGCTGATGATGATGATGATGATGATGATGATGATGATGATGATGATGATTGTTTGTATATTATCGCAAAGGCTTGAAGTATAGGTAACCCGAGTAGGCGAAATACTTGCGCGATGTAATCAACTCGCAGTCCACTCCCTTATATTCGTATCCACGACATTTTCCTTCTTCCAACGCGTCGCCTCCCCTCTATTTTACCCATATCATGATGAGTTGAAGCAACTTGTACCTCTCATGCCTAAGTACGTGACCTAGGTATTCGATTTTCCGATTTTTGATGGCATTCATAAAGTTACGGGTCATGGTTTCTTTTGTCACTCTGTGTGTAGCTGATGCGGAGCATGCGGCGGTAACACCACATCTCGAACACCTCCAGACGTCATCTGGTATCCTTTTAAGTCCACGCCTCGCATCCGTAGGTGACAACAGGACAAATGAAGCGCAGTAAGATTCAGAACTTTATGCTTACTTTCCGAACAATTTTTTTCTCATTTTTACCCGACTACGGCGAAGCAAAAAGGAGGGTTATGATTTTGACCTGTATTCTAAATTAGTTATCATACTAGCTTTTGCCCGCGACTTCGTCTGCGTTCACACAATATCTTTATAAATTATAGCCTATGTGTTATTCTGATCTATAAGCTACATTACTGTAAAGTTTCATTAAAATCCGTTTAGTAGTTTTTGCGTGAAAGAGGAACAAACATCCATACATCCATCCAAACAAACTTTCGCCTTTATAATATTAGTAAGGATTAGAACAATTGAGGAGTCGTTAGAAGCGTCTTGGTTGCCTTCTGGTTATAGGCAACAAGACGTCACGTTAAATTGATTACAGCGCCCTCTAGAGGACTTAGAGTAAGGAACTAAAAAAAAAAATTTGCTTGACGGTACCATGTGAGGTATCAAATGAAAGAACTTTTTTAGCACATTTCAAATATGTAATTTTATTGAATGAGGCTCGGGCATTTTATTGAATCTCAATCCGGGTCTTGTTCTATGCACATAGACACAAGGAATCTCAAATTTTAATTCCGGTATTTTCCGCGGGACTTCCTTTGTGGCGCGGACTCTATGTGGGGCACGGTGATCTCACCTCTCGCCACTCCTAGCTCAAATAAACCTGCTGACGACCCACGTAACGCTTACCCTTATTACTTTGATTGGTTTCTTCCAGTCGCTGAATTTTTGTTGTTGTATGCAATGCGGGAATGGCTATGAGGTCATCTAAGACGCCTCTAATAGATCATAAATCCTTGGATCTGTTCGGCAAAAGGAGATCCTCGTACACTTACATACATTTTTGGTCAAATTATGAAAGTGCCGCCAAATAAAAAATTTGCTGTATTCTGGTATGATTTGTCCCCCCGATGTTCAAATGTCAAGATTAGGCAGAACAAAAAAAAAAGATTTTGTTAGTTAATTCACTGATTATGTATGAAAATGTTGATTTTTTAAGAGCCCTCTTAGTGAGTCTTAAGTAATATTCTTATTGACCCTACAGCGTTGGTGCCATAGTAATGAATGGTCAGAGAACAAGTACTACAGAATAGTACAAAAAAATTTTAGCTGGCACTTGGACCAAAAATGAGGATGTCCATTATACGCTAAATCGACAAGTAACGAGGTACAGTTATTTTCGCAATATGAATTTTCAAAGACGATTTTGCTGTCTGGGACAGACTTCGAATTTTGATGTACTTTTTAACCGACTTCAAAAAAAGCTAGGTTCTCAATTAGACTCGTATATTTTTTTAGATAGAGTAATTTAAGATGAAGGTTTAGTGTATTGTATGTATGTTTAATATTAAGAATTTTAATTAAGGAAGGTTTAATTTAATGTATGTATGAATTTTTTTGTATGAATATTATAATACATGCATAGGTTTACTATTGCACCCGTGCGAAGCCGGGGTAGGTCGCTGGTCTACCATATAGAAGGTTGACTGGAACAAATCGCTAAGACCGCTTTTGTGTTATTTGTTGTGCTCTATGTATTATCTGTGTTGTGGGTTTCTTTCCTGTGTTTTATTTTGTGTATTATTAACTCCGCTCCGTGGTATCACGTTATGGTGGTTATTGGCTAATTCCAATGACGAAGTAGGTCACACAGTTCCGCTAGTATAGTACTAATATTTATCCACTTTTGGGTCATGGCATGACAACAATAAATATACCAACTTTATTCCAGTCCTAAAAGTGGGAATGTCAGTAAAACGGACCGATTTAGAGGAGATAATCTTGAATTTTATATTGGCAATAAATTTTGGAATAAAATGCACTAAATAGGACTATTCAGTGCATTTTATGCTAACATTTATGTCTGTCCAACTTCCAGAAACGGCTTACTATTAAGACAATAGATTTACCATAGGGTATTTGCCTAAGCTCGAGATTTTACAAAATATAAATATTTTATCAAAATATAGGTGCCAATAGTAAAAATTCTCAATTAAAAATATAACGTCTAGCCGGTTTTATGGTCATTCAAAGATTCATGGGCAAGTCCATTTTAAAAGTATAAAATAAAATTATACCATTGAATAACCCATACAATTTGCACCAACTATTAATAGAACCATTGACATAAACGAAACATTTGATATAGCTACCATACAAAATTCAAATGAAATGCATACAAAATTCTTAAGTGTGACGTCACATCTTAGTAGCCATTCGTATGGAGCGTTTGGGTATTTCCCAAAATAATGTAATTTTAAAGTTGTGATATCTCAGGTAGTTTAAATGAGAATCTAGTAATTCTTTCAACGATGTTTTTATTATTGAGAGGTCTTTTGATTACAAATATAAAAAACATTGTCAAATACCGTATTGAATAGTTTAGCTAAGATAACATAATAATGACTTCAATGTAACTTGTAAAATAATGAGTCAACTGAAATAAATCTGCCTACGTAATACTTGAACGTCTCCTTTATAGTGGTGTCAACAATTTTTAGACTGCTGTAAATGGGCCTCTCTGTATCAGTAGTTGAAGCTTGGGACCGCGACGATCTTAGTTGAAGCTTGGGACCGCGACGATCTTACGTGAAACGTTTTTTATTGTACTGCTCGGAAGTTATGAGACGCCAAAAGATAATGCGTTTAGAAAATACAAAGGAAACTTTTGTGCGCTTGTGAATTCACTGAAATAGTGAGAGTTTTTGACAAAGCCACAAGAAATTTACGTAAAAATATTACGAGTATTAGGTAACTGAAAATGTCTGATGGATTGAACATAACTACTATGTTTTTGTAACATGTAATAAAGGTTGTATCGTTCGGCAGTTTCATCCTTCCTTCTACACTTAGAGCTTTAATCATAAAAGTTCAATAAATCTCTGTTACCTAAAACGGTGTTTCAAAAATATATACCGAACCTCTTTTTTTTGAAGTCGGCTAACAATTAAAAAATATTCATACAATATTTTCGAAAAAAAGAATGTAAACTGCTCTATAAATAACACCGTTTTAGTTAAGAAAGCTTTAAGGTGCTACATCGGGGGAACTAGCGCCGCCAGCAGATTTAAATTGATTGTGGTGATTATGAGACATTATTAAAAAAAGTAAAATCTTAAAGACTTGGAGGAATGTATTAACGGTTTTTTGAGAGAAACGTATGAAATGATTTCTTCCTACAAGTAACAATAATCTGCATAAATGCTAAAGGTGACCACTTTTAGCAATTTATTATTTTTACTTGTTGCGTGTAAAATTTATTGTTTCGCGTTTCAAAAAATTGATTATTCTTTCCTCTATGTATTTAAAATTTCATAATCGCCACAATCAATTTAAATCTACTGGCGGCGCTAGTGTCACCGATGTAGCACCTTAACAAACATTTACGGATAACACCCTTACGCTTATTTGGAACAATTTTCACCCGATTTTTGATACGTAAAATTTAAATTCGTTTTTCCTTAAGCTATTCCTTTTTTTCCTTTCCTTAAGCTATTATCGTACGATGAACACTTGTTCTTTGTTCGGTGTCTGGGTGTAATATATGTATGTATTTAAGTATATTTTTGTGTTCCTCTGTTGTCTGATATCTGTAACACAAGTGCTTAAGCTACTTAGAACGGAATCAGGTCAACGTATGAGATGTTATGAGAATTATTATTATTTCATTCAGTCATTTTCTATCAGAAATGCTTGGTTTTTGTAGTGTACTTTATACTGGAACAAATTGCTGTGCACATTATTATTCTATTGTAGTTCGGCTTAGTTTAGTATCTTACACTTATAAATAAAATATCTAAATGTTCTTCTTTCCGTTACTTTATATCTTTATGTCCTTAGTAACGATGAGTTAGCCATGAAATTCAGTGCCAAATATGTCTAACCAGGATATTGTCCAATATTGGGGCCAGTCTGTCTGCTTCATAAGTAAAACGAAGTATCGGGATGGATTAAGTTAATCCCGACGACCCGTTTGGAACAGTGGTAGTGAACGCTGCCTATTGTCCAAGCGTTGGGGGTTCGATCCCCGCACAATACAAACATTTCTGTGCATAAACATGTCTGTTTGTATTGGTCCGAGTGTTTTCTATGTATCAAGTATCAAGTATGTATTTGCCAAAGAAAAGTATTAGATATGTATCCCCCCACACTGTTGATTCTGATGTCCGTAACACAGGTGCTTGAGCTACCTATCTCGGAGTCAGATCAATGAATGTGATGTTGTGAAATATTTATTTATTTAATCTGCCATGAGTATCTTGACATTGTCGGTGAGATCTCTAGGTCTTAATTTAAATGTACAATAATAGATGCCTACATTTAGCCTTATAGTAAAGATTATGTTGTGGATTGCAAGTAAGTAGTATTCCACACAGCAAAAACAAGCATACTATTGCCAAAATATGAGTCAGTGTTACTAATATGCCACAGGAGAATAAACAACAGTAAAACAGTGCTGTGTTTAAAAAAAAATACTTAGAATACATTTACTGATATTAATGTCATGGACAGACCTCCTTGCCGCCTAGGCGCCGTTATAAATAGAAACATGTAATAAACATATATATTTTACCCCCCTTACCGGTGTCTCTTTTCTGTCTGCCACAAGTAATTTCTGGATTCTTCGTGGTTTTCGCAGAATCCAGAAATGAGTACATTTCTTCACAAAACGTGATCTAAAGTTATTACTGTACTAAAGCTTATGCCATCTTGTTCCAATACGCAATGTACAAAGGAGCTGGAACGAGTTTTGTTCTGGAACTTTTCATAAATCGGGATTTGTGATAAGGGGGTTCATGTCTAAAAGTACTCTCTTAAAGTGCTACACCGGTGAGACTAGCGCCGCCTGTAAATTTTTATTGATGGTGGCGATTATGAGACTTTATTTAAGAAAGGACAATCTTAAATACTTGGAGGAAAGAATAATCAATTTGTTGAGATGCAAAACAATATGTTTTACACGCGACAAGTAACAATAGTCTGCACAATTGAGAAAAACATTTCATAAGTTTCTCTCAAAATTCCTCCAAGTCTTTAAGATTATACTTTTTCAAATAATGTCACATAATCGTCACAATCAATTTAAATCTGCTGCTGGCGCTAGTTTCGCCGATGTAGCACCTTAAAGACAATAGTAGGGATATTAAAATGTTTATGAATATTTTTACGCCAACAATATTTTTCCCAAAATGTTTAAAATTAATAATTGTAGTAACTTTGAGAGGCTTAAAGTCTTATCACCGACTTGTTTTGTTGATACAAGTGTTAATTCAGCTTAGTCTTTTAATTTCTCGCGAAATCATTTTAATTTGTTCTTTATACCTTTAGATTAAGTATGAATAACAGACAACTTATCCTAGACTGCGACAGATTTCTAAAAATGGCAAAAGCACTTTATAATAATCACTTCACTGACCATATCCACAGTATCCACAATGACCTTAAGATCTATTAATAAACTCGTCCTTATAACATTTACAATAAAGGTGAAAACCGCAACACTCAGCGATGCGGTCATCAGGTCTAAGTTGGAATACAATGACTTTTGATCTGATGTCAGCAGACGGTTTTAGAAAGGTCTATTCTTATTGTTTATTGAAAAAATAGTCACGATACGAAATGACTGCACTCAAGTGTAATTACGATGTCAATGTGTTGTTTTGACTGTAGGGTTGCCAAATATATATTTTTGCAAGTATTGCACATGAATGTGTTTTGTGTTGAATCGATCGACGAATCACTTCTTTTTTTGCCAACTTGTCCTATCTTAAGCGGCGTGAATGGCATCGCACACTGAAGTGTTTAGTATGGTAGTGATCAGGTCTGATCATCGCATTGGGCTTAATAATAACTCTCACAACATCTCATACGTTGACCTGATTCCGTACTAAGTAGCTTAAGCACTTGTGTTACAGATATCAGACAGCAGAGGAACACAAATATATACTTAAATACATATATTACACCCAGACACCGAACAAACACAAGTGTTCATCGCACGAATGTTTGTCCAGGGTGGGGATCGAACCCACGACCTTTGGCGTAAGAGGCAGGGTCACTACCAATTGCGCCATCCGGTCAGTCGAATATAATCATCCTTCGGGCTTCGTCCTCTCGGTCTTCTTCCGTTAACTTTGCCTAAGTAAGCAGTTTCTCCAGGTTGTCCCCTCTTTTCCTAGCGACGTGTCCGAAAAACTCGAGACACTTCAAGCATATGGTTGAAAGTCTCATTGATATCTCGATTTCAGCAAGAATAGATGTATTGGTCCGGTGCTCTGTCCAGTGGATCCTCAAAGTGTAGACTTCACTAAAACCAATAACCCATACCAATACTTACAGTACCTTGTTACACCTTTTAGGATTATGTACCTCAAAAGGAATAAACGAAACTCTTATAAAGATCTCCGTCTATAGTACCCAAAATCCTTTTAAAAGCCAAAAACAATACGGTATTTGGCTTTTTTTTATTTTTTTATTAAAATACCTCTCAATGATAGAAACATCGTTGTAAGATTTACATTAAATTTGAATTCATTTCATTTGTATTTTGTATTGTAGCTTTATCAAATGTTTCGTTTATGTCAGTGGTTCCATTATAATAGTTGGTGCCAGCTCTATGGGTTATTCAATGGTATAATTATTTTTTAATAATTTCATACTTTTCAAATTGACTTGCCCATAAATCTTTGAATGACCATAAAACCTAGACGTTATATTTTTAATTGAAAATTTTTGCTATTGGCACATGTTTATCTATATTTTGATAAAATATTTATCCTGATTTTAGTCAAATACCCTATTGAAAGTATCTGCTGTATGGGTCTTAGAAGGTTAACATATTCCTTGACATTATTTTGAGAGTTGACCCATGTACCAAATGAATTTAACACCCACTAACAATAGATTTTAATGTGCCTTGTAAGTGGAAATATTAGACAATTAATATGCCACTGCATGGACGCTAGATAAAATTGGCAAAGAGCCAGCATTATTCATATAAATTACGATTTATTCACCAGCCTTGACCTTTAGTTTGGTTTGGTCCAAAAACGACATAGAATTTAATTTTTAGCAAATTATTTTTATAATGACAACAACCATACTAAAATAATCGAAATAATTTTCATTTTCAAATGACGTGGACAGTGGGGCACCTGGAGTTACCGTTTTGGACTTTGGACCATCCTTATGACTGAGACACAAGTACTATTTTTGCACTGCAGGATGTAACTCGACATGACGCCGTCTGTATGAACAGAGAAAGTTAGTTATATTTGATCTAAAAAAAAATAGATTTGTTAATGTTAATTTTACTGCACAAAATGATTACAAATAAAATATAACTAAGAAGTTATAAACAAATAAGTAAATAAAATGGGGATTATATTTAACGCGCCGACAAAACTAATAAATTGCTAACCTAACTTTATTGCAAACAAAAATACTAGTTGCACATATAAATCATAGTTTGATGTGCAGTATTTTTGGTGTGCCATTAGGTTTAATTTATTCCATTAAATAATTTGTCAACCCTAATGTTAAATTACCGGTTAACCATTTACATACATTTCTATAACCAATTTACGTAGTAGATTTTATTGGTAGTACCTACATACCTTATATGTTGTATACAGGATGTATCCGTGAATATTTACATCCCTTTAAACACATATTCTACGTATAAGTCGTTTCTGAGCGATGGTAGCTCAATGAACACGAACGCGCCTTCCGCGCAGGTGGTCGAGGTTCGAATCCGAGCATGTACCAATGGTTTTTTCAAATGTGTAACCATGAATAGTTATTTACGGGATTGCTACCATGTCGTACCTTATTTTTGAGTATCCGATATTTCGGCGCTGTTGCAAGCGCCATGGTCACGGAGTAACTAAGTACGGAGTTACTCCGTGACCATGGCGCTTGCAACAGCGCCGAAATATCGGATACTCAAAAATAAGGTACGACATGGTAGCAATCCCGTAAATAACTATTCTAATGTTAGTGACCATGAAAGTTTAAAACAATATATTGTGTAACCATGATTCTATTGGTCTGGTTCCCCTGTTAAAGGGTTGCGAAGGTCAGACGGCAGTCGCTTCATTGTAATTACCAGACCCCCCCAATCCTGAATTATGGTCTAAGCGTACCCTGGGCTTCAAAGCGACAGTTTTGGACGCAACCGGGAATTACATATTATTACGCTAAGATGAAGAAGAAGAAGAAGTCGTTTCTGAACAACATTCGTTTTACGACTTCAAAATTCGTTGAAATATTTCATCCCCATACAAAATGACAAAGTCACTTGACCGACACTGTAAGAAAAGCTGTTATTTTTGTATGCAGATTTACAAAAGTCATAGAACAAATATTATACAGAATGTGTGGTAGAATACGTAGCTAATGGGATGTAAATGTTCACACAGACACGTATGTACTCAGCAGAAATAAACTCTTACATTTTACACACACGATTATGTGCGACTAATGATTGTTGATAAACGTAAGGTAAATATGGAAACAGGTTTTATGTAGACGCGTAGGACGCTAAACAATGACATCATGTATTGGATTATGTGCCATATAGTCATAGACTTCTCTCAATTATGACCAATAAACGAACAAATAGCTTATAAATGCGCTAAGATATCTACACATCTAATATTAGTATAAAGTGAAGATTTAATAAAGCGTAGCTTTTTATACTATTTATAAAGAGGTTAATTTTATACACAGCGAAAAGCGAAACACTTACGTTATGTTATCTACGCCCAGTGCCATCTATTGGTACTATTTGAATCTAATCTCCCGAAAGTAAGTGAATGTTATCTACGCCCAGTGCCATCTATTGGTACTATTTGAATCTAATCTCCCGAAAGTAAGTGAGGTCGGGCCACTATTTAGTATGGATTACCAGAACTTTTTACCGTCCACTGATGGACATAAGCCTTATTCATGTTGCGTCATAGATCTCTCCCCAGGTTCTCCTTTATCCCTTTACTTATCAGCTGTACTGCTAAGGTCAATAGCCCTGCAATGAGTGGCAAAGTGCCATACTTCCCTTTGCTTAAACCCAGTTTCTAATTTAAAGACGACACGACACGTCTTCAGAAATTTCTTTTTATTCTATAGTAAATGTCCATAATTATGAAGTTTTATACCTCATTGTTGGAACACACTGTAGTATTAAAAGTCACATGGCCATTTTTCGACTTGAGCGGTAATGTTGTATAAGCAACGATATAGAATCTAGCGCTCAAAATTCTTCCTTCTATCAATTTATAGTAATGTGCAAAAGGCATCCACAAAATTCCCATTATTAATTAGGACCAATAAAAATCGATTGTCATTGCGGGGCATGTCAGATGTTAAATGTGTCAAATCTTTCGTTACGCGAGTGTCAGATGTCAAATCAGGTGGCAAGGCCGTCAATTGTCGGCGCCCACGCGGTGACATCAGGCGCCTGCGCACGTATTCATTCATACATGAGGCGGCCATGTTGGTTTAATGTTTGGGCGGGATAATTCTGAGATGAAATGGTTTTAGATTGTACTTACTAGAAGACTAAACTTTTGAAGGACGATACTTTATCTACTCAGATACCGTACTTAGGTAGGTAATACTCCTATACATAAGAAAAGACTTGTACCTACATAGGTCACCATTCCTCTTTTTTCAGTAGAATAATAGTGAAAAGGCAAGACTACCAATTGTGGACCAAGACCTTAAGGTGATGGGTAGGACCAGGGGCGTAGCTACCGCCGTAGCTGCCGTATCAATTATACGGGGCCCCCGGGCCACGGGGCCCCCAAAGTGTGTAAGGAAAAAAAATAAAACGTTTCGATTTTTTTAAGACAAAATTCTATAAAGCAATTGCTTTTTTTCCCGCCTTAAGCGTGCGTTCAAAAGTTCAAAATGTTTTAAATTATGTATGTAAATAAAGACACAGTGCCTAAAGACGAAAGTCTTCAATCAGTGAGTCCTACCCGTCATGACATACGGAGCCGAAACGTGGGCACTTACGGTACGGCTGGTCCACAAGTTAAAGGTCGCTCAGCGGGCTATGGAACGAGCAATGCTCGGCGTCTCTCTCCGAGATCGAATCCGAAATGAGGTGATCCGGCAGAGAACCAAAGTTATCGACATTGCTCACCGGATTAGCAAGCTTAAGTGGCAGTGGGCTGGCCATATTAGCCGCAGAACCGACAAGTTTGGTTTGGACAAGTCTGGCTAGGTGGGGGGACGATCTGCGCAGGATGGCTGGCAAGAACTGGATGCGAGAAGCCATGGATAGATCACAGTGGCGAATAATTGGAGAGGCCTACGTCCAGCAGTGGACTGCGATAGGCTGATGATGATGATGTAAATAAATATAATTAAATATTTCTTTTCACAATATTTTTTTCTTTTGTGAAAAATCTTTACCCCCATATAAGGGCCTCCAAACATTTTTTTTATACGGGGCCCCGACAAGGCACGCTACGCCACTGGGTAGGACACACTAGCGATGCCAATCGATTATAATTTTTAGCTACTAAACCGGATCTATTTTAAACAATTTCGGGGTTACAACCTCTCAACACTTATACTATTTATTAAATAACCATGCACAAAATTTAGGTCCGTTTTTTTACGCGAAAAATTGATTCACGCTATAAGTGGCTGTTTTTGACGTGAATCAATTTTTCGCGTACGCGTTGGACCAAACATTTGTGCATGATTATTTAATAAATAGTATAAGTGTTTGCCGAGAGGTTGTAACCCCGAAATTGTTTATAATAGATCCGGTTTAGTAGCTAAAAATTAAAATCGATTATCGTCGCTAGTGTGCCCTACCCGTCACCTTTACAACTTTGGATTTTTACTATTACTGTCATTATCATTACCCAATACGAACACAATCAGGATGTCCTGTAAAATCCAAGATTGTTTGCTTGATTGCTGGTTACAATTGGCAAATTATTACAAAATATATGTACCTACCTAGGTACTAATAGTCTTGTCTAGTCTTAGAAATCATGAATGAAGACGCCGAGGTGGACGGATGGCCAGATTTATGAATCGTTTGTGTCCTTGTTAAAAGTTAATCTTCTAGCTACGTTTATAGGTCAAATGTTGTATACATCAATTTAGACTAGAATTAACCTTACCTACATACGGCTGTGCACATCACAAAGGAGGTGGAAAAGCGATTTGTACCTACGCAGTCGAGGAATATCCACCAAGAAACAATAACAACCCGCAGTTTGTCTGCTTGATGATAATCCCCTAAATCTGTCTAAAGTTCTCTATCATTTTATTTGTAAAAGATTTGCTTAGATACTTAAATATT
This sequence comes from Marasmia exigua, assembly GCA_019059595.1. Lineage (NCBI taxonomy): Eukaryota > Metazoa > Arthropoda > Insecta > Lepidoptera > Crambidae > Marasmia > Marasmia exigua. The sequence continues at coordinate 12,731,727 of CM032488.1, forward strand.
ACACGCGGGGATTGGAGGCAAAGAAATTGCTGATGAGCTCGCGAGGGCAGGATAGGAGGGTATTTGGTACGGCACAGAACCCTTCTGCGGCATACCTAAAGTCCTGCCCGTCTGGCACTGGAATACATCAATCAGGTGAATCATGACAAATTGCCGAGATTAACCTTTTTTTTTTGTCGCTGTGAAAAATGCTGGCCTTATGGATACCCGAGATAGTGGGGGCCATCAGGGGTTATGTCGGGCTCTCCTCTAGGTATGCGCCCAGAGACATACCGACTAAAAAACACAGCGGCGTTCCCTCATCGCCCAATTGGGGAAAGGTTATGGGTATCCGGCAAAGCCTTGGACTACCACGACCTCCCTAGTGCCGAGATTAACCTACTTCAAGTCCTATAAAGCCCTTTGACAACTATAAAGTATACGCAGTTTAACGCCCCATCAAAGACTGATACCGCAGACGGTTTTGCTGATCCAGCATCTTGCAACCGATAGGGTAATGCTGCAACAACAACAGATCCTTCACCGCGCTTCTTGGGCTTAATAGGGACAACATACGTAAGAGCTTTAACCGGCCACTGTCGCCTCAATAAGCACATCGCCACTAATCTGTAGAATGTGTAATGAGGCGGATGAAACCCCTATACACGTAGTCATCTGAGAAAGCATAAAATATGCTTGATATGAGCCCCAATGAAGCTAGGGATCTCAGTCCCAAACAATTAATACACTTTCTGAAAAGTGCAGGGTTTGGGACTAATATGTAGCACAGTGGTGTAAGCCGTGTGGTCCCCGGCAGAGTAGAATAGGCCACCCTCACTCTTACCGAGGTGTCGTAAAAGGCGACTAAGGTAAAGCTGCTGGCATGATTATCAGCACCCAGAGAAGGAAAACTCTGCATTTATATGAAAACCCTCGCCAACCCGTCTGCCAAGCGTGGTGAGTATGGCAATTACCCCTCATGTGATTGAGGGAGGCCCGTGCCCCAGCAGTGGGGACTTAAATGGGCTGATGATGATGTAGCACAATGGCGATCACAATAGATCAAACTGGTCGCAGTGATACTGGTCTAAACAGGACCTGAATAGCCGCCCATTTAAAAAACACATATTGCGTGATCTTCATATCATATTTTTTCTTATTTCCAGTAAAATACAACGCTGTAGCACAAACAGGATAATCTAATTTGTTCTCACGTTACCAGGCACAGTAGCAGCTCATTCAGAACAGTGTCAAGGATGCATTACTTATGCACTATATGCAAATATGCCATTCAATGTGGTATTAAAATATGAAATGCTAAAGATGATTCATATCTCCATTTAAGGATACCGCGCTCAATATAAACATCGGAAAAGGATCCGAGAGTGTACCCTTAACCATTATAGAATACCAAAAATGGCGACGTCCAAAATAAATGAAACATTGCATCATGTTTGAATACAGTCCGAAACACAGATCAATGGTCAGAACTCAGAAACTACATCCAGTTTTTTTTATATTCTTGATTGCACATAATAGAACTACACTGGCTTATTCTGAGCATACCATTTACTTACAATTTGAATTGTTTTTGTAGTTTATATCAAATGCATTTTTTATTATAATCTGACATGCCCTCGAGAAAAGTACAAACCCGTGTAACTAGTGGGACACTCACGCGTATCGCGTAAAAAAAACAAAAAAAAAACGCGTATCTGACAAACAAATGCAGTCAAATTTTGCGCCATGTAGTGAGCAGTTTTCCGGTAGGTATTTTCGGGTGGTTTTTAAAAGCAACATCAGATGACGCTACTATCAACAAAAGTTCCATTTTGTCTAGGATTTAGTATATGACATTTACAGTCCTACCATATTTAATTTTATTTTACCCTTAAGAAAATAGAGAGAAAAAGTTAACAAGTAAAAATATGTATAAAGTTTCGTTTTTCATCACTCTCTGTAATGTAAAATGTACATTATACATATTAACTACTACATATTAAGATATTTATATAATGTAGTAAACCCAAAACAATTTTCCCATAAATTAGGGACCACATGAAATATCATACCACACCTAACATTTATAAGGACTGATTGCGCCATCTAGCGAATCACATGGAAATTTATAAATACCTACTGGGAAATTTCTCATTGGATAATGGTGGCTAATGTTTAATTGGCTAATGTTTAATTAAGCTGTACACATATTGTATTTATAACCACTTGTTATCCTGGGGGTTGGAGCACTGGTGACCTATATCACGGGTTCTTCACGAAACCTATATTCGTATCAGGCACCAGTCTCTCACTCTCGGGGTCCATAGTAAAATGTATGCAAATAATGTATAAGAACAATGTGTGAGAGAGAATAAATAAATATATATTATATTGGATAACGGTTTCAAGAGCTTTTGACTCGAAGTTTAAGATTGTTTAACTTATCCAAAGTTAGATAGGATTTGTCGATAGGTTTTAAAGTATACTTTAATTTTTTTCCTTTCTCAAAGATCTTGGTTTCTAACCAAGCAATGAAACAAATCGAGAAACTCACACACAGCTAGTAATATTGCCATCTTAAAGTAAAGGAAACCTTCTATCTGTTTATGATCGCCTTTAGTACAAGCTACCCTTGCAATGATGCAAAGTTATAAATAACATTTTAATAAAGGTCGTAAATATAGAATACAATAGCTGGATGTCCGATGTACTCAATGGGACCATTGAATGAGTATCTTGATTGAAGTAAATTATTTATTGCAAATATGCGCATGCTCATGATAAAGGTAACAAATTGCCTAGTTCGTTCAATGGAGTTTTGATTGGGATTGGTTCTTCGTTTTGCGTCGTAAAAATCGTCATCAGCAGTATAGTTGGGCCAACCCATGGACAATATATCGTCGGCCGCATCAACTTTTTAGAAAAAGAAAATGAGGATGAAAAAGATAACACAACTATACGGCTCTAAGAAAGGGAAGGAAATAAGAAAGATATTTAATCTCCGGCATTTGTATTCAGCAAATCAATATCAAATGAATCTTGCTCGATCTAGTCTCTATCATTTGGTCACCTGTCAATGACCCTAACTGTACTTGACCGTAGACAAAATGCAGCCGAAATAGAGACAGATGCACAAATCGGTAGCACTTATATCGGCGTCTCTATCACTCGTTTTATTGCTTTACTTATTTCGTATGCACAGAAGTGCGTATAGATGACGCGTCGCCAAATATGTATTGTAATATGTGCACTTCCTGTATTTGGTGGACTTTCTTTGGAAAGTTCCTTGTCCTCTGCTGTTTGTAATGTTTCTGACACGTGGAGTACAGAGTAGAGTCTATAGACTTTTGTATGCAAACTTGATAGATAACCAACTCTGTAATTAACCATATTAAAATATCATCATCTTTCGTTGCGTCTGCATTTTTGATCGCTTTTGACCCCGTGGTATCTTTACTATGATCGCGCTTTGACTTTGATCCAGGTATTAACAATTCTGGTGTTTAATGGCAGTCCTCAACTGCGTGGTTCTTAAGAGACCTGCCTCACTTCTAATTAAATTTGAGGCAAGCGCCAACCGAGACCTCGCGTGCGAGTAGAAACAGCAAGAAGGCTATTTAAAATTTGTGAGCATTTACGAATACCAAAAATGATGAATGCAACTTGATTATCTTTTGATTTTCTTAAAGATTTTCTAAAACATTGTGTAACTAGACAATACAAGCTGTGTCTCTGTTAAATTTTCACAATGAATAATTGAGTTTTTAATATAAAACAAATAGGCAGAAAATAGGTCGCTAACGTCGAAAAATTTAAGAAACTTAATCGCATCTATTTTTAAGTGGGTGAATATTTTTAAGCGCCGTTGTTAACTGAGACAGATAAATACTTCCTTAATCCGAGTATCACCAATGAAATGTCGAGATATGCTCAAATTGCAAAAGATTTTGGTATTACGTTCGTATGTGAAACACGTTGTTCGCCGGACCCTTAAGAAAGATTCTTCTTCAAACGACAATACTATATAATTCATTTTCTAAGGTGATCCATGTACTCATCTGCCTCTTATCTCATCATAACATAAAACAATAAAGCGACTGCCGCCTGACCTTGACTACCCTTAGACAAGGGACCACAGGGCCTAATTTAAAGCAACGTTACGACCGAATCGGAGATTCCCTCTCTTTCACACGCGCTGTGTCTCCTTTGCTTGGACGCGTCAGGTATATTCTCGTTGGTTACGGAAAGGCTTCAAAATAAGGCACCATATCAAATGAATCAATGTTACACGTTCAGTGTCATTCTCAACGATTGTAGGTATTTTGAGAGACTATCCGAAACATCATCATCGTCTTAGCGTTTTGTCTCGGTTGCGTCCCAAGCTGTCGCTTCGGAGCCTGGGGTCCGCTTTCCTACTTCGACTCGCTTCGCGCGGTCTTAGGTTTTAGAGAAACTATCCGAAACGTACAGCTTTTTTCTCACCGTCGATCGAGACATGCCTTTATTTATATAATTTGTATTAATATTGTATTCTCTCTTGTTACAGGTGGTTTGGAAGGCAAATATCGCGTGGCGGCGCCCGAACTCATGCAGGACACCTTCATGAGTGATTCCGAAGACGAAGGAGGTATGTATCGTCAAAGAATAACAACACACTTTACTAAGTGCAGTCGCTTGCAAAAGCATGTACAGTAACTTCTCACAATACTAGGTCACACACTACACTTTACCTTTTAGTGTAATAAAGTGGAAATGAGATAGCTAGCTATTACGAAAATATACTATAGTATACATATACATCTTTTTGTATGCGACTGTACTTCTTATCAGGTCGAAAAGAAAAGAAAATCATTGTTGATTGGCAACTTAACAAGAGTTAAGCAATAATATTGGGAATATATTAGATAAGATAAAAAAATCTTTATTCAATTTAGGTCCACACAGAACACTTATGAATGTCGAAATAGGTACATAATATCTACCGCTGGTTCGGAATGGCGATTTCTACTGAGAAGACACCAGCAAGAAACTCAGTAGTTACTCTTTTCAAATATTGATGATGTTACAGAGTTTCAATCGAGAAAAAAAAATACAATTATGAAAGTTAATAGACTGCTATGAATAACAACTCAAAATATTAATCCATTAACTTGACCAAGAATCCTTATCAACCAACCAATTAAACCAACCCTCTAAAATTACCTATTTGCACACCAAAAGTACTTGACAATCAAACTATGATTTTGATGTGCATTAACCTTAGACAATTTAACACAATTGTCTAAGGCAATAACATAGTATTTTTTGGTGTGCAAAAAGGTTAGTAATATATTAATTTTGAGGGAACGTTAAATACAACCTATAATAATGTCCTCCTACCAATATCAACGATCATCCAAAAAATCAGGTCATTAGTGCACAAGTGTTCTCGCAGAAAAAAATGCTCTACAAACTGCGCCACCAAATCACAGAATGCTGAATTGTTATTTTAATGTATACCGTTATTAAGTATTTACACGCTTCTTAACTTAAGCAAACTTCAGTGATACCAAATAACATTGTAACATCACATTATTTACCTGAAATTATGCAAATAAAGTATTCTGATTCTGATTCTGCCTGCATCGCGTGCTAAACAGACTACGAACACATACATACCGAGTGTATGTATGTGTTCGTAGTCTGTCGCGTACTCTCGGCGACCTCACATGATTCGGTACGTGTATGCGGGACAGACAATCGTGCCTGTCCTGCATACGTCCCGTAGCAGTGGCAGTATTGACTGCCTAGCGCTTAGGTCAACAAACTCTTCGATATGAATCTCAACTACAGCCAACCTTATATGAAATTGTCTACACCAGGGTCATTTCACTTAGTACTTTTTTTCTTAGTATGGGAAAATTGTTCAGCTGTTTTCGTTAGATGGTGCTTGTAAAAAGCAGATGTAGCTTTAAAAATCAATCAAGCAGATAGTTCGGCGTTGTTTCGGTAGATGTCACTATGTATTTTTACATCGTGCTAGTAAAGCGTGTTTCGGAAACAATGACTTCAAACCGCCTGCCCACATTATTAATTTTATAAAAGTACGGGAAATAAACCAGATCTAAGAAGGTCTAGAAGGTATTGGGAATTTTACTATATAGCAAATAAAATGATTTCTGATATTTTATTCAATCGTCTCCCTGTCTGATTCTCGAAGGTGGCCGTACTATATAGCCGTTGAGTATTGGTCGGTTTCCTCTAGATGGCGCTAGCAATGGCTAGCCGACTGATGCCTCTATCTCAGAATATAAGTTACTCTGTGGTCTACACTGCGTGTAGATGCTGTCTCAACATCTTTTTAACTTTTAAGTTTTTTACCTACTGTAAAAAAGATTCATCTAAGTTTTCTACATTTTCACTTAACCTATTTAAATTCCAGGGGAAGTGGAGTGCCCTATCCAGCAGCAGCAGCAATACCGCTACATGAACAGCGAAGCAGGCACGCTGCACCGGGCCAAGCCGCTCGAGGACAGCGTCACCGACGGCCACCTGTGGCCTAGCAACAATGACAAGAAGGTGGCCACCATCGACCGCCAGCCGCTCGACATCGGGTACGTTAGTCCTCAATACCTGCATGACAGCGAGGCGATGGTCACATCAACATCTCAGCGGGTCATTCCCAGTTGCGTCTAAAGCCGTCGCTTCGGAACCCGGAGTACCTAAAAAAACCATGATGCAGGGTTAGGTAAGATAATAACATCCTGTTGTCTATGGTATCAGATTAAGAATAATTATCTCAACAACTGTGGGTATCCACAGTTTTACATACCGGAAACCCAGAACCGTGCAGATTTACTCACAAAGTTCACTGCCGAGCTAGTGGTAGAAATACGCACATAACGTCCTCTAAACCGATATTTCGGTCATGGCGATCAATCTCAGAGATCGGCCATCGACGCAGGACATAAAATAGTGCACAAGTGTTTGCGCAGACATATGTGCATCACTCTCTATTCCCTTACGCTCATATTTCGATGGTACACCAATGTGACACGACCGAAGAGGGATCAGGCGCACGACCAACGGCTTAACGGGAGTACAAGACCGCCAACTTCCAAACTCTGAGCTGACACTGAGAATTTCTTAACAGAAACACTCGGGTACAAATTTTGGCCCGACCCGGGGATCGAACCCGGGACCCCAAGCGCAGCCGTCGCTTTAAAGTGCGACCCACTAACCACTGCGCCACCGAGGAGAGAGCAAAAATACGCACATACTTCGGTTCGTACTCGGACACGACCTTCCGTTCCTAAAAAAACCGGCCAAGTGCGAGTCTGACTCGCGCACCGAGGGTTCCGCCGTACAAACGTAGCGGTTTACAATCGAAGTGTCGGTATAAACAGCTTTTGATCGCGTTAACTTAGCAGTTTGATTTTTTCACAGCTTAAAGGGACAGTAGACCTAGGTATTTGGTATAAATTTCAATTTGATACGTTTATTCCTTCGTGAGAAATAAGGTAGTAAGTGCCATTTTATTAAAATATTGTTATTATATTATATAACTAAAAAAATGTGATTTTCGGAATTTTTCCTATATTTGCATTATATATGACAATGCTTCATGCCAAATTCCAAGATTCTGAGTTTACGGGAAGTACCCTGTAGGTTTTGATTCCTTTGCGAGTGTCGAAAATTTGTTGAAAATATCGACATAATCGGCTGTATCTTTTGATTGGCTTGGCTTAGAAATTTGATATTTTCACAGCTTAAAGGGACAGTAGACCTGAGTAATTGATATAAATTTCAGCTTCATACCTCCACGCGTTCCTGAGAAAAAGGGTCTTGACAGACGGACGGACGGACAGACGGACAACAAAGTGATCCTATAAGGGTTCCGTTTTGTCCTTTTGAGGTACGGAACCCTAAAAATACAAATCGTCTAAGTGACCTTATTATTAAGCTTATTATTAGTAAGCTCAATTTTTAAATGTTATGTTTTCGTTGCAGGTTCCTGGTGTCGTTCGTGGTGGACGCGCGGGGCGGCGCCATGAAGGCGAAGCGGCGCGGCGGCGTGCGCATCATCGTGCCGCCCGCCGCCTGCGCAGCCCCCACCAGAGTCACTTGCCGGTATGTACGGGCTCTTAATGTTAACGCGAACACCCACAGCAGCAAATCAATTGCCTAGACATCCCTCGGCGCTACGCACATGCCTAGTACATAATAATAATGGACAACATTTCATATTTTTAATATGTCCATATTGTTTTTTTATATGAAAATAGACATAAAAAGAACCGACCCATATTTTTTCTTTTTTCAAAATTTGTCCATTTTCAGGCATAAAATAATTATTGAAATTCTTTTTATTCTAAATAGACGTAAGCGCCAAATGACGTCATCGGACGGCTGAATACAGCGATATTCCTTTGCTTATCATTGTTTTAATAAAAAAAAGGTACTACTGTCAAAGGTAAATAATACTAGTGTCAACATTGTCAACGTCATTCATACATTCAACGTTGACAAGTTGTCTTTTTTTTTGACAGTTACATGTCATGGGTTTGGCATTTCGTAAATTTAAAACTATAATGTGCTAAGCAAAGAAATATTTTACATTCTGCCGTCCGATGACGTCATCTTACGTTTTTTAGTTTTTAATTTTTTTCTCAGTAAATAAGCAATATAAAAAATTAATAAATATATATTCGAGCAGCGGAAAAGTAAACAAAGAATTGGTATTTTTTGTTTCAGAGCTTAGCAATTTTGAAATGTTGTCCATTATGTACTTTTAAATAATATAATATATATACACACATAAAGACACAAAATATATATAATGTATTATGACTATTAGCACTATGTTTTCAAGAGCGCCTTAATCTTAATATGTTAATCGCATGCCAGGCCCTCACGATACAGGTTATCCTAGTGTGAAGACCAAAGGTAATCTAACTGGACATCTTGTAAGCAACAAAATGTTTTGGTGTAATAATACATTGTCCTTTATAATTATAATCTATCTTGGAATGTATCATCATTTTGTTGGAAATAAATATTTTTTCATTTTTCATTTTCATTTCTAGGATTAGCCTCATACGTAGGATGTTTTACAGTGCACCAATATGAACCGAAACACAAATGCGCTCTCTATTCCCTTACCCTCATATTTGATGGGACACCAAAGTGATTCGACCGAAGAGGGATCGGGCGCAGGCCCAACAGCTTAACGTGCTTTCCGAAGGACAGGGATACAAGATCGCCAAATGACACAGAATTTCTTAACAGAACCTAGGTACATATTTTTACACGACCCGGGGGTCGAACCCGGGATCCAAAGCGTAGCCATCGCTTAAGTGTGACCCTCTACCCACTGCGCCAACGAGGCAGTAGGCGAGGTATGTGATTGACATACATTACAAGATAACTATTACAAATTACATTACAATAGATACAAAATCTGATCGAAGGTCTGTTTTTACCTGACCACTATAATCTGGACATCTTCAAGGTAAGAGTGTACACCCATCTTCTAGGCAAACGCGTATCATCCTAGACTTCATCGTCGCTTTCCATCAGGCGTGATTGTGTGGTTAAGCGTTAGCCTATAGCCGTACAAAAAAAAGGAGTTTGCAGAAGTCTGTTGAATAGCCTACTCTGATATTGTTGCGAACTCTTTGATTTCTTTCGCTTTTTACGCTGTGCATTTCTTGGTAACAAGCTAGCTACTATTTTCATACAATTACGGGAACATATTTCTTCGTATCAAGGGGACGTGTAGCCCTAACTAGCGACACCATTAGTTTTTAATTGTTGGCTACTAAACCGGATCTATTTTAAAAAATTACGGGATTACAACCTCTCAGCAAACACTTATACTGCATGCACAAATGTTGGGTCCGTTTTTGTCCGCGAAAAATTGATTACCCCCAAAAGCGGCCAGTTTTAGCGTGAATAAATTTTTCGCGTGCAAATGTTGGGTCCGCATTTGTGCATGGTTATTTAATAAATAGTATAAGTGCTTGCCGAGAGGCTGTAACCCCGAAATTGTTTAAAATAGATCCGGCTTAGTAGCTAAAAATTACTATCGATTGGCATCGCTTGTGTGCCCTACCCGTCACCCTAAACCAGAAGTACTAGTTGTATAAAATAATCTTGGACTGCGATTGGTCAGGGCTATTCGCTCAAGTTGAGTCATTGCTGAAAACGTTTTTGGGACGATGCCACAGCTAAAATGCAAATTATTATTAAAATTATTTATAGTGCAAAATAATAGCAGAAAGCTGGCTTTGTACCTAAAACATTTTAGGTGCACTCATGCGCAATATAAGCGTGCCAACAGAAGACTGTGTCGTTAAAACAGTACCATGCAGTATAATTTGTGACTGTTCTAATAAAGATATAATTTGGGACGCATTGGTAATGTAAAAAAAACCTGATTGTGTACTAAGTAGCTTAAGCACTTGTGTTGCGAATATCTAACAGCAGATGAATTACAAATACATATAATACATCCCGTCACCGGACAAATTAGACCTGGAAAAAACGTATCTTTCAAAAGATTGGAACATTTGGATCTTGATAAGTGCAGAGATGCGGAACAGTCAAACGCTTCATTTGGAACATCGACTCTCAGATAGATCCGTGATTCATTTCGTTCATTGGAATCATTCGGCTCAATCGGATCATTCGACTCATCGGATCATTCCGCTCATTCGGCTTACTCGGATCATTCAGCTCATTCGTATCATTCAGCTCATTGGGATCATTCGGCTCACTCGGATTAGAGATCCATTTGAGTCGAATGACACATTCGGAGCGAACATTAGGGATTCGGAACAGTGTATCAATTGGCTGAGTCAGATTACTGAGTCGTTTCAGTAAACACGTCTAGGACAAATACAAGTTTTCATCACACGAAATAATTGCAAATATGCAAAAACACCAAACGCTCTTCGATGAGATATACGTCCAATTCGCCTTTCAGGAATGGATGAGGGACTGTTGGAGAGCCACACTTTAGCATTAATCTACCGAAGTAATATTACGCCTCACATAAAACGGACAGACAGAAGCAGCGTCGTCGATGTGTATGGCCTAGTTAGTGAGGGTACCGGAAGCCCAATCTTGGGGAAAGGGAGGGAAACCCAAAAGTTAAGCAAAGAAACATATATTTTTTAATATCTTTTTCCCTATTTTTATCTATGTAAAACAAATAGAATAGAACAACTTGAAATATTTGCATGCTATAATGTAATGGCTAAATAAGTTTTACATTACAACATCTAGATTTTATGTAACCACCCTATTTTTTTTTTAAGTGATTGGTGGCAGACCAGCAGACGGATCGCCTGATGGTAAGCGATTGCCGCCTCCCATAGACTGCGACACCAGTCAAGTCACAAGTGCGCTGCCAACCTTTAAACCCCCTTTCCATTGTATTGGGCCCCCGGTACCCTCACTCACGCAGCGAAACACAGCACAGTGCTGCTTCAAGCTGATTTTTTGTGAGGCCATGGTTTCACTCCGGTCGAGCCGGCCCTATTCATGCTGAAGCGTGGCTGTCCCACGGTTGGTTTATTGGGAAATCAATTCTTTTGTATTTGTATTTAGGTTGGCAACGCAGATTTAACACTGCTGGTGTTGCGACTTGCAATGGCAATGGCTTTCCATCAGGCGACCCGTCTACTCGTCGGCTACCAATAACTTAAAAAAATACTTAAGTTTTGGCATATTAATTTCAGTCCTATCTATCACACACACATAGTAGGATAACATTTGCGTCTATTGACCGGATCAAATCACTTATCGCTTTGTGGCCACAAGGTCGCCCAGCCAGAATGGATTGTGGGAAAAAATATTGTCAATGAATATGCGTCGTAGGCAAACCAATTATTTGATCTGACTGGACCCATAGAGCATTTCGTAGTGACACTGCCTTAAGTTCCAAGGGTCGTGGGTTTGATGCCCACTCCACCCATAACATATGTGATAAGCACTTCTTTGACAACCCGTTTGGAACAATGGTAGTGAACGCTGCCTTTGGTCCAAGGGTTGCGGGTTCGATCCCCGCACAGTACAAACATTTGTGTGCATGAACATGTCTGTTTGTATTGGTATGGGTGTTTGTATGTATTATAAGTATGTATTTACAAAAGAAAAGTATTATATGTATATATTTGTAATTCCGCTGTTGATTCTGATATCCGTAACACAGGTGCTTGAGCTACCTATCTCGCAGTCAGATCAATTTATGTGATGTTGTGAAATAATTATTTATTATTAATTATTTATTACTTCTGTTTGTGTGAGTATTCAGTTAACTATAACACCCAGACACTATATTAAAATAAAAACTGAATGCCGCCGTTTTCCAACTGAAATATAATTCCTGTTCCCTCACAATATTGTTACAGTCTTGATACCTAGATCTGAGATATGCTCATTGAGAAAGATGCTACTTATGCAACAAATAAGTGTTTGTTTTTGTCTGTGTGTATGTTTTGTTGTCAAAATAGATACATAAATAGACATTGTTTGACAGAAGGCCTAATTTAAAGCAGACGTTACGACCAAATAGGAGTTTCTCCTTTCTTTCACACGCGCTGTATGTCTCGTTTGTTTGGATGCGACAGGTATATTCTCGCTCATTACGGGACGGATTTAAATTTAAAGAAAGAAACATTTATTTGACACAAAAGTTGAATAAAGCCACCAGTACATGGCTTACAAAGTACAAGCCGGTCTTATCGCTTGTAGCGATTTCTACCAGACCACCTTTGTGTAGAGGATAGAAACATAGTTTTGGTAAAGGATGAATAAGGCAGTCTAAAATAATTTATTAATTGAAATTGTATGTTAGTTCATTATTTTAATTAATTTCAGTGCGGCGACGCGACGCGCCCCGGCGGCGGCGCCCCCGCCGCTCATGGAGGGCGAAGCCCTGGCGTCCCGGCTGCTGGAGCTGCAGCCACAAGGGGCCAAGTTCTTAGCGTGAGTATATTGAACTATATTTTATAATCAGTGATAGCCTCCTAACCGATATTTTAGCTATGGCTATCAATCACAACGATCAAACATCGACGTAGGACATATTATAGTGCAGAAGTGTGTGCGCAGATAAAAGTGCACTATCTATTCTCTTAGGTTTCGTTTCCCAACAAAAAATAAGAGGTTGAATGCGATAATAATTGTTAAATAAATTACGTTTTTCGTTATTTCTTGAGTAATGGACCACATTTCATATTTTTACCATGTCCATATTGCTTTTTTATATGAAAATAGACATAAAATGAACAGGTTCTTATTTTTCAAAATTTTGTCATTTTCATACATAAAATAATTGTTGAAATTCTTTATATTCTAAATAGACGTAAGCGCCAAATGACGTCATCGGACGGCTGAATACAGCGAAATTCCTTTGCTTATCATTGCTTTAATAAAAAAGGTACTAATGTCAAAGATAAATAATACCTACTATTGTCAACATTGTCAACGTCATTCATTCATTCAACGTTGAAAAGTTGTCTTTTTTTGACAGTTGCATGATGCCATGCAACCCATGAGGGTTTGGCAATTAAAACTATAATGTGCTAAGCAAAGAAATATTTAACATTCTGCCGTCCGATGACGTCATCTTACGTTTTTTAGTTTTAAATTTTTTTTAGTAAATAAGCATTATAAAATATATATTAGAGTAGCGGAAAAGTAAATTAAGAATTGGTATTTTTGGTTTCATAGCTCAGCAATTTTGAAATGTCCATTGTACCGGACAATACGATTTATGTTTTACAGGCCAGTCATTATCGAAGTCCCGATCTTCACGTCCTCTTGCCGCGAGCGGGAGATAGTCATCCTGCGCTCGGACACCGGCGAGACTTGGCAGGACCACTACCTCCACAATAACGACAATCCTATGATACAGGTAAATTATAATATACTTTTTCCACAAGTTTTCTGAAAATTGTCCATACTAGTTCATGTTAGAAAATTACATTGACTGACCAGGATGGTGCGATTGGTAGTGACCCTTCCTCTTACGCCAAAGGTCGTGGGTTCGATCCCCACCCTGGACAAACATTCGTGCGATTGAACACTTGTGTTTGTTCGGTGTCTGGGTGTAATATATGTATTTAAGTATATATTTGTGTTCCTCTGTTGTCTGATATCTGTAACACAAGTGCTTAAGCTACTTAGTACGGAAGAGCTTAAGAGAGGCGTTAAACAAATAACAGTTCAGATTTCTTTTCAGATTCGTATTTTAAATCATTTTAATTTATTATTTAACACCACCAAAATACAGTTACCACATAGTATTTAGTAATTGCATTTATAACAAAACCCTCGCCAACCCGTCTGCCAAGCGTGGTGAGTATAGCAATTACCCCTCATGTGATTAAGGGAGGCCCGTGCTCCAGCAGTGGGACTTAAATGGGCTGATGATGATGAGACATTTTGAGAGGTAAATTTTATGTTGTTTGATTTATTTAATGATAATGTTGTTAAAATGAACTATACCATCTAAATCTCTTATTCCAGGAGGCTTTACAACGTGAACGCCACGAACACGGCAACAGCGGCGAAACCCTCGGAGAGAACGGGGAGCGAGTCACTCGCATAGTGACTTGTGACTTCCCCCACTATCTAGCAGTCGTGTCGCGCGTGAGACAAGAAGTACACATCATCGGCCCAGAGGGCGGCACTGTCTCCAGCGCTCATATTCCACAGGTAAATCATGATAGATTGAAGAGGCAAGAGAGATGGAGAGTGAGATATATTAGGTAATGAACGGGGAGTAAGTCACCATAGGCGTAGTAACGTGACTGTTCAGCTGTCGGTTGTGGTCTCTCTCTCTCTCTCTCTCTCTCTCTCTGTCTGTATGTTGGGTGAAATAAAAACACATTGCGAGGAAGTAGATAGAACACTGCAACAGCGGCGAGTCCCTCGGAGAGTACTGGAAGCAAGTCACTCGCATAGTGACTTGCGACTTTCCCCACTATCTAGCAGTCGTGTCGCGCGTGAAATTAAAAGTACACACCATCAGCTCAGAGGGCGGCACTGTCTCCAACGCTCATATACCAAAGGTAAAAGGCTTTATCATTAAGAAAGAGAAGAAGGTATAAATAGAAAGGCCAGAGAGAGAGAGAGCTGACAGAAAGTGAGAGAGATAGGGTAATAAAATGAAAAAACAGTTTCTCTGATGGAGATGAGTCCAGTCCTATGAGACCTAGACCACGGCGTCTGTTTCAACTGACCAGCTGTCGTACGTGAGTTGGAGCTCGTGTGAGAAAGATATAGAAAAACATATCTTTCTCTCTTTTTGTATCTTTTGGTGGGTGAAATGAGAACAGAGTTGAGGTAAGTATATAGGGAAAGAGGAAAAGTGAGAGCAGAAACGAGCATAATTTCACCGTGGGAGAGCCACGCTTCGGCTTGAATGGGCCGGCACGACCGGAGTGATACCAAGACCTAAAACCGGCGTGAAGCAGCACTGTGCTGTGTTTCGCTGTGTGAGTGAGGGTACCGGTGGCCCGATCCTGGGGAATGGGGGGTTAATGGTTGGCAGTGCACTTGTGATTACTTTGGGTGTCCATGGGCGGCAGCAATCGCTTACCATCAAGTGATCCGTTTGCTCGTCTGCCACCTATGACATAAAAAAAAATTGCATACCATCGAAAGATCAGTTTGCCCGTTTGTCCCATCACATACAAAATACTTCGTGATCAGTACGAAATACGAAATTGTACATGAAACGTTATATGACCTTGAAACTGTTTTTTTTTCGTCTCCAGGTCCAAGCCCTGTTCCCGGCACAGGCGCTGACCAAACGCATCCGCGTCGGGCTGCAAGCGCATGGGGCATCCCCCGACTTGACAAAACGTGTCCTCCCGCGTCATGTCTCCGTGTCTCCTGTCATCACAGTGGAGCCACGTCGCAGGAAGTTCCACCGCAGCATCACGCTCACAGCCCCGCTTCCCGCCACGCAGGTATGACCAGTTCCTTAGACTAGTTCAATCACATAGGCTAGCCCAAAGGCACCTTTTTTTTTCCCCAGGGGAAACCATCATGGCCGTCACCTTGCTACATGTAGGGAACAAGGTGGTATGTGGGACTCAAACTCTAACTAAAACTGGGGTGTCCATCTCCGCGCAATCGCGGTCGGAAACCCTACAGCCGGGACTAGACCGTACCGCTAATTGCGCTCGCTGCTTCACCCCTATCTGGCGCAATACAGCCCTTCAACGCTGTACGACCTACCAGGACACCCAGCAATGTCGTCCCCCGCGGAGTCGTATGCTGAGCAAGCCATTCCCCAGCAGTGGATACGCTCACGTATTCCGAAAGCCCGTTTAATTGCCTCTTACGACAGGCCAGGATAACCTTGGCAGTATTCTTAAACGCCCCTAGCCACAGGGCGTAGCCCAAAGTCATCTAGACTAGCCCGAAGCCAGCTAGGCTAGCCAAAAGTTACCTAAGTTAGCCGAAAGTCACCTAAGTTAGCCCTTAATCGCCAAAGTTCGCCGAAACAGCCACGGGCGATGTAATCTTGAAAAAAAATACCATCTCAAAGAGCGCCAATCTAATCCCAATCCTAGGTAGTCTGAATCCAGTTAACTCCAACTATAGGATATTTGACTAAACTCGAGATTTTACAAAATATAAATATTTTAGCTTCACATGTACATCCGCATAGGTAGAGATAGGTAACATCTTCTGTGTATTATTCATTTAGATACTTACCTATAACAAAATATGTAAATGTGTTTGGTTTTTCTTGGTTTATTTGACGATCAATCTCGCACAAATCACCAATTTGTTACTGTTGTTAATAGGTACTGTAGCAGCTCAGTACGCACGATAAAGATTATCTCTAAGACCTACTGTTATCTCTGTCACTTACGCTACGTCAGTAGATCTTACCGTCATCTCGTATTCCCCCCCCCCCCCCTTGTAACCCCGAAATTGTTTAAAATAGATCCGGTTTAGTAACTAAAAATTAAAATCGATTGGCGTCGCTAGTGTGCCCTACCCTGTCACCTTAACAGGGCAGCGGTGTGGGCCGCACACCGCTGCCTGTTTAGGTAGTTCGTGTAGGCGAACAACTCGGCTGAATCGCGAAGTGAACCGCGCCTGATAAAACTTGGTGCGTTCCCAGGGCGGGCAGCACGACAAGGCGTCGACGGCGACGCTGCGGCTGCTGTGCAGCATCATGGGCGGGCAGGCGCGCGCCGTGTGGGAGGACGTCACCGGCTCCACGCCGCTCACCGTCACCGACGACTGCGCCTCCTTCACCACCACCGTCTCCGCCAGGTAACCGAGCCGGCCCAGGCACCTAGGCTAGCCTGACGTCACCGGCTCCACGCCGCTCCACCGTCACCGACGACTGCGCCTCCTTCACCACCACCGTCTCCGCCAGGTAACCGAGCCGGCCCAGGCAGCTAGGCTAGCCTGACGTCACCGGCTCCACGCCGCTCACCGTCACCGACGACGCTGCGCCTCCTTCACCACCACCGTCTCCGCCAGTAACCGAGCCGGCCCAGGCACCTAGGCTAGCCTGACGTCACCGGCTCCACGCCGCTCACCGTCACCGACGACTGCGCCTCCTTCACCACCACCGTCTCCGCCAGGTAACCGAGCCGGCCCAGGCACCTAGGCTAGCCTGACGTCACCGGCTCCACGCCGCTCACCGTCACCGACGACTGCGCCTCCTTCACCACCACCGTCTCCGCCAGGTAACCGAGCCGGCCCAGGCACCTAGGCTAGCCTGACGTCACCGGCTCCACGCCGCTCACCGTCACCGACGACTGCGCCTCCTTCACCACCACCGTCTCCGCCAGGTAACCGAGCCGGCCCAGGCACCTAGGCTAGCCTGACGTCACCGGCTCCACGCCGCTCACCGTCACCGACGACTGCGCTTCCTTCACCACCACCGTCTCCGCCAGGTCTCTGACATTCTTATGTCTCAAATGATCATTTCATCGTCATCGATTCCTGGGTCGAGCAAACAGAGTGTTGCGAATTTTACGAACATAGCTCTGGTGTGTGATTACCAATCCGCATTTAGCAATCGTGGTGATTAAGCCTAATCCCAGCATGGTAGCGATGATTGATTTCTATCATGTAGGCCTTTGCCCTGCAGTTGGACAGTTTTAGGCTGATACTTTACTTTCTATTTTGACCGTGGGAGAGGCACGCTACGGCACGATACCACGACCTCATAGAAAACCGCCGTAAAGCAGCACTGTGCTATGTTTCGCTGCGTGAGTGAAAGCACCGGAGGCCTGGCTGCAGGGTCTTAGTACTTCGTCCCTTAGTATGGGAAAAATACTTCAGCGTATTTCGTTAGATGGAGCTTGTTAAAAGCAGATGGAGCTTTAAAAAGCAATCGAGCAGGTAGTTCGGCGTTGTTTCGATAGATGTCACTATGCATTTTTACATCGCGCTAGCTAAGCGTGTTTCCGAAATAATGACCTCCAGCCGCCGACTCACATTGAGTAATTTTTAAAAGAACGGGAAATAAACCAAAGGTCCATAAAACATTGTGAATTTTATAAACTTACATGTAAATGATTTCTGATCCGAATATGGCTGTTTTGCATAGCCGTTGAGTATTGACCATTTTCTTCTAGATGACGCTAGCTCTGGTTAGTCGACTGATGCCTCTATCTCAGTAAATATAAGTTACTCTATGGTTGGCTGTGCACTTCTGACTCCAGTGGTGTCGCGAGTGTCCATGGGCGGCGGCAATCGCTTGCCATCAGGTGATCCGTCTGCTCGTCTGTGACCTGTCAAATAAAAAAGAATTTAATATGGCTATCATATTGGTGTTAAAAAATGGTTGCTTAAAGATTCAGAATGCACCTTCCATAGAGGGGGTTCGGGTTCGAATCCGAGCATGCACCTCTGGATTTTTTATTTTATT
Source organism: Marasmia exigua (assembly GCA_019059595.1). Taxonomy (NCBI): domain Eukaryota; kingdom Metazoa; phylum Arthropoda; class Insecta; order Lepidoptera; family Crambidae; genus Marasmia; species Marasmia exigua. The sequence goes on from CM032488.1 coordinate 12,750,607, forward strand.
AATTTTATTTTGTTTTTTATATTCTTACAGATTTTGGCTGATGAACTGCCAGAATGTAAGCGACGCTACCAAACTGGCCACAGAATTATACAGGTAAGACAAAGAAATTATTTAAAAGTAGGTATTGTATAGGCTTACATATAGAATACCCTCAATGATAAACTATATTTTTCGAGCAAATAGAAAATAGTTACCACTAGATTTTGAAACTTATCTGTCATGATAAATATAAAAGCGAAAACCAATGAAATTTTTCATAGAATTGACGTTACGACAGAAAATATTTTTTCGTAATGAATAATACTATTTTTAATTAAACTCATAGTTTAAGAAGAATAATTACAGAATTCTTACACAAATATTTATAGAGGAAAAAATAAAATGTAAAAATTGTCGTATGACGTCATCACTCGCTATGACAAATTATAATACAAAGAAAACACCCACACCAATACAAACAGGCATGTTCACGCACACAAATGTTTGTACTGTGTGGGTATCGAACCCGCAACCCTTGGACCAAAGGCAGCGTTCACTACCACTGTTCCAAACGGGTCGTCGGTAAAAAATATATAATAAAGCGTGACAGAGGTGTAAATGGCACTAATTTCGGGGGACGTGACGGAGGTGTTCAATTCATCAATCAAAAATTATTCTTTATCAATTAAATTCTACATCATGTAATAGTCCATCTGTAAAATGATGACTGACTGACCGGATGGCGCAATGGACAACATTTCATATTTTTAACATGTCCATATTGTTTTTTTTATATGAAAATAGACATAAAATGAACGGACCCATATTTTTTCTTTTTTCAAAATTTGTCCATTTTCATGCATATAATAATTATTAAAATTCTTTATATTCTAAATAGACGTAAGCGCTAAATGACGTCATCGGACGGCTGAATACAGCGATATTCCTTTGCTTATCATTGTTTTAATAAAAAAAAAGGTACTACTGTCAAAGGTAAATAATACTAGTGTCAACATTATCAACGTCATTCATTCATTCAAAGTTGACAAGTTGTCTTTTTTTTGACAGTTGCATGTCATGGGTTTGGCATTTCGTAAATTTAAAACTATAATGTGCTAAGCAAAGAAATATTTTACATTCTGCCGTCCGATGACGTCATCTTACGTTTTTTAGTTTTTAATTTTTTTCTCAGTAAATAAGCAACATAAAAAATTAATAAATATATATTCGCGCAGCGGAAAAGTAAATAAAGAAATGGTATTTTTTGTTTCAGAGCTTAGCAATTTTGAAATGTTGTCCATTGGTAGTGACCCTGCCTCTTACGCCAAAGGTCGTGGGTTCGATCCCCACCCTGGATAAACATTCGTGCGATAAACAATTGTGTTTGTTCGGTGTCTGGGTGTAATATATGTATTTAAGTATATATTTGTGTTCCTCTGTTGTCTGATATCTGTAACACAAGTGCTTAAGCTACTTAGTACGGAATCAGGTCAACGTATGAGATGTTGTTGTTGTGAGAATTAAATAGTACATTAACGAATATTTAGGACATACTTTTTATCATTTATAGTATGTTATATAAAAGTTAAATGTTGATTTGTTAGTTTGGCTCAGTGTCGATAATAAAGAAGAACGACCTAATTAAAAAATATAGGTCATTTTTTTTCTCGTTCTATATTCGAAAAGCGTATAAAATTGCAAATATTTGTGCATGTCGTATTGTCCATTTCGCCTTAGGAAGGAGGAGAGGATATAACGGGCCTTGCTTAATATCTTGTTATGCCTATTTCAGAGACATGCTACTGGTGCCATTCGAAGTGCGCATCGTGGTGCTGGGCAAGCGCCTGGACTCGCTGGAGGGCCGCCTGCTGGTGCTGTACATCACCGACCGATACGCGTACGATACGCTGCTGCAACAGGTAAGGCAGGATTCGACCGTGGGAGAGCCACGCTTCGGCATAAATGGACCCGCTCGACCGGAGTGATACCACGGCCTCACAGAAATCGGCGTGAAGCAGCACTGTGGAAATATTTTAATGCAGTGTAATACTACATCTCGAAAAGAATGCAGCCTTGGAGATGTACTTAGACTATTTGATGAGGTAGATTAGCGGTTAAATTGATACCAATTCATCCATTAATCCGCTTTGATAATTTCCAAATGTTTGTCAAGCACGCAATATCTAAACAGAACCAACAAGGAAAACTTGAATGTCGTCAAGTTGACTGCCCTTGTCCTATATTTGTTCGGGTTGCCATATGTAATACGTACCCGCTGATTCTTGCCAAATGATAAGTGCCTATAATATCCTCCAACCGATTTCGGCTACGGCGGCCAATCTCAACGGTCAGCCACGTACGCAGGATATATTATAGTGGTCAAGTGTGTGCGCAAACACAAGTGCACTCTCTATTCCCTTATATTCCGATGGGGAACTACTGTGACACGACCGGAGAGGGATCGGGCGCGGAACCAACAGCTTAACGTGCTTTCCGAGGCACAGGGGTACAAGAACGCCAACTTCCAGACTACTGGGCTAACACTAAGAATTTCTTACCGAAAACTTAAGTACAAATTTTTAGTCCGACCCGGGGATCGAACCTGGGACCTCCTGCGCAGCACATAAAGTGCGACCCACTAACCACTTGCGCCACCGAGGCAGTCATAATGAGGCAATGCATTATATTATCCTTTATGTAAATGGGGGCTGTCGCGTGTGAAATATCCGCTAGATGACGTGCCTGTGAACCGAGGTCCAACTTCAACACCATTGGCTGATTTATTCGTTAGTTGACAATTTGACATATCACGTCTAAATATACCCAATCACCTTGTAGATGGACCTCAGGCCTATATTACGCGATATTGCGGATATTTCGCACGCGATAGCCCCGATTAAGTAGCTAGGTTTTAAGGCAGTTTCTATCCAATGCTAAATATTGAAACTTCACAAAACGCCCTTGTGGTTTTTCATTTGCGAAATTTTTCATCAACTCAAACTTTCATCCACAGGAGCACTACACCGAAGTGGCGCACTCCACGTCCGTCCGCTTCCTGGACGGCAAGGAGGTGTACCTGGAGTTCTCGGGCAACCTCGTGCCCGTCACCAAGTCCGGCAGCCAGCCCATGTTCGGCTTCGACGCCTTCCGCGACAACCGCGTCGAGTTCACCGTGAGGGTGAAGCATCATGAGGAGAAACCCTCCGGGAGGATCTACTTCATGAATGAGCCCAAGGTTAGTCATCGTTTTATATCCCTCAACTCTTGACTGGCTGACCGGATGGCGCAATTAGTAGTGACACTGCCTCTTGCGCCAAAGGTCGTGGGTTCGATCCCCACCTTGGACAAACATTCGTGCGATGAACACTTGTGTTTGTTCGGTGTCTGGGTGTAATATATGTATTTAAGTATATATATGTGTTCCTCTGTAGTCTGATATCTGTAACACAAGTGCTTAAGCTACTTAGTACGAAATCAGGTCAATCTATGAGATGTTGTGAGAATCATATCCCTCAACAAATTCCTTAGTCTTCATCTCACGGGATGGTAAGAGATATAAAATATTTAGACCCTCCTTATCACACTTTATCACACTCTTAGAGTGAAAGGCATCCATAGAGTTTCGGATCATACCCCCATCGTTTTGCTGGTAACATTTTTTTCTTATGAGAACTTATGAAAATGTACAAATTGATTACAGCTATCACCACTGCTAAATATAAAACCTCTTTATTTCCCCAGGTTCCGAAAGGCGAGCAGTCGCAGACACCAGCCTGTGTGCTGGACGTGGAGCTTCCAGAGCGTATTGCTCCTCGGGCTGGCAAGAGTCAGGTCGACTACCTCAACCTCGACCAATCAGGTAAGCCTATCGGTCATATTTATACTAAATAGCAGTTGTGTAACTACCGGGCCTTCCCCGAAAGTTAATAACTTTCTGGGAAAATAATTTTGAATGTTGGTAATGAAAATTAACCATAAGAATATCAAACCTCTCATAGTGGCGCTTCTATCAATATTATTGTCTGTACAAATATTATAACTGCTAGTCATCTAGCTGTAATACCGTTAAGTACCACTCCAAGTTGGAGAAAAATGGACTTAAAAAGCGCTCTTTAAGGCCATTTTTTCCAAATGTGGTTTTGGTACTTAACGGCATTTTAGCTAGAGGACGGCAGATAAAAAGAAAGTAACGAAAAACTAAAAAAAAACTACTGAACCAATGGACAACATTTCAAATTTTTAACATGTCCATATTGTTTTTTTATATGAAAGTAGACATAAAATTAACAGACGCATATTTTTTCTTTTTTCAAAATTTGTCCATTTTCATGCATAAAATAATTATTGAAATTCTTTTTATTCTAAATAGACGTAAGCGCCAAGTGACGTCATCGGACGGCTGAATACTGCGATATTCCTTTGCTTATCATTGTTTTAATAAAAAAAAGGTACTACTGTCAAAAGTAAATAATACTAGTGTCAACATTGTCAACGTCATTCATACATTCAATGTTGACAAGTTGTCTTTTTTTTTGACAGTTACATGTCATGAGTTTGGCATTACGTAAATTTAAAACTATAATGTGCTAAGCAAAGAAATATTTTACATTCTGCCGTCCGATGACGTCATCTTACGTTTTTTAGTTTTTAATTTTTTTCTCAGTAAATAAGCAATATAAAAAATGAATAAATATATATTCGAGCAGCGGAAAAGTAAACAAAGAATTGGTATTTTTTGTTTCAGAGCTTAGCAATTTTGAAATGTTGTAAATTTCAAAACTTACTTAAGTGTAGCATTGTATGAACGAATTGTTTTATTTTTGTAAAAAAACCCACCACTTGAAGTTTACTTTACTAATTTACTATTCTTACCTAATTTTTTAAATCATATGATATTTGGAATAAAACCCTACATTTCATTTTAGGTTTCGACGCCTTAAAGGACGAGTTGAGCTTCCACTGGGGCGAACACAACAACAGCAGTGGACCAGGATCGTTACCCCACCACCACGACAAACAGCTCAACGGACACGTAAGTTAACCTTTGTTACTATTAAAATAAACAGCAAGTCGCACTCTAATTGTCTTGCTAATGCTATGGTAGATAGTAAGATCATTGTAACAAGGATGAACGTAAAACAACCATCACGATTGCCATTTAACCATGTTCACCGTAAATACATAAATACAGTACCTACACTTAAACTAAGTATTCAGTCAGCATCATTTGACGCGCGACAAGCAACGCTAAGAATGTTTGACAACGTCGCGCAACAACGCGCATCATTGTCAGTGATGTTACCAACATGACGCACGGCGTTACCAACATGACACACGGCGTTACCAACATGACGCACGGCGTTACCAACATGTCGCGTGGCATTGCCAACATGACGCTTGGCCTATCCAAGATGACGCAAAGAAGAAAACGAACAGACAACGTTACGTTTCGCATTGCCACAGCTGCAGCCTTGCGCATGTCGCGCATCAAATGTTGCTTTGTAGACACATAGATTTATTTTTTATCTACAAAGCTGAGACGTTGTAAGATTTCTTGATTGGTTCTAAATTCTAATTAATAAATACATATAGTTAGGCACTAGGAAACTTGATACTTCAATTTTAGAATAATGAAGTGAGTATTATTTTAACCTACTAAACCAGGTGACATACTATTAAACATTAAATTATATTTTTTCACGTTTATCTAACTCATTACTTGCCGCCATATTTTCTTACTAATTCTAACGTCTTTATTAGTATTTAGACTGTAATTGAATAATATTAGATTTTATTCATTTTGATTTTACAATTTACAGGATAAAATTATCACTAACGGTGATGTAAAGTACACAGATACAAAGGATGATGACAAAACTGCAAAGCCACAAGGTAAGTTCACGTCTATTTACATGTGCACAGTGTTCATTTTACCTTACCCTTATAAAGTACTAAATCGATCCGTTACATTGTCCTTATGTGGGATGTGTTCTATGTCCCCTTGTGATTATATAACTCTTATGTTGAAATAATTATAACAAACCCTTAATCTGACACAAGTTCTTAGAAATAGAAATAGTCTTTACTCCAAACAACTCTATGGTCTCCTTCACCAGCTAGCAGTGAAGACTGTGCCACGATCATGTAATGATCTCACTTATGGACCCGAACCTACAGAATATCTCTTGTACTAAGAAATCCGCGACGGCTTCCGAAGTAACTCTAGGCACCGCCCTACATATCAAATATTTCGAGACGTACTCTACCGCTACAATGACACACTTGTTTAGTTTAAATCCATACAGAACATTTAACAGTCGTTAATGTAATCTACCGCTGATTCGGAATGTCGATACCTACCGAGAAGAACCAGCAAGAAACTCAGTTGTTACTCTTTTCAAATATGATCAATACTATTTTCGATATAGAACTGAATACTAGAACTTACCACCAAAAGATCACGTGAAAAGTCAATAATTAATAAGGGGCAAATGCCAATTATACTACTTGAATTTTAATGAAGCAGCTTATATTATTATCTCTCATAAAAACCTGTAATTCTTAGAGATTGGAAGCGATACATTTATTAGTTAAGGTGACTGGCAGGACACACTAGCGACGCCAATCGATTTTAATATTTAGCTACTAAACCGGATCTATTTTCGGGGTCACAACCTCACGGAAAACACTTATACTATTTATTAAATAACCATGCACATGGTTTAGTAGCTAAAAATAAAAAAAAACCGATTGGCGTCGTTAGTGTGCCCTACCCGTCACCTTAAGTGCTTTCTCTTCAATAAAACACATTGTCACACTCCAATCCTTACTATCATAAAGTAGATTTTAAAAAGCATTGCATGATGCTTGATAAGCCAAAGTAAAAAGCGGTTCAAGTTTTAGGAGACTTGTGCCTTATTAAGGGTCAATGTTATGTTAATTCTGTTCGCAAGTCCATACATTAATCTCTTAACCATAACTCGGTTATGGCTTGTAGTCCTAACCCATACCTCATTCTTGACTTCCAGTAAACGGTGACACCTTACACGTCGACTCGAACAAGGTAAAGGCCACGTTCGACTCGGATGAAGACAAAACCCCTATGAACACCCTAGAGAAGGGCAAGAAGAAACCCGAAGGCGGTTTCCTAGGTGGCCTCGCTGATAAAGTCAAAAACGCCTTCGGTGGCAGCGAAGAAAAGGAAGACGAGAAAGAATCGTCCCCCAAACCCAAACCTAGAGAATCCAAAGAAAAGAGCCCTCCCAAGCCGGCCCCTAGAATCATCCAAGAAGACCTTTTAGACAAAGTAGAAGACATGTTCAAGGATCTCAAATCGAAGCCACACCAGAAAGAAGACGACGAACTTCAAAGCCAAGTATACAATACTAAACTAGTCGTGGACGAAGTGGATAAGCCTTTAAGCACAGATGAAGTATACGACCAGTACGCCCATATGCAACCGGTGGAGACACCGTTGAAGCAGAAAGTCGACGATCCGTTCCAATTCCCGAATTGCTGCGATGGAAAATACAAGCACACTCACGACGAAACGTCAAATGTTGTAGATATTATTGAACACGCTAACTTCACAGCCCACGAAAAGCTAAACGAAGCTGGGGATCGATTGCAAAGCAATTTACATGATGAATTAGGCAAAATCGAGGAAGAAAAAGATATCGTCAAACAAAAATCTAGCGATTTCAAGAACGATTTGACTCAAGGATTCGATAAAATCAAAGGCGATATAAAGAGCAAGGAGAATCAAATGAAATCAGGCGTTGAAGACAAAATCCGCGACGCTGAAAATGCAACCAGTGATAAATTAGACGACTTGTCTAAATCAGCTGACAAGTTGAAAGAGGATGTCACTGCCAGGACTGTTGAGATCAAAGACGATATTGCTACAGAATTCGACAATATTAAGTCTTCCACACAAGACGCCTTCGGTTTCCTAGCTAATAACGCTAGCAACGCGAAGGACGAGCTAAGAAGCAAAGCCAATGAGATGGACTTCGCTGCCAGAGAACGATCTGAGCAACTCAGACTCAAAGCCGGAGAATTTGTTGGTGCTGCTAAAAACACAACTGATGATCTTAAAGGTAAATCAAAGAATGGTGCTGATGCAGTCACAGAATCTATTCACGATGTCAAGGAAAATATTAGTCAAAAAGCTAAAGACTTAAAAGCAGATCTCAAAGATACGGCCGAAAATGTTAAAGAGGCAGCAAATAAAGAAGTACAAGAAATCACTGAAGTAGTCGGAAACGGTAAGAAGAGTAAAAAGGACAAAAAGAAAAATAAGGAAGGGAAAGGAGGATTCCTATCCGGTTTTGTTAGTAACATCTTCGGCGAAAAAGAGAAGCTCGAAGATGGCGTCAAAGGAAAAATTGCGAAAAGTAAACAGGCAGCCAACGACCTAGTTGAAGAGGCGGCCGCAAAGAAAAACGAGATTGAAGACAGTGTTGCTAAGAAACAGGCGGAACTGAAACAAAATGCTGAAAATGTAGCGCAAAGCGTCAAAGATGAGAAAAACGAAGCCCAAAAAGCAGTCTGTGACCAAATTAATGAAGTTAAAGAAACTGTACAACATAAAAAAGATGAGGCCCAAAAGGCGATAGACAACAAAGCGCAAGAGATTGAGAGTTCGTTACAGAAAACGAAAGACGACATTTCTTCAGCTGTACACGACAAAACAGAGGAAGCCAAGAAAGCTGTTGAAGATTCCAAGAAAGCGGTTCAAGATAAGGCCAATGACGTTGAAAGTTCCATTAAGAATAAGAAAGATGAAATTGTAGAAGCTGCTCAGAATAAGAAGGATGAAATCGCAGATGCCGTCCAAAACAAAACAGACGATGCCAAGAAAGCGCTTCAAGATACAAAATATGCTTTAACAGAAAAGGCACATGATGTAGAAAGTTCGATTCAAAACAAAAAGGACGAAATCGCTACAGCTGTTCAAAATAAATCCGACGAAGCAAAGTCAGCGCTTCAAGACGCGAAAAACGCAGTTGAAGATAAAGCACATGAAATTGAGAGTTCTGTTAAGAGCAAGAAAGACGAAGCTGCTGCAGCAGCCCAGGTTAAAGCCGAGGAGGCGAAGAAAGCGTTCCAAGAAAAGAAAAATGAAATTATTGACTTCTTACAGAATGAGAAAGACGCTGTTTTAGACAAAACAGCTGAAGCAAAACAGGCCGTTCACGACAAAAAAGATCAAGCTGAAACCGCATTTGTAAATAAAAAAGACGAAATCAGTGCAGCCATTAGCGAAAAGTCTAAGGACGCGGCCAAAGCAGTTCAAGATAAGAAGGCTGAAGTTGAAAATGCATTTGAAAGTACAAAGGAGGCTGTGAAAGATACAACTCAAAAGGCTAAGGACAAACTCATAGACTCGAAAGATCAAGTTGAAGGTTTTGTGCTAAACAAAACTCAGGAAGCAAGCAAAGCTTTCCATGACACGACCGAGAATTTGGAAAATGCGTTCCTCGACAAAAAAGAGCAATTAGGAGCTAAAGCAGATGAGACAGCCCAAGCGCTCCAAAACAAAAAGGATGAATTTGAACATGTATTTGCTGAGAAGAAGGATCAAGTCCAAGATGCTTTAATAAGCACAAAAGATGATTTACAACAAGCATTTAACAATAAAACCGACGAAGTACAAAACGCTGCGCAATCTGAACTGGACAGGATAAGACAAGAAGCCGAACTGACAACAGAACAAATTAAGAAATCCGCTGAGGATGCCATCAACACTGCTGCTGATAAGAAATCAGAAATCCAGTCAAATGTAACGAATAAGCTGTCAGAAGTACAAGTTGCCACGCAGGAGCATCTCGATGAAATCCAGAAAGCCGCAAGCGCCAAAGCGAATGATCTACAAAAGTCGTCGAAGCAGGCGTTCGATCACGCACAAGATTCAACCTTGAGTTCCTTCGACAAGTTCGAAAGTTCGGCCAAGGACAGAGTGACGGACGCGAGAGACACGTGGGAAGACCTGCAGAGTTCCACCAGGGATACCTTCGCTGATTTCAGAGATGACGCTCACAGTTTGGGAAGCTCTGCCCAGGATACGCTGCATAGCTTCCAGAGTTCCGCTGGCAACACCTTTGATAGCTTAGACGATTCAGTCAAAGAATTCGTAGGCGGTGTTCAGGGTTCTGCACAAGAATTCAGCAATAATTCGAAAGATGTATTTGGTGATATGCAAGGATCAGTTTGAAGGGTTCCAAGTCTCGGCTGATAATCAGCTGGAGGACATCAAAGGGGCGGCTAAAAGTCAAGTAGAGGATCTTAAAGGAGCGGCTAAAGGTCATGCGGAGGATGTAGAAGCTCGGTTGGGTTCCGCAGCAGAGAGTGTGAGGCAAGGCGAAGAAGCAATGTTAGATGCGGTCGCGAGCGAGGCTGACAAGTTTACAAGCAGTCTCAACGATTTGGGAAATTCTGTCTTCGGATCTTCTGGAAAAGGTGAGGACACAAATAAATAGGCTAAAAACTGACAAATGCCGTACTATAAATATTGATGTTCTAAGAGTTTCATAATGCAACTTAAATAATAAATTTCTATTATATTTCTAAAAAGTTAATGTAAATCTGTTCAATGAGATACGCTTTTTCACTTAAAACTATTGTTTACGAATCTATAAGAAGTAAGCGTAAATTTTTGTTTTCAGGATTCATGAAGGATTCAAGCAAGAAATTGTTGGAATCAGAGAAGTCACAGTCATCACCATCACCACACAAAAAAGGATCTGGGTAAGTGATCTGCAATATTTTCTGAAATGTTTAGTATTCTAATAAATACATTTTTGTCACGATGTGTAAAAATGTAAATAAACGCACGCAAGATCAGGCACGAAACTAAATCACTGACGAATGCGTTCAAAATCAAGTGTTATACCATTAAATGTACACTTTAATGTCCATGACAAAACTGTGAATGAAATAAAATCACTGATTCTTTGGTGTCAGCTATACCTAATCTTTTAAACACCATATTTTGACTATCTACTTATATTGTTTAAAGTTTTTGGGAATGAATACAAATCTAAGTCCTTACAGAGTCTTTTGTCTTCAAGAAAAACAATCTTATTTTCAAATGAGCACTTATGTATGACTTCACAGTTTTCCCAAAGCGTTTACAGGAGTTGAAAACCTTTTTCCAATATACAAACGGCTCCTGCATAACGCGTAATTTGTAACACTAATGCCTGCCCCTAACTCCACTCGCACGCATTCCAGGATACCGAAGCTAAAGCGGAAGAAATAAAGCGGGACGCGGCAGCCGACAGATGTATGATATAGTTGTCTAGTTGTTACTTGTATTTATTTTTATTGTTACGATGCTTTACGACGGAACGATTCTTTCACGCCACTGTTTAAGCACGTGTTGGATTTAGAATAATTTCTTCTAATGAGATTTATTTATTTTTTAAAGACATTTATTAGTTATCCTTTATAAAAAAAAAAAGATTTTTACTATTTAATTTTTTTTTGCAGACTTCAGTTTATTGAAGTATTTTGATATTCTTAATTACTCTTAATTAACCAGTAATTAAATGTATATATTTGTAATCCCACTATTCATTCTGATATCCATAACAATGCTGCTTGAGCTATCTATCTCGGAGTCAGATCAATGTATGTGATGTTGTGAAATATTTATCGCCATCAGTTCCTAAGTAAAAAGGTACCAGTTCTTAATAAAGCTTTTCAAAAAGGTTTGCAATTTTTGATAGATCTTATTAGAAGAAAATGTAGACTATACTTATTGTATAGTTTAATATTTATGAAACAATCGTTTTGTTAGCACATAGGAGCACTGTATATTTTATGTGACGTCGGGTTCCAGTGATTCTCTCGATCTTTATAAATGGAAGTTTTGTATATCCGTTTGGATTTTAGTCACTCTTAAAGTAAACTAAGCGAGTACATTTTAAGTATTTCACATTGTGTCAAATTTTAATATCTTTTTAACTTTTGACTAACGAGTTTCGATTTCAAAGAAATCAAGTTTATTAGATGTTTAGGATTTAACTTCGAAATAAATCGAACGATGTTTAACAACAGGTTATCGAATGTTTAATAATTTGTATACAAATGTTTTTCGTCGACTTAGTGTCTGTAATCTTGCCTGTAACTGATATTATTTTTATATTTTATTGAGATCTAAGTTTTACAAATCGACATTATATTTGCAAAATCATTTTATTTCTATGCGCAATTTTAATAATTCAGATGAGAATTTTGCATTTTATATTTTATTTAAATAAAGTATTTCTACGAATTAGATGCCATTTATTGGTGTTTTGTGTTGCATAATTTATTCTATTTTAACTGTGTTTTCTTTATAAAGTTTACATCGCTTTGTACAGAAACGTTCGTCTGCTAAGATCAAAATATAGTATAAATATAAGCATGTTGCATCGCGCTTCGTAGGTAGATATATCGTTTTAACTTTATGTACCTACAGTAGTTTTACTACTAGAATAGATCTGCTAGTTTATTTATTTTCTGTAATAATGATTACGAACACAGATTATAATTTGTATTTTTCGATCCCAATTTTTATAATTTGTGTTTGTAATGCTGTTGATGTCACAAAGCGACTTTTGTATTTATTTTGATGTTAAATACACTATCGAAAGAATAAATAATTTACTATTTATCACGTCTGTCACTTGTTTCTCCTTTAAGTTAATTATACACCTTTAATTTTACACAACTCACGTCTTAATGCAAATCTTGACTATACACCGAATACGAGTTTATACCTAATGAGAACAAAAATATTGAGTAATTTGTTCAGAAGAAATCAACAAATAATAACTGTTATTATTTGTTGATTTCTTCTTCTAATAGTTCACTCACACTGGCACATTAGCACTTCAAATGTAAGTTGTTAAGATACGTATATTTTGAATATGTAAGTGCAGTTAATAAATAGAACAACATATTTTTATTTACTAAAAGCGGTTTCATAACCATACCATTATGAACCATATTACATAGTCATAAATGCATGAGATACAAATACAATGCAATATAATTACAATGCATTTGTAAGATGTTGACCTGACAGTAAGTAATTTGAATTTATTTTATGGAATCAGAAAATACTAAAAAAAAATCGTTTCTTCCAATTGGACCTTAAATTATTAACAATCTTAGGCCCGACTCGACTAATCTTTATCAGAGAATAGTAATTTGCAACTCTACCAGTCAAATGGTATGATATGACAACGTTATACCGTAGTTACACATTTACTCTCGGATAAAGATTGTTTAAATGGGGCCTTAGTAAAATATTATGAAAGGCCTGTATTTCAGCAACAGGAATTCCATTGGAACGTTGATTTGAAATACATATATTTATGACTATAATGTATCAATACGGAGATTAACACGATATTTATTATGTGAAACAACATTGTGTACTCACATAATTGGCTCAACGTCCGCAACGTAGCAGTCCGCTCGTGACCACGGCTGCTGTAACGTAGCCGAAACGTTGAGCCAAATATGTGAGCACACAATGTTGTTTCACATAATAAATATCGTGTTAATCCCCGTATTGATACATTATAGTTATAATGCAACGCGAAAATCTAAAAAACTACATATATTTATGGTTGCAGTCAACATCATTTCCATATACTTAAAATACATGTATATTATCTTTGTGTCCTTGTGTATTTAACTGCACTTGTCATATTGCCACCCACGCCACCGCCACATCGCCACAGTTGCATCCTGCACATTTCACTGCGGTAAGTTTATTTTGCTGCGTTTTACTTTTGTTGCATTCTGTCGTAAAAAAGCATATATGTTTTAAATTACAAACTTTGTACTGTGTGACGTCACTTGATAGATTCACAGTTTCTGATGAGTGCATGCAAAACGTAGTTACTTTTTGTTGATCAACGATTTAAGGTGTTAGCCGACTAAAAGTTTCTTTTTTTATTTTTTATTTATTACAAAAATTCACAGCTCTTATTAATATCATACAAAACCATAATTGTTGATAAATGTTGTGGTATTGACACTACTGGCGGTATGGATGCAATGAGTTAAGGTGACTGGTAGGGAATACTATCGACGCCAATTGATTTAAATTGTTAGCAACTAAACCGGCAGCCTCGGAAAACACTTATACTATTTATTTAATACTTATACTTAACTTTTGCGTCTACTTTTGTACTAAACATTTTAATTACCGCCAAAAACGGCCACTTATGGCGTTAATCCAAATTTCGATTGCAAAAGCAGATCAAAAAGTAGTGCACAATTATTAAATGTTTGCTTAGAAACTCCCGCTCCGAAATTGTTTAAAATAGATCCGATTTAGTAGGTTGCCAACTATTTAAATCGATTGGTGTCACTAGTTAGGGCTTAAAATCAACAAACAGCCACAAAATGTAGATACAGTATGTTACTGAATGTTACCGCGTAGCAGAGTATTGCTCAACAAAAAATAACTGCGTTTTGAATGCACTGCTACACAACCCCCTTATTACAAACTAATGATAGACCCGAATCAAAACTCGTGCCAGCCCCTTTTAACATTGCGTGTTGGAACGGGATGACATGAGCTTTAGTACGTACTACGTGTGCGGATAAAGAATGGGATCAGAAATGGCGGCGCAACTATTCGCTTCTCGCTCGCACACTATTTGCGTCCATACTCGCACTCGTGGGGTGCGCACACCTGTGCGGATAAAGAATGGGATCAGAAATGGCGGCGCAACTATTCGCTTCTCGCTCGCACACTATTTGCGTCCATACTCGCACTCGTGGGGTGCGAGTATAGACGCAAATAGTGTGCGAGCGAGAAGTGAATAGATGCGCCGCCATTTCTGATCCCATTCTTTATCCGCACAGGTTGTACATAACTTTAGATCGCGATTTGTAATAAGGTGGAAAGTGTTTGGGAGGTCGTCCACAAAAGATAAAAAAAACATCTTTCAACTACTAGTTACTATGAATATTATATTTAATATTATCTATTGAATAACGTAGTGTTATATTTCAGACTGATCTATCAGTAAACGTTGAAAATGTCTTAAGTCCACTCTTTTAATTTCCAACTTTTTTATGACCTCGCAAAACCCATCAAATTATTAACTATTACCATTTGGTTTTATTCTCGTGTTAAGATAATTCACATGATGATTACAGATTCTTTTCGAAACTCCGGCGCAACCAGTGAGGACGTCGGGAGGAGTCGGGCGCTTCGCCGACATCGCTTAGCTACAGACCTACATTGCGTTCAAAGTTGTACTCTAAAGAGAAAACATAAGGTTCATATTTAAGTGACAATTAAATGTATCTTTACATAATTTGCCAAGGCGCTCTTTACAAAGGGGTGGTTGCACAGAAATATAAGACGTAATTTAACTGAAATAAGATTCGAAACGTCTCTTTCTACTTTTTGGAGCGACCTTTTAAAATGTAGGTAACTTAAATTGTTGAAATATGTACTAGCAAAATCATAGTTTTTAATCAATTCCAAAAGGTGCAAGAGAGGCATAATAATTTGCAAATGTATGATTTGGCCAGATATAAACTTAATATGCAATGTATATTTTAAATGAACAAAAAAATGTCCCTAATTTGTGATTTGTGAAAATGCCTCAATTTAAACTATATTAAAAACTGTAGAAAATTATATTATAGATACCTAATTAGTTACGCCGTTACCATAGGTGACTAAAGTAAGTTTTAAAAACTTCACAGTTCATAAATTGTTAAAATTATGCTAGTTCTGATTCATTTACAGATAAATTGAGATTTATTTCCAAATCCTTAAAAAATGCAATTAGTATTTATAAAAATAGCCGACCTAGTTTAAAGTAAATATTGGAATAATTACATTCTGATCTTAAATTCCTTGCCCCAGTTTAAATTATGTATAATATAAATAACTACTGGCAATTAAAAACATAGGGCCATCCCTATGTTTAGGCAAGATCACTATCAAATACGCCCATTGGGCCATCCCAATGGACGCATTTGATAGTGATCTTGCCTCATATGCTAAGATCTTGGGTTCCCTTCGCACTTTGGATAAACATTCGTGTGATGAACACGTGTATTTGTTCAGTGTCTGGGTGTTAATATATCTATTTAAGTATATATTTCTCGTTCCATCGTTGATGTTGCTACCCATATATTTACGTTGGAGTTAGATTGATGTAAGTATAGCTCATACATACAGTTGTCAGTTAGATAGATAATTTTCAACTGCGGCGAGGATCGTAGCGATATTTATAGCTACGTATAAAATCATCTATCATAAGCCCATGGGATACCAAGTTCACTACAGTTAAGGGAAGGCCATAGATAGTCTAGAGGTGCTTGTAGCTGGCCGAAGGCTTGTAACGTCTCAAATACCATAAACATTAAAATAAGTTAGTAAAATAAAGTAAAAAGTTCACAATTTACAGCTTTTAAAACGTAAATGAAGATTGTATAAAAACGACTTGTATTTTCAAGCTACTACGAATCTAAGCTTGTCTTTAATACTTTTACCCAATTGATAGTCAAATATCACAAATTAGCCATTGGATGTTTTATGTTGTAACGCTAATGTCTTCTACTCACTATTCGAACTAAATATTTCAGTCGACTTGAATGAGTAGGGCTGGGGCCGGATGTGCATAAATGGAAAAAGAGTCTTGAATGAGAATTCAACCAAACCAAGGTTTGAGTCCTACACACCAAATTTTTCCCCATGCCCCATCGCGATAATTCGCATTTGTTGGATATATGACAAACATTTTAAAATCATTTGGACCTAATTCAATGGCGTGTAGAAACCTAAAAAGGAGGCTTACCCGGTTGGGCTTGGTAGAGAGGAGAGGGAGGGAAAAAGGCAGGTGCATGCCGGGTAAAACAGATTTGTCGCGCCCCCTTTTAGGGGGGGGGGGGGGGGGTCCAGAACCTTGCTATGCCCATGCTAACGCTTAATAGCGTTATGGCCATTGTTTTATGAATAAGGTTGACTTTCATAACTCACGACTCATTAAAGGAGTTGAATCACTGGCGGCCGTTTTCAAAACGACGACGCAGCGTTCACGCCGCGGATGCCTTGTCGCTCTGCTTTTACGCTGTGAATGGATTTCTGTATACTATGTCATGTGTACCGATTTATGTTTGTACGTCAGTCGTGAGTCATGGAATTCCACCTCCTGAAGAATACCTAATCTCATGTTCTTATCTCATTCATAACACTATAATAATCCTACTTGCACCAATCTATTGTACCTACAAACTTTTGTGTAAGACATTTTATAATTATAACTGTGTAAGTATTGCTATTGTTTTAAATGTTAGGCCGTTTTTAAAATTGTCCATTGTCTGGTTTCGCTGAACGCTGTGCAGTACTGTAGAAATATATACACCTTACATTCTTATTATCATCTATGGTAGACCATGAGAGGCTTAAAACAGCAGCCTTTTTCTCACTTTTTCTGGAAAATGTATGATGCATCTAGGTGGGAAGTAAAGATTTAAATCTGTTTGAAAGTTACCTACACTTCAGACAAGATCAGGTGGCTTATTCTAAAGCACTCGACATCGAAATGAAATTAGAGTTTTCATACATTACGTCCATATAAATCTCTTATTCGACTTCAATGTCGAAAGCACATAGGGTCCCTGGAGTTTTACTGAGACAAAAAACTGCGCTTTTTAAATTTGTACTCTCTAATACAGGCATTATCATAACCTACGCTTCTAATTTCTAGTACTGCATAAGCACCAAGGTTTAATCAGATTTTAAACATTTAATATTTGTTATTATAACTTTTGATCATTGTATAAAAGTATAATAAGTAATGAATTTTTGGTGTGATTGGATTTATATTTTAAATTGCATTTTTTATATTCAATAATTACCTATGCGTGTTAATATTTTAAATTTTATAAATACGTTAGTTATTATGTAATAATTACATTACGGTCACAGTCAACACCATTTACTTATTTAAAAATTGTTTTTGTGAAAAATATTAAAATACCTGATTTCTTAAAAAAAACTTTAACATGTCGATTAAAATATCAACATTGTAAAGGGAAAATCATGTAGTACTGTGATGCCAAAATATATGAAGAAATGTAAGTTGATATTTCTGTTAATTTATTCATAGAGTCTATGTTCACTCTATTTATTGCTTTTTAGTAAGTAATAAATAATTTAAAAACAAAAAGTCTTCTTACTTTCTATTTCCTACTGTAATAAGAGTAACGATAAATATGCTTAGGGCGGATTCGGACTATCTTATTCCGATACTAAATCTATGGTATTATGGTGGTGATGGTATGCCGCTGTCATTCAATACAAATCTGACTTTTTTATGTGATATGTGGCGGACGAGCAGACGGATCACCTGATGGTAGGCGATTTGCCACCGCCCATGGAGCACGTTATACCATAGATTTATCCACGGATAAAGATTGGTCGAATCGAACCTTAAGTCTTCTTTATTTGGTATGAGTAAAGTACAGATAAGGGATATGGTGCTATTACTTGCGGGAACGCCCTATTGGTCTTAGGTTTAAGTACCGGGCCGTGATCTCGTGGTCCTAGGTTCGATTCCCGGGTCGAGCGAAAACTAGGTTTTGAATTTATCGAACATAGCTCTGGTTTGTAATCACTAATCCGCATTTGGCAAGCGTGGTGATTAAGCCTAAACCCATGATAACTTGATTTCTATGATAGACGCTTTTGCCCTGCAGTGGGACAGTTTATAGGTTGATACGTTACCAAGCGCGGAGTTCACCGACTAGTATGTTAAACAGCTGTTTTAAAAGTCAGTTAACTCTATCATGGGAAATTACGGACGCATAGAACAAAATTACTTTTGTTACCACTTGAGAGATTTTTATGAGTAAATAAACTGATTCAAGGTATTATTTTATCAAGGATTAAAATATAAGTTACCAAGATAACATAGATTTCATAACGGGAAATTTAATTTTCTCGTCGCACAACTAGTTGTGGCGAAAAGATGTGCCACGAAAAAATTTATGCCTATTATAGTATAAATTTTGTTGGCCTAAACTCGTACGCGAAAAATTTATTCACGCCAAAAGCGGCCACTTTTGGCGTGAATCAATTTTTCGCGTACAAAAACTGACCCAACATGTGTGCATGGTTATTTAATAAATATTGTAAATCGAATCTATTTTAAACAATTTCGGGGTTACAACGTCTCGGCAATCACTTATCATCATCAGCCCATTTAAGTCCCCACTGCTGGGACACGGGCCTCCCTCAATCACATGAGGGGTAATTGCCATGCTCACCACGCTTACAGACGGGTTGGCGAGGGTTTTGATATAAATGCAGTTTTCCTTCTCTGGGTGCTGATGATCATGCCAGCAGCTTTACCTTAGTCGCCTTTTACAACACCTCGGTAAGAGTGAGGGTGGCCTATTCTACTCTTCCGGGACCACACGGCAAGTCACTTATACTATTTATTAAATAACCATGCACAAATTGAGTCAGTTTTTGAACGCGAAAAATTGATTCACGCCAAAAGTGGCCGCTTTTGTGGCTGAATCAATTTTTCGCGAACTCGTTGGACCCAACATTTCTGCATAGTTATTTAAGTGTTTGCCTAGAGGTTGTAACCCCGAAATTGTTTTAAATAGATCCGGTTTAGTAGCTAAAAACTAAAATCGATGGGCGTCGCTAGTGTGCCCTACCTTAAATAGTTTGAGAACGGTATCAAATTGGGGCTACGAAAGCATATCTCTGACAACTCATTTTTGGGATTCTCGAAAGGCAAAACATGGCGGATGTCGCATGAAATTCATACTAAAAACTATGTTTTTAGCGATATATTTGACAACCCGTTTAGGGCAATGGATTTAGAAGCAAGGGTCGCGGGTTCGATTCCCACACCAGCACAAATGTTTGTGAATGAAACAGATATATGTTGGGTCTGGGTGTTAGTGGTACAGTCAGCATCACAAGTAGCTTAACACTAGTACCATGTCAAAGTAGCATTTTTACGTACCCCTTAGAAACTTACTACAATAGGCAGAACAGTTACTTTGACTTGGTTGGTACTAAAGTGTTAAGCTACTTTTGATGCTGACGTACCGTCGTTTCTGGTTTCCATAGTACAAGGGAAAAACCTTGGTTTGGGAACAGAGGGCCTAATTTAAAGCAGAAGTTATGACCGAATCAGAGTTTTCCTCTCTTTCACACGCGCTGTGTGTCTCCTTTGTTTGAATGTGACAAGTATATTCTCGTTCGTTACGGGACGGCTTAAATTAAGCCACCAGGACATATGTACGTGATATTGTCTTAATTTATTATTTATTCATTTATATACCGTATTAACATAAAATATCACGTCACGGAAATTAGGCTCCAGTTGAGCGTTCACGCTATTGGGTTAGGTAAATAAAACAAGCAAATAAAAGTTGTAAACACATATAATAAGGCACTAAGTCGGTTAACATTTTAATGGGGTACATTGGCGGTCGCGGCCGCCCGATCACATAACAGTCAAAATCCCGTGCACGTTCCACTGATTTCTCATACTTAGCTGGTGTATTAGGTACGAATTGTGAATAGCATTCTGACCCTAAAGGTGATCAGACGGCGGTGGCCTGCTTGTACATATATTTGGTTTGCACAGCACCAAACGAGGATATTCGCATATAACTAAACATATAAGGCACTTACAGTGTACGTTTAGGTATTATCACAATGTGCTTAGTATTTCTAACACAATAATTATAATTAACCTAGGTACTAAAGTTACAAACATTTGTGTTGCCAGGAGAAAGCGTTAAGATTTTAATCAAAATTATACGTTTTTAGTGTAAAACATTATAAAATTTAAGAAAAGATGCACATTAGTGTAGAATCATCTACTCTCGCACGAAATAGGGTATAGAGATATTGCACAAAAGGTTACATATTTTCAAGGTCTTGGAAAATCTTTTAACATTAAACAATTAAACAGTTAAGGTGACGGGTAGGGCACACTAGCGACACCAATCGATTTTTATTTTAAGCTACTAAACCGGATCTATTTTAAATTATTTCGGGGTTCAACCTCTCGATAAAAACATATACGCAGGGCATACTACATGGTCAAAGAATAAATCTCTGATAACGAAGACAGGATAATATTTATTTAATACCTACAGTTAACTTTTTGGTCTGCTTTTGCACTCGAATTTTGGATTACCGCCAAAAGTGGCCGCTTTTGGCGTGAATCAATTTTTCGCGTACAAAAACGGACCCAACATTGCATGCTTATTTAATAAATAGTATAAGCGTTTGCCAAGAGAATGTAACTCCGAAATTGTTTAAAATAGATCCGGTTTAGTGGCTAAAAATTAAAATCGATTGGCGTCGCTAGTGTACCCTACCCTTCACCTTAAGTAAATAATGCACTTAAAAATATTTCGACAGTCTTCGGGTGGGACTCGAACCCACGATCTTTTGCTAACCGGGCAACTCCTTTACCGACTAAGCTACCGGAGACCTTGGTATGTCGACGAATTTTGTAAGTGCTTTTTGCTTCGCCGTGAGCCGACGATAGTTTCAACAATATTTGTATGTACCTACAAATACCTAACATAAATAAATTAACGATACATCCTGTATAAATCGCGTGATTTATTAAACATAATATGTGTAAGTAAGAAACCAGATGAGGAATTTCATTATAAATGTCAATAGTTCCTTAAATGTCTAAGTTAATATAAAATATAAATCTTAATAGATTATTTTACTACCGGCATTGGTAAATATGATTTCATACAATTCTGAATTGTATAACTAATCTTAAGGTATGTAAAATAACAGTAAGGTACATAAAAATAAGTCTTGTTACAGCAAAAATGCATTGTTACAAGGTTCCAACAATTTACAGATAAGATAAATTTGACAGCTTATTCGGTCGACTGTCAAAAATAAAAACATCTAAAGAAGATTACATACAGTCCACGCCCACCCTTCCTTCATAATTCTATTAGGCTGCGTTTCCACCAGAGGTGAGCGAGGATGTGTTGCGAGGAATGTGTATGTTAAGGTGACGGGTAGGGCACACTAGCGACGCTAATCGATTTTAATTTTTAGCTACTAAACCGGATCTATTTTAAACAATTTCGGGGTTACAACCTCTCGGCAAAACACTTATACTATTTATTAAATAACCATGCAAAAATGTTGGGTCCGTTTTCGTACGCAAAAAATTGAATCAAGCCAAAAGTGGCCGCTTTTGGCGTGAATCAATTTCTTCGCGTACGCGTTGGACCCAACATTTTTGCTTGGTTATTTAATAAATAGCATAAGTGTTTGCCTAGAGGTTGTAACCCCGAAATTGTTTAAAATAGATCCGGTTTAGTAGTTAAAAATTAAAATCTATTGGCGTCGCTAGTGTGCCCTACCCGTCACCTTAAGAACCAATAGAATCGCTTCACTGAGATCAGCTAGATAAAAGAAGTAGGCGTGTACTCCCAGCTCAGTGTTGACCTTAATAATGAATAATAATAATTATTTATTACCAGCAACATACTACAAGGTCTTACAAATTGGCGAACTTCTGCACTAGTGTGAATGCTTGTACCGCAGTAGTCAGGTTGATGTAATATGTTTGTTTTATTATATTTAAAATACATTGAATTGTTCCTTATTAAATTGTTTCATAATTTCCTTAGTCTCCCATTCCTATGAGCTGGCACGTGGACTGAAAAAACAATTGCTGTATACAAGAGAGATTAAAATAAAATATTTATTTATTTCATTTGAAAATATAAAAAATCAACTTCTTTGATATTATTCAAAAAGTTGTTGCATTGTTTCGATTGAATATCACAATCATTATTCAATTATTTAATCATAAGTATATAGGATTTAATAAGGAATGTACGATTATGTAACGCTCAAAGCATAAAATTATCACAGGCATATAATCCCGAATTCATAAGTATTTACTAGTAAATAATATGGTTGTAATATAACCGCTTAACTTCATAAGTGCTTACAATCAACTCGTATTATACTTAATGTCTGTATATGCAGCTGTAGAATTACATACATAATATATTACAAATTAATACCCAAAATGGCAATGTATTAAATACTGCATTCATATAAAAAGGTGGAAAAAATATATCTAAAACACCTTTTCCTTATACGAGTAGGAAAACGAAGAATGTAAAACTGTATAAAATAATAAGTATACAATTTGTATAAATATAAATCTTATATACTTACATAAATATATCGTAGTAGATCATTCTTACATATTTAATATTTGTACGGTGATTGTTTCAAAATACTGTAAAAAACACTGACTGAACTTATATCTAATTGGAAAAATAATCACATAATTGCAATAAATAAAATAATTCGTGTTCTTGTCACCAGCGTAAAGTTTAAATTACCTTAAATCAATAATTTGTGCTAAGAATGCAAAAACACATTTACTACTTTCATAAAGATCTTTTATAAGTTTTTCTAAAGCTAAGTCACTATAAATAAAATCTTGCTGTCTAAGAAACATACTTTTGGAATTATCACGTTAGAATGCAAAATATACAGCCAGATATCAAAAGTTAATACATATTTGTATTTTTTAAGACATGTCAAAATACATCAAAAGTTGATACACTTTTGAATGTGACTATTACGTGTTAACTACGTATCAGTAGTTGCAACAAATTAATTAAGACATACCATTATACAATCGCGAGCAAACAAATCGACTCAGGACCTAATTTTCATACAAACATACTAATTTCAGAGCCCTATAAATATGAAAGTATCTGTGCTTTAGTGATAATTTTATTGTAAATCTATTTCAAAGTGTTTAAATTTCAATAATTACTTTAACAGATTACAGAAATGTCCTGATTTCTTTAAAAAGGAAAGTATGGTCAATTTTCGCATCGCATTTTTTTTTTTTTTTTTTTATATGAGAGGTGGCAGACGAGCAGACGGATCACCTGATGGTAAGCAATTCCGCCGCCCATGGACACCCGCAACACCAGTGGAGTCACAAGTGCGCCGCCAACCTTTTCCCCTTCCCCCCATTGGGCCTCCGGTAACCTCACTCACACGGCGAAACACAGCGCAGGCACTGCTTCACGCCGGTCTTCTGTGAGGCAGTGGTGTCACTCCGGTCGAGCCGGCCCATTCATGCCAAAGCGTGGCTCTCCCACATTTAAAATTATGATATTTATATTGCATGGAGGAAGGCAAACAACTTGCTCAATCCTAATTTTAATAAAATTGGCATGTTTCTGGAAGCTTGTTAAACGATTATCTAAGAGAAGAAAATTTGACTTTAAAATTATCACTAAAGCACATATACTTTCATATTTATAGGCCTCTGAAGTTAGTATGTTTATATGAAAATTAGGTCCTCAATCAATTTGGTTGCTCGCAAGTGTAGTATGAAAAATTGCGTCTGTTACACTTACATTTTTACAAAGATTTTGCTTTCACTTTGGGTTTGGGTAACATAGTGTAATAGACTAAATCTAAACAAGAACCTTTAATAAATAAATACCTACTTGTCTCAGCTATCTTTATCCGATCCGGTATCAGAAACACCATTGATTTCCTTATCAAAACTGATAGAATTATCATAGTCTAAATAATCCATATCTGTCAACTGTCTCTTAATCATCAAATGAGGAGTCTTCCTCACTCTTTTCTCTTTCAAACACTTCGGAATCAGCTGTTTCCTTTCCATCAGGTACTCTATTATCACTCTCTCGAAGAACAAGGCTACCAACAAATGTATTGCCGCTAGTATGAGTACTATATAGGAAAGGAGAGAATCTTTAGGCATTCGTAGTTCCAAAAATTTCGCCAGCCACTCCGCGGGGGCTACAGTTATATATATAGATATAGCTGTCATTATCACCATGCTAATCATGAGATGTTTATTAGTAAACACGGATTTTCTATACGGATATCCGTGGCTGAAGACTATCGCGAGAATAATGTACTGGAACATCGATATTGTGAAAACTGCATAGTTTTCCCAGCACTCATTCGCTTCTTCTCCTTCAAAAGTATGTCTGACATACCAGGGAAACGTACTAAGTGCGTAATATGCTAAATACTGATGTGGCAAATATAAATATCATTTGTCCTATTAAAGAGAATAGAGGTATGAGCCCTAAGAGGGATGTTAAGGGGGGTACCTTGCAGAGTTTTCCGGTGTAGGCTTCAGTCATTCCGAAGAAGAAGGCGAAGTTGACGATGAGGGCGACATCTATGAAGAGGAACTGGAAGTCGGTGAGGTTAGGAGTCGAAGTAGTAGAGGAGGGCCACGGAGAGGAACTCGGCGAGGGAGTAAGCGATCATGAATTTGAATACTCCGAAGCTGGTCGTGAGGGCGGCTCGGCCTGAGGGATAAACACGAATTTTGTACATATTGTTGAATTGTGTTGTGATGAATGAATGAATGAGTGAGTAGAATGAATGGATGGATGGATGGATGAATATACTTTTGTTGCACTCAAAATAAAGTATGAAAACTTAAGACTACGTATTACAGGATATGTACACGAAGGCGGCCTTTTGATTATGATTATTAAGGTGATGGCGAGAATTTCGGAAAATAGTCTCAAACTATGAGTAGGTGCAGTCAGCATTAAAAGTAGCTAGTTAAAAACTAATTACCGCTCTTCAAAATATCATAATAATGCGAAAACCATTTTTTTTTCAAAATAAATGAAAAGATTTATATTCTAAGACATTTTCCTCTTATTTCAGATACTTTCGGAATATTCTATAGTCAAACTTGTTTGATATGTTAGATAATGTGATTATTTTGAAACATTGATATACCAAGCTATTTATGATGCTGACTGTACCAGATAGCGCAGATCCGAGCACGGAACATAACTTGCGATTTTGGAGTGGTCTCGACATCTGATGTATCTACCTGTCAGAGAACTTACAGACCAATAAGAATATGGTTGCAGCTAGAAATAGTGGGAATGCGCGAGGTCAAGCACATTCCGTCCCCAGCTGATTGACCCAAAAATAAAATAAACTTCTATTGGTCCTCCCCCCACCCCGCGTCTTGAAGACTATGGGAAACCTATAATTATAAAACATCCTATACCTTTCCTCAACACATGCGATGTCAGGGTGTTTAGAAGTGAAGGGGGCAGTCACACGGCTCTCCAACTCGGACAGGGAGAAGCCTGTGTGGGCGGGTCTTAATGCTAAGTCAATAAAAACAGTAATATATTGTTTGTGTGTCACTCGTGACACAAAAACAAGGTCTCAAGGTCTCAAAGTCTCAGCTCTCCAACTCGGATAGGGAGATACCTATGTGAGTGGGTCTTAATGCTAAGTCAATTAAAATAGTAAAAATGTCCCCATTTTATTGAGGGAAGGCCCTCAATACTCGCGACACACACACGATGTCGAGGTGTGTGGAGGTGAATGGCGCGGCCACCCTGCTCTCCAGCTTGGACAGAAAGATGCGCGGCTCTTAGGATTTACTCATATGAAAACAGTAAAACTGGCTCCATTTACCTTCCCTCAACACTCGTGACACACAAACTATGTCGGGGTGTGTAGAAGTGAATGGCGCGGCCACGCTGCTCTCGAGCTCGGACAGGGAGATTCCGGTGTGGGCAGCTCGTAGGGCTCCGCAGTCGTTGGCGCCGTCGCCGCACATGCCTGAATGTACATTTGTCTTTTAGTTTTAACCGACTATAAAAAAGTGACAAAGATTGGGTACTGCCGACGTAGTACTCTGGTACTCCAGCACGACGGCTGCTTTAGATTATGAGAATAGATAGATATGATCATTTATTTGTTTAACACACAAGAAAAGAAAAAAAAACAAAAAAGTATTTACATTGTAACTAAAAGGAGTCAGTCGTGGCGTGAGCTGAGTGAGCACTCAGCTAAAGCCACGACTTAAGGAATGGCATGCTAAGATTATCGGTTGACTAGTAACAAAGCTAGGCCACTGACCGACGTAGTACCCCAGGGCCTGGTACTCGAGCACGAGCTGCTGCTTCCTAGAGTACCCCGGGCTGCTTTGGATTATGAGGATGGCACGCTAAGATGATTGGTTGACCGAAACTGGCAAGGCTAGTAACAAAGCTAGGCCACTGACCGACGTAGTACCCCAGGGCCTGGTACTCGAGCACGAGCTGCTGCTTCCTAGAGTACCCCGGGCTGCTTTGGATTATGAGGATGGCCCGCTAAGATGATCGGTTGACTAGTAACAAAGCTAGGCCACTGACCGACGTAGTACCCCAGGGCCTGGTACTCGAGCACGAGCTGCTGCTTCCTAGAGTACCCCGGGCTGCTTTGGATTATGAGGATGGCTCGCTAACATGATCGGTTGACCGAAAACTGGCAAGGCTAGTAACAAAGCTAGGCCACTGACCGACGTAGTACCCCAGGGCCTGGTACTCGAGCACGAGCTGCTGCTTCCTAGAGTACCCCGGGCTGCTTTGGATTATGAGGATGGCTCGCTAACATGATCGGTTGACCGAAAACTGGCAAGGCTAGTAACAAAGCTAGGCCACTGACCGACGTAGTACCCCAGGGCCTGGTACTCGAGCACGAGCTGCTGCTTCCTAGAGTACCCCGGGCTGCTTTGGATTATGAGGATGGCTCGCTAACATGATCGGTTGACCGAAAACTGGCAAGGCTAGTAACAAAGCTAGGCCACTGACCGACGTAGTACCCCAGGGCCTGGTACTCGAGCACGAGCTGCTGCTTCCTAGAGTACCCCGGGCTGCTTTGGATTATGAGGATGGCTCGCTAACATGATCGGTTGACCGAAAACTGGCAAGGCTAGTAACAAAGCTAGGCCACTGACCGACGTAGTACCCCAGGGCCTGGTACTCGAGCACGAGCTGCTGCTTCCTAGAGTACCCCGGGCTGCTTTGGATTATGAGGATGGCTCGCTAACATGATCGGTTGACCGAAAACTGGCAAGGCTAGTAACAAAGCTAGGCCACTGACCGACGTAGTACCCCAGGGCCTGGTACTCGAGCACGAGCTGCTGCTTCTGGTCGCTGGTCATGCGCGCGAACACGGCGCCGCGCTCCGCCACGCGCCCCACCATGTGCGGGTACTGCTCGCGGATCACCTGGCATACAAGAAAACATATTTACTTTCATCTTTAATAATATTCGATTGTAACGATCTGCCACATCATCATCATCATCATCAGCAACCCACACTCGTCCACTGCTGGACATAGGTCTCCCCTAATGCACGCCACTGCTCCCGATTTTCGGCCACTCTCATCCAGCCCACACCAGCCAGCCTTCGAATGTCATCATCCCATCTTGTCGCAGGGCGTCCTACACTACGCTTACCGAGTCGCGGTCTCCACTCAAGGACTTTACGGCTCCAACGGCTGTCAGTTCTGCGGCTAATATGACCAGCCCACTGCCACTTCAGTTTGCTAATTCGGTGGGCTATGTCGGTGACTCTGGTTCTCTGTCGGATTACATCATTTCTGATGCGATCCTTCAGAGATACTCCGAGCATAGCCCTTTCCATAGCTCTTTGAGCGACTTTGAACCGGTGGACTAGTCCAGCCGTGAGTGTCCACGTCTCGGCACCGTAAGTCATGACCGGAAGGACGCACTGGTCGAAGACTCATCTGCCACATACACAGGATATATTATAATGCTCAAGTGTGTGCGCAAACACAAGTGCATCTCTATTCCCTTACCCGCGTTTTCCGATGGGACACCAGCGTGACACGACCGAAGAGCGATCGGGTGCGGGACCAACGGCTTAACATGTTTTCCAAGGCACGGGGGTACAAGACCGCCAACTTCCAGACTCCGGGCTGCCACTAAGAATTTCTTACTGAAAACTGTGGTACAAATTTTTGGCCCGACCCGGGGATCGAACCTGCGGACCACTTGCGCATCCGTCGTTTTAAAGTGCAACCTACTAACCACTGCGCCACCGAGGCAGTCGAAACGTATATTGTGTAAAACTATACAAAAATATTTACATTTAAGATTATACCTACCTGCATATACACCTTTATTTTATACATACCGAATCGAAAAATTTGCTGTTCCATGCAAAATAGAATATCCACCCGGCAATAATGTATGGAACACCTGATTTTTTTTCGCTTTTTTGTTGATCTAACATGCGAAATAAACTTTATACCTAATATAAGGTTTTCAGAATATAAACTATTATAACAATATTTTCTCTTTGGGCCAATCAGCGCAGCGCGAAGTATGTTTGACTTTGTCGATGACAAAGTTCTATTTGGAGCTCGCACAATCTCACGTTTCTAGTAAAGTAAGTCATTCCTATTGATCTGTGACGGCGACGGCCGATATCCGACTGATTGATTGGCCCAATCGGAATATAAACTTTTTGGATTGGTCTAGCTGTAGGTAAAACCTGCTTTTTGTCTAATCAGACACTGGCAATATTGTGACACTGATTTGAATTTAATGTATGTACTTTGTTTATAATAATATATCATGTTTAACTGTCTCCATGTGACCAAGATACCATGTATACTAAAACTATTAAATACAACTAGGTAATTATTTGGATACTCTAGCGGCTATTATTACGGCTTTTTTCCACTGCGTCCTTCCTCTGCATCAGAACTACCGCACTCCGCGCCCCCACGTCTCTCA
This sequence comes from Marasmia exigua, assembly GCA_019059595.1. NCBI lineage: Eukaryota > Metazoa > Arthropoda > Insecta > Lepidoptera > Crambidae > Marasmia > Marasmia exigua. Next base: position 12,780,232 of record CM032488.1, read on the forward strand.
ATCATGGGTCGACTTTGTCGCGGTTAGAGCTATAAAAACCGATCACGATCGGAAAGCATTTCAGTGCAAATGCCTTCCGATCGTGATCGGTTTTTATAGCTCTAACCACAATCGCAATGTGAATGAATGAATAAATCTTCATTTGACACCATCAGTAAAAAGAACATACAAATAATAATAAAACAAAACAATAACATAAAGATACAATGGACAATACGACAAAAAAATTTCATTAAATGTGTCTTTTTATTGAATAAAAATAAAAATAAAAGATAGATAAAAATGCAGGAAGTGACGTAATCCTCAGGCTCTACGTAGGTGATGTCTTTGCTACACAATAAAAAATGCTGACTCTCTCTGTCTTATTCACCACTGTCATTGTCAGCTATTCTTCTTAAGTCAACGTGAGCAAAGGCGTCATTAATTTGTCTTGCCGATCTATGACGTCACACGGGGATTTTTACACTTTATTTAATTTCTCCTTAAATCCTAAAACAATTTTTCTTAAAATCCTAGCCTAATAGCTAATTTAGAAAACGGTATTTTTTATTTTAGAAAAAAAAGTTTTTATCGTGTTGTCCATTAAAATGAAAAAAAAAAGTGTCAAACAGGTGACCGCTTAACTTTTGTCCACACTGGACGAATACAGCCAGCGTCAACGCTGGTTTTCAGCGGCTAACCTAAAACATTGTTGCACCTCTGTTCTTCTCCGCCTCCATTATACAACCCGTAAGGGTGAAGCTAAATAGGGACAAGAAAGAACAGAGACGCAACTTGGGGACTGGATGGGACGGTTCTTCATAGGTACTAATGTCGTAATAAGGTCACCATAACTTGGTAAAAAAACACCAAATATCACCAATTTTTAAAGTAGCTGTTATGTTAAATTTCGCAGCTTAGTCTGTTCAAAAAAATACATATGATCTGAGCTCATCATCAGCAACTCACACTCGTCCACTGCTGGACATAGGTCTCCCCTAATGCACGCCACTGCTTCCGATTTTCGGCCACTCTCATCCAGCCCACACCAGCCAGCTTTCGAATTTCATGCTCCCATCTTGTAGCAGGGCGTCCTACACTACTCTCACCGAGTCGCGGTCTCCACTCAAGGACTTTACGGCTCCAACGGCTGTCAGTTCTGCGGCTAATATGAGCAGCCCACTGCCACTTCAGTTTGCTAATTCGGCGACTCTGGTTCTCTGTCGGATTACATCATTTCTGATGCGGTCCTTCGATCTGAGATCTGAGCTCAGGGGTAGCAAAAATATTCATCATATATCACCAGACGGGTTGGCGAGGGTTTTGATATAAATGCAGAGTTTTTCTTCTCTGGGTGCTGATGATCATGCCAGCAGCTTTACCTTAGTCGCCTTTTACGACACCTCAGTAAGAGTGAGGGTGGCTTATTCTACTCTGCCGGGGACCACACGGCATGGCCGTCTGCCAAGCGTGGTAAGTATGGCAATTACCCCTCATGTGATTGAGGGAGGCCCGTGCCCCAGCAGCTTAAATGGGCTGATGATGATGATGATATCACCAGACCCGCTGGTAATAAAGACGCTAAAAACATCACGTGATTAATAAACGGCCCCTCACCTTCCAAGTGTCCCCGGTCATGACGATCTTATATCGCGGCTCTGAAGAGTGCGCCTCCACGTCTAGGGCTCCGGAGCCCGAGCCGGAGCCCGAGCCGCGCCACGAGCCGCGCCCGCTGTCCACGCTGCGCCACGAAGCGCTGCAGCGGGGTTCGGCGCCCTACCGGAGACTGGGGGGATAAATAAATAAATAATAAAATAAATTTTTGCCGTGCCGTTAATAGGGTATTTGACTAAGCTTGAGATTTTACAAAATATAAATATTTTATCAAAATATAGGTAAATATGTGCGAATAGCAAAAATTCTCAATTAAAAATATAACGTCTAGCCGGTTTTATGGTCATTCAAAGATTCATGGGCAAGTCCATTTTCAAAGTATGAAATTTTTTTTAAATAATCATACCATTGAAAAACCCATATAATTTACACCAACTATTATAATGGAACCATTGACATAAACGAAACATTTGATATAGCTACCATACAAAATTCAAATGAAATGCATACAAAATACTGTCGTGTGACGTCACATCTCTGTAGCCATTTGTATGGAGCGTTTTGGGCTTGCCCAAAATAATGTGAATTTAAAGTTATGATATCTCAGGTAGTTTAAATGAGAATCAAGTAATTCTTTCAACGATGTTTTTATCATTGAGAGGTCTTTTGATTACACAAATGAAAAAAAAATAGTCAAATACCGTATGGCCGTGTGGTCCACGGCAGAGTAGAATAGGCCACCCTCACTCTTACCGAGGGTCGTAAAGGCGCCTAAGGTAAAGCTGTGGCATGATCATCAGCACCAGAGAAGTGTAACCCTCTGCATTTTCGCACCCTTAGTAAAAACACCGACCTAACTCAAAATTTTAATATAGATGTGCGTTAAGTGAAAATAGTTATCGGCTAAAATCCAGGGATGAAAGGTCTTCTACCAACAATTTTGAGTTAAGTAAATAGGTACTCACATATGAATACGAGATGAAATTTGAAGTGAGTTATTACTCAAAAGACTATCAAGAATAAATTGCAAAGAATTTATATAAAAAATATCAACAATTTCTGAGTTAGGTCGGTATTTACTAAGGGTGCGATAAATAAATAATAAAATAAATATTTCACAACATCACATACATTGATCTAACTCCGAAATAGGTGGTAGGCTAAAGCACCTGTGTTACGGATATCAGAATCAACAGTGGGATTACAAAGATATACATATAATACTTTTTCTTTTGTAAATACATACTTATAATACATAGGAAAACACCCCAAAACCAATACAAAAAACATGTTCATGCACACAAATGTTTGTACTGTGCGGGGATCGAACCCGCAACCCTTGTATCAGAGGCAGCGTTCACTACCACTGTTCCAATAGGGTCGTCAATGTAAAGGGGGGATCACACGGAAAGATCAATAAATTAACAGGTCACATTTTCAATGTTCGCGTCATAAGCAAGCCGGTTTATTTGTAATATTAGTTAGTCTACATTATACAACCTGTGCGGATAAAGAATGGGATCAGAACTGGCGGCGCATCTATTCACTTCTCGCTCGCACACTATTTGCCGACTATACGCGCACTCGTGGGGTGCGAGCGAGAAGTGAATAGATGCGCCGCCATTTCTGATCCCATTCTTTATCCGCAGAGGTTGTACATGCTCTTAAGAATAGGTAATTTTTAAATTTTTTTTGTTAGTATATACGCTATTTAAATGTAATGTTAATTTATTGCTGCAAATGTTGGTTGAGTCGTTCTGTTCCATTAGAATAATATATAATTACTAGCGTAGAGTAATATTAAGTTGTAATTTATTGTTTATATCAATAAAGTTGTTTATAGGACCAATATTTTAGCCTGAATCACAGGGTATCCTAGTTCAGGCAAAATGTCAAATATAAGCACTAATATATAAGATTAAGTAAGAGTTCATAAATTTGTACTAGATATAAATTATTGGCAATAAACATTTTATTATTTATTATTTAAAAGATCTTTGTGCAACATTTTGCTGGATAAAGCCTATTACTCAATCGAAGAATATTTGAATAAATAAATATTTCACAACATCACATACATTGATCTGACTCCGAGATAGGTAGCTCAAGCCCTGTGTTACGGATATCAATCAACAGTGAGATTACAAATAAATACATATAATACTTTATTTGTGTATAAAATATACATAATGTATAATACATAGAAAACACCCAGACCAGATACAAAAAACATGTTCATGCACACAAATGTTTGTACTGTGCGGGGACTAATCCGGCAACCTTGTATGGCAGCGTTCACTACTTACTGTTCAATCGGTTCGGCAATGGAAAGGGGGGATCCACACGGAAAGATCAATAAATTAACAGGTCACATTTTCAATGTTCGCGTCATAAGCAAGCCGGTTTATTTGTAATATTAGTTAGTCTACATTATACATACTTCTTAAGAATAGGTAATTTTTAATTTTTTTTTTTGTTAGTATATACGCTATTTAAATGTAACTGATTTTATTGCTGCAAATGTTGGTGAGTCGTTCTGTTCCATTATAATAATATATAATTACTAGCGTAGAGTAATATTAAGTTGTAATTTATTGTTTATATCAATAAAGTTGTTTATAGGAACCAATATTTTAGCCTGAATCACAGGGTATCCTAGTTCAGGCAAAATGTCAAATATAAGCACTAATATATAAGACTAAGCAAGAGTTCATAAATTTGTACTAGATATAAATTATTGGCAATAAACATTTTATTATTTATTATTTAAAAGATCTTTGTGCAACATTTTGCTGGATAAAGCCTATTACTCAATCGAAGAATATTTGAATAAATAAATATTTCACAACATCACATACATTGATCTGACTCCGAGATAGGTAGCTCAAGCACCTGTGTTACGGATATCAGAATCAACAGTGAGATTACAAATATATACATATATTACTTTTTCTTTTATAAATACAAATTGAATGATAAACAATTAATAACCTAATCTATCTATCTAATGTCCTTTACCTGAAGGTTGTCTGGTAGAAATCGCTCCCAGCGATAAGACCGTCTAAATTGTACATTGTATCTCTGAATACCTAGATTTTAAGTTTTGTATGTTGTGCAATAAAGAGTATCTATCTATCTATCTAAGATTTGTTGATGTACTTACTTATCATAACCTATTCACTGTATCCTTAAAAAGAAGAAGAAGAAAAACTCCCCAGAGAAGGAAAACTCTGCATTTATATCAAAACCGTCACCAACCCGTCTGCCAAGCGTGGTGAGTATGGCAATTACCCCTCATGTGATTGAGGGAGGCCCGTGCCCCAGCAGTGGGGACTTAAATGGGCTGACGATTATGATGATGTATCCTTAAAACGTCACCTATCCTTATTTTATTCTCATAGGCATTTTACTCTATTAATTTGACATGAATGTAATTTATTTATTTCATGTGTACTAATCTTTAATTGTTGTATTGAGGTTGCCAGTAATGTTGTTTAATTTTGTTTTACTGTGGCTGGTGACTCACGTTCCAGTTCGTTCCTGGTGCAGGCTGGCCATCGCTATTCAGTGTGGTAATGCGGCGAGTGTGATGGGAACATTTGGTTTGGGGGCTTACGGGGGGAATAAATTTAACATTGCATCCAGAACTAGACATATTTACAGATAATGTTAAGTCCTTAGTAAATAAAATTGATATGTGTTTATAAATACAATAAGAGCTAATTATGTATCATTATGTAATTAGGTTTATCCCGTACAATTATATTAAATAAATAAATAAAATAAATAAATAAATTATTATTTAGGGGAAGAAAAGTAAAGGGAGTTAATAAGTAAGGAGTAAGGGAGTAAATGTGGGAGAGCCACGCTTAGGCATGAATGGGCCGGCTCGACCGGAGTGATACCACTGCCTCACAGAAGACCGGCGTGAAGCAGCGCCTGCGCTGTGTTTCGCCGTGTGAGTGAGGTTACCGGAGCCCCAATGGGGGGGAAAGGGAAAAGGTTGGCAGCATACTTGTGACTCCACTGGTGTTGCGGGTGTCCATGGGCGGCGGAATTGCTTACCATCAGGTGAACCGTCTACTCGTCTGCCACCTCTCATATAAAAAAAAAAAAAACACCTATGGACTCTGCGACTTGAATAATTGTCTAATATTTAAATAAATTGATTTTGTTTTAATCTTCTTAATATTTTGCATGCGGTTAGGTAAAATGTTGGAAGTGCATTGTAATTTTTGTATAAACATCGTATAATATACACATTTGCAAAATTAAATAAATTGAATTGAAATGAAACAAAATAAACATATTGTCGGAATGATTGAACACCAGCGCCCTCTTTGAAGCCTGCAATGTGACCCCCATCCCTAGTCATACCATACGTTGGTAAAGTGCCCCCTCATTATTCCACTCGCAAATATCAAAACTCTCTCTGGTTGATCTCTGCTCCGCGATACATATTATGAATATTTTAATCCGCTTAAATCACGATTACTCCCATTGTCTCAACTGGTGGGGACATCGGGAATTCAATTAAACATTCATAATTCCGGCGTGAAACAGCACTGTGCTGAGTTTCGCTGCGTCAGTGAGGGTACCGGAGGCCCAATCCGGGGAAAAGGGGTTTAAAGGTTGGCAGTGTCCCGGTGATTCTGCTGATGTTGCGGGTAAAAAAGATAAAAAAAATAATTATTCAATTTAGGTCCATACAGAACACTATAAATGTCAATATAGGTAAGTACACATATTATCATCTACCGCTGGTTCGGAATGTTTATTTCTACTGAGAAGACACCATTAAGAAAATCAGTAGTTACTCTTTTCAAATATTGATGATGTTACAGAGTTTCAATTGAGAAAAAAAGAGGTGTCCATGGACGGTGGATATCGCTGACCATTAAGTAATCCATCTACTACTCTATCATTTATTATGACATAAAAATTGGACTTAAGGTGACGGGAAGGGCACACTAGCGACGCCAATCGATTTTAATTTTTTGCTACTAAACAATTTCTGGGTTACAATCTCTCAGCAAACACCTATACTATTTATTTAATACTTATAGTTAACTGTTTGGTCTGCTTTTGCACTCGAATTTTGGATTACTGCCAAAAGCGGCCGCTTTGGCGTGAATCAATTTTTCGCGTACAAAAACGGACCCAACATTTGTGCATGGTAATTTCATAAATAGTATTAGTGTTTGCCGAAATATTGTAACCGCAAAATCGTTTAAAATAGATCCGGTTTAGTAGTTAAAAATTAAAATCGATTGGCGTCGCTAGTGTGCCCTACCCGTCACCTTAAAACTAAAAAACACATCTTAATATTTATTGACGACCCGTTTGGAACAGTGGTAGTGAACGCTGCCTCTGGTGCAAGGATTGCGAGTTCGATCCCCGCACAGTACAAACATTTGTGTGCATGAACATATCTGTTTGTATTGGTCTGGGCGTTATCTATATATTATAAGTATGTATTTACAAAAGAAAAGTATTATATGTATATATTTGCAATCCCACTTTTGATTCTGATATCCGTAACACAGGTGCTTGAGCTACCTATCTCGGAGTAAGATCAATGTATGTGATGTTGTGAAATATTTGTGAAATATTTGTGAAATATTATTTACTAGCTTTTGCCCGCGACTTCGTCTGCGTTCACACAATATCTTTATAAATTATAGCCTATGTGTTATTCTGATCTATAAGCTACATTACTGTAAAGTTTCATTAAAATCCGTTTAGTAGTTTTTGCGTGAAAGAGGAACAAACATCCATACATCCATCCAAACAAACTTTCGCCTTTATAATATTAGTAAGGATTTATTGAAATCATTACCCCGCCCATAGTGCTCTCGCAGTAGACGACCGGGGTCTTCCCGCTGGTGTCGTGGTGGAGGTGCACCACGCGCTCCCCACTCGCCAGGATACCACACTCCCGGGCCACGCTCACCGCCGTGTGGATGTTGTCTCCTACGTAACAATAATAAATAACTTGACCGTGGGATAGCCACGCTTCGGCATGAATGGGCCGGCTCGCCCGGAGTGATACCACGGCCTCAAAGAAAACTGGCGTGAAGCAGCACTGTGCTGTGTTTCGCGGGAAATGGGGGATTTAAGGTTGGCAGCGCACTCCACTGGTGTCGTGACTGTCCATCCATCAGCTGACCATCAGCTGATCCGTCGGCTCATTTGCCACCCATCACGTAAAAAAAACATTTATTCCATAGATTCTTTCGGAATTTTCTCAATAATCGGCATTCCAATTCCAAATCGGTATTTCGGATATCGACGTCGCCAACTAAGCACAGTGCTGATGCACGCCGGTTTTCTGTGTGGCCGGTGGTATCACTCCCGTCGAGCCGGCCCATTCATGCCAAATCGTGGCTCTCCCACGGTATAAGCTGGGATAACCTGGGCACAGGGGAGGGGGATGATGATGATGATTGTTTTCTCAATAACTTACCTGTGATCATGACGACCTGTATGTTGGCCTCCTTGAGCTCCCTGATGATGCCGGTGGTTGCCGGCTTCAGGCGGTTCTCCATTATCACCAGCCCAAGGAATTCCAGGTCTCGCTCCACCTGTCATGAAAAATGTTGAAATTTTTTTTTATGCTAGAGGCGACAAACGAGCAAGCGAGTCACCTGATGGAAAGTAATCTTCGCCGCCCATGAACATCCGCGAAAACAGAGAGTTCGCTAATGCGTTCCCGGCATTACGATGCATTTTTAATTCAAGTATACAATAAGTGTTGAAGTTCAAAATCTGGTGGTCCCGTATGATTCATGGTCAGGTTCCATATCCGTATTTTTAATCTTCATCTTTCAAAAAAAACAACAAACTCATAAATTCTGTCTTCTATCCATAAAGTATTCTTAGCAACGACTATACATTAGACTGTATGACTTGGTATGAGGATAATAAACCATTGTAAAAAAGTTGGCGATTAAAAAGAGTAACTGGCGAGTTTCTTGCCGGATCTTCTCGACCAGAAACAACTTTCCGAGCCGGTGGTAGAATCGCATTATGTTTATTTACTTTTTTTAGTATATTTTATGTATTTTTTTTTTATTTAGTAAAGGTGCACCAACAGCAATACACATTTAGGACATTCATAGTATATCTATAGTACATATTAGGGTTTCGGTTCAAATATGTTTGCCAATTACAGGTATACACAACAATTCCAAAACATTTCAGCTCTGTTGTGTTGTGTATGTATCAACATATATATATGTATTAACATGTAAATTATTACATAAGTACTTATAAATAGTTTTAAATCATTCAAATGTATGACGATTTGTAAGTGCTGTGTACAAGCCTATGCAAATAAAGAATTATTTGATTGATTGATTGATTGATATAAGCATTTACCTCTTCCCTGTGCATTTTCTGCAACTGTTTGAAGGTAGTTTCCATAATACGCGTGGCGAGCGCGATGACACGGTAGCCCTTCTCCGCGTGAGAGTTCAGGACCTCGATCAGGTTGTCTGGGACTGAGGACATACGTAATAATACCAACATGTTGCAATAAATAATTACTGTGACTATTTACCCGACTACGGCGAAGCCATGACCTGTATGTATGTATGTATGTATGGTTGTTCATCTGTTCCCTCATAACTTCTAAACTAGTTATCATATTTGAACAAATGAGGTGTCGTTAGAAGCGTCTTGATTGTCTTCTAGTTAAAGGCGACATGACGTCACGTTAAATTGTCTACATCGCCCTCTAAGGGATTTAGAGTAAGGAACTAAAAAAGATTTTGCTTGACGGTACGGAGTGGGGTATCAAATAAAAGAGCTTATTTGGAACATTTCAGATATGTAATTTTAATTATTCGACTAAAAATATGTTAAATAAAAATAAAGTTTAAAAACTAAAACCCGACTACCAAAAAAAAGCCACATTGATTTTATTTTATTATTATAATGAATCTGTTTTGCTACAGTAGGTGGCATACGATCACGGTGATACGGCATAATAATTTCAGCAGAGACAATTTCCTTGTCTCGTACTTTTTGTAGCGTGTTTTTTTGGTTGTCAGGTTTTAGTTTTTAACTTTTTAACTTTATTGATATAAAGCATAAAAAATTGCATAAAGTTTAACTTTTTTTTTTTATGCTTTTTAAAAGTCAGGACTTTTGATAGGTATGCAAACCTGTGTTACAGAAACCAGTGATCAAACAAACAGAAGAAGAAACAAATATACAAATTAAAACAACAAACGAAACATTACAAGAAAAAGAGGAGATAAAAATTAAAAGAGAAAAAAAAAGAAAGTAATAATACATTTGTCTGCTCAAGCCGGGCAATAAGTTATCATCTGCCTACAGGTGTGTGTGAGGTGTGTCGCGATGATCAGTGAAAAGAAGCTCACTCAGCTTCGGCCATGGCTTTAAATAGGTGGGTTGAAAAAGGACCGACGATTCCCGCCGAGCCCGTTTGTGAACCCCTTTCGCTGTGCAGCGTCATTGGATCTAGATTTCCGGCTTATACGCGTTGCAATTTATTGTAGATGTGGTCCAAATAACTTTGTATAAGTATCAGCCTATAAACTGTCCTACTGCAGGGCAAAGGCCTCCATCATAGAAATCAAGTTAACGCCACTACGATGGGATTAGGCTTAATCACCACGTTCGCCAAATGCGGATTGGTTGGATTGGACAAACCCGAGCTATGTTCGAAAAATTCGAAATATACTTTTCGCTCGACCCGAGAATCGAACCCTGGAACCCGAGATCACGGCCCGGTACTTAAACCACTAGACCAACAGGACGTAACTTTGTATAACATTAACTTAATAAAGAGGTCCCGCTCAACATCTAACGTGGCCTAAGACAACTTCACCTGCACGTAGCGCACCCTGCTGCACAACGGAAGAGGCTCTGGCGTTACTCACCAACCCACACTGGACCAGAGTACAGAAAATGGTTTATTCCCTCTGTCCACCCTCTGCTTGTCCACCCCGGGTGGACGGTGAAACAATTGTAAAAAAAATCCCACTGTCCACCCCCTCTTTCAACCAAGAAGGGGTGGACAGCGGGATTTTTTTTAATAATTGTTTCACTGTCCACCCGGGGTGGACAAGCAGAGGGTGGACAGCGGGAATAAATCCAGAGAACCCCCTATAAGATAACAATATTGGGGGTCGCAGTCCACTGCTGGACGTAGGCCTCTCAAATTGTTCGCCACTGTGATCTATCCATGGCTTCTCGCATCCAGCTCTTGCCAGCCATCCTGCGCAGATCGTCCCCCCACCTAGCCAGAGGGCGCCCTACATTACGTTTGCCAAGACGCGGTCTCCACTCCAGAACCCGTTTACCCCATCGGTTGTCGGTTCTGCGGCTAATATGGCCAGCCCACTGCCACTTAAGCTTGCTTAGTGGACGTCTATTGGCTGATAATGATGATAAACTTACTAGTCTCCGGTTTGCACAGGGTCTTGAGCATCTCCGGCGCGCCCTTGCAGAACACCCTCATCACATCTTCGCCCAGCAGCCGCACCACCACGGAAGACCGTTGGAGGGACGACACGAACTGGTGTTGCTGGACTATACCCACTTCTAGAGGCAACTGTGAAGAAATCAAAAATATTTTACACCTGGCAATAAAGTATCTTTCATAAGTTTGGATCATTTGAATCTGGAACAGTGAAAAGAGACGTTTCAGTGATACGCTTCATTTGGAACATCGACTCTCGGATAGATTCAGAACAGAGAGCGACTCGATTAGAAATTATTTTACGAAATTTCATATATACTACCATAGATTTATATTACTATTGGCCTAAAGGTAATTTTTCTGTGACACTAATGGCTGTCATTTCAGTCAATGTTATGTCTACCTATCTCTTTCCTCGCTTGACACGATCCATGTGTTGCTAACGGAACCCACTCACTCGTTCTCTCGCTATTAGTGATCATCTGTAGTTCGTTGCTCATTGTGTCAGTGGGAGACAGTGAGTTACTGAGCGAGTTGACCGATTAAACAAATCCGATCTTGAGATCCGAATGAACCGAATGATACATTCGGCCATTCGGCGCGAGCATTCATGATTCAGATCAGTGGATCATATATCTGAAGCGTATCACTGAGTCGTTTCAGGAAAGAGTTACACACGTCTATTAGGTAGACCCCTTTTATAAGCACATTACGGTTTATTGTGTGTCAAAAATCAGAGGTCCATCTACAAAATGATTGGTTATTTTTGAATGTGATAAGTCGAAATTCTAACGACACCTCATTTGTTCAAATATGATAAATAGTTTAGAATTTATGAGGTAACAGATGAACAACCATACATACATACCGTAGGTAAAAAGAATGTAACTCTTAGACCCCCGCGGCGCTTCGATAGTTGCTGTGTCCTGCTCTCGCAAGACGAGTGAGACAGAGACGGTTTTCGAAGTGATGTATGACCTTTGAAAGGAATAAATTAGAATACTCACGTGGATATCATCGACGTTAATGTTGGCAGTCTTCTTCGGTTTGACGATAGTGGGGGTCAGCACTTCGTAGTTAGAGGACTCCGGTACGTCCGGCTCTTCCAGTGTCCAGCCGGTGGATTCGAACATCTAATAAAAACATATCGCTTTCTATATAAAAGTGACGCTAAAAGGACGCTAACCCAAGGCTGTACCCGAAGACATCTTGCCAATGTCAAGTAACATTAAGAATAAGTGGGTAGTCAATAGTCAAACACACAGTCACTCGATAAAACGCCGGTGTTTTACGTTTTATCGACCTGTGGCTTCTGCCGATACCACTCTAAAACACAATCGCGGGTTTTAAGACTCTATTAGGGCGAAGCAAGTTGTCCGTGACATCTCACTCGACACACAATAGCAGTGTTAAAAACGATACAATCCGACGATTCTTATTATCAGGTTCACTGCACAAATAAACACCAAATTTGTTCACTAATAATAATAATAATAATTCTCACAAAATCTCATACGTTGACCTGATTCCGTACTAAGTAGCTTAAGCACTTGTGTTACAGATATCAGACAACAGAGGAACACAAATATATACTTAAATACATATATTACACCCAGACACCAAACAAACACAAGTGTTAATCGCACGAATGTTTGTCCAGGGTGGGGATCGAACCCACGACCTTTGGTGTAAGAGCCAGGGTCACTACCAATTGCGCGATCCGGTCAGTCTAAAAACCACTAGATACTAATTTGAATTGCATCAGCCTACGCGGGGTGTTTGACTCCTACCGCCAGAAGCACTCGGTCTGTAAGACACTCGGTGTCGGCCTGTCATTACCACACAATCACTTTCTACCTACTAGGGCCACTGACATAGCCCAAAGGTTTGCATGTCTCAAGTGACAATGGGCAAGGCACATAACGCAGCCGTGGCGCCCCCCACAAGGTGGACCGACGATCTGGTGAAGGTCGCGGGAATCCATTGGATGCGGGCGGCATAAGACCGGTCTGTGTGGAGAACATTGGGGGAGACCTTTGTCCAGCAGTGAACGTATTCAGCCGTGTGGTCCCGGCAGAGTAGAATAGGCCACCCTCACTCTTACCGAGGTGTCGTAAAAGGCGACTAGGGTAAAGCTGCTGGCATGATCATCAGCACCCAGAGAAGGAAAACTCTGCATTTATATCAAAACCCTCGCCAACCCGTCTGCCAAGCGTGGTGAGTATGGCAATTACCCCTCATATGATTGAGGGAGACCCGTGCCCCAGCAGTGGGGACTTAAATGGGCTGACGATGACGATGATGATGAACGTATTTTGGCTGAAATGATGATGATGATGACTTCCTACCTTCAAGTCCAGAGGGTCCCCAGCCAACTCCCCGTCCAGCAGGGTAAGGCTGTGGCAGGTGGCCATGCCTAGCTTGAGGTCATGCAGGTCATTCAGCTGGGCGGGGTCCCTCTGCGCGCGGCCCAGGCGCGGCGGTGTGGTCGACGCGCTCACTGGCACCACGCCCCACATGTCCAGACCGTCCTCTGTTAGCGTACCTGTCTGAATGAGACAAATATACTGCAAATAAAGATTTTGACACCATCATATATTCCAGGATATAATTTTATATGTCAATAGACATAACCTTGACCTTTATTTCAATAGACATAAGGTTTATCATTTCAACCAAGTTATTCCATAGCTTTTTATTAATATATGGCAGCGCACTTGTGACTTAACTGGTGTCACGGGTAACATGGGCGGCGGCAAGTGTCGGCTTACCATCAGGTGATCCGTCTACTCGTCTGCCACCTATCACATAAAAAAACTATAGACCTAAAGGTTTCCTATGTATTATAAGTACAACCTGTGCGGATAAAGAATGGGATCAGAAATGGCGGCGCATCTATTCACTTCTCGCTCGCACACTATTTGGGTCTATACTCGCACTCGTGGGGTGCGAGTAAAGACGCAAATAGTGTGCAAGCGAGAAGTGAATAGATGCGCCGCCATTTCTGATCCCATTCTTTATCCGCACAGGTAGTATGTATTTACAATTTAAAAAAAGGTATTGTATGTATATATTTGTAATCCCACTGTTGATTCTGACATCCGTAACACAGATACCTATCTCGGAGTCAGATCAATGTATGTGATGTTGTGAAATATTTATATTATTTATTAATTTAAAGATATTTTTTCTGTGACATCAATAACTGTCATTCTAATCAAGCTACAGTTTACGGACTAGAAATCGAGCATGGATCGAGAAGTGGCGAATATTGGAGCTAGATGCGAATAGAAGTCCGAAGTCGATCTATCGAGGAGTAGAGGGGTCTGTGTCCAGCATTTGGAGAGGCCTATGTCTAACAATTCACTGCTGTGAATGACATGATGATAATGAGATATCACCTTATCGAAGTAGAATCCCGGTAACATTGACGGCACGAGTGTTAAGGTGACGGGTAGGGCACACTAGCGACGCCAATCGATTTTAATTGTTAGCTACTAAACCGGATCTATTTTAGACAATTCCGGGGTTACAACCTCTCGGCAAACACTTATACTATTTATTAAATAACAATGCACAAATGTTGGGTTCGTTTTTGTACGCGATGAATTTATTCACGCCAAATGCGGCCACTTCTGGCGGAAATCCAAAATTCGAGTGCAAAAGTAGACCAAACAGTTAACTATAGGTATTAACTAAATGTTATAGGTGTTTGCCGAGAGGCTGTAACCCCGAAATTGTTTAATATAGATCCGGTTTAGTAGCTAAAAATTAAAATCGATTGGCTTCGCTAGTGTGCCCTACCCGTCACCTTAAGGCAGCTAACACGAGCGTGCTTTAGTCGTATAACAGCGTACAGTTTGCCTACTGACATGGTATTATGCACTCTAATGACATGACGCTACAGCCCACCTTATCAGAGCAGATACAATCACGGCCTACAAGCTTACCCAAGTCTTTGCATTGTGTACCCTAATAACAATACGGTAGAGCTTATCTTATCAAAGCAGATACAGCCACGGCATACAAGCTTACCCACGTCATTGCATTGTGTACCTTAATAACAATACGGTAGAGATCATCTTATCGAAGCAAATACAGTCACGGCCTACAAGCTTATCCACGTCATTGCATTGTATACTTTAATAACATGATGCTATAGCTCATTTTATCGAAGCAGATACAGTAAAGTCTCGCTTACTTAGACGTCGCGAATGTTGAGACAGCTGATTCGAGCGTGTTTCAGTCGTGTTAGCCTAAGTCATGGTATTATGTACTCTAATGATATGACGCTAGAGCTCACCTTATCGAAGCAGATAAAGTCAAGACTCCTGCTGACATTGACGGCGCGAGTGTTGAGTCAGCTGACACGACCGTGCTTCAGTCGTGTTTGCCTATGTCAGGCAAGGCATTATGTACTCTGATAATATGACACTACAGCTCACCTTACCGAAGGAGATACAGTCAAGACTCCCGCTCACATTGACGGCGCGAGTGTTTGCCTATGTCATGGCATTATGTACGCTAATAAATGTCTCCAGAACTCACCTTATCGAAACAGATACAGTCAAGTCAAGGCCAATCGACGGCACGAGTGTTGAGGCAGCTGTCACGAGCGTGCTTGAGTCGTGTTTGCCTAAGTTATGGAATTATGTACTCTAATGACTTGACACTAAAGCTCAGCTTATCGAAGCAGATACAGTCAAGACTTCCGCAGACATTGAAGTAAGTAATGGCAGTTGACACGAGCGTGCTTGAGTCGTGTTTGCCAAAGTCATAGCATTATGTACGCTAAAAATATACAGCCAAAACTCCCACTTACATTGACGGCACGCTTATTAAAGTAAATGACGCGAGAATTCTTCAGTTGTGTTTGCCTAATTCATGGGATTATGTACTCTAATGACGTGACACTAAAACTCACCTTATCGAAGCAGATACAGTCAAGACTCCCGCTAACATTGACGGCACGAGTGTTGAGGCAGCTGACACGAGCGTGCTTGAGTCTTGTCACAGCGTACAACTTGCCCACTGTCATGGCGGCGGGTAACGCCGGGGGAATCACGATGGTGATTATGTCTAGCGCCTTGATCGCTATGTCACCGGGGGTTAGGGAGCGGTAGGCCTGGAAAATGTTAAAAAGTGTTTCATTCAAGTAAATAAGTGTTTCGCCGGGGCCTCCCAGATTAATGGACTGTCTATTAACCGTGAAAGGGGACGCTAAGTATTACGTAAGCAGATTTATTACAGTTATTTACTTACGTGCCTGTAGTCTTGTTCCCGATAAGCGTTATTTAGAAGACACATTCTGCGTCTGACTAGTGAGTCACATTCACATAAAAGGGGTGCTATGGTTTCCGTCTCCTTGCAAGCTCAGTCACTGTTTGATGTTATGTTCATCTTCATCAGCATTTTTAACCCCCGACGCAAAAACGACGGGGTGTTATAAGTTTGACGTGTCTGTGTGTCTGTGTGTGTGTGTGTGTGTGTGTGTGTGTGTGTGTGTGTGTGTGTGTCTGTCTATGGCATCGTAGCTCCCAAACAAATGAACCGATTTTAATTTTGTTTTTTTGTTTGAAAGATGAATAAGAGGGGAGTGTTCTTAGCTATGTTGGATAAAAATCGATCCAAGATGGCCGCCGTCACAAAGATATGGATTGTATGTTTTAACATAATTCCCACAATATGGGTATCATATAAAAGGGGTTGAGTACCTAACATAATATATTTATTGTGACAAATTTAAAATCCAAGATGGCTGCGTCGGGGGTATTTTATATTTTCAATTTAATTTTGATCGTTGCATAGTATTTAATGTAATGTGATTAATATGAATTGTTGTAATTATGATCTCAGTTGGTCGAAATCCAATTATTTGATTTTATTTATAGTGCCCTCTTAATGTTTCTATGCACTTCCTTGTTTGTTGTCTATTGCTTCCAAGAAGACGTTACGTGATGTTTCATTACCTTAAGCGCGATAGTATAAGCCAGTCCCAGCGCAGCTATGAACGCCAGTATGATGATGAACTTGTATGAATCCCGGTCGAACTTGAAGTCCGCCGGCACGGGGTACAGGATACTGCGGACCAGCTGGCCCTTGCTCGTGTTGTAGCCAGTGCGGAGTACTAATGCCCTAAAAGAAACATTTATTTCAGCAACGCATTTAAAACAATTCCTTGCGTATTCAGGTGGGATGAAACTTAAGAAACATTTATTTCAGCAACGCATTTAAAACAATTCCTTGCGTATTCAGGTGGGATGAAACTTAAGAAACATTTATTTCAGCAACGCATTTAAAACAATTCCTTGCGTATTCAGGTGGGATGAAACTTAAGAAACATTTATTTCAGCAACGCATTTAAAACAATTCCTCGCGTATTCAGGTGGGATGAAACTTTTAAAAGTGTGTTATTTATTTAAGAAAAAATTGAAAAAGATTGCTTTAACAAAAATAAAATAACGATTTATTAATCAGATTATGGTCTATCAATCAACGCAAACACCTCACATAATAGCGGTGATCACTTACCGTCATTCATCATATTTTTTATAAAAGTGTGCTGTTTGCTCGCCATTATATTGAAAAAAAAAAACAGATACTTGTGACTTCACTTGATTCTTGTTTTGGAATTTCGACTAAAGTAAAAGTTTTTACCTGACTTTTTATGTGACGGGTAGGGCACACTAGCGACGATTTTTAGCTACTAAACCGGATCTATTTTAAACAATGTCGGAGTTACCTCTCCTCAGTCAACCTCTCGGCAAACACCTATACTATTTATTTAATACTTATATAGTTAAATGTTTGGTCTGCTTTTGCACTCGAATTTTGGATTACCGCCAAAAGTGTCCGCTTTTCACACATCATCAGCATACATATTTAACAAAATTGTTTTCTTATCTATAGGTTAGAACATGCTAAGGTTGTAGGTATCGACTGGCGTTATCTTAAAAACTTTACAGAGATCTCTACACTAGGCTAGGCCTGTACTGTAGACCAAAATAAATAGTATAAGTTATTTATATACTTAGTACTGTATTAAAGTATGAAGGCGAATTATATTATAGTTAAGTATATACTATTTATTTATACACATTTATATTCATTGTCAGCACTATTAATTCATATAGTTGATGACACATATTTGCTATTACATTCGCAGACCTACGCTTTCTAGTGATTGCCGTCGCTAGTGTGCCCTACCCGTCACCTTAACGCAAGGATTTATAATATTTTATAGATAAATCGAATTTAACGTAATTTTCTTCTACTTGTTGGTAGTCTGAAAGATATTAGTCAATCAGCCTCCTTGAAAGTAAAATTTGTCGAATTTGCCATCGAAAATTGACATAAGTAAGCACGATAGGTAGTTAACTGACCTGACAGGCTCATTGTTGTAATAGCGGGTCTGGATGACCCTGGTCCCGCAGAACAGTATGCTAGACGCATGCTCCTTCATGTCGAACGGCTTGTCGGTGCGCAGGAGTGCCGTCTTCGTCACTGGGACCGATTCACCTGATGACAAAGATAATATTTCAGAACCAACCCAAATAGTGTAAGCCCGAAATACTGTTAGCTGAAAGTCAATGTGTAGGCGGCCGCAAGTCAAACGACAGGTGGCCGCAAGTCAAACTGCAGGTGGCCGCAAGTCAAACGACAGGTGGCCGCAAGTCAAACTACAGGTGGCTGCAAGTCAAACTACAGGTGACCGCAAGTCACACGACAGGTGGCCGCAAGTCAAACTGCAGGTGGCCGCAAGTCAAACTACAGGTGGCCGCAAGTCAAACGACAGGTGGCCGCAAGTCAAACGACAGGTGGCCGCAAGTCAAACTGCAGGTGGCCGCAAGTCAAACTACAGGTGGCCGCAAGTCAAACTGCAGGTGGCCGCAAGTCAAACTACAGGTGGCCGCAAGTCAAACGACAGGTGGCCGCAAGTCAAACTGCAGGTGGCCGCAAGTCAAACTACAGGTGGCCGCAAGTCAAACTACAGGTGGCCGCAAATCAAAATATAGGTGACCGAAAGCAAAAGGTGTTAAGTGTAGCCGAAAAAAAATCAAAATCTATATCAAACTATAGGTGGCCGTAAGTCAAATGCAGCCACGGTTGGCAGCACTATCACGTCCCCAAGCGACACGAAGCGGTTGTCCACTGTACGCCCGTCCCACAGCTGGACGCAGGCGCATAGTGTATTGTGTGACATTAGAGTAGCATCGGATACCAGCGTCATTTGACTACACTATGTGTCATTTATCAGCAGAGTGTAATCTGACCCCAAAGTGTCATTTGTCCCGTGTCATCTGATCCTAAAATGTGTCATCTGACCTAAACTGTCATTTGACCCTAGTGTCTTCTGATACCAAACTATGGCATCTGACCCCAAAGAATCATCAGATAGACCCTAAAACGTCATTTGACTCTACAGTGTCTTTTGACCCCAGTGTCATTTGACCCTATAATGTGTACTTTATCACCAAAGTGTCACCTGACCCTAAAGTGTATTTTGACATCAGTGTCATTTGACACAATAATGTGTAATTTATCACCATAGTGATCTATGTGAAAGAGAAAATCTTTGTTAAACATATGAGAAAGCAATAAAGAGATTGAATTAAATTGACTGACCCCAAAGTGTCTTTTGACCCCAGCGCCATCAGACCCCAAAGTGTCTTTTGATCCCAGCGCCATCTGACGCCTAAGTGTCTTTTAACCCCAGCGCCATCTGACCCCAAAGTGTCGTTTGACCCCAGCGCCATCTGACCCCAAAGTGTCGTTTGACCCCAGCGCCATCTGACCCCAAAGTGTCTTTTGACCCCAGCGCCATCTGACCCCAAAGTGTCTTTTGACCCTAGCGCCATCTGACCCCAAAGTGTCTTTTGATCTCAGCGCCATCTGACCCCAAAGTGTCTTTTGACCCCAGCGCCATCTGACCCCAAAGTGTCTTTTAACCCCAGCGCCATCTGACTCCAATGTGTCTTTTGACTACAGCGCCATCTGACCCCAAAGTGTCTTTTGTCCCCAGAGCCATCTGATCCCAGTGTCTTTTGACCACTGAGGTCATTGGATTTACTAAGTCTGGTATTGTTACCTGTGAGCATGCTCTCATTGACGACCGCGGCTCCAGTCAGCAATGCGGCGTCCAGATGCATGACGCAGCCACGGGGCGGCAGCACTATCACGTCCCCGGGCGACACGAAGCGGCTGTCCACTGTGCGCCCGTCCCACAGCTGGACGGTGTCGTAGGCTTCTACTGTCGCTTTAAGGTTTTGCTGGTTCTGTAAGGGAATTAAAAGTAAAGTATCATAGAAATCAAGCCATCGCAGCCATACTATGATGGGATTAGGCTTAATCACCACGCTTGCCTAATGCGGATTGGTGATGATCACAAAATCGAGCTTTGTTCGAAAAATTCGAAACATACCTTTGCTCGACCCGTTTATCGAACCCCGGACCCCGAGATCACGGCCCGAGATTTAAACCACTAAACCAACAGGGCTTCCTAGACGGGATATAGATAAATCATATATTGATCCAGTAGCAAAAACATCAATTAAAGGTATAATTTCCGTGGAAGATAACAATACCACGATTTGATTTTTTTTAAACTTATGGGGGGGGGGGGGGGGGAAGGTTGGCAGCGCACTTGTGACTCCACTGGTGTTGCGGGTGTCCATGGGCGGCGGAATTGCTTATCATCAGGTGATCTGCTCGTCTGCCAGCTCTAATATATATATGTAAAAAAAATACTACGATGGTGGCAAACAAGCGTGCTGCCCGCCTAACGTTAGCGATTACTACGGCATATAGGCGTCTGCAACTCCGGATGATCTGCGATGCGTAATCTAACTCTTAAAACCTTAACATTTCTATTTTGAAGAACGTCCAGAACCAGAAGAAAGGAGAGTATTATATCTGTGTATATAATACTCTCCTTTTCACCCATTATTAATATTTTAATGCTAGTAGCAAATGAGCTACCGGATCTCCTGATGAACATAAACGAGATTAGAACGACCTATCTAGAGGTGGCCTCATGTCAAACCGTAGGTGGCGGCAAGTCAATCAGTAGGTGGCCGCAAGTCAATCAGTAGGTGGCCGCAAGTCAATCAGTAGGTGGCCGCAAGTCAATCAGTAGGTGGCCGCAAGTCAATCAGTAGGTGGCCGCAAGTCAATCAGTTGGTGGCCACTAGTCAATCAGTAGGTGGCCGCAAGTCAATCAGTAGGTGGTCGCAAGTCGCAAGTTTATAAATATTCAATGGTAACTATCGCGTGTGAAAAATCTGCTAGATTGCGTAAGTACTTTTGGTCTAAGGGCATACTGAAGGTGCTGTACTGTGCAGACAGGACTTAGTTGGCCGCAAGTCAAACTGTTTATTGCCACAAGTCAAACTAGGTGACCGCAAGTCTAACAATAGGTGACCTCAAGTCATTCAGTAGGTTATCCACTAGTTGACTTGGTTTGTGAATAGTCTAATTGGAACAACTCTAGGCTACAAGCTACATCTCACCTTCTTAGTCTGTATAACAGAAGTGGCCACACCGAAGGTCGACATCAGAACCACAGCTATGCAGTAGTAATAGTACGGCTCCGCAAGCCACACGGCTATCGTGAACAGTTGGAACACGTAGAACGGATTAAACACCTCCAGTAGGATGAGGGTCAGTATCGACTGCACTGGGACTTTGATCTCATTTAGACCGTAAATGTTTAACCTGTAAGCAGAAAACAATACATTATAATCACTCTTCGTCTTATTAGAATCTAGAGGAACTGGAGTGTGGTGGTAACAGAGGAACGGTGAACCGTCATGACGAGCCAAGCAAACCAAAAAGATTTCACTTATCATCATCATTTCAGTCAATTTACGTCCACTGCTGGGCATAGGCCTCCCCCAAAGATCTCCACGCAGATCGGTTCTGTGCCGCCCGCATCCAATGAATTCCCGTGACACCTACCGTGATTGTCGGTACACCTAGTGGGAGATTTGCCACGTCCGCGACCTCCTGTGCGCGGCCTCCAATCACTAAGATTTCACTAACACAACAAGAACTAATTAATCCTAAAGTTTCCAATAACATTATTTTATCTGATAAGGTGGCAGACGAACAGAGAAATCACCTGATGGTAAACGATTGCAAACGATAGGCGGTGCCCACTAGTAGTCACAAGTGCGCTGCCAGCCTTTAAAATCCCATTCCCCCCGGATTGAGCCTCGGGTTATTTTGTGGTTCTAAGGCAAACCGTACTTTTGGCATTTTGAAACAAAATAGGTATGATATATAGCTTTCGGGAAACTGAGCTGAGGTATTCAAATATGAAAAAAGCTACCACAGTCCTTGAAAACGAAGGTGTTCAACCAATGTGTGCTTCCGACAATGGCGTACGCCTGTGAAACCTGGCCGCTCACCGCTACACTGATACGCAGACATAAAGTTGCACAGAGAGCTATGGAACGTATCATGCTCGGTATATTCTTACGAGACAGAGTGAGCGACACCATCATCAGGGAACGAACAATAGTGATAGACGTAGGGTACCGAGCCGCAAAACTGAAATGGGCGTGGGCCGGTCATGAGTGCCGAATTTCCTTAAAAAGTAATAACATAGCTTAATTAAAATAAAACTATAATTTATTACAAATATAATTGGACTATTGAGTACAATTGATAGGACTACTTATACAATAGCGATGCGTTAGGAAGGCAGTTAGTGTGCAAGAAAGTAAACCCTACCAGCTGCTAAGTAGGAGATGGAAAGAGGAGTGTTGGCGGACAATCTGCCAAATGGTCCAATGACTTGAAGGCTCAAGCTGGAGTAGCGTGGTACAGGAAAACCGACGACAGAAGAAAGTGGAGAGAAATCGGAGACGCATATGCTCTACAGTGGACAAATACATGCTGCTGAAGAAGAGAAGAAGAAGGTATGATTAAGTACTCACATCCTCACTCTCTTCTCGCTAGAGGGCGCTCTTGAGCCCATGGCTTGCAGTTGTGCGCAGGTGGCGCCACACTCGATGCCGGCCAACCGCGCCCACTGGGCTCGACTGTTGTCCCATATGAACGACTGCTTTTTGTGCCGGAAGTATCGATAGCGTTGGACATCTGCAATAGATTATTTTACAAGCTTTTTAAAGGAGATCTTTTAGATAGATAGACTTTCTTATATTTTTCGCCCGAAAAAATCACAAATCCTGTTTTAAATGTCATGATCAATTTTTAGTGAGGGAAAACATCGTGAGGAAACCTACAGGTTTCGGACAGTTTCTGAAACTTCTAACCATAATCCAGTTGATCTGGTTCCCCTGTAAAGGGTTGCGACAGTCAGACGGCAGTCGCTTCATTGTAATTACCAGACTCCCTAAATAATGTAAGTAAGTAAGTAAGTAAACATTTATTGACCACATAAAAGATTTACATAAACAGGACACAAAACATAAGCATATGGAGATTGCACAGTAATACATAGGAAAAAATATTAAACAAAGACAAAAAAATAAATAATAATAAGTTAATATATAAACCAGTGACCAAGGAAGGAATAATAATAATAATAATAACTGGTTTCAAAGGTACCGGCTGTCAAGCCGAGAAATTTTTACTAAAAAAAAATAATAATAATGGATCATGGTCTAAGCGTACCCCGGGCTCCAGAACGACAGCTTTGGAATTACATAGCGATGAGAGAGAGATCAATTTTTACCCGACTACGGCGAAGCAAAAAGGAGGGTTATGATTTTGACCTGTATGTATTTATGTATGGTTGTTCATCTGTTCTCTCATTACTTCTAAACTAATTATCATATTTGTAACTAATGAGGTGTCGTTAGAAGCGTCTTGACTGTCTTCTGTTTATAGGCAACATGACGTCACGTTGACTACAGCGCCCTCTAGAGGGCTTAGAATAAGGAAGTCTTGCTTGACGGTACCGTGTGGGGTATCAAATGAAAGAGCTTATTTAGCACATTCCAAATATATAATTCTATTTACATAACTAAAAATATGTTAAATAAAAATAAAGTTTAAAAACTAAAATCCGACTACCAAAAAACACGCTCTATAAAGTACGAAACAAGAAAATTGTCTCTGCTGAAATTATTATGCCGTATCGCCGTGGTCGTATGCCACCTACTGTAGCAAAACAGATAATAATTTCAGCAGAAACAATTTTCTTGTTTCGTACTTTTTAGAGCCCCATTTTTAGGTAGTCGGGTTTTAGTTTTTAATCTTTATTTACTTTATAGTCTTACGTTCGTGCCACTGAACAGTAATAGGGACCTTAATTTTAACTATCTATTAACCAACTTTAAAAGAAATACAGCCAGGACTATTTCCTTCTTCCAACGCGTCGCCTCCCCTCTATTTTACCTATCATCATGAGCAACTTGTACCTCTCATGCCTAAATACGTGACCTAGGTATTCGATTTTCCGCTTTTTGATGGCATTCATAAAGTTTGGGGTCATGGCAACACGTTGGAGTACCGTTTCGTTTGTCACTCTATGTGTCTAGCTGATGCGGAGCATACGGAGGTAACACCATCATATAAGGAATTGGACTGGCATCGCATCTGTGGAACGGCTGTTGCGTCTCGCAATGAACAGAGAGGATTTTGAAAAGCTGACGGCCAACCTTCAGAACTGAAGAGGCACTCAAAGAAGAAGAAATAAAGAAATGCCATTTGAATACGAAACCACCGTGTCATCAATTTTATCTACAGCTATTTTATCCATCTTTTCAATAGGAAATAAAAGTTACTTGTGTATTAGATAATGTTTCATTCTGTTATCTACCGATATTGTGTCAATAGCTCAATAATATGTCTTTATTGAATGATAAGATAAACTTTTATCTAATCAAATTGTAATTTATTACGTCTGTACATTACACACACATTTAGGGTCTTATTCATAAAGTTTGGTAGTCAGTAAATGTTTTTTCTTTCTTTCTTTCTTTACCCGCTCGGGCCAATAATAGAAAATAAGATATTTTGTGGGTACGAGTAACTCGTATTAAAAATCAAAATTAAAAAATTAAAATTCATTTATTTCAGGCTTTGCCCATAATATTATTAGTATACAAAAATACTTAAAAATTATGTTAGTAGAACCACAACCACAACCAATTAATTTAGGTATCTGCCGCGCGCTGCGACCCCGGGCAAGCGCACATGCACTTGGACCCAGTGCCGCAGCGCGGGGCTGTCCGGCTTCTGGCTGAGCACGCTCAGGATGGTGTTGGGGCTCCCGCGCGTGCGGTGCATCAGCGACGCGATGCGGCGCCGCACCACGGTGTGGAAGCCGTCAGTGTGCGCGTGAGCAAACATCGCAGATGCACTACAGTAGCGCGGGAGCACCACCAGTACCCTGAACGCATTATTATATTGGATTCGGAGTGCGTTGATGGCCCGCTGCGTATAGTTAATCCACAGATTGCAGGTGTAGAGAGTTTGGCAGTTTGCTTTAAGCAAGGTAATTTTGACCCCTAAACTACACCGCGCGAATCTGCGAGCCAACATATTACAGCGGACCGCCATCGCCCTCCTCTCCCTTTCGATGTCTCCATCATCTTTTAAATCCTCGGTCACCACATGGCCAAGGTACTTAAACTCCGTAACCCTATTGAGAGCTACACCATTAAGTATTGAAGTGTGTAGGTCACACGGGGTGATATTACTGTAATTGATTAGTTAATAAATTGTGTTACTTAATTGTAACTTACTGAGAGATGAGCCGTCGTCCAATATGACTGGTGTGTGGAGTACATCGGGGCTCTCAAGCGTTCTTTTCTCATTTTTATCTTCGTCTTGAAACCCCTCATTTAGTAGCCCGCTGAAAACATTTGAATTCTTTTTAATTATTTTGGAAAAAACCTTTTAATTTCTACTTAAATTCGGATAAGAGTAAACAACGTAATAAGTTAGGTTTAAAAGTCTTTATTTGTTGATATTATATTTTAAACCTTTATAAAATTTAATTTTAAAAGTTTTTTGTACCTTGTATCTCCAATATCCTTGTCTTCTATCTTTTTAATATAGTAACTTTTGCATTTCTTTTGATATGTTTCCTGCAAAAAGATAATAGTGAATAAGTTATACACTTGTTACTTATTTTAGATATTTAGATCATCTAATAAAAAACAGAATTCTGTTACAACAACAGAAACTTTTACTGAGTAGTTGATATTTTTATAGCAACCTTTTGCAATTTATTCTTAAGTAAATAACACACTTAAAGATTAAATCTCGTGTTCAGGTGGGACTCGACCACACGACCCACACCTTCCACAATCCCGGTAGATGTTCTACCAATTAGACCACTGAATGCGTTACGAGGCCGACGAAATTTGTAAGTGATTAATTCGACATGAGCTGTCGATAGTCTCATCAATATTGTAGGTATATTTACTAAGTAGTTTTGAAATCGCACCCTCAACCGTCACTGCTCCATCAGAAATCTTCCTCTACTTAAGATCATCAAAGTATCAAGAACTTAAGTAAATAACGCACTAGAATTCGCGTAGGCGGAAATTGCTTAAATTATTAAATTGCAAAGAATGCAGAAGAATTACAACATTTCAAAATTGCTAAGCTCTGAAACAAAAAATACCAATTCTTTATTTACTTTTCCGCTGCTCGAATATATATTTATTCAAAAACGTAAGATGACGTCATTGGACGGCAGAATGTAAAATATTTCTTTGCTTAGCACATTATAGTTTTAAATTTTCGAAATGCCAAACCCATGACTTGCAACTGTCAAAAAAAAATGTTGACACTAGTATTATTTACCTTTGACAGTAGTACTTTTTTTTTATTAAAACAATGATAAGCAAAGGAATATCGCTGTATTCAGCCGTCCGATGACGTCATTTGGCGCTTACGTCTATTAAGAATATAAAGAATTTCAATAATTATTTTATGCATGAAAATGGACAAATTTTGAAAAAAGAAAAAATATGGATATGTTAATTTTATGTCTATTTTCATATAAAAAAACAATATGGACATGTTAAAAATATGAAATGTTGTCCATTGCTAAAACAAAAAAAAATCAAGTTAAAAGTTTATATACTTACAACAACTAGAACCTGGTCAGCGAGCTGAAAGCAGCATCTCACAGAGGTGAGATATAGCAACCAGGTGGGACACCAGTGGAACAGCAGCATGGGGATCCCCGCGGTTACGGTGGACATGATGTATACGAGCACCGTCCGCCATCTGCTCTTGCGGTAGCCGTATACCACCTGTAAGGAATAAGAGAAAACTTATTACACTAAAACTGCATCATTACTTATATTTTTTTCATTTTTTTTAATAAACATTTTCATACATTGATGTAACTCCGAGATAGGTTGCTCAAGCACCTGTGTTACGGATATCAGAATCAACAGTGGAACTACAAATATACTATACATTTCATTTGTAAATACGTAGAAACACCGAGACCAATACAAACAGACATGTTCATGCACACAAATGTTTGTACTGTGCGAGGATCGAGCCTGCAACCCTTGCACCAGTACAGAGGTAGGATTCACTGCCACTGATCCAAACAGGTTGTCATTTGTCGCAGCACATTCGTTTGTTCCAGTTTATGTCGATTTTGGACCTTATTGGCTACAGAATTTGTCCTTTTAACCCACTTCTTTGTGTATTTATGTCATTAGTATTCTGTGGCCAATAAAGAAATCTTTATCTTCAGTATCCTAAGGTTAAGAACTCCCGGAACCTAATAACTGGGACTAAATGCGACAATATAAATCAAATAGGTACATTAAAATAGTGTACTAATCTACTCCGCCGTGTGGCCCCCGGCAGAGTAGAATAGGCCACCCTCACTCTTACCGAGGTGTCGTAAAACTCTGCATTTATATCTAAACCCTCGCCAACCCGTCTGCCAAGCGTGGTGAGTATGGCAATTACCCTTCATGTGATTAAGGGAGGCCCGTGCCCCAGCAGTGGGGACTTAAATGGGCTGATGATGATGATGATGATGATTAAAATAGTTACAGCATAAGGTTTCAAGCGGGACACAATTTGACTGATATAGCTACACCGCCACAGAGCGGACCATAAGAATGTCGGTTTGCGGGATGCGGGGGTGCGATTGATCAATCGAAAAAGTTTATTTTCTCTTTGGGCCAATCAGCGGGTAGCGGAATGTGCTTGACCAATCGAAAAAGTTCTCTTTGAAGCTTGCGTAGTCGCACGGTTATCTGCGAACGTCACTGACGTTTGCAGATTGACTGACGTTACGTCAGTCTTATTGATCTGTGACGGCGACGGTCTACATCAAACCGATTAATTAGCAGAATATAAACTTTTCGGATTGGTCGACCGCACTCCGCGACCCCGTGTCCCGCGAAGAATGGGTCGACTTTGAGGCGGTAGAGCAGCCGAAATTATATCAGATATTATTTAATGCAACGCGAAAGTTTAAAATCGTATATTATGGAGCGATTCCCACTCGGGACCGCCACTCTTATAGAATCACGTACATATATCATTAACTCTAGAACTTATTCCCGTCTATTCTACTCAGTAATGAAATTGCTTCAAGCATTAAATTAAAAAAATACTAACTGATTAGGTAATCAACTTAAAATAGTTCCAGCAATAGGGGCTGGTATTTTGGCATAAAAAATAGAATCAACATGTTTATCATCATCAGCCCATTTAAGTCCCCACTGCTGGGGCACGGGCCTCCCTCAATCACATGAGGGGTAATTGCCATACTCACCACGCTTGGCAGACGGGTTGGCGAGAGTTTTGATATAAATGCAGAGTTTTCCTTCTCTGGGTGCTGATGATCACGCCAGCAGCTTTACCTTAGTCGCCTTTTATGACACCTGGGTAAGAGTGAGGGTGGCCTATTCTACTCTGCCGGGGACCACTCGGCAATGCACATGTTCAGATGAATCAATTAAAAGTTCATACTTACCTAATTAAAAATACAACAACATATTATGTACAGGATAGTCACTTACAACTATGTATTACTAATCTAATTTGCATTTAAAACATAATAAATATTTCCTGTTTTTCAATACTACGTAATTAAATATCTTTAATCTTTTATGTACGAACATTTATATAGAATTGGTCTCATTCAACTAAAGTACTAAACTATGGCTTATCTCAACTGAAGTACTTACAGGAATAATGTGACAAATTGTAATGAATGTATAATATTATTATATTAACAACAATGAAGATAATGTTTTATGCTGTATGCAATAATCTTTGTTATTTCAGTATCATCATTTTTAATTAAATCATTATGTAATAAAAGAGGAAAAATGAAAATATCACCTCATCAAAATTCTTATCAGTTTAAATGCTCTTTTAGTGCATCAAAATAACAATAATGAAGATCCCAAAAAAACAGATTACAGTAAATTTTGAATACATTACAAAAATGGTTTGAAAACTATTTTGGACTGGGATAAAAACCTTGGTTTTGGCCCAATTCAACCAATCTTTATCCGTGGATAAATCCATGGAATAATAATGTCAGATTTGTATAATGACAGTGCTATTCTGAGACAACCGATAGCAATATGCAATGTTTTACTTTAATAACTCACCCAATCCATTTTAAGATCGTACAATTATTCTGTGAAATTATAGTTATTGTAGATGTGAGGACTTGTATAAGACTTGCTTCCAACGCAATAAGACATGACTAACTAATTAAATAATGATCAATTTGACTTGATGAGTTTTTAATGAAAACCATACTAGTGAATAGTTTGTATTACGAGACCATTGAAAAAGTTTTACAATAACCTTTATTTTAGTATGCAGTAGATAAGAACTCATTTCACATGCTAATTGTTTGAGGTAAAACCAGTAAATAGCTACATCAGTAGGATCACCTGATGTTAAGCGATTGCAGCCGCCCATAGACACTCAGTGACACCATTGGAATCACAGATGCAACCTCACAGGGCTTCCGGTACCCTCACTCACTCAGCGAAACACAGCACAGTGCCAGTTTTCTGTGAGGCGGTGGTATCACTCTGGTCGAGCCGGCCCATTCATGCAGAAGCGTGGCTCTCCTACGGTCAAATACTATGATATTACATTTTCATTCTATCCCATACCTGATTACATCATCTACAAAACAGCAGTGATTTTTGATACTTGCCGGGAACTATTAGAATGAGACAACAATAGCTATGTAGGTATTATAGGTTTCTAAGAACAGTAAGAAGTACCTACTTGTCAAATGTGTTTCACTTTGCTTGCCTCATATTTTGTGCTGTACATTTACTTATGCCCGTTTATGTTTTAATACCGAACTGTGGAAACTTTACTGATTTCTGTGTTATGTTATTTGTATCTGTTTTAACTTTATAAATGTAATTATGCATGTTTCCCAAATAAATAAATTAACAATGCACAAAATTATGAGAAAAAATAATAATTAATATGAATGTTCAATTTGCACAATGGTAGACAGTTCTATGATTCATATTGTATGTACACATCTCATAAAAGAAAAGAGTAACTAATTAAATAGTATGATGATCCTTTGTTCTAATACAATTATTCATTATTAACACAAGGACAATATGAAAGCAGTTCTATAAACCATATTAACTATAATTGTTAAGAATGGAAAATATTTTAATTTTTCTACTAAAACTTACATAGTAAGTAGTAAATGGTAATATTTACCTGTTCAAAATCAGGGTCGTCTATGATCTGTGCGTTTAATTCTAGGAACAGATCCCGATTGCCATGAGTTACATCCTCAATAAGAGGTACAACATCACTATCAGGCTCCATGGTGTCATTAAAATTAACTACAATTTACTACAATTACACTATATGAATTACTACACCACATTCACCGTAGTGATCTACCCATTTTCCATTTATGTGTGCTCGGTTGAATCGTATTACGTTTGTGCATGTTTCCTGTAAATGCTACACAGTCGATTAGCATAATAACATTGTGGCGTTTTCTCAATTAAAAATAACCTTATTTAATGCACATTATTAATGAAATCACATAGTTTAGTCTTTAATCAATTTGATAAAGGCTTTTATGTGAATATTAGAAAGAACACAAGCGAAAGTAAGAAAATATAAATTGCAATATGTTGCGAAAATAACAAATAGATCATGTCAAACTGACATTTTATATCAGCTGTTTGTTTATTTCAACGTACGCTTTAAAGTTTATGGCTTTGGACATCGCAATTTAGATCTTCATCAGATTAGGGATGTTACCATGGTCATGGCCATAAAGGTCGTAGCGTAGCGATTGTTTATTTATACCTCAGTATTTTGGGCTGTTTGAAATATATTAATATTAATATTGCACCATCTACCCGTACTTTATTATCAAATGTCCTTTTCCTAAAGGTTGTCTGGTAGAAATCGTAAATTTCAGTAAGTTTAAGTACTTAATAGTAACGTGTTATAAATACTTGCCGTTTCTATGTCGTCAGTGTTGATGTATTGCTCCATACTCAACGTCATTTTGTAAAAATATTATCTTGAATATCTGAAACAAAAGAGAACTAAACAGTAAAATTTAAAATGTTAGGCGCGTCACCCACACGATTAGAGATGGGTTGAGGGCAAAAACAAATATGGACAGAATGGGCATAAACTTGGCATATTGGGCTTAAATGAGTTTACGTTCAAATAAATGCCTGATCATTGGGCAGAAAAACTTTTGATTTTATATTTTAAAACTGAAGCGGGAAATTACTTTAAAATGAAACAAACAGTGTCCGACTTTTGAATCCAATCATTTAATAAAAAATTAACAGTCTTTTAAACACAGTCTTGTTAAATCACAGTTGATAATTCGAACTATTTTAGTCTTAAGTAGGTAATTATAGAATAGGCTATTTGGCGGCGCCTCGACTCCAGCCCGCCTGTCGTATGGGTAACCTACCTAATGTAAATGAAAAAAAAAAAGTATTACAAAAAAACCCAAAACAATACTTTTTGAGGATTATTTTGTACTACCTTATCTTTGCAAGTCCTGAAAAAAAAACAGTTTGATCCTATTCATTAACACATGAAGTTACAATTTATCAAATTTTTTACAATGTAATATTATGATAAAAGTATGTTTTTATCGATAAAATACAATAATAGTACACATCACTGGCTTTCTGTGAAAGGCTCTGAGAGGCCATGGCAATGTTGATAAGTAAAACGAACGAACGACGTACGAACGTTAAAATAACACAATGTGACATTGACGTTCGCAGCCGTAGCTTGTGTTGTGTACTTATTTTAGTGATTTCTGTTAAATTTGTAAGTATTTATGTGTTTTTCGGTTAATTTAGTAACAAATTTACATTTCTACTTTACATTTTGGATATAAAACACACAACCTGCCTTCGAAACTTATTCATACCTTTATAACCTCAAAACTAATTATTTCTTGTTATATTACCGCTGTATTTCATTTATTTCCGAATTAATAAATCTGCTCTTCACCTAAACCTCACATTAACTTCATGTGTTAATGAGTAGGATCAAACTGTTTTTTTTTATTTCAGGACTTGCAAAGATGATAATCCCAGTGCGTTGTTTTACCTGTGGAAAAGTTATCGGGAACAAATGGGAGGCGTACCTTGGGCTGCTTCAGGCTGAATACACCGAAGGGTAATTATATTTAGCTCGATTTAATGTCCTATGTCCCTCAGGTGGGGCAAAGGATGTCCACAGTGCTCCGCCATCTCGAACGGTCTTGAGCTTGACATTCTTCATATTTAGCTTAGATAATTAATATTTCATAATAAGTCATTTCTATGATGGAGGCCTTTGCAGTGGGACAGCTTATAGGCTGATACTTTACTTTTATTTTATAAATATTTAATATATCAAGCGGACCCCGGGCTCCGAAGCGCCGCCTGGGACAGAACTGGGATTTAATGCTCTGATGATGAATTAATATTTCATACAACATATCATACATGGTCTTGATTCTGTACCAAGTAGCTTAAGTACTTAGTAAGAATTTTTTTCTGTTATCCATAACATAAGTGTGTTATGGATATCAGACAAAATTGCTGAGCTAACATAAGAGTGTGTCTCTTCTACACACCAACTTACAACATCACTCTGGATTATTTCTTTCCTTGGTCAGCAGAGCAAACAATATGTTTTTTCTGTCCCAGATAGATTCTGCATGTTATATTTAGGGAAGGGGGGTCTTTACAACTCCATGCAGAACATTCTCGTTATCAAGGCACAATACTGTGGGTGATCAAAGAAGGGGGAAGAAGGTGAAATATCATGACAACTTCTTTTTTTATTTGATGTTTCTCAAATGCAGAAACAGGTAAATTAATTACTTTGATATCTTAAAAAAAATCTGAGGTATCAGAATTTGGAAGTTGACCGAGTGAAATATTGTTTATGTATGGTGAATAAACTTTGTATGAATTGCAATATTAAATGTTGCATCTAGGAAACTACTTTCAAAACTTTGTTAGTTGAATTTGATGCTTTTGTCTGTTTGTCAGACACAATTGGAATGAAATTTTTTTGTTGTATAGTTTTTTTTTACAATATAGCGGACAAACAAGCAGACGGCACACTTGATGGTAAGTGATCACCGTCGCCCATGGACATCTGCAACACCTGAGGTATCACATCTGCATTGGCGGCTTTTAATAGCGGGTAAACATGGGCAACAATAAAGGTTATAATTTGGTTTTTAAAATCTTTTAGTGGTAAATCGAATTTCACGCGAGCAGATCTGTTGGCGATGATAACAATTTTTTTTAAATTGTTATCATACAATTTTAATTAACACTTACACTATTATTTTCAATCGTTGAGCTAGTGGTAAAAAACGCACATAGATTGTAAAATCCAGAGGTACGTGCACGGATCCGAACCTACGATCGCCCCGTTCGCAAACGCACGGTCAGACATAAATATATCTACACACTATTTGTCGTCACAAATCACTCAAAGCTTAGGTACTATTGCAGTACAATGTACCGTAGCGGCCCATTACAAGCAGATAATTGATCATTATATGTCATTGTTTTTTATACATTACATAAACCTTTGTTTCACTATAACCAATTATGATAATGTTGGCGTCCAGTAATCAGATCGATTGACTTGTTCGGTTTTATCGAACGGTTATAATGTATGTACTAATATAATTTAGATAAGTTTTTCAACATGTCTAGGTCGGCACCGTACTTGTGACTACCTCAATCGCGCAGCAGGATATTAATTAAGTTGCACTTTAAAGGGACTGGTTTAAAGGTTTTGGGTTTGATTCCCATCCTAGACAAACATTCATGATTGAGCACTGTGTTTGATCAACGTCTCCGTGTAACATTAAGTGTATAAATACACGATAATAATGTAATATGTATTATTTTATTGACTGTCTCGGTGTGGCGTAGGTTAGTGGGTCGCACTATAAAGCGACGGCTGCGAAAGAGGTTCCGAGTCGGGCCAAAAATTGGTACCTAAGTTTTCGGTAAGAAATTCTTAGTGTCTGCCCGCAGTCTGGAAATTGGTGGTCTTGTGCCCCCGTGCCTCGGAGAGCACGTTAAGCCGTTGGTTCTGCGCCTGATCCCTCTCCGGTCGTGTCACACTGGGTCCCATCAGGATTATGAGGGTAAGGGAAATAGAGAGTGAACGTGTATTCGCGCACACACTTAAGCACTATAATGCATCCTGTGCTGTGGTCTATCGTTGAGATTAACCACCGTAATCGTAATCGGCTGGAGAATATTATTATTACTTGTTTTTCATTGTGGTTTGCTCCATCAAGTGATCCGTCTGCTCGTCTGCCACCTATCACATTAATAAAAACATGTCAATGTTTGTTTTGTAGTAACGAGTTAACGACATTGTGGTAAGCGAGGCTAGGTTTATGGTTTATTGCTCTATCTCGTTTATTGCTTGACAAAATACCATTGTGTCTATTTTGTTTGATGGATCTTTTTATGTTTAAGTAAAATAAAATTACCTCGAGTATCTACACAGCTGAACCATAAAAGGTGCAAAAAAAGAACTTAAATGGCTCTCCTAGGGTCCCCGCCACAAAAGAATGGACAACATTTCATATTTGTAACATGTCCATATTGTTTTTTTATATGAAAATAGACATAAAATGAACAGACCCATATTTTTTCTTTTTGTTAAATTTGGCCATTTTCATGCATAAAATAATTATTGAAATTCTTTATATTCTAAATAGACGTAAGCGCCAAATGACGTCATCGGACGGCTGAATACAGCGATATTCCTTTGCTTATCATTGTTTTAATAAAAAAAAGGTACTACTATTAAAGGTAAATAATACTAGTGTCAACATTGTCAACGTCATTCATACATTCAACGTTGACAAGTTGTCTTTTTTTTGACAGTTACATGTCATGGGTTTGGCATTTCGTAAATTTAAAACTATAATGTGCTAAGCAAAGAAATATTTTACATTCTGCCTTCCGATGACGTCATCTTACGTGTTTTAGTGTTTAATTTTTTTCTTAGTAAATAAGCAATATAAAAAAATAATAAATATATATTCGAGCAGCGGAAAAGTAAACAAAGAATTGGTATTTTTTGTTTCAGAGCTTAGCAATTTTGAAAATTCCCGCGGGAAAACACGGAACTAAAATTTTAGATTCCTTCCCCCTTATTAAAGTCGGATTATTAATAAGACGAAGTAAACTGACAGACGTCAATGTGTCATTCCCATACATTTGCAAAATGCAAATTGTCAAAATGTATAGGGACGCACAGCGAATTTCCATCGCGATCGAGCGGGGTAATGCTGCCAGCATTTTGGGGACACTGCCACGGGGACCTACTTTGTTTTAACTTTCCTTTTTATTTACTTTTAGTTCAATTTTATTTCTTAGTTATTGTCTTAATTTTCTTGTGTTTTTGTTCAATAAAAATTCCAAAAAAAAAAAATGTATAGGGACATGACATTTGCATCTGTCAGTTTACTTCGTCTAATTAAAAATCCGACTATACAAATCCCGATCTAAGAAAAGTTCCGGTAGTAAACTAGTATTTAACATTTCGTGTTGGAACTAGATGGCATGAACTTTAGTACGGTAATAAGTTTTCGCATGAGACTTTTTTGATTGAAATGAAAGTTGCACTTTGGTGACGAAATAGTTTGTATTTAGTTAAGTTCGTAATTGTACAGATAGGGCACTAACTTAGCACTACTTAAAATAGGATATTACAGTGAAAACAGTTCAAATAATGTGAAGATATTACTTTTACAATGTTTGACACTAAGCGCGCGTGAATCCGAATCTCCCGCCTGTCATTTGTTATTATACTTCTTTTCGTCGGCGAACGGCGGGTGGCCAGTCAGTGCGCTGCGTGAGCCGACGGGTGACACAGACTATATAAAACTAAATCATCCCCAAATCGTAGTCGCGTAAGCGTTGCGGTATATTTGCGACACGGCGATTAGGACGGTTTACTATAAAGTTTAGATCGCATGTATTAATAAAGAGGTATAGTGTCTATCTATGAACATGAAGCTCAAATTTGAATATTGATGGCGACTGAGTCGCGCTTTTTCAAGGGACTCTTTTGGTGGCATGGACTCTATTAAATTAATAACAAGTGCAAATGCGCCCTTTTATATCTAAGGGTGCGATTTTTTACTGCTTGCTCTTGACTCTTAAGTTGAGAAGAAACCTACAATACAGCGAGCTCACCCAGAACTAGCTCACGTCCACCCCCTGCTGAGTATAGGCCTCTTCTTTATCACGCCCACTCTCTTCAGTCCCCTGCCAGCCTAATCCATTGTTTCCCCGCTGCCGTCACACTATCGTCGGACCATCGGGCAGGTGGTCTACCCACAGGACATCGCCCCATTCTTATTTATTATTTATTCACTTTAGCTTTAAAAAAATTGAAGCTGTCATTTTGGAAAAACAGATCCGGTGGCCGCTTTTTGTGGTAATCCAAAATTCTAGTGCAAAAGCAGACCAATAAGTTAACTTTGTTTGCTGAGAGGCTAGAAGCTTCGAAATTATTAAAAAAAGATCCGGTTTACTAGCTAACAAATTAAATCAATTGGCGTCGCTTGTGGTGTGCACCCAGATAAGATAAAGATAAAAATTCTATATTCAATCTAGATTCATACAGACCACCTAATGAATGTCAAAATATGTAGGTACACATACATATTATCATCTACATATACATATTATCGCTGGTTCTGAATGTCGATTTCTACTGAGAAGACACCCTTCATCTTAATAAATTTTTATTCTTCATTACTTCTGCGCATTGTACAAAATATACTTATAATATGTACGTACAGGACTTA
Source organism: Marasmia exigua (assembly GCA_019059595.1). NCBI lineage: Eukaryota > Metazoa > Arthropoda > Insecta > Lepidoptera > Crambidae > Marasmia > Marasmia exigua. Next base: position 12,817,584 of record CM032488.1, read on the forward strand.
TGTGTAATAACCATTTGTCAAATGAGAGAAACAAGTCCATGACGCAAAGCATGAAATCGCCATCCGCCATGAACTACTTCGCAGTCATTTTTAAAATCTTCAAAGATTTACACTACTCTTAAACATCGCGTGACACGTGTATAATGCAGTAGGCATAATTATATACTCATTTATAGTTTTATTCACAGCAATTTACAACTGACTTATTAAAATAAACAGAACAAGGTCGTACAAAATAGTGGTCATAATATTTTAACAATGTAAATTGCAAAAAAGATTTGGTTTGTTTTTCGTTGCAGTGCGGCAATGAAATCTTGACACCTGAAAAGAAACATTTTAAAGGATGGAAAATGGGTCTTATTCATAAATATTTGTTAAACTTTTGTTAGCTAAAACGGTGTTATAAAGTATGCCAAATTACTCGGTCGCTATTAGTTATTAATTAATAACTGTTAACGCCATCCTGCGGCGAACAGCGGCAACCACCCCTTCAAAGGCGCGCCGGAGGGGCGCGGGGAGCCCAATAATAACAATAAGAATTTTTAAACGTTAAAATAATAATTCTTCATTGGATAGACCTGCCCCAGCCCCAGCACACACGCCATCTCAACAATAACACTAATTATTAAATATTTAAGCTGTATGTTACTAACACTCATGGATCACTGTTGTACGATAATAAACTTTTTTTTATAAAACAGTTTTCATTCTTTTTTCAAAAATGTTGTCTGTGTTTTTTTTTGTTTCCAACATCAAAACTGCTCTATAACACCGTTTTAGCTAAAAAAAATATTGAACGTTTATGAATAAAGCCCATTTATAGATTGTCAAAGTTAGTTGTAATTGTTAAATTAAGTAGATTTGTCGCACTGTAGGGTGATAACATTACGAAGTGCTCTAATCTTAAAAATCAAAACAGACTTATACTGCAAGCAACATTATTTTTATTTATTAGGAATAGCAAACAGCTACAAAATATTATGTTCACTTAAGACAGTACATACTTAAACTACTTAATAATAACACATCACACTAAATTCAAGTTGTCGCGAGCTGCTCAAAAATATAACTTATAATATTACAAATCATAATAATATCTAGTTTTCTTTTTATTCTCAATTCCAATTTTAATAATAATAACATTGTAGTTTTTTTTATTTTGATTTTAATGCAATGAACAATGTATTTCAATGTTCACCAATTTTTTATGTGTTATTTTTGTATTGTGATGCACCAATTGTTTTAAATTTAATAAAGTTACTAATTTTAAACACGCTAGGAACACTTTTATTGGATTACGATCTAGACTTTAGTTAATTTAATATGTTAATTTATTATCTGTAATGATTGTACTCTGTCTGTGTTCTCTAATAAATAAATAAATGAAAAAAACACATTCGGTAGGTATTTAGGTGGACAATTTGGGCACAAAAATACTAGGCCTGACGAATAGGTGTCTTAAGAAGGAAATCATATCTCATCTTTCTTTCTACCTCCTCTTTATTTCTAGCTCAGTGAATAAGAACGTAAGCCTACCGAACGGGAGGTTGTTGGGTTCGAATCCGAGTATGCATTTCTGGATTTTTCAGATCTATTTGCGTATTTCTACTGTTCGCTCCGCGGTGAGGAAATCTGCACGTTTTAGATAGTTTCTCAATAGTTAAGTTAATTATCCTGAATGTGTGTAATTATGGTCCAGACAAACTGGATGACCATGTAATGAGAAGAGAGAAAGAATATGTAACCATAAGAGTGATGAGTGTAAATGTAAGTGTGTGGAGGCTGTTCCTCCACCCACTGAAAGGCTGAAAAAAAGATGGATGGATTGCGTGAAGAATAACATGATGGGAAATTGAACTCATGACTCTTGCCCACTTAAAGGCGATGAGGGAAACCTCTCCGGTTTGAATATGAATGAATGAATGAAGGGCGGGTTAAGGGTGATGAGGGAAAACCTCTGGGGTTTAGTCGGTATACCTCTGGCCGGCTTCTCGTTAGGAAAAACTACCGCCAGAGAAGACCCCGACATAACGACATAAAGGTATGCATAAGGCTCATTCCCCAGCGACAAAAAAAGGGGTGGATGATTCGATGACGAATGACAGGGACGTATGGAAAAGGAAGACATCCTTTTTTTATTTCCCCAGGGGAAATACTTTACGCATACCCATTTCCCGGGGGCGGATGGTTTATAACGTACTAAAACCCCTGGGCACCCTCTCATCGTCCATAGTGGGGGGATCGTGTGATTCCGACCTCCCGGACGAAACCTGCCTCAACGGCGGGCAGGACGCTGCCTCGTAGGATGATGGTCTGGTTCCCCTGTGGAAAGATTACAAAGATCCGACGGCAGTCGCTTCAATGTAATTACGAGAATTCCCATATCATGGCTCCATGGTCCAAGCGTACCCGCGGGCTCGGTAGCAGCGACTTTAGACCCAACTGGGAATGACATGCTGAAAGGATGGTGTCTTCTAGGCTCCGACCAATAGTACTATAGGTTGTATACCTCAAAAAAATGTGGAAATCAAAACAGTCTATTTGATCGCGCGGACAAAACCGCGGGTTCCTACTATCATCAAAAGTGGTTTATTAACTCATCACGCTGTGAACGTTTGAAACAGCCAGAGATAAGGTAATGATGGGTTTTATGATTGAAAGCGGTTTATGTCGCCATATTGTCATGCGCATGCGCACAAAAGGTACGTTCGTTAGAGCGAATTGCTTCTTCCAATGTCGATGACTCAGAAGTGATTTGGTAAAACTGTATATAATTTATCACACTGCAGCACTGATAATATAGCCAGTAGCTCGACATATGTACGGACTATTATTTTATTTTATTTGAGCATAACTTATTTATTAGTTTATAATATTTTATTTATGTATTAGGGTTATAAATTAACATTTAAAGTATATCTCTTTTTTTATTTATTTTTTTCCTTATTGAATATTGCACCACCTACCCCTTCTCTACTATGAAAGTGTCCTTTACCCGAAGGTTGTCTGGTAGAAATCGCTTTCAGCGATAAGACCGCCGAAATTGAACACAAAATTTCTGTAATGCCTAGTGCTTAAGATGTGTATTTTGTGCATCTATCTATCTACTGACGACCGGCCCAAGTAAGTTTTCTTGACACTGCAATCCTCTCCTATCCTTTGTGTGTGTATTTTTGAGAAGCCGCATACTACTCGTACCGACAGACATAGGGATTCGTGCGAGAATTTGCCGAGATATCATCATCAGCCCATTTAAGTCCCAACTGCTGGGGCACGGGCCTCCCTCAATCACATGAGGGGTAATTGCCATACTCACCACGCTTGGCAGACGGGTTGGCGAGGGTTTTGATATAAATGCAGAGTTTTCCTTCTCTGGGTGCTGATGATCATGCCAGCAGCTTTACCTTAGTCGCCTTTTACGACACCTCCTCGGTAAGAGTGAGGGTGGCCTATTCTACTCTGCCGGGGACCACACGGCCCCACGGCCGAGATATCATTAGTTAATTAATTATTCTTGTTTCAGTGACGCTTTGGATGCTCTCGGCCTCAAGAGGTACTGCTGCAGGAGAATGCTGCTGGGCCACGTGGATCTGATCGAGAAGCTTCTCAATTATGCGCCTTTAGAAAAGTAGACGATAACATAGCATCCTTTAACTTAAATGTCATTGACCTCAAAACAGCCGTAAAGAAAACGAATTGATAGATCATAGGGCCTTAGCGCGAACCGGGCGTTACGACCGAATCGGAGTTCCTCTCTCTTTTACACTGTGTTTCTCCTTTGTTTGTATACGAAAGGTATATTGTCATTCGTTACGGGACGGGTTCGCGCTAAGGCACTTGGTTCACGTCATTTTGGTAGTTACGTTTTGTAATTATTTACAGTCCTTTGTGAACGAATTGTTATGTCCAATTATCTGAAAGACAAGGCTTCATCTACGTAATAAACATTTCATGAAATATACGATATGTCCTATGAGCTTGGACGTCATCTCATATCTACATAAATTGTGTATTATTTTAAATAAATAGCAAAAATTTTTAAGCTGCATTTTGAAGTGTTATGTACAGCCATCACAATCTGCCAAATTTCCTCAATTGATAATGAACCAAACGTGTTTGACATAAAAGTGAGAATCGGTTGAAGAAATATGTCAGATTTGTATATGTCACCGGAAAATAACAAGATCCGTAAGTTTATCAATTAACTAGGAAGTTTATAAACTTTCGCAGGATTCTAAACGGGAGATAAATTGTATTATTTTACGTCCACGTTTTCGTACATTGATAAACTTACTGAACTCACTCGTAAAATAATAAGTAAGCAATATCCAAACGCTACGCGCGATCTGATTGGCATTGACCAATCAGAGAGCAGTGTGTTATTTTACGTATTTCAAAGATTCGTATATTTTAAAAAGTTTCAGTGATTGGTCGAACCATATAAAATTTTACGAATAGATATCCGTTATTTTATAAATTTACCGTGTGACGTCGGAAATTGATACATTTACGTTTAGAATCCTACGAAAGTTTATAAACTTTCTAGTAAATTGATACATTGATGTAGCTGTCAGTACATTTATCGTTAAAACAATTAAGAGAATGTATTCCTTATACTAGAATAAAAGTCTGGAATCACGTGATTATTAGTCAGTTATTAGAATCAAGTTGTTAAATATTAATGTCCTCCAAACCGATATTTCGGTCATGGCGGCCAATCTCAGCGATCAGCCATCGACGCAGGACATATTATAGTGCACAAGTATTTGCGCAGACACAAGTGCACTCTCTATTCCCGTACCCTCTTATTTCGATGGGACACTAGTGTGACACGACCGAAGAGGGATTAGGCGCAGGACCAACGGCTTAACATGCTTTCCGAGGCACGGGGGTACAAGACCGCCAACTTCCAGACTCCGAGCGAAGACTGATTTGTACCTGAGTTTTTCTGTTAAATAAATAACCTGATAATGAGATAGAGGGCAGACTGAGCAGACGGATCACCCGATGGTAAGCACTTACCGCTGCCCATGGTGGACATCTGCAACACCTGAGGAGTCACAGGTATTCCACCGTCCTTTTAAAAGTAATATCCCCTTTTTTAATAAGAGAAATTACTTTCAAAAATTCTTACACTTCAATCGTTTATTTATTAAATATTTAAAAAAAACCGTTAAACTATTATTCGTTATCACTGTAAAAAACCTTTTTTTAAGGATCTAGGAAACATCAGTTTTTATACCAACATCTTACAAAATGATTCAAATGAACTGGTCGGATTTTTTTAAAAGTCGAAAAAGTTTTACATCCTGTATAATAATGACTAGGAAGTCGGTAGGTTCTGCGTCAATTTGGCGAATATTTAAGGATAAATTAGTTCGAATATCTCCTGGCAAATGTGAGTGTCAGTTCTTAGTCAGAATAAATAATTTGTAAATAAGATTTAAACACAAGATTCCAGACACTTTGTGATACTTACATGTAAATAAAGATAAGAGATTTTAATCTGTTGTTTTATTTGAATTACTTATCTTTACATTCATTTTTACTGTCTATAATCTAGATCTAATATATTCTAGACAGCTTTGTCCGTTTAGAATATCAATAGATGACAGACAAAGTAGGTAGTAGATAGAAGGTAGCAGAAAACGGTTCTAAGGTTTTTGAGCTCTAGAATCTGTACTATTGTAATGAGAGATTGATATGAAGAGGTAATTGCCTACCTACAGACAGCGGCACCGAAATCACGAAACGCTCACGCGATGTAATCGACACCTAGCTCCATCTATTGGTATAAAGTGGAACTTATGTTCCGAAATGTAGTACATTCATTCTCATTACTCTTTTCGTTGCCATGTTCTTAAGGTGAGGATATACCCCACCGGGAGGGTGTCCTACCCGTCATTACATTACCATACTAGGATACGTGCTAGCCTTAAACGATTTAACACGGGACGTGGTAATAGCGCAGATCTAGTTTTAAAACATTCTGCCAAAATCTGCGGGGGGAAGGAAAGTTTAGAGATGGTCTAGATATGAATAAATGAGTGACATTCTAGGAATGAGTTAGTTGCAGACAAAAATGTTGTTATTAGGTACATGTACAAAAGCATGTAAAATTGCTTATTTATAAGTAATGAAATGAAATGATGATGTTTGTTTACGAACAAAGGTGAATCACTTGCTCACAGCAGCGAAAATGCATCCTCGGTGGCCTAGTGGTCTAGGCGGTCACCAGGATGGTGAAAGGGTTGGATTTTTGAAACAGTCATACAGTGTTAGTTGTTCATTCTAGTAAAAATGTAATACGCATCTAAAGGCTGTGCGTAGAAAATTTACAAAATATTTCAGGATCTGATGATGGAATCTTAGAGAAACCGAAGTCTTCAATAACTGATAGCAATAGTGAGACATTTATTATTCATTCTTTCTATTACTGTCACAACACTAATCAACATCGTGCACTATCGTGCATCATCGATTATTCGTACCACGATATCGCCTATTGTTTTTTGGGGTTATTTCTGTCGTAAAATATGTAGGTTAAAAAGGTTATTATTCCGTGAAATAACGTTTATTTTATTAGAACATTACTTATGAATCATAAGAAAGATAAATTTGATTTTTCTGATCGTCGTTCGCAAGTAAAAACTTCACAACAACCATTTTGACGAGTTCCGCTCAGCGACAGATACGAATTCGAAATGGCGATTGATCGCGCCGATCTAGTTTTAATAAACGTACATGAACGTTTGTTCGTCGTGTACCTTTGGTAGAGGGGAACGCGTCCACATGCCACGTCCCGTGTTAAATTGTCTAAGGTGCTAGCAGTCCTCACATTATTACTATTTGACAGAATGTTTTACCAGACTAGGAAAAAACATGCGGGTTTACCGAATATCTCTGTCCAAGTGATTATATGTATAATTCTCCTTGTCACTGTTGTCACGGGTGTCTCTCTAGGGGCGTCGGTGATCGCTTACCTTTTCTCTGACCAGACTCTCATTTAATTTTTTTGTAGAAATATATCTTTGCTTAGAATATTATTTACTTCACCACACCTGTAATATTGTTAGGCGGAACACAAACATAGAGACGAATTATTAGCTTTTTTTTTTCGAAATCAGAAAGTCAGACCCGAAAAAGACAGACCCGTTTGGATCAGCGGTAGTGAACGCTGCCTCTAGTGCAAGGGTTGTGGGTTCGATCCCGCACAGTACAAACATTCGTGTGCATGAACTTGTCTGTTTGTATTGGTTTGGGTGTTTTCTATGTATTTACAAGAGAAATGTATTTAATGTATGTATTTGTAATTCCGCTGTTGGTTCTGATATCCGTAACACAGGAACTTGAGCTACCTATCTCGGAGTCAGATCAATTTATGTAATGTTGTGAAATATATATAAATGTAGATACTGGAAATTGATCAAACCACTTTAAGGGAGATTCATTCCTCTAGATACCTAACTGCCGCAGTCAGAGACGTCAAATTTACTTTAAATGTTTCTTGAGAAAAAATATTGACACTTATTTCAGCATATTAAGGACTTCCATCATTAAGTTAATGAAAATTTAGCTTAATTGACGTCTCTGAGTGCGGCAGTATGTTAACAGAAGTTAACTGACTGAGGAATTTGATACTACATCTCGAAAAGAATGCACCTTTGGAGATGTAATTAGACTATTTGATGAGGTAGATTAGCGGTTAAATTGATACCAATTCATCCGTTAATCCGCTTTGATAATTTCTAAATGTTTGTCAGGCACGCAATATCTAAACAGAACCAACAAGGAAAACTTGAATGTCGTCAAGTTGACTGCCCTTGTCCTATATTTGTTCGGGTTGCCATATGTAATACGTACCCGCTGATTCTTGCCAAATGATAAGTGCCTATAATATCCTCCAACCGATTTCGGCTAAGGCGGCCAATCTTAACGATCAGCCACTTACGCAGGATATATTATAGTGATCAAGTGTGTGCGCAAACATAAATGCACTCTCCATCTCTCATATTACGATGGGGCACCAGCGTAACACGACCGGAGAGGGATCGGGTGCAGGACCAACGGCTTAGCGTCCTTTTCCGAGACACGGGGGTACAAGACCACCAACTTCGAACAAAGGCGACGGGTAGCCCTAACTAGCGACACCAATTGATTTAAATTGTTAGCTACTAAACCGGATCTATTTTGAAAAATTTCGTGGTTACAACCTCTCGGCAAACACTTATACAATCTATTAAATAACCATGCACAAATGTTGGGTACAACGCGTATGCGAAAAATTGATTACCGCCAAAAGCGGCCACTTTTAGCGAGAATCAATTTTTCGCGTACAAAAACGGACCCAACATTTGTGTATGGTTATTTAATAAATAGTATAAGTGTTTGCCGAGAGGTTGTAACCCCGAAATTGTTTAAAATAGATCCAGTTTAGTAGCATTAAAGTAGTATTAAAATCGATCGGCGTCGATAGTGTGCCCTACCCGTCACCTTAACAGAAAAACTCAGGTACAAATTTTGGCCAGACCCGGGGATCGAACCGGGACCCCAAGCGCAGCCGTTTGTTTAAAGTGCGACGCACTGCCCACTGCGCCAACGAGCCAGTCCGTGTCTATATCTTGGCCTCGTCGTCTTCCTTGCTTTTATCTGGTGTCGAATTAATTTTAATCTCAGTTGGTTAAGTTACTTCCGCAAAGACTACCTCGACTAGAACAGTCTAAGGCGTTGATACAGGCGTTCGATCAGAAACGAGCTGTAGAAATAATAAAACTGAGTAGAGGACATGTTAGGGCACTCGCTCAGACCCTCACAGGGCTCTGCAAATTAAACAAGCAACTGCACAACATGGGCCTTTCAGATACCAAAATCTGCAGGTTCTGTCGCGAGGACGAGGAAACGATTATCCACGTCCTCGGCGAGTGCATAGCGCTGCACAGCTGCAGAAGCCTGCACCTAGGAGCACACATGATCTCAGCAGACGAGATCAAAAGTTCCCCCTCAAGTCCCCTCCTCGGGTTTAGCGTAGCGTGGGGGGGGGGGGGGGGGGTGAGGGTGTCAAGGAGGACAAGGAAGAAAACACGACACCGCTTGTGATGTGGCAGACGAGCAGACGGATCACCTGATGTGTTAAATTGTCTAAGCCTGATGGTAAGCGATTGCCGCTGTCCAACACGCGCGACACCAGTGGAGTTACATATGCGCTGCCAACCCTTAAACCCTCCTTCCGTGTCCGAGTGAGCCTCACTCAGGCAGCGAAACGCACAGCACAATGCTGCTTCACGTCGGTTTTCTGTGAGGCCGTGGAATCACTCCGGTCGAGCCGACCCATTCATGCCGAAGCGTGACTCTCCCACGGTAATTCTGCGGAAGGGCGGCTAAATCTAGGGTTCAATATACTGGCGGGAGAGGTGTCGAGGAAGGTAAGGTAGCGGCACTTTTTGGTTAAGAGGGCGGCCAACACCCACGCTACGCCACTGCCTCCGAAAGGAAGCTGTCGTAAGTACATCCGAATCTAAGCAAACCTTTTTGGATTTTTCGAATATGGCGGTGAGGAATAACATCAAGAGGAAACCGGACGCTTCAGATAGTTTCTCTTTGGTGAAGAAACGTTTTGGCCAAATGAGGACCCGTTTGGAACAGTGGTAGTGAACGCTGCCTTTGGTCAAAGGGTTGCGGGTTTGATCCCCGCACGGTACAAACATTTGTGTGCATGAACATGTCTGTTTGTATTGGTCTGGGTGTTTCTTTGTATTATAAGTATGTATTTACAAAAAGAAAAGTATTATATGTATATTGTAATCCCACTGTTGATTCTGATATCCGTAACACAGGTGCTTGAGCTACCTATCTCGGAGTCAGATCAATGTATGTAATGTTGTGAAATATTTATTATTTATTATTTATTTAAATTGATGAAGTGATCATTAATGAAATTCATAAAACAGTAGATACCTCACTAGGACGTGAGGTATCTACATTATCCAAAATGGTGAAATAGAAACGGATAACGCGCCGTCCTCATTGGCCATTTTTAGACACATATTGGGCAACAGAATCCTTGTATAAAGATTATAAACGGTAGCCATAAAAGGGACCCGACACGTGTGAAGCCTAAAACCTGACGTCATACGCACGGTCAGCGAAACTTTGGGTACCCAGCCATTACCAACGCAGCTACGTGTTGCTTAATGTATGACCCAACCATTACATATAATTTTGCTGTATGCAGTTGGGTATACCCTGGACCGCATTCCGCACAAATGAATCGATCCTAAGACGCCTCTCAGCTATAATTCAGTGCGGAAGCCACTGGATTGTATAGGAAAAGAACTGGAGCCCAATTCTCGTGCTCGTGACATTTTAATAACATGGCGGATATCATCTGAAAACCATACAAAAAAACTGTGTTTTGGTGATATATGTCGTATGATGATAAATGTCACGAGCTCGAGAATTGGGGTCCTGGCAAGAGACCACGTGTGACTCAATGAGAGTGTCAGTAGACATGTCTTTCCGTGAGGCCGGATAGACTGACCGGTTGGCGCAATTGGTAGTGACTCTGCCTCTTGCGTCATAGGTCGTGGGTTCGATCCCCACCCTGGACAAACATTCGTGCGATGAACACTTGTGTTTGTTCAGTGTGTGGAGGACACGATTCGGACCAACTCCGTTTAGTTGGTATGATTGTATGTATTTTGGTATCCTTTGGTTGGTACACTGGTAAGAACCGGCCAACAGAGATATAGATATAGTCGCCAGCAGATAGTCTGTATATACGAAATAGTTGTAATCATGGGTATTGTAATCGGAAAATAAATATGTACACAGTTAGTACCTTCTTGCCGACGGAGTTTAATTACATCAACGCCTGTTCCTGTTATATGTATTTTAAGTATATATTTGTGTTCCTCTGTTGTCTGATATCTGTAATACAAGTGCTTAAGCTACTTAGTACGGAATCAGGTCAATGTATGAGATGTTATGAGATGTTGTGAGAATTATTATTATTATTATATAGAGCTGCGCAAGATCATAACAACGGGCGACAATTGGTTACAGGCAAATTTGAGAAGTAGGGGGTCACGATCCTCGACACTTGAGGGACCGAGAAAGAATGCAGTTGGGTACCATCACTATGGGCAGATTTCATCGTTGAAATACTTATGTACCTACTTAGATGTTACAGCTGAACTATGTTTACCTACGCGCTAAACTGGTGGCATATAACGAACTTGACGTTACGACCGAATCGGAGTTCCTTTCACACTGTGTTATGTCGCCTTTAGATGCGACAGTTATATCCTCGTTCGTATATGTAAATGAACCCGTCGCGTTCATTTCATTATAAGCCACAAGAGTTAGTATCAAGTTTTCGTTTCCAGTGATCGCGGTCTGGCGTTGATCGCATTGAATTTCAGAATTTAATCACCATAAAAAATGACAATTGGCCAGGGATCGGATAGTGTCACCTATCAGATTCAAGATCGTTTTGACGAACGTACATCCAGTTAACCACGTCTTCTACCAACCATTCTGAACAACATTATTAATTTTATTTTTTTAGTAAAGTACCAGTACCATTATGTACCTAATAGTAGTATTCTGTAAACAAGCTCAAGTTAAGTAACGTTATCTATATTGTTAAGTTTCGGCACTGTTTGTCTTTCTGTATGTCAAAATTTTATATGTATTGCTTCTTAATGACTGTTTGTGCCAAAATAAATGAAAAAAAAAATATTTAGGTATGTGACTTTTGAAAATTCGCATAAAAAATTGCAACTTTCCATATAAGTTTTGCATTAATTATGGATGAAGACTAAAAAAATTCTTACCGAAGCATCTGGATTTTTCAAATCTATGTGCGTATTTCTACCATTAGCTCGGCGGTGAGGGAAAACATCGTGAGGAAACGTGCATGTTTCGGATAGTTTCTGAAACCTGTAACCGTGATTCAGATGGTTTAGTTCCCCCATTGAAGGGTCAGACGCAGGTCTGACCGTGCCCCGGGCTCCGAAGCGACAGCTTAATTAGACGGAATCGTTCGTTAATTACACGCTAAGATGAAGGAAAGGACTTAACGAAACGTCATCATTTCTTTTTATTAAGAATTCTTATATGTAACATACTTACCTAGCTGTAACAAGACTGTTATTAGTTATGTTCTTAGACAATTTAACACGGGACGTGGCATGTGGACGATTTCCCCTCTGCCAAAGTACACGACCAACGTGATTCAACGGTCGGGTATTTTTATAAAATCGCCATTTCGAATTCGTACCTATCTGTCGCTGAGCGGAACTCGTCAAATGCATATTAACAGCGAACATTATATAGATAGATATACATTATTGCACAAAATAGACAACTTAGAAAATATAGGCATTACATAAACTTAAATGGCCGTGTGGTCCCCGGCAGAGTAGAATAGGCCACCCTCACTCTTACCGAGGTGTCGTAAAAGGCGACTAAGGTAAAGCTGCTGGCATGATCATCAGCGCCCAGAGAAGGAAAACTCTGCATTTATATCAAAACCCTCGCCAACCCGTCTGCCAAGCGTGGTGAGTATGGCAATTACCCCTCATGTGTTTGAGGGAGGCCCGTGCCCCAGCAGTGGGGACTTAAATGGGCTGATGATGATAAACTTAAATGTGCTTAAATGGCTGCAAGACTGTTTCAACAATCCAACCCTTTCACTATCCTGGTGACCGCCCAGACCACTAGGCTACCGCGGTATTAAATTATAACTTTTCTAGTACTTATTTGCATTTTCGCCGCTGTGAGCAAGTGATTCATCAATGATTCGTAAACAAAAATCATCATTTCATTTCATTACTTATTCATATCTAGACCATCACTAAACTTCTCTTTCCCCCCGCGGATTTTGGCAGAATTTTTTAAAACTAAATCTACGCTTTACCACGTCCCGTGTTAAATTGTCTATGGTTATGTTCTTTCGAAGTATTCGCAACGCTGTAGATAATTATTGTAGCAAGGTCACGTTTTGTTTGTCGCCTCGTTTTGCTCAAATTACCATATTTCTAGTCTTCTGTCTGTAAACGTGTGCACTGGACATTCTATAGCCAGTGTCATTGCATTAAATGACTGTTACGGCCTCTACACACTAGCGGAGATTGATCGTGGCTGTAGGAAAAAATGATATCAGCAATGCAACAGCCGAAGGAAAAAGGTCTAAGAACAGTGACGTAGCGTGGCTAATGATAATGATATTCCTCGCCCTCGGAGAGGCCTCGCAAGCGAACATTTTAGTAGGGTCCCTCGCGAGGTCCTCGTGAGCCCACGTCGCCCACGCCTATTGACGCCACTGTCTAGGAACCTAAGCTCAAAAGCAAGTGTACCTACTTAGAGTAAGGAACTAAAAAAAATGCTTGACGGTACCGTGTGGTATCAAATGAATGAGCTTTTTTAGCACATTTCAAATATGTAACTTTATTTACATAACTATAAATAAAGTTTTAAAACTAAAACCCGGCTACCAAAAAAACATGATCTAAAAAGTACGAAACAAGCAAATTGTCTTTGCTGAAATTATTATGCCGTAAAACAGATTCATTATGATAACAAAATAAAATCGATATGGCATACGACCACGGCGATACGGCATATTAATTTCAGCAGAGACAATTTTGCTTGTGGAGCTAGCTCAATGGGGACTATCGCGTGTGAAAAATCCGCTAGATACGTACTGATCAACAGCATTGGTTTTTTAGTTTGTCAAATTGACATTTTAACAGATCACGTTTATAAATAACCAATCACATTGTATATGGACCTCAGTCCTATAGTACCTACGGCATCTAGCGGATTTTTCCTACGCGGTAGTCCCCATTCGATTTCATACAGCTGGTGTTGAAAATGTAATGATACGTCTTGGTGAATAATGATGTAAAAATAAAATTAATCAAAATAATTATGAATTGTAAAATTAAAATTTTGAATGACATTTGCACATCGACTCATCGATAGAATATGTTGGAATTTATTTATTTAAGATCATTTGTAACCATATTCTGGCAAATAAACAACTACTTACTTACTTACATGACGACAGGTTTGTCGAGAAAGCGCCAGTGTACAAGAGCTCTTATTGTATGTTCCTAAGCAGTTATTAGGCAAGCCTCCACTTTGCAATGGCGTAACGTGTCCCGTTTTGTACTTGGTTTAAACTTAGTACTGTGTTAATGTTTGCTCACAAATCTATATTTACGGATAAAGTTCCACGAATACCTGGAGCGATTGTATGTACCGGTTTAGAACGCACCTTCCATGCATCGGTTATTAACTTGGAAATCGGTTGTGTGTTCATGGAATGGCCGAGTCAAATATTCAATAATAATAATAATAATTCTCACAACATCTCATACGTTGACCTGGTTCCGTACTAAGTAGCTTATTTACATTACATTACATAATATATATATGTATGTATTTATAATAATATAAATTATGTATGTTCATTATGTTTATTTATGTATATTCATTGATTTTTTCTACGTGCTCTAAACTTAAGCTGATTTTGTTGTTTGATTTTGTTTAATTTCGTTGTTAAAGCTGAATTATATTATGAAATGTTTAAAATACTTACATGGATAACGTTTTTGGCCTAATTAACTTCAAGCAAAATATTGTCTAGTATAATTAATTTTAAGTTGGCTGTTGTTAATCCTAAATCCTAAATAAATAAATTAATTAAGCACTTGTGTTACAGATATCAGACAACAGAGGAACACAAATATATACTTAAATACATATATTACACCCAGACACTGAACAAACACAAGTGTTCATCGCACGAATGTTTGTCCAGGCTGGGGATCGAACCCACGACCTTTGGCGTAAGAGTAATAACCGATTGCCAAGTTAATAACCGACTTGGTGTTGGTAACATAGATCTCACAACTTTTCACGGTAGAACAACTAAGTGCGAGAATTGGATTTTTTGACTAGTTTTGTTTTTATGGGATATCATTTCTTTTTGTAGTCCACCTACTTTTTTCTTTCCGGTACGTTCACCATTAACTGAAAATGTAACTTTGCAATTCTATACATTTATATGAGATTACAAAGTTATTCATGTAGTTGGTGTATTTAGAAAACTGGACCTAAATTTAAAAAAAAGTTTTCACATGACTAAGACACCAAATTCTCTTTGTATTCTAAATTTGAAGCTTCTATGTCTGCTAGAAGTGCCTTGGTGAGTCAGTGAGTCAGTCAGTGAGTGAGTGACAATATTCAGAAATTTTGACAAGTTCTCATTCGTAAAGTACTGGTTCAAATTGACTGAAATTTTAAATATACCGTGTTTATACAATGCCTGATTAGTATTAAAACTCAGACTTCTTGTTTTATCCACAATGAAATTATAGGGGAGTCGAAAATAGCCTGAATTGCTTCGAGAAAAGAATGGTACGGCCGTGCCGCTTTTTTTGCTCGACGTAGCGGGGGCACTGCCGTGCCCCCAGTATAAAAAAAGCTCGCTACATCGTAGGCTTTTTCTCAACTCCTAGAGTTCAGTGTAAGGTTTAGAGCAAGTCCATCATAATTGAATATTATGATGGGCTTGTTCTAAACCTTACACTATTTATTTATTATTAAAAAAAAATGAGACCTTAGATGAAATTAGGTAGGAGGAAGCTACCGCTTCAGACCTATTTCACGATTAGCATCAGTGAAAGAAAACCATCAAACGGTTTTCCAGCCATCGTCACGGTTAAGCGGCTTGAAAAGCTGAAGGCTGGTCCACAATGGACCCTCATTTAGCCAAACCATGACTGGAACGGCTATTGAAGAACCTATGCCAATACAGACATACGGTCTAGTAATTATGCAAATTTCACCTTTATTGCTCTTGTGATTAGAACAAGAATTACCTACTTCAGTAAATCGTAAGGAGTGTGGGTTTGTGTTGTTGGACTTGTTGGGAATGTGTTTCCAAAGTACCTAGACATAGACCGTGGGAGAGCCACGCTTCAGCATGGGCCGACTCGACCTGAAAAAATACCACGGCCTAACATAAAACCGGCGTGAAGCAGCACTGTGCTGTGTTTCGCTGCGTAAGTGAGGTCCAGTCTGGGGAAAGGGCGGTTTAAAGTTTGGCAGCGCACTTGTGACTCCACTGGTGTCGCAGGTGTCTATGGGCGGCGGCAATCGCTTACCAACTTTCACACAAAAAATATATATTATATTTATTTATTTATTTATTTATTTATTTTGCATGTCACATGGTACATTATTAGGTCTTAAATTATAGTCCACTATGTACTTATATTATAGTATATATATATTATATATATGACTGACCGGATGGCGCAATTGGTAGTGACCCTGCCTGTGAAGGTCGTGGGTTCGATCCCCACCCTGGACAAACATTCGTGCGATGAACACTTGTGTTTGTTCGGTGTCTGGGTGTAATATATGTATTTAAGTATATATTTGTGTTCCTCTGTTGTCTGATATCTGTAACACAAGTGCTTAAGCTACTTAGTACGGAATCAGGTCAACGTATGAGATGTCGTAGGTTCGAATCCGCTGCACCTCTGGATTAAAATCTATGTGTGTACATCATTGGAGTCACTAGCTTGGCGGTGAGGAAAAACATCGTGAGGATACCTGCACGTTTCCGATAGTTTCTGGAACTGCAAAACGTGACTATATTCAATAGTCTGGATCTCCCACAATCAAATCCGTGGGTTCCGCTGATAAAGGGTTGCGAAGGTCAGAAGTCGCTTCACTGTAATTACCATATCTGATGGTATTGGTTTGGGTGTTTTCTACGTATTCTAAGTGTGTATTTATAAAAGAAAAGTATTGTATAGGTGTATATTTGTGATTCCGCTGCTGATTCTGATATCCGTAACATATTGAGCTATCTCGGAGTCAGATCAATGTATGTGATTGTGAAATATTTATTTACCAAACTCCCCCAAGTCCTGAAATCATAGTCTAAGCGTTACCCCGGACTCTGAAAGCGACAGCTTTGAAAGCAATCGGGAATTACACGCTAAGATAAAATGAGAGGAGATTGTGTATGTTAGCCACACATCAACGAATACAAAACTGTTTTTCTTCATTCGATTCTCATTTTAATGTCAACCACTTTTTTAACAGATTCTAGTAACCTAATGGGTCACATCTAAGCTGTACCTAATTGTGTACATATTTAAAAAGCGTTTTCTGATTGGGCTTTTGAAGGTAACTTTTTAGGTACAAATAGTACCATTATGTAATTATTACTTATTTTGTTTCTGTAATTAATAACTAAATGTTTTATTACGATTATATAATGTATTGGTTCCAAATAAACATTTCTTCTTTCTTTCTTAAAACACTCTCGTTTGAGGTCCACATTTTTGTTTCTACCGACTTCAAAAAAGTAAAAGGTTCTATGTTCGATTTTTTGTTTATTTTTTTTATTATTTTTAATGTTCCTATGTTCACCGATTTCTCCGCCAATTGTTGACCAATTTGCACGATTCTTTTTTATTTGAAAGTACACACTTCCAAGTTGGTTTCATGGTTCATCATCAGGAACTGATTAAGGGATCCCAGCGAAAAGCTACCAAAAAATGAAACACTAAAAAAATGAAAAAGAATTTCTTCGAAAAATAAACCGCCTTCTAAAACCACGAACTAAAAAGTGTAAAATAACATTTTTTAACACTTAATACACTTTAAATAACATTTTATAACAGTACACTCGAGAAAAGGTGTTAAAATTGAAGTCGGCGCCTAATCCCTGTTGAATAATTGAATGAAGACAAGATAGTCTTGGGCGCTTCGGTAACACCTTTTGTCGAGTGTACCTATTATTAAAAATGTTATTTAAAGTGTATGAAGTATAAAAAAATATGTATATTTTACACTTTTTAGTTCGTGGTTTTTGATGACGGTTTTTCCTCCTCCTCTTCGCGAGGTCTTCATGGTCTTCGCATAGACTATTCCGTATCCCCCAGCCCATTCCATCATCGGACGACAAGGCGCGGCGAGAGCTTTCATCCTTATGTGGTAGAAATACCCCTTATCCGCACGAAGCGATTTGCTTCCACATTTATAATGCGGACGGCTAAGGAATGGAACTCTCTGCCGAGATCTGTTTTTCCTGACCACTATAATCTGGGCATCTTTAAGGCAAGAGTGAACAGGCATCTTTTAGGCAAACGCGTATCATCCTAGACCTCATCGTCGCTTTCCATCAGGTGCGATTGTGGTCAAGCGTTGGTTATTGACCAAAAAAAAAAATCCTTTTCCACTAATTTTATTGATCCAACTTGCTAAAAGGATGTAGTTATGTTATTTTATTAACATACATATTTTCAAAACCTGGTTCACATTTCGAAAATCTGAGATACATAATTGATATCTGCCTATAATAATAATCAAAGATTTATACTTAGGTACCTACGGTTAATTATGCATGTAGCTAAATCTTCATTACTTGAGGAATTTATTTTTACGGAAGAAAACTTAGGAAGAATTTCAAAGAATAAAAGAAAAGTTGCCTCACCAAGAAACCTCATCGTTGCATAATACCATAGACTATAATTATATAATCCATGATAATACCCACCACACAATTACCAATATTACCATATCATATTTGTCACTGCCCAAGTCTCGGACTTTCTCCATGACACTCACTCACGAATTTGTTGATTTATAAAATTATGTAATGTTTACTAAATATACATTGCATAATTATCAACAAATTGAAAGTAATACAGCTACATTTTAGTCTCATTCATTAACAAGTTACGGAGATGATTAGTAAATTATTAAATGCTTCCTTGGGTCGTTTGTCCTCAGTGCTGAGGGTCGTGGTCTCGATGAGTAATTTTTTCCCGGGCTATCTTCCGCCAGCTCACTCTATCCTCGGCCGCGTGGATCGCTTCACGGACTGTGGTGTTTAAGGTTGAGCTGATTAGATCGGACCAGAGCTTCCCGGGTCGAGCAAAGTGTTCGCGCTAGGGCAAACAAATAAAAAAGGTTTGGACTAGAAAATTTGAGTTTACTCCAAATAACGTTAAAAAATTACAAAGGCGTGTGTTTAGCTTAAGTCTCCTTTTTTACAGTACAAAATTTTGAATGAAATTGATTGGCTAAAAACTATGTGACGTTTCGCCACGCAAAGACCTCTGATTGGTTTTGACATTTCCATAATTAAACAAAGTAAAATACACTCTAACATTATATAATTAAGATTTAAATTATTAAAATAGACCTATTGGCGTAGACACAAAGGTATGTTTCGAATTTTTCGAGCGTAAGTAGCTCGGGTTTGCGATGATCACCAGTCCAAACAAGCACCAAGGCAAGCGTGGTGATTAAACCTAATGGGTCTTCTGCCTCTAGGCCTTTTTCCGCTCAACTTTCCCGTCAGCTCTCTTTCTGGCGATGTGACCAAAGAACTCAAAGCTCCTCCGTAAGCGTGTGGTGCTGAGTCACACTGGGATCTTGAGCTCGGTTCGTATGGATTCAATAGTCCGATGCTCAGATCAATGGATTCCGAGCATCCTCCTCCAGCACCACATTTCGAACGCGTCGATTCGTTGCCGGTCAGCTTTTTTAAGGGTCCAAGTCCCTACGTGGTACAGAAAGATGGAAAAGAAAAGAGTGGCAACAAGGTTGCAAATTTTCACCATCGTACATCACGCCAGAATTCCAATTTTCACCCACATCACTTGGATGGATTTTACTCCACCACAGTGCGCTTCACAGCCACTTCGTACCACGCGTAGTAAAACTGGAATCAGCTACCAACGATGGTGTTTCCGAACAGATACGACCTGGTGATCTTCAAGAAAAGAGCTTATTCCTCCCTTACTTAAGAGCCGGCAAGTGATGCCCCGTGTGTCACAGATGTCCATGGGCGGCGGTAATTCACTTACCATCAGGTGAGCCGTCTGCTCGTTTGTCTGCCATAATGTAAAAAAAGGTGCTTCTTGGGTATTGAGTATGTAACTACTTTTTTACTTTTTGGCGCCTTTTAGAATTTAGATATTACCTATACTGTACCTAGATTCATCATTTCAGCCAATAGGCCTCCCCCAATGTTCTCCACACAGATCGGTCCTGTGCCGCCCGCATCCAATGGATTCCCGCGATCTTCACCAGATCGTCGGTCCATCTTGTGGGGGGCCTGCCACGGCTGCGACTTCCTGTACGTGGCCTCCACTCGAGGACCTTTCCGCCCCCAACGGCCGTCTGTTCTCCTAGCTATGTGCCCTGCCCATTGCCACTTGAGGCATGCAAATCTTTGAGCTATGAAACCTTTCATAGGTAGGTGCGGCAATTCGCTGCGTGAGTGAGGGTACCGAAGGCCCAATCCCGGGGAAAATGGTTTAAAGGTTGGCAGCGCACTTGTGACTCCACTGGCGTCGCGGGTGGGCGGCGGTCGAATCGGTTACCATCAGGTGATCCGTGTGCTCGTCTGCCATCATATAAAAAAAAAGATACTGCCGGATGAGTAGTCTAACTAAATACATCAACAAACTGTTCTAATAAAACTTATTAATTTAAGTGGGATCTTCACTGTGTGGCTGTTTACAAATTCTTCGCAGCACTTCAATACAAGTGTGATTATCTTGCACTAAGAATACAAAGTTATAACAAAACGCATACCTAAATACAAAGGTAGGTACTTACTAAATATTACCATAATTTTTTTGGAAATTGGAATAATTACATGAGACCTCTTTTCGCCGCACCATTGTCCTTTCTGCATGGCCGAAAGGCCTATTGTATCGTTTTGTGCAATAAAGTTTTGAATAAATACCTACCTAACATGTAACCAAGAAGATATTCATATGTGTGATGGTAATCTAATTGCTTTCATGTAGGAAAGCCACGCTTTGGCATGAATGGGCCGGCTCGACCGGAGTGATACCACGGACACAAAACACAGATACACGCACAGAAAACCGCCGTGAAGCAGCACTGTGCTGTGTTTCGTTGCGTGGGTGAGGGTACCGGAGGCCCAATCCGGGAGAAAGGGGGGTTTAACGGTTCGACGACTCGACTCCACCAGTGTCGAGTGTCCGTGGGCGGCGGCAATCGCTTACCATCAGGCGATCCGTCTGCTCGTCTGCCACATATCACATAAAAAAATAAGTCGGATTTGAACAAACCTTATAGTCAGTATTTCTTTTTTTTTGTTTTAATGAAGTTAGTAATTGAAATGAAGATATTATTTAAATATATAGGTATGCGCCTAGCTAGCTAGCCTAGCTATTACTCCACAAATCTTCAATAGTTTCGTTAATATTTGAGATATAAAATTTATTGATCCACCATACTTTTAAAACTTAAAATAGCTTAACCTGAACCTGAAAACATGGGCGGCGGCAATCGCTTACCATCAGCTGATCCATCTGCTCGTCTGCCACCTATGACATAAAAAAACTGCATCTAACTCAACACCATTTAATTAGCGTTTGGTC
The DNA here is from genome assembly GCA_019059595.1 of Marasmia exigua. Lineage (NCBI taxonomy): Eukaryota > Metazoa > Arthropoda > Insecta > Lepidoptera > Crambidae > Marasmia > Marasmia exigua. The sequence goes on from CM032488.1 coordinate 12,839,039, forward strand.
CCGGTTGCTTATCAAGCTGTCGCTTCAGAGGGTGTCCGCTTTCCTGCAGGGACTCCTCCACTTCCCACGGTCTTGGGCAACCAAAGTGGTCAATTTATTTGTGCCTCTAACTCATTCTCATCGTCATTGTCAGCCCACTGCTGGGGCACAGGCCTCCCTCAATCACATGAGGGGTAATTGCCATACTCACACGCTTGGCAGACGGGTTGGCGAGGGTTTTGATATAAATGCAAAGTTTAGACTCTAACTACTCAGGTGAAAATGCCCTTCAAAGGAACCGGCTATTTCTTTCCTAAAGATAAGCCACTAAGTCAAGTGTTTAATGACAAATTCGAAGTACCTACTTAAGGTGATGGGTAGGGCACACTAGCGACGTTAAATTGTTAGCAATTAAACTGGATATCTTTTTAACAATTTCGAAGCTGCAGCCTCGCGAAAAACCGTTATACTATTTATTTAATACTTATACTTAACTTTTGGGTCTGCGTTTGTACTCGAAATTTGAAATACCGCTAAAAACGGCAAGTTATGGCGTTAATCCAAAAGTGCAAAAACAGATCAAAAGTAGTGACAATAGGCTTGTGTCCTATTTTTAGGGTTCCGTAGCCAAAATGGCAAAAACGGAACCCTTATAGTTTCGTCATGTCCGTCTGTCCGTCTGTCCGTCTGTCCGTCTGTCACAGCCGATTTACTCGGAAACTATAAGTACTACAGTGATGAAATTTGATGGGAATATGTGTTGTATGAACCGCTACAAAAATATGACACTAAATAGTAAAAAAAAGAATTGGGGGTGGGGCCCCCCATACATGTAACTGAGGGATGAAATTTTTTTTTTCGATGTACATACCCGTGTGGGGTATCAATGGAAAGGTCTTTTAAAATGATATAAAGTTTTCTAAAAAACATTTTTCTTAAAGTGAACGGTTTTTGAGATATCAGCTCTCAAAGTCGTAAAAAGTATGTCCCCCCCCCCTCTATTTTTATAACTACGGGGTATAAAATTCTAAAAAAAATAGAGGTGATGCATGCTAATTAACTCTTTCAACGATTTTTGGTTTGATCAAAGTATCTCTTATAGTTTTTGAGATAGGTTGATTTAACTGTAATTTTGGACTTTGCTGCTACGGAACCCTTTGTGCGCGAGCCCGACTCGCACTTGGCCGGTTTTTTTCTCTTGTTGGTAATATAAGAACCCCTCAAAAGTGAAAACATCGGTGAAAGAATGGATTTGTTAGCTTGGAAACTCTTATACATACAGGCGATACAGGCCAATTTGAAAATCACTTAAAATAGACTTGCCCAAAACGCTCCATACAAACAGCGACGCGAGGCGTGCCGTCAGCCCTCACTAGTTTGTGCGTATCGCGAGATAGCTTTGTTCGATAGCTGTATGAAATAGTGCCTTTATGAAAATGGTAACAAAAGTTGCTATAAATAGAATAAGATATCGATTGCTATATAAATATTCCGTAAATTTAAGACTTAATATTTACTTGCCTATCTTTGCCTTTGAGGGCTCATAACAAAAATAATACATAAGGTTTCAAGCTGATATTTCGTACATAGCACCTTTTGACCGTTATTTTTCGATGCTATTTCCAAAATCTGCCAATCTCTGACCTAGTACACAAGCCTATTATTAAAAAAAAAGTATAAATGTTTGCTTAGAGACTCCCGCTCCGAAATTGTTTAAAATAGATCCAGTGCAGTAGCTAACAATTTAAATCGATTGATGTCTAATTATGACTACCCGTCGCCTTAAGGTGTCGGGTAGCGCATACTAGCGACGCCAATCGATTTTCGGGGCTACAACCTCTCGGCAAACACTTAATATACAATTTATTAAATAACCATGTAAAAATGTTGGGTCCAACACGTACGCGAAAAAATTGATTCACGCCAAAAGCGGCCACTTTCGGCGTGATTCAATTGTTTTGCATACAAAGACGGACCCAACATTTGTGCATGGTTATTTAATAGATATTATAAGTGCTCGCCGAGAGGCTGTAACCCCGAAATTGTTTAAAATAGATCCGGTTTAGTAGCTAAAATTAATTGGCGTCGCTAGTGTGCCCTACCCGTCACCTTAAATAGTTACTTACGTTAGGAACGTAAGATTATCTTTATCAAATTCCTGGCAAATAGACCGAACTTTTACTTTGAAGTTCCACTTAACCCAATAAATTAAATGTGGGTTTAATTATGTGAAAATAGATACGATATTATTAGTCAACCTGAATAGATAATGTTATCTTTGGACAAAGATAGTGCAGACCTATTTCCTGAGGCTCTATTGCAATAATTACGAATGCACTATTGCACGATTGATTGGGTGGGCCATTCATTTTGTTTCAATCGTAGAGATGCCAAGATAGCTAACCTTGTTGTTGAGGTTAAAAAAAGAAATAAAAACATTTTCTTGCACTTTAATTAGATCCTTAGCACGCCTGTTTAGCACGCGAATTCACGCGATGTTGGCAGCCCGCTTTGTGTGTCTACATAAACTATTTTGTATTCCGAGCCACACTGAGAATCTCTCAATCGACGAACGCGTATCATCCTACACCTCGTCGTCGCTTTCCATCAGGTGCGGTTATGGTCAAGCGTTAGCCTATTAACAAAAAAAAAATCGAAAACCCCAGAGGGTCTACAAAGAATCCATCTAGAAACGAACGAACGAAAATGACCTGTCGCATATAAACAAACGAGACGGGGATAACGATTTGGTGGTGAATTCAGTTTCGTTGTTAGCCCTCTCCTTTGGCAAGCAGTAGTAGTTTCTGACCGTGGGGAAGCCACGATTCGGCATGAATGAGTGATACCACGGCCTTACAGAAAACCGGCGTCAAACGGCACTGTGCTGTGTTTCGCTTCGTAAGTGAGGGTACCGGAGGCCCAATCTGGGGTAAAGGGGGGTTTAAAGGTTAGCAGCGCACTTGTGACACCACTGGTGTCGCGGGTGTTCATCAACGGCGGCAATCACCTACCTTTAGGTGATCTGTCTGCTTCTGTGCCACATACCACAAAAAAACCACAACAAATTGTGGTTGTTAAATTAACAAATGTATTTTCTTCATTTCTTTCTTTCAAAAAGTTTAGTTTTCAGGACGATGTGGACTGAAAGTAGTTTCTGAAACGTGCAACCATGATTCAGTTGGTCTGGTTCCCCAGTTAAAAGGGTTGCGAAGGTCAGACGGCAGTCGCTTCATTGTAATTACCAGACTCCCCAAATCCTCTTTGGATGAAAACCGCGAATCACACGTTAAGATGAGGGTGGACTGAAAGCAGTAGCGTAGGTCTCCGGCATAACACCCAGGGCTGATACCGTTTTCTACAGCTGCAGACAAAGCCAATGTTTACCTCACCACGAAACGTACTCCCTGCAGGTGAATTCTTACATCGAACCACACGCAAGCGATTATCATTCCATCCACATCATCTCGATGGACGGCGGTCTAATACTGTGAGTTTCTCGCGGAACTTTCCATCACGTACCTCAGTTCTGTGGAACGGTTTGGCTGCGGGAGTATGTCCCGACGGCTACGACTCAGGGACCTTTAAGAGAAGAACGTACTCTTTTTAAAAAGGCCGGAAAAACATTAGTGACCTCTCTGATTTCGCGAATATTCATGGGCGGCGTTGATTACTTTCCATCAGGTGAGTCGCTTGCTCGTTTTTCGCCTCTAGCTTAAAAATATCCTGGACGGAATCGAAGTTGGCCACGAGGTCTCTTACAATCGCCTTTACCGGGATGCTTTGGAATGCCAATGAGCCGGCTCGATCGAAAATCGGCGTGAAGCAGCACTGTGCTGTGTTTCGCTGCGTAAGTGCTGGTACCAGAGGGCGGCAATCGCTTACCATCAGGTGAAACGTCTGCTCATCTGCCACCTACCACCTTAAAAAAAATAGAGCAGCGAGTTTAAGCTCGCTGACAAATTTCTTTCGGCACATTTGACCCTACTAAGACCCTATTCGGATTAAGTATATTAGGTTCCATGGAAGTGGCAAGTTTCCACGTGCACCTTCCCACGTGGAGTACCGTGACGCCGGGCGCCCCGGCACCCCAGACGAGATAATGGCTCCGTCCCGCCGACCTTGCCGGCCCCCTGTTCAGCTGTGAATAGAGATGTGCCTATGATATTCGTATCGTACGCGATTGCATATCAACCTTGGGTATCGTATCAGTTTATATTCTGTCCCACTGCAGGGCAAAGTCCTCCATCATAGAAATTAAGTCATCGCTACTATGATGTAAAGTATTAGCCTGTATACTGTCCTACTGCAGGGCAAATGCCTCCATCATAGAAATCAAGTCATCGGTACTAAGGTGGGATTAAGCTTAATCACCAAGCTTCTAAACCTTGGGTAATAGCGTTATTTTAAGGGATAGGTCTTTGTAGAGACTTAGGTACACTTACTTACGATACTTGACTGCCTCGATGGCGCAGTTGGTAGTGGGTCGCACTTTAAAGCGACAGCTTGGGGTCCCGGGTTCAATCCCCGGATCGGGCCAAAATTTGTACCTTAGTTTGTCTGTTAAGAAATTCTCAGTGTCAACCCAAAGTCTCGAAGTTTGGCGGTCCTGTACCCCCGTGCGTCGGAAAGTATAAGCCGGCTCGATCGAAAATCGGCGTGAAGCAGCACTGTGCTGCGTTTCGCTGCATAAGTGCTGGTACCTGAGGCCCAATTCGGGGGAATGGGGGGTTTAAAGGTTGGCAGCGCACTTCTGACTCCACTGGTGTTGCAGGTGTCTATGGGCGGCGGTAATCGCTTACCATCAGGTGATCCGTCGGATCGTCTGCCACCTATATCACATAAAAAAAATGAATATAATATTGTGATTGCTACATCCCTAGTTATGATTTATGACAAAATTATTGCCAAATTGGCATCGCCTGTTGCTAGGTCACTCTAAGCGATGAAGTGCACTGGAAATCTTCCAGCGGTGTCATTTTTTAACAGATAGAGAGGAGACAAACGAACAGACGGGTCACCTGGTGGTACTTTAGTGATAACCATCATTCCGACTTTACGTGACTGACCTGATGACGCATTTGGTAGGTAACTATTAAGCCTGTCTTACGCTCCAAGGTGTTTTACGGATTCGATCCCCACTCGGCTTTAGATAAACATTAGCATGCTAGGGTCTGGGTAATTAATATAATTATCATGTCTAAAAACCATAAAGTAACACGTGAAAACTATCAGAAATTAATAATTTAAATGTAAGTAGGCATGTATACTTCGCTGTACTTCTCCACCCAAAGGCTGGCTGGAAGATCTGGAAGAGATCTGTATTAGTGATGCGATAGCCAAGATATAATAAATGTAATAAATAAATAAATGTTTCACAAATCATACATTGATCTGACTCCGAGATAGGTAGCTCAAGCGCCTGTGTTTACGGATATCTGAATCAACAGTGGAATTACAATTAAATACATATAATAATTTTCTTTTGTAAATACATACTTATAATACCGTGTGGTCCCCGGCAGAGTAGAATAGGCCACCCTCACTCTTACCGAGGTGTCGTAAAAGGCGACTAAGGTAAAGTTGCTGGCACGATCATCAGCACCCAGAGAAGGAAAACTCTGCATTTATATCAAAACCCTCGCCAACCCGTCTGCCAAGCGTGGTGAGTATGGCAATTACTGCTCATGTGATTGAGGGAGGCCCGTGCCCCAGCAGTGGGGACTTAAATGGGCTGACGATGACGATGACGATGACTTATAATACATAGATAACACCCTGACCAATACAAACAAATATGTTCATGCACACAAATGTTTGCACTGTGCAGGGATCGAACCCGCAACCCTTGCATCAGAGGCAGCGTTCACTACCACTGTTCCAAACGGGTCGTCAAATAAAATAGCAAAAATAATGCCGGATGTGAGTAATAACTTTGATAATTATGTGTGAAACAAAAAAAGATGCATAATGTCTGCGTATTTTTGTAAAATAATTATTTGATGCTTTCAAGGCTAGTCCACAATGGACTTGCAGACTTGACAAGGCTTCGTGTAATATTTTTTTTTTTTTTTTGGTCAATAAGCCAACGCTTGACCACAATCGCACCTGATGGAAAGCGACGATGAGGTCTAGGATGATACGCGTTTGCCTAAAAGATGCCTGTTCACTCTTGCCTTAAAGATGCCCAGATTATAGTGGTCAGGAAAAACAGATCTCGGCAGAGAGTTCCATTCCTTAGCCGTCCGCATTATAAATGTGGAAGCAAATCGCTTCGTGCGGATAAGGGGTATTTCTACCACATAAGGATGAAAGCTCTCGCCGCGCCTTGTCGTCCGATGATGGAATGGGCTGGGGGGGATCAAATTATGTAGAACCTTCGCACACTCCCCGAAATGAATCCGGTAGGAGACCGAGAGGCATGCCACTCGCCATTTCATCGACAATAGGTAATATAAAAGGAGCTAGAACGCATTTAGTGCCGGAACTTTTCTTAGATCTTACTTCGTAATAAGGGGGTAAGTGTCGGAACGGGATGACATGAGCTTTAGTGCGGTAATAACTTTAGATCGCGATAAGGTTTACTTATGTACAGACAGCCACATATCAGGTTCATCGTCATCATCATCAGCCTATTTAAGTCTCCACTGCTGGGGCACGGGCCTCCCTCAATCACATGAGGGGTAATTGCCATACTCACCACGTTTGGCAGACGGGTTGGCGAGGGTTTCGATATAAAGCAGAGTTTTCCTTCTTTGGGTGCTGATGATCATGCCAGCAGCTTTACCTTAGTCGCCTTTTACGACACCTCGGTAAGAGTGAGGGTGGCCTATTCTACTCTGCCGGGGACCACACGGCGTATACATACGCATTAAAGACTTTTGTCTTAAGACACTGCGGTAGATTCGGCTTTTAACTGACTTCAAAATAAAAGGAAATTTTTTCATCTAACATACATATTATACAAGAGTCAACCTTTTAGCCTTTGAGGGTCATTGTCCTCCACGGAGGACGTACCAAAATAAAAAATATGCAATAAAAGGAATCGTTGTTTTTTATTAATTTTTAAGGCAGTAAACCGGTTACTAAATCTGTAGGAATTCGCTTAATTGCCACAAGTACCTGCATTACCTACATGTATGTAGGTACCTGGTAATGTATAGCCATAGTCACGTTGCAATTAAACAATGTTTGTTATCTATTTTAAAAAAAATCGGGGTAACAACCTCTTGGCAAACACTTATACCTACTATTTATTAAATAACCATGCACAAATGTCGGGTCCGTTTTTGTGCGCAAAAAATTGATTCACGCCAAAAGTGGCCGCTTTTGGGGTGAATTAATTTTTCGCGTACGCATTGGACCCAAAAAATTTTCATGGTTATTTAATAAATAGTATAAGTGTTTGCCGAGAGGTTGTAATCCCGAAATTGTTTAAAAGAGATCCGGTTTAGTAGCTAAAAATTTAAATCGATTGGCGTCGCTAGTGTGCCCTACCCGTCACCTTAAATGTAGTTCACAAGAAGATAGTAGATAATGAAATAAATAACTATTAATCCAAATAATACCTTTCATCATCATCATCATCGTCAGCCCATTTAAGTCCCCACTGCTGGGGCACGGGCCTCCCTCAATCACATGAGGGGTAATTGCCATACTCACCACGCTTGGCAGACGGGTTGGCGAGGGTATATACCTTTATGTATGTACTTATTTCTTTTATATAAGACTTTGTCTTAAAAAAATGTATAAAGTAATTATAATAATTCTCACAACATCTCATACGTTGACCTGTTTCCGTACTAAGTAGCTTAAGCACTTGTGTTACAGATATCAGACAACAGAGGAACACAAATATATACTTAAATACATATATTACACCCAGACACCGAACAAACACAAGTGTTCATCGCAAGAATGTTTGTCCAGGGTGGGATCGAACCCACGACCTTTGGCATAAGAGGCAGGGTCACTACCAATTGCGCCATTCGGTCAGTCTAAAGTATCAGCCTATAAACTGTCCCATTGCAGGGCAAAGGCCTCCATCACAGAATTAAAGCTGTCGCTACTATGAAGGGATTAGGCTTAATCACCACGCTTGCCAAATGCGGATTGGTGATCACAAACAAACCCGAGCTACTCGTATGTTCGAATAATTCGAAACATTCGAAACTACAACGGCCCCGAGATCACGGCCCGGTACTTGAAATGGTTTCCCACGATATAGGCAAAGCCTAGTTTGGGGACCTCTGTTAAATAGCAAATATAATTATTTCTGTTACCGCACTATTGTTAAACTAATATGTCCTTGAATTTTTTTTTGTGCAATAAAGAAGGAAAGAATTATAATTAATTTATTAATATTCCTTATTAGGGGACGTTTAATCTTCTATAAAAACAAATAAATATTTTACAACATCACATACATTGATCTGACTCCGAGATAGTTAGCTCAAGCACCTGTGTTACGGATATCAGAATCAACAGTGGGATTACAAATATATACATATAATACTTTTCTTTTGTAAATACATACTTATAATACATAGCAAACACCCAGACCAATACGAACAAACATGTTCATGCACACAAATGTTTGTACTGTGCGGGGATCGAACCCGCAACCCTTGTATCAGAGGCAGCGTTCACTACCACTGTTCTAATCTGGTCGTCAAATAATTCTTCCAAAGACTGCCTCGGTGGCGCAGTGGTTAGTGGGTCGCACTTTAAGGCGACGGCTGCGCTCGAGGTCCCGGGTACGATCCCCGGGTCAAGCCAAAATTTTTAACTAAGTTTTCGGTGAATAATTCTTTGTGGCAGCCCGGAACTAGGGAAGTTGGTGGTCTTGTAACCTCCGTACCTCGAAAAGCACGCCGATCCCTCTCCGGTCGTGTCACAGTAGTGTCCCATCGGAATACGAGGGTAAGGGAATAGAGAGTGCACTTGTGTTTGCGCACATACTTGAGCACCATAATATAGCCTGCGTACGTGGCTGATAGTTGAGATTGGTCGCCGTAGCCGTATTATTTATTATAAAAAGAATTGTTTTTTAAAAAAGATTTTGGATTTTTTTCTTTAATTAAGTTAGGGTTTGGGGTAAAAAAAAAAGCCAAAGCAAATTTTTGCGCAGAATCTTTCCTTAGGACCTTAAATGTATGTCCTTAAAAGTCTTAAAATTCTACAGAAAACTTGATTTTCTGAAAAAACCTTAAGATTATTGATAAAACTTTGTTAGTAAACATTAATTCTAGTACGTTTGTCTGTCAAACGAGACCATCGCTCGCGCCATCGTGACAAAATTGGGCTCCAAGTCTTGGAGCTCAATTCTCGTGCTTGTGATAGTCATCGATATACCTAAGTAGGGAAGTATTTCTTTTTTTCTTTATGCTAGAGGCGGACAAACGAGCAAGCGAGTCACCTGATGGAAAGTAATCAACGCCGCCCATGAATATCCTCGTAATCAGAGAAATCGCTAATGTGTGTAATTTCGCAAAAACAGTTTTTTAAGGTTTTTATGCGACATCCGCCCGCATAAAAACCTTAAAAAACGTTTTTGCGAAAATCCCAAGAATTGGACTCCTAGGTTTCAAAGCGATAGTTTGGGAAGCCTAACCTAATCCAACCAAACATTCAAGCCTAAAAAAACAAAATTCAGATTTTACACCCCCACCTCCCACCGATACCGACCAACCCCCACTACCCTTCATACTAACCTAACCCCCACTCACCCCCTTACACCCCAATGATACCTGGGGTAACGCTAAGATAATGATGAATGAATGTACTTTTATTGCACTCAAAACAAAGTATGAAAACTTAAAAACTAGATATTACTGGATGTGTACAACGAAGGCGGCCTTATGATTAATGATGATGAATATAAAAATGTTTTGATCTCACCTATCTAGTTATCTCAAGAAAAAACGTTTCTCGTCTCAAGGATACGAAAGATATTCTATTTGAATAGCATTTGAGGCAGTTGCTGGATTTTATGACTTCACTGTAATCTGTCAGAACAACAAGATAGCAACTAAGTACCTACATGCATATAATTACATATATATATTGCACATATAATTATATATTGCACTTATATGAAACTTCAAAGATACCGAAAGTACGGTCAGCAAACGTAACGTTCCATTTAGCCGGCAAAATATTTTGCACTGCGGTATGCGTGAGCGCAAGCGTTAGCTTCAGTTGTTTTATGCAGAAAATACAACGGGAGGATTCGCCTTCCTGCCATAAGTGCGTCTGCGAAGACACGGAACATAACACCCTGCGGGGGTCTGCCTTGGGACCCGCAGCCCTAGTATCATCGTCAGCCCATTTAAGTCCCCACTGCTGGGGCACAGGCCTCCCTCAATCACATGAAGGGTAATTGCCATACTCTCCACGCTTGGCAGACGGGTTGGCGAGGGTTTAGATATAAATGCAGAGTTTTCCTTCTCTGGGTGCTGATGATCATGCCAGCAGCTTAACCTTAGTCGCCTTTTACGACACCTCGGCAAGAGTGAGGGTGGCCTATTCTACTCTGCCGTGTGGTCCCGGCAGCCCTAGTATAGAGAGAGCTATATACTAGGCCTACAAGGCCTTCGCTGCCTTCTGCAAACACGTCATGGTAGCGAAGGAGGCGGCGGAGCGCGAGCGAAGAACGAGATCCTTTCGCTAGTGCGGTCCGAAGGGCAAGGAGGGGAGGAGACGACGAAGAGATGCACGTCTCCCTCCTCTCCGCAGAGGGAGCCCGCTGATGTGTGGGAATACCGTGCGAGAGCCACGCTTCGGAATGAATGGGTCGGCTCGACCGGAGTGATACCACAGAAAAACGACGTGAAGCAGCACTGTGTTGTTTCGTTGCGTGAGTGAGGGTACCGGAGCACCAATCTGGGCGTAAGGAGGGTTGAAAGATTGGCAGCGCAATTGTGACTCCAGTCGGTGGCGGTGGCAGTCGCTTACCATCAGGTGATCCGTCTGCTTGTCTGCCACCTATTACATAAAAAAACCACCACCGGTATCGTAAAAGCTTCCTCAGCAGCCTTGTAGGGATGGCTCAGTTAGGTTTCCTCTCCCAGCCAGGCCGGGGCAATGAACTGCCGGGCCCGCCATGAAGACGGAGAGGGATATATGGAGGTAGGGTTTGTCCTGTAAGGGCTATCAGGGAGAACCTAGTCGGTATATCCCTGGCCGGCTTCTCACTAGAAGCAGAAAGCTGTCCCCGCCAGACGAGAGCTCGACATATCTCTCCTCTCCCCAGCAGAAGAGTATACTAAGGCGCTGCCTCTGGGCAGCGACGCGGGGCCATTAATAATAATAATAATAAGAAAATCCGTCAATCTCAATACCTGCCGTATTGTTCGAAAGTTTCTTCAGGACGATAGTTCACCAATAAACCATTCTACATCCTGCACTGTCTCTGAAGCCAAATTCAGAATATCACAATGGCTACTCGCGCTGGACTATCAGTTCACTGATAAAAATCCTACGTTGATGTTTTTAAGTCCTGGGTTCAATTTCATTTCATTGTACTTAAGTAATACTAAAAAAAATGATTTTTTTGTTATTTTTATTTTATTTGAATTATTTTCTTATGTTTATTTGGTGATTGCAAGAACTCCGGAATCCTAAGACTGTTCTCTAGTTTCCAAGATACAGGCTTAGCCTAGTTTGGAAACCCCTGTTGCTTTTTAATGCTGAATTCTTGCAAAGCACAAATACTTGTTTTACTTATAATGTTGTGTGTCATTTCTTTCTTACTTGTGCATTGAAATAAATTATTATTTATTTATTTACATTCGAAACTGGGACTCACTTGGTCTAGGCCCGTGAGCCCAGTCAAAATACCGAAATATTTTAAACAATGTCTCGAGTAAGAAGAATTCTCAACAAAGATAATAATAAGAATTCGTTCGACAACAAGATACATTCAAAAATATTTCATTGGCCCATATAATAAATACCTTACAGTCTAACATACATACATAATAAATAAAATACACATCTTTTTTTTTTTCAAATTACTACGTGCAGCGCGTAGAGTCCTCGAAACTTCCGAAAGACGACTCCCTGCGACCAGAAGTCCTCCCTAATGAAGGTGGCCAGGGAATGGGTCGGTACTCTCACCACAAATGAGCTAGAGTTCACTTTGTGGCGAGACTCCAACAGTTCGACCCTCAGCGACCAGTTGGACTTCTTTCGCATTGCACTTTAGTACTTAAGTACTAGTGGCGTAGCGTTGATATATGTTGGCTGTAAATCGCACTACCCATAAAACCCAACTACGACAAAAAAACGTCGCTGAAAAAGTATAAAACAAGCCTTCGTTGTCAATTTATGCAATATTCACTATGTAGAGATAAAATTTCATGTTTGGAAATCCGCAGTCACACGTTGTCAAAGGGTAGTATATTTAACGTGTGACTACGCCTTTCCAAACATGAAATTTTATCTCTACATAGTGAATATTGCATAAATTGACAACGAAGGCTTGTTTTATACTTTTTCAGCGACGTTTTTTTGTCGTAGTTGGGTTTTAGTTTTTTTACTTTTATTTTATTTGTACTATTTTGGTGTCCAAGTGCTAGTAATATATATATATTCAAAATGTACAAGTCAAGCGCTTTCAAATGATACCAAACACGGCATATTTATCATAACTTTATTTTTTTACTCTGTATGTTTTGTCCGCTAGAGGGCGCCACATTAGATTTTGTGAAACTTCATATAGCCTATAACCAGCGGACGATCAAGACGCTTATAATGATATGTCATTTGTCGAATTCTGATAAGTAGTTAAGAAGTTACGTGGAAACAGATGAACATACATACATACATACATACATTCATACATTCATACATACATACATAGCCTGTCAAAATCATAACCCTCCTTTGGCTTTGCCGTAGTCGGGTAAAAATAGACCCGTGGCTAACAAAACGACTTCTAACCCTCAGTAGGAAAAACCTCAGAATAATGATGGGGACAATCACGGGCCACTTTCCCCTACATAAACACCTTTACACCCTAGGCGCTACCGACAGCCCCCTATGCAGGGGATGCTTCAGCGCCGAAGAATCAGTCACACACGTGGTCCTGGAATGCGATGCGGTGACCAGACAACGCGAAGAAATCCTCGGATCGGCGGGGTCACTCCGCGAAGCCTGTGATGCTCCCAGGAAGCTTCTGCGCTTCTGGGCGGAGTTAGGCTGGCTAGAATAGCCAGGACCCAACACGCACAATGGACCGAATGAGAGTCTAGGTGCGGAAAAAGGAGTCCACATTACATTACATTACATGTTGGCTGTACGTACATTACCTGCTTTCAAAGATAAACATCGAAATTTGTTTCAAACTAGTCTTTAAATGCAACAGTTGAAATTCTTCACGATATCTTATCTTCCTAAACATTTCAATAAAATCTATGATAAGATGATGATAACAGTTCGTCTCATGAGTTTATCTTAATTCCTACTTAAGATAGAATAGTTCGTTACTGAAACTTTGTTAGTTTAACGACGCGATGAGGAAAACCATCATGAGAAATCGCCACGTTTCAGATAGTTCCTTTACCACCATCTTAATGTTTAAAACTTATAGTAGGGACTAAAATAAAAGGCCTCATTTGACACTTCAACAAAATTCGACAAAGTAACCTTTTAACAACGGCTTTACTACCTCTGTTAATCTATTTATAAACTAATAAAAAAAAAACTGTTTATTTACTTAAAGTTAAGCGGTAAAACTAAGACAGGCGAACATTAACTTATTACAGATTTACTTTTCTAAAGAATTGGTACAATGCTGTATGTGTCAACCTATTTTCTTTTTAAACTCTAGTGATGTACCCCAAATAAACGAACGAATACTATATAAATCGTGTAGGAGTATTCATACACAAATGAAAAGCCACATTCTGAAAAAATAAAACGAATTATTATTGTCTTGTTCAAAAATATAAATACATTTAATAACTTTGTAAAAAGAAAAAAGATAGTACACAATATAAGCGCTTTGCTTTCGAAGAAAAAGAAATAAACTGGCCGCGGATCGATATCTAGGATCGGTATTAAATTCGAGCCCGCATCTCGCTGCTTCTCTCATCAAGTCGCATGTAGATGAGTGCACCACATCTTTTAGATTTAGTCATGTAAACTCAGAGATTATTCTTAAAACATTTAAAGATTTAAATATTAAAAAGACTGAGGACGCATGGGGAATTACGATAGATATCATAAAAAATATAATACAATCTATCGCCCCCCACTTAGCTATAATATTTAACGAATGTGTTGACGAGGATCAATTTCCAAATAAGATGAAAATTAGTAAAATCATACCTTTATTCAAATCTGGAGAAAAGGAGTAACCCGTCTAACTTCAGGCCAATATCTATATTGCCAGCACTCAGTAAAATATTCGAAAAAAATATATTTACTCAACTTTTGTCTCATTTTAATATTAATAAATTACTGCATGGAAAACAGTTTGGATTTACTAAAGGAAAATCCACTACTGATGCAGGAGTGGCTCTTATCAAACATGTTTTTGATGCGTGGGAGAAAAAGCAGTATGCAATAGGTGTTTTCTGTGATTTGTCGAAAGCATTTGATTGCGTTAATCATGAAACACTATTGATGAAGTTACGGCATTACGGTGTATTGAATAACGCACTTGATATGATTCAATCTTATTTGTCTGATATAATTCAAAGGGTTTATGTTAATGGAATCAACTCTTCTGGCGCTCCTCTATTAATGGGAGTGCCCCAAGGCTCAATATTGGGGCCTTTGTTGTTCTTAATATACGTAAATGACCTTCCATACTTTACGAAAGATCTATGTGAGATAGTGTTATTTGCTGACGACACTTCCTTGATTTTAAAGGTTGATAGATATAAAGAATCAATTGACGACGTAAATGATGCTCTCACAGGTGTTGCACTGGTTTACGACTAACAATTTACTTCTTAACTCAAAGAAAACTAAATGTGTAAAATTCTCCATGCCAAATGTAAGGCAGGTCGATACTAGTATTAAGATGAACAATGAATCTATTCAAATCATTAATTTCACAGTTTTTCTCGATATAACTATAGATGCGAAATTGCAGTGGAGTCCCCATATTGCTGCCTTGGGAGGAAGACTAAGTTCCGCTGCATATGCAGTAAGAAAAATTAGGCATCTGACTGATATCGAGACGGCAAGACTGGTCTATTTCAGCTATTTCCACAGTGTGATGTCATATGGTCTACTGTTGTGGGGGTCTGCTGCTGACATACAAACTATTTTTGTATTACAGAAAAGGGCCATCCGCGCTATATGCAGCCTTAGATCACGTGACTCACTTAGGGAAATATTTAAAGAAATAAATATTTTAACCGTGGCTTCCCAATTCATCCTCGACTGCATTATGTATGTACGTAAGAACTTGCACACTTTTCCAAAAAAGTCCGATAGTCATAGTCTTAACACCAGAAATAAACATAGGTTTGCCGTCCCGGTCCTCAGACTTCATAAAATCGGTAATTCATAAGTTGGCTTAAGTATTAAGATATTTCATAAGCTACCACAAAATGTCATTAACCTATCACTGGATAAGTTGAAGTCTCATATTAAAACCTGCCTAATGAAGAAAGGATACTATAGTGTAAAAGACTATTTAAATGATTAGGATTCTTGGTCATGTTAGTTGATTAATCTTTTGAGTTGTTATTCATAGTAGTCTATATTACGTTCATAATTGTATTTTTCTCTTCTCAATTGAAACTCTGTAACATCATCAATATTTGAAAAGAGTAACTGCTAAGTTTCTTGCTGGTGTCTTCTCAGTAGAAATCGACATTCCGAACTAGCGTACATATCGGGTACATAATATCTACATATTATGTACCTATTTTGACATTCATAAGTGTTCTGTGTGGACCTAAATTGAATAAAATTTTTTTAACTTTTATCTTTATCTTTAATGTGGGAATAAGGATTACCGCGATTGACCGTGGGATAGACAGTCACGCTTCGGCACGAATAGGCCAGCTCGACTCAAGTGACCACGGCCTCACATAAAACCGGCGTTTTCTACGGGATTTTCTACGAGAAAATGTCAAAACAGCATTAGTTCTTTTGCCGCATGCCAAATAACCTTGGAGTGACTATACAGGGTGTATCTGTGAACATTTACATCCCTTTAACCACGTGTTCTATCAACTATTATAAACAACATTTGTTTTATGACTTTTGGTAATTCGCATAAACAAAATTCAACTTTTCATACAAAGTCGGTCACGTGACTTGGTCATTTTGTAATGGAGAGTCGAAAAAAATTTCGACGAATTTCGAAGTCGTTGAACAAATGTTGCTCAAAATGGTTGGTAGAACACGTGGTTAAAGGGTTGCAAGTGTCCACAGATACACCCTGTATGTCGAGTGAGAATTGTCAAATATGAACGGCACTTTATTAAAAAATAAATTGTTGTGAAAAACGATTTTTTATTTTTAGTCGACATTTCTAGAATCATAGGTGAATCTTGACATGAGATTAAGCATCTGTCGGATTTGCGTGAAAATTGTATTGCTCCGTGGCGCATTTGCGTAGTTCAAAGGCGCGAGCTTCCCTAGAGTAACAATGACAATGGAGAATGTTAACCAATTTTTTTTAACTCGGTTGAAAATAAATAACATGATTGAAAAAATACTACAATACGTCGTGTAGTTTCCAAGACATTTTGTTTCAAAATACCCGGGTTGTAAAGTGACGTCATCGCCGTCCCAGTACTTCGCAACACTAGCTGAGTCCACTCGCGTGTCCCGGTTATACATCGCCCGTATCTCCATCAACTTGATTGAAAATAAAAAAAACATGACTGTAAATATTATTACGATACGTCGTGTATTTTCCGAGATACATATTTAAAAAAAAGTTTTACGGTGACGTCACAATACTAGCGCGCGTCTCTGAAATTTTAATTTTCTATAACTTCATTAATACTTGGTATTTTTTGATGAAATCACAACTTGTGTATTTATAGCTATAAGCTCTACTGGGACTATAGTTTTAAGCGATTTTGTATACCTATTAACAAATTTATAGACAACAAAAGAGAAGATAAAATGTATGCAAATGCATTTTTACATTTATAACAAAGTTGAACACGAGTCGGCGTTTAAACACGACAATTTGATACGGCGTAAAAAATATTGGAATTTGTTTTCATAACACTTCTTCGGAACTTGGCGTGGAATTTTTTCATCCGGTACGAGAGTTAACCTTCAAAATGGGGGCTATTTCATTTTCTTTACTTTTAATTACACCCCCCTACACCCTAATACTCACGGTTAATATGAACAAGTGGGCACATTAAGATAAACCAGCCTGGAAAAGCTGGAGATTTCATTATATCTCCGGACTCTACCAATTTTTCAACAATGACATCGGTGGTCCTGGGTTTCGATTCCCGGGTCGAGCAAAAGTAGTTTTCGAATTTTTCGAACATAGCTCGGGATTGTAATCACCAATTCGCATTAGGCAAGGGTGGTGATTAACCCCAACATAGTAGCGATGACTTTATTTCTATGATGAAGGACTTTGCCCTCTAGTGGGACAGTATATAGGCTAATACTTTACTATTCTATTCTTACTACGATTGTATGTACACCCTACCTACCTTCAGTCTTTTTGAAGATAACAGCTTATCGAGGCCAAAGTTAAGAGATGCCGCTGAACGATAGAGCTGAGATATAGCCATAGACTTAACACCAGAAATAATCATAGACTTGCCGTCCCAATCCTCAGACTTCATAAAATAATCTACCACAAAATGTCAATAACCTGTCAAAGGATAAAACCTGCCTAATGATGAAAGGTTAGAGTTACTATAAGTAGTGTACAAGACTACATATTTAAATGATAAGGATTCTTGCCGGATATGTTAATCGATTACTCTTATTGGTTTTTTTATGTTTAGGTGGCAAACGAGCAGACGGTTCACCTGATGGTAAGTGATTGTCGATTTCTACTTAGGAAATACCGGCAAGAAACTCAGTAGTTACTCTTATTAACCCCCGACGCAAAAACGACGGGTGTTATAAGTTTGGCGTGTCTGTGTCTATGGCATCGTAGCTCCCAAACAAATGGACCGATTTTATTTTGTTTTTTTTTTGTTTGAAAGATGAATAAGGGGGCAGTGTTCTTAGGTATGTTGGATAAAAATCGATCCAAAATGGCCGCCGTCACAAAGATATGGATTGTATCTTTTAACACAACTCCCACAATGTGGGTATCATATAAAAGGGCTTGAGTAGCAGAATATACAATTTATTGTGACAAATTTCAAATCCAAGATGGCCGCTGCTGTAAGTGTGCCTATTTTGACTTTCATACCTAAGTGATCTGTATCGGACCTAACTTGAATAGAGAAAGAACTTCTTATCTTTTAACTTTATCTTAAAGATATAATCTTGGATTGTACGAAGTTAGATACCAAAATATGTAATTAAAGTCACCAAGTCACGGACTCACATTATGACACAAACATTTGATCTTACAATTACCTGGATGCTGTGAATTGACAAATATACATTTGGCTTCTTCACTTATATCCAATGGGCAAATAATGAGACAATTTAAAATAAACTGAAATATTCTGGTTTGGGTATTATTAGAGATGGGCCGAGTACTCGTTACTACTCGCTACTCGGTGTACTCGGCAGTTTATTTATACTCGGTACTCGGCCGAGTAACTCGGCACCAATGCCGTGTAACTCGGTAATTATTATTTTTTGTTGTGACACATTATATTGGCTCTCCTCAGCCTGATATCAAGCAAGAGGAGTGCCCAGATAGATTTGAAAAATCCAGAGGTGAATGCTCGGGTTCGAACCATGACCCCTGTATGGAAGGCGCGTTATTATCCATTGAGCTACCATCGCTCATCGGTTGACTGAATTATGTTATAAAGCATTTATTAATTTGAAATACAAATATGAGTGAAAATAATCATTTTTGTAAAATTCTTAATGT
Source organism: Marasmia exigua (assembly GCA_019059595.1). Classification (NCBI taxonomy): domain Eukaryota; kingdom Metazoa; phylum Arthropoda; class Insecta; order Lepidoptera; family Crambidae; genus Marasmia; species Marasmia exigua. Next base: position 12,858,027 of record CM032488.1, read on the forward strand.
TTTGAACTTTCATGATTACTAACGTTAGAATAGTTTTTTAGGGAACTGCTACATACAATGTTTGTGTTCGGCACAGTTACAAGTGCAATGGTCACGGTGTTACCATTCATCATTACCATGCTAAAATATCAGAAACTCAAAAATAAGGTAACGATTCATCAGTCCCGTGAAAATACTTATACTGAAAACAGAAGAAGGTCTGGTGTCTCAAAATGGAACCGAGTAACTCCGCCGAGTACTCGGTTTGAAGAACTTTGTACCGAGTAAAATCGGAACTCGGTAACTCGATAAAAGTAGTACTCGGCGCATCCCTAGTATTAATCATTTGGTCCACCTATACACAAAACGGACTAAATAGGTATTTTAGTAGGTAAGTAGACGACAGACATCATATTACTAAAAACTGGAAAATTTCCACAATTGATATTAATAAGTATTTTAAAACTGAGAAAGCCACGCTTCGGCATGAATGGGCCGGCTCTACCGGGGTGATACCACGTGTCACGCTTTATATATTTTTATATATAAGTAGTTAAAGTGGTGAGCGTGGTAGTGGTGGTGGTGGTGGTAGTGGTGAGTGGTGGTGGTGGTGGTAAGCGTGGTGAGTATGGCAATTACCCCTCATGTGATTGAGGGAGGCCCGTGCCCCAGCAGTGGGGACTTAAATGGGCTGATGATGATGAGTTAAAGTGGCACTAATTTCCGGGGACGCGACGGAGGTGTTCATTTCAATAAAAAAAATTCTTATCAATTAAAATTAACATCATGTAATAGTCCACCTGTAAAATAGTACATTAACGAATATTTAGGACATACATTTGTATTCTATTATATAAAAGTTAAACGTTGATTTGTAAGTTTGGCTCATTGTCGATAAAAAAGAAGATTGACCCAACTAAATTCATACAAGTAATACCTCACGAATGTCGAACATGGACCCGCCAGTTATCCACTGACCTACAGAGCAAACGATGGATGGAAACCACAGACTGTAGCAATCCAAAATCGCACTACCCAAATTAGACCCGCGGCTAACAAAACGACTTCTAACCCTCAGTAGGAAAAACCTCATAATAATGATGGGGACAATCACGGGCCACTGTCCCCTAAATAAACACCTTTACACCCTAGGCGCTACCGACAGCCCCCTATGCAGGGGATGCTTCAGCGCCGAAGAATCAGTCACACACGTGGTCCTGGAATGCGATGCGGTGACCAGACAACGCGAAGAAATCCTCGGATCGGCGCGGTCACTCCGCGAAGCCGGGCGGAGTTAGGCTGGCTAGAATAGCCAGGACCCAACACGCACAATGGACCGAATGAGAGTCTAGGTGCGGAAAAAGGAGTCCACATTACATTACCTTACGAATGTTACGTCAATACTAACATATTAACATTAGGCAATTGGACAACAGTGCGTTATGATGTAAGTAAATAAGAACAATACCAATGACTCACTGTATTTACTCCGCTGCAAATAAGAAAATATTACTAATTTCGGAACAGACGATCTACAAAAGAATTTTATGTTTATTATTACAAAATATCGTTACTCCTTCGCAGCTTCGTTATATTAAGATCACCTGCATGAGTTGGTGACAGTTTGACGCAACCAAACAATAGGTAGACACAATACGAATGACGTCAATTTCTTACACCCAATTATAATACGTGACACGAGTACTTAGAAATGCGATAGTTAAAACTATAAACAGTTTCTTAGTATAAAAAGTACCTTTTATCTCTCCTGCTTCAGGACTTGAATCTGACTAACTATTTACCTCTTCATACACGAGTGTAAACTCGTGTATAAAGAGATAAAGAGTTAGTCAGAGCCTTAGACAATTTAACACGGGACGTGGCATGTGGACGATTTTGTCCTCTGCCAAAGTACACGACCAACGTGATTTCCATGTTGGTCGTGTACCTACGCCATTTCGAGTTCGTATCTGTCGCTGAGCGGAACTCGTCAAAATGGTTGTTGTGCAGTTTTTACTTGCGAACGACTGTCAGAAAAATCTAATTTATCTTTGTTATCACGCATAAGTATTTTTTAATAAAATAAACGTTATATAAACTTCCCTTTTCCCGCGGATTTTGGCAGAATTCTTCAAAACTAAATCTGTGCTTTACCACGTCCCGTGTTAAATTGTCTAAGGTCAGAGCAGTAGGTCAGGTCACGCACTACTGCTTATATATATAATACCGAGTGTATAATATATGCCTACTATATGTATACAGGGTGTATCTGTGAACATTTACATCCCTTTAACCATTTGTTCTACCAACCATTCTGAGCAACATTTGTTCTACGACTTTTCGAAATTCGTCGAAAATTTTTTCGACTCTCCATACAAAATGACCAAGTCACGTGACCAACTTTGTATGAAAAGTTGAAATTTTTTATGCGAATTTCCAAAAGTCATAGAACAAATGTTGTTCATAATGGTTGATAGAACACGTGGTTAAAGGGATGTAAATGTTTACAGATACATCCTGTATGTATATATTATACACTCGGTATTCGGACTGCCTCAGTGGCGCAGTCGTTAGGGGGTTGCACTTTAAAGCGACGGCTACGCAAGAGGTCCCGGGTTCGATCCCCGGGTCGGGCAAAAAAATTTTACCTAAGTTTTCGGTAAGAAATTCTTAGTGGCAGCCCCCCTTATTTTTAGTGCCTCGGAAAGCACGATTCAAGCTGTTCGTCCTGCGCCCGATTCTCCTCCGGTCGTGTCACAGTAGTGTCCCATCGGAACATGAGGGTAAGGGAAGAGAGAGTGCACTTGTGTTTGCGCACACAATTGAGCGCTATAATATATCCTGCGTACATGGCTTGTCGTTGGGATTGGCCGCCGTAGCTGTAATCGGTTGTAGGATATTATATTATACATACATTGACATTTTTTACAAATAAAGTTAAGGTGACGGGTAGGGCACACTATTACGCCAATTGATTTAAATTGTTAGCAACTAAACCGGATATCTTTTTAACAATTTCGAAGCTGCAGCCTCTCGGAAAACACTTATACTATTTATTTAATACTTATACTTAACCTTTGGGTCTGCTTTTGTACTCGAAATTTGAATTACCAAAACGGCCACCTATGGCGTTAATCCTAATTTCAAGTGCAAAAACAGATCAAAGAAGTGCACAAATATTAATTAAATAGCATAAGTGTTTGCTTAGAGACTCGCGCCCCGAAATTGTTTTAAATAGATCCGGTTTAGTAGCTAACAATATAGTCGCTAGTTAGGGCTACCCGTCGCCTTAACTCATAATAACTTTTTTTTTTGGTTTCGAAGGGGAAATGCCGCCGGCTCACTCAAGAGATGAGCCGACTACCTTAATACCAGACCACCGGCGGGCGGCCGGGTTATGTGGTGATCTCTTTGGCGGGGGGCTTCTCCTATATTATGTTGTGTCATCATAACATAATTAGGCTTGGAAACTCAGGCTTGATTTTTTTTCAAGATCTAATACATTGACTTGTTTCCATGGAGTTTTTTATTCACTAGTGTTGCAGATTTAATAGGCAATAGAGGAATTACAACATTATAATGTAATAATATCCTTCAACCGATTACGGCTAAGACGGCCAATCTCAACGATAAGTCACGTACCTACGCAAGATATATTATAGTGCTCAAGTGTGTGCGCAAACACAAGTGCACTGTCTATTCCCTCACCCTCATATTCCGATGGAACACCTGGGTGACACGATCAGAGAGGGATTGGGCGCAGGACTAACGGCTTAACGTGCTTTCCCAGGCACGGGGGTACAAGATCTCCAACTTCCAGACTCCGGGCTGACACTAAGAATATCTTACTGAAAACTTGGTTCGATTCCCGGGTCGAGCGAAAAGTATGTTTCGAATTTTTCGAACATAGCCCGGGTTTGTGATCACCAATCCGCGTTTGGCAAGCGTGGTGATTAAGCCTAATCCCATCATAGTAGCGATAACTTGATTTCTATGATGGAGGCCTTTGTCCTGCAGTGGGACAGTTTATAGGCTGATATTTTACTTTACTTTTACACCAACCCAGAGATGGGAGCAGTATTCCATATGGGGACGAACTTCAAAGAAAGATGCAAAACCAGTAACAATGATAGCATGAAGGTCGCACTTTATTTGCCGAGCCGATCAACCAGAACGACCCGATCACTATCACTCTATTTCTTTGTGCCGACTTCCTATTTGCTATACACAGCTATTTATCCTATTTCAGGGTCGTCTTAAGGTGTGCCGGACACACATGATCCCTACGCCACAAAATAAATAGACACAAGGTTGGTCTAGCTGACATTGATATCGAGAGTTCGTTGACCTACACGTTAGGCAGTATATTTGTGATCCCTTAAATGTGACGCTTACAATGTGCCGATTAAGGAGGCTCAAAGTCACCCAGAGAGCGATGGAGAGGGCTATGCTCGGAGTCTCCCTGCGTGATCGTATCAGAAATGATGAGATCCGCAGGAGAACTAAGGTCACAGATATAGCCCAAAGGATTGCATGCCTCAAGTGGCAATGGGCAGGGCACATAGCGAGGAGAACAGACGGCCGTTGGGGCGGAAAGGTCCTCGAGTGGAGGCCACATACAGGAAGTCGCAGCCGTGGCAGGGCCCCCACAACGTGGACCGACGATCTGGTAAAGATCGCGGGTATCCATTGGATGCGGGCGGCGCAGGACCGATCTATGTGGAGAACATTGGGAGAGGCCTATGTCCACCAGTGGACGTATAATGGCTGTAATGATGATAAGGTGACCGGTAGGGCACACTAGCGACGCCAATAGATTTAAATTGTTAGCAACTAAACCGGATCTCTTTTTAACAATTTCAAAGCTGCAGCCTCTCGGAAAGCACTTATACCATTTATTTAATACGTATACTTAACGTTTGGGTCTGCTTTTGTCACAGATTTAATAATAGTGCTGTTGTACTTGAAATTTGAATTACCGCCAAAAACGGCCACTTATGGCGAAACTTGTTAAAAATATATCCGGTTTAGTTGCTAACAATTTAAATGAATTGGTGTCGCTAATGTGACCTACCTGTCACCTTAAAGCAGACGTTACAACCGAAACGTCAGAAGCCTCTATAATGGGGAATTGCTCTGTAGAGTTATTTCAACTTATCCCATCCTCCCCTTTCCACTTCCGAACAACACGTGTTGGACAGCGTTGCCATCCGCATAACATCCGGACAATGGCGGCGCGCACAAAGAGGTTTGGCTCCTCATTCCTGCCCCGAGCCATCAAGACATGGAATGCCCTCCCAGCTCAAGTGTTTCCCCCTTCATACAATCCGGGGTCTGTTAGGCGGGGCGTGAAGCGGCATCTCAGCAGGCCATCAAGGCAAGGATGGCAGACTCAATGGGTTCTTTGTTAGTTCTTTTGTCAACCTCATATTTGGATTTCACGGCCGCTTACCATCAGGCGGAGTGAGGTCATCCTGATTGGCCTTTCTATAAAAAAAAAACTGAGTTTCCCTCTCTTTCACACGCGCTGTGTTTCTGCTGTTAGCCATCTATTAGCATGCTTAAAAATAAGCAAATCTGTTTACACATGATAAAGCACTAAAATTGAGCATGCTTATTAGTAGCACGTCCGTCCACACATGCTACTAAGTATAATTAAGTTATAAAAAAAAAATAAAACCGACTTCAAATGTGTGAACACAAAAAAAACTAAAAATTGAGATATTGCGTATAAAAAAGTTCATCCCCAATTTTCCACCCTTGGGGGTGAAATATTTTCTTTAAATTCGCATGAAACCAGCCTTTTGATAATACCTATTCAACAAAAAAATAATCGTTCAAATTGATTTTATAATCGGCGGAGATATTGCGTATAAAAGGTTCATCCCCAATTTTCCACCCTTGGGGGTTGTTTTTTTATTATTCAATTTAAATGGGACCACTCTTGAGGTATAACCTATACGCCGAAAAAAGATTTGTTCAAATCGGTTCATAATTGGCGAAGTTATCGCGTAACAAAAACATCCTCCTTTTTTGAAGTCGGTTGAAAAGTAACATGCTATATGCATGAAAATAAGCATGTCTAACAGTAGCAACATGTTTGGTTCAATTTGAGTAAAGAGAGATTGTAGTAAAGTATCTGTACTTTAGGTTTGTAACTACATATTAAAGTAAATAAATAAATATTTCACATCACATCATTGATCTGACTCCGAGATAAGTAGCTCAAGCACCTGTGTTACGGATATCAGAACCAACAGCGGAACAACAAACAGATCTTACGAAGTTGCAATCTATTCGGCTCCCAATTTCAAAAGTTGCCCAACAAATTATTATGTAAGTTGGTGCAGTGGAAAACAGCCAATGTACAGTCACACATCCAAGTAAACAAAACCTGCCAAATTTCTTCAATCGACTCTCACCTTTACGTCAAACAAGTTTGGTGCATTATCAATTCAGGGAATTTGACAGATTGTGGTAACCTAATGTGTACATCTGCTGTCTGTACATAATTTCAATGTCATTTCTCTTTTCTCATGGAAATTCCATTCACACTTAAGTATAATATCCGTGAATATTGTAAACATATTAGCTAGTCAGACACACATTTTGATCGATCAACTGTATAGGTCATCCATTTCTATAACCGGTTCACCTTTTTATTTGACCTAAAAAAGTACCGCAACTAAATCTTTCATTTCGTTCATTTGATACAATAGTGTCATTATCAGAATAAAGACCTTTCATTTGATCGTCTTCAATAGCTCGACGTATGTAATTGTATCGCATTTATTACTTTTTTTGTTTTAATATTGATCAATTAGGTATTGTTACGTTTTTTTTTCTATCTTCTCAAGAGGATGCGAGATAGGTAGGTAAGAAGTACCTATTTAAGAATAGTTGATGCACGCTACCTACTTACATGAATTATAAATTCGTAATATTTGAAACTCTCAAAAGTCTAAGAATAATATCCATTTTCAATGGTAAATAAGTGAAAAACGAACTGTAATCGAATTACCATCCTTAATTTAACTTTGCTAAGTATTTAGTTTAAGTCACGGGAGATCCAAAGGCAGCCAACTACCTACTTTGCCCAGCAATCCAGCAAATTTTCATCGAGATCCAGAAGAGAAATTACGCCAGAATTTTGGGTTCACTGCCACAAGGGTCTAATTTATTTGATTTTTTTATTTATTTCTTTAGTTAGTTGTTGTTTTTATTTTCTTACGTTTTTCTTCTTTTGTCAAATAATACGACGAAAGGAACTAGAAGTACGTATGTTTGAAAAAGTGTTAAACAAAATTAAGACTTACTTACCAATAAATAAAACACTAAACTGACACCAAAACCAGAAATTAAACCTCACAAAACATTTTCACAGGCCACAAACGCGAAAAAAAAATAAACGCGTTGTTTCGCGCGCTTTTTATTTTGGCGCGAGAACTGACAGACAGTATGGCGGACGGCGCGGGACTGGCAGACTCACCTGGGTTGCGCGGGCGCAACATCAGAAGGTCGAAGATAATGGACTTGTTGCATAGCGCTTCTTCGTCTGAAATAATATGAGAGGTTGGTGATGGATTTTACAGTTACTTTTGAATCCACGTTTTAACTCTCCCTTCTGAAGATTGGTTGTCAGCTCTTTAAATGTATTTCTAGGGTTCCGTAGCCAGTCTCCGTCTGTCCGTCTGTCCGACAGCCACTTTCTCCGGAACTATAAGAGCTATACTATTGAAACTTGGTAAATAGATGTATTTTATTAGCCGCATTACGATTATTACACAAAAATTGGAAAAAAAAAATTGGGGGGTCTCCAATATTTTTTTTCATAACACAATACTTTGCGCATGAGACGCTCCCAAAGTGGTAAATTGTGTGTCGTCGTCGTCGTCCCCTCCTCTAACTTCTATAATAAATGAATTATAAAACCAAAAAATATATATGATGTACATAATCATGAAAACTAACAACGAAAATTGGTTTGGACTAGATCTAATAAATAGTTTTTTTTAATACGTTATAAACCGTAAACCGCAATTTACCTTCCATATATCTTACTTGCTGCTACGGAAGCCTTCATGGGCGAGTCCGACTCGCACTTGTCTGGATTTTTTTATCCTAGAGGCGATAAACTAGGAAGCGAGTCAACTGATGGAAAGTAATCAACGCCCCCCATGAACATCCACAAAATCAGAGAGATCGCTAATATGTTTATCCATTGCAAGTCTAAAAATGTTATTGTGCGGTTTTACTACTTCATCCATAGAAAGATCCTGAGTAAGATCTTCCTGTGTCATGATACCTAACTTACAGATATTGAACTGAAACTGACAGACTGGGTAATGGACGTGGACTACGCATAGCCCAAACCACAGAACTTAGAAGAAAAGTCGATTGGGTAGTTACAATCTGCAAAATTCCCTCAATTGATAACCACATTAAAGGTTGCCTGGAAGAGATCGCTCATAGTGATAAGGCCGCCTTCGTTGTATACATCCTGTAATATCTAGTTTTTAAGTTTTCATACTTTATTTTGAGTGCAATAAAAGTATATTCATTCATTCATTCATTCATTCATTCATTCACAATATGTTCAAAATTAAAATGAAAATGTTACATCCTAAGTATAGTACCTGCTAATTACTTTGACTTAATAAATTCAATTTTTCATCTCAAATAATCTTTTTTTATTCATTTTTGATCCACCGAAGAGGATCTGGAAAACAAATAAACGAACTGAATGATGATTACCCACAGTAAGTCAAATTCGACCAAAACATGAGTATTAAATTTGGTTTGCAAAAACGTTCATTCGGTAGGTACACATACCTCAAATACCTACCTACACTTTTTATTCAATGCTCGTCGAAATACAAAAGATAAAATAATGATACACAGACATGTTTTTCAGCTAAAAGTCGTCTCAAATAAATAAGTTCTAAGTAAATTATTAATATACTTCATTACATATCGACTATCTGTCTGGGTGTAATATATGTATTTAAGTATATATTTGTGTTCCTCTGTTGTCTGATATCTGTAACACAAGTGCTTAAGCTACTTAGTACGGAATCAGGTCAATCTATGAGATGTTGTGAGAATTATTATTATTATTATTTTTGTTGAGAATTTTTCTTTCTCGAAACATTGTTCAAAATATTTCGGTTATTATTATTATTATTTTTTTTAGTAAAAATTTCTCGGCTTGACAGCCGGTACCTTTGAAACCAGTTACGAGCACTGAGGCCAAGTAACTATTTCAGTTTTTCTTAACCTAGATAATTATTTGTATCTTCCTGTAGGAAATGTCTGACAATTATTATTATTATGTTTTTATAGGCCACTTTTTTTTACTATGTTTTTAGTGGCCACTTTTGTTTGCCGAGAGGTTGTAGCCCCGAAATTGTTTAATATGGATCCGGTTTAGTAGCTAATAATTTAAATCGATTGGCATCGCTAATTTGCCCCACCCGTCACCTTAAAAAGAAAAAAAAAACGTGTGTCGCAGATGTCCATGGGCGGCGGTATATCACTTACCATCAGTTGAGCCGTCTGCTCCTTTGTCTGCCATAATGTAAAAAAAACGTACTAAAATTACAAACATTTGTGTGCATGAACATATCAATGTATATTATGTTGTGACATATTATTACAAGTATGATTATAATAATAATATCCTCCAACCGATTACTCAACGATCAGCCACTTACGCAGCATATATTATAGTGCTCAAGTGTTTGCGCAAACACAAGTGCACTCTCTATTCCCTTACCCTCATATTCCGATGGGACACTACTGTGACACAACCGGAGAGGAATCGAGCGCAGGACCAACGGCTTAACGCGCTTTCCGAGGCACGGGGGTACAAGACCGCCAACTTCCAGACTCCGGGCTGCCACTAAGAATTTCTTACCGAAAACTTAGGTACACATTTTTGGCCCGACCCGGGGATCGAACCCGGGACCTCTTGCGCAGCCGTCGCTTTAAAGTGCGACCCACTAACCACTGCGCCACTGAGGCAGTCATGATTATATTGTTAGATGCACTAGACATGTTTTACGTTGTTCTGAATGACCAGAATCTTCTCGGTACCAAACTCGAACAGTTACTCAAATAGGTACATCTAATCTGGTATTTTCCACTTATGGCCTTCAAAAGACATTAGAACAATAAAAGAAATTACTTTTGATTTATTGCTTTAGAGGTACGTACTAAAAAGAGTTTGTGTTGCTGTGACAACACGAACTTGTGTAACTTGACATGTCGCTACAGTACAGTTAGATAGTTAACTAATTAAGGTGACGGGTCGGGCACACTAACGACGCCAATCGATTTTAATGTTTAGCTACTAAACCGGATCTATTTTAAACAATTTCGGTTACATTGTCTCGGCAAACACTTAAGAAAACTATTTATTTAATACTTATAGTTAACTGTTTGGTCTGCTTTTGCAATCGAATTTTGGATTACCGCCATAAGAGGCTGCTTTTGGCGTGAATCAATTTTTCGAGTACAAAAACGGACCCAACATTTGTGCATGGTTATTTTATAAATAGTATAAGTGTTTGATGAGAGGTTGTAACCCCGAAATTGTTTAAAATATATCCAGTTTAGTAGCTAAAAATTAAAATCGATTGGCGTCGCTAGTGTGCCCTACCCGCCACCTTAAGCTTTTATTAGTTGTCACCAAAATGGTTTAATTTGATTGATGGTCGCGGAATAGGAAACTTATTTTCGTGTCAACAGTTTTTTTACAAGTATAATTAATTAAGCCCTTCATTCGACGCCCTGTTGGTCTAGTGGTACTAGGCCGTGATCTCGGGGTCTTGGGTTCGATACCCGGGTCGAGCAAAAAGTATGTTTCGATTTTTTCGAACATAGCTCGGGTTTGTAAATTTGTAATCAGAAAACCGCAGTAGGCAAGCGTGGTGATTAAGTCTAATCCCATCATAGTAGCGAGGACTTGATTTCTATGATTGAGGCCTTTGCCCTGCAGTGGGACAGTATATAGGTAGCCCGATACTTGACTTACCTGCTTGACTTAATATTTTGTAACGAATTTTTTTATAGCGACACAATATATTGGCTCTCCTCAGTGTGATGGTAAGCAAGAGAAGAGCCCACGTTGCAATAACAACGGAAGCGATGTCAGGCATCACCTCAGTTGGGATTGCCATACTGGCCCGCGAGATGCTTTTTCACGCTTCGTTTGAAGGAATCCATATTGTAGGAAGGAGGAATTAAGACAGTAAATGAAAAAAATATCCAGACGGACAAGTAACACACAAAAAGTGGCCTCTGAAAATTTTTGCCAGAAATTATTGTGACATGGATGGAGTGTGTAAAATAAGCTTGATAAATCACAAATCCTTTTTTATTTGGTCTTAATTTTGTAGCAATCAATAAAAAAACTATTGGCGGCACCGCTGATCAGTAAAAGAGCTCTATGTAACCCTCACTCTTACCGAGGTGTCGTAAAAGGCGACTAAGGTAAAGCTGCTGGCATGATCATCAGCACCCAGAGAAGGAAAACTCTGCATTTATATCTAAACCCTCGCCAACCCGTCTGCCAAGCGTGGTGAGTATGGCAAATACCCCTCATGTGATTGAGGGAGGCCCGTGCCCCAGCAGTGGGGACTTAAATGGGCTGATGATGATGATGGTGAGATGATAAAATTGCTTAGTAGAGTATCAGCCTATATGTACAATAAGTACTGTCCCATTGCCAGAGCAAAGGCCTCCGTCATAGAAATCAAGTCATCGCTACTATGAGCGGTTAGGCTTAATCACCACGCTTGCCTAATGCGGATTGGAATCACAAAACTGAGCTATATTCGAAAAATTCGAAACATACTTTATGCTCGACCCGGGAATCGAACCCAGGACCCCGAGATCACGGGGGGGTTAGAGGTCGGCAGCGTACTTGTGACTTCGTTGCGGGAGTGAGGGTACCGCAGGCCCAATTCGGGAGAAAGGGAGGTTAAAAGGTTTGCAGCGCACTTGTGACTCCACTGGTGTCGCGGGTGTCCATGGGCGGCGGCAACCGCTTACCATCAGGTGATCCGTCTGCTCGTCTGCCACCTATGACATAAAAATAAAATTAATGAATGGCCGGATGGCGAATTTAGTAAGGACTCCCTCATACGCCAAAGGTCGTGGGTTCAATCGTCACCTTGGACAGTCATTCGTGTGATAAACACAGTGTTTGTACATATTTGTAATTCCTCTCTGCTATCTGATATCCGTAACACAAGTGCACGGAATCAGGTCAATGTATGTATGAATGTTGTATGAAATTATTAGTTACCAGTGGTCCGCCCTCACTTCGTTTCGAGACCTCAGTTCCCCTTTATACCAATAGATGGCGCTAGGTTTGGATTACATCGCGCAGGCGTTTCGTGTATTAGGAAGCGGTGCCGCTGCCTGTAGGATTTACCTCTTTCTTATTAATGTAGATTATTTATTTTGCTAAATAACACAATCACAGTTAGATACATATTTACAAACATCGTAGATCACAATGATCCGCCAGGTTCCGCCACTTTGTCAATTGTTCACCTCTCGCCAGGATGCGCCCACGTACCATTCCTGACCAGGAATAGAGCAGGAACTGACGGGATAAAAATAGATAGATTCTTAACTTATAATTTGTCAATAAAGCAGTGAATACAAAAGATGGCGCCACTGCCGCTTACGTCATAGTTCAACCCACTAGACCTGGCAAAAACTAATCTTTCAAAAGATTGGAACATTTGCACCTGGATCAGTGCAAAGATGCGAAACATCAACTCTTCTGTGCCATGTATATCTACCTATTTCTTTTCCCTATAGACTTAGGATGTCTAATGCTTTTCCCCGAGCAATAAATGAAAAGACGGTTACCTATATTCACCCAGAACAGCTCACAGCTTTACTCTTTCGCTCTGAATTCGGTACATTCCGATCATTTGGATCATTTGGCTCACTCGGATCATTCAGCTCATTCGGATCATTCCACTCATTCGGATCACTCGGATCATCCGTTCAATCGGATCACTCGGATCATCCGTTCATTCGGATCAATCTGCTCACTCGGATTAAAATGTATGAGTTATGATAAAAGTTAAAAACTAACAACGACTGGTCTTACGATTTTGTTTTAATCATATTGAATCCAATTTTTTTTTTTACTAACTATACAGGGTGTATCTGTGAACATTTACATCCCTTTAAGGTGACGGATAGGGCACACTTGCGATGCCAATCGATTTTAATTTATAACTACTAAACTGGATCTATTTTAAAAAATTTCGGGGTTACAACCTCTCGGCTTAACACTTATACTATTTATTAAATACTTATACTTAACTTTTGGGTCTGCTTTTGTACTCGAAATTTGAATTACCGCCAAAAGCGGCCACTCTTGCCGTGAATAAATTTTCGCGTACAAAAACGGACCCAACATTTGTACATGGTTATTTATTAAATAGTATAAGTGTTTGCCGAGAGGTTGTAACCCCGAAATTGTTTAAAATAGATCCAGTTTAGTAGTTATAAATTAAAATCGATTGGCATCGCAAGTGTGCCCTATGTCCCTCCCAGCTCATGTGTTTCCTCCTTCATACAATCTGGGGTCTTTTAGGCGGGGCGTGAAGCGGCATCTCAGCAGGCCATCAGGGTGAGGATGGCAGACTCGATGGGTAGGTACTTTGTTAGTTCTTTTGTGCCTGTCAACCTCATATTTGGGATTTTACGGCCGCTTACCATCAGGCGGAGTAAGGACATTCTGATTGGCCTTTTTTTTTAAATCCAAAATTAGAGTGCAATAGCAGATCAAACACTTAACTATAAGTATTATATATATAGACTGATGGATGGCGCAATTGGTAGTGACCCTGCCTCTTACGCAAAAGGTCGTGGGTTCGATCCCCACCCTGGACAAACATTCGTGCGATGAACACTTGTGTCTGGGTGTAATATATGTATTTAAGTACCTATATATTTGTGTTCCTCTGTTGTCTGATATCTCTAACACAAGTGCTTAAGGTACTTAGTACGGAATCAGGTCAACGTATGAGATGTTGTGAGAATTATTAAATCTAGCTATATAAATAGTATAGGTGTTTGCCGAGAGACTCGAACCCCGAAATTATTTAAAATATATCTGGTTTACTAGCTAAAAATTCAAATCAATGGGTGTCGCTAGTGTGCCCTACGTCGCCTTAAGAAGGACGTAGGTAGCATGTTACAGGTACACACGCGCACACGTAGTATACAATTGTTATGACATCGATATATACTGTCAAGAACACGCCACCATCTAATTTGTGGTTTTAGCTTATAATGGAACAGCTTATCATGCAGTCAGCAGGACACGCGATTTCATGAAATCTGTTATTATCCGTCATCTCTTGCAATATACTTACGGCTGCACTTTTAGTATCGGTAGTCTTTATGCGTATCAAAATAAGTGTCAATATTTTTTCTTAAGTAGCCAACTAAGTTAATCCACGACTCTGAGTGTGGCAGTTACTGCGACAAGCATGTTTTGGCCGTAAAAGTTCTAGAACAAACTTTGTTCAACAGGTTAATGATTCAGCCTGTATATATGACATAAAGTTAGAATAATAATATCCTCCAACCAATTTCGACTAAGGTGGCCAATCTCAACGATTAGCCACTTACGCAGGATATATTATAGTGCTCAAGTGTGTGCGTAAACACAAGTGGACTCTCTATTCGCTTGCCCTCATATTCCGATGACACCAGTGTGGACACCACTGAGAAATTTTCAACTGGAAAACTCAATTTTTTGGCCCGACCCGGGGATCGAACCCGGGACCTCCAAGCGCATCAGTCGCTTTAAAGTGCGACGCACTAGCCACTGCGCCAACGAGGCAGTCGAGGCAAAGTTAGACTATTGTTTGTAGGTATAATAGTCAAATCAAGTCCGAACTTGCATGATAATATTGCTGTCACCTGTGGGATGGATCTGCCTAATACCAACTGGCTGCATTGGAATCGATCGAAAACCGAGCTAAAAGGATTGTTGGCGACGCCGAACTTTTGACCGCAAGTTGTAAGCCTTGACACAGGCCTAGGTCTTTTACATGTTGCATATCCGAGTGTGCGAATTAATTACTTGATCCAATTCCACCGAGCCCTCTTTCATCATTGGGACACAAGGCGGAGAAGGGGTTACCTACCCCCTTACGTGTTAAAATACCGGCAATACTTACAAACGGTTCAAATGTACAGTCATCTTGCGTACGGCTAGTAATGAACTCTCTGCCGGAAGATTGTGTTTCCTGACGCTCTGATCTGACTTATTCAAGAAAGAGTGAAATAGGCTATTACTATGACCGCATGATCCATCCTCGCACATCATTCACTTACCATCAGGTGAGATAGATACTCTTTATTGCACAACATACAAAACTTAAAGCTAGGTATACAGATATACAATGTATAATTTAGGCGGTCTTATCGCTGGGAGCGATCTCTACCAGACAACCTTCAGGTAAATGACATTAGATAGTGAGATTGAGGCCAAATTTCTGGCTTTTCTAAAGTTGAAAGAAATCAAAAACAAGTAATTTATATAATTCATTTATTTAAATTGTATAGTATTCACATTGTCGCTACGAGTTTCAAGTCGTGAAACACCAGCTTTCACATACAAAATGAGAACACAATATTCCACAAAACTAGGTATAAGAGAAATGCAGCGGTCCAAAGAAAGCTATAATATAACTAGAGCGTCTGCTATACTGTATAGCAAATGAGACTTAATTTAAACTAAATGTACTTGGCAGTTACCACATCGCGTTATTAGTGAGAGAAGAGCCATAATACTGATCTATGCCAAGTCGAAGCGAGACGGAGGAGCAGCCGGCCAGAGACTCAGTGACTGGCGTATATCACAATTTGACAATCAAAGGCCAAACAACTGACTCACTCAGCCTTCACGTTTTCTATGTAAAATTAAAAAAAAAGCTATACAATAATTGACTAAATATATATCTTAAACCGCTACTCGGGTAAGCGCGGAAACCCTCATATCGAAATTTGGAACTAGCAACTTTGTTAACCGACCACTAGATTACGGGTCGTGTTTAACTAACTTGCTTTGGATACAATTTTTCTATCTACACTTAATTTAAATTTAAAATTTGCGCATTTTTTGTTCATCGATCAATCAATCAATATCGGCTGACAAAATCGACTAGACCGAACTCACATTTAACGAAATAAGAATTTTAATACTACAATCGCAATTTTCGATATGAATGTTTCGCCTTAAACATAAACAAAAATTAATGTCATCAAAATTTGTCAGTACCTAAACGATGCGTACTGTATAGCTACCGAGAAAAATATATCATTGAAACTTATTTACAAGTATAAATTTCAAATAATTATATAACAGTTTATATTATTCCACCGGTAGCTTTACATACAATTAAACTATTGAGCATATTAAAAAACAAAGGCAGTCAACTTAATACAATTACCAAAATAAAAATGCTATTTTGAGTATAGTGAGATACTGTCAAAGAATAAAATCACTTTCAGAGCTACGTGCGAAACTCGCGTTATATTTCAATATTTTAGTTAAATATAATTCATAAATCAATTCAGATAATGTCACAACCATTCACAAAAATGACAATTTTTTACAAATACAGAATCAACAGAAGCCTAAGCTTATACATTTTGAGAAATGTTGTATAAGCGTAGGTAAAATTTATACATCAATAAATGAGCACTTACAGAAGCGAAAATAAGCAATTCAAGAAGTAGTTTAAAAGTTTTTAAATAGCAAATTTATACATAAAATAATTCAAAGCTAGATATTGTATAATTTGTAACAAATACCGCACGAGTTTGGCACGCAGCAACTAGCTCACCGCCTTAGCCACAATACAGTATGTGCATTTCATTTGCTATTTATTCGTTATACAAATTTCTATGTAACCACATACATATAGAAAAGAACAAAACACTACAAACTAAAAAATAAAAAATGCTTGACGAATACATCGTAGGCCCTTTAAATCTTTTATAACAGGAAGACAAAATAAGTGATCAAAATAATATTTTTGTATTGCACTGATACATATGTATACAGATTCTGGAAGGTTATTTTCGATGGATACAATGTTAGTTATATGGTTCGAACGGCTAAAGCATTCCTAATGCCTTGATATGTTCAACAACAACCGAAAATAAAGAAACAGGCAAATAACAAAATGCTCAATAAAATGTACTTTGTCGTAACATTTGATACCTATGGCCAGAGTTACATTTATGTATATAGGTATTTGAATTCTACATATAAATCATATTGTACAAGGTGTTTGGTAAATTGTATAACAAAAACGTAGCCGTAGCTAATATATAAATAGTCAGAAATTTCAAAACTGCTAAAAATCTCTTGTTTTATACAAAATTGTAAACTTACAAGGCAATAATGTACAGAACAGAAGATATTTTTTTAATAATTCCAAGTTTCTGACCTTACGTTAGATATATGTGCTAGCATTATACAATTTACCAAGCTCCTCGAATAAATCATACATCACAACAACTATGCTATTCACAAAATAAAATATAGCATAGCTCTTAAAAACTAGCGCAAGGCCTTGCTTCCAACTACCCTTACATCCTTTAAGAATTCCAGTATTAAGGTCACCATTCGTTACAACTTCTATATATCACTTGACAACGAACTAACACGATAGTAAACTTAATGTCGAATTGTAAAATTATAGTTAAAAAAAAGTAATTTGATTCCGTAGAAAATTATGTTTAGTACACACATTAATAGTTTCGCTTACACTACGTTTCGAGAGGGAATTTTTTGCGTTTTTTTTTTCAATTATTATTTTATAATCGCTCTTTTTGTGACACCCCCACCGGACATCCGGAGGGAGTATGACTTCGCGTTTCGCCCGAAAATTATACTTATACATCACATTTAAGCGGAAACGAATTTCGACTATACAAATTACGTTGTCCCCACAGTAAAAGCCTAAATATAATTCGAGCAATAGCAAATTCAGTTAAAATCTTGCTCCTTAATCGGCAAGGTCTAACGAATTCGCTTCCCCAAGAGCGATTTTTAAAAAATTCATCCCTCGAAATCTGACATGTCGTTTTTCGGTAAAATGTTCAAAGAGGTCCTTAAGAATGGTCGAGGGTCCTATATCTATACCAGACTCAGTAGGCACTAACACCAACACACCCGAACGTCCGTCACGTTACATGTATAATACATAGAAAACGGTAAAATACGTTAAGTCACTCGCACAATTCCACTAGACGTCCGTTATACTTATTTCATAGTCTTTATTTTATTTACTGAGATCATTTTTGCCTCTATGCACTAGATCGAATGGGTCCATCGGACGCCGCCGCTTTCTACTTAGGAACATTAGAAACTGTTGTGCTTTCGCTACTTCACCTAAGTTTAGCCAAAACCTTAAGAATTGTATTATTTCTTATATAATATATAATTTATTATATAATATATATAATATAATTGATTATACATGTATAAAATCGAAGCTCAATTTTAAATCACGAATTTTGCAAGGTTATGTAAAAAATGTAAAAAGTTTTTAAGTCTCATCGAAATGTGATTAACATTATCCCTGGGCGTAAACTCTACAACAATATTTTCTATATATCATTTCTATTACTAATAGCTACGAAATTATCGTTGAATTAGAGAGTAAAGGGACGTTATTTTCTGCAATCGTTTAATCATCTGAGATTCGTTTTCATACTCGCAAATTTGTTTCTTTTTATGGTATTGGCTATACTTGTCATTTATTCTGTCGAAGTGACACAAAATAATATGGTCGAGTACGTGTCATTTCGAGAGAATGGGTGAAGTTAAAAGGGAGCCAGAGATACAATCGAAAAAAGACGTAGTACACTGCTTTTTTGTTACCGGCAGCTAATGAAGCTTCAAGAGTTTTAATTTGGCTAAGATTTAATTAATAGCGGACGGAGCAAATACTAGAATAAAGAGCGTTTTTTTTTAATAGATTGACGTCAAAATCTATGACACTGCATTCTATTTTTAAAGCTACAAAAATGACGAACGATAAATCGATTTGATTTAAACGCATATTTTTCTTAATAAAATAATAAGAGTGACAGATGTCAATGTCATAGACGATTTTTTTAATGCTAAGGTTCGCGTGCTTTATCAATCACAGATAAAGCTTGTGAATCTTATTTCACATAAGAATAGAGGTCAATTTTCTACGACATATTGTCAGCTATTTTCACAAATTTTATTTGAAAAGGATTAGCAGTGTCCTAATGTTTTTTTCTTAATCGTATTTCCAGAGGTTACATACGTGGATTTTCACATTAGCGGCGACGTTTCCGAAATTTAATTCCTTTTACGTCCAAATAATCAAAAATGGTCAGAAGAAATTATCGGTTTTTTTATGTATTGATTTAACTAAAGCAAATTATTGGGGTTTAAACCAACAATAAAAAAGAAATAGGAACTGATTTTGGCAGTGTGCATTAATAAATAAATAGTTAAAATTTTAAGACTAAGCAATGACACTTGCTGTTTTCGAACTAAACACACCATGTTAAGAAAACTGACAATTTCCTCTGACAATTTTAGATTTTTGAAGTCAGGAACAACAGGGGGCACAACAGTCACTGTAAATCACCACTGCTGGTCGAAGACACTCGGGTTCACTTGGGCAAAACAGTTCATCGAGGTATGTCACCCGGGTATTATACTCCTTTCGCTTGATCATGATATCGGTGACAGCAGGACAGAGTTATACGTGAGTCACACGTTAGAAAGAGACTAACGTGAATGTATAGATTTTGACATCTGTCACCTATATCATGCTCAAACGAAAGTCACCTTATTAAAAATCACGGTCTAAAGTGATTACCGTACTAAAACTCATGTCATTGCGTTCCATTCCGCATGTTAAAACGGGCTGGCACGAGTTTAGTTCCGGGACTATCCTTAGTTCGAGATTTGTAATAGGAGGAAGGAGTATAGGTATCCTAGACTTCAATCTATGCAACTGACAATATTATACTGAACCGCGAATATTTAAACTTAATAAATAAATTAGAATATTGAATAAACATTGTGAAAACATGTCAAAAAATAAAATTAATATTGTTATTGTTGTATATGTCAAATAATAGTTAAATAAAATTTTACGTACATTAAAAGAATTTCCAAATCTGATTAAAATTTCTCCTCAAATTACATCCACATTTCAGACTATGAAAATTGTCAGTTGAATAAGATTCAAAACACGACAATGTGCTAAGATTACATAGTAAACTACATCAGACAAATCATCGTGTTTTGATTAAATCTAGAACAACCTTTTAATTCAGATGATAAGCGTTAAAAATTGCGCTTACGCATGTTTACAACTACCCTAACAGTTAGTCCATAAGGTATGTTTTTAATTGGGATTTGTAGTTTAATTAATTAATTCATCAGTAAGAGATTTTGTAATTATAAACGGAACTTTTCAATAAACTTCTAGTCGCGCACAATCGTACGCGTCGTTTGGACCAACTCTTACTACAACATTTCGTGTTGTTTTCAACGCGTCATCAAAATGCCGCATAATGAGAACTAGACTAATCCCCACTACTGGCAAGCGTGAAGGGTTATTAGGCGAAGTGATGAATATTGGTCGTTTTCCTCTAGATGGCGCTAGCACTGGCTAGCCGACTGATGCTTCTATCTCAGTATATATAAGTTACTCTATGGTGCTGCCACCTATAGTCAATGCATTATCTGGATCAGCAGTGGAAAAACGGACACCCTGAGTTAAAATAATCACCATACTATGCTGTCGCCAGAGTTGTTAACGCTGTGAAAACACAGTTTTAACGCTATCATCTGAATACCTACAGGTGAACCGACGTACATGGGTCGTTCTTCTTTTTTTACGACAATAAGCCCGTCCTCAGTGACTTATCAAGTAATTAATTATATAAAAAAATATACGTTACACCATCAAGATATTCTTAATTTAACATGAAATAATGACATTGTTTTATCACCTCGTAGGTACTTTAGCATGATTTAACAATGTAAAAAAATATATAAAGCGTGACAGAGGTGTAAATGGCACTAATTTCGGGGGACGTGACGGAGGTGTCCATTTTAATCAAAAAGTATTCTTTATCAATTAAATTTTAGATCATGTAATAGTCCATCTGTAAAATAGTACATTAACGAATATTTAGGATATATAATTTATCAATTGTAGTCTGTTATATAAAAGTTAAATGTTGATGTGTAAGTTTGGCTCATTGTCGATAAAAAAGAAGAACGACCCACCCCCAGTGCCGGGTCATCAGACGAGGTGGTCGCGGTCGTCGAGCGAGGCGTCGGAGTGCGCGTCGGGCAGGTGGCGCAGGTCGCGCTCGAGGTCGAGGCTGCGTCGCTCCAGCTCGAGGCGCGCCGCGCCCGCGCCCGCCCCGCACCCGCCCGCGCAGCGGCGGGGCGCTTCTAGGGACGACACCTGGAACAGATTCATACTCTTTATTGCACTCCATATGTGCGTGTATGTATGATAATAATAATAATAATTCTCACAACATCTCATACGTTGACCTGATTCCGTACTAAGTAGCTTAAGCACTTGTGTTACAGATATCAGACAACAGAGGAACACAAATATATACTTAAATACATATATTACACCCGCCGTGTGGTCCCCGGCAGAGTAGAATAGGCCACCCTCACTCTTACCGAGGTGTCGTAAAAGGCGACTAAGGTAAAACTGCTGGCATGATCATCAGCACCCAGAGAAGGAAAACTCTGCATTTATATCAAAACCCTCGCCAACCCGTCTGCCAAGCGTGGTGAGTATGGCAATTACCCCTCATGTGATTGAGGGAGGCCCGTGCCCCAACAGTGGGGACTTAAATGGGCTGATGATGATATATTACACCCAAACACCGAACAAACACAAGTGTTCACCGCAAGGAATGTTTGTCCAGGGTGGGGATCGAACCCACGACCTTTGGCGTAAGAGGCAGGGTCACTACCAATTGCGCCTGTGATCCAAGAAACTTCTAAATGTCTATAATATAAAAAAATTATCCAGCAACTAATTTCAGTTAAGGCGCCTAATCTCATGGGTCCTTTTTTTTTATTATGGCTCTACCCGAAGATAACCCGCCAATTTCAAGTAACTTATTGAGAATAAGTAGGTAGTCAACAATCGAAGTCAGTCAAAGTCACAGTCACTCAATAAAACGCCGGTGTTTTACGTTTTATCGACCTACGGATTCAGCGGATATGACTCTAAAAGCAATCGCAGGTTTTAAGACTCTATTTGGTTCAAGCAAGTTGTCACGAGACAACTCACTCGACACACAATAGCAGTGTTAAAAACGATACAATCCAACGATTCTTATTATTAGGATCACTTTGCGTCACTTCACTGCACAAATAAACACCAAATTTGAACACTAAAAACCACTAGACACTAATTTAAAATCTTTGAATTGCATCAGCCCATGCGGCTTGTTTTAGCCCTACCCGCCGAATCCTCCTCATGGGTTCAACTGCCACCTCTAGAGCTTGACTCAAGTGACACTTGGTGACAAATGACACTTGGTGGCAAATGATACGTGATTGGTTCAACAGGAGCTTGGACTCTAGTAGACACTTGGTGGCAAATGACACTTGATGGGTTCAACTGCTACCGCTAGCGACCCTGCGGGGTCGCTACGAACTTGGACTCAAGTGACACTTGGTGGCAAATGATACTTAATGCTTGAATTGCAATTGGTAGTGACCCTGCCTCTTACGCCAAAGTTCGATCCCCACCCTGGACAAACATTCGTGCGATGAACACTTGTGTTTGTACAGTATCTGGCTGTAATATATGTATTTAAGTAGGTATATATCTGTGTTCCTCTGTTGTCTGATATCTGTAACACAAGTGCTTACGCTACTTAGTATGAAATCAGGTCAATGTATGAGATGTTGTGAGAATTATGTTGTCAAAATGTCACGAGCACGAGAATTGGGCTCTTGAAAACCATACAAATAAAAAACTATGTAAGTGGCTGATCGTTGAGATTGGCCGCCGTGGCCGTAATCGGTTGGAGGATATGATTGTCTGTTAGCTAGCGATAGTACCGGCCTCACCTTGGCGAGGCGGCGCGCCTCGGGCGGGCGCTAGGAGGGCGCGGGCAGGTGCGGCAGCTTGGCGCCCGCCCAGTAGGCGCCGCGAGCGCAGCCCGCCGCGCCCACCGACCCGCTCTCCTCCGACAGCGCCGCTTGCAATTTCGCTTCTGGAAGTTAAAAATACTTTTTTAAACAAATCTTTTTTTATAATATGCCGGCCCTGTGAGAAGATGTTTTTTTTTATGCTAGAAGCGGACACCCTGTTGGTTTAGTGGTTTAAGTACCGGGCTGTGATCTAGGGGTCCTGGGTTCGATTCCCGGGTCGAGCAAAAAGTATGTTCCGAATTATTCGAACATTGCTCGGGTTTGTGATCACCAATCGCATTAGGCAAGCGTGGTGATTAAGCCTAACCCCATCATAGTAGCGATGACTTGATTTCTATGATGGAGGCTTTTGCCCTACAGTGGGACAGTATATAGGCTGATACATACATACATAGAGGCGGACAAACGTGCAAGCGAATCACCTGATGGAAAGTAATCAACGCCGCCCACGAACATCCGCGAAATCAGAGAGGTCGCTAATTTGTTGCCGGCCTTTTTAAAAAAGAGTACGCTCTTCTCTTAAAGGTCCCTAAGTCGTAGCCGTCCGGAAATACTCCTGCAGCCAAATCGTTCCACAGAACTGAGGTACGTGGTAGAAAGTTCCGCGAAAAACGCACAGTATTAGACCGCCATCCATCGAGATGATGAGGATGGAATGACAATCGCTTGCGAGTGGTTCGATGTAAGAATTCAGCTGCAGGGAGTAGATCAAACAGTTCCTCAGAGCACTCCACATGATAGATGCGGTATAGAATGCTGAGGGAAGCTATGTAGGTAAATAATAATAAATATATCATAACATCACATACAGTGATCGGACTCCGAAATAGGTAGCTCAAGCACCTGTGTTACGGATATCGGAATCAACAGTGGGATTACAAATATATACATATAATACTTTTCTTTTGTAAATACGTACTTATTCTATGCTAGTTTCTTACCCTCTTATTACAAAAAACTACTCTGATACCATTTTTGATACTAAACTAGCAAGTTCATGATTATTACGGAATAACGTTAGTACTTAATTTTTTATTACAATACCTCGACTAACCATAGACCACTTAGTACCGCAGGATAGTGTCAAAATTGATCGATTCATTCAATCATTCGTTCAGTGACGATTTCGTTTTACATAACCTTGTTTTGTTGTCTGAAGTAAAAATATTTTTAGAATTGTTTTTAAGCAACAATATGTAACATAGTAATATGAATAGGAATTGCTTATATGTTTGGGATTAAATCCAAAAAATAAATTGACTACTTTCTCACAAATAACTTTGGTGTAAAATGGAATGAACTGTCACAGCGATAAGCTGTCATTGTTACTGAATCGATATTTTGAGGTTATTATTTTAGTACTCATTTTAAACTAGGGGTCCCACTACCTACTTATTTAAAACACGTTTTGGAATAAAAGAGTTAAAGACTACATGATATTATAGATGCAGGAAGAGTAGACGGATCACCTGACAGTTAGCGATTACCGCCGCCCATAGATATTCGTAACACGTGGAGTCACAAGTGCGCTGCCAATTTTTAAACTCTGGGCCTCTTCCCCCGATTTGGGGCACCGGGCCCATTCATGCCAAAACGTGGCTCTCCCATAGTTAAATAGGGACATAGCTCCCGTTTGCACCCTAGTTTCATTAAAATAAATAAAAAAAACACTTACTAGCGACTTGTGAAGCATTAAAGGTGACCGGGGTACGCGCGAGGGGGGTACGCAAAGACCCCCCGCGCGCGCCCCCGCTGCCCCCCGCTCCCACACCCCCTGTTGCCACTGAGACCCCCGTCGACACCCCACTCGACCCACTAACGCCCCCCACCGACCCCCCACCGCTCGTCTGCGGACAAAAAAGGAAATATTGATACAGAAAATAAATTAAGAACATAGGAAGGACATAACGGGTAATTCTCGTATACTCGACATTGGAGTCGAATTTCACATTTATCCATACAAATCTCTAACTCGACGACTTCAATGTCGAGTGCACGAAAAAAGGCCCCATACCCATACCATTCTTGCCCATATATACTATGGCTACTTGCATACGCGAGACATTATACTATGAAAACAAACATTTTACCCCAAGCAAAATGCGGTTTAATCTAAAACAAAAAATTGCCTCCCCATACAAAGTGATCAACTGATTGATGCAATATGTTTGGAAGGCTTTTTTAGATTAGAGGATCTATTTTCCTTGAGGAAAAATGTTTGCGTTCATTTCCTATACAGACCGACCAAGATCAGAAGGCACTTCAGTGACATTGACCGAGGGCGTTGTAAAACTTTTTTCAATGCGGAAATATCAAAAGAGCATTAGTTCCGACTTTTGCCACGTGCCAAATAACCGTGGTCAGACTTTAATGCCTTCGAGAAGTTTCATGGGTATTAAAAACATCACGGTGAATACTTTTAGGTTAGGTTTTTTTTTTCAAGTAGACTCCAGTGATTATAAAGATGCCGATTATTGTTCCAAACAAATACATAGACAAATATTTCTCATACTTTTTTCTGCTATGAACCATTTATTTCCACACTGCTTCTTCGGGTCTCTCACACTGATGGTAATATAGTCCCGTCACCACCTATTTAGTGTCAAAATTCTTACCAAGTCGCGACCCATGGTTTGGGTACGCCGAGTCATCATCAGTGATCGGAATAGGTAGTGCAATTTAGGGTCAACGTCCCCAAACATTACACAGTATGGATACGCCCGCGGGACTGCGAGATATCGGATATGTTCTTTACGTGTATAATTCCACCGGCCCCCTTTCATCATCGGGACACAAGACAGAGAAGGGGTTACCACACTTAAGTGGTAGAAATACGGGCAACACGTACCAAACGGTTCAAATGTACATTCATGTTGTCAAATATACAGTCATTCCATTCAAGGAATGGAACTCTGCCGGAAGATGTGTTCCCTGAACACTGTGATCTGATCTTATTCAAGAAAAGAGTGAATAGGCTGTTACTAGACAGGCATGATCCATCCTCGGCCACATCACCACTTATAATCAGGTGAGATTGTGGCCAAATGTCTGGCTATTCTAATAAAAAAAAATACAAACTAAATAATAATAAAAAATAAAACAAGTATTTAAGTAAGTTAAACGTTGCATTTGGTATAAGCACTCTTATCGAAATTTTCATCCATTTATGAGCGCTGTTGACGTGTCCATATTAAGCTTTCGTCAAAAATTGCACACCTAAATCCGATCATTGGTCATCATAGATAAATTAACCGCCGGAATACTTGGGAGCGAAAGCCGAACCCAAAAACCCAATTTTTTTTTATAAGATATTCATAATTTCTCTTTAAATTCTATAAGATTTCTAAAATCAATTGAGGAAATTTTTCAAACTGTAGTAACCTACTTGTTGTGTGGGTGTTTGTACTGTAAGATTGTAAATACAGTTTTTGCAATTATTAAGTTTGCTTTCTTTAAATACTATGTTTATAAGTTAGCACATTCGTGACCATACTATTGTAGTATACTTGTAACATTACTAAAAGTACTAAAAATAACACAAAGTGTAACATAATTAAATAATAATAAAGTGAATATATTGACTACATAGGTCAGGTACCTCAAGCATATAAATAAAAATAAAAATCGTTTATTGCAGGTAACAATATGACCCATATCAATACATATGGGTTATATTGTTATATACCTACGTTCTAATATCTAAATAATATTATTTTCAAAGATATTTCAATAAAGTAAATGAGGGCACTAGGGCACTCCCTACAGGTACAATGACTAGTCGGACATGGGGCTTCTCCCAGCACACCCACACCCGAGACAATTTAGATACTTTCGTTTTCTAAATTGTCCTAACCTTTTTGTCCTCGAACACTCCGCACTCGGGCGCAAAACCTTAACGACCTAAAGGAGTTGCCACACTGGCGGATTGCGAGCGTTTTCGAAGCGGAGCGACGAGACGCAGCGTCACGGCTGCGCATCGTTCACGCCGCGGATGCGCAACGAATGGGCGATAAGCATTCGCCGCGGAGATAAGTCTGAACGCTACGTCGTCGCTCCGCTTTAAAAACGCTCGCAATCCGCTAGTGTGGTAACTTCCTAACTGCGACATCAAGGTGGTCATGACATAAGTATCAAGACATCAAATGTATATTATGATATTTAATTATACGGACTAAGCTCACAGACATAAAACGTTTCCCAAATATTGAAATTTTGACTATGTCAAACCGCAAAAATGTGTCGTAACGACACATTGAAATCTGTCAGTTTAGTTTCCATAGTTAAAAAATATTGGTTCTAGTTTTATTGAAATATCTTTGCAGTAAACACAAAATGAAATCAACAACAAAATACAGACTAAAAAGTTGCATTCATTTACAAAACCAACTGTCCATGCGAAAATCTATTCTTTCTTATACAAATACGTACGTAGGCATCAAATTATAATCATGCTTACGTCAAGAAAAAAAAACACAAACAAACCCACATAAAGTGAAGGAATACTTAAATCGATCGATCATCGATCGAAGGCATCGATCAACGTCGGTTTACTGGTCTGGTAGCTTTAATTGATCGACGGATACCATTCGGCTAACCAATCGATTGATTTTGCCGATCGACCTCGATCGATAGGTTTGGTAGCTATAAAAGATCAAGTCTGGCAGAATCTTGGTAGCTTCATTGTAATTAGTAAAGTACTAGCCTGTCCTAATCCTGGACCATGGTCTAAGCGTACTTCGTGCTCCAGTGCGACGGTTTTGGACGCAACCGGGAACGAGACGCTAAGATAAGATGTGATCCGTATTACAAATTGCAAACTAAGAATAGTCCCGGTACAAAATTCGTGCCAGACCCTTTTAACATTGCGTTTCGGAGCGGGATGACATGAGCTTTAGTACGGTAATAACTTTAGATCGCGATTTATAATAAGGTGGGGTGTATGGCAATCAGACTAATAATTAATTTACAGTCGCTTCAAAAAAGGGATGGTGAACCTTTTATTAGTATTTTTTTTGTTTAAACCAAATAGATTACAGCAGACAGTGTAAAGGCACAAAGGTATCAGAAAAGGTGCGTGTAGAAAAATATTACGAAACAAATTTAGTCGCACTTTTGTGAACTTTGTGGGTCTGTTACTTTTTAACACTACAAACACACATGCGTTAAGCTCCTTTTGCAAATTTAGTCACAAGTATGTAAGCAAAAAACAGGAGCAAAGCATAAAACGCATCAATGCAGCATTTACAAAGAGTATTTTACAGAAGATTGCATAGATTTTTGACAAAAATTGTACAGAAAAGAAAGAACAGAATAGATAAAGGTAAAATAAAGGCATAATGACTTGAAATTATGAAAATGTTTCATGTTCGTTGATCTTGAATGCCGAAAAATTTAATAAATAATAATAAATGCAACTTAAAGCAAATTAAGGGGCGCTTGTGGTGTGATGATGATCAATAATATACTACTACGAAATGATTAGTATTTATTCATACTAAAATATTTAAGAAGTAAAATTGTGATTGGGTTTCTAATACCTGCTTAGTATTATATGATTTAGATACTTATTTGAGTAAAGATATAACCATGTGCATGACGTAAAAAGACTTTTATTTGAATTCTAAATTTAAATTGAATTAGGAGCCTCAATTGTTATTTTAATACAATAATATATCTATTACATATGTAATAGAAATACAAATTGAATTATTCTTTGGTTAAACCATTTGAATGACGAATTTATAATATACCCGTCCTTACTTTGTTTTGGGAACAAATGTTTATGAAACCAGATTCCTTGTCTGTTGAATTGATTAGTTCCAGACTGTACCAATAGATGGCGCTGGGTATCGATTAGATCGCGCAAATGTTTCGTCTTTTCGAGTTACCTTCGATATATAATTTACTTGTGTTTAAAGGCTGATTCGACCATTCTTCCGTTACTAAATATTTGGTATAGCGCTGTCATTCTATACAAATCTGACGTTATACCATACAATTATCCATGGATAAAGATTGGTCGAATAAAGCGTTAATAGAATAAATATAGAATGATTTTATATGACAGTATTACTTAATTCTATTCTTTGAGCTACATTTGACGTACACTTCTTAGTACGAAAATAATTATTAATATTGCACCACCTGCCCATCCCCTACTATCAAATATCCTTTGCCAGTTGGTTGTCTGGTAGAAATCGCTTCCAGCGATAAGACTGCCGAAATTGTACATTTAAGTTTCTGTAATGCCTATTTTTTTTAAGTTTTGTATTTTGTGGTTAGTCCCTAAACTAAAAATAGAATAAAAGTATATCTAAATAGAAGATAGTCTAATTATGTACGAGCTAGTGGCCCGCCCTCACTCCGTTTCGGGACATCAGTTCCACTTTATGCCAATAGATGGCGCTAGCTGTCGATTACATCGCACAAGCGTTTCGTATTTTCGGATTCCCTAAAAGCGTTGCCGCTGCCTGTAAGATTTACCTATTTATAAATGGTATAGATATAAATTTGCTTAATAGCTCCGGCTTTAGAACCCCAATCGCACCACAAACGCCCGGCCTTAAAACCAAAAATGAAAGAAGCGGTACCAACAAACCTATTTTTCAGTGCATTTAGCATGGGCGACCCGTTTGACTTGCTGCGCTATACTAACGTGGTTCGCGTGGTGCGCGGCCGGCTCGTCGTCGTGGGGGGGGCGGGGCAAGCGCCGGCGCAGCCACGCGTGTCGCAGCGCCGCGGCGGGCGTGAGCCGCTTCTCCGGGTCCCATTCGAGGCACCTGGAATTTGGAAACCAAAACGTTATTATTTGTTATTTTGCATCTCTCCTGCGGGAAATCACGACACTGAGGCCAATCCTTTTGGAAGGCGTACGTGGGGTTACAGATCCAACACGAAGAGGCCCCCTAGGGGGTTGTCCATTAATCACGTGAGGCTAGAAAGGCGGGGGGGGAGTTTGATAAAAATGTCACGAAAATGACACAAGGGGAAGGGGGGATGCAGTAAGATATCACGTGTATTAGTAGGTAGTCTTAAGCCTCACTCACGTGATTATTGAACGGCCCCCAGCGGGTGCTGACCCTGTCTGCACTATTGAGGCGATACAACCAAAGTCAGCACCCGCCAGATGCAAAGACTATTGCAGATAAGATGGAAATAAACCGGGTCTATGGAGAGGATATTGCCGGACTGGTTGCCGGGATATTGATGAGACGACAGGACGCCTGCCATATCAAATGTCTCATCTATGATAGTCATAGCAGGCGGTGACTTGCCGCAAACTATTTTTTTTTTAATGTTGTAGATGGCAGACGAGCAGACGGATCGCCTGATGGTAAGCGATTGCCGCCACCCATACACACCCGCTACACATGGAGTCACAAGTGCGCTGCCAACCTTTAAACCCTCCCTTTCCCCCGGATTGGACCTCCGGTACCCTCACTCACGCAGCGAAACACAGTACAGTGCTACTTCACGCCGGTTTTCAGTGAGACCGTGGTATCACTCCGGTCGAGCCGGCCTATTCATGCTGAAGCGTGGCTCTCCCAAGGTCTATTAACGGAATACGTAAGGAAACCTGCACTTTTCGGATAGCATCTGAAACGCGTAACCATGATTCAGTTGTTCTATTTGTTTCCATATATAAGGATTTCGAAGGTCAAACGGCTTTAGCTTCATTGTAACTACCATCATCATCATCAGCCCATTTAAGTCCCCACTGCTGGGGCACGGGCCTCCCTCAATCACATGAGGGGTTGGCGAGGGTTTTGATGTAAATGCAGAGTTTTCCTTCTCTGGGTGCTGAGAATCATGCCAGCAGCTTTACCTTAGTCGCCTTTTACGACACCTCGGTAAGAGTGAGGGTGGCCTATTCTACTCTGCCGGGACCACACGGCATTTGTAACTACCAGACTCCCCAAATCCTGGAACATGGTCTAAACGCACCCCGGACTCCGGAACGACAGCTTTTGAATTGTCTGTATGAACCCTAGGTAAAATTAAAAAGTACTTACCGTCTAATGAAGTCAATGAAGAACTTATCCTGGCAGCCCTTAAGGGCTGTGACGAAGCTCTTGGAACCTGGCGGTCCACGGGGCTTCCCTCTCCGCGACATGCCTGGAATCACAAATAATAATACTGTTAGAAGATTCATTATAAATCGTAGACGAAGTATGGTGATCGACATAGCCTAGAGGATTTTTACGCTGAAGTGGCAGTGGGCGGGGTACATAGCACCAAGCTATATACTCCGCCCACATCTGATAGCCGCTGAGGCAGAAAGGTCCTCAAGTGGAGACCATATATTAAGCGTGGGCCGTCCACGAGATGGACAGACGATCTGATCAGTGTCGGAGGATCTCTCTAGATGCAGGCCTCCTGCGATCAGATACTCAGGAAGTCAATGGGGAAAGCCTAAGTTCCTCAATGAACGTCCGTAGGCTGATAATTCATTATAAGCTCATCGGATCATTCAGCTCATTCGGATCATACG
Organism: Marasmia exigua; assembly: GCA_019059595.1. NCBI lineage: Eukaryota > Metazoa > Arthropoda > Insecta > Lepidoptera > Crambidae > Marasmia > Marasmia exigua. The sequence continues at coordinate 12,889,748 of CM032488.1, forward strand.
GTTTACTCGAACTCGAGATCCATTTGAGTCGAATGATACATTCGAAGCGAACATTAGAGATTCGGAACAGTGTATCATTTGGCTGAGTCGGATCAGTCACGAGTCGTTTCAGTAAAGAGCTACACCCGTCTAATTAGAAATCGAGGTAAGTAGTTTCTAAACACCACTGGTTTTTGCGTGAAGAGTCCAACGTGAAGAAACCTGTAAACGTTGATGAAGAAATTCTAAATCGGTTGTGAAGTCCTCCAACTCTATTCAATGTGATATAAGTATTATTTGGAAACATTAGCAAAAATAACAACGTTAATTGTATTATTACTTTAACTGTGTCTTTCGTGGCCAAGAATAATAAATATAGTTGTAACTCTATCAGAGTGATTCCAATCAATTAACACAACGTAACACCGTAATACAATACCACAACAGTATGATAAACTATACTAGATCGCTTTGGATTTATCTAAAAATGTAAGTCATTGGGCATATTTTGGCAGTCTGCCTAAATGATCGGACACCGAGGGCTGGGTGATATTGGTCGATTTTATTAAACTCAGTAATGTTTTATGGGGAACACGTTTATTTAATGCAAGATAAAAATGAGCAGGAAGACTTACCTGCTCATTTTTATCTTACATCTAAATCATCATTGCTTTAAAAATATGGTCTAAAAGTCTCACTAAGATTCAGGTCAGAATTTGCAAGTAACTTTGTTCAAAAGATAAATTCCTGATCAGCCACGAGAAATCTGTTGATAACATCTTTTCTCTTGTACACTCAAAAAAAATCCAGCTCAAAATTACACAAAAAAATCTATCAAAAAGGCATAAAAAAGGACATCGTCAAGAGAGATTTGCAAGACTTACAAAAGATCAGATACATAGGTAGATAAAAGTAATATACCCGTCACTCTGTTTTTTTGTCCAAAAAAAATCTTAGAACATGCATTTCCCTAATACACACTACTCATTTGAAGAATAAAGGCTACACAGTTAGTAAAATGGGACTTGCTGGAAAACCAATAAAAGTTTCATAAATGTGACATTCACAGTATCAATTCGCCTTTACAATATTAGTCTTAAACCTACGTAGACGGTTCAGTGACTCAACGAGACACTCAACTTCCGAGTGACGAAAGTAACAATTTATAGTTATTTTGACAACTCGGCAAGAATGCTCGGTATGACTGAGTCATTGTCTAACTGTGCCGAAATGCAACATGCAATGTGACGCAGGGTCGTAGGCGCTTCGTGCAGCGTTGTGGTGTTACTCACACATTTTTCATCACATTTTTTAGTTTATTGTTTTATGTATAGATATAAATAAGCTGGTATAAACATTATATATATGATCTGGTATACCAACAAGGTCTACATAATAGCAAGATACCCTAGCGTATAGACGCTAAGACATTACTATGTTTTTATATTAGCTGAAGTTAAGAGGATTCCAGCCCATGGAAACTTGCAACAATAGTGGAGTCCCAAGGGGGCTGCCAACCTTTAAACTACCATACCGGTTCGGGTCTTCAGTACCCTCTTTACCATCATTTAAATTTATTGAGTTAATTAACTATTAATCTATTTTGTCGCTAGACTTTTTCTTTGACAAACTCGAGTCTATGACGAATTCAGCCATTATTATTCAGCAATAAAATGATTCACAGCAATAGATTTTTTATAAATCTGAAACTATTTTTTTATTATTATAGGTTAGCGCTTGACTACAATCTCGCCTGATGGAAAGCGTCTAGGATATTACGCGTTTGCCTAGAAGATGCCTGTTCATTCGGATATCAATAACATACGTTAGTCTTCTAGGGGCGTTTAAGAATACTGCCATGGTTTTTCCCGGCCTGTCTTACGAGGCGACTAAACGGGCTTTCGGAGTACGTGAGCGTATCCACTGCTGGGGAGTGGCTTGCTCAGCATACGACTCCGCAGGGGATGACATTACTGGGTGTCCTGGTAGGTCGTACAGAGTTGAAGGATGATGGGGATGAAGCGGCGAGCGCGATTATCGCTACGGTCTATTCCCGGCTGTGGGGTGTCCGACCGCGATTGCGCGGAGATGGACACCCCAGGGAAAAAAAAAGTCTTCTAACTTTCACGTGAGTTACAAGAAAATAAATACCCGGCAACACTGCCTTCTCAGTTTCGCCTACTTGCGTTTTCGTAAATATTTTGACTGCTAAGTTATTTATAGAGGTGATTTGCGATATCTGAGGATGGAAATGTAAACATCTTCTCGGCACCTCAGTTTAATATGTGAAAGTGTGGTTTCGAACTGGTATCGGTTTTGCACGTTGTATCATTGGAGTTAACACATAATTTCTAGTTAACATTAACTATGATATATGTTATTTTAAGTCAGCGGAAGCTGTTACCAGCTTTTATGATTATGGCCGAACTAATAAACAGAAAGTTGTCAATCTGGTTGTTTCTTCTAATATCTCAAGTCATTCATCAGGAATGATTATCATATTTTTAAGTAAGGATGCCGAATAGAGAAACTGATTTTTGACATGATGATAAATTGTGACACTTTTATGAATTGTTAATACGTAACTTCTTGTCTTGATATTATAGTATGACAATAACATGCCGACGTAGAAAGTAGCAGTTTACTATAATAATAATATCCTCCAACTAATTCCGGCTAAGGCGGCCAATCTCAACGACCAGCCACTTACGCAGGATATATTACAGTGCTCAAGTGTGAGCGGAAACACAAGTGCACTCTCTGTTCCCTTGCCCTCGTATTCCGATGGGACACCAATGTTACACGACCGGAGAAAGATCGGGCGCAGTACCAAGGGCTTAAGGCGATACCGCGATCTCACTCGCGCCGCCTATCGATTTATATTAATTGTGACGAATATAGCAAAGAGGCTCTAAAAAAAAGTATTTGTGATTTTTCAAGATATATCTGGCACAAATTATCCCTCTACAAGTAGTTTTAATTTTAATTTCCGCCTAAAGTGGCTACTTTTAGCAATTCTCAAAAATTTGGTTACATCTAAAGAGATATTTTGTGTCAGATATATCTTGAAAAATCACAAATGCTTTTTTTAGAATGTCATTGCCCATTTTTGCAACAATATCCTAAATTCGTCACAATTAATACAAATCGATTGGCGGCGCTAGTGAGATCGCGGTGTCGCCTTAGCGTGCTTCCCGAGGCACGTGGGCACAAAGACAGCCAACTTCCAGACTCCGGACCGACACTGAGAATTTCTTAACATAGAAAACTCAGGTACTAATTTTGGCCCGACCGGGGAATCGAACCCGGGACCCCAAGCGCAGCCGTCGCTTTAAAGCGCGACGCACTACCCTACTACGCCAACGAGGCAGTCTGTTTACTATGTACAGTCGACCAAGACTATAAGATCTATTCTAACATTTGGCCACGAATCACACAAAGAGAATTAGTATTCTTCGTAGGAACATTATAAATATTCGAAACTGTTTCGCAGTCTAACGTTTTCCTTATCCGAAATACTTTTTACACGCGAACGATTAATTAGTTTTTCAGCGACGCCCTTGGAATCTTTTTTTAACGAAACATCAACCGTCTTCCCCTTTACCTACTGCTTGAGTTTTTTAATGGCACAGTAATTGGCTCACCAGAGTAATATGTAATTAAAACGTGGCAATCAGAACAAATAATAATAATAAATAAATTATTATTTACAACATCACATACATTGATCTGACTCTGAGATAGGTAGCTCAAGCACCTGTGTTACGGATATCAGAATCAACAGCGAAATTACAAATCATCATCATCATCGGCAACCCACACACGTCCACTGCTGGACATAGGTCTCCCCTAATGCACGCCACTGCTCCCGTTTTTGCCGGCTACTCTCATCCAGCCCACACCAGCCAGCCTTCGAATGTCATCATCCCATATTGTCGCAGGGCGTCCAACACTACGCTTACCGAGTCGCGCATCACCAAAGCGCATCACTGAAGGACTGCATCAGAAATGATGTAATCCGACAGAGAACCAGAGTCACCGACATAGCCCACCGAATTAGCAAACTGAAGTGGCCGTGGGCTGGTCATATTAGCCGCAGAACTGACTGCCGTTGGAGTCATAAAGTCCTTGAGTTGGACGCCCTGCGACAAGATGGGATGATGATATTCCACTGACTGATCTAAACGGGTCGACATCAATGGACGCGATGACTGCCATAGCGATGATTGTTCTCCTCACTTCGTTTGAGGTACATGTGGACGGAGGATGCACATGCTTTTTAAAACAAGTCATCATCATCACCCTGTTGCTGTTTGACAGTGGGGGAGTCACGCTTCGGCATGAATGGGCCGGCTCGACCGGAGTGATACCACGGCCTCACAAAAAAACCGGCGTGAAGCAGCACTGGGCCTGTGTTTCGCTGCGTAAGTGAGGTTACCGGAGGCCCAATCCGGCAAAAAGGGGGTTTAAGGGCTGGCAGCGCACTTGCGACTCCACTGGTGTCGCGAGTGTCCATGGGCGGCGGCAATCGCTTACCATCAGGCGATCCGTCTGCCACCTATCACATAAATAAAATCCACTTCTGGACATCCACTTCCAAGTTCGATTTTTGACTACTCGCATCCAGCCCCAGACCCAAATCGGTACTCCATCCGGCCTGAAGGCGTCCTATATTACGTTTACCAAGCCGCGGATTCACTCCAGAACTCCTTTACGCAAATAGTTCTCGGTTACTGATGCTGATATGGCCAGCCTACTGCCACTTCAGCTTGCTAATTCGGTGAGCTATTTCGATGACCTTGCTCCTGTGATAGATCACTTTGATTCAGATTCGATCGCGCAGAGAAATGGCTAGCATATAGCTCTTTCCATAGCCTGAACGACTTTTGGCGGAGCAGCGTATCTGTCCATACCTGGTGAAGGAAGCTTAACATATCAGTTGTACATACCTCCACTAAGAACAGTAGTGCCATCCGCGAGGGTCGTCGCCGTGCAGTACCGCGGCAGACCCTTGCTGCTGATGAAGTTCTTGGACCTCTTCCCCTGCTCGATGAGCTTCTGCGGCGGCATGCCCAGCAGCTCGATGATGCACGCCATCTGGTCCGCCTCGTCCTCTCCGGGGAGTAGGGGAAACCCTGGAAGTGAGGGGGAGACTCAAAGAGACGTAATCTGTTTTGGTACTCAAACAAAAAGGTGTTCGAGGAAAATAGCTACGTTTATTGCGGAGCTAATTAATACATATTTCACAATATCACATACATTGATCTGACTCTGAGATCAGATCAACAGTAATTACAAATATATACATTTTATATTATTATGGAGAATGAAAACGAAAATATTTTGTTTGTTGGTCTTCCTTATTTGTTCTACAGGGTGTATCTGTGAACATTTACATCCCTTTAACCATGTGTTCTACTAACCATTATGAACAACATTCGTTCTATCACTTTTGGAAATTCGCATGAAAAAACTTCAACTTTTCATACAAAGTCGGTCACGTGACTTGGTCATTTTGTATCATCATCATCATCATCAGCCCATTTAAGTCCCCACTGCTGGGTGGGAGTCGAAAAAAATTTCGATCAATATCGAAAAGTCGTTGAACAAATGTTGTTCGAATGGTTGGTAGAACACGGGGTTAAAGGAATGTAAATGTTCACAGATAAGGGTGTTATTATAAATTACACCTTTTAAACTATAGTACGTCCATTGATAGACGCCACTTCTGTCACCGTCAACATTCAAATTTGAGCTTTGTATAAATAGGCACAAGGAATCTTAAATTTTAGTACCGTGTTTTGACGCGGGACTACTTTCGTGGAGCGAACAACTTTTATCGTCTTTTTCATTATTTCCATCTTCCATTCACTCCTACTTTTCTTCGCTTCCTCACTTAATCTCATCATTCCTTGGATTTTTTTTTTTTTAGCATTCGAATACATACACACATACACCGCGCTAAATGAGTGTGTGTGTTACGAAATTGTTATAGTAAGAAGTTGTCCATTAATCATGTAAGGCTTGAAAGAAGGGGTTTGATAAAAATCACGAAAATAACACAAGGGGGAGGGGGGCTGTAGTAAGATATCACTTCTATTTATTTTTTTGTTAAAAGTTTTTCGTCGTTTCGTTTATTATTTTTATGGCAATCAAAAAGAAATTGCAACCTAATTTTTATCATGGTCCTTAATTTCAGAATGAAATAACATTATAGTTCATACCGTTTAATGGTAATATTATGAAATCATAGTGTTTAAGGGTAATATTTTGAAAATTTTAAAATTCTTTGAAGGTTCCAAAAATATAGGTTATGTTTCGGGAGTAGTCTTTAACCTAACTACGTATCACCAAGGGGGAGGGGGGCTTAAAAATGCTAAAATAAGATCACGTGATTAATGGACGGCTAATGTGTGTTCGAGTTTGAATATTTACGGGCACAACATACCTGTGAGCAGTTCCGCCAGTATGCACCCCAGTGACCACATATCAATGGGCATGCCGTACCGCGCGCCCATCATCACCTCCGGCGCCCGGTAGAACCTCGACTGGATGTACGTGTACACCCTCTGGTGCTCGTAACACGAGCTGCCGAAGTCTATCACCTGGAATACAGAAAGAACATGATTAGCTTGGCTTTCACTTTATTTTGGTTGCGAAAAATAAGCAGACGAGCATGATGCCCATCTGATGGTAAATGGTAAACGCTGCTCATAGACATCAACAATACCCGAGTACAGTCATACCGCTGCCTAACGTGAAAGAAGAACTCTTTTCAAACCTCGTTTAAAATAGGGCATGTCATGTCTAACTCGAACGACAAAAATGTGAAATGAAATATCGCCTGTTGTGTTTTCGGACCGATACGACCTGCAAACCTTCAAGAAAAGAGCGTACTTCCTTTTAAAAAGGCCGGCAGGGCACCTGTGACGAATTTGACGTGGCAGGTGTCCATGGGCGGCGGATATCGCTTACCATCAGGTGATACGTCTGCTCGTCTGCCCCGTATATTATAAAAAAAATGTCATAGCGATCAGGAAACTCCGTAGTTGGAAGCTCATGATCATTTTTGCAAACTACTACCACTTTATTACTGAACTCGATCTAAAGTTGTTAGAGTACTTAATTTCATGCCATCCCATTCCAACACGCAACGTTAAAAGGGGCTCGAAAGAGTTTAGTTCCGGAACTTTTTTATATCGCGTTTTGTACAGTTCAAGAGATTCACCCAACAGTACACGTGGTTGGTTAAGATCAGTTCGAAGAATAATAATAATTAAATATTTCACAACATCACATACATTGATCTGACTCCGAGATGGGTAGCTCAAGCACCTGTGTTACGGATATCAGAATCAACAGTGGGATTACAAATATATATATATACTACTTTTCTTTTGTAAATACATACTTATAATACATAGTAAACACCCAGACCAATACAAACAGACATGTTCATGCACACAAATGTTTGTACTGTGCGGGGATCGAACCCGCAAGCCTTGGACCAAAGGCAGCGTTCACTACCACTGTTCCAAACGGGTCGTCAAAGAATCTCGTAAGAATAAAAGGTTTAAAGATAATACAAATGTTTCATGAAATTCCGTAGTACACTTTCCTCTAGCTTAAGGTAGAATTGGAGTTTCGCTGAAATTGGTACTGACTGTATCTGAATTCCGTGAACTTTATATCTCTAGGCTTAAGACTCAACAGTTTTCATATAAGCTATAGACCGTACATCAAATTTCTCAGTTGAGAACCCCGTAAATCATTTTTATTGAACTCTGACTAAACACACATACATAACACTCTGTTGGTCTAGTGGTTTGAGTACCGAGCCGTATCGGGATCTTGGGCTTGATTCCCGGGTGGAGCGAAAAATATGTTTTGAATTTTTCGAACGTACTACGTAGCTCGGGTTTGTGATCACTAATCCACATTTGGCAAGCGTGGTGATTAAGCCTAATCCGATCATAGTAGCGATAAATTGATTTCTATGATGGAGGCCTTTGCCCTGCAGTGGGACAGTAATTAGGCTGATAATACTTCTACATTATACAACTTGGCCTTTTCGATATCCCATGATTTTCTCTAACATCTCACTCCTTTTTACATAGGCAAGGCATAGTTTTTGTAAAACTATATTTGCTATGAATTACTTCTGTTACTATTTTCCTCGATTTCCCCTTTGTTATGAAACAAAATATTTTGAGGGTCCTAATAATAAATAGGTCTGCAAGATTTCGAATGAATATGCCGTAATAACAAAATAATAATTACACGTACCAAACGATGAAAACACAAATCCATGCCGAGCATTACATAAACAAAGTATCGATAATATCACTGCAAAAACTCCAAGAATACTTTTACGATGTTATTTCTCGATAATGTTTACGATATCGATTCGATTTAGAACGGCACTTCCCGATTTACGTACACAACTTTTCCATGGTAAATTCAGGACCAAATAAACTGCATTTAAATCAATATTTGGAGATGCTAAATAAATATTGGAGACGAAAACCAGGAATAGCGTCCTGTTTTTGTCCTACGCCAAGTGGCAAGATAAGAAACAATAAATCGAAAGAGCCCTGGATATACAAAATTAATAAATAATAATTCACAATGAATCTTGGCAATGAATGAATATATTTTATTGCACTCAAAACAGTATGAAAACTTAAAAGTAGGTGAGGAAAACATTATAGACTGATATAATTTAATTATTTTTTTTATGAACTATAGGCTAACGCTTGACCACAATCTCACCTGATGGAAGGCAAGTGACGATGAGGTCTAGGATGGAACGCGTTCGCCTAGAAGATGCCTGTTCACTCTTGCCTTAAAGTTGTCCAGATTGTAGTGGTCCGGAAAAACAGACCTTGGCATGGAGTTCCATTCCTTAGCTGTCCGCATTATGAACGTGGAAGCGAATCGTTTCGTGCGGATAAGGGGTAAGCCAACAACGTTTTTATAACTTAATGTAATATTTTTGTCTGAATTTAAGGCAACGTCTATTTGTGGCTAATACCAATACGAATTCGGTTACCTTCAACAAGGTTAACAAGGGTATTTCCCAGAAAACTATAAGCGAACTAATTGCGGAAAGTACTTAATTATTAAACACTCGAAGGGAAAGCCCATAAGTTAGATTAAAATATTTACTATGAGAAGTCCTTCTTTTGAAACTGGCGAATACATTCTGTTCTCAAAGAAAGTTCAACAAATAGTAAAGTTTCAGATATGTTACCAATTAGGTCACAAAGTAATAACACACAGATGGACCTATATCTACCTACAACGCGAGATAAATATGCTACGCACACATACTTGCGAGCTTACAGTAATCTCAGCTAGTTTCGGCAGTAATGACAAGACAGACGTGTGAGGGAGAGACACGATACTATATACTGCTATAATTATAACGAACTCTTCGATATCTAGGTCAGCAAGAGCCGACTTTCTGTGTGTTATTTTTTGCTTAGGGCCTGCTAATTGGTAGTCCCAGAGACAAATAGAAATGACTATAGCTATGGAATATAATGTGCGTATGTTAGTTTTCACCTCCGTCTTTTAACCACAAAAAACATTTGTAAGGATTTCCTCAACCAATATGGCTTGGTTAATAATATGTTGACGGTGGGCAGGCCACTTATGTTTTAACTTCAGAGAACTGACACCAAAAACCGATCGGGATATATGGAGGCCACTTTTGGCACGCGGTGTGGGATGTCCAAATGGAGCACTGACCTGAGGAAGGTCAGTAGGTGAGGCTTGTGTTTGGGTCTGAGTAAGGTATTGAGCCCTTACGCAGACCAAAACAATAATGATAATGACTTCCCTATATACATTTTTAGTAGCCCGAGAATGAGTTCATGGTTTATAGTCTAGCGATAGGACTTCATTCGCTAAGCTTCTCGAATGGACGATAAGCTTCTTCTAATGAAGTGTTCATATAAAATTGCTGTTTTTAATACTAATCTGCATATCTTATGCCACGGACAAACATCAAAGGAACTCCTATTCCAGAACTTTCTTTTCACGATCGGCGAGTGGGATGTCAATACATCCCAACAGTCATCGGGGACAATATGGAGTTGCAAACGTTCATAGGCTGAGGTAATCGCTTACCATCAGGCGAGCCGCATGCTATAAAAAATATTAACGGTTCCCTGATTTCTACTGTCTCAGATTCTGTACAGCTTCCACGAAAGTGTGATAGGTCGCCAAATGTTGTAGATAGTACTCTCTACATCACCAGTCTGTCAAGCACTGTATAGTTAGGTATGCAAACTGATACTCATTAACGCATTAACTCATTCGCAGTCCCAGTATCGGTTACAGCTCATAGCTACTGTAATGTGCGCTAAACCGACACGTTGCGCACGCGCATACGTGACGCACGGACTCGATGGCCTATTGTCTGAACCATTCTGGTGTAGCTTAGCATTGTTTATTGATATAGCGACCTGTTGATTCGATTGCGAACAGTATGGTGAGGTGGAGAAGTTTGCAATTTTGCTTGATGCATTACTTACATTAAGCATCTATTTAGACAGGTTTCCTGTTTATGTTTTGCGAAGGTCATATGGCAGTCGCGGGAGCGATAGTAGCTCAGTAGATAAGAACGCAAGTCCCATGAGGGAGGTCGTAGGTTCGAATCCGAGCATCACTAGCTCGGCAGTAAGGGAAACCAACCAGGGAATGATTTATAGATATTAAATTAAAAATTATTCTTTAAAATAATATTTGACGGAAAGTCTGGCTACACTGCTGACATTCAGTGATATTTTTAATCTGTTTTTCATCAGTTCCCATTTTTACTGAGATCGTGATCGGAATTTAATTGAAATTAGTAACATAGTTTCGCTTAAACAACTAATATCATCAGATTTTTCGCTCAGTTCTTTCCTATAAACAAGACCTATCTAAACCAGATTAACCAGACTTACAACTACTTCAATAGTATTTTATGTGGACATGACAATGTGATATACATAGGTACTTAAGGCCTTCTAAGTATAATCCGCCGCAAAACTGAAATGGGCGTGGGATGGTCATGTGTGCAGAAGAGGACATGAGAGATGGAGTAAGGATGCTCTTGAATCGATACCAAGAGATGAAAAGAGGAGTGTTGGCGGACAAACTGCCAGATGGTTCGACGACATCAAGGCTCAAGCTGGAGCAGCGTGGTTCAAGAAGACCAACGACAGAAGGAAGTGGAGAGAAATTGAAAAGGCATTTGCTCTACAGTGGGTAAATACATGCTCCTGAAGAAAGATGAAGAAGGATAATAAGAGTCCCGACTACAGTACAGTGATCACGCGAATCGGCAGTGTCCTCCGTGCTTATCTGAGGGTAGGCCCTCTAAATAAGCGAAATGATAGGCAACGAATCAAAATTTACAACGGAATCTTAAATCCCTTTCAAAAGCCCAGTGTATTATTTTTGTTTGGATGAGGTCTCTTTCGTTACAGGATGGTTTTCTTGTACTTTACGTTGCCCTTGAGAAAACCTGTCGAGCCTCTGGCTATATTAACACTATGATGATGATAACACACAGCTCTACAGTTTTGTACGCGTCGTATAAACAACAGAAGCAGACATTGATGGATCAGCTGGTCTTCCTGATCGCAGAAAGTTCTAACAAAAACAAGTAATTCTTCAGGCTGAGATTGTAAACATTCATCGATCTGATTCTGAAGAGTTGACTAAGTACATGTTTCAGTAAGTCCAGGAAATAATCGCGGGATGATCGACGAAAAGAAAATAGACTTTCTATAGTATAAGTATGTATTTACAAAAGAAAAGTATTATATGTATACATTTGTAATCCCACTGTTGATTATGATATCCGTAACACAGGTGCTTGAGCTACCTATCTCGGAGTCAGATCAATGTATGTGATGTTGTGAAATATTTATTTATTTATAGTGTTAAGCATTTAAAAGTAGAATGTAGAATGTCCTCCGACAGCCCCCCCTCATCTGAGCGTGTAACTCCTGGTTGCTGTGTTGTCCAAAGCTGTCGCTTGGAAGCCCGGGAACGTTTGGAGTAGTGACGTTCCAGGACTGATCCAGAATTCTGGAAGTCTGGTAATTACAATGAAGCGACTGCCGTCTGACCTTTGCAACCCTTTACAAGAAAACCGAGTCATGGTTACACGTTTTGGAAACTAATCGAAACGCGTAGGTTTCCTCAGGATGTTTTCCCTCACCAACGTGCTCATGGTAAAAACACGCATTTAGATTTAAAAATCCAGAGGTGCATGCTCCTTCGTTAGAACCCCCCCCTCCAAATGTATCTTTTAAAAGATTGGAAAATTCGCAACAGAGATGCGGAAGAATGAAACGCTTCATTTGGAACATCGACTCTCAGAGAGATCCGTGATTCATTCCGCTCATTCGGATCACTCGGAACATTCAGCTTATTCGGATCATTCTGCTCATCGGATCATTCCGCTCATTCGGATCATTCAGCTCATTCGGATCATTCGGTTCACTCGGACTCGAGATCCATTTGAGTCGAAGCATTCAAAGCGAACATTAGAGATTCGGAACAGTGTATCATTTGGCTGAGTCGGTTCAGTAAAGAGTTACACATGTCTACTCCACCGTCCAACAAGAAAAAGCCAACATACCCACAACACAATAAGGACAACGTGCAAACCTATAAATTGCAGGTAACGGCCCAAAAAGGACGTACCGGTCACGTTTCCCTTCGATATTGCCTGTGACGTCACTACTCCCTATAAATCCATTTTCCCGACGTACGCTGTGACATTCACCTAATTTGTGACCTGCGGACCGTGTACAAAGATAACTTTACCGTGGACACGAGCGAATCTCAACTTTAGGTTGAAGGGTTAAGAGTGTTCGGTATTTGGCGAAGGTTTGTTTTGGTTGTGAGGAACGGGTAATGAACGAAGAACACGTTGCAATCTTAATTCTGTTTTGATTGAATGGTTGGATGATGGAGTGAATGTAACTCATCCTTTCTGTGTACAAACAAAGTTCATTCTTGAAACTTTCAGACGTAAAATAAGATGACAAACTCTCTTGAGATTGTCACTTTTAATCAGAGGAGATCGTGGGACGCGGTCAGTTATACTTTATTGCTCGCAACATATGTATAGACGGCGATAGGTCGAATGGCAGACGAGCATACGGATCACCTGATGGTAAGCGATTACCGCCGCTCTTGGACACCCCAAACACTGGTAAAGTCACAAGTGCGCTGCCAACGTATAAACTCCGCTTTCCACCACCGGCAACCTCACTCACTCGACGAAAACCACAGACGATTCTTCACGCCGGATTCCTGTGAAGCCATGGTATACGAGCTGGCCCATTGATAGGCGTGGCTTCCACGGTAATTGATTTATAGGCTTAACTTTTGCTCAAAGAAGACACAAGTTGCCAAAAGTTTCTTTTTCTAACATCAAACTGATAAAATTTTACGGTACTTCTTAGAACATCTATATAGCTAAGTGTATATTCTTGGCATATCATTCACTGCTTTAACAAGCTATTAGTCTCACATGTCATAATAAGCTGACGAAAATTCGTAGAATTGCGAAATTCGTTTCGAAATTGTCAAATAAATCTTCTAACACACTCATACCGGTTACGTTATTTCCCTTTGGTAACTGTGAATATTGTAAGCAGTAGAGATATAATGAAAGAAGTGACAAAGTCGAATCAGAGAAAAAAACAAAAGAAAAACGAAAAAAAAAGTCCGAAAAAGATCGCTGTTTTTTTTTGTTTATGGACTCGACCGCGCGTATCGCTGTTTAAATAAAGAACAAAACTTGACAGCTGTCAACGTCGTGGAAAGTAAAAAATAGAGTCCGCGCCACCAAAGAAGATGCGTGAAAAACGGGCGTGAGTCGCCATCCACATTCAAATTTGAACTTTATTCTCATAGACACAAGGACTCTCAATTTTAAGTTTATTTAGTTTTTCCGCGGGACTTCCATCGTGGCGCGGACTCTATGTATAATCCTACGAAACAATTAAAAAAAAAACCAAAAGAAAATCTCCAAACTAAGACACCGTCATCTGTTAAACCAATTCTGCACATAGCACATGCTGAGCTCGAACCTTGTTGACCGCTTCACTCTGTTCCTTTTTTTTTCTTCCTTGGTCACTAGTCTAAGGAATAACTTATTCTATGTTTTCTTTAACTATTTATTTACAGTGAAATATCTATTAATGTTTTGTGTTCTATCCCTGTAAATCGTGTATGTGGTCAATGTTTACTTACTTACTATTCTCGAAATGACATACTTTTTTATGTGATAGGTCTAACCGTCATTTAATGATATTTTCCGAACAACTTTATCGTAGAGCGCAAAAAATCGAAAGTTTTTATCGCGTTGGAGCAGTGTTTTGACACTTTTTATAAAACATTTGGAGTTTGGCTTGATTTGGTACAATTCAAGACAAAAAATCCGACTAGCAAATGGATCGCCTGTTTCTATGGTTTTTTTATATCCTCCAAAAACAAAGAAAAAAAAGATAGGGTGCAGACGGGTCACTTAAAAGCTTAAACCTTAAATGGTACGTAGGTAGGTATATTATTCATAATATTTCAAAACAAAATTGGTGTCCAACATTGGCCCCAACGATTGCCGATCTATTTTGTTCTAGGCTGCTGGCTATTACCAATGTTCGCTAACATTCGCCAATCCTTACGTCAAAAGCCTGTTGGCAGGTTTCCCTCTAATTAGCCTGTAAACGTTGTATCGAAAGACGAGTCGCTTCGGCGAAACGGCAGTTCTCGGTACAATCATTAGCGTAATTACTAATTAGGTAAGACAAGGCGAACAACATTCAATTACAACTGCCACCCTATCGTTTACCTACTCCTCTTACGATTGACTGCGACTAAAGTAGTTTTTAAATATGATAGGTGACAGACGAGCAGACGAATCACCTGATGGTAAGCGGTTGCCGCCGCCTATAGACACCCGGCAACACCAGTGAAGACACAAGTGCGCTTCTAACCTTTGAACCTTTCGCCAGATTGGGCCTGCGATGCCCTCACTCACGTAGCGAAACACAGTATAGACGCTGCTTCACGGTGTTTGTTTGCGGTTATCTGTGAGGCCGTGGTATCACTCCGGTCGAGCCGGCTCATTCATGCCGAAGCTTTGCTCTCCCACGGTCAGTATACTAAGAGTTGTTTATTTAATTAAAATACAATAATAATATCCGATCTATGATAGATTATAGTGTTCAAGTGTGTGCGCAAACACAAGCGCACACTCTATTCCTTTTCCTACCCTCATATTTTGAGGGTCCACCAAAGTGACAAGACCGAAAGAGGATCAGGCGCGCGACCAACGACTTAACGTGCTAGAAATTAGTCATTCCTAACTCAGAAAGACCGCAAGCCGGAAAACAATTAAGACGTCATCAGATGTACTTAAACACCTTAGGAAATCTGATCTAAGTGTTCCCCTGACTTCTAAGATACGGCCATCGAATAATATATTCGTATACGACTATGGATACAACCGGGAAAGTCACGATGAGATGATGACTGGAAACACAGATCAACTGGGAAAGATTGGCAAGAGGCGAAATGACTCCGATCTTAGTCACTTAACTAAGTACTAGACTAGACAGACATTCAGACTAACATCTATAACAATAGTAGGTGACTAAACAGTGATGATACGATCGCATTATACTCAGCAATCATCAGTTTACATAATTAATGACGAATCAAATTACTTTCATCGTCTAGATGTACAGTCAACATGTCAAAATTTTCCCAAGAGATATTCAACCAAATTCGTCAGATATTAAGGTTAATATCGCATGCAGAAATTTGTGTCTGTCTGTACATTGACGATGTGATCAGCGTTACGCAGTTATCGGCATTGGGCCTTTGCCAAAGGTGGCGCTTCTTAGAATCAGCTGATTCTTTTTTCACTTACAAACCATTTTCTACGGAAAACTTTAAATAGTAGATTAATAGAGTAGGTATACGCTCCGTTGACATGTACTCGGTTCGATGACATTTTGTGGTACAATATTGTCCTCGTATTTTGAAGGAAATACCTAATACTTAATAAAACGTTTTCCTTGAATATTTCCTTGCCAATGTTTTTAGGTTTTAGTAGTAATGGTCGAAATAGTATTTTGTGAATGAGAAACGAATGATTCGAGAACGTAAAATTCTAAAGAAAAGTTCGTCAAAGAAAAGAGGTTGCGTGTTTTTTTTCTTTTTCTATTGAACTTTAGGCTAACGCTTGACCACAATCTCACCTGATGGAAAGTGACGATGAGGTCTAGGATGTAACGCGTTTGCCTAGGAGATGCCTGTCCACTCTTGTCCAGATTGTAGTGGTCCGGAAAAACAGACCTTGGCAAGGAGTTCCATTCCTTAGCTGTCCGCATTATGAACGTGGAAGCAAATCGCTTCGTGCGGATAAGGGGTAAGCCAACAACGTATGGATGAAACCCCTCGCCGCGCCTAGTTGTCCGGTGGTGGAATGGGCTAGAGGGGGATTAATTTTTCAGAACCTCCGCACACTCTCCGAAATGAATCCGGTAGAAGACTGAGAGACTGTATTTTAATTAGAACCAAAATGCTAGCCTAAAAATTAAACCAATACTTGAGATTCAAAATGATTCTCAACGTGTAACCATGATCCAGTTGATTTCGTCTACATTGCATAAGTCAGATGGCAGTCGCTTCATTGTAATTACCTAATGTACCATACTAAATAGATAGATCCTAGATCAAGGTTCAAGTGCACCCCAGGCCAACAGTCTAAAAATTATTAATGACATAAATTTATAAGGCTTATCTACTGACCAAAACGTTATATAGTATTGAAGATTATGCAAATGTTGTACGAGTATTATTGGAAAATAGATATACTCAGTGACATTTAAATAAGTAAGTAATTAGGCATTTTGATGTTTTTTTTTAACTATATAATTTTAATTGTTAATATATAATTTTAATTGAAGTTTATAAATTTTATGCATTATTGTAAATATTATTTCCAACACAATGTATATTGTTTTAATGGGATAAATGACTTATGACTTAACGGCCAGTGAAGTGTCAGCTTTAGGAATAACAGATACGCTAAATAAAATTACATTTTAGTTGAAATTTTATTTAATGTAATAGGTGGAGACGAGCAGACGGTCCAAGGAGACCCGCGAATCCAGTGGATTCACAAGTGCGCTGCCAACCTTTAAATCCACCTATCCCCCGAATTGGGCCTCCGGTACCCTCACTCACGCAGTGAAACACAGCACAATGCTGCTTCACGCCGGTTTTCTGTGAGGCCGTATCACTCCGCAACTATTCGCAAAGCATAAAAGCATTTTTTTTTATGTAATAGGTAGGCAGACGAACCGACGGAATCACCTGATGGTAAGCAATTAGCCGCCGCCCATGGACACCCGCGACACCAGTGGAGTCACAAGTGCGCTGCCAACCGCCCTATCCCCCGGATTGGGCGTCCGGTACCCTCACTCACACAGCGAAACACAGCACATTGCTGCTTCACGCAGGTTTTCTGTGAGGCCGTTTGTCTCCGCAACTATTCGCAAAGCTTAAGAGCATGTAAATATCTTCTAATAACGTTCGTCCTATAACAAACCAACGATCTAAAATATCCCAATCTGTGTTAATTAAATAAACAATTTCTATTTATACAGCCCTAGTTCTTAAATAGTTAAATTTACAAACAAACCTATTTAGTAAACTTTATCACTTTGTAACATCGGATTTAAGTCTGTCATCGGGAGGGGCGAAAATAACCAGACAGTTTGCGATAAATAACTGATGAAAAAAAAAACACTTGTGAATAAAATATTTAACAGAAGATGGAGAAATGGAGAAATATAATCATTCGTTATTTGATATCGACTGTGATAAAATACATATAAGATTGACAGGGGGCACATTACTGCAATTAAAAACAATCATAGATCTATAGATAATTTTAAAGGTAACTTGGGTGTTGTCAGAACAGCCATTAAGTTACATACATTTTCTCGATATTAGTATGATCTATTTTTTAAATTAAAACTGAGTGTCTCATTTCATAGAAAGTAAATAATTACTTTGTTGAAAAATTGCAAGAATATATTAAGTTTTTGGAATCCGTCCGACGACATGTTCGTCTTTCCCACTTAAAAAAAAAGATTCTCTGAATGTTATGTCATACTTTTGTCGATTTATCTGGGATATCCTACTTCGGTGACAGTAACACGCGTCGCAACTCGAAAACGCAATTTCATAAGAATTCGTTTTATATGGAAATGGACAAGACAAATCGCCAGTTCGAAAACTAGTATTCTACCCCGGGCATAGAGCCAAGACTTTGTGCCCCCGTTACACCCCATATTCAAACTTGCGTTCGGCCGCATCGAGAAATTCGAGGAAAAAAATCGAATTAATTATTCAAAAATCAACGGCTGAGTTGGCGGGTCACTTTCCCGCCGATTTAATTTCTTTTTCTAGTGACATGTCGCCATCTTAATTACAGCATAACGTTACAGCCAGCATCTCGGCCGTAGCCCACATCTGTCCATTACAGCTGGCAACTTTGACACTCTTTTTTTTTTCAATCCTCCACAGCAATCTGCACTCTATTGTTTTGGGAATAGCCGAAACGTTCCATTCCACGTCTGTCCGTATAACTTGGTTTTCTTTTTGCGCATCGTGAAGGTTGTGCGAAGATAATTTTTCTGTTGCGGTTTTGATTTTCTTGACCTGGTTTCTCAAAATGTCGTAATAGATTAATTAGTCTCTCGCTAGTTTAGTAATTTGGAACCGCGAAAACATCTGTTTGTTGCGAAAATAGTCTGTTGTTCTGGCTTTTACTCGTAATGGTCGCACTCGGTTCATTTACATTTAACTAGATATGTACAGGATAAAAGTTGTTCGGTAACGCCGCTGTTGTTACAACATTATTTTGATAGAATCAAGTGCCATTATAAGGCAATAAATTTTGCAAGGGAATGATCACAATCTTAAGTTGGATACTTCTATTAAATCCAAACCTAAGTTCGAGAAAAGGTAGATACTACTTAAGGGTTTTAATTAATAAATGTTTGTTAAACCTTTGTTAGCTACAACATAAAGCAGTTTTCATTCTTTTTTCGACTTTTTATGATTTTTTTGTTTCATATTCGGTTTATGTTTCAAACGGTAAAACTGATATACATATAACACCGCTTTACATTGGTTCATTGAACGTTTAAGAATTGAAAGTTTATGAATAAAGCCCATAGTTACTAGTGCCAGTGCTTTTGCGCCTCGTTTGGCTCTTCTTGGCCGGAGCACTGCCGTGCCCCCGCTCTCCAACAGACATTCGATTTCGGTTTGAAATTAATGTATTTTTTATTAAATTTTTCCTCACATCGTAACATGAAAAGGGAATTGAATATTATTTACAATTCAAAGTTATTCAAAGCTCGAAAAGGAGAAATGAAAGCGTTAATAATGTATTGACATTTAATCTTGCTTATGTTTCTAATGCCCTTCATTCTTCAGTATTTATCTCGCGCGCAAAAAACGTTCCGTTACACACAATGACGCTTACTTTGTCCACAATGTAAAGTGGTAGAGGACTCAACTATAACAATTGACAGTTAAACAATAACAGACTTATATGCTGACTTATATCTAGTAAATAAATAAAAGTCTTGTCATCATGGACTCTTACGCTAGACTAATAAAATATCAATGTACAACGTGTTATTAAAACAGCGCAAAACCTCTCGGGTGGTAGCTGAGCCCATGGAATTGAACATCTTTCACTATGAGACCAACATTGAAATCACGAAAATAATCCGTTTCATACAAATTGGCTTGCTGCGCGAATCGATTTGTATGAAACAGCTGTTTTTTTTTTTTCAATGTTAGTCCCATAGTGAAAGATGGTCAGAGTCATGGGCTGAGCTACCACCCGAGAGGTTTTGTCGCTATTTATATAACACGTTGTATAATTTCCCGGGTATTATTAAAATAGTCAGACATTTGGCCACAATCTCACCTAATGAATCACCTGTTTTCAAAAATTCAGATGGAGTAACTTTTATAGTAAAAGTACTACTCACTAATACATTATAAAATGTACGAATTTAACTACGAGTATGTTTATGAAAGGTATTACAAAGTGGTAAAATCGAAGGTACAAGACGTAGAGCCTGTAGTCCCAATCCCAAACGATGGTCGGATCAAATAGGAGAATAATTAAATAATATCTGTTAGTGAAGCACTCCACCAAGCTACAGAACGGGACCGATGGAGACAACTGGTTGACGGAATTAAACGGAGTCACGGTCCTCAGCAGTGAGGGAGCGACTGAAGAGAGAGAGAGAGAGAGAGAGAGAGAGAGAGAGAGAGATGTTTAAGAAAGAATACACAAAAATATGTACATAAGTTTAATACGAGTATGTTCATCAGATAACCCGTTTCCAAAAGAGACATCTGAATGTAGGTACGGGCAGTCATACATCAATGTATATGTCACCGGAAAATAACAAGATCCGTAAGTTTATCAATTAACTAGGAAGTTTATAAACTTTCGTAGGATTCTAAACGGGAGATAAATTGTATTATTTTACGTCCACATTTTCGTACATTGATAAACTTACTGAACTCACTCGTAAAATAATAAGTAAGCAATATCCAAACGCTACGCGCGATCTGATTGGCATTGCCACTTTGAACATTGACCAATCAGAGAGCAGTGTGTTATTTTACGTATTTCAAAAATTCGTGCATTTAAAAGAGTTTCAGTGATTGGTCGAACCATATAATTTTTTTATAAATTTACCGTGTGACTTGATAAATTTACGAAAGAGTGGACGTAAAATAATCCAATTTATCTACCGTTTAGAATCCTTCGAAGGTTTATAAACTTCCTAGTAAATTGATAAACTTACAGATCTTGTTATTTTCCGGTTACATATACACTCCAGTAGACGAAATTGCTACTGATGCTTGTCTCTTTGTACACCGTGTTACAGTAGTAGTGTCCCATTGGAATATGAGGGTAAGGGAATAGAGAGTGCGCTTGTGTTTGCGCACGCACTAGAGCACTATAATATATCCTGCGTACGTAACTGATCGTTGAGATTGGCCGCCATAGCCGTAATCGGTTGGAGGATTATATTATACAGTACAATTATCAAATAATTCAAATAGATACCCAGTTGTGCTTTTTCTGTCATTGTTATCATGACCACCCCGGTCAGAATCCACGTATCTACAAATCTGTATTTTTTTTTTCAATTCTCTTTCACCTTAATGTTTACAAAATTTGAAGACAGATAAACTGACGTGTGGCTGAACTATTACGTTTCATTCTTACACTTGTGTTTAGCTAAACCACAAGGTCAAGTCTAAGAAGCTTCACTGTACACAACTTCATTGTGCGTAACCCACATTATACTCGTAACATGCGCAGACGCAGCCTTTGTTCGCGTCCCATTACACGCAGACTCGGTGAAGGCCGTTTTTTACAAGTGATGGCTTCGTTTACAGACGCATAAATAAATTCATACAACATATTATACATTGAGCTGATTCCGTAAGATTTTTTCATGCTTTTTAGTGTCTCATGTTTTTGGCAGATTTTTTTGTACTTTTAACTCCTAATCGCTAAGGAGTTGACCTTCCATCATCAGCTTAGACACATAAAATTATACAATCAGGCGTAAATACTGGTGCAGCTTTGGACAGAAATAAAAAAATATTACTTGTGCCTGTAAAATTTGAGGGTTGCCCTCAATTTCTCTGGGATCCCATCATCACATCCTGACATGGTGAAAATGGGACCAACTTGGGGTTGTGTTCTTTCAAATAAAATTGTGCAAATCGGTCAATAATCGGCGGAGAAATCGGTGAACATAGAATCGAACCCTGTTGATTTAGTGGTGTAAGTACCGGGCCGTGATCTCGGGGTCCTGGATTCGATTCCTAGCAAAAATTATGTTTCGAATTTTTCGAACATATGTAGCTCGGGTATTTTGAGTGCAATAAAAGTATATTAATTGGCAGCGCTTAATCCCAAACCATGATCTGGAAGAGATCGCTCATAGTGACAAGGCCGCCTTCATTGTAAATATCATGTAATACCTAGTTTTTAAGTTTTCATACTTTATTTTGAGTGAAATAAAAGTATATTCATCCATTCATTCATGGTCTAAGCATATCTTATAAGTATAGATACGGGATCAAACATATGAGGAAGTGGATCAAGCTATTTGAGGAATTTAACACTCAAATTATCAAAATAATCACTCATCAAGCCAACATTACAATAAACAATGAACAATTTACGATAAAATACGGAAGCTGTAATCGCTTACACAATGGAGTAAACAAACACTATCAGACACGTGGCGAACAAAGCGTATACGTTCAATGATCGGTGACGTGCGTGCGCGCAGGGCTAGCAGCGAGGGATCCATACTTCTTCTTTGAGTGCTATGTTTAAAGGTAGCGCACTTGTGACTCTACTGGTGTTGCGGGTGGGTAGGATATTAATAGTCGTAAAGCCGTTGGTCCTGCGGCCGATCCCTCTCCGGTCGTATCACACTAGTGTCCCATCGGATTATAAGGGTACCTAAGGGAAAAGAGAGTGCACTTGTGTTTGCTACACACTTGAACACTGTAATATATTCTGAGTAAGTGGCTGACACTTGATAATGAAGGCGGATTCAAGATTTCAATACATTTATCCATAATCTCAACTTAAAAGCTACATCTATACTCCTACATCTATACTCCCCTCTTCTATCTATTATCTTTAACCTGAAGGTTGTCTGGTAGAGATTACTCCCAACGATGAGACCGCCTAAATTGTACATTGCCTCTGTATACCTAGCTTTTCATCTTTGTATGTTGTGCAATAAAGAGTATCGATCTATCTATCGCTTAGCTTTAACACAGCACAAGTTTTACTCCGCTGTGTGATTCCATATTTCCGAGATGCATCGGATCGAACCCTGCCGGAAGAGTTGGCAGATGTCAAACGTCCGGACAAGTTAGCCGGACAGTCCGGACATGTGACACAGTCAGACTGCAGTCTTCTTTTTTTATTTAAGAAAAAGTTAGCAGGCGTTTCTGCAAGACATTTTTCTGATGTACGATTAAAATTGCAAGCAGTTTTTATTTTCTGTTATTAACTTTTATTTTAAGTTTCATTCGCAAGAAATTATCACACTATAACTATATTTAAATTAATTATGGTTTACGAAGTCTTTTTATCCTCTTTTTTACAGTTTATTTATGTGATAGGTGGCAGACGAGCAGACGGATCACCTGATGGTAAGCGATTGTCGCCGCCCATGGACATCCGTGACACCAGTGGAGTTACAAGTGCGCTAACAACCTTTTAAATCCCCTTTCCCCTCGGATTTTTATGTGATAGGTGACAGACGAGCAAACAGATCACCTGATGGTAAGCGATTGCCGCCCGCTATGGACACCCGCAACACCAGTGGAGTCACAAGTGCGCAGCCAACTTTTATACCCCCTTTCCCCCGGAGTGGGCTTCCTGTACCCTCATTCATGCAGCGAAACCCAGCACAGTACTTCACGCCGGTATTTGGTGATACTCTTGCGAATTTCTATTTCGTATAGAACAGCTGATTACTTTTCACTTATTTTATTGTACTAACATGCTAAAGGGGCTTCATTCATGATACCTATTATAATCGTTTCGCCATTAAACATCATCATCATCATCGTCAGCCCATTTAAGTCCCCACTGCTGGGGCACGGGCCTCCCTCAATCACATGAGGGGTAATTGCCATACTCACCACGCTTGGCAGACGGGTTGGCGAGGGTTTTGATATAAATGCAGAGTTTTCCCTCTCTGGGTGCTGATGATCATGCCAGCAGCTTTACCTTAGTCGCCTTTTACGACACCTCGGTAAGAGTGAGGGTGGCCTATTCTACTCTGCCGTGGACCACACGGCGTTAAACGTTCGCCATTAAACGATTTAATAAATAACGGTGTATTTTAAAAACCGATCCTAATTCTGAAAACACATTTATATTCCCTGAACGTCTGACACCCAAAAGCGTCATAAAATCAAAACATTATCCACGCATTTACGACTAAAAATATATAGGTTAAGCCATTCCTGATGAATATGAAACACAGGATTAATCCCAACGTTAACTAATTAGTTTTATGTAACCTATTTGGGTTAGAATGTTTCTTATGACAAACTTTTAACAAATAACACGTGTCTATTTCCACTGTGTTACTGAATACTTCAAAGAGTTGTATCGTTTTCGCAATAATTTATTCGTCAGTAATATGTTTTCCAAGGATCATTTTTATAGGTTATGTTCAAAGGGGATTATTTTAATACTTCTTTTGCGTAATTTGTTAATTTGTTCAGTATTATTTTTACAAGTGAAGGTTGTAACTATACAACGTTATTAGTTTATCGTCATCCAGTAGTCGTCCCATGAGTTTGTTGAACCACAGATGAGTGTGTTGGTTCTCGCTATCGAAAACTATCGCTTAGCCCCTTTCATTGTATGCATGTGAAAGAGACAGAGCAATAGTTTTGAATATCGAGGATAGTATTTGAAACTCATGGTAAGGCCTCAGAAAACTTCATAATAGGTATTACGAACGAAACCCATTTGGCATGTTAGATCAACAAAATAAGAGAATAAAACCGGCAATATTGTATGGAACAGCTGATTCTTTTTTCGCTTATTTTGTTGATCTACTAATATGATAAATGGACTTTATTCAAAATGTCAACTATATGGTTTTGGGGATGTAACGGTAAAACAATAACGGTGTATTTGTATTGGTAGCGATTCGTAGCTCGGTGTATATTAACGCACCTTCCATATGGAGGGTCATGCTTCAAATTCGAGCCTGCACCTCTGAGTTTTTCGAATCTAAGTGCATGTATCACACATTACCTCGGCGGTGTGGGAAAACATCGTGAGGAAATATGCACGTCTCGGATAGTTTATCAAAAACTGGGTTTCTACAATATTTTAGCTTATTATTCTGAGCGTGTCCAGTTCTGATATGATACCCCTGTTTAAGGGTTGCAAAGGTCAGACGGCAGTCGCTTCATTGTTATTGCCAGACTTCAAGAATCCTGGATAATGGTCCAAGCATACTCCAGGTTTCGAAGCAACAGCTTTGGAAGCAACTGGGACTACACGCTAACACGAGGAGACTTGATTTTGTATTGAGAACTAACAGTACGGTCCAAATTCAGCAATGAAATGGATACCCCAGGGGTTTTGATTACGTTTGGAGTCCCACACACCACCTTCATTGCTCGCCACATGTGGCAAGGTGTCGGCCATGTTGGTTGCTTTAGCGCATAGAAAAAAAACAATTAAGTTATTTGTTAATTTTTTTTCATGTAAAAAGTTAGTTGCTTAATTAACATACCTGGCGCATCCAAACAAAGAACATGCGCGTGTGAAAGGAAGGGAAACTCCGATTCGGTTGTAACGTCTGGTTCAAAATTAGGCCCCCAGTTTTTATTACCTTTTAAGGAGGTCACAGAGCTAACTTTCAAATCCAAAAAAGTAATGTGTCCGTTAAATCAGATACTTATTGGTGTAAATACTTTTAATACGACTTTTCGCGGCCGTAAATAATATGAGCAGCTGTCAGTTGAAGTTTTTATGATCTGTAAAAGCGATTTTATAATCTGTAAATAAAGGGACGATACGCTAAACTCTTGTTGCGTCGCCCTACTTTTTGTGGATGCGTCAGAATAAAGAAATATCAAGGAAGTGAGCTTCAAGAAACAAATGCACGCAATTGCATAAGGTCGCATCTTCGACACAGTCTGGAGAATAACAATGAGACAACTGTATCCTAAGAGCAGTTACTTCCCAGCTACTCTGGTCCTTTCCCCTTTGCATAATATGGGTGACAGATATCAAAAGCTATATTTTTTTACGTTAGTCTCTTTTTAATGACTCACTTATACCTTAGTCATGGTATCGGTAACGCGAAAGGACTATAATGCTGTTATCAGATTAATAGCGTTTATTTTTAGGAATATAAGTACAAAGGTTTTTAAGGCTGCTTGTTCGATCTAGAAGCGTCGTCATTTGATTAGTTGAAATTAATTTAAGATATTGAAAGAAAATATCTTTTCGTATCAAGGACTGCAATTTAATAACCATTTACTTACGGAAGATTTGACTCACCGCTCGTCGCATCTATGATCGTTTAACTGAAGAAGCATAAGTACCTGAAAAGAGAAATAAACAGGTTAGTAATATTCTTTAATAATATAGTTAAAAAAAATCTTATTCATGGAACTTTGTTGAATTGGATTGGTTTGATGCTTTTTTTATGCCAGAGGCGACAAACCAGCAAGCAGGTCGAGTTTTGTCGCGATTGTCTGAGGTATGACTTACTTTACTATAGTCATTTGTAACTGTGTCGGGCTCGGGTTCCCCAACAATGAGCTTTGCCAACGTGATGGGTAAGACATCGCGATGCGGGTTTATTATTTTTACAGCTACCTTTGACAGGAATCAGGTTGCCTTAAAACTCGATTACAAGGAAACACGGATAACCTCCTTACTGATAGGGGTGTCAGAAGATTTTTGATTCGATTAAATATCAACACAGAATAAAAATCGAACTTGTGGAAAGTTAAGCATGATCTGGAGCCCAATTCTCGGGACGTGATAGAGATATCTAAATCGACACTTAGGCATAATGGACGAATGTATAGAAATCTCTCATTCGACTTCTATGTCGAGTGCACGAGAATTTAAATCCTGTATAATGTGCCATGTATGTATAGTCATAGCAAAGTTTTAGTATTTAAAAAAACATACACTTGATGGCATCATTTAATATAGTGTCGAATTCACCAAACATGTGATGCCATTTCACATTTGGGCACAGATAATCAAAATTAAATGACGAAATTGTATTTCTCAACCAAGTGGTCGGATTAAGGCGCCGATATGTCCATTCAAATTGATTGTTAACTTTTTCAGATTTTTATTTCGCACTGGCCAAAAGCGTGTTTGCATAAGCACTTGTAAAAAAAAACTTGTTCGTTTTTTCAAACATGTTTGAATAACTAAATGGTGGTTGTATTTGTTTAGTCCCTGAGCTAATATATATCGATCTTTTTAGTATGCTTTACAGATTTGAACATTCAAAATAAAAGGTTTGGGGATTAGACGTAAATTATGTAATACTTTTTGAACTTTTAGACGGAATATTAGACAAAATACGATTTCATTCATTCTTAAACAAAAGTATTTTGTTACCCAAACAAATACATACATTGAAAAAAGTGGTTACTTCACCTTCCTTAATTCAGTCATCGAATAGTTTAGTGGTTAAAAGTCAAGTAGTAGGTAACACAGTTCCAATTAGGTAATTTATTAAAATAATCTTCTTCTTCTTCTTCTTTGCCTGTTCCCACTTTAGGTGGGGTCGGCTCTCCTTATCCTTCTGCGCCATAACAATCTGTCCTGGGTTGTCGGGTCAGGAAGTTGGGACTTCTTGACTAGGTTGGCTGTACTGGTCCACCAGGTCAAGGGCGGCCGTCCCCTTCCTCTCTTGCCTTCTGGGATTGCCAGCGCTTTCTGGACCACATGCTCGCTGTCTCTCCGCATGACGTGGCCGTACCATCTGAGACGTGTTTCGGTGAGCATTTCCTGGACAGGGGTGACTTTGAAACTACCTAATTTATTAAAATAATATTATTCTTAATATAAATGTAAATATTTAAGGACTTATTTTTTCCCTAAATTATAGTACAATTATTGACACACTCATTTGTGGTTTCAATTTAAGGTCGCCCTTAGACCGTGTGAAAGAAGGTTCAAATGCATCTGTAACGTCGTTAAAAAGTCGTAACTTCATAATGAGGGCACTGTCCACACACTCACGAGTCGATCTTTAGCGATCTGAATCACCGCAGTACTGCCAACATTTAAACAAACATATTGAATTAATTAATAATGAACAAGGGCCTACACTTTATAATTCATTGACTTTCTAAGTTAGTTCATTGAGTCCGAACATATGTTTTTCAAAAACTCAAAATTCTAAATTAATTTATTTGCATAGGCTTGTATACAGCTCTTACAAATCGCCATACATGAAAAATATAAATCATAACTAAGTCTAATATACATGTAATTAAATATACAAAAAAATATACGAAGAAATGTATAAATATAATATGATTAACCCACCAGAATCGAAAAGTTGATTCTGACGAGAAGATCTGGCAATAAACTCGCCAGTTACTCTTTTTAATCGCCAAAATTCTTATAAGTACAAATTGATTTTGGTCGCGGATTCTTTTTTTTCTGTCGGGCCGGGTGTGTTGGGAAACGCCTCCGGTAATCTCGTTATTTAGTTCTCATAGTACAGGGAGTGCCCTAATTTGAAATTAGGTGGTTCGACCACAGAATAATACGTAAGTTGAATGGAGTTTTAAGGTGACGGGTAGGTCACACTAGCGATGCCAATCGATTTTAATTTTTAGCTAATAACCGGAATCTATTTTAAACAATTTCGGGATTACAACCTCTCTGCAAACACTTATACTATTTATTAAATAACCATGCAAAAATTTTGGGTCCAACGCGTACGCGAAAAATTGATTCACGCCAAAAGTGGTCGCTTTTAAACAAAAACGGACCCAACATTTGTGCATGGTTATTTAATAAATAGTTTAAGTGTTTGCCGAGAGGTTGTAACCCCGAAATTGTTTAAAATAGATCCCGTTTAGTAGCTAAAAATTAAAATCGATTGGCGTCGCGAGTGTGCACTACCCGTCCTTAAAAGATCTATACTAAAGTCCATATTCGTTTCCTTTTACGAGAGGGGTTTTTTATAATTACTCACTCAGACACTTTTCATCCTTAATGACATGAAAACAGAAAACCACAATTGCGTAACAATTCTTCTGTTGTTAATTAAAAAAAAAAGAAACGTGTTGAACGATCTTTAAACAACCTGCGCAGTTGTTTTGTTTATTATGAAACAAAAATCAGTTATGTACAGCTGTTGATGTTACAACCCGTGCGGATAAAGAATGGGATCAGAAATGGCGGCTAATCTATTCACTTCTCGCTCGCACACTATTTGCGTCTATACTCGCACTCGTGGGGTGCGAGTATAGAACATAACTTTAACGTTTATTTTAAAATGTCAGAAGACTGATTCTTTTATTTGAGTTTTTTTTATGTTATAGGTAACAGATGAGCAGACGGATCGCCTGATGGTAAGCCATTGCCGCCGGCCATACCAACCTTTAAACACCCTTTTCCCCTTTTTGGGCATCCGGTACACTCACTTACGCAGCGAAACACAGCACAGTGCTGCTTCACGCCGGTTTGGTGGTATCACTTCGGTCGAGCCGGCTTCATGCCGAAGCGTGGATCTCCAACGGTCAAATATTTTTTTTTCTTCGAAGGTCAACTTCCTCGAAATAACAAATGAATATACAGTTGGTCTAGTTCCTCTGTCAAAAGGTTTTGGAGTTAAGTGGTCACTTCTATTTTTTTATGCTAGAGGCGACAAACGAGCAAGCGGGTCAGCTGATGGTATGTAATCACCGCCGCCCATTAACATCCGCGAGATAAGAGGATTGGCTGATGCATTGTCGGTCATTTAGATAGATAAGTTGTCTTGTAAAGGTCTGTAAGCCATATAACCGTCAGCAAATATTGCCGCGGCTAAACCATTCCAATAAAATTGAGATCATCATCATCAACATCATAAGCCGTTTTCAACTAATCATGGTGTAGGTCCTCCTTCAATCTTCTCCATTCTATTCTATTTTGGGGAGTTGAAGTCCAGTTGTGCTCGCCAATCTTTGCTGTGTCGTCTCTCAATTTCATTTGTGACCTTCCGATAGTTCCTTTCTGAACACATAGCCTCCACTGCAGCATTTTCTTACACCACGAGTCTGTCTTTCGGGTTATATGTCCCGCTCATTTCCCTTTTGGCAACGTCTGCCACTCTTACTGTGTCTTTTAAGCCACCTGTTAGTTTTTCTGTCTCTAAGAGTTACGCCCACAAGTCTCCTTTCCATTGCCCTTTGGGACAACTAAAAGTCTCTGGAGAGTCTATAGACTTTTAGAGAGAGATAGAGATAGAGAGTGGAGGCTTTGTCGTTACCCAAGTTTCAGCTCTATAATGTGAGAATCGGTAGAACGTTTTAATCAGTGAGAGTGAATTGAGATAAGGGCTGGAAAGTTCTGTGATAGACGCACAGGACTGGACCGCCATCATGTACTAGATGATGAGGAAATTGCGTGTGATTCGACGTAAGAATTCAGCCGTAGGAAGTTGATAAAACAATTCATTGTAATAGTGGGACAGACAAAGACTTTGTAAGTAGTGAAGAAACGTACCGGGGAAAGAACACTTACTTGGTGAGCTTCTCCCAAGAATCGATCCGTATGCCGAGACGGTAGGAAAGACCATGGCACAGAATATTAGGTTAGTGACGGGATTAGTGATCATTATTATAATAACCAGACTTATATGATGATGCCGTTTCAAGGGTGATCGATCACATAAGGAAAAATATACCTTATTCGTAACTTTTTTTTTTTTTTTTTTTTGGTTGCGCAGGGGGAATGCCGCCGGCTCAAGAGATGAGCCGACTACCTTATGCATACCAGACCACCGGGGGGTGGCCGGGTTATGTGGGGCTCTCCTTTGGCGGGGGGCTTCTCCCAAGGAGAAGCCAGGCAAAGGCATACCCACTAAACCCCCTGCGGTTCTCCCTCATCGCCCATATTGGGGAGTATCATGGTGATACAGCCAAAGCCTCCCTCCACGATATTCCCCGGGCGGATGTCCGCCTATACGGCGGACTAGGCGGTTCCTCCCCCGGACGTGCCGGGAGAGGGGATAGGGACAGCCGGGAGAACTGAGCCGTCCCTATCGGGCAGCAAAGGGAGCCTGTACAATGCTGGTGCTGGTGCCCCCGTACCACGCACCAGCGGGCTCCCTTCGCGGAGAGGGGGGAGACGCGCATCTGCTCGGCGTCTCCTCCCCCTCCTCACCCTTCGGAGCGCGCTTGCGAGGGGATCTCGCTCTCGCTCGCGCTCCGCCGCCTCCTTCGCTACCATGACGTGCTCGCAGAAGGCAGCGAAGGCCTTCCAGGCCCCATCGCTCGCTAGTATAGATCTCGTTATACTAGGGAGGGAGAGGTCCTGGCCGACCGCCGCTACCAGCGCCTGACGCTGCGGGTCCCACGGCACACACTCCGCAAGGGTGTGGTGTGCCGTGTCCTCCGCAGCGCCGCACTCATGGCAGGAAGGCGCCTCCTCCCGTTGTATTTTGTGCAGATAATAACCGAAGCACCCATGTCCGGTCATTATCTGCACCATACGGAAGGAGACGGAGCCGTGGTGACGCTCAAGCCAATGGTCTAGGACCGGGGCGAGCGCGTCGAGGGTTCTCCGGCCGTAACGGGCAAGGCCGAGGTTCTCGGACCATCGCCTCAGGAGGCACTTCCGTGCCTCCTTCCTTACGGCCTCCCGCTCGACGGGGCAGAAGCGGTTTCCTTCTGCCCTCCTGTCCACCGTATACTTATAGACGGCGGACAGCACCACAGCTTCTGACTCCCATGGGGGGGTCTCAGCGAGCACACAGGCGGCGTCGAAACCTACCGTTCGGTAGGCTCGAGCGACCCGCAGCGCTATCGCCCGCTGAGGCCTCCGCAAGAGGGGAATATTTTCCCGTCTTGCGAGGGAGTCGGACCAGACTGGCGCCCCGTAGAGCGCCATTGACCGCAGAATGCCGGCATAAAGACGCCGGCACCTGGAGCCTGGTCCCCCCAGGTTGGGCAGCAGCCACGACAGCGCGTTTGCTGCCTTCAAGAGCCGTGGTAGCATCCCGGTGAAGTGCGGGCCAAAATGCCACCACGGGTCTAGTGTCAGGCCAAGATAGCGCATCTCGGCCTTGACTTCAACCTGGGTCCCTCCAATGCAGATATGCGCGCCGGAGGGAGGACGCTGCCGAGGCCGTGGGAAGAAGAGAGCCTCGGTCTTCTCCAGTGCCACCTCGAGGCCGAGGAGGCGCATCCTCTCCACGACTAGGTCCCCGCCGCTCTCTGCGAGAAGAGCGGCTTCGCTGAAAGTTTCCCCCATGAAAGTGACAAGAGTGTCATCTGCATAGCAGATAACACTCATGCCATGGGGGAGGTCACCGCGGAGGACCCAGTCATATCCGATATTCCACAGGAGTGGTCCAAGGACCGACCCCTGCGGAACACCGGTCTCAACCGGCTGGCGCTGGAGTTCCCCATTTTTATTAGTAAAGACTACCTCCCTGTTTGTGAGGTAGTCTTTAATAAGGCGGATCAAGTATTGAGGCACTCGGAAATAAGCGAGTGCCTCAATAATGACGGAGTGGGGCAGGGTGTTGAAGGCGTTTCGAATATCGAAACTTACCGCCAACACCCCTTTCCTCTCCGCAGCCGCCTCTCGGGTAATGCCCCGCAGGCGGGTCAGGGCGTCGATCGTCGACCGCCCCGACCTGAAGCCGTACTGGGTCTCTGACAAGTCGGGCCCAATCTCACCTTATTCGTAACTGCATCAATCAATGTCAATGTTACATTTTTAAAAGCTTAATTTGCAGATGGACTCCTTACAGAAAGATGGCTTCCGTTCTAAAATAAACTCCATATTTTAATCTCGAATCGTACCCATCCCAATTGGTTTCTCGAGTAAGAGGGACGGTTTTATGAATTCAGTCCAATTTACAGGAAGGCGGGTTAATGAGAAAATGTCGAGGTAAATTACCCTAGTATATTTCAGTGTTCAAATTAAAGAATAAATTCGAGCTGAAGTTTTATTTACTTGGATTATTTCTTATATTAAATTTCAGTGTTGATTTGTCATCATTTTTATAGGGTCACATAAAATAAAAAGTATCTGGTTGGTGTTATTTGATTAGAACGCGTTGGACAGACCTCATTAGGGCTGTAACACAAACATCCATTGTCCATAACTCCCGAGATGCCGTTGACCGCGAACAAGTATTAAAAATGTAATTATGTGTGAGACGTTGGTGCGCGCAGTAACGACCTCCTATTCTCCTGGTTTCCACGGAAGACCAGCGTCGTAGTGTCTTCCAGACGCTTCGACAAATGCTGAATGGAACCCATTTTATTGCCATTTGCTGATTAATGTTTCTTCTATTGTGTAATTGATGTAATGTAAGTGTTTTGGCATTGAATAAATTATTTTTATTTTATTTATTTAAGTGGAGACTCGCGCTCGCGCGATGGCGAGCCGCATCAGCACATCGAAAATGCAGCATCGTCAGCCACGACCACTCTGTCACGAGTGAACAACTAAAGTCGGATTCGACCAACATGACAGTTATAAGAGAATAACTATCCGCATGGTAATTTATTCCGTTACTCTATTTTCGTAATAAACTCAATTATGTTCATTCAAAGTCGGTATAGCTATACCTTGTTTTACGAGTGAATGAACGAATGACATCATAAACCGGCAAAAAACAATATGTAATGATTTTGTGGTTCATGATAATGTAGAATATTTTTGTTAAGTTATACGTCAAAAGTAATGTCAAAAATCAAATTTGAATTTGAATTGAATTCCCAAGGATATTCGTTATTCTGTCACAATTGGAATAGGCGTTGATTGTTAGATGAGTAATTTTCATTTTACACTGCATATAACTGCACTATATCATAGATTTATCATTGGATAAAGATTGGACGAATGAAAGTAAGATTTCATTGAAAGTTTAGGAACCCCTGATCTAAGGGATTGCCATAGAGTTTATCTTCAATGGACCATGAACAGAGTAACGGTTTAACTACCTGAAGAGCAAAAATCACTTGCAGCGTGCATAGTTTTTTGCATGAAATGACACCATTTTTGTGTCGTGCGAGCGAGCGATTTTCGTTTGAAAGTAGTTCGGCGCTAGATTCCCCTATCGTACAGCATACAAGCATTACAACTTTTTAGGTACATAAAACATATAATAATGGACTTATTAAATCGAATTTCCTACCTAGTTAGTACAGTAGGTAACTGGAAAACTAATTTGAACGTTTTCAACTCAGCCTGGTAATAAAATATCGAATAACCAGTTGTAATGAATTGCTGGAACAAATTAAATGTTTTCACCGAAGAGATTTATACCTCTGTCTGTTTGAATTTTTATTTGGGGCGAGTAATAAATAAGGTATCCTTATTTACAATTCTGAAACGTAGAGTAGGTTAGCGTATACAGAATTCATGTAGTTATAACAACTCCGCAGATATTACAAAATAAGTCACGCTTATGAAATATAAGCGTGACTTATTTTGTAATATCTGTTACGTAAAATAAAAATTACAAATGATTTGTTAAAGGGGAAGGAACAGACAATGGTAACATAATTTATAGGATTGCTATCAATCTATACTATTTTTTAATTCATCAGACAACGCTTATAGGTAATCCGAAAGCACGAACTACTACTACGTCATCTTCGCACTTGGTGCGGTTCGGGTTTCGGGGTAAACCCTTTACCCGGGCTGCATCTCGCGCCATATCTTGGCGCGGTGTTTTCGCTCCTCTGGGAGAGGAGGCCTCCCGACACTGCGCTGTTAGGGCGGTCTTCGACCTTTAAGAAAGGGGCCTGCCGGCGGCCTACTTGGCGCTAGTCTGTCAGGGAGGGGGGAAAGGGGTAATCGCCGTGTTCAGTCTCGAGGGAGATGTACTCAGCGAGCTCTTTTGCTGGAAAGCACGAAACGCTTGCTCGATGTAATCGACACCTAGCGCCATCTATTGGTGTAAAGCGGAACTAATGTCCTGAAACGAAATAAGGACGGGAGTACTAGTAGATCATAAAATACCGAAAAATTAAAACGTTTAGATTAGGTTACAAATGTTAAAATTCGTCGACAGGCTATTTCGTGATGTAACTTTACGGTTTAAAACGCATTTGGTTCAATATAAATTAAGGAAACCGCATCTTTCAGCGCAGTTGCCGTCTCTTTTTGCCACATACTGAAAAGATAATCTTTGGGCGGTGTAACGGAATAACAATTTCATAAAATCAATTTTCTTTTTCGTGTTTTTGATCGTATTATAAAGCAGTTATGATAATCATGATGTTAAATAAACTTAAAATTGACTGTTGATATCAAAAGGTTAGAAATATTTGAATTAATACTGAAACCATAAAAATTAAGATTTCTCGATTATATTTGTTTCAATCGACAAAACGGAACGTATTAGCGGAAATGAAATGGGCGACATTCTCTATGGAAATGACTTTTACTATCGCATGAGCACGAGAATAGTTTTTTTTTTACTTTTGTGACATTTTGGCGACATTGGAAAAGCGACTTTACAGAAACTACATTTTATCGCACGTCCTGAGAATTGGGCTCCTGGTCACCGATAATAAGAGCCTCCATGTAGGTCGGTCCTGCTGTGCTACCTCCCGCCAGTCAGAAAAATAAAAAAAAACCCAACAACAAAAAAAAAACACAAAACGGAGCTGGTGAACGTAGAGTAAAATAAAAAAACCTCCTTCATAATATCTGCGAAACCACATACATTTTTTTTTGACACAACATCTCATACGTTGACCTGATTCTGTACTAAGTAGCTTAAGCACTTGTGTTACAGATATCAGACAACAGAGGAACACAAATATATACTTAAATACATATATTACACCCAGACACTGAACAAACACAAGTGTTCATCGCACGAATGTTGGTCTAGGGTGGGGATCGATCCCATGACCTTTGGCGTAAGAGGCAGGGTCACTACCAATTGCACCATCCGGTCAGTCATACCAGCAAAAACAATTCAAACTCAATGGAATTAAGAAACCCCATTTTCGAAAAAAAGGTTGATGGATGTTTTTCAACGCTGCTGTGACTTTTGCTCCGGTTTTCCTGCCTGGTTCATTTGAAGCGGGATCATCGTGCCAAGCGATCTTCCGGGAAACATGAACGATTTTTTCCCGTTTTTTCAGGTAGCCATTAAGAGGTACTGACGTATGAGTTTTTTTTTTCACAAGGTGAGAGAAAATGTGTATGACTTTTTTCTTTGTTTCTCGTTTTTTCGGTACGAACGGAGCTATTACGAAATACTCGCGCGCGTATAAATTCTTTGCCATAATGTTTTAAACAAGTTGAAACAACATGAGAATAGTTCTTGTTACGATTAACTTACTTACAATATAATAGGTAATTAAGTATGGACTATTCTGAGCGTCCACAAGGTGGAAGGTCGCGGGAATCCATTGAATGCGGGCGGCAAAGGACCGTTTTGTGTGGAGAATATTGGGGGAAGCCTATGTCCAGCAGTGGACTCTATTGGCTGAAATGATGATGATGATGATTCAGAGTATTATTACCTTACTCTATGGTATGAACTGACCAGCCTAGACTTTTGTCTTTTGGTGCACTGTAAATTACTTATTTTTCATACGAATGAAATTTTTAAAAGGTTATCTACCGTGTTGTAAAGTCCAAAATAATATTTATAAACATATGTCACGTAAGACATACAGAACATGACCCTTATATGAAATGTATTTTTTTTACAAGTGCGCTGCCAACCTTTAAGCACTCCTTCCCCGGGATTGGGCCTCGGTATCACTCTGATCGAGCCGGCCGATTAATGCCGAAGCGTGGCTCTCCCACAGTCACGGTGTATGCACAAAAAGAATTAAAACAGGGTATTGAATGACAAAAGCTTCTCCTTACGTAACAAGACATTTCAGCTGACATCACCAGTCACCACGAAACCTTTTAAAACTTCCCCAAACAATTTAAAAATAAAACATATCGAGTGCAACGGCACGTTATTACGAAATGGTAAACTTTGTATGAGTTCATGTGTTCTGTCACGTACCAGTATTGGTTGGTGGTCTGCCAAAACCGCTGGGTTAGAATCCCATGACACTATTAGAGTAGTGAGAACAGTAAACAAAACACAATTGCACAATGACGAACTAATTCAGTTTCAATTAATATTCGACTCGATTAATGATATCTGATTTAAGGTATGTTAGAAATCGAATCTAAAAAGAAAAAAATCGATATTTTGACGTTTGATGATAATGATGAAACTAACTCTTTTGGCTAAGGAACGTAAGGTTAAATATAGTAAAAAGTCACCTCCCCAATCCCCATATAAAAGTGAAATGTCCTCGAGAGGTTTCCAAGTAAACGTGTGTAACTCTTTACTGAAACGACTCAGAGATCCGACTCCGCCAAATGATACACTGTTCCGAATCTCTAATGTTCGCTCCGAATGTATCATTCGACTCAAATGGATGTCGAGTTCGAGTGAACCGAATGATCCGAATGAGCTGAATAATTCGATGAGCCGAATGATCCGAATGAGCTGAATGATCCGAGTGAGCCAAATGATCCGAATGAGCTAAATGATCCGAGTGAGCCTCTGTTTTCAAGTAGTCTTTTATTGTTAATACTAACCAAAATTATAACTTCACTCAAATACATATATTTTTACTAATTTTCTAGTGTTTACATTTTTTGACACTTTTATCAACGCACAAACAAACGACACCTCGATTTTCGAAATTAAAAAACACTTCTAATACCGACGGAGGTTTACGCCTCCAAAAGAGTCGGTAACAATGCTCCCTCCCGGTTCAGCGGAATGAATCACGGATCTATCTGAGAGTCGATATTCCAAATAAAGCGTTTCACTGTTCCGCATCTCTGCACTGATCCAGTTGCAAATGTTCCAATCTTTTGAATGATACATTTTTGCCAGGTCTATTCCCAAGACGGTTAAAAATCAAGGTTTGTGGTGTTTTTTTAACCGTCTTAGGAAAATAACTGTAGTGACGTTTAAAAAAACAGAGAGCCTATACTATATTCTCGAGTACACGACATCGAAGTCGAGTTAGAGATTTGGACGAATGTCTGAAATCTCTAAATTCGACTTTAATGTCAGTACACAAGAACTTCCCTTCTGAGGGACAATTTGCACTCGACATTGAATATTTTAGAGAATTTAGAGATTCCATACATTCGTCCATACAAATCTCTAATTCGACTTCAATAATAATATAAAGATTTTATTTCTCTTTCACAATATAGCTAAATTCGGCAGTAGCTTAATAGTGGCAGTGGGCTGGTCATATTAGCCGCAGAACTGACAGCCGTTGGAGCCGTAAAGTCCTTGAGTGGAGACCGCGACTCGGTAAGCGTAGTGTAGGACGCCCTGCGACAAGATGGGATGATGACATTCGAAGGCTGGCTGGTGTGGGCTGGATGAGAGTGGCCGAAAATCGGGAGCAGTGGCGTGCATTAGGGGAGACCTATGTCCAGCAGTGGACGAGTGTGGGTTGCTGATGATGAGATGATGATGATGAATATAGCTAAATTATTACAAATGACAATATTATGAGAAAAAAACATGTAAGTACTTTTTAAATTACTATATTGTGAGAGACTGGTTTCAGTACTAGGCGAACCTGTGTTACAGATTACCAGGCCACCACCATCTCACTGATTTATTTCAACAAAAAAATAATCTTAATATTAGCTAAAAGTTGGGGCGGAAAGGTCCTCGAGTGGAGGCCACGTACAGGAAGTCGCAGCCATTGCGTCCCCCACAAGGTGGACCGATTATCTGGTGAAGATCGCGGGAATCAATTGAATGCGGGCGGCGCAGGACCGATCTGTGTGGAGAACATTGGGGGAGGCCTATGTCCAGTCCAGTGGACGTCTATTAGCTGAAATGATGATAGCTAAAAGGTTTCACTTTTGTACGATGTCGAGTGCTCGAGAAGTAACCCTCAGGTCATCTAGTTAGGTATCATTACAAACTGGAGAGATATATAAGTTTAGAAGATATTATTCCTATAGGATTAACACTAGGGTAGGATAAGTTTAAAAGACCTTATTCCTATGAGATTAAGACTGAAAAATGTTTAACCTCTTGTACTGTACATAAGAAATTAAGTTTTCTAATTTTCAGCCCAAGGAATACTACCGTATTATTAATTTAATTATCTACCTTCCATGTCCTTATACGTCCGCTGCCCTCGCTAATGCACTCCAATTAGAGGTATAAAGGAGAAATAATAATAGAAAGTAGTGTTGTCTAAATGCAAGACCATAATCAGACTCTAGGTCTTGCGTAAATACGCCCTGTATATTAAAGGGCGAAGTATGAGACAACACGCGGCTGAACCGCTTTGAAAAATAAATACTTTTTGTGTGATAGTTGGCCGACTAGCATTATAGCAATGTAAAATTATTACCAGACTTCTGTGTAACCGTGGAAGAGTCATGCTTCGGCAAGAATGGGCCGACTCGACCGGAGTGATACCATAGAAAACCGACGTGTAAAAACATGTGTACGTAACTAATCGTTGAGATTGGCCGCCGTAGCCGTAATCGGTAGATATTATTATTATGGTCTTGCTAAAATATATTATCAGTCAATACCCTGCAAGACCAATACCGACTTCACAACACTAATAGAAAGGCCAATACAAAAACGCAGTTGGTTGTTACGTTATGGTGTAATTGCTGGTCTATGGGGAGAGAGCGGAACGTCTCGGATTCAGCTCAAGAATCGAGTCATGATCGAGTGATAGTCGATTGATTGTGAATCGATAATCGTCAAATACTAAGCCAGCTATGACCAAAGGTTCCTTGCTAACTTATATTTTCTTTCACTTTCTCCTATGGTGATGAATGAGAGCCATGAGATTAGATCTGCAATAATAAAATTCGGCTCCATGCTCCATAGTGCATCATCATTGATAAACCAGTCCTTCTGGTGATGATCTTAACGTGTAATTCCCCGTAAAGCTGTCGCTAAGCAGCCCAAGGCACGCTTAGACCATGATTCCGATTTCGGGAAGTCTGTTAATTACAATGGTTCTCTTGTTAAAGGTAGCGAAGGTCAGATGGCAGCCGCTATATTGTAATTACCCAAATCTCCCCAAATCCTGGATCATGGTTTAAGGGTTTGGACGCAACTGACCGTGGGATAGCCACGCTTCGGCATGAATGGGCCAGCTCGACCGGAGTAATACCATGGCCTCACAGAAAACTGGCGTGACACAGTACTGTGCTGTGTTTCGCTGCGTGAGTGATGGTACCAGAGGCAGCGCACTTGTGACTCCACTGGTGTCGCGGGTGTCAATGGGCGGCGGCAATCTCTTACCATCAGTTGATCCTTCTGTTCGTCTGCCATTTATCACATAAAAAAACTGGGAATTACACGCTAAAATATGAGAGAGAGATAAATTCTTTATTTCATAAATATTTACAACATCACATACATTGATCTGACTCCGAGATAGGTAGCTCAGGCACCCGTGTGTTTTTTGCTAAACCGTTCGCAAAATCTGTTGAATAATATCCCTCGTTAACAGTGTTTACAATCGTTGCCTCATCCTGTAGGAGTAGGGGCACGTGTCGCCGGGGTAACTAGGTCAATACATTATTTATAGGCCCCACACGTCAGCGCGCGTAATCTGCTATCGGTACGTCCAGTGACGTCGTCGGGTTAATAGTGGTGACTGCCTCGGTGGCGTAGCGGTAAGTGGGTCGCACTCCAAACGACGGCTGCACAAGAGGTCCCGATTTCGATCCCCGGGTCGGGCCAAAAACTTGTACCTAAGTTTTCGGTAAGAAATTCTTAGTGTCAGCCCTGAGTCTGGAAGTTGGCGGTCTTGTACCCCCGTGGCTCGGAAAGCACGTTAAGCCGTTGGTCCTGCGCCTAATCCCTCTTCGGTCGTGTCAAACTAGTTTCCCATCGAAATAAATGCGCAAATACTTGTGTACTATAATATGTCCTGCATCGATGGCTGATCGCTGAGATTGGCCGCCATGACCGAAATATCGGTTTGGAGGACATTATACCCTGCGTATGTGGCTGATCGTTGGGTGGCTGATACGGAATACACAAGGAATCAACATGAACCGACATAGCAAAATCTGCCAATGAGACTTTATTTATCCCTGTAGATTTTCCCATTACGGAATACACAAGGAATCAACATGAATATCACATTATGCAATATGCAACCCAATGTGTATTTCATAAAGCAATATCGTTGCTAAATAAATCTTTTGTTTGCGAGCGCGGTCTGAAATCCGAGCAAAAACGATCGAAGTGAATTATTTATGATAGATGGTGCACGTTTCGATGCAAGGCCGAGTGAACTAATGTACAGAACTACAGAAGAATATATTTATTGCCATGGAGGGATGTTATAAAAGTATCAGCCTAAAAACTGTCCCATTGCAGAGCAAAGAAATCATAGAAATCAAGTTATCGCTACTGTGATGAAATTAGGCTTAATCACCACGCTTGCCAAATGCGGATTGGTGATGAAAATTTCGAAGTTATGTTCTAAGAACTCGAAACATACTTTTTGCTCGACCCAGGACCCCGAGATCATGGCCCGGTACTTAAACCATTATACCAACAGGGAGAAGAGCGTACTCCTTTTTAAAAGGCCAGCAACGCATTAGCGATCTCTCTGATTTCGCAGCGGCGATGATTACATTGACATGTGACCCTTGTTCGTTCGTCGAATCTAGTGTAAAAAAATCACAGATTCATATTAAGTGAAGATTATAGTCTAAAATGGAAACGGACTAGGCGGAATCCTCTACATTTGTAAGAGACGGGGAAGAGGGAGATTTAAAGGTTGGCAGCCCACTTGTGACTCCACTGGTGTCGTGGGTGAACCGGGATGGAACCCAGCTTCATGACTCGGTATTTAAACCACCAGACCAACAGGGCGTTAGGAGTGGGATCCCTTATGTGGTGTCTTTAACGGAGGCCCCATACAAAGTGGCCAGTAAACTGAACTTATAATCTTAGCTTGATTTGACTGAATGACAGCTATCGGTGTAACAGAAAAATGATATTTAGGACAATAGTAATACAACTGTACGGAATGAAACTTGGTTGAAATGATAAACGTCTATTGAAATGAAGGTCAAGTGACAGCTGTCATTCTAATCAGACTATATTTTAAAGGTCGGTAATTCAATAATTTTTATAAGATCGCCAAACCTCAAAACACTGCAGCACTGGCCAAACTGACTACTGATCATAAGTGGTATGGCCAGTTTAATAAGAAATTAGAGGTAGGTAAGTCATTATTACACCAACTTCAAATATTAATAAAACTAAAATCATGCATAGTACGAAGTATGCATGGGGTAAAATCTAAATTACCATGATCCGATGCTTTCAAATGATCAGAAAATCACATAGATAATTAAAACAAATCATATAGAATAATATAAATATCAAGTTCGCAGTAAAATAAAAAATATCGTGGGCCATTTCACAAAAAAATCGTCCATCACACAAAACTACAAAGTAACACAAAGACACATTGAAATGCACAAAGAAATATGACCTTAACGTTCCAGTTTAAGTTCACGCTGAAGAAAGACAATAGTTCAAACTAGAGTCGCCACCAAGTTATTTAGTCGTATACCGAATATCTGACGAATCTTCGGCCGCAGTGCCGAATCTTCGGCCGAAGTGCCGAATCTTCGGCCTAAGTGCCGAATCTTCGGCCTAAGTGCCGAATGTTCGGCCGCAGTGTATTCAGCGAAAAAACATACTGCCTTTCATACGTCCTCATAAAC
The DNA here is from genome assembly GCA_019059595.1 of Marasmia exigua. NCBI lineage: Eukaryota > Metazoa > Arthropoda > Insecta > Lepidoptera > Crambidae > Marasmia > Marasmia exigua. The sequence goes on from CM032488.1 coordinate 12,932,385, forward strand.
TTTCGCGTTTATAATATAAATAGGATCAACAAATGCTGAAACAGTTGTTATCATGTATCACTGGGAGAAAAATACAGTTCACGCATTGCTACCGGTACCGTTCATGTTGGCTCGTTCATGCCGAACCGTGGCTCTCCGAGGCTCATACTACAACGGACTTAACATTAATCGATTTCAATAAGTCTGCTGGATTATTTTTTTTTTGTGAATTATATTATTGTAGAATGCCTTTGACTAGAAGTGGAATAATGTACCTATGCTTGGTAAAGAATATTTTGTTTTTCCATAATTTTACCATCCATATTCGGCCAAATAGTTTACAAATACTACCGAATACCGAATATTCATGGCACCTCTAGTTGAAACCCAACAGACAAAGGGACATCAAGACATCACAATGTAGACACTTGCCAAGCAGTTTTCGCCACGAACATCCACTTGGGAATGGCGACAGAAATACGAAGACCATGCAAGGAATTGTTACACACTATCAAGGTGAAGATGAAAAATGTTAAGAACTACAAAGATATTATGAATATTGTAACAATTGGTGAATTGAAGTTAACTTTCATCCTGAATAGGAGCACTAGAATAAAAAGTACTACGTTCTAGAAGCGTTCCTCAATAAAATAAGTCTAAAGATTTTAAAAGTAGCGTTATTTTCGCAGTTCCGCACGCACGGACCAATATATTAAAAGAAGCGCCACTAACACGAGCATAACGTACGGTCAGCATCAAAAGTAGCTTAACACTTTAGTATCATGTCAAAGTAACTGTTCTGCCTATTATAATCAGTTTCCACGGGGTTCAAAAAAAAAATGACTTCGACATGGTACATAAGTGTTGTGTACACTTCGACATGGTACATGTCAAAGTAACTGTTCTGCCTATTATAGTCAGATTCCAAGGGGTTCGTAAAAATGTTACTTCGACATGGTACCAAAGTGCTAAGCTACTTTTGATGCTGACAGTACACTTAACAAAGTCGCTGGTACCGTCGACGTGTTTGGCTGCTTTGACTGAATTCACAAAGACCACTTTGTTCGTTGTTTGTTTTAGTGCCAAATAAATCAAGCTAATTAAGTAATCCATTGGATGCGGGCGGCACAGGATCGATCTGTGTGGAGAACATTTGGGGAGGCCTATGTCCAGCTGTGGACGTCTATTGGCTGAAATGATGATGATGATGAAGTAATCTACACTATCGCATTGGAGTAACCCTTAATGTTAATTGTACGATTTTTTTAATAGATAAATAAATTAAATGTTTCAAATACAACTGATAAATAATCTGTTGAAATAAATGATGAAAGATAAATGGGCCTTTATAGATACCTAGTGAAAAGAACCTGACTACTGAAATAGATATTCCAAATAGCCTTATTAGCCGAGTCAACGAATGTAAAATAAGGTACAGAAAGAAATGATTGGAATACAATTTTGACTTCGTAACTTTATTTGGACTTGTTAGCTAGATTTTGTTCCAAGCATTTCTTCTTTAACCTTTTAGTTAATAGATTTGGACGAGTTGGCTGAATTGTGATCCCAGCATTTCCCTTTATTTCTTTTCGTTGACTGAACTAAACATTAACCTTATTTGGATAACAAACCAGCAAAACATCCAAATCGGCAAAGCACTCAGACCGTCCCGTCAACATGGATGTCAAAACTCTTTCATTTTGCCGATAAATCAGACTCAGATAAATTTTAAAAAACTTGCATTAACACCATGATTTAGGTATCAGAAGATACTTTAGTCTTCACTCCAAACTATGTAGAAAACACCGATGGATTATACTATACATTTAAACCTTATCCTGACAACAACAAATAAGCAAGACATCCAAATCGGTGAAGCACTCAGCTTAGACCGTCCCGTCCACATGGATGTTAAAACACTTTCATTTTATCGGTAAATAAAGTCGTGGGTGAATTTAAAAAAACTTGTAATTAACACTATGATTTAGGTATCAGAAGATACTTAAGTGTTCACTCCAAACTATGTAGAGAACACAGTGGGTAGACAGAAAGCGTGTTGGAACTTCATACGATAAGCGACGGGACGATGGAGTCTAGACGTAATAACGGACTCTTGTGCTATCCAGACAATATGTTACATGCTTGAGATAATGCTGTATCTTCTTTGTGGGTACTAAGAAAACTGTTAAAGACTCTCAGCTGAATAAAACCGTATCCTCGTAGTGGCGGTTATTGTCAAGTTAGCAAGAAAACAGGTAAGTAAATGTATTGATGCAAGAAAAGTAATTTTTGTGTACGGAGAAACATAACTATAAGCAAGCAAACAAACTGTAACTACTATAATAGCAAACAAAGGCACGGACCTAGAGCGACCTAGTCTGTGGTATGTAAAAAATTATAATCAAAGAAATGGTATCCTCAGTTTTCATCTACATAATATCTAGAAATATACATCGTGATGTTTTAAATACTTGAGAAACTTCTCAAGGGCATTATACTAATGAAAACAATCATTTTTCCCTAAGGAACATTGGGTCAAATCAAAAATCATTATCAACTCCCCATTACTAAATTGATCAGCTTAATTTTGCATCTTTTATGGGGAGACCATTTTTTTAAACATTGTACCCTATGTTCCTTGAGGAAACATTTTCATTAGTACGAGTATGATGCCCTCGAGAAGTTTCTTAGGTATTCAAAATATCAAGTATAAAAATGACTTCGAAAAATTGTACATACTATTATTGATAATAAGAACTGGATTTGGACTTCAATGTAACTCTTGTAAATGAGACTACCTTCCTGTCTTCTTCCGACTTTTTGCTATATCGCCCATATATATATTTATTTTCTTGGTCTCACACGTCTGACTCAGAAAAATTTTACCCTTACTTTTATTTTCAACGTCTCCCAATTACCGATCCCACATGTCTTCGATAGAAACACCTACTCATACCTATATCATGAGATTTGCTGTATCTGCATCGATATATGATTAGTAGTATATCTGATACGATTCATCATCTTAAAGCAAGGTTATAAAATTTAGAATTTTTAGTGGTCATTGTAAATCCGCCTCAAATCATTAAAACAAAGTCGTTGTTCATAACTAAACGCAATTAAATTCTTGCTAATTACACTAAAACATGAAAATCACATTACGCAATCACTGAGATTGGATCTAATCCAACTGTTAACAAAGAATGACTAAACAAAGTTATAAATCATAGTTCTTTATGTAAAATTGTTGTTTGTGGTCTTAGTATCAGCGGAGGGTAACTCGAATACTGGAGAAAGATCATTGTTTATTTCTCACAGTGACGCGGAAGATAGTAAAACCATTCAAAATAAAGTAGAAAATTACACATAAAGTAGGCATACGGTTTGACTGAAATGAAAACTCACTTACGCCTGAACGCCCAATCAAATACAATTCTAATTCACTCAAATATTAAAACTCAAAAGATCCCTTATGGACTGAAGAGGTACATATGAGATAAAGTTGTATTAAAAATATTGCGGAGGAAATTACATGACCACGAGAAATGCTAAAGTTGTGAAAAGGATGAGATAGGCAGACCACCAAAGTGAACTTGTAATAGAGAATTGGAAATAGGAATTGACCGCTTTAATACGATGATAAAAAATGCTACATACATTTCTTAATTCTCCGTCAAAAGCGATAAATCTCAATTACTATTACCACACTCTAATTGTTTTCTTGCGGTAGACAGCCAAGTTTTTGTGGCTCACTTTTTATAGGCTCGGTTATAAAACTGATGACACGATTGCAATAAAAGCGCATTGGCTTCAATAATGGGAGGTGTAGTACTTTTTTTATAGACAATGAAAGGGACGGCTCAATTGAAAAAGTAGAATTTCATTGGCAATTGGCCTATTTTGTAAAGGTTAATGAACTCAGTGTTTGTTTTAATTATGATTCGATCGCCGATTCTTTGATTCTGCAACCATAAACACTTAGCTTTCAACTCGTTCTAATAAACAATAAATTTATGAATAGGATAAAGCATACAAATGAAAAAATAAAAGAGCTCATTCCTTTCTTAAAAGCCGGCAACGCATTAATGATGTCTCATGTGTTACAGATGTCCATGGGCGGCGTTAATACAAACATTAAGTACATATGCTTTTTATGTTTACAATAATTATAGACTTAATATGCAATGATCATAACATTACCTATAAATAGGTGCTTTCAAATAACCTTGAAACAAAATCAATAAAATGACTTGATCTACATTTGCCCCACATTTCCCGCACGAAACTACAATGCGATGAAAGATCTGAATTGGAACTGACAGATAGACACACAGGCGGACGGATATGCGTTGAGCAAAGTAAGCTTTTCAGAAATACAATATTACTGAAAATGCTGCAACGATTGTTCTGAAGAATATATATTCGATGATTAACAAATTCTAAAAGAGGTTATTACACAAGTACTGAATACTTCCCATTTCGTTGAAGCAATAAATAATCAATTTCGAAATCAAGGTTATTATTTGCAAGGAAAATGTCGAGATTTCATAAATATTTGTTTTATTCTCAATGTCATCATAACATTGTTGGAAAATCAGGAAGCGGTTAACACTTTCGTCTCATACGTGAAGAAATGACCGAAGATTCAAGATCACCTACTTTATCCATAATCCTCAAAATGTAAGGATCTATTTCATCTCCATCAATCACCATCAGGACGCCCTGTTGGTCTAGTGGTTTAAGTACCGGGCCATGATCCTGGTCCTGGGTTCGATACCCGGGTCGAGCGAAATGTATGTTTTGAATTCTTCGAACATAGCTCGGGTTTGTGATCACCAATCCGCATTTTGCAAGCGTGGTGATTAAGCCTAATCCCATCATAGTAGCGATAACTTGATTTATATGGAGATGGAGGCCTTTGCCCTGCAGTGGGACAGTTTATTGGCTGGTACTTTACTTTATTACCATCACCCCCATCAGATAATCCGGAAAACGAATCAGCGATATACTCACCAACTAGTTCCCAGAATCGCGACATGCCCGTGTGACGTGAACCGAAATAAAACCTCTTATCCCTGATGTATTGTTTTCGCTCTCGATTACATCATCGGCGGTCGCGGCCAACGGCCGGGAGGAAATTACATTATCACGTACAACATGGCATAGTACACATCATTCAATATTGGAGAGCTGACAACGTGACAATGTTTGGTATTTATCTTTGACGAGTTGCGCTCGCGGGACTGCGTCAGGAAGTAACGAAATAGCAATAACGTATAACAGGATGCAATTTCAATTTTAAAGGGCATATCCGATTGATGACAGGAGAAACGCATCTCTAGTTGTTTATAGATATACCGACTTAAATTAACTTAAATAATTACCTTAGTTTTAGAATTGAAACTCCAAGCTTACATAAACAATCATCTTGTTAGACAGGACTAATCCAGAGTAAAACCTATGCTTCATCAATTTATCATGGACGTATAGTGATGGGATATTAGTAGCCAATGTGCGCTGTGCTGTTTTAGTATTGATAACTTTTTTAGTATCACTAAATAGGAAAGCAATCCTCAACAACGTTGCAAAGTCAGTAGTACAGTACAATACTAAGAAAGTAAGACCTATCTTACAGTATATTTATTGTAGTATTTATGAACATTGTCAATTAAAATAATATTCGAAGGCTTCAGGCGTTCTCCTTTCCACCACTTCGGCAATTGTAGTTCTTCGGATCCTGATCTGCTCTGCAAGTATATGTCTGAAGGTCTATTTCCCTTTCTAACAGATGCTCACACCAGCATCTAGGGCACTCTAGGGCTTCTCTCTCGTCGTTTTGTAGCATTTCTTTTTATTATCTTTGATTCATTGTCATGTTATTCCTCCAATTGTTCAAATTCCGGCCAGTAGCATCGTCAAACGAATACAGTTTTGGCTTCCGAATAGTTTTTGTTTGTTTAGTCAATTATGCTTACACGGTCTGTCGGATGCATCGGAAGTTTGCATGCGTTGTGAGGTCCAACCAGATGGATTCGATTTGAATTCCGAATTCCGAACTGTATTTGAATATTCATTTTCAGTTGCTTAAACTAAACTATGTACATACTAGAGTTGCTAGTGCTCTACGGAATGGGACATTTACGTTCTACTCGCTCAAGATATGGTTCCGAGATCGGCGTTACTGGCTGTCCTGTCTGGTATGCCCTGCGCCTATGGATATGGGATGAACTTCCTAATGTGTTTGGTCATGATTGGCATGGCGCAGTTGCAAAAATTGGAGAGGCCAAGCGCATCTTTCTAAGTGAACTTTGTAAAACTATTCTAATGTTAGCGACATTACAAAAGTTATTTACGAGATTTATACCATGTACCCTATTTTTGAGTTTCCGATATTTATAAGTCACTCCGTGACCAGAACGCTTGCAACAGCGCCGAAATATCGGAAACTAAGGTAACGGAAACAAAAATAAGGTACATGGTAGAGAGTTCGTAAAATAATAACTATTCTTATTTCTTAAACCACATGGTTTAGGCAAAGCGCAAAAAGGTTAAGTCATCTTTAATTTTCTTTTAGAAATCGATGCCAGTTTTATCTTCGCGGATATGAAGCCTAATTTACACCTTGTTTGAAACATGCTTGAAGCTATTTAGCTTTAAGTTGTAGAACTAGAAAGATGATCCAATTGAAATCGGCATTAGTTAAAGTGACATTACCGGCACATTTAAATCATTCGTCAAAGCTTATGGTGTTGTTATTAAATCTTGAAAGATAGTTTCTGCAACCGAGTATCAGCCTAATCCTCTTACTTTGTGCTTCTTGTATTTCCCTATAATGTCTGTCGAAATCCCTATTCCTCTGGCATCTTTACGATGGTTTACCGAGCAAGTTGCGATTTCTCAGGGTTCGATATAAATTGTATCGCTAATTCGTTTCCTACTTAGAAGTTATTTTAGTTCAAAGCTTATGATAGTTTGTTTGATTTGCTCGCGTCTTTCAGTGAAGGCTACTTTTGAAAGTGTTAGTTTAACATATTCTTTCATTAGCAAGATGAAGGACGCGCAATACAAACAAAACATGTCTTGAAAGAGTGAGTATGTTTATTTTTTGCAGGAGAACCTATGTATCAAAAATAATTTCGTTCTCTGAAAGATGATACGTTGGAAATAGTCCGATGATGGTTGGCGCTCTTTGGGGGGCTACGCTCAGCAGAAGACGGCCACTGTTGGCTGAATGTTTGATAAGCAAAGGAACTTTTCAATAAAAGAATGTCAACCACCAAGAGATGGAAATATATAGACGATTACGATCGATGATAGCACAGGACGTAACGCAAACGCTGTCACCGCTTCACAGTGGAAAACATTCCATCACGGACTCAAAAAAATTGGCAGTTCCTATTTCTGCCGCACCATCAAGAAATTGAACTCGTTGCCGGTGCATTTATTTCCTCCTTCCTACAATATGGATTCCTTCAAACGAAGCGTGAAGAAGCATCTCGCGGGCCAGTATGGCGGTGCCAACGGAGATGATGCCTTGCCATCGCTTCCGTTGTAATTGCAACTTGGGCTCTTCCCTTGCTTACCATCAGGCTGAGGAGAGCCATTACAATATACTGAGCCTCTATAAAAAGAAAAACAGGATAACGGTTTCGGACTCAACCGGGAATTAAAGTGTGAAAACCACAACCCGGTCACGATGATCATAACATTTCAACTTGAACCATTTCCATATGAAAATCAGCAGCCAAATATAGAATGATAGCACCAGAAAGAGTAGTATATTCCCAGCATTGCACTCCTCAACGGTCAAAGACTACAGGACAGCACAGTAAAAAAAATCCCAGTAGCAACGGTTCGACGCGCGCCCTTCCGGTGACAGTTGTTACCGTGGGAGAGCCATGCATCGGCATGACTGAGCCGTTTCAACCTGAGTGACCACAGCCTCACAGAAGACGTCATGACATATTTTGACTGGCCATAAGGCGCATTTGGAAATGAGTCCCTGCCTCATACGTCATATCTATGACGAGTGCGATTTCCATTCTGGACAAACATTCATGTGATGAACACGTCTTGTGTTCATTCAGTATCTGGGTGTATAATATACGTATTTAGGTAGTATATTTATGATTCGCGTATCATCCTAGACCTCATCGACGCTTTACATCAGGTGCGATGGTCAAGCGTTAACCAGTTCACAAGAAATGTTTTTCAGAGATTTTTCTCTGATATTTGATATCTGTGTCTGAAGCGTGGCTCTCGCAATCATGCTAATGCACAGCTCAAAAGACGTTCACGTCTTTGAATTACAAATTCATCAATACTATCGATTGAGGCTGAGTACTACCATTTAGAAATGAATGAGGTCTAGTCCATTTTCGATCCTATGACCGATCGATTGATCTGTGCATCTCTTTTGTTTGGCAGTTACTGCTATATTTTCGATCGTTACGGGACGGTTTCATTGTAAGCCTACAATCATATTGTAGTAACTCCCGATCTCGGCGTTGGCCTTTGAGAGCGTATAACTCTTAGTACTGGTAATATTTATACTGCGGTCCAATAGACGAGGCTCATCATTAAATCACCAACTATTTGCGGATGTGTCTGAAGTTTCTGATGCTGCAACACATCTTTCAACCTTACCACACGGTAATAAAGTTTTGAATCGCCGTGAATTTTGCCGACATTTATGATCAGGTTAGCTCAGCATGACTTGAACCTTATGTTAGGGGACTTAAGGGTCATAATGTGGGGATGCGCGTACGCATCGTATGACGTCAATGAGCGTCGAGTGCATCCGTTTTAAACCGTGTTGCACTTAACGACCAGTCGTAATGAGAAGTTGTAAATGTGCACTAACTACAAAACCGAATCCGCGTGTTAAATTAATGTGGTTTAGTGACTTTTAGGCTGACACGTCAGTCAGTGACGTCATGGCGTTCGTAACTTGATTGTCAAAAAAAATGTTTGCACCTAGCTTATAAAACATAAGCACGCTATGAAACATCTATGATGTTAAAAACCTAATAATAAAAAGGCCCGAGTATGAGGCATTGTCGACAGTTTGGCAGATGTAATTTTTCTGTATGAATTGTGTGTTTTTAGACTTGGATATAATAAAAACCTTCCAAGTGAGTATGTGTGAACTATAAAAAATATTGTAGGCCAAATTCCATAGTTCTTAGTCAACAGTCCGAATTTTGGTCCCTTTTATCGTCTGAATTCCCTTGGGAGTGTCGAAATATATGAGACATTTTAATTTCTTAAGAGCCCGTTTACGTTTCTTCCGAGATAAAAGGTCTTAACACACAGACAGAAGGACAACAAAGTGATCCTATAACTATATGACCATGATTCAGTTGGTCTAGTTCCCCTGTTAAAGGGTTGCGAAGGTCAGACGACAGTCGCTTCATTGTAATTACCAGACTCCCTAGATTCTGAATCATGGTCTACTCTTGGACTCCAGAGCGACAGATTTGGACGCAAGGAGATTTAATGTACGCGTAAGATCTTAAGTAAATATCACACTTAAAAAAAATCATCTCATGTTCAGGCGGGACCCGAACCCACACCTTCCACAATCCAGGTGAATGTTCTAACAATTAGACCACTGAACGCGTTATTAAGCCGACGAAATTTGTCAGTGCTTGATTCGACATCATCATTTCAGCCAATAGACGTCCACTGCTGGACATAGGCCTCCCCTAATGTTCTCCACACAGATCGGTCCTGTGCCTCCCGCATCCAATGGATTACCGCGATCTTCACCAGATCGTCGGTCCACCTTGTAGGAGGCCTGCCACGGCTGCGACTTCCTGTACGTGGCCTCCACTCTAGGACCTTTCCGCCCCAACGGCCAAAGTAATCGTAAAATCTATTAAAATTCTAAATCGGAAAGTTTAAAAATTAAATTATGGATATCTTAAACATTAAATTTATGGCACAGACGAACGGACACCAAAGTGATCTAAAAAGGCTCCGTTTTTTTTCCTTTTGAGGTTCGCACCCTAAAAAGGAACTGACTTCAGACTTTGACTCTGATCAACTGCAAGATGCATCACCCTCGCGCTTCCATTCCCAGAATCGGAATTCTGTTGAAACACTCCTTTATTTAAATGTACCGTCTTAACTCGTTCAGGTTTTATTTTATTCAAACTCGCTCGTAGTTCTTTGTGTTTAAGTTTTCTTTACACTTAACTTAGCTTTAGCTGTAAATGCTATAAATCTTGACTGTTTAAGCTTTTCATTATAAATGATCGTCATAAATATATAATTCAATTTTTACCTCTAATTTTATTAAGAGCATAAAATTACTCCTCGATCCAAATATAATACAAAGTGTATTTATGGCCGTGTGGTCCCCGGCAGAGTAGAATAGGCCACCCTCACTCTTACCGAGGTGTCGTAAAAGGCGACTAAGGTAAAGCTGCTGGCATGATCATCAGCACCCAGAGAAGGAAAACTCTGCATTTATATCTAAACCCTCGCCAACCCGTCTGCCAAGCGTGGTGAGTATGGCAATTACCCCTCATGTGATTGAGGGAGGCCCGTGCCCCAGCAGTGGGGACTTAAATGGGCTGATGATGATGATGATGATGTATCTGAGAACATTTACATCCCTTTAACCACGTGTTCTATCAAACATTCTGAACAACATTTGTTCAACGACTTTTCGAAATTCATCGAAAATGTTTTTGACTACCCATACAAAATGGCCAAGTCACGTGACCGACTTTGTATGAAAAGTTGACATTACATGCGAATTACCAAAAGTGATAGAACAAATTTTGTTCATAATGGTTAGTAGAACACGTGGTTAAATGGATGTAAATGTTCACAGATACACCCTGCATGATAAAAATATCCTCCAACCGATTGCGGCTAAGGTAGCCATATCAACGATCCACTTACGCAGGATATATTATAGTGCTCAAGTCTCTGCGCAAATACAAGTGCACTGTTTATCCTACATATATTCCGATGGGTCACCACCACCAGTGTGACACGACCGGAGAGCAATCGGGTGCAGGACCAATGGCTTAACGTGCTTTCCGAGGCACGGGGGTACAAGACCGCGAACTTCCAGACTCCGGGTTGACACTGAAAATTTCTTAACAGAAAAAATAAGGTACAATCATATTATAGAGAAGGATTTGTGATTTAATTTGCACACGCTATTCATGTCACAATAATATCTATCAATCAATCATGTCTTTTATTTCATTTTAGTTATAGCTTTTAGATTACCTGACATTGTATTTTTCTATTTTATTTTGACTGTCGCTATTTACAACCTGTGCGGATAAAGAATGGGATCAGAAATGGGGGCGCATCTATTCACTTCTCGCTCGCTCACTATTTGCGTCTATACTCGCACCCCACGAGTGCGAGTATAGACGCAAATAACGTGCGAGCGAGAAGTGAATAAGCCGCCATTTCTGATCCCATTCTTTATCCCCACAGGTTGAACTTAACTATTATTATTATTTGTCTAATTTAATTATTATTATTACTTTTTCATATTTCTTTTATAATTTACGTCTGACATTTAATTTTCTGTGGAAACTTTGCTAATTTATTTATTATTTAATTGCGTATTTTAAGTGAAATAATTAAATTGTTTGTTTCCCAAATAAATAAATATCTAGCAAGATTTAAAAAAAGCGTCCGTTGACATTTTGTTGATCTTTAATTTATTGTCTTAGTTTAATTACAATCGGTAAAAATCTGTTGGTGGGGCCACTGAACTTAAAAATACTAAGGCCTTGCGAATATTATGTAGCACTCTATCGGTCCACTAATGACGCTAACTAAAATTGATATTACGCCAACTTCGTTAGCCACTCGTATTTTATTTTAAAAACAAATAATTAAACTATTTGTCTATTATGAAGTGCGCGCTAAAAACATGTTTTTGTAAAACTGTTTATTCTTTCAAATGATGATTTATTTAATTATGATTCATCATCATCATCAGCAACCCACACTCGTCCACTGCGGGACATAGGTCTCCCCTAATGCACGCCACTGCTCCCGATTTTCGGCCACTCTCATCCAGCCCACACCAGCCAGCCTTCGAATGTCATCATCCCATCTTGTCGCAGGGCGTCCTACACTACGCTTACCGAGTCGCGGTCTCCACTCAAGGACTTTACGGCCCCAACGGCTGTCAGTTCTGCGGCTAATATGACCAGCCCACTGCCACTTCAGTTTGCTAATTCGGTTGGCTATGTCGGTGACTCTGGTTCTCTGTCGGATTACATCATTTCTGATGCGGTCCTTCAGAGATACTCCGAGCATAGCCCTTTCCATAGCTCTTTGAGCGACTTTGAACCGGTGGACTAGTCCAGCCGTGAGTGTCCACGTTAATTATGATTGATTTATATAAATTATCTTCAAATAGCACTCCTTAACATGTCCTATGAAGACACAGAGGAGTTATTGAAAGTCCTATGTTATGTTATTTTTATTGATAGTAATTTAATTTTTGACTGCCTCGGTAGCGCAATGGTTAGTGGGTCGCACTTTGAAGCGACGGCTGCGCTAGGGGTCCCGGGTTCGATCCCCGGGTCGGGCCGAAATTTGGACCTGAGTTTTTCTGTTAAGAAATTCTCAGTGTCAGCCCGCAGTCTGGAAGTTGGCGGTCTTGTACTCCCGTGCCTCGGAAAGCACGTTAAGCCTTGGTCCTGCGCCTAATCCCTCTTCGGTCGTGTCAAACTGGTGTCCCATTCGGAATAGAATAGAGAGTGCACTTGTGTCTGCGCGAACACTTGTGCACTATAATATGTCCTGCGTCGATGGTTGATCGCTGAGATTGGCCGCCATGATCGAAATATCGGTTTGGATGACATTATTATTATTAATTTAATTTAATTTGGTTTCATTATAATGCTGTTTAGTTTTATTCGGGATTCATAATTGTTTTGTTTAAACTTATTTAAATGAGGCCTTCTTTTTTACTTTTCTGCCTGAAATACAGGTACCTAGTTCAGGAACATCATCATCATCATCATTCGTTCAGGAACGGTCAGCATCAAAAGTAGCTTAACACGTTAGTACCATATCAAAGTAACTGTTCGGCCTATTATAGTCAGTTTCTAAGGGTTACGTAAAAAAAGTTACCCCGACTAAAGTGTTAAGCTTTTGATGCTGAATACAAATATAAGAATGTAAATTTAGTATTAAAAAATATTGCTAATAATAGGCAGACGAGCTTGTGGCCCATCTGATGGTAAACGGTAACCGCCGCTCATAGACATCAACAATGCCGGAGCACAGTCATGCCGCTACCTACCGTTAGAGAAGAACTCTTTTCAAACCTCGTTATAAATAGAATTTAAGTTTTAAATTGTACTTATAAATTAACAATAAAGTTTTATTTATTATTTAATTACTAGTGTACAAGTGGCGCCATCAGTTCTGTTTATATCTCCATTATCTGATTCAGTGGCGCTTACGCACCTTCCCGCGAGTTTGATTCACGCCGGACTACATTGCTAGTCTCGGAACTATCTTGTAAGTCTATAATTAGAGTGGCGTAATACAGGTGTTACTGGTTAGTATGAACTGTGTACGCCAACTTCTTTGTCTTCCGTCTAATTTTGAAGTCTTCCGACTAATATACTAATACAATTTAATGAACGGTTCTTAAATAAATACCAGGAGAACTAGACCAACTGTATCACGGTTGTAACCGTTTAGAATAATTATCTGTGCGTATATGTTTTTTTATGTGATAGGTGGCAAACGAGCAGACTTGATGGTAAGCGATTGCCGCCGCCCATGGGCACCCGTAACACCAGTGGAATCACAAGTGCTCTGCTAACCTTTAAACCCCCCTTCCCCCGGATTGGGCCTCCGGTACCCTCACTCACGCAGCGAAACACAGCACAGTGCTGCTTCACGCCGGTTTTCTGTGAGGCCGTGGTATCATCGGTCGAGCCGGGCCCGGTAAAAGTAATATTTTAAAAATAGAAAAAGTGTCCCTATATATTATTTGCAACACATTATTTGCGTAATAACCATTTTAAAATTGGAACAGGGATAACGAGATTCAATGAACCCGATTTTGTTTTTAATTATCAGTGTTTATAAAGATGTTTAACGTAATATCTATTACAATGAACAGTTTTTCAGTAAGTAATTATTAACTTTGAAGTTACTCGCTAGATGGTGTAAGCAGTCTCTATATATATCAGGTGTTGGATGATATATCCTGTGCTCCCTAATTTATGGGAAAACTTAGGTTTTTCACGTGCACCTAATATTTCAAAGTAACGATATGGTTGGTTAAATGAAAAAAAAAAACTTAATACACCAACGTCGAGTACACCTAAAATAAGTTTAAAAAAATGTCTACCATGACTTATGGAGATGTTTTTGATTGCTGTCCGTTTAAAACTGGGAAGTTTGTCATTAAATATTTCTATTAAATTATATTTTTACGAGGAGTTCATTGCTGTTTTTGATTATTCATAATAAAAAATATTTTTTGAATAAAACCTCTTTCATCTACCTCTTTCATTCATGGGTAAATGAAAATGAAATAAGGCAACAGTTTAAACGCCGCTACCAATCGCTGTAATTTTATACATATACGGGTAGTGCCATCTGTTATCACTTTAGAGAAACGAATTACTAATGTCATTGGAAAACTCCTCAATAGATTATCGACAACTTAAACATTTAATTTATGGCAAAAAGGATTGATTCTTTCTCCTCCCACCTAAAGCTTAGCTACTTAATTTAACCGCTTAAATCCGCTTTACTACCGCAATAACCCCTAATTACGACAACTAGTTGTTTCGCCACAAGATTTCACTTTCTAGATCGAGATTAGTGCCATTACCAACCGACAGCCAAAGGCGGCAGCTGTCGACGCATCGACGACGTAGCTTCGATTCCCGGCGCAAGATAGAAGTCGATTGTAGATCTGAAAGTTTACTTAAGGTGGCGGGTAGGGCACACTAGCGACGCCAATCGATTTTATTTTTTAGCTTCTAAACCGGATCTTTTTAAAACAATTTCGGGGTTACAACCTCGTTGCTAGGCTAACGCCTAAGACGACGGGTAGCCTTAACTAGCGACACCAATATTTTTAATTGTTAGCTACTAAACCGGATCCATAAATCCGGTTTAGTAACCCATAGGTTACAACCTCTCGGAAAACACTTCTACTATTTATTAAATAACCATGCCCAAATGTTGGGTCCAACGCGTAAGCGATTCACGCCAAAAGTGGCCACTTTTGGCGTGAATAATTTTTTCGCGTACAAATACGGACCATTGCGTACAATATTAAGGACCTTCATAAGAAGAGAATAAGAAGAGAAGAGAAGAGTAAAAGTAAAGTATAGTAACAGCCTATAAACTTTCCTACTGCAAGGCAAAGGCCTCCATCACAGAAATCAAGTCATCGCTACTATGATGGGATTAGGCTTAATCACCACGCTTGCCAAATGCGGATTGGTGATCACAAGCCCGAGCTTTGTTCGAAGAACTCGAAACATACTTTTTGCTCGACCCAGGACCCTGAGATCATGGCCCGGTACTTAAACCATTAGACCAACAGGGAGAAGAGCGTACTCCTTTTTAAAAGGCCGGCAACGCATTAGCGATCTCTCTGATTTCGCAGATGTTCATGGGCGGCGATGATTACTTACATGTGACCCTTGTTCGTTCGTCGAATCTAGTGTAAAAAAATCACAGATTTATATTAAGTGAAGATTATAGTCTAAAATGGAAACGGACTAGGCGGAATCCTCTACCTTTGTAAGAGACGGGAAAGAGAGAGGTTTAAAGGTTGGCAGCCCACTTGTGACTCCACTGGTGTCGTGGGTGTCCATGGGCGGCGGCAATCGCTTACCATCAGGTGATCTGTCTGCTCGTCTGCCACCTATCACATAAAAAAAAGAAAATAATTCTTATCAGTGGGAGAGCCACGCCTCGGCATGGATGGACCGGAATTGTGTGGTTTTAGTCTTCGTTATAATAAAAACCAGTTTTGTACATATACGACCTATTCTTGAAAATGGAAACGGACCATTCGGAATCCTCCACATTTGTAAGAGGGATAACTCCTCTTTTCTTTCGAAGACCCACCCTGCTAGACATATTTAGGCGGTCTTCCCCGAACTATGTTACTCGTACCCCAAAATACTACGCGTTAAGTGGAAACCGTGAGGAAGCTTCGGGCGCCCTCTTTACACCCACTATAAATATGAAAGCTGAAACACACATACATTCAGTCGTACAGGAGCGCTCGGGATGAGAGCCGTGCCAAATAACACAACGGACCAGTGATAACGTGTTACGATCGGGAATCTCCCTATTTTTGTGACGTGTGTTGTGGTTGAAAAGACGATACAAAATGTTGGACAAGTCTATCTTTGGTGGTAGTTGGGAAAGCGTGGTAAGTTCAATGTTTATAAACCGAATTTGGAATCGTGATCGGTCATTCTCATCCTTACCAAAACACTGGCAGTTAATAAAAAGAAAACTGTTTTATTAAGGTCGCAATCCCAGTTCCAATATTAAAATGTTTAGGCAAAATTAATCTTCTTTAAAAAAATACTGGCTTTTTCGTTTTTTGGAAGACAAATAATAAAAACAAAATCTCTATTTTCATGGTGGTTACCTCTATCGTTTTATTTCATTACGAAAGCCTCTTTAGATTTTTTGTAAACTGGTACGTTGTCGTATAACTGATACGACTTGTTTTGCTATCTATTTATTTTTATCAAAGTCATAAAATCCGGCTGTCAAAAATTCATATTTCAGAACTACAAATTTACCAAAGATGCTTATTACGCTCTCCAAGCGTTAAGTTTATTAGGGTAACTTGTGAAATATTAAATTGAACTCGATCCCACGTATTTACGGAATGTTAGTTGCGTAAAGCATAGCCATTAAGACTCTTAAAAGGCAAGCGTCCATAGCTGCCATTGAACTGTACATGTTGTACGCTGTTTGAATATGGAACGCTCTTTTAGAACTTGACATTGCGTTCTCATTTCACGGCAAAGGCTAACAATGAAGTTATGTTCTAAATTCAAAAATATCAATTTACGCGCAGATATTTAACATCTCTTCTTCGCTATCTATTTAGAAAACAGATTATAAACACGCTTCAATTGTTTTTTGTTTAAAAAGATTTTAATCATTTTGATATGAATACATAAATTATAGAGATTGTTATTAATAAATTATGCTCCGTAGTATAACTGATTAGAATGTATGATAGCCTGTAACAACTAGTTCGATGCTGATCCTAATTTGATACGGTTCATAAAAAAACAATGCATGACCTACTCTCGATATAGTATTTGGTAATCGTGATTCGATACGCGAACTAAAGCAAAAGCTTAAAAAAGCGGTACAACAGCTTATAATATAATCAATGGATAGTCTCTAAATTACGTGTCATATTACTTTAACATTAATATAATAAAATTCATCATTAAAAAACATCCTTTTCAGGAAATTTGTTTGTAATACATTATTATGTATGTATCTATATGCCTTTCATAAATGAAAGTAAGTGTTAGTTTTCATGTTCAATTCTCCAAATATATACCAACAAGAAATAGAAACAAAAGCTCCAAAAAAATTGCGAGGTTACAGAATAGCCCTGTAGTTCACATCATAAAAAATGACCGTCTTAAAAAGTACTTATTAAGATAAAAAAAAGTGTGTCAAATGAAATAGTACGCCAATTTGGTAGCAAGTATTGCAAAAAAGTAGAAAGTGCCCACGCGCGTCAATCACTAACTCACAAGACAATGGGTCGTCAAATCAGCGACATGTCGATCGTCAATGACGGTTTCCCGTCAATCGCCATTCGTCATTGATCTTTCGCGACTTGGAACCGGTATTACGACAACTTTCACCATCGGTGATGGTGCTAAAAATGTATCCACGTTAGAAGTAATGTTGTAAGATAGTGGACTTATCGTTGTCGATAAATTACATCGTTATCGATATGCCTATCGTGTAACGTGTATTAAGTGTACCATGTACAGTAACCATGATACAGTTGATCTAGTTACCCTGTAAAGGGTTGAGGTCAGACGGCAGTCGCTTCATTGTAATTACCAGACTCCCCAAATCCTTACACCAAAACATAGTCCAAGCGTACCGTATGGCCCGGGCAGTCTTTCAGTATGCTGAAACCCAAGAAAATTTAGAAAAGTTGCTAATGTTTCTAAATTGATTCAAATTCTAAATTCATAAATTTAGAAAAGTCTATAATTGTCATTTTAAAAAAGTTACTTTTCTAAATTGGTCAATTTAGAAAAGTTTATTTTCTAAATTGGTCGATTTAGAAAAGTTAGTTTTCAAAATTCTCCCGACTGGGAATCAACAAACCTTCTGCACTTAGGCGGCACTACGCAATCGATGTCGTATCTCGTTGTTAACAAGTATCTTTGCTATCAGTGCAAACTGATGATGCAGATTGCAGAATCTGCAACCCACATAACTGTTCTAAATAATTTAGTCTGAAGTGTCAAGAGCCAAGTTCAAAATATTGATGTTGTAAGATGCAATATTACTAACAGCACCGGTTTGGTGTTTCGAAAGCAAACCGGGATCTGAAGTAGACAAATGATGTTTGTGAACCAACCAGATTAAGTCATGACTCTTCTTTATATGGCTAAATCAATTTTAAGATGGAATTAATTTTAAATCCCAATTTAGGAGCTTTGCACCCAATCTAGGTTCTCGCCATAAAGAGTAGATGCCATAATTCATGTCTTAAGTTTTTAATAAATTATTCAACCATTGGTGAAAAGTGCTAAAATATGGTAATTATTCGACCTAGTTTAAAAAAAAACCATCAAAAATCAACATTCATTCAAAAGGTTTCGAATATTTACAACTAAACTAAAATATTGTCCCAGTCAACTAAATTCTGAATTTACCACGACTTCAGTCATCGATTTTTCCCTAAACGCATTCAGTGGGTGAAAGACAATCTTAAAAACGCGACATTAAAATAAAAACCGTTCATTTATCTTCAATTTGTCACCTTGCACAACCGACTAAAAATTTAGGAAATAAAAACATTAAGAAAATTGAGCTTTCACATCGCACCTTCTTCATCATCGTTTAAGCCGAATGTGATAACGTCTCGGCACGTTTTTAAATAAAGAATATACTCGTTAGTAAACAAGTGATGTGTTTATAGCGACTTAAATTGCGGGAAAATGTGGGTCAATAAAATATTGAATCATTTGATGAGAATCGTCTTGTATTTTACGATTTACAACAGATTACGAGCAACACTATAAAATGTAAATGTTTTATTTTTAAGCAACAATCAAGAGACGTTTTTTGGTTAATTTTATAGATATATTTTTTATTGTTGTTAGGCTAACGCCTAAGACGACGGGTAGCCCTAACTAGCGACACCAATCGATTTTAATTGTTAGCTACTAAACCGGATCTATTTGAAACAATTTCGAGGCTTTCAACCTCTCGGAAAACACTTATACTATTTATTAAATAACAATGCACAAATGTTGGGTCCAACGCGTACGCGAAAAGTTGATTACCGCCAAAAGCGGCCATTTTTAGCGTGAATCGGTTTTTCGCGTTTGTGCACGGACCCAATATTTGTGCATGGTCATTAGTATAAGTGTTTGCCAAGAGGTTGTAACCCCGAAATTGTTTAAAATAGATCCGGTTTAGTAGCTAAAAATCATAATCGATAGGCGTCGCTAGGGTGCCCTACCCGTCACCTTAACCACAATCACGCCTGATAGAAAGCATGATGTCTAGGTTATTACGCGTTTTCCTAGAAGATGCATATAAAATATAAATTCTTTGTTAATGTTTATATTAACGTTATTTATAAACAAGCAAAAAAAATGCATTTTTAATGTTCGCAAAATGGGACCAATTTTGAAAATTCCTTCACTTGTAGAGAGCTACGTTATCCTCTAGTAACATTTTACTACGGGAAAAGTATCTCATTCCTACGGGAAAACGTGACTTAGTTGACAGCGGGATAACTTTGCTAACGCTTCGATAAAATCAATTTTACCGCTATTTCAACATAAAGTTCATTCAGGTCATTAGCCGAAAAAGCTCTATGGTGCAATATGTATAAAAAAATCTTACTCATTTGTAAGAGTCGAGCAGTTAACAAAAAATGTGCGTAGGCGCATATTAGTCACAAACTCAAGACTCTCATAGGCTGCGTAACGAACTTTTTTTAGTTAAAATTGTCACATTGATACGACTCGTTTAGCGCAGTGGTTTGAGCGTTGAAGCGCAGGAGTCGCGGGTTCGATTCCCGCGCCAACAGAAATGTTTGTTGATGAAACAGATATATGTGTTGGGTCTTGGTGTTTGTGATACCTCCGTTGTTCCCTTTCCATAGTACAAGAGAAAACCTTAATTTGGGACTTCTCACTCAATTTTGTTTGTATTTGATACAGGCGACATGGGTATTTTGACACGTATACGTGTATAGTACGGAAACAACTCCCTGTTGGTCTAGTGGTTTAACTACCGGGCCGTGATTTCGGGGTCCTGGGTTCCATTCCTGGGTCGAGCGAAAAGTATGTTTCGAATTTTTCGAACATAGCTCGGGTTTGTGATCACCAATCCGCATTTTGGCAAGCGTGGTGATTAAGCCTAACCCCATCATAGTAGCGATAACGGAAAAGTCTCTTCTGGCCGATAAACTCGTAATATATAAGATTTTAAACTTTCGCGATGTATTATACAAATAATTAATGTACACGGGACAAAACGTGGTTATTATTATATGAAAGTACATACTCGTAGTAGCATATACTCACAGCTTGACGTTTCGACCGCGTTACAACGGCCGTAGTCACAAGCGGAGTCCGTTTTTTGCTCATTTGCTTGTGATAGGCAACACCGCGCTTCCATAGCATAGTGACAATAGATTGTAGAAGCCGGCACCTGGGAGCACACATGATCTCAGCTGACGAGATCAAGAGCTCCCCCATCAGCTCCATTCTCGGGTTTATCCTGGAACTGGAGCTACATGAGGTGCTGTAATAGGTTACGGGGCTGCCACAATAGATCATCTACTGGTCGCAGTGGCTATGAGACGCAGGGCTCACCCCATTTCTATCAAATAATAATAATGACAATAGATTAAAATCACTCTTAACCATCGGAATCGGTTTAAAAATAGAACTCTTTCTTGGAACCAGAGTTCATAAACTATCGATCTGTGGTTTATTTTCAACCGGTAATGACGTCAAATCCAACTAGACTACTATCGATTTTTTTCTTCTAGGCTAATAATGGAAACAAAAACCGGATACTGGAGGCCCAATAGGGGGAGGGGGTTTAAAGGTTGGCAGTGCACTTGTGACTTTACTGATGTTGCGGGTTTCTATGGGCGGCGACAATCGCTTACTATCAGGTGATCTGATCGGAAAATGTCTAAAAGTCAAAGGGTCGAATTAATGTATCATTCTGAAGTCGTCGCTAAGCCCGGGGTAGGCTAATAGCCATCTCTTCCAGACAACCTCGGCGGGGTAGACTAAAAGTATAGCGAATTGAAAATCCTATGTCATTTATTTTGTAATTAGTCTGTAAGCCTTCTGTAAAATAATAAAAAAAAAATCCAGAATTGTGTTCACGGATTCAAACAAACCTAATGACCTGTTTAGGAGGCCACGTTCTTATCCAATGAGTTACAATGACTTACATGAGTAGATAATTATGGTATATATTAGTGTATGATAAGGTGTTTATTTATTTATTTATTATCTAGATATATGTATTTATACTATAACTTAATCAATATTCAAAATCAAAAAGATTGCACCACCCTCCCCTCTTCTATCTAATGTCCTTTACCTGAAGGTTGTCTGGTAGAGATCGCTCCCAGCGATAAGACCGCCTAAATTGTACATTGTCTCTCTGTATACCTAGCTTTTAAGTTTTGTATGTTGTGCAATAAAGAGTATCTATCTATCTATAATTAAAATGGTTCCTGTTTTAACTATGGAACCAGAAAACGCGGAATGTGCAATTAAAATAAAAACGGCACAGAGTGTGAAAGAGATCCGATCCTGACGCAGAGTCTATACGGGTGCGGTAGAGAAAGAACTTCGCCCAGGACGTCACCCCAGTACTAACGGCTTTGTGCGGTTTTTCGAGTATGGCTTTCTATAAAGAGACTCAGTCTGTTTAGGGTGCATGTCTATGATTTTAACACAAATTCTAGTCCAAACAAAATTCAGCAAAAACTAAGGACGACTGTCCATAGCTGAATATGAAATAAAAAAAAATGTATGCCATTTTGTGTAATGTTTTTTGCAACACCTCGCGCTCATACGAGTTAACGGTACCAACTATGCCATTCCGAAGTTAAACCTTATAACATACAGAAATTAGACTCAATTTACTGTAAGCGAAACTCGGTCAGGTAAAAATCAATAGAAATAATTAATGTGCGCATTTTTGCCCTCAGTAGAGCTGTAGGTCACAGCATACTTAAAATAAACTAGTGAAATATTGCAAGTAGACAATAATAAGGATTATAAAATGCGAATTTGGACCAGTTTTGGACACTCATTGTAAATTACAAGACTCACTTAAAAACCTAGATCATGGTCCAAGCAAGTCCATAATATTTGTGTCCGCAGAACCAACCAAGTCGATTTCGACCAATCAAAACAAAAATACGATTCTAAGATGGCGATCTGTTCCGTCAAAATCGTTGTTTTTTTTTTGTAAAAGTGTATTTAAGTCCAAGTATTCGTTTTTGCAAAGTAACCTAAGGCATGGCTCTATTTGACACCTGACAACTATGTCCAGATCAGAAATGCAAATTATCTTTTAATTAAAATTATATGGGAAAATTAATCTTGCAACAAAAATAAATATGAATACCTACTTCCTTTCCACCTATGAAGTACTTTTCGTTTGATATTTAAAAAAAAAGCTTCTTTACTATTTCAGCCAAATGTCGTATTAAAAATATCTGCTCCATAGTATACTTCGCTGGTCACAGTATACTTGAACCTAGCAATAAAGTAGTAAAATATTGCAGTACACAATTAGACTTGCATTGAAACTTCTAGGCATACTCCAAAATAGCCCGCGACAAATTTAACTGTTGTTATCACCTTCAGTTCTATAATAACGTCTAGAAATAACCCGAACTATGCACGTCGAGACAGAAATACTATACGCGTTTTAACATATATTACAACATGGGAGTGTGAAATGGGACACGCATGACGTATGGTGCATAGTGAAACTAATGGTAGTGTGATATGTACGCGCTGACTTTAAATAACGTGGCGAAATGTCACATTTCCAGATTCGAGTAAATGTAGTCCAACAATAACGTAGGATATAAAAAAAAATCAAGATTAGGAAAACGAGGAGCAGTAAATTTTTAAGTATGATGACACTGGCAAACTAAGGAGTAAAAAAAACAGAGAAGTTCAGTATAGCCGATACCCTAAAAGTGCATAGTAAGCACACAATTTCTACTCGCCCTTTTAATTGGCGATCACTCCACTTTACAATGTGAAAGCTCCATCGTCCATTTGTTCATCTAAAGTATGACCCAATACTTCTACTTCAGAAGTATCAGTACCTATAAATTACTCTATGGTGTCAGTCTCACTTTACTGACAAATGTTATTTGCTGCATGCGTGCAAACACACGCAACGAAAGATTATCGTGGACTCACCGCAGTCGAGTAGTCGAAAGAAAATTACCTGAAAAAATAAACACAAGGTCAGTTATTATTATTACAACGAAATTAAAAAACGTCTGGGTCCAGATGCGGACGACTTCATTTACAGTTTTAATTAGAACGTGTTAACTAACTCCGGTAATAGAACAACTATTTCAGGTGACCTCATTCACAGTTGCGACCCCAATTTTGCATTGCACCGTTCTTTTCAACGTGAAGACATTAAAAATAATGTTACACAACAGCACACTGTCAAAACACGGAGTGGAACAGATTTCTCGTGTCACTTTCGTGGGACTGTGAAATATCTCGGGTATCTTCAAGGTGTTACAATTTTAAATTCAAATTAAACTGTCTAAAAATAGAAATGATTTGAATACCGTTCAGTTATTTTTAGAAAGGCTAATGCTTAAAACCTTGCTTCCATTAAAGTATATTTTAGCATAAAATATTATATACGTGACCTACTTTTTTGCTTTTCCTTTAACAAACAAGTTTATACTTGATCAGATTATAGAAGCTAGTTTTTCTAAATGGTTCAGTGTTAATTAAGCGTTATTTTCCTAATGAATGAGTTTGGAATATAATGCTCTTTATTGCACATAAGGTTACAAAACTCAATATTATGGTCATATATTACCACAATATCAGCGGTCTTGTCTATTCCAGACACTGAACCGCGAATGGATTTCGCGGTACGAAATGATAAAATTAATTTTGGAAGGTCCATTTAGTTCTAACGTTTGACGAAACGCACCATGTTCTAATGAATTCCAATAATAAACGCACTATTTCTGTTTGACCTATTATCAACGCAGCAGCTCACATTGTGGAATTTCAAGAAAAACACATAAAAATATTGCACAATATGAATAACGAAACAGAATAAACTTTGCGCAACGAAAGTCGTAAACGCGAGAGCTTTCGGTACTTCAAGAAGATTTATTCACAAAACACCTTGATTTTCAAAAGATGATATAAATATATTAGGTTGAACTCGGCCCTTATCTCTGAGTTGTTTATGATACTGTCTTTATAATTGATGCATAAATTACGTATGAATTGAAAAAGGGACTGAGAGTTTTTTTTTTACCATTATCCGCGTCAAAAAGGTTTTAATAAATATACCTTATCGGATTTATTCCCTGCTCAGTCAAATCTTTCCTCGAATCAATCTAATGACTAAGCAAAAAAATATAAAAAGAAGTTTTAGCATAAACAATAGGCAGTCTTAATAACCGCACAAACTTTAAAAAAATAAACAATCAAAAAGTTTCGAACAAAACATCGGTCGCGTTTCTAAGAAGGCCTTGATCAAAAATTACGAACTATTACTCTTAATCGCATAAACTTCCTCGACATTTCATGGCTTTCCCGACAGAATCCCTTGCAAGCCCTGCCAACTCCAGCCCTCAAAGACTAGAACATATGGCATACGACAGGTGGCGACTGGTGTTAGACGCCTCGGCACCACGAAGGGCTCAGATGACGAACTAGAAAGGGACAAACAATAAACCACCTTGCGACAGAAAGGGACGGCCGTCAGCCCTTCGCTGGCGTCACTAGACTATTTATAAGAAATTTATGTTACTGCCACTTAAAATAATCGTACGACGTTTCAAGCGTTTATGGATTACCTTCAGATGTTCACTAGTTATTTATGTTATGTTCTCTCGTTCCAGGTGTCGAGGGATGACTATGAGATCGACTACAGCCCGAGTCCTCGAGGGTCGCCCTTGAAGGACACATCGAACATACAAGACGAGCAGTCGTATTTCATTAGCAGACACAACCCTAACAAGACCTTCAGAAGAGAATCCGTCATAGCATCTTGGAAGAGCCTGAAGAAAGAACGAGAACAGGCTCTAGGCAAACGGATCATCTATGTAGATGCTGACAACTATCAAGATTACTACGGAAGGAATAAGGTTAAGAGGTGCAAAAGCGACAGGACAGCGAACGGTGCCAAAATCCCTAAAAAAGTTAAAAGGACATACTCTGTCCTATACAGATATGATCCCAATGAGGAGAAGGTGGTAAAGGAGTACAAGTATCAATTACCTAAGGAACCTACGGAGTCAGAGGCGGTCGAGAACCAGGTGGTCCACAGCTTCGGTCCACCAATGCAGAGGTCCTACTCAGAGCCATTCCTGCGCGCTGAGAAGGCGACCAAAGAAGAAGGTGAAGAGGTCTTTCACGACACTCCTGAACATCAAAACGAAATTCCTCAACATATTCTCTTCTAAAAGTTAAATTTAAGTTTAGTAATAAATTGGATTACTTGCTCAATTCTATGCATTTTTGGCTAAGGTTACAATTTGATGGGATCAATGTGGTAACCGCCAGAATTCTAGTCAAAATTTATTAATGGTTCTGAATAAAGAACTAAATAGATATTTGGTTAAATGTAATATTGGTTTTCAAGTTTTAATTTCTTCTTCAGTAGCATGTGTTTGCCCACTGCAGAGCATATGCCTCTCCAATTTCTCTCCACTTTCTTCTGTCGTCGGTTTTCCTGGACCACGCTACACCAGCTTGAGCCTTGATATCATCGGACCATCTGGCAGTTTGTCCGCCAACACTCCTCTTTCCGTCTCTTGGTCTCCATTCAAGGACATCCTTGCTCCACCTTTCATCACTCCTTCTGCACATGTGACCGGCCCACGCCCATTTTAGTTTTGCGGCTCGGTACCCTACGTCTATCACTTTTGTGCGTTCCCTGATGATGGTGTCTCTCTCGCACTCTGTCTCGTAAGGATATCCCGAAAGAAGTGGAAGTTTTAACATACTACCACGTAAACTTTATCTTAAACAAATGGCAGCCATTTTTAAATATCTATTACACATACTATGTTGTAACATAAATACTGTAGTATTTATTTATTCGTATTAAATTAAATGAACTCATTCATTTTTTATAGATATTTAGATATAATTAATTAATTGTACCAATTGTATTTCATATCATTAATTTAATATGACACGTATTACTAGTTTGTAATTTGTGATATTTTTGTGTGTTGTGATAGTTTTATACATGTTTCTGAATTGTATATGACTGTTATACAATTTCTGTAAACTGTTTAATGAATTAAATATGGTAAGTTTAAAACAATGTTGAACAGTTGGACAATGAGCAATGTGGGAAAGAAATTGTTCACATTTGTAAAAAATGCGAATTAATTATCTTAAATACCAATGCGGTCATTCTATAAATGACTATGAGACATACTGCCTTATAAGGCAATGATTGAGAGACAACTATCAGTGTATAAATGCTCTGCTATGATACCTATGGAAGGTTGATTCCTTCTAATTGTTTGTATTTAACTATTAATAAATATAAATAAATTAATAAGTGTAATGTCGTGTCCATTACTACTATTAATTAAACATCCAATATTATGTTTAAAAAAAAACATGTTTATTTTAAATGTAATGTTTAAAAGGACAATGATACCACTTGGGAATCATATTTTAGATTTTGCCAATATTGTTTATGTTTCTAACCAAACATAAATTAATAATGATGCAATCTATGTAAATTATTGTAGAGATAAAAAGCAGGTACATACAGTGAAAACTCCATGGAATCATTTAACTTACAGATTGTTTACTGTAATAATAATTATTAAAGTGAAACTATTTATAAATACATAAGTAAGTACTTTAGTTTATTATGAAATATTTATAATACGCAATATAATAAATAGGTCAGTTACTATTTATTGCGAAAAAGGTACAGAACTTAATAAGTAATAAACAAAACTAGTACTCAACCGTCTATAAATTGATTTAAACCTACATTTATTCACTTTAATTACTACAACTGTATCTAATTTAAGAAATAATTTAATAACAGAAATAAAATAATTAGTGTTATTAAATATTACTTAAATTCTTTAATGAATTAATACCAATTAATGCATAACTGTTCAACCATAATTTCAAAATAACTTAGTTAAATATATATGTATTTTCAAATGAACTTATTCAATTAAGATTTTATTTTATTCTTATTGATAATTTAAACTTAATTATACTCAATGGTTTCATTCCTGTTGTGTAAGATGATATTTATGCTTAAGTTATGTTGTAAGTTATTGTTAAGTTTATTTAAATCAGAAATATAGCCATATTAATTATAATTATGCATATTCAATAATTTAGTCTGCTTTTAGAAATTGGAAAACCTAATTAATATTAATTTATGATACAAATTTGTTATTTATTTATTTATTTGGGTTAACAAACAGCTTCACAATATGTTTAAGTAAATGGTACATACATTACAAACAGATAGATAATTGTGAAGCCAACACCTTCAACCGCAAGTTGATTTACAAAATTGAGCGTGCAAGTAGTTATTTATTTATTTATTTTATTTAATTACACAGGTCCTTAAACCTAATTACGTAATTAAAAATTAAAATTAAGTTATGTATCATACATTATTATTAATTCGGTTACTATAATTATAATTTACTCATACCTTCTGAATCTTAAAACGGATTGATAAACTCAGGCTTCTGTACAATAAATAATAATAATGTAATAAAATATTTTGTGAGTTCACATAAACAATGTGTCTTATTTTGTTCTAATAGGATATTTTATTCCATTCCATTCATTCATTATTTTAATAAAGTTCAAAAATATTAACAGGTTTTCCTGAGGGTCCACACTATGAGATTCCTCAAAAAAGGAATGCAAAGTCCTTTGTCGTTGTTTGTATGCATAGGTTGCGGTACTCGCTTACCATCAAGCGAGCCGGGGTGCGGTTTGCCATCGTTGTAATTAATTTGTAAAGTACATAAATCATAAACTAGTTAAATCTGGTGTTTTTTATGTCATAGGTAGCAGACGAGCAGACGGATCACCTAATGGCAAGCGAGTGCCGCCGCCAATGGACAAACGCGACACCAACGAAGTCACAAGGTGCGGTGCTAACAAGGTTGGCAGCGCACTACCCAACGAAAAATTCCCCTAAAATGTATTTGCCTATGCATTTATCACTTGAAAATGGTTCGCTGTCAATTCAACATCTCACCATAATGGTTTGATCATAGAACGATTCATCATCATCATCATCAGCAACCCACACTCGTCCACTGCTGGACATAGGTCTCCCCTAATGCACGCCACTGCTCCCTGATTTTCGGCCACTCTCATCCAGCCCACACCAGCCAGCCTTCGAATGTCATCATCCCATCTTGTCGCAGGGCGTCCTACACTACGCTTACCGAGTCGCGGTCTCCACTCAAGGACTTTACGGCTCCAACGGCTGTCAGTTCTGCGGCTAATATGACCAGCCCACTGCCACTTCAGTTTGCTAATAAGTTTCAGTTTGCAATTCATAGAACGATTGGTTAATCAAAAATCATTAAAAATTTACCGAATCGCCAATTATCAGAATCGGTCCTGAACTTATTATAAAAAAAATTAACGAAGTAATTTTTCAATTCAAATATGGACATATGGATATAATTAGGCAGCAAACAGTCATGTACAAAAAAAAATAGTGGTTCTAAAATAATTCAAAACAATACCATCTGCTGCGGCCCAAATTTGCATAACATCATTCTCATAATAAGATACGGTAATGAGAATCTCATTACCATACCGATATCGACAAGTATCACTTCAACTACCATACTCGTCATTACCAACAGTAATTGCATTTACGGCCTATATTTGTGTCCTAAATACGGTTGGCAAAAGTGGGTCGAGCCCAATACCTGTCGTGTCCTGACGAAGTTTCCCGGGAACGTCGCATGTCAATCCTTTGTTTATTCATTAGATGTACCAGGAACCAGTCCTGAACGGGAATCGGGATCGTAAATATAAAGGCGATTTTATTTGACAAATTGTTCGAGGAATTGTTTACAGGTAGGATAGGAAAGATTTATTAAGGAACAAATTAGTATCCGCCCCGGACTAAAATGTTTTTTTAAATTAAATTATAGCCAATGTTTTGCTCAAGCTTAACAGCAATAAAAAAGGTTTCTTTGGAATCCGTTCAGTAGTTTCCCAGATCCGTGAAGGTACTGTTACACATGCTTAAAGCCTAAAAGCATGCTTATTGATAGCAAATGTGGAAAATTCATTAAGCATGCTCATATTTAGCATGCTTAAAAACCTTCCTACAAGTGAGCTTTAGGCCATTAGTGCAGCGAACAATCTGATAGATAGACAAGGTATGGATTTTTTAGTAATACCTATAACTC
The DNA here is from genome assembly GCA_019059595.1 of Marasmia exigua. Lineage (NCBI taxonomy): Eukaryota > Metazoa > Arthropoda > Insecta > Lepidoptera > Crambidae > Marasmia > Marasmia exigua. The sequence goes on from CM032488.1 coordinate 12,962,296, forward strand.
GGGTAACTCAGACCGCTAGTTGGATATCGCTGTAAAGTAAAGAGGCTAGGCTATTGAATAAGGGTTTTTCGCGAATGTAATATCCGCTAGATGGCGTAATGTAGGCCAAGTAGTAAGGTCCAACATCAACGGCATTGGGTGTTTCGTGTAACATGTCATTTTGGCATATCACGTCAAAAATAACCATTCTCCTTGTAAAGTCAAATAACCGCGATCGGGGTTATTTGGCACGTGGCGAAAGTCGGAAGTAACGCTTGTTTAACATTTTCCCATAGAAAAAATGTTGTACAACGCCCCCCTTTCAATGTCACTGAAGTGCCTTCTAATCGTGGTCGCACTGTAGACTGGACCTGACGTTTCTTTTCGTCATCTAAAGGGATTTCTCACTAAACGTAGTGATTACTGGTTCGATAGTGTTTCTCACTATCGAAAATACTCATTATGGTGAAGGGTGAAATTCAATATCGCGTACTACTGGAGACTTGGCAAGAATGTATTACTACTTATTTAACAATCGTTTGGTCTATTTTTACACTCGAAAAATTTAATAACGCCAAAAATTGTTTTTTTTTTGTAAAAATGGCGGACTTTTACAAAACACAACGAGTACAAAACCACACTAAAAAGAAGTTCACAATTATTAAATCAATAGTATATAGGTTTGCCGAGTCTCTGAAGGTTCGCAATTGTTAAATATAGATCCGGTTCAGCAGCTAAAAATGTAAATCAATTGACAGCGCTAAATGCCTTAACGTTCGCCTTAAGCTAGTTGGCTGCGACATACGAGTACATATAGTGACTTAACCTTTCAAGTCCATAACTCAATGTCTTCTCTCCCCAAATTCTAAATATCAGCTCCTGTGGTTTTTATTTTTATTTCCCTGTCCCCATTCCCTGCTCGAGTGTCTTACAGGACACTGTCTCACGTATTTATAAATTAACTGTCTGCATGCACTGATGACTCACAAGGAAGCTTGATTTTACTCATCTACAGTAAATATACAGAAAAGTATTCCATCTGGGAGACTATCGTGTTATCTCCTTCTTCTTCGGGTGCCTCTTCAATCTTAAAGGTTGGCCGCCAGTTTCTTGAACTTTTCTTTATCCTTCGGGAGACGTAAAAGTTCTTCCACGCTGGTAATCACGGTCCACTCCCATATTATTCACAACCACGGTTTTTTCCTACGTCCAGGACACATCTTCCCATCAAATATGCCCATCATTATAAAAAAAAATATTCAAATAACTTATATGTAGTACAACTTTTCGTCAATAAATCTTAAATAATAGTACACATATTTAACATTTTGCCTGAACTAGGGTGTCCTGTGTTTCCAGCTAAAAATAGGTCTTAGAAACTTTAATCATATAAGTAATAAATTACAACTCAAACTTAATCTTCATCATCATCAGCCCATTTAAGTCCCCACTGATCGGGCACGGGCCTCCCTCAATCACATGAGGGGTAATTGCCATACTCACCACGCTTGGCAGACGGGTTGGCGAGGGTTTTGATATAAATGCAGAGTTTTCCTTCTCTGGGTGCTGATGATCATGCCAGCAGCTTTACCTTAGTCGCCTTTTACGACACCTCGGTAAGAGTGAGGGTGGCCTATTCTACTCTGCCGGGGACCACACGGCTGAAACTTAACTTAATCTTACTCTATGCTAACAATTAAAATTAGGTGATAGTTATTTGGGGACAATGAGTAATTTCTCTGTATCATCGTAGGACAACTTTAAGAGCACCTACTGAAGGTGTTTTTAGAGCAGGTATATGTCAGTGGATATATAGTGTCTATGGTGTTAAGTCTATTATAGAGAAGTGGGCCCAAGAACAAGTAAAAACGGCAAGAAAAAGCACGCTTCATTAGAGGATTATGAGAGCAAATTTTATATAAGTTGGAGAGTTATTCCTGTTTGCGTCTGAATGTGATGTTTTGGACCCCGGGATACGTCTGAACCATGATCTAAATTAGGTGATTTTGGTAATAAAAATTAAGCGGCTACCGTCGGACCTATGCCAAACTTAGGAAACCAGACCAAACTGAATCCTCGTTACAAGTTTCAGAAACTATCCGAAACGTGTAGGTTTCCATCCTCGCCCTTCATTCTCTCACCGGCGAAACAAGTGGTAGAAATACGTACAAAGATTTAGAAATACATACATAGATGCGTGCTTGTTTTTCTTCAATGAGCTGCCATTGTACATGGAAAATCTTTTAAAATAACGGAGTTATCGATACCAAAAAATCCGCAAAGCGGATATTCAAGCTACTAGGCTACTTTAACCTATCAATGTAATTTTATTTAATAGCAAGGACTCGCGACAGACAGTACAATATTTCACAGAATGATCAGTAGGTTTAAAGGGAAGTAACTGCTATACTCGAGCCAAAGACTCTTGGCCTTGGCTGGGTTTCGGTGTCATATGTCTTTTTTTATACTAGAGACGGACAAACGAGCAAGCGAGTCATCTGATGGAAAGTAATCAACGCCGCCCATGAACATCCGCCAAAATCAGAGAGATCGCTAATGTGTTGCCGGCATTTTTAAGAAGTACGCTCTTCTGTTGAAGGTCCCTAAGTCCGGAGCCTTTGGGAAATACTACAGCAGCCAAACCATTCCACAAAATTAATGAATGAAATTCTGAAGTCTGTCGCGAGTCTTTGCGTTTAGTATAAGGCTTTGTATACCCACCCTTTTCAGAGATAGACAAAAATACAATGTATGTTTACAATTATCGTTTACTATGGCTTCCGGTCTACACAAGGACGTAACAGAATCTAATACCAACCTCAACATGTTTTCAGGACTGGGTGTTACTAGAATGAAACACTATACTGATCCAATTTCCACTGAAATTTCCCGAAACCAGCTCAAAATTCCCATCTCCTGCTAACGTAAAAGCATATCTATTCGATTACCAATAGAGTTGAAAACCAAAGGTTGTGTAACTATACCAAGTGAATGCACTTTGGGGCAGCCCTTGTCGCTAAAACCTTAAAGGTTAGAGTTGAATGGAGGGTTAAAAGTAGGGATGACCATAATAATTTTATCGATGCTCACTGCCCAATATTGAATTATTGACAGAGACTGTTGTTAGTTAGGACATAATTTGCCAAATCTTAGTGAAGCAGCACTGTACTGTGTTTCGCTGCGTGAGTGAGGGTACCGGAGGCCCAATCTGGGGGAGGGAAAAGGGGAGTTTAAAGGTTGCCAGTGCACTCATGACTCCACTGGTGTTGCGGGTGTCCATGGCCGGCAGCAATCGCTTACCATCAGGTGATCCGTCTGCTCGTCTGCCACCTATGACATAAAAAAAGTGCAGTTACATATTAAATGAAAATATTTCTGTTAACAACGACAAGGGGAAAAACTTGCGCGATGTAAGAGACGCCCAGCGCCATCTATTGGTTCAGTTTGAAATTAATACGAAAAGGAATAGTGGATATTGCAGTGTCAAAGTGGAGGCGCCGACAACCGGCGCTGTTTTATTTGTTATAGTTGGTTTTGTTTTGTTTTGTGGCGTTTGTGTGTCAGTTGGCGATTTTCTAAAAAGAAAACTCAATTAATTAAGAAGTCGACTCAAGTCACCGGTCAATTCAATTCGTGATATGTTTCTACTAACTCTACTCTCTACTCTACTTGACATTGGCCGGGTTGATTACGTCTCTGACGCACAACACTACTAGCCATGAAAAATGGCATTTTCTCAGTCATCAAAAGAAAAAGAAATGAAGTGTTTATAAGCGGACTTAGGTCAGGGGATGTTACATGGGAAGGTTACTTTCCACCTTATTATAAGTCGCGATCTAAAGTTATTACCGCACTAAAGCTCATGTCATATCGTTCCAACACGCAATGATAAAAGGGGCAGGCACGAATTTTGTTCCGGGACTATTCTTAGTTCACGATTTGTAATAAGGTGGTTTGTGTCTAGTAAGTATTTTAAAAACTAGAACACCTTATGATTGCAATGGTAGATATGTCACATCGATATCTTAACCACATCACTCATCCTTATACACTGGCTATACCTCGCCCGTGGGAACGAGGGGGATACCGCTTAGGTCAGAAGGTAGAAATTTGAATGAACAAAGCATCGGAACCCCTTAATGAGGAGTTGTGGATTGCATAGTGGCATTTCCAGCCGTGATGTGGGAATCTGACCTTTATTGCTGTGAAACAGTATTGTCCATTTTGATTCTTTTTTTATGGATTTTAATGAGCACATTTCTTATTATTACTGACTGGGGACATTAAAATAGTGGTAAACAAAACTGATGATTCTGAGTCAATGGTTTAAGTCATTGGACTATACTAGCTCTGTTTGTATGTAATAATCGAGAATTTGGCAAGTCTCTTTTTATGTGAAAGGTGGCAGACGAGCAGACGGATCTACTGATAGTAAGCGATTGCCGCCGCCCATAGACACTCGCGACACAAGTGCGCTGCCTACCTTTAAGCCCCCTTTTCCCGGATTAAGCCTCGGTACCTACCATCACTCACGCAGCGAAACACAACAGAGTGATGCCTCGCTCTGGTTTTCTGTGAGGCCGTGGTATAGCTCCGGTCGAGCCGGCCCATTTATAACGAAGTGTGCTCTAAATATGAAAATGAAGCGACTGCCTTCTGACCATAGCAACAGGGTAACCATACATCAGGATCATGATTCAGATTTAAATGATAATATCTTAAAAGCTATTGATAAGCATCGGCCAACACCAAGACCCTGATAGGTTTCCTTTAAAAACTCGGCTGGTTGGAATGACACCGGCCGACTTCACCCTCCGATTATTTATTACACCCTGGGCTGATAAAGAATGGGATCAGAAATGCCCGGCCAATCTATCCACTTCTCGCTCGCACACCTATTTGCGTCTATACTCGCACTCGTGGGTGCGAGTATAGACGCAAATAGTGTGCGAGCTGAGAGTAATGACACGGCCGACTTCACCCTCCGATTATTTATTACAAATACATACGTTTATTGCTTATTAAGACATGATACATATAAGGAACATATCAGTGGGTAAATTTATAATTCTCACAACATCTCATACGTTGACCTGATTCCGTACTAAGTAGCTTAAGCACTTGTGTTACAGATATCAGACAACAGAGGAACACAAATATATACTTAAATACATATATTACTCCCAGACACTGAACAAACACAAGTGTTCATCGTCGCACGAGTGTTTGTCCAGGGTGGGGATCGAACTCACGACCTTTGGCGTAAGAGGCAGGGTCACTACCAATTGCGCCATCCGGTCAGTCAAATCCATAATGAATAAATTAAGTTCATAATATATGCAAAAGGTGGTGGCTCAGCTTGTGCTGCTACAGAATGAGACATGTCTCATTCAGCTTCTCTGAAGGTGGAAGTCGAGAAGGTAGGTTTAGGAAGGTTCACATAATTTACCCGTGGGAGACGCCGTGTGGTCCCCGGCAGAGTAGAATAGGCCACCCTCACTCTAACCGAGATGTCGTAAAAGGCGACTAAGGTAAAGCTGCTGGCATGATCATCAGCACCCAGAGAAGGAAAACTCTGCATTTATATCAAAAAAACCCTCGCCAACCCGTCTGCCAAGCGTGGTGAGTATGGAAATTACCCGTCATGTGATTGAGAGAGGCCCGTGCCCCAGCAGTGGGGACTTAAAAGGGCTGACGATGATGATGATGATGACCCGTGGGAGAGCCACGCTCCGGCATGACTGGCATGGCCGGCTTGACCAGAGTGATACCACGGCCTCACAGAAAACCGGACTGAAGCAGCACTGTGCTGTGTTCCGCTGCGTGAGTGAGGGTAGCGAAGACCCAATCAGGGGGATAGGGTTGTTTAAAGGTTAGCAGCGCACTTTTGGCTCCACTGGTATCGCGGGTGTCTATAGGCGGCGGCAATCGCTTACCATCAGGTGATCCCTCTGCTCGTGTGCCACCTATCACATAAAAAAAAAACAATTACCTTGATACTACAAGTTATCATATCAGAAGGCGCATATTTTATCCACTGAAATACATCGGATAGACGTATTCGTCATTTCATTACCTATACGCCAATGAACTTTTCACATATATGGTAAAACATAACTTAGCAATCGCTATATTATCCAGCTCTAAACTATTATGGTTACCTTATTTAAACGGCAATGTTAGCAAACTAGCCCGGTGTAGTGAGAGGGCCAAGTTCAAGGTTGCTCGTGACTCACTGCGAAGGGTCTGGCCATTCAGACACCTTGAAAATACGTCGACACGTGGTAATGGCTTTAATTGAATGGAATTGAAAGCGAATTCTTACTGGTTTCCTATGTTAAATTGAGCTATTGAAAGGGTAATATTTTTGTAACAAATGACTATTATAAATTTATTTACATGATAAGACCCTGTTTCATCAGCAGTTTCCTCGTGGTCCTACTATTTTGTCCTACCAGTAGGCCTACGAGGAAGACCTATTCCTCGTGGTCCTCGGGTTCGGATATCATATCCTCTTACACATCTGAGATATGTTTGACATGTTCTCTAAAAGTATCCTCCTATCGATTACGGCTACGGCCGACGATCGTAACGATCAGCCACGTACGCAGGATATATTACAGTGCTGAAGTGAGTGCGCAAACACAAGGGCACTGTTTATTCCCTCACCCTCGTATTGTGATCGGATGTCAGCGTGACACGCTCGAAAAGGGATCGGGTGTAGGATCAACAGCTTACCGTGCTTTCTGAGGCACGGGGGTACAAGACCGCCAACTTCCAGACTCCGGGCTGCCACTAAAAATTTCTTACCGAAAACTAAGGTACAAATTTTTGACCCGACCCGGGGATCGAACCCGAGACCTCTTACGCAGCCGTCGCTCTCAAGTGTTGACATGTTCTCTACAAAATGTGTGCAACCATTCACTGGATAAGCTATCTTAAACTTATGCCTATAGAGGTTTTTGATGGAGAGTGATGATGAGGTCAACATTCTAGACCTTTTCTATCCTTGACGCGTTTGCCTAGAATATGTCAGTTCACTCTTCAAAAAAATTCTGCGAACAAATAACCGCCTTCAAGAACTACGAACTTAAAAGTGTAAAATAATATTTCTAACACTTTATACATTTCAAATAACATTTTATAACAGTACACTCGAGAAAAGGTGTTACCGAAGTCGGCGCCCAATACTACCCTGTAATTTAATACAATATTCAATTATTCAACAGGGATTAGGCGCCGACTTCAGTAAAACCTTTTACTCGAGTGTACTGTTATAAAATGTTATTTGAAATGTATAATAAAGTGTTAGAAATATTATTTTATAAATATGTCGAATTGAGAACCGGAATTGAGAAGTTAAAAAAGGAAGAAAGTTTTCAATTCGTCGGGATCTTTTTTTTATCATTTTTGGTTTTCGCGGTGAAATTTCTAGCATACGTAAAGCCTGTGATTTTATTCGGCGGTTTTTTATCAAATGTGAAACCTTTTTCCGTGAACCAATTTCGAAATATGAAACGTCAACTTATAGCCTATCAGAATATCTCTTTGGGAAAGATCAACAACATCAAAGGCAATAATTGAGCCAAGAGCTAAATTAGAGCTGTGAATGTATCGATACTTTTGGGAAACTTTTTTGGTCAATTATTGTTTTATTAAAATACTTTAGTAGCAATAATTTCAAAATCGAATTATTTTCTCAATAAAATTAATAATTATATTTTACTTTTGTATATATATCTTGGTTAGATATGTTATAATTATTCTTTATCAGCATATAAAATAAGATTTTAATTTTTCTGTACTCTATACATAGGTACAGATTATACATACTGATCTAAGAATCCACAACACCTAATAACTTAAAAATACAGATAGGGTATAGACTTGCTAAGAACGGATTTTACAAAAGTCCACCTCTAAAAGGATAAAATGAGTGCCCCGTTTTATCCTTTTAGAGGATAAAGGAGAATTTGTAAAATCCGTATCCTAATGCATAAATATACCTCCAATTCTCATACCCAGCAGTATTGTATACCCAGCAGACAGCCTCATGTTGGGTTACTAAAATCTGTCAAATCTAAAATTACTAGTCAACCAATCAACGACTTAGGGACCTGCAAGAGAAGAACGTACTCTTTTTATAAAAAGCCGGCAACACATTCGATTTCTCTGATTTCGCGGATGTTAATGGGCTGGCGTCAGGTGATCCTCTAGCTCGTTTGTCGCCCTCGCATCTAGCATAAAAAAAGTGTCTGACGGTAAGGTTGAAGATATTTAACACATCACAGTACCTATATGTGGCTCTCCGCAAATCGATAAAAAACACTCGACTTTCTCAATCACAACTCTACGTGATGTTATCAAAACTCGAATGTAATCAAGAGAGTTGATTAAACAATGTCAGTCTCGTAATTAAGGAAAGGTCAAGGGTCGCAATTACATGAACAGAATATAGGTTATATCCTTGTGTAACGTTCGTGGTATTATGTACATATTTGGTAATATCAGGCGTAATAGAGTGGCTGAGTCAGTACCAATAATCCACTGTATTTATGAGTTTGAGTTGCACTCAGTGTAAGAATGCGCCTTCCATGCCAATTATAGGTTCGAATCAGGTACCTCTGGATTCAAATCTATGTGTGTAATCTTTTTATTAGGTGGTAGACGAGCAGAAGGATTGCCTGATGGTAAGCGATTGCTGCCGCCCATAGACACCATGGAGTCACCAGTTAATATATGAATAATTGTTATTAATATAATGCAACGCGAAAGTTTAAAATCGTATAATGGAATCATCATCATCATCATCATCATCAGCCCATTTAAGTCTCCACTGCTGGGGCATGGGCCTCCCTCAATCACATGAGGAGTAATTGCCATACTCACCACGCTTGGTAGACGGGTTGGCGAGGGTTTTGATATAAATGCAGAGTTTTCCTTCTCTGGGTGCTGATGATCATGCCAGCAGCTTTACCTTAGTCGCCTTTTACGACACCTCGGTAAGAGTGAGGGTGGCCTATTCTACTCTGCCGGGACCACACGGCCTAATGGAATAGTAGTACCTATCTCCTTAGGAGTATAAATTGAAGGTCGCGAAACTACACAGTTTCGGCGTTGATTATGTTGTTGCGCAACAACAAGAGTTGTCTATAATTACACCATAAACAACGACCTTATTACCACCGACTCACTGGCATTGACTCCGATAGGTAATAACAATGAGATTAAGACAAAAACCTTGGTGGCAGCACGATCATCGAACCATGATTCGATCTTTCAATTCGCTGGTATTAGAAATCTTGTTATTATTATTAATACTTATCAGAATCGGAATAGGCGAGTCACGTATGCAGATTAGGACTTCGCAATTTCAAATGGGAGAGCCACGCTTCGGCATGAATAGGCCGAGTCGTGCAGATTAATACCACGGTCACAGAATACCGCCATGATGCAACCGGCAGCGCAGCGCGGATACCCGGGCTAATTTTAGCTAAAACATTAATTTTATATTCTTTTTATGTAACAGCAGACGAGCAGACGAATTACCTGATGAGCGATTGCCGCGGCCCATAGTAAAGTGTCAGCCTATTTACTGTCCCACTCTACAGTGGGCCGCCACCATAGCAATCAAGTTATCGCTACTATGACGGGATTAGGCTTAATCACCACGCTTGCCTAATGCGGATTGGTGATCATAAACCTTTTTACCTTTAAACCAGGACCCCGAGATCACGGCCCGGTACTTAAACCACTAGACCAACAGGGCGTTTGACCATGGACATGGCCGCCGCCCATAATCATCCGCAACACAAGTGCGCTGCGAACATTAAAGCTCTCCTTTCCCTCCAATTGGGCCTCCGGTAGTCTCACTTTCTCAGTAAAAACTTAGCGCAGGTGTCATGCAGTGACGCCGGTTTTCTATGAGGCCGTGTTATCACTCCTGTCAGCCGGTCCATTCATGCCGAAGTGTGGCTCTCCCACAGTAAAAATACACCTACTACCAATAAGTCTAAATAAGAGTACATTTTATAATTTTGACTCATTCTAGACCTAAACACAACACAAAAAGGCTGCGAGCGTACAAAAAGGCTGTTGTGGGTAAATTGTCTCCTGATTTTACAAAGTAGATATTTGTCAATTGATCAATTCTTCCTTCTTGTTTATATTACGAACATCATGTTACGGTTTGTATGATATTAGTTATTAGTGGAAACTTAATTGGTTTAAGATTACGTTTTTGTGTGTTAAATAGTGTTATTTTAAGTACTGTATGTTTCCTTGCAATAAAGAAAATAAAATAAATAAATAAAAATAAACATGAGTAGGCTAATTATTAAAACAAGCACGAACCAAAAAAATACTAAATGAGAAAACAATATTGATGACCCATCGCTAGTAAAGGAATAAAACGTATAAACATTCTCATTAAATTATACCTAATTGTGACCATAGTTTCATATGATAATTGTCACGCGAATTTCGACCTAGATACCGTTGCATAGAATCTATAGCGTGTTCGCGTGCGAGAATCTGGTCAAGCGAAGCCAGGAAACATATTATTCCTAAAACAGTATTATATTACCTTTATAACGACTATGAAATTAAACGTTCTTCATTTTACAACTCAAGCGCCCATATGTAGAGGTGGCATAAATTCGAACACGCTGTATATTTTTTCCATAAATTTTAACATGCTGTATATGGCAACACTGATTCGTCAATAAAATTATTTACAAGAGGTCGTTAACTTTGACGGCAATATTTTAGTGGTTTTTGATATATTTGTATGAATAAATGTTTTCACACATTCAGATAATAAATACTTATAGACCGTAACGAGAAATGAGGGCTTAATTTGTTTTTCACTCGACAGTTTTTCTAGAGTCGGAATCGAAACTCCGACTTTTTAAGAAGCAAGATCACTATATTGTTTTAAACTTTCATGGTCAACATTTTATCAGAAACAGTAACATTATTTATTTGCATAATACACATTTGATACATAGATGGTATAAAAAGTATCAGAGTCACAGTGTTCAGCCTGCCAGCAGGCGCGCAAATGGTGTTGGTATGACAAAATTCTGTAATCCTAAAAGATTACATTGATAAATCGAAATTAAAATAGTTATTTACGAGATTTCGGGTAAAAACGAGCTGAAAAGACTGGCTGGAGAATATAAAGCAGAAAAACTCCGTTGTGTCTTCCCTCCCCCAGCGGATGCAAGGTAGGCAAGAAGGCCTTACAATCGATGTGACAAGATATGCCGTGCAGCAATAGGGCCTTACAGCCATCAACGCCGATGTGGATTTCCACCAATCTTCTAGCACTGCAACAATCATCTTCTAGATACTGTGGTTAATGATGGTGACCATGTACCTTATTTTTGTGTTTCCGATATAAAAAAAAAAAATTAACTTATGTAGTAAAAGACTTCGAAGGAGGGTAGAGCGATATGTCTGCCAGTAACAACTTACCCGCAAAAACGCTTGCAACAGCTCCGGAATGTCGTAAACTCAAAAATAAGGTACATGGTCATCATCATTGGCCACAGCATTTAGAAGATGATTTATTTTTTATGCTAGAGGCGGACCAACGATCGAGCGAGTCACCTGACGGAAAGTAATCAGCGCCGCCCATGAACGTCCGCGAAATCAGAGATCGCTAATGTGTTGCCGTCCTTTTTAAAAAAGAGTACGTTCTTCTCTTGAAGATCCCTAAGTCGTAGCCGTCGGAAAATACTCCTGCAGCCAAACCGTTCCACAGAACTAAGGTACGTGATAGAAAGTTCCGCGAGAAACGCACAGTATCAGACCGCCATCCATCGAGATGATTGTTGATTGTTGCAGGTTTGGAAATCCACATCGGCATTAATGGCTGTAAAGCCATATTGCCAGTTCCCTGTTTAAGGCTTGCGATACTTAAGTTAATGAATATTAGCTTAAATGACGTCTCTGAGTGCGGCCGAATGTGTGCTAACAAAACGTTATGCTAATATGTATATTAGAGCGGTCCCCTGGCGATTATACATAGATATCGACTTTTATTATGTCGTAGTAATCAAACTTCAAAATAATTGCAGGACTATCGATATATAACACATTGTCACATCCCTAATCTGATGCACCGACCTCAACCCCAGAGGTGACCATTCTTCCTGATCATAATTCATTAACTACCGATAAAATAAATTTACTAAATTATTTTTATCACCTGCACCTCCGCGGTAGGTATCACCTTGAGTCTTTCTCGTCCGATTTTATATTTACCTGTAAACAAAGGAAACAAAAGATTAATTTTTGAACTGATTCATAAAACGGAACGTTAATCAGAATCATTTACATTTTAGAGCCGTATCAAACCGTATATCAATATTTTTTAGATGGCAGATGAGCAGACGGATTGCCCGATGGTAAGCGATTGCCGCCGATAGACACCCGCGACACCGGTGGAGTCACAACTGCGCTGCCAACCTTTAAACCCCATTGGGCCTTCCGTCCCCTTACTCACGCAGAGAAACACAGCACAGTGCTGCTTCACGCCGGTTTTCTGTGAGGCCGTGGTATCACTCCGGTCGAGCCGGCCCATTCATGCCGAAGCGTTGCTCTCCCACGGTCAATTTATTACGGTACGGTGGTTTATTCTCGTTTAAATAAATTAAATGTTTGTTTTTTATTTATTTAAGGATGTACTTTACAGGAGCTACTACAGCCACTTGATCCGTATCTGTATATATGCGTGAGTTTTTTTATGTGATAGGTGGCAGACGAGCAGACGGATTACCTAATGGTAAGTTGCGTTGTTCTGTGTCTAATTATTTGTGCAGTGCAATATTGCAAAATTAAATTTTATTACTGAACAATACGGTTGAAATTAAATATTTATGTATAATTATTTTTTTTATTGCTCGTCTTGATTAGCGCTGTCAGAAGTGCCAGATGTCCCATTTAAGGAGATATTATTTTAGGAAGGGAAACGCACAACCGCAAAACTAGCTTTCAAGAATTTCAAATTATCTAAGTACGGAACTCTCTATAAAAAAATATAAATTGAACAATCTGCAAGTAAGCTATCTAAAACCAAGACTTGGTGAAATTTCATTATCATTGTAATTCCCCAACACCAAGCGTGCGAAGAGTCCACGAGGCTCAGGAGCGACGGGTTTGGACGCATCCGGGAATGACCCGCTAATATGATGGGTTAATGTTATCTTCTAATGGTACCTTTACCTTCCACAGTTGACAGTATTCCCTTCACAATAACCATAAAACACGTTGTAAAAAGGCTCATGAATCATAGCCCTATAGGCCATAGATATTTAAAACACTAGAAGTGTCAGAATAAATAAATAAAATCTATTTTTATATTTGCCGTGTGGTCCCCGGCAGAGTAGAATAGGCCACCCTCACTCTTACCGAGGTGTCGTAAAAGGCGACTAAGGTAAAGCTGCTGGCATGATCATCAGCACCCAGAGAAGGAAAACTCTGCATTTATATCAAAACCCTCGCTAACCCGTCTGCCAAGCGTGGTGAGTATGGCAATTACCCCTCATGTGATTGAGGGAGGCCCGTGCCCCAGCAGTGGGGACTTAAATGGGCTGACGATGATTAGAGGTACAATCATGTTCTCCTTACTAATACAGCTACGGGGGTTAATCTCAACGACCGGGCACTGTGCACCAATGGGGCACGACCGAAGAGAGAACGGGCACATATCCAACGACTTCATTTGCTTCGAAGTACGGGAGTGTAAGACCGCCAAGTAAAAGGCTACGCCGAGACTGAGAATTTCTCGCTTTGGAAACTGTACCCTGACCCAATAGTCCACTCAAACTGTACATCCTTCTTTACAAAATATCCGGTCTTTCTGATTTTTTATAATATATTATTAGGATCAAAACGAATTAAAAAAAAACAGATTTGCAATTTCCAAAGTGCTGTGTCAGCGGCGGAGCACTCAAGAACCATGATTTTTTTAAATTAATATCTTAGCGACGAAAGTGTCTGTGCGTTATACCAGAATGACCGGACCTTTGGCAAGCACGACCCCTTTTCATGTCTAATTTTAACGTGGTATGAAACCGTTGCTTTGACTTGCTACTCATTAGAGACTGCGTCAGCAAAAGCAAGGCAGAGGAAGTATCATATCCAGTAATATAACCATCCTTGTTTCCCATACGGACGCCGATATGGTTACCATAAAGCTAGTGACTATCGCGTGACCCCCTCGGCCTTGAAGACCCGCTGGCGTCTGTCCCCCGTTATATAAAAAATGCTAACAAAACCATATCTTTGGCAGACAAAGTCAAATAGAACAGACTGGTACAATTGACAAGTTGATGGTAACAAAATACATGTGAATGTTTTAGAAGCTTGTATGAAGTTTATCATCAGTTAATCGTTCAAGATAAGCGATAACTCTATGCTATACATTTCTGGTTGCTGCCTCGGTGACGCAGTGGTGAGTTGGTCGAACTTTAAAAAAGCGACGGCTGCGCAAAAGGTCCCGGGTTCGATCCCCGGGTCGGGCCTAAAATGTGTACCTAAGTTTTCGGTAAGAAATTCTTAGTGGCAGCCCGGAGTCTGGAAATTGGCGGTCTTGTACCCCCGTGCCTCGGAAAGCACGTTAAGCCGTTGGTCCTGCGCCCAATCCCTCTCTGGCCGTGTCACAGTAGTGTCCCATCGGAATATGAGGGTAAGGGAATAGAGAGTGCGCTTGTGTTTGCGCACACACTTGAGCACTATAATATATCCTGCGTACGTGGCTGATCGTTGAGATTGGCCGCTGTAGCCGTAATCGGTTGGAGGATTATTACATTTCGGGTTATTAATTCCGCAAATTTACCAGTGAACAAAAGATAAAATCGAATCAGATAAAAATATTTAAAAATATCAGATTGGCACTACAAACATCATACTTTTTGGCAATATTAAATTACAATAACATGTTTTTAATGTAATAAGAGGATGTCTTAATATCAATGCGGTATGATTTCATAAATGAATCTGACAAAGGTAACGACGATGTTATTATGTAGTATAATGAATAAATAAAGAAACAAAAATAAGTTTATTGCTTTCTCATACAAAAAACAGGTAGGTAAATAGGTATTTCCGTAACACTCATAATTTATTAAGTAAACTAGAATTTATCTACCTTTCATAGATAAATAGGGAGATTTTTTTTTTGCACAAAAACAAAATACAAGTGTGATACAACAACAACAGACAGTACAATACGGCGGTCTTACATACTTAGTTTTTAAAATATATACAATAATCTAAGGAAAGCATAAAAAAAATGAATAGCTAAGTAAACCAAATTAGCGGATCTTGGGCTCCGAATGAATAACGTAGACAAAATTATATACCTAGTTATTGGGCAGGATCCGACTAATCTTTATCCGGAGATAAATCTATGGTATAACATCAGATTTATATTGAATGACAGCGCTATACCATAGATTTAGTATCGTAGTAAGATTGGTCGAATCGGCTCTGAATAAAATTTTGTCTACTTACTTGCTATTTGGAACAACAATAGCTTGAAGAATTTTCGATTTCGAAATTTCGCATTATTTGACCAATCTTCATCCGTGAATAAATCTATGGTGTAACATCAGATTTGCATAGAATGACAGCGCTATACTTATCGTATCGGAAGAAGGTTGGACGTATCGGCCCTAAAGCGTTCAAAATGGAAACCACGGAACGGCAGGGTCTTAAAGAAAACCGATTTTGGGATAATATTTTTTCAAATTAACGGGTGTCATTAACATTTTTAAGGATGTAATGCACGTGTTCCTATGATTTAACCTTTTCTTTCACACAAGACAAGAATGCGACAAGCAGACGGACAGAAATATGGAAAAACAAGCACGGTGCGCATAGACGTAGCTAAATCTCTAATTAAGAACCTGAGCCAAGTCACTAAAATTCCCACAGACACGCAGAACCCTACTAACATTAGAGCAGCAAAAAACCAAACGAGCAAAATCTTTCAGACATTTAGACAGACTGACATTATTCACAATCTTTTAATCGCACAAAAACCGTATCCAATGACTAATCTCTAGGGGCGTAGTTCAAAAGTGGATTCTAGGAACTAGTTTCTAAACCTAGGAGTTAGTCTAGACCGATATATCAGTCAGTCTGCGTGGAAGCAAGGTTATAAATGGTTTGGGGATGAATGATGACGTCGCTGTAGGGGGTTTGGCGTATTTTGAGAATGCTTTTATGGGGGAAATTAAGTGAGTTGTTATTTTGAATGTGCGAGTAGTTTGGACTGAAACGGTCGTTGAAATAAAATGATAAAGTATAGAAGTGGGTAGAGGAGGAGAGGAAAATCACAAGGCGAATTAAATGTAAAAATAAAATTATTTTAAGAATATGACCCCCGAACACTCAAATCTACATAATTTCTGACGATGTATTCAGAAAATCACTTTAACACACCTCAGCGCATTTTATGGAGTGGAGGCCACGATAGAACCAGGAAGTCGTGATTTTCGTCCTACTAACCGTGGTAGAACTACGCTTGGGCATAAATGGGCCGGCTCGACTGGAGTGATATCACGGCCTCACAGAAAACCGGCGTAAAGCAGCACTGTGCTGAGTTTCGCTGCGTCAGTGAGGGTACCGGAAGCCCAATCCAACCCAAAAGGGGGGTTTCAAAGGTTGGCAGCGCATTTGTGACTCCACTGGTGTCACGGGTGTCCATGGGCGGCGTCCGTCTGCTCGTCTACCATCTATCACATAAAAAAATATCAAGTGGTAGGTCTCGTCATTACAATGAAGCGTCTGCCGTCTGACCTTTGCAACCCTTTAACAGGGGAACCATACCAACAGAATCATGGTTAAGTACACGTTTGAGAAACTATCCGTAACGTGCATGGCTTCTTCACGATATTTCCCATCGCCGCCAAGTTAATGAAAGTTAATGAAAAAATCCAGAGTTGCATAGTTGGATTCGAACCAGGACCCCCAGCATGGAACTAAGTTGGCACTAAGATACTATCGCTCTTACTATGTTCTCCACAGTTCAAAAGAAATAACGATTTTATCCAAAAGGTAACCAGTCACACCAAATAACGAAGACTGTAAAGCCTCAGCTCAACAGGTGGATGGCTGGTGCTGGTGCTATTAGCATGACAAAAGCGATCAGTTTTAAGTTACGCCTCTGACTGGGGCTTACATAAGTCACTTGAATCATTTTATACCATTCGCATATAAAGATAAAGATTTCTTTATTGGCCACAGAAAACCAATTTAAACACAAGTGACATAAATACATCATCATCATCGTCAGCCCATTTAAGTCCCCACTGCTAGGGCACGGGCCTCCCTCAATCACATGAGGAGTAATTGCCATACTCACCACGCTTGGCAGACGGGTTGGCGAGGGTTTGATATAAATGCAGAGTTTTCCTTCTCTGGGTGCTGATGATCATGCCAGCAGCTTTACCTTAGTCGCCTTTTACGACACCTCGGTAAGAGTGAGAGTGGCCTATTCTACTCTGCCGGGGACCACACGGCATAAATACATAAATAGAACAAATTCTGCAGCCAACAAGGTCCATCTTCAGCATTTTTGCTACAATGGCCGAAATGTAACAGCTCAAAATAATTTACTGATTTAGTTGGATTCTTTCGTTGGGGTATCATTCCCTATAACATCCAAAGCCTTTGCCCAGATTATCCAGGACATCTGAAGTCTGATATTTACAGTCAAGTTTTTTTTTATGATATAGGTGGCAGACGAGCCGACGGATCACCTGATGGTAAGCGATTACCGCCGCCCATGGACACCTGCAACCCCAGGTGGTGTCACAAGTAGCTGCCCTCTGAACTTCGCAATCCTTAAACAGGGGAATAAGACCAACTGGACTGATACTGGTAAAAATACTATACCGTAGTTATACAACGGGCTTACAGAAAACCGCCATGAAGCAGTGATGTGCTGTTTCAGTGCGTGATTGAGGGTACCGGAGTAGCCCAATCCGGTGAAAAGAAGGGTTTCAGGGTTGGCTGCGCACATGTGACTCCACTGGTGTTGGGCGGCGGCAATAGCTTACCATCAGATGAACCGTCTGCTCGTCGGCCACCTATCACATATCAATCAATCATTTATTCAATAAAAAAAAAATACGCACATAGATATGTAAAGGCCAAAAATTTTTTCTCGGATTCAAACTCAATACCTTCCCGTTCGAAAGCTTATTATCAACAATTTGCGTTTTCAAAACTACGATATATTATTCGCCGTCTGCTCAATCATTCTACGAGTATGCAAGAAGTCTGTATGCGATCAAAACGGCGGATTCTTTCCACAATACCAGTCATCCTATTGTCTCAGGACAAAGCTGTTTACCCTCAGACTTCGCCAGTAAACAACCACGTTGACAACACAGATCTCAAGTTACCGAGCTAAGCGGAATCGATCCCAAGGGCCTGACAAATGGCAGTCAGAGACACTGAGTTGATCGTTAGACCGGCGAAAGCGAGTCTAGAAAACTAGCAACAAGGGAGAAATGGGAAACAAATACGCAAAAATCGACTCTATCGCATTCATTATATGATTCAACTAGTGGCTCGTCTTCTCTTCGTTTCGGGATATCAATTTCACTTTATACAAATAGATGGCGTTAGGTGTCGATTACGTCGCGTAAGCGTTTCGTGTTGGCTGGCTGGTGTGGGCTGGATGAGAGTGGCCGAAAATCGGGAGCAGTGGCGTGCATTAGGGGAGACCTATGTCCAGCAGTGGATGAGTGTGGGTTACTGATGATGATGAAAAAATAAGGATTATAGGCACGGCTATTTTTGCAAAATTGGCTTACCGTGGGAGAGCCACGCTTCGGCATGAATGGGCCGGCTTGACCGGAACGATACCACAGCCACACAGAAAACCGGCGTGAAGCAGAACTGTGCTGTGTTTCGCTGCGTGAGTGACGGTACCGGACTCCCAATCCGGGGGAAAGGGGGTTTAAAGGTTGGCAGCGCACTTTTGGGCGGCGGCAATCCCTTACCATGGCGATCCGTCTGCTGGTCTACCAACAAAACCTTATATCTTTATAATAGAATATAATATAAATAAGAAATATTGTCTTGAAACAATGCTATATATATATATATATATATATATATACATATATACATATACATAAATATTATTGTAGTATGCGATTAAGCGATGGTAGCTCAGTGGATAAGACATTTAGAATCCGAGCATACACCTCTGGATTTTTCAAATATATGTGTTTATTTCTACCATTAGCTCGGCGGTGAGAAAAACATCGTGAAGAAAATTGTAGATACCTATAATATTTGAGATAATGTTTCTGAACGTGTAAGCGTGATCTATTTGGTTCCCCTGTCTAAGGGTCGCGAAGGTCAGACGGCAGTCGCTTCATTGTAATTACCAGAATTTCCGAATTCCGGATCATGGTCCAAGCGTACCCCGGGCTCCGAAGGGACAGCTTTGGACGCAAAAGGGAATTACACACTAAGGATACTGTACTAAGTAGACGTAAATTGGCTAACCAACCAAGATAAATTAGAATAAAATAGAATAGAATAACTAATTATTTATTTTCTCATCACAAAATAAGGCAAGAATACAACAGGAGCCCAATTCTCGTGCTCGTGATATATTGAAAACAAGGCAGATATCACCTAAAAAACCATACAAAAAAACTATGTTTTGGTGATATATATCACCGTAACACAGGTGCTTGAGCTACCTAACTCGGAGTCAGATGTGATGTTGTGAAATATTTATTATTATTTATTTATTTATTATTTATAAATCGTATGATGATAAATGTCACGAGCCCGAGAATTGGGCTCCTGGTAAACTTAGAAGTAGACTTAAATGTAACAACTTAAATATAACCGGTTGATTGTAACAACCATTATTGCATTTTACCTACCCTGTGTGAGACTGGTGCCCAATCCATATTGGGCAGGTATTCAGTTACCCATGTAACTGAATACCTGTAAGTATGGAACAGCTGTTTTTTTTTTGCTCAGACGATGCTCATATTTTGGATATTAAATTTTTTACACGGTATATGTACACACCTTTATGTTTTATTACTCATTTTTCTTACACGTTGTATAATATTTTTATTTATTTATTTAGTTGCTTGCAACAGTGTTAAATTCCTATGTAATGTATCTAACATGTCATTTTCAATTTCCCCATCTAAATTACACGAGTAAGTCCCTAACACGATTACACACATGTTCAATACAAATTGTATGTAGCACATGACTGTAGTCATCGATCATAGAGCGCTTTAAATGACAGGCTCGGTGTTGGCTTGGCACACTTCCAGGTGACTTCGTACGTACAGTTCAACTCAAATACATGGGTTAGGCCAATAGTTCAAAGTTGGTTGGTCGAATACCTATACTGCTAATATACTTGTGCCTCATCATTATCATTTCAGTCAATAGACGTCCACTGCTGAACATGGCCTCCCCCAATGTTATCCACACAGAACGGTCCTGACCAGATCGTAGGTCCACCTTGTGGGGGGCCTGCCACGGCCGACTTCCTGTACGTGGCCTCCACTCGAGGACCTTTCCGCCCCAACGGCCGTCTGTTCTTCTCGCAATGTGCCCTGCCCATTGCCACTTGAGGCAATCCTTTGGGCTATGTCTATGACCTTACCTACTTACTTACTTGTAACCTATCTGTTGTTAAATGTAAATCATAAAACAATGATTTGTTTTAAAATGTTAACGCCATTATAGTCCATCGTTGTTAATTCTGCCAATGTCAAATCGATTCTCATAATGGCTATCCATTAGACAAAGGTTACAAGAGTTCTTATGATTCACAGAGTTCTTGTGGCACAAATTATAACACACCATTAGGTCCAAGGTGATAGCGTCAATTTGAGGATTTAACGAGACCTAAATGACACTCCAGTCATCAAATGATATAATTACTTTATTTATTACTAAGACTGCATCAGTGGCGCAGTAGTTAGTGGGTCGCACTTTAGAGTCGACGGCTGCGCAAGAGGTCCCGGGTTCGATCCCCGAGGTCGGGCCAAAAATGTATACCTAAGTTTTCGGTAAGAAATTCTTAGTGGCAGCCCGGAGTCTGGAAGTTGGCGTTCTTGTACCCCCGTGCCTCGGAAAGGACGTTAAGCCGTTGGTGCCTGCGCCCGATTCCTCTCCGATCGTGTCACAGTAGTATCCCATCGGAATATGAGGGTAAGGGAATAGAGAGTGCACTTGTGTTTGCGCATACACTTGAGCACTATAATATATCCTGCGTAAGTGGCTGATCGTTGAGATTGGCCGCCGTAGCCGTAATCGGTAGGAGGATATTATTATATATTATTATTACTAAGTACGAGTACACACAAACGTGGAGTAACCCTAGTTAGCTAGCGCTGATCGCTTACCATCAGGTGATCGGCTCGTCTGCCACCTTAATAAAAAAAATAGTTGGACTTTGGACCGTCCTTATGTCTGAGACACAAAGTTAGGGTTACCATTTGGAAATTTGATAAGTCCTGAGAAATTGGTCAAAATATAATAAAAAATTCTGAGATTTATCATTCCTGGACGTTGGCTCAAAAGGGGCCTCGTCGTGTCATCTACGAAAGAAGAAAGGGGGCTCCGGCGTCCAAACAAAGAAGTCAACTAAGTATTCCATTTAAAAACCCAAAAGTCCTGAGATTCGCTCTTTTCGAAATCCGGCCGGAAACCTGAGAAACGTGTCCAAATCTCAGGAGAAATAAGATATGGTAACCCTACACAAAGTACTATTTAAGCATTGCGAGGGGGTAAACTCGACTTGACGCCGCCGCGATGTCTGTACATAAACACTCACACACACACACGCACAGCAAGCGATGGTAAGCTCAGTGGATAACTATTCACTGCCTTCTATAGGGTGTAAAAAGACCCTTAACGAAGCCGGCGTCTACGCACTCAGACCATTAAAACAAGTCTTAACAAAAAAATATTGATGGGAAACGAAGTTGATTTTTTGAAAGTGTCAATTTTAATCCTATGAACGGACAAAACGCAATGAACAGCGTACACCGGACCGCGCCGCACGCGCGCCCGCGCCTCCGTCGCCGAGGCGCGTCCTCCACACACCCATCCCGCTATTAAACATTACATTGCGGGCTGTACGTTTTGAAGCCATTTTTCCCTAGGAATTACTTAAAATTTTGAACAAGTTTCTTTGGACAAAAATTAGGTAATAATGTTTAAAATTTATTTACACCAAAATCTTGAGATTTTTATTTTGACTTTGACCTTCAATAACTTGGAAAGTATTGAGTTCCCAGGTATGGTCTAGAAGGAAAAAATAGTTCTGATGATGTGCTGAATACGTAGGTTTCGGCTTCGTTAAGGGTCTTTTTACGCCCTGTATATGGGAAGTCATACCATTAGCTCGGCGGTGAGAGAAAACATCGTGAGAAAACGTGCATATTACGGATAGTTTTAACACGTGTAAGCATGATTCAGAATTGCAATTGAATTATATTTAATTTATAATTCATGCAGTTATGCCGACTAACCGCGTCCAAGTGTACACGCGTGACCCACTCCCTCTTTGTCAGACTGGTCCTTTGTCTGCGCTTGCGCACCTTTTATGTTAACAAGGCAACACTTGCTCTTCCACCTGATGTGAAGTCTTCAAGGCAAGTGCGAAGGGCTAAGACCCTACAGCCCAGGGGGTTGGGAGAATAGTTTGGTTACTTTGGGAACAAACATCCTCATGAATTCGAACCTATAACCTCTCTTTTTTTTGTTGGCGCAGGGGAAATGCCGCCAGCCCAATGTGCAATGGGCTGACCTCCTTATGCGCCATTATTGGCGGACGAGAGCTACCATCAAACCACTCTCTTGTTCTCATCTAGTTTAGACGTATGCTAAGACCACGATTCAGGATTTGGTGAGTCTGGTAATTAAAACGACGCATGAAAGAATGAACTGCCGTCTGACCTCCGCAACCATTAAACAGGGGAACCAGGCCAACTGAATCATGGTTCTGTAACGACAGAAACTATCCTAAACGTGCATGTTTCCATATGATGTTTTCCTTCACCGAAATTAATGCAGGCGAATTCTCGAGGAACCGCTAGTAACATAAATAAATAATAAATAAATATTTCACAACATCACATACATTGATTCTTATTTCCGAGATAGGTATCTCAAGCACTGAATTGTGTTTACGGATATAGCATCAACAGTAGGATTGTATATATGTTTGCATTATATTACTTCTTCTTTGTAAATAACATACTTATAATTTATAGAAAACAACCAGACCAATACAAACAGACATGTTCATGTACACAAATGTTTGTACTGTGCGGGGATCGAACCCGCAACCCTTACACCAGAGGCATGCGTTCACTACCACTGAACCAAACGGGTCGTCGGCCATAACATAATCTCATCATATATCAATCACAATATCATCATAATATTCGATTTGTTACTATTGAAAAAAAAAAGAAATCATACCAAAATATAATAATATTGTCAATGGAACATTTCCCATGACACCGTCCCTTCCTACGTGGGGCGGCCCCTTCCCCGTGGGAAACAAGGCCCAATAGTTTTAGGGCACTTACGATTATTGCTCCAATGTTATTTAAATCATGTGTTCATAATGCATACGAAAATGTGTGTACATGTTCATCGTACGGGCGTTTAGCTCCCTCTCTTTCTTTACACGTTTTACGATGTTATACACCATACTTTTTAGGGTTCCGTAGCCAAATGGCAAAAAACGGAACATTTATAGATTCGTCATGTCTGTCTGTCCGTCCGTCCGTATGTCACAGCCACTTTTTTCCGAAACTATAAGAACTAGACTATTGAAACTTGGTAAATAGATGTATTTTGTTAACCGCATTACGATTTTTACACAAAATAGAAAAAAAATTGTAGGGCAGTCCTCATACTAAGAACTGAAACTCTATTTTTTTCATCAATCCCATAAGTGTGGGTTATCTATAGATAGGTCTTTAAAAATGATGTTGAGCTTTCTAATATTTTTTTTTATAAACTTAATACTTTGCGTAAGAGACGCTCCCAAAGTGGTAAAATGGGTAATCCCCCATCCCCCTCTAGCTTCTATAATAAAAGAAATATAAAACTAAAAAAATATATGATATACATTATCATGAAAACTAACAACGAAAATTGGTTTGGACTAGATCGAGTAAGTAGTTTTTTTAATACGTTCTAAACCGTAAACCGCAATTTACCTTCCATATATCTTACTTGCTGCTACGGAACCCTTTATGGGCGAGTCCGCCTCGCACTTGGCCGGTTTTTCTAAACAGTCTTACTCACTTATCGAGGGCATACTGATAAAAACAAACATTTTCCCCAAGGAATCATCATCATCATCTTCATCAGCCCATTTAAGTCCCCACTGCTGGGGCACGGGCCTCCCTCAATCACATGAGGGGTAATTGCCATACTCACCACGCTTGGCGAGGGTTTTGATATAAATGCAGAGTTTTCCTTCTCTGGGTGCTAATGATCATGCCAGCAGCTTTACCTTAGTCGCCTTTTACGACACCTCGGTAAGAGTGAGGGTGGCCTATTCTACTCTGCCGGGGACCACGCGACACAAATAAGTTAATACATAAACTAGTGACCAAGGAAGAAGAAAAGGAACAAAGTGAAGGGGTCAACGAGGTCCAAGCTCAGCATGTGCTGCAGCCGTTTGGAGCCGCTGCCGCGCTAAATTTCAGTCAGTAAGTGAGGACGGTTAAGGCGACGGGTAGGGCACACTAGCGACGCCAATCGAGCTTTAGCTAACGGGGATCTTTTTAAAACTATTTCCGTCTGTTTTTGTAAGCGGAAAAAATTAAATTCACGCCAGAAAGTGGCCGCTTTGGCGTGGAATCAATTTTTCGCGTAAAGCGTTGGACCTCAACATTTATGCATGGTTATGTAATAAATAGTAATGAAGTGTTTGACAGGAGATGTTTGTAACACGAAATGGTTTTAAAATAGATTCCGGCGTTTAGTTAGCTAAAAAAATTAAATATCGATTGGCGTCGCTAGTGTGCCCTACCCGTCACCTTAAAAAAAGCACGGTGTATAGCAGAATATAAATAAATAATAAATAAAATATTTCACAACATCACATACATTGATCTGACTCCGAGATAGGTAGCTCAAGCACCTGTGTTACGGATATCAGAATCAACAGTGGGATTACAAATATATACATATAATACTTTTCTTTTGTAAATACATACTTATAATACATATAAAACACCCAGACCAATACAAACAGAGATGTTCATGCACACAAATGTTTGTACTGTGCGGAACCCGCAACCCTTATATGTTATATTATTTTCCCTCACCGCCGAGCTAATGGCTAATGAATGCGCATGATTCAAGATTTGACTGAGTCTGGTAATTACAATCAATACCGAGCCGTCCCCTTCAGGTAGAGAAAATGCAAAACTGCACTAAGCTACTAAGTTTATTCGACTCATTGCTAGATTACGTCTATGCAGTTGTTGTTACATCGGAATAGCAAAACCTCGTTGCCATGCTTGTGTTGAGAGCACGTGTGTGCACCGGTCACGTCCGTTGACGTCAGCAATGTTGCCATCTCAGTGATTTCGTTCGCCTATTGTACTGAACTTGGTAGCCAAACAGCGGCTATGAACTCTGGTAGAAACTCGCCTGCTGAAGCTATTTATTGACTGGTCTGATGGAGCATTGGTTGCGACCCTTTTATTTTCGCTAGGCTATTCCGCCTGCCCGGTGCGCTATGGGGGGTTATGTCAAACTCTGCTCTAGCGGGGCTTCTCCTAAAGAGCAGCCGATAAGAGGCATACCGACTAAACTCCTCGCCCTTAAGTGGGGAGGAGTCATAGGGTTCACAAGGGAGAATCCTGGTACCATGACCTTCCCCAGGAGGTACCCGCCTGCACAGCAGGCCCGGCGGTTCCTTCCACGGCTTGTACCGGAGTGGGGGCAGGGACAGCCCGGAAAACGGAGCTGCACCCACCAGGCTGACGAGCGAGCCTGAGCAATGCCAGCGCTGGTGTGCCCACACCACGCACCAATTTAGTTGCGACCCTGCCATACACGTGAGTTTGATCCCACCGTGTTACACATACATCGATGTTATAGGGTCTTCTGTGGGCAACACCGCTACTTCCGACTGTCGCGATAACATTGGCGCTGCGATCACGTGCGAACGAGACCTGC
This sequence comes from Marasmia exigua, assembly GCA_019059595.1. Taxonomy (NCBI): domain Eukaryota; kingdom Metazoa; phylum Arthropoda; class Insecta; order Lepidoptera; family Crambidae; genus Marasmia; species Marasmia exigua. Next base: position 12,988,507 of record CM032488.1, read on the forward strand.
GCACGCGACTCTGTCCACTTACGCCATTGCAATTGTTAGATCGATTACAAAACAAACGGCTAAGTCTGAGTAATACAAGACCATTGCTAATGTTACTAGAAAGATTGGAGTACTAAGAGAATTCTAAATACTGGACTTTTTTCAAGTTCAGATGGTGCCAGAAGAGCAGACAGATTAGGCGATAGCAAACGATTGCCACCGCCCCGCCACCAAACTGAAAATAGAACCCGAGATGTAACCCGAAAACCACTAGATCATCGAAATCACACCGAAAACCACTAGGCGGCATCTAAACTAGAGGCTAGTATAAAAGTCTTAGTATCGATTAAACTCATTTTGACAGAGCTTATCCATCGATCAAAGAAACATTTCGTTACCAGAGTAGTGGCCCTCACTTCGTTACATTCGGGACATTAGTTCCAATTTGTACCAATAGATGGCGCTAGGTGTCGATTACATCGCGCTAGGTGTCGATTACATCGCGCAAGCGTTTCGTCTCGTCTACGGATTGCATACCTATAAGCATTTCTGTTGTACTTGTAGGATTTGAAAAGCTTTGTGATTGTCTGACTCCTGCTGTGAAGGTGTATCACTGCCAACCCTTCCGGGAAAAAGCATGATTGTAAACGGGTGTATGTAAATGAGAAGCAGTTAGTCACTTAATTGCGACCTGCAATTGGTGTAATGGTCGCTAATTCATCGGCCACCGACTGGTTCCGCGAAGGACGAGATGAATGCGAAAGACGATGTATCTGTCTGTGCACGCGCACCTTCGTTAAACATGGACGCTCTTTGTTCCCAAGTAGGGTTGTGGAAACGGGAAACTGTGCCCGTAGGATTTCCAAGCTTTGGCATGAATTGACCTGCTTTACCGAAGTGATACCACGGCCTCACAGAAGACAGCAGATGTGTTTACTGAGGGTACCGCAGGCCGTTCGAGGGAAGAGGAGTGTAAATGGTTAGCAGCGACTTGCGACTGTAATGGTGTTGCGAGTGTCCGTGGGCGGCGGCATTCACGTACCATCAGATGATCAGAAGCGGGAATAGATCCCACGACTTTTGGCGTATAAGGCTTAATAAGATCCTTATCATATGCGCCATCTAGCCTGTCAATCACGTTTGAAAATCGTTGAACAGGATTTGTTATTTTGTAAGCTGCTGTTTCAAATAAATTACACTTATTTATTACTAGCGGTTTCGCCCGCGTGATGATTAGATCTGACAAAACGTATTTTTCAAAAGATTGGAACATTTGCATCTGGATCAGTGCAGAGATGCGGAACAGTGAAATGATTCATTTGGAACATCGACTCTCATATAGATCCGTGATTGATTCCGCTCATTGGGATCATTCGGCTCACTCGGATCATTCAGCTCGTTCGAATCATTCGGCTCATCGGATCATTCAGCTCATTCGGATCATTATAATAATAATAATAATAATTCTTACAACATCTCATACGTTGTTCTGATCCCGTACTAAGTAGCTTAAGCACTTGTGTTACAGATATCAGACAACAGAGGAACACAATTCGCACATCCTCTGAAAAACTGTCATAACACAAAAAGCTACTTTTGAGAAAAACGCGTTTTCAATATTGGTTACTTCATTAATGTTATTGCTGAATTATCAATGCTGTGTTTTTGGTTACAAAATATTTTAACTGTTGTCGAGTTTAATAAAGTCTTTTCTAGAATGTTAAAAAGGTTTAGAATTAAGAAAAAAGGCGTTTACGCAATGTGAAGGTGTTCTTGTCTTATGACAGTTTTTCAGAGGATGTGCGAAATATATACTTAAATACATATATTACACCCAGACACTGAACAAACACAAGTGTTCATCGCACGAATGTTTGTCCAGGGTGGGGATCGAACCCACGACCTTTGGCGTAAGAGGCAGGGTCACTACCAATTGCGCCATCCGGTCAGTCATTAGGCACATGGGATAATTCAGCTCATTCATTCTGTGCTCATTTGGATCATTCGGTTCACTCGGACTCGAGATCCAGTTGAGCCGAATCATACATTCGAACATTAGAGATTCGGAACAGTGTATCATTTCGCTGATTCGGATCACTGAGTCGTTTCAGTAAAGAGTTACACACGTCTAATGATGATACAATTTCATTATATTTTGGATAAAGTACCTTTCTAAATTGTAGCCTATGTGATATATGGTTATGTTAGCTATGTTATTGTGAAGTGTGATTAAAATCCTTTCAGTAGCAACAAACATACTTACATACAAGCTCACAAAATTCTATAATATTAGTACGAATATGATAACTGACAACCCTACACCTTCCTCTGGAAATTTCTCAATAATTCGCCTCACTAATGCATTGTTTGACGATACTTGATTTACCGCCTTTTAAATAATGTATCGAATAACATTTAACTTACACATGCGGACAAAATTACAGGTACGCCGGGAAAATTACGATTACTTATGTCAAAAACGTTCTTTAATGTTTTAAGTGACAAGACGGAACGGGTCGCCCACCTGACAGTCAATGAATGAATCGTACAAAAACATTTTGAACAAACATTCCCGTCATGAACACTGGGTGTAATGCAAGTATTTAAGTATTATATTTGTAATTCCTCTGTTGCTTGATATAAGTGTACCTACTGTATAAACGGAATCAATCAATGTATGAGATGTTGTATGAATAAATAAAGAAAATATACACTAGCCAAGGAGCACGGAGGACGGAGATTTTGATATAAATGATTTACATGGTACAATTATTTAGATGGCGCAATGTAAAAATCAAGCTCAACTACAAAATGATTGATCTTATTTTCGTGACAAATACAAAATACCAATGGCATTGATGTTGTGCTTATTGTTACGCCATCTAAAGGATTTCCATTCCGAAAACCTCCTTAAAATTAAATTATTTTGACTGTCTATTTTGATTACTTTCCGATTCCACTGGCAATGCCTTTGAATCTTACAAAGCACTTAATTTATCTTTTGTTTGTTGTGTTCCCCTAATCATGTCTCGAGATGTATTATTCAAATTACAAGCACACGACTTGGCTGTTTCATGTTTAACAAACCACCGACTGTTTTACAACTATTATGTATCTTTGTAAAAACACAAAACAATAGGCAATTGAACAAAAGATCACTAAAGTAAAAATAAAATAACTATTTTAAAAAATAAGTGTACAGGCCTGTGAGCCTAGTGTATTAGTTGATGCTACTTAATTCACAATGTTACATTGAATGTGTCAATAAAGAGTAATAAAAAAAATTTGATGATAGATATACTTTATTGCACAAAAAAGACATTGGTAATCTTAAATCTATTTAGTGGGAATGATAGACATAATCCCGGTTACAAAACGCGATCTTAAGTTATTATCGAACTAAAGAAACTCGATGACTGCTCGATGGCGCAGTGGGTAGTGGTCACACTATACAAATACGACGTCTGCGCTAGAGGTCCCGGGATCGATCCCCAGGGCGAGCCATAAATTCTTAGTATCAACCAGGAGTCTGGTTGTTGGCGGTCTTGTACCCTCGTGCCTCGGAGACCACGTTAAGCCGTTGGTCCTGCGCCCGATCCCTCTCCGACCGTGTCACACTGGTGTTCCATCAGATTATGAGGTTAAGGGAATAGAGAGTGCACTTGTGTTTGCGCACACACTAATCTATCGTTGAGATCGGCCGCCGTAACCGTAATCGATTGGAAAGATATTTAATTGGGATTCTTTTATATTTACGAATATCAGATTCAGAATGGTCGTGACCGTAAACGAAGATAAATTCCCACATTCAATGTTTTTACCATCCACATTTGTATCAACCTCCCCATACACAATCAATATACAGGATGGTTCATTTGTTTAGATTACTCGCCCCAAGAGTTCTCGCTGATAAATGAACTCGGAATAAAAACTGGGGAGAAGGGAGGGGGGGAGGTACGTACTTCGTTTAATTGGTGCAATAATCGTTATGATCAGGAACAAGAATGTAAGATAGTCTAGATGTGATTTGTTAACATACAGAAGGAAAGCTATGCTTAGGCATGAATGAGCTGGCTCGACCGTAGTGATAACAGCCCTTGCTTTAATAACGGCTTGATAGATATTCTTAATTCAGATGGTCGAGGTTCGAATCCGAGCATGCACCAATGGTTTTTTCAAATCTATGTGCGTATTTCTACCATTACCATCTGCTCGGCGGTGAGGAAAAACATCGTGAGGAAACCTGCACGTCTCGGTAATAGTTTCCATTTCGGTAAACGTGTAACCATGATTCAGTTGGTCTGGTTCCCCTGTTAAAGGGTTGCGAAGGTCAGTCGGCAGTCGCTTCATTGTTATTTCATGGTCCAAGCGTACCCTGGGCTCCAGAGCGACAGCTTTGGACGCAACCGGAAATTACATGCTAAGATGAAGAAAAGATAGTCTTAATTCAAACGCGTCGTCTAAAGTGAGGCAAATATATGACTTTACATTGCCGAAACGCACGCAGCATATTTCGCCGTTTTGGAGTAGTTTAAAGTGCCTCATTTATGTTGTGCATGCAAAGTTTCTAGGCACTTGTGACTCCACTGGTGTTGCGAGTGTCTATGGACCGCGGCAATTGCATCCATGTGCTCGTCTGACATCTATCACATAAAAAAACAAGGAAATATGCTTAAGCATGAATAGGCCAGCTCGATCTGATATCACGGCCTCAAAGAAACAGAGTAAAGCAGCGTTTGCATTGTGTTTCGCCGATTGAGTGAGGGTACCGGAGACTCAAAGCCGGAGGAAGCAGGAAAAGGTTGGCAGAGCGCTAATGAGTACACTGGTGTTGCGGTTTCCATTAATATGGTAATAGCTGGGAAGGTATAGGTGTTGACCAATCTGGTATGCTTTTTTACATATAGCAGAAACAACAGACGCTCACCTAATGGTAAGAGTGATTACCAGCCCCATGTACTCGCCACCACACGTCGGCTCTTAATAAAGGAATCTGAATGGAAGGGCTTCGTTTGCTTGAAAATTACTCCTGTTTCGAAAACATCTAAATTTAGCAGCTAATTAATTCCATAGAACACTAAAGGAAAATCAACGAAATTATTAATACTTATGCATACTATTTACAATTTTAAAATCAGTTATTTTGGAAGTCGGTGCCAGCCACGGAGACAGGGAAATCCAGGTTCCAGAAACAATAATTATATTACTGTGAGTTACAACAACGTATTAAACGCCACGCCACGGATGGCGGCGTCGGTCGCGCGCAGCGGGGACGGCGAGCGGGACGGGCGGAGAAGTGTTGAGTGAAATAAAATACCCGAATTGCGGGCAGACGCGTGAAGGCAGACGACGCTTATGGTTGTGTCTTACTGGCTAAAATTTTTTATGCGTTCTTTTCAATTATCAGTGTTTTCATTAGTTTATGTTCTTTTTGTGTTAATTAATAGATAAATTATTTTAGCCTTCTTTTACAACTATCGGTTGTTTGCAAATATTTATGTATTTCTTTTTGTGTCATTAATATATTGTTTTTGTGTGGCTGCACCGACTCCAAAAATACTGATTTCAAAATGTAAATGGAGGATAAGTTTAATTAATTTCGTTGATTTTCCTTTAGTGTTCTTGCTTGGTGTAATTAGATATTATTATTTATTACTTTAGTTCAATTGTATATATGTTAGTGTAGTCTTGAATTCGGTTTATTTTTTTTCAAAAATGAATTTTATTTTTCACTTTTTAGTGGAAAGTTAGGATTTTTAGTATGGGTAGGCCTTACTAAAACGTGCTGCCCACATGATGCAGGGTCGTTTTGAGGAGAGTGATGCGAGAGGAAGTATCGCGTACAAAAGAATAGAGAAAGAAATTCTATGAACATTGCGAATGAGAGTGAGGAGCAGCGGGCTCACAGACTTTCTTTGATGAGCGACATATACAAATTTGTCAAGAAGTTATGAAACTTCAGAAAATTCGCGCTCAACGACTCGTTTAAAACATGAAAGATGTCAAAAGAAACCGAAGAGCAACGTCTCATCGCCTTGCCGTGATTCATGAGCGTTTATCAAAAGAGACCGAAGAGCAACTTTCTATCGCTGCCTTGAATCATGAGCGTTTATTCAAAAGAGACCGAAGCGCAACGTCTCATCGCACCCCCCCCCCCCCCCCCGCCCCCCCCCCCCCCCCATTGCCCTTGAATCATGAGCGTTTATCAAAAGAGACGAAGAGCAACTTTCGTCATCGCCTTGACTGATTCATGAGCGTTTATCAAAAGAGACGAAGAGCAACGTTCTCATCAGCCTTGCCCTGATGCATGAGCGTTTATCAAAAGAGACCGAAGAGCAACGTTCTCTCGCCTTGCCTGATTCATGAGGTTATCAAAAAAAAAAAAAAAAAAAAAAAAAAAAGAGACCGAAGAGCAACGTTCTAATCGCCTTGCCTTGAATCATGAGCGTTTATCAAAAGACGACCGAAGCGCCAACGTTCTCATCGCCTTGCCTTGAATTATGAGCGTTTATCAAAAGAGACCGAAGAGCAAGTTTCATCGCTGCCTTGATTCATGAGGTTAATCAAAGAGACCGAAGAGCACGTTCTCATCGCCTTGCCTTGATTCATGAGCGTTACAAAAGAGACCGAGAACAACGTTCTAATCGACTTGGTTTTGATTTGCGCGACGTTTATCAAACGAGACCGCAGGAACCAAACGTTCTATCGTCTTAATTTGCAACGCGATCGTTTATCAAAATGACAAAATCTGCCGAATGCCAAGAGCGATCGATTAGATTGCCATGCGACAAACCGCTGCAACCGCAGGAAGCCTGTTGTATTAATTGATTTGAGGAGGCTATAAATATTTGCAGGACGTTCCATGTTGCCATTGTAATAAAGCGTTAATCACCACAACGTTGTAATTTGCATACTGCAATGTACAGTGCATTATTACACGGAAGAATTGGTTCTCAGGTTAATATCGTACATGTTCTCGCTGTCAAAATAATATTAGGAAAAGAAAAATTTCCGTCGGTAGCTTCTGGAACAAATGACAGTCGCTGATGGGGGGGGGGGGGGGGGGGGGGGGGGGGGGGGGGGGGGGGGGGGGGGGTGGGGGGGGGGGGGTGGGGGGGGGGGGGGGGGGGGGGGGGGGGGGGGGGGGGGGGGGGGTTGGGGGCTGATGCCTCAAACAGCTAGCTAACTTGACAACTTGAAGAAAACGATTTTTATGCCGTGTTGTCCGTTCTTAAAATAATGAAGCTCAAAACCGTTTCTGTCAAGATGGTGCAAGGGACAAGTTACTTGTTGCGAAAGACGTGTTGATTGAGTTGTAAATAATATAATATAAATAGTAATAATTGTTCGGAAGCTGCACTCAAGCTGTTATAAAATTCTGTAGGTTGTGATTTGACCTGGTCTCCCACCACTTTTCCACCATTACATCCTGTCTCCACCACTTTTCCACCATACTTTTTCCAGACGTATATTCCCGAATTCCAGACCCCCCCGCAAACTTCATATATAATACCGAATTCATCCAAACAAACGACGTAATCCTTATTTTTGGTTATTGTTGTTTTGTTCAAAAACCACTAAGTCAATTTTGATAAAAAAAATTATGGGACACCTCTGAATATGGCCTATCAAACAAAAAAAGAAGCATTTAAATCATTCATAATTGGCGGAGAAATCGAGAAACATACATACAAAAAAAAAAAAAACATACGAGTCGAATTGAGAACCTCCTCCTTTTTGAAGTCGGTTAAAAAATCAAGACTCCCACTACAAAATGATTAATCGTTTTTCGTGACAAATAACAAAATTACAATCGCATTGATGTTGTGCTAATTGTTTACGTAATTCTAAAGGATTTCCATTCCGAAAAACTCTTAAAATTAAATTATTTTGACTGTCTAATTTTGATTACTTTCCGATTCCACGGCAAATCTTAAAAGCACTTAATTTATCGGTTTGTTTGCTGTGTCCCCCCCCACCCCACACCCCCCTCTTCCCCCCACCTAACATGTCTTGAGATGTATATCAAAATACAAGCACACGACTTGGTGGTTTCCATGTTTAACCAAACCACCGACTGTTTACAAACTATTATTATCTTTGTTAAAAACACAAAACAATAGGCAATTGAACAAAAGATCACTAAAGTAAAAATAAAATAACTATTTTTAAAAATAAGTGTACAGGCCTGTGAGCCTAGTGTATTAGTTCATCATCAGCAACCCACACTCGTCCACTGCTGGACATAGGTCTCCCCTAATAATGCACGCCAATGCTCCCGATTTTCGGCACTCTCATCCAGCCCACACCAGCCAGCCTTCGAATGTCATCATCCCATCTTGTCGCAGGGCGCCCTACACTGCGCTTACAGAGTCGCGGTCACCGCGGTACCGAGTCGCGGTCGGTAATAGTCGCGGTTAATTAGGCAGAAACAACTTCGAGAGAGAAGCCAATAGAAGAATTCAGTTAGGCTGGGCAGCATTTGGTAAACTTCGTCAAGTCTTCTCGTCACCCATCCCTCAAAGTCTTAAGTCGAAAGTCTTCGACCAGTGTATTAGTTGATGCTACTTAATTCTCAATGTAACATTGAATGTGTCAATAAAGAGTAATAAAAAATATATTTAGGTAATGATAGATATACTTTATTGCACAACAATTACATTGGTAATCTTAAATCTACTTAGTGGGAAAGATAGACATAATCCCGGTTATTACAAAACGGCGATCTTAAGTTATTACCGAACTAAAGAAACTCGATGACTGCCTCGATGGCGCAGTGGGTAGTGGTCACACTATACAAATACGACGTCTGCGCTAGAGGTCCCGGGATCGATCCCCAGGTCGAGCCATAAATTCTTAGTATCAACCAGGAGTCTGGTTGTTGGCGGTCTTGTACCCTCGTGCCTCGGAGACCACGTTAAGCCGTTGGTCCTGCGCCCGATCCCTCTCCGACCGTGTCACACTGGTGTTCCATCAGATTATGAGGTTAAGGGAATAGAGAGTGCACTTGTGTTTGCGCACACACTAATCTATCGTTGAGATCGGCCGCTATTTTTTTATATTTACGAATATCAGATTCAGAATGGTCGTGACCGTAAACGAAGATAAATTCCCACATTCAATGTTTTTACCATCCACATTTGTATCAACCTCCCCATACACAATCAATATACAGGATGGTTCATTTGTTTAGATTACTCGCCCCAAGAGTTCTCGCTGATAAATGAACTCGGAATAAAAACTGGGGAGAAGGGAGGAGGGGGGGAGGTACGTACTTCGTTTAATTGGTGCAATAATCGTTATGATCAGGAACAAGAATGTAAGATAGTCTAGATGTGATTTGTTAACATACAGAAGAAAAGCTATGCTTAGGCATGAATGAGCTGGCTCGACCGTAGTGATAACAGCCCTTGCTTTAATAACGGCTTTGTAGATATTCTTAATTCAGATGGTCGAGGTTCGAATCCGAGCATGCACCAATGGTTTTTTCAAATCTATGTGCGTATTTCTACCATTACCATCTGCTCGGCGGTGAGGAAAAACATCGTGAGGAAACCTGCACGTCTCGGTAATAGTTTCCATTTCGGTAAACGTGTAACCATGATTCAGTTGGTCCGGTTCCCCTGTTAAAGGGTTGCGAAGGTCAGACGGCAGTCGCTTCATTGTAATTACCAGACCCCTCCAATCCTGAATCATGGTTGAAGCGTACCCTGGGCTCCAGAGCGACAGCTTATTTATCATACGTAATACCGGACGACCGCCGTTTTGGAGTAGTTGAAAGTGCCTCACTTATATTGTGCATGCACAGTTTCTAGGCACTTGTGACTCCACTGGTGTTGCGAGTGTCTATGGACTGCCATCTGCTCGTCTGACATCTATCAAATAAAAAAAGAAGAAAATATGCTTAGGCATGAATAGGCCAGCTCGATCTGATATCACGGCCTCACAGAAACAGAGTAAAGCAGCGTTTGCATTGTGTTTCGCCGATTGAGTGAGGGTACCGGAGACTCAAACCGGAGGGAAGCGGAAAAGGTTGGCAGAGCGCTAATGAGTACACTGGTGTTGCGGGTATCCATTAATATGGTAATAGCTGGGAAGGTATAGGTGTTGACCAATCTGGTATGCTTTTTTACATTATAGCAGAAAACAAACAGACAGCTCACCTGATGGTAAGTGATTACCGCCACCCATGGACATCCGCCACACACTGTCGGCTCTTAATGGAAAGGAATCATGAATGGAAGGGCTCGTTTCTTGAAAATTACTCTGTTCGAAAACATCTAATTGGCAGCTAATTAGATTCCATAGTAATACTATCACAGAAAAAAATCTATACTTAAAATATTTTTTATTCTATCAAGACTGGTCCAGTATTTCTTATATCTTTGATTAGGTAGGTAGGAATCATTAATTGGTTTGCATTAGGGCGGATTTTTTTCCCTTCTGTGTGTTTTGACCACACGATCTAAGTTCAAGAGGAGGAAGAGAATAAATAAAACCTTTTTGTATGTGAAATCGAAGGATATTATAAATAGACTGCTATGAATTCGTGCTCTTAAGGGCTAGCCTTAGATTAAATTGATTTAATGTTTTTTTTTATTATTTCCAAAAAAGAGAGTAACCACAAATGTAGTTTCTCGGTAGCAGTTCTCGTGTTACAATCTGAGGCGCTAGCACGAACTTTTGAAAAGATTTGCAGCGTATGCGTATCAAAAGCAATTTGTATGAAAATTGAAAGAGCTCCCTCTATCATACGTAAACATTACTAAATTTGACAGTACGAACGTCTGACAGGATAGTAACCACGAAGCTATAGAATCGTAACGTGAGCGTGTCGTCAGCACCCGACAATGCTGACGTATTACAATATATTTTGACGTTTGGCTTCTTGGCTATCGTCGACGAAGGTGCTTCGATTCTGGCGGTAGGAGTCAAAAGCTCCACGTGGCAATTCAAATGTTTTAAACTAGTTTCTAGTGGTTTTTAGTGAACAAATTTGGTGTTTATTTGTGCAGTGAAGTGCCGCGAAGTATTCCTAATAAGAAACGTTGAATTGTATAGCTTTTAACACTGCTATTATGTGTCGAGTGAGTGGTCACTGTACAACTTTCTTGGGCCTAATAGTTTTAAAGCCCGCGATTGTAGTTAAGAGTGAAATCGGCAGAATCCGTAGGTCGCTAAAACGTAAAACACCGGCGTTTTACTCAGTCACTGTGACTTTGACTTCGACTGTTGACTACCCTCTTTTTCTCAATAAGTTACTTGACATTGAGATATCTTCGGGTAGAGCCAGAATATACTCGTACAGGGTGTATCTGTGAACATTTACATCCCTTTAACCACGTGTTCTATCAACCATTCAGAACAACATTTGTTCTATTACTTTTGGAAATTCGGATGAAAAAATTTCAACTTCTCATACAAAGTCGGTCACGTGATTTGATCATTTTGTATGGAAAGTCGAAAAAATTTTCGACTAATTTCGAAAAGTCGTAGAACAAATGTTGTTCAGACTGGTTGGTAGGACACATGGTTAAATGGATGTAAATGTCCACAGATACACTCTGTATAAAAAAGAAGGTGCTTCGTCCTGAATAATAAAGTTAATAATACTTGTACTGAATACTAGAGTCTTGTTCCGTAAACGTAGCCTGGGTATGATACGTTAGGGCACTCACTCGGACCCTCACAGGGCACTGCAAATTAAACAAGCACCTGCACAACATGGGCCTTTCAGATACCAAAATCCGCAGGTTCTGTCGCGAGGACGAGGAAACGATTATCCACGTCCTCGGCGAGTGCATAGCGCTGCACCGCTGCAGAAGCCGGCACCTGGGAGCACACATGATCTCAGCTGACGAGATCAAGAGCTCCCCCATCAGCTCCATTCTCGGGTTTATCCTGGAACTGGAGCTACATGCGGTGCTGTAATAGGTTACGGGGCTGCCACAATAGATCATCTACTGGTCGCAGTGGCTATGAGACGCAGGGCTCACCCCATTTCTATCACATAATAATAATAATGATACGTTACAGTTACGAATTCTTTGAATATTCGTGCTAGACCTTCTTCCAAGATGTATTTTAGCAGTATGCTCTAGACTCTATTTAGAATTTCGAACGATATACATTGCTAAATCAATCTTTCCTTTAAATAACCATCTTACTCTAGTGAGATGACTCCTACGCATGCTCGAAGCAATAAGTCGTTAAGGAATCACTGGGGCCATTGTCTGCGCTAATGAGGACGTCCTGAGGTCTGTCCTTTGTCACTCACGCACAGGATTAGGGCTCCTCCCTGTAGGGACGGGGAGAGTATCGATACTTTTATAAATAATGTCCTCCAAACCGATTTTTCGTCTTTTCTTTACCTCTTTATTTTACTTTATCTGTATAAATATTATACACTATGATATAATATTATTTATCTTCTATACCATTTCTTCTTTAAGGGTCAGTGTCCAGGCCTCATAGCAGCAGAAGTAGCTGCACATATTTTGCAGTTTGTAGTTCTTGTTCCGTGGAGCGTAAGAGCGAACTTAAGCTCTTATCAAGATTGTCCAGTCCAAGATACCACTGGAAAGATGAAGTCGACAAGGATTTGCGCGGACTCTTGGTGGATGACTAACAGGAAGTGGCACGAGAGTGACCAAGATGGAAGCTCTTATTATGGGAGGCCACGACTCACTATGGGTCGCTGCGTCATCCTAGTTAGTTAGTTTTATACCATTTCTCCGGAATAAATAGCCAAGAGATTACACCAGTGTAAGTTCTCTCTTTTTTATAGTGCCGAAACCTTTAACTAAATACACTATTTAGGTTCTAAATACACTATTTAGGTTCTAAATACACTATTTAGGTTTTTTCTAAATACACTATTTAGGTTTTTTTTACTAAATACACTATCACCTGACTGATAGCATACTAGAGAGCAATAGTGAGGAAGTTGGTAGAAATGGCTTCGTGAGCCGTAATTCGTTAGCTTAAGTTTTCAGAAATCTACTATTATGTGACTAATAACGAATGGTAAATTATGAATCGGTATATTTTTAGGTAGATGGGTACATACATCCCTACTTCTGGGATTTGGACATCTTAACACACTTTCTTATTCTCAAAGGAGAAGTTAAGATTAACTTATTCTCTTTAAGGGGTTTACTTTCGGTGAGACCTTGAAGGTACACTTCTCTGAATAGGTGCATAATGGATGGATGGACTTCGGATTATAAGGGTTTAATGTAAATATAGTTTCCACCTGTCTAGATGGTACTTAAATTTTAATTCTTAAATACGACTTAGGGACCTTCAAGAGAAGAGCGTACTCTTTTTTAAAAAGGCCGGCAACACATTAGCGATCTCTCTGATTTCGCGGATGTAAGAACATTGATGGCGTTGATTTCTTACCATCAAGTGACTCGCTTGCTCGTTTGTCGCCTTAAGCATAAAAAAATAATAATAAGGCAGACAGACAGAAAAAATATACGGGACCAAAAACGCCACATCAAGTTCGTTGTTACAAAGTTCCATTAGGTTCTGATGAGGTAGCAGTCAGAACCACTAGATCATTGCGTCACCAGATGTGCAGTACAATTGAAGTTTTAATGTACCTAGATGTTCACTCATGACTTGCTTGAAGACCTCAAGATTGTATCTATACTATTAATAAAGAGGTCTATCCTAAACCCGGTGGTATGCTCACGGCCCCGCAAGGGGTCGGGAGAAACTGTGCTGGGATGGGAAATATCCCATCTCAGTGGGGTCACTCGCCGCGCATTAAGATGCGCGGGGCGTTGGCGCGGCCTAGTTTTAGGCCTGGGTGTCGGGTCCGGGGAGTCAAATCCGGTGGTGGGCTTCGCCCCGCTGACGAGTCCGGGCCCCACCGGCATAATCCCAACCCGCGAGGGATGGAACGTCCGGTGAGCGGTCTCGAGCCAGCGGGGGGCTTGGTGTCGATGTAGGTCAATCCTACAGACAGCGGCAACGCTTATAGGTAATCCGAAAACCCGAAACGCTTGCGCGATGTAATCGACACCTAGCGCCATCTATAGGTAAAACCGGAACTAATGTCCCGAAACGTTTATTATAAAATAAATACTAGCAACAAATTACAACCTTTCAAATTCTAAGCAAAACTTCGTACGAATCGGTAAGCAAAGGTAGAGAAATAACTGTTTATCGATATAACCTGTTTTACGACGACAGGCCTTAACAGCTCAAATTATCCTGAACTAAAAAGACCACTTAAAAGACCAGATAGAATCGTTGTGGATGTCTTCATGACAACAAAATGGCTACATTGGCTAAACGTTTCGTCTTCGTAAACGGTGATTTCGCAAATAGCTTAATTGCGAATGTCTCCGTGATCCGAGGACGATAAGACGCCTACGTAATGTTGTCTGGGACGTTAGGGTTTGTCCAGAGACATGAACTTAGTACTATGATTATCTTTGGCTGACTCGTTGGCGCAGTGGGTAGTGTGTCGCACTTTAAAGCGACATATGCGTTTAGGGTCCCGGGTTCGATCCCCGGGTTAGGCCAAATGGACACGAAGTGTGGAGCGGATTTGCAAGTCGAAGCCGTGATAAAAAAAAACTGTCTTATTAAGTACGTTTTGTATCAGACATTTTGAACTCCTTTTTAAATAACTGTATTTTTCTGGACTACGACAGGACTAGATTAAAGTCTAAAAAATCTTATTCATTTATTTAAAAACGATATCTTAAGACGCTAAATAAATAACTCAACAAATTTCGCCATTGTTTTCATATACACCCGAAGTCTGGAAGCTAGCGGTCTCGTACTCCCGTGCCTGGGAAAGCACGTTAAGCCGTTGGTCCTGCGCCTGATCCCTGTTCGGTCGTGTCACACTGGTATCCCATCGAAATATGAGGGTAAGGGAATAGAGAGTGCACTTGTGTCAGCGCAACACTTGTTTTTTTTTTTATTGCTTATTGTAGGTAGACGAGCTTGCAGCCCATCTGATGGTGAACGGTAACCGCCGCTCATAGACATCAACAATGCCGGAGCACAGTCATGCCGCTACCTACCGTGAGAGAAGAACTCTTTTCAAACCTCGATTAAAAAAGGACATGTCATAGCGATCAGGGAACACCGCGGCTGGAAGCTAGTTCCAGAGTTTGCACGAGCGCGGGAAAAATAAGCGCTGGAAACGAAGCGTTCTGGAAGGGATTGGTTCCACTTGTACATTATAACATGTCCTGCATCGATGACTGATCGTTGAGATTGGCCGCCATAATGACATGCGTGCCAATAAACTGACTAATATGGATTTCTATGGCCCGTGCTTAGTTGAGGAGTTGCAGGAAGAAAGCGGACCCAGGGCATCAAAGCGACAGCTTGGAACGCAACCAGGATAAAACGTTAGGAGCATTGGGATGATGATATCATGATGGGACAGATGCTTGTCTTTTGAGAAGTGATGGCAAAGATTGCTGCAAAACCAAGACTATTAAGAGGCAAATTGTTATGGCTCAGAGACATTTGGATATATCACGAAAATGCCCATTTATAGACGTTGAAAAATACCCCCTGCGTGATCAATAGAAAAAAATGGACAGTCCTCACCATAGTAGCCTTCAGGCTTAGTCTGAAGTAATTTCAGGTTATTCATATACTTTCATAGAGACAGTGACACGGTCGCCACCAAACGCCCAGAATCCTTGCCTTTTTTCTTAATAAGACAAAGAAAACAAACATCTATCTCTCTTTAAAGTGCCAACAACCGCTGAATAGGTGTAGATTGACCCTAACCGAGGTCAGTAGTCTTCTCTCGGTCGCGTTATACTGCCTAGTGAGGCGACACGAGACGACAATAGTGACATCGGTAATTGTATACATAAATAAATAAATAATCGACTGAATTCACTCGGAATTAACTGCAAACAAAGACAATTCGCGATCTCCAGACAACAATCTCTCAGATGGTAATGTATTCAGGACGAATTCCGCTAGATCATCCAATTTATAGGTAGGCAAGACTTTATTTATTCATGTTAACCAAAAAGTGCCTGGCAAAAATCGCTACATGCGATAAGATCGCCTTATTGTACTGTTTGTGCTGTTTTTTTTTTTGTGATAGGTGGCAGACGAGCAGACGGATAACCTGATGGTAAGCAATTGCCGTCGCCCATGGACACCCCCGACACCAGTGGAGTCACAAGTGCGCTGCCAACCTTTAAACCAACGTTTTCCCCGCATTGGACTTCCGGTACCCTTATTCACGCAGCGAAACACAGCACAGTGCTGCTTCACGCCGGTTTTCTGTGAAGCCGTGGTATCAGTCCGGTCGAGCCGGCCCATTCATGCCGAATCGTGGCTCTCCCACGATCAGATTGTATTTTGTTTTTGAGCAATAAAGAATATTTATCAATCTATCTGTCACCGCCATTACGAAGCAGTCAACAGTTATATTCCCCCTGCCCAAGTATGATTTATTTTAGATTCCAATAACTGGAATCCTGGAGAGCCATTTCTCTCATTCATTCAACGTGGGCTCTCTTCTTGCTTACCATCATAATGTGTCACTATAAAAAAATCGAGTATGTTAACCGATGCGAATGACAAATTGAGTTAGCCTCAACCACATCACTACTCCCTTTGTCGTCTCGCCCGGGTATTAAGGGAGGGACAAAGACGGAATTACATGGACTTCATTTTCATACTAGATTTAGCCAGCTCAGCGGTAATAAAGTTAGTCTACGCCACGGTTAGTGGACTGTCATTGTCGAACACAAAATGGAGATCTCGGGTGAAAATAAAGCTGCATTACACTAACTTTTAATACGTGGTATTCAACCAAGTGACAAAAGGGACATTTTAGGAGTCGTATTTAATATCATCATTATTATTACCGCCTCATTGTACTGCCTGTTTTTTACCTGACTACGGCAAAGTAAAAAAGGAAGGGTTACGACACAAATTTTTCACAATTTTTCACTTTCCTAACATCAAAGATGACGGTCTTCTATACAAATTTCAAACCCCCTTTTCGTCCTTTAAGGGTTGAGTTGATAAAATGTTAAAACAACTGGTTCTTGTTTTAAAATAGTATAGCGATGTTCAAGATTCTTACTTTAAAATGGCTGAACCCCCATACTGGCATTTCATCCCCTAATTTACCCTCTTTACGGGTGATTTTCAAAAAACATTAAATGGGTTACTTTTTGTTTCAAATTATTAGTCTGAATACAATTTTAACATTTCTAACATCAAAGATGGCGGACTTTCTTACAAACTTTTAACCCCAATTTTACCCCCTTAGGGGTTAAATTTTCAAAAATTCCTTCTTAGTGCTCACTTTCACTTTTAAATGAACCCCTTTCCCAAATTTCAAGTTTCTAGAGTCAGTAGTTTGGGCTGTGGGTGCATTCCTAGTCACTTAATCACTTAATACCTTAGTCACTCAGGTTCTCCTTTTATATAAGTTCAGGTTTTCCTTTTCTTCTGGGACAAATCAGTACCAGATCAGACATCATCATCATAGCTACAATACAACCTACAACCATTAAGGGCGAACTATCTTTTTTATTCTTCCAGGGGAAACTATCATGGCCGTCACCTTGCTACACGTAGGGGACAAGGTGGTGTGTGGGACTCTAACCCTAATCAAAATCCCTGGGGCGTCCATCTCTGCGTAATAGCGGTCGGAAACCCCACAGCCGGGACTAGACCGCACCACTGATCGCGCTCGCTGCTACACCCCTACCTGGTGCAATGCAGCCCTTCATTGCTGTACGACCTACCAGGACACCCAGTAATCGTCCTACGCGGAGACGTATGCTGAGCAAGCCACTCCCCAGCAGTGGATACGCTCACGTACTCCGAAGGCCTGTTTAGTCGCCTCTTACGACAGGCCGGGAAAACCTTGGCAGTATTCTTAAACTCAAGCCACAAGGCACAAGGGCAAACGATCATTGCCAACCTCCAACGTGATCCTGTTGATCTGCTTTTCCTGCCTAGGGATTGCTAAGGTCAGACGGCATCACTTAATTGTAATTACCAGACTTCCCGAATCCTGGATCATGATCCACGCATACCCCGGGTTCGGAAGCGGTAGCACCAGTAGATTTATCTACTGCCACATGAGGGGTAATCGCCATACTCACCACGCTTGGCAGACGGGTTGGCGAGGGTTTTGATATAAATGGAGAGGGTTTTGATATAAAGCTTTACCTTAGTCGCCTTTTACGACACCTCGGTAAGAGTGAGGGTGGCCTATTCTACTCTGCCGAGGACAACACGGCGGCACAAAACATACTGCGCACTAAAAATCGCACCATATCCAGCCCAGACAATGTGGCGGCCGAACATGTGACGACTAAACAATAAACACTAACAAAGGAAGATGATGACGTCATAATAAGACATGTATGTTATGTATATGGGTCACAGGAAACACTGCGCATGAGAGGAATTCGTGACTCTTTGTTCAGTGGATGTCGCCAATGAGTATGGCTGTGCAGAAGGGTCAAAATAATAAAAACTTATGCCTGCCATTTATTCAAACTGTGAAGCAGCACTGTGCTGTGTTTCGCTGCGTGAGAGAAGATACCGGAGGCCCAATCCGGGGGAAAGGGGGGTTTAAAGGTTGGCAGCGCGCTTGTGACTCCGCTGGTGTTTATGGGCGGCGGCAATTGCTTACTATCAGGCAACCCGTCTGCTTGTCTGCCACCTATCACATAAAAAATGTTTAAAAAATGTGAAAAAAAATATTTTTTACGTCAGATTTTAATGACATTGACATAATATTGTCTGCTCAAGACCTGGTCGCTTGCTAAGTTGCTATGGAATTAAGTATCCTTCTGTATTTGTTCATTCTCATGGTGTTCCAAGACATTGGGTAAAATGTATTTGGCCCTTTGTCGCGCGTTCTTTACGAATATAAATAAAATAGAAATACATGTTATTAAATTCTCGCATTCACGTTTACAATACAGCGAAAAATACGCTTATTTTTTTTATGATATAGGTGACAGACGAGCTGACGTCGCCGACTTAGCGCCGTCCATGGACACCTGCAACACCAGTGGTGTCACATGTGCGCTGCTTACCTTTAAGCCCCCCTTCTCCTGGATTGGGGGGTTGAAAATCTTCAGATTATTCTGAATTAAGGGCCCTTTAACGGTTTTTACTGAATGTAATGAAATTAAGACGGTAAATGAAAAAATTTATCAAGGCATTATCAACAACAATACTTATATTTGGGAAGAGAGAGAGATTTCTCTTAACCGTGGCAGAGCCACGCTTCAGCATGAATGGGTCGGTTCGACCGGAGTGATATCACGGCCTCACAGAAAACCGGCGTGAAGCAGCACTGTGCTGTGTTGCCCTGCGTGAGTGAGGGTACCGGAGGCCGAGGATTAAAGGTTGGCAGCGCACTTGTGACTCCACTGGTGTCGCGGGTGTATATGGGCGGCGGCAATCGCTTATCATCAAGCGATCCATCTGCTCTTCTACCGCCTATCACATAAAAAAAATGCAGATCTCCCACTTTTTTTTTAAATATTGGTGGCGCCATGAAACGTAAAAGGACTCTTAAATGGACTCCAAATTATACCGCCTGACCTGGCTATATTAAGTCTCTGAGTTAAGAATCTTCACACTAGCCAAAGATGATTTCATGATAATGATTTAAAGGAATAATCTCAAATATATAATAGCTAATTAAAAATAAGCTTAAACTTCATAAATTTAATAATCAAATTTAAATACTACAATCTCACCATTCTCCATCACAAATAGTTTATCAGTCCTATCATCAAAATTTTCCCATAATAAACCTCTCATTAATTAATTTTTAGAAGCAAAATTAAAATTCTATATGGTTTGGTAACCTTAAAAGCGTTATTATGTTCAATATCTTCGCCGTTAACTTCCTTATTTTGCGCACCTAATCACGTCACAGTGTAGGTGTCAACAGTAAAGTAAGGACAGCCAAACATCAATTTATACAAATCTGTCCCTCAATTGATTTTTACCACACTACTGTATAACATTATGTAATCCAGTCAGTAATGTAGTGTGTGATGTTATCATGTATGTTTGTAGTTTCACAATCTGTTAATACCTAAAATTGTTGAGAAAATTAATCTGAACGTGTAACCATGTGGCTTATCTTGAAGCCGTCCTGTAACGAACGAGAATATACCTGTCGCATCCAAGCAAAGGAGACACACAGAGCGTGTGAAAGAGAATGACAACTCCGGTTCGGGCGTAACGTCTGCTTTAAATTAGGCCCTCTGGATTCTGCGAAGGTCAGACCCAGTCGCTTCATTGTGAATACCAGATTTACCAAACATAGTTCAAGAGTACCCAGGGCCCCAAAGCAACAATTTTGCAACCGGGATTAACACGCTGAGATGAGATATCAGCCTTTAATCTTTCGCCGTATATGCTTGTTCAATATACGACCCCTCAAGCATGAAATGTCGTAAGCCATTATAGCCAAGGATGAAATGTTGTAAAAGCCATTTTAGGCAAGGATAAAATGCAGTATAACCCATTGCCAAAATGTCTTTTACGACGTTTTATCATTGGTTTAAATGGCTTTTACGACGTTTATCTTAGACGATGCGAGGATAAAGATTCCTTACTGACCTCTGATTCCTGTACCATCGTGTTTCAGTTTACAATATGTATCATAACAGTACTAAGTTCACACGGAACCCGCAGGAAGTTATAAACTACAAACTTAAGTGAAGGTTTATCTAACCAATGTATCCTGTAATCTGTAATCCTAATTTACTGCCATTTGTAAGTGGAATATTATACCTTGACTTTGTATATGCAAAAAGCTTAGGTCATAACTGGTTGTATTTTTCAAAAATATTAACGCTCACCACATTAACGTTTCTAGCATTTCCTTCCTTCTAAAAAAGTAAAGTATCAGCCTATAAACTGTCCCACTGCAGGGCAAAGGCCTCCATCATAGATATGAAATTATCGCTGCTATGATGGGATTAGGCTTAGTCACCATACTTGCCTAATGCAGATTGGTGATCACAAACCCGAGCTATGTTCGAAAAATTCAAAACATACTTCTTGCTCGACCCGGGAATCGAAAATACTCGAAATGTGTACCTCACGAATACCTATTCTCGTTACATCTCGGCGTGAAGCAGTACTGTGCTGTGTTCGCTGCGTGAGAGTAGGGTACCGGAGGCCCAAACCGGGGGAAAGGGGGTTTAAAGGTTGACAGCGCACTTGTGACTTCACTGGTGTCGCGGGTGTCTATGGGCGGCGTAGTCGGGTGATAACAAAATGGTCATAACTTTCCCCGGAAGATACAAGAACAAAAGACGGTAGTAAAAGACAGAAAGGTTGTAATCACCAAATCGATGGACGATAACAAACAATAACCAACGCGCGGACGAATGTCAATGACAGGGCGTTGACCTGCGTCAGCTGTTTCGCACTTTAGACCTTGTCCAGAAGTGGCCAATTTTAGTTGCACTGGCGAATTACAGATTCGCGCTTCTTTTTAAGCAAACAATGTTTTTTTTTGTGATTGGTGGTAGACAAGCAGACGGATCGCCTGATGGTACGTGATTGCCACCGCCCATAGACACCTCCGACAGAAGTCACAAGTGCGATGCCAACCTTTAAACCCTATTTCCCCCGGATTGGGCCCCCGGTACCCTCACTCACGCAGCGAAACACAACACAGTGCTGTTTCACGCCGGTTTTATGTGAAGCCGTGGTATCACTCCGGTCGAGCCGGCCCATTCATGCCGAACCGTGGCTCTCCCACGGTCAAAATGTTACAAAACGTCTCCCGTGCGAGCGAAGCTGGAGAGAGACAGCGACAATGCTGTTCTGCGTCGAATTTATGTATAAAATCAAATAACTCTAAACTCACAGGGTTTAAGAACTTGAATGCATGATTTCTATTCGTATATGCAATTCTTATATAATTATAGCAGCAGCTAAATTTTTCGTGGCATTATAAAAATCGTACTTTCCCTAATTAATAACATCAGTAGCTGACTAATTTCATATGGTAATAGGGAAAGCGCCTATATGTACAGGTCAAATCATAGAGTAGGTATCGATTATATATAGTATCGAGATTTCTACCGTGTAAATTGCAAATTAAGTTTTTTTTTATGTCATAGGTGGCAAAAGAGCAAAACGATTTGCTGATGGTAAGCGATTGCTGCCGCCCATGGACACCCGTGACACCATTTAAATATGTCAAATTTGTTCAATTCCTCCAATCGATCTTAGAATGGTCGCTTCGATCATATTCTCATAATCGAAGAATGACCGCCAACTCTATGATTCGAATTCTAACCGTAGATAGATAGATATACTTTATTGCACAAAATACACAACTTAAGTACCTACTAGGCATTACAGACATTTTGTGTACAATTTCGGCGGTCTCATCGCTGATCATGCTGATATATTTAGAAAAAAGAAAGAAAAGAAATATTATTTTGGACATCACAACACTATATACGAGTACAACATTAATTACAAAAGAACAAATAAAAAAAATAGATACAGAAAAAAAAACAAAGCAAAGGAAAAACAAAATAATAAGGGTACAAATAACCAGGCAGTGCATATATACGAGTATTGTGTGCTGTGACCTCCAATATATATACCCTGAAAAAGGTCATGACGCTGATTTTCAGTAGGTCCAGCTGAGTGAGTGCCACGGACGTCAGCCTTGTGAGTCTTGTGTACCTATTGTGAAATATATACTCTTTAAATATATGTGTAGGAATGTGTTAATGTAATTGTGAAAGAAAAATGAACGAAATAAAATTATTTAATATAAATGTGGTTACAGTGCCTAAGTCTATTGTGCTTTGGGCAACTGTAAGTTCTCATTACTATTATTGATAAATAAATAAATAAAATAAAGCGATTTCTACCAGACAACCTTCGGGTAAAGAACATTTATAGTAGAGGAGGGGTAGGTGTTAATAAACCAATCAATTGATATTGAACCAAAATTGATAGTATCAATAGTAGTGTGCTAACCTAATGTGTGGATGTCTATACTTTTATTAACGACTTTTTTTCCGCGCCTGCACTAGCTCTTCGAACTCTCTTTGAATCTCAGATACAATCGTTACTATCTGTCACCAAAATAGCTGATCGTAACAAAATTCCGAAATTTGAGGTAAAAATAGTCCATTACGCAATTCGCATGCACGAGACAGTATTGAGGTAAATTAGGTCATCGCCCGCGAACGCACGTACGGAACCGGGTTGCCAGAGGGGCAAATAAAATTATTTACAAAACTGAGAAAGTCTCAGAAATGTTAGCTGCTTTTGAGAGGGCCATTGCTCAGTGAACCTCTAAAGGGTAATTTACAGAACGAACTAATGTTCATAATTACTATTTATTTATTTATCTTACAAAGTTAGAACACAGTCATTGGATATTCGCAATCTATGTAGATTTTATAATTTATTTCGAAAAAAAAACTGTTATTTTTATTTAAATAAAATACGTATTTGGGTAGTTTCAGGTCAGAAGATCTAGAAATATAAGTACAAATAGTTAAGAAACTCTTATCTTCTTAGTTAAAGACTGAAGCAGTAAAGAAATCTATTTTATCGGACAAAAAGTGAACGGAATAAAATTCTACTTTATTTTTAGATAATGAAACCGTACCTTCAAGAAAGAAGATAGGTAAATATCTTCTTTTGAGCATCCAAATATTTGAATCAAACGGTTAGGAATCGAAAACTACTTTTGAGCATTATCAATTCATTAGCGAGTACATTAGACATTACGACACCCACGAGTATATAAATATTGTTTATACTATAATTGTATGACAACCACACGTTTATCCAATCATGAATGTCAACTCAATTGAGATCTAACTTTTTTATGAGCTGTCACAACATGATTGGTTCATAAATTTTATATAACAGGATCA
Organism: Marasmia exigua; assembly: GCA_019059595.1. Classification (NCBI taxonomy): domain Eukaryota; kingdom Metazoa; phylum Arthropoda; class Insecta; order Lepidoptera; family Crambidae; genus Marasmia; species Marasmia exigua. The sequence goes on from CM032488.1 coordinate 13,012,407, forward strand.
AACTTTTAAGTACCTAGGCTTTTTGTGAGTCGATTGAATGTATTGTAAATAACATTTTGTTTTGGGTGAACGACCTGCTGAACTAAATTAGGATATGGCACGCTATAACCTGCTTTTAAGACAAAATCTTAGCTTCTGTATACGTCCATTTCAAACCATAATTATTATTTTGAACACTTCATAGATTTCACATCACATTTTATAACAGTACACTCGAAAAAAGTTGTTGTCACTAAAGTCGGCGCTTATCTAATCTCAAGCAACCCATTGATTAGTTCTTTAGATTTTCTATGTTGCATTATAACCATGGTTAATAAACATGGGAATTAATGCTACGTAATTTTGTAAGAACATGATTTAATGTACTCACTATTTGTTGCTTGTAACCAAGGTTGCTGCAACAAAGCCGAAACTTTAGGCAACAAATAGTGATTGTACATTTAATCATGTACTTCCAAAATAACGCCACGTTGATTCCCGTATTTAATGTTGTATTACAAGAATAGTATAGTAAAGTGTAATAGTAATAGTAGTGTTAAAAATATTATTTTAGACTTTTTAGTCTGTGGTTTTTGAAGGCGGTTCTTTTTTCGTAGAAAAAATTACTGAACCCACTTCATTACTTGGTTTCTAATTATCCTCAATAATTTCCAGATCGCGGTCAGCTTCCAGCGAATTCCTGGAATTTGTAGTTTAAAAAAAGATCAACGCAAGATGTGTGATTGTTCTCTGAATAAATCTTTAATCTATTTTCTTTCTTTCAATCTTTATCAGGTCTCCTATCTTACTTATTGTTAAATGTACTAAATCGTTTCCAATCCCTACACCTGGCAATACCGAAACGAACGCATGTCGTGATCACCGTTGCGTGATTATAAACCGTAACCCGTATTTTATAAGGCGGCTAATTGATCGCGATGACACGAGCGCTTCTTGCCGCTCGATGGATTTCGTTAATTAATAGTGCATAATTAAGGCTTGTCATGTTTGATTTTAAAGTTTTTGGTAAGTTTGAAGTGAACGAGGGACCAGCGATCCGTGGAGGATTTACAGATTTATTTTACATTTGAAACAACCGAGACTACATAAGACAGTCCTTACTTAATGTCGGTATTAGGAGGGCTCATTCTTGTGCATTTGACATTGAAGTCGAATTAGAAATTTCAAACATTCGTCCATATATGTCTAATTCGACATCAATGTACCAGAATAGGCCCTAAGGATACTCAGTAGCAATCGAATATCGAACATTTAGAATCAGCAGTAAATTAATATACCTACTCGAAATTATGAATCTAAACTGAATGAAGAATTTTTTTATTTATATTTTTAAGAAATTTGCACAGTAAACATACTTAGAACCATATCTAACGAATTTTAGAATTGAATTTGTAAAAACATCCACAAAATATAACAATGATTATGATGAACGTTATATTTTCAGTCAGGATGTGTCGCCAATACAATGAAATTTTAAAATTTGACAGAGATATGGATATATTCTATCTAACACTGCAACAGTTCCGGCGACAATTATATAATAATAAGTTCTAATACCTAATTTCTAATTAAATTGTTAATTTGACTTGTAATTATATTTTACTTTTGACTTGGAATTAATTTAATTTATGATTTGACATTGAATTAATGATTTGACATTTAATTTATAATTTGGTATAATTTATAATTTAATTTAATTTATAATTTAATACTTCATTTGTTTATTGTTGGGTTAATTAACTCTCTCATACACAATTTTGGACTACAATCTCGTCATGTACATTTTCATGCTACTAAAATAAGTCTCATTGATTGTAATCTGTTTTGTGTGCTATGATAATAAATAAATAAATAAATTTTATCGATTTATTTTCTATTACTATACCTGATTGTACTCGTTAGGTATTGAAAAGTAAAATTACCACTTTACCAGCATTTTATTTCTATCACAATATCCTACCAACGTAATGTACAGTTATATAGCAACAAAACGAAGTTTCTGTGTTACCGATATGTGTAACATAGCGAATAATTTCGTATTTTTAGTATGTGATATTATGTTGGCTAGCGGAAGTAGTTACTACATGGCGCTCTAAAGCCTCGTGTTGGCTGTGATATATTTGTTTTATGTAATATATGTCAGACGAGCAGAAGGGTCACCTGATGGTTAGCGATTGCCGCCGCCAAAGGACACCAGTGGAGTCACGTAATCCCAAGCTGTAAGGTGTTGCAGGTGTCCATAGGCGGTAATCGCTTACCATCAGTGTAACCCCTCTGCTCACCTACCCCCTGTCTCATAAAACAAGCTCCCCCCTCCCCCCGGATTAAGCCGCGGGTATCCTCACTCGGCGAACTACTTAGATAGATAGATAGATAGATAAAACGTTTATTCGCATCAAAAAGCACACATTCAGAGCATTATAAAAGTAAGTACAGTAAAAAATCCCCAGAAGGTCTTATAGTGAGGCATGTGTGCAGTAGTGGTGCGAAATGGCAATGGCTCAGTGAAATGTTTACTCGACGAGCAAACCACTGATTTTCAGCCATTGCCAGTATTGAGGGATGCACGTGACGGCACCGCAGTAACAACTTAAACTAACTAAATGAGAGTAGACAAATAAGTAGACGTTAAACAAGTATTACTTATTACGATAATAAATAGAAGTAAACAAACACGGATTATAGCTGTATTAAAAGTAACTGTAGATAAGATGTGTGTGTGAAATTTCTCACGATGCAGCAGTGGAATTGAAGCCATGCAAGCAACCAATCGCTGTGCCTAGTTTTAGTCGTTCCAAGAGAATTAATTTTAGATTTTTCTTAAAAATAGGTTTGGAACGTTTACTTACTGTACAGACGCTGCTTCACTCTGATTTTCTGTTTTTTTTTTTGTGTTTGACGATGTTTCTTTTACATAGCAGTATCAGTGGCCTGTATTTGAGCGACATAAGCAGGATGAATATGTTGCGATGGATGCGTGATTAGTACAGAGTGGCAGGGGTGGCAAAATGCGAACCTCTGACCCTAGTACCCCTCCGCCCGGCTCAACTAGGGCCCTATCTGAAGAATTTACCACGAGCCTCAGGTGGTACAGTTACGCCACTGTCCGTTATACGGAAAGACTTCTAGTGAAGTCGACAGACGATCCCCATACATATCTTCACCAAGTGATGATGATCATTAGGGTTTTTCCAATGTCCACTACTGCAGATATTGCTAACTTTGAGCTGAATGCCACAAATATCGACAATATCGTTTTAATACCAATATATTTTTAATTATAGGGTAAAGCACGCGAACAGACAATTCACACAGTGAAAAATGCTAGTTAGCGGTCAACCGTTAAATTTTTTACGCATTCGATAATACATGATATTTGAAAGTTGGCACCTACTTCATCGAATATTCGATGTTCGATGAGGGACTCTGTAAATGAAAACGTAAGTTTAAAGTTTACTACCTCTCAGGCCGGATGGAGTGATGGAGTGAAGGAAGTTGGACAAGGCGCGAGATGCAACCCGGGTAATGGGTTTACCCCGACAGCCGAACCGCACCAAGTGCGAAGAAACCAATATGTATAAGAAGTCGGATGCGAGTATTAGCCAAAGATCTATTGGAGTGGCGAAAATTTGAAGAGGCCTATGTATGGATTATTTTATATCAAGCTGGATGTATCTTTGACGGTGTACAAATCAGTGAAAATCTTGAAAACAAAAAATGTAGGTCTCTTTATGACGGAATTTGTCATTATGACAACATTTTATTTCCCCACTGTACATAATCAATGACTGCAAATTATATACAGTCGAGGAAATAAAATGTAGTATGACTATTAGTCACGTGGAGTCAATGTGCCAAAACATATTATTGGTGTGGTTACTGGTTATAGTATAGGCGACAAGCGGAAGTGTTTAGAGCGCCACGCGACGTTGCGCATGAATTCGCCCAGCGGAACCAACATGACGCCTCCAACCACAGGGCTGCCAAAATAATACATAATTTAAGCTAGCACAGATTATCATATATACTTTTACCTAGCCCTTGGGAGAGATTTCTTTAATTATTATACATCCCCCTACTAAACTTGTGAGCAAGATTTCTCGAATATGTAAAGGACCCCTCTTCCACTCTTCGATGATTACATAGTACTTCTTTCATTTTGAGGACCACTTTCGCGGTCAGGGGGACCGCGAAATCGGTCCGCAAAATGCATATCACCTAGATAGCTGTGGAACAAGTTATGTTCAGGAATTTCCCTCAGAGACATTTAAAGTATTACACATTAGCGATCTCTCTGATTTTGCGGATGTTCATGACTGACATTGATTGCTTTCCATTAGGTGACCCGGTTGCTCGTTTGTCGCCTCTAGCATTAAAAATCAACAAAACCATTATTTTTTATTTTATCCTTGAGCCAACCCTACCACTAGCACAGGACACGCGCAGAACACGAAAAAAAGCACATAACCGTACCGTTTTAACGAGGGTCACAAACTTCCACTGCAAAATAGACTCTACTGCACAGGCAATAAAACATGTAGGTGCAATAAGGAAGATACTGTTACACTGATATCTCCATTGACACGGCCAGCCAACCCTTACATTTTGAGTAGGGTCTTCAATTTTCGGTATTTTATTTTGTGAATGCGTATGTACGTCGCTGTCTGAGATTCTGGTCTTAGCCGTGGAACTAATAAGAAAACGTATACTTAAGACTCGATTTCCAATCGGTAGATAAAAGTTTGATGGTTCAATAAAATATATATCAGTGAATTAAAGTTGTCTAACTGTGACTACTTGCATAATATCAGTACGTACAAGTGTGGTAGTAATACCAATAATTCAGGAGATTTCGAAAGTGGCCAATGTCCGGGTCACAAGATGACGTACCTGCAAAAAATAAAAAGAAAGTGTTAGTCTTGTAAATGAATAATAATAACCCTAACAACCAAAGATCAAATCAATATCAAACGCTTATACCAATCTATATTTATAAAATACTCGTGTTAGTTACCTACAGTATATATAACTCAAAAAAATCTGAACTGATTTCGCTGAAAATTGGTAGACACGTAGATTAAAACCGGGGGAAGAACATATGATAATTTTTATTCCTAAAAATGTCAGGTTCCTGTAGGAACGAATACTACGCGAGCAATGCTGCAGCCGAAAGCAAGTATTAAATAATTAACATATAAACCAATAATTTAAAGGTTTTAAATATCTCTCTTTTTACGTCTATTGTCACTTAAAAGTCCAAACAACAAACGGTTAGTCATCCATTTAATTTTCTACAAAATGAGTCCTTTAAAATGCATATGGAGTTCGTGGGCATGTGTCACTTTGATGTCGGATTTAAACGCTGGACACGTTGCGAAAAAAGAAATAAAATGAATCACTACAACACTATGTTCAGTTGGAAAAAAAACTTGTTCTTTGTTGAAACAAAAAAAGAGTATAAATACAATGCTGAACTTTAATAAAACCGGCCAAGTGCGAGTTCGGCTCACGCACGAAGGTTTCCGTAGCTATCACGGTTTATGAGATACTAGTGGCCCCCCTCACTTCGTTTTTGGGCATTCGTTTCTTTTAATACCAATAGATGGCGCTAGATGTCGATTACATCGCGCAAGCGTTTCGTGTTTTCGCATTACCTATATTAGCCTTCCCGCTGTCTGTAGGATTTTTACCTCATTATAAATAGTGTAGATATGTATGGAGATATATGAACAGAGAGACAGCTCGGAGAGCCCCGTTTTTTACACTATCGGTAAATATAAAGAGTAATTTCTTGAAGATTTTACTGTTTAAGATAAAGTTTTCCTGTTAAATTATAGACTTACAATGTTAAATTTCCAACTAACGGAGTTTACAATTTCCTATGTAAATAGATCTGCCTTTTCGAAGTTCAATTAAACTTCTGGATGAGCTTGCCTGATGTTCGTCTACTTTGAATTATGATCTACATTTTAGTTAACTTAGTTAAATTCATGCAAATACGACCTGCAAACCTACAAGAAAAGAGCGTACTCCTTTTTAAAAAGCCGGCGGCGCACTTGTTTCTTCTCTGGTGTTTCGGGTGTCCATGGGCATCATTTACCATCAGGTGATCTGTCTCCTCGTCTGCCCTATCTTTTGAAAATATGTTAAAAAAAACTAACATAAAATGATGAAGCGATGATATTCCCAAAGCAATATCAACAGGATGTGGGTCCTAAACATTTTAAAACATAACTCTAACGTTATCCATAGCAATAAAAAGTTTTAAAAAGGGGCATCTCATGGTTAGCGGTTTTATGGCTAAGCATCAATCCGACATGTGTGTACAGTCAGCGTCAAACTCCGTTGTAACATAGGGCAGACGAACAGACGAATCATCTGATGGTAAGCGATTTCTGTCGCCAATGGACAGTCGCAACGCCATCTGAGTTACAAGTAGGCTACCAGCCTATTGAAAATAATAAACTTTTTCTTGAAGGCCGCATCGGTGCGTGAATGCGCAGGCAGTTCATTGCAGTTTTATCGTCCGATGCAGAATGACTCTAGAGAAACAACAGTTGCAGACTGCCATCTATCTAAATAATGGGACGGCCGGATGGTAAATGTCAAGCAAATTTCCTCTCGTCAACGCATTTGGCCAATGTGACCATATGAAAAGTTCCAATAACATTTTTTAAGACTTTTTCTAAATAGAAGGAATAAATTGAAGCTCGCATGTTTGGCCATGTTACTGATCAAGAGCTAAACCAATTTATTGTAGAGCAAACCAGCCTGTCAGGATAAATAAGTTTAGTCTGACACAATCTAGTTTGTCCGAAATACCTTAATATGTTTGATATGAATATCGTATTAATATTGATCGCATCGTATACGATCAAATATTCACTGTCCCATTCAGCTATAAGTGTTCGATTTCATCCCTCACTGAAGGGATAAGTCAGCAAAAATCGTCAAAGATTGAAGAAAAGAGCATGACTGTACATCTGTTTTTTATGATGTAAACCATTTTAATCTTCGTTTTACGATCAGATATCGTATGTGCATAGTTATTCGATTTGACAAGCTATTATTTGTCTCGTTGAAAAGACAGACAGTGTGTCTAATTAGCAATCGTAAACGGATATTAGAAACGGACATTTATAGGTATGTTTGGAACAAGACTGGGGATCATTAAGTTAGAACAAAAGGTAAAATTATATGAATGAATGAGAAATTATAATTATACATTTCTATTTCATAAAGCTTGTTTCGTACTACATAAATAGAAAGTTACCATCTATCGCGGTGTCTCAAGACAAAAGCCTTTAATGCGTGTGTGTTGCCAGTGACGACATACGGAACCGAAACGTGGCCGCTTACAATGTGCCGGGCTCAAAGAGAGCAATCGAGAGGGGTATGCTCGGGGTCTCTCTGCGTGATCGTATCAGAAATGATGAGATCCGCAGGAGAATTAAGGTCACAGATATAGCCCGAAGGATTGCATGTCTCAAGTGGTAATGGGCATGGCACATAGCGAGGAGAACAGACGGCCGTTGAGGCGAAATGGTCCTAAAGTGGAGGCCACGTACAGGAAGTGGCCGCCGTGTGATAATAAGGTGAGAATCATTAATGAATTGATTGAAGAATTTGATGATAAACTATAAAAGTTCCTTTTTAGACATGAATTAAATAACTCAATCCTTCAACTTACATTTACATTTCTCCCTTTCTTAAAGACGTCTAGACATAATTAAAAACGTCTGGTTTCATTAATCACACTGCGACATCGATTCACTTTTTCTTTTAAACTGCGCGCATTTTATTTTACCCCGTCAAGTTCATAAAAATTACTAGACATTTAATAGTTTTACTGGTTAATTTCTAACGTCATAATCTCTTTCACGAATAAATTATTTAAATTAATTTAGATGTTAATTGGAGAAAGTTTCACGCACGACGGGTAATACAACTTGAGAGCTTCTTTAAAGTATGATTAAAACATGTCAATTAAGGTGACGGGTAGGGTACACTAGCGACGTCAATCGATTTTAATTTTTAGCACTCAGATCGGTTTTTGTACGCGAAAAATTTATTACCGCCAAAAGCGGCCACTTTTAGCGTGAATCAATTTTTCGCGTACAAAAACGAACCTGAGATTTGTGCATGGTTAATTAATAAATAGTATAAGTGTTTGCCGAAAAGTTGTAACCCCGAAATTGGTTAAAATAGATCAGGTTTGGTAGCTAAAAATTAAAATCTATTGGCGTCGCTAGTGTGCCCTACCCGTCACCTTAAGCGGTTTTAATGAATTAGCGATATAACGGTTGGGTAAGAGTTGCCTGTGTGACTACTTCAGTAGGAAAAGATGGCAACCTAAGTTTTAGGCAATATTTTTTACTTGAAAATCAGTTCTCTTAATACTAGAATAGCAGTGTTTATTATTATAAAAGGTGAGACTTGAACCTTAAAATATACTTGACTATTAAATTTATGGGTAGTAATTTTTATGTGGTCTGCTCTCTGGTCATTTATACCTATCTATAAGAAATATTTTTATTGAATTTTTGTTATAAATTATCTATGTATATATTATTATTGGGTATGTATGTATTGTAATAATATTAATATATAAAATAATGTATAATTCTGCCATTCTCAATTTCATTTGTTAAACTACTTTGCACTGCCTTCCCTTATTATTAAGAATACGATATTTCTTTCCTCTACCCAAAGGTTGTCTGGAAGATATCGCTACAAGCGATAAGACCGCCTTATTGTACTGTCTGTTGCTGTTGTATCATGCTAGTATTTTATTTTTGTGCAATAAAGAATATCTATCTATCTAATTAGAAAACACCTGTAAAACACTTTAAGTAAAATATTGAAAGTCAAATTTTATACAAAAGTGATCAGCTGACTGATGCTATTCATTACATTTATAAAAAAAAACAGTCAACTGTGCAACGAACGAATAAACTCATGACTCTATTTTAAAAAAGTTTCGCTTTTAATATGCTACATTATTTGTAATTAACATAGGGTATATTTTACTACGGGATAATGTTTCACTTATCCGTACCATACCCTTCTATGTTTCTTGTAAATACATATGATTATAATCATTCCTACCGGGTTTAAAAAAAGAAGTCCCGAAACTAAGAGAGTGCGGTCCACTAGTTTCGGATAGCATGTATTAAACCGGAATAAGATTCAATCTGCGAATTGTATGAGCTACGCTTGTTATTTGTGTGGCGAATTGTGATTCGTGAAACGACTAAATTGTCTTGTCTTATCCAATTTCCTCTTACATTTAATTGCAGTTAGAGAATGGCTAATTTCGACTGTTAGTTATGTAACAAAAATTTAACTAACCAACATCGTCGGCCAACATTCGTCATCGAAATCTTACTTTAGACCTTATAAAAAATAATTGTTGTAAATGATTCTAAAAAGTTTGAAGAAATTCAAATCTTCACATCATACGCTCTATATTAACAATCGAATATGATATAGCCAGAGTTATTGAATCTAAGACATAACACTTCATTAGATTAATGGCTGCCAATTAAAAGAGCCTGCCAAGTAATCTAAACTATATCCTTCTCTTTTACAATCATAAAACAAAAAAGGATGACAGCTATATTAATTTGAAATATAAAATATTAAAGACAATTTTGTCGCGCCGTTTGAATAGGTAAAATGCAATCTCAGTACTTTCCCGCTACTAAAGAAATGATTCTCTAAATTATAAACTAGAGAATAAAGAAAAACACTATAACCATAACAAATATAAATACTTCATGGTTATCAGCTTTTAGCAATCAGCGCCCATTGTGCCTCGGTTAATAATACCATTCGTATTCGTTAAACCAGAAGACTTCGATAGACCTGGGTTTAAACCCCTAATAGCAGGGTATATAAATCTTGTGACATAATACACTAGACACAATTCGTATAACGAGCTACTTCACCCCAGCTATTGGGGCGTTGGTTCTCAAACTAACGACAAAGTCCTTGGGGTCCGAGTCGGGAACAACATACACAGAGCCGGAGTATGAGTGATGGTATCGACGGCTCTGTCAAGAGCCAGACGATTGAAGGAATCACACGTGGACATACTTGTGAGGCCGATCCTCAATCCTCCAAATAGATACTGGAAGAGGAGAGGCCATGCCTCTAGCTAGACGAACTGATGGACGATGGGCGACACATATTAGAGAGGAGTGGTTATCCCACAGCACGATGACCATTTGGCCATCTCGAGCTATTGGGCTTGGATCTGACGGCTAGCCTTAATTTTGGTCGTTACATTGAGTCCATAGCCAAAACTGCAGCTAAAAAACTAGGCATCCTTTGGAAAGTCAAGCGGTACTTTAAGCCCAAGCAGCTTTTAAGTCTATATCGAGCTCAGGTTCGCTCCTGCTTGGAGTACTGCTGTCACCTCCTGGGACGGATCTGCCCGGTATCAGTTAGACGCTCTGGACTCAATAGAGCGACGTGCGAAGAAGCTCATCGATGATGACACACTCTCCGAAGCTGGCCTGCAGAGCCTGGACCACCGTCGACGAGTGGCATGCCTCTCGGTCTTCTACCGGATTCATTTCGGGGAGTGCGCGAAGGTTCTACATAATTTGATCCCCCCCAGCCCATTCCATCATCGGACGACAAGGCGCGGCGAGAGCTTTCATCCTTATGTGGTAGAAATAGACCACTATAATCTGGGCATCTTTAAGGCAAGAGTGAACAGGCATCTTTTAGGCAAACGCGTATCATCCTAGACCTCATCGTCGCTTTCCATCAGGTGCGATTGTGGTCAAGCGTTGGCTTATTGACCAAAAAATGGTTGATGCATAAGGTAAGTTGTCCACCAAATATAAATTCCTTCAGACGAAGCGTGAAGAAGGATCTTGCGGGCCAGTCGTTGCAATTGCATTGCGGACTCTACTTTTACTTACCACTATAAAAAAGTAGATAGATGAGAATTTAAATCCGTCAAAATGATAGATAATGTGTTATAAGCAGTTAGGAAATCTATAGTTGATCTTTTTTATAGCAATCTTTTGCAATTTATTCTTAAGTAAATAACACACTTAAAAATTTCATCTCGTGTTCAGGCGGGACTCGAACCCACACCTTCCACAATCCGGGTGAATGTTCTACCAATTAGACCACTGAACGCGTTATTAAGCCGACGAAATTTGTAAGCGCTTGATTCGACATGAGCTGTCGATAGTCTCATCAATATTGATCAATATTGAATTAGCAAATCTAGTCTCAGAGACTTACAATATGGTCGGACTAGAGCGAGCAAAGTTTGAGAACCGCCACTACTAAGGGTATCACAGCCGTCGCATTGAATCTTATGCAATATAAAGTACTTCTAAACCTGGCCTCGTCGAGCATCTCTCCTACCGCAAAAAAGGCAAATCCGACGACGAATACAGGTTTAAAAAGCGGACAAGCGTAAGTCGCAGGAGTTTAGAAAGGGTTTCTTATAATATTTAAAAGGAAAACAAATAAAATACAAGTAGGTAAAATGACATGGGCGAAGACGGGAGCGATGAAGCAGCACTGTACTGTGTCTCGCTGCGTGAGTGAGGGTATCGGAGGCCCAATCCTGGGGAAAGGGGGGTTTAATGGTTGGCAGCGCACTTGTGACTCCACTGGTGTCGCGGGTGTCCATGGGCGGCGGCAATCGCTTACCATCAGGTGATCTGTCTGCTTGTCTGCCACCTATGACATAAAAAAACAGTATGTAGTTCCTATTCAATTGAAATCGCTCTGTTGTGTGTAACAAACAAACAACAGAGCGATTTCAATTGAATAGGAACAAAATTATGACATGACAATTGAGACACCATCGTTCCAATGACTTAAAAGTGTGTGTGTGTTAACTTTTATGCATATAACTTACATTCAAGACGATCAGGTAAATAAAAGATATTGACTTCAAGGGTAAGCTAAAAAGATTTTCGAAATACCATATACCGTACCGTAAAAGGGAGGCAACTGGAGAAGCCGCTAAGCAGATTTACCCTCCAGAGGAAAAAATCCAGTTCACGGGCAGCAGATAAATCGCGATTCCAAAGCACTCTTTGCAAGAATACAGAAACCCACACTCGTACAGTTCGCAGTCACTACAGGGATCCACCAAACACAGTCACGGAACCAAACAATACGCAAAAGCGGACGAAACTTGATAGAAAAACAGCACAGTGACCTCGCAGTATAGCGCACGAAACGTCACAAATTTTGGATCTTCGTGTATTGGTAGTTACGGTTTAAGAGTCCTAACAAGCTTAAGGATTATTTACTAACAGATGTTGGCGACCAGCAACTAACCTCCTAATATTAAGTATGGTTTTTGATATTTGTACTTTTCTTTTTATTTATGTCAAATAACAGTTGCTTGGAAAACGTGTTTCGTTAACAACAAAGTTATTTCGACAACAGAAACATCCTCCTGCCCTTTTCCCAGGTTATCTGGGGTCGGCGACCGGTTATCTTTCGACAACAGAATATAAGGGTTATTTCTAGACGCTCAATTAAAATGAACTACAATCGAAATCCATAACTGCACATAATCTACACTTCCTATTTCGGCATCTTTTGCTTCAAAAGTTACAAAGGCGACTCCATACGGGCACGGGTTCTTCCAACTATGGCGCGGAACTCCAAAAAAGTAGAAACGAGATGCTGCTATCTTCTCGATGGTATCTCAACGAGTTGAGGTGAGACAAATCGATTTAAGCGCATTCTAGGGATGTGAAATATCGAGTTTGTATGAAAACAACTTTAATGAATCAAATTTTAATAACAGAAAATAAGTTTATCCCTGAAATTATAAAAATAAGTTATTTTTTTCTTTTACATCTTCTGGATTATCATCATAATTCAGAGCCTAAATCATTGGCCAGGATAGTGTTTTTAAACATTTATAAGATTACGAAACATGTAAATGTGCCATAAGTTACAATAAAATCAATAAAAGTAAAAAATCTTTAAGTATTATTTTTAGTTACAACCATCGTTCGTTATGACGCTAATCGATTTGTGTTACAAAGAAAAGAATAATATTGTCCAATGTCACATCCCTAACCCATTCTACTAAGTCACGAAAATGAGAGGGACGGAAACACAATCTCCTCAGGGAAGAAAGGGACGCGAGACTGCACTCGCGACGGGAGAGGTCGTTGGCATGTAAACATAAAAAAATTAAAAGATCTCTTGTATGAGATTAACCGAAATAAGAAGAACCTTTTTCGTAGACAAAGAGGTTTTGGACGTGGTTGAAATTTTTAATGTCGAATTTTGAGATTTTAAATGTCGTCCGCCAAAAAAGCCGAGATATTTGAGAATCCGGGAATCGAATACTTTTCTGCATGGGAATGAAAGGAAACTGGGCGCATCCAGAGTTATCATGTTTGAGGATTTGTCCTGAGATATAAGGATTTTGAGACGTTTCTCAGAATTCCGTCCAAAATATTTACAGCCCGGAAAGAACGGATTTTAAGAAACTCCACCTCTAAGTAAAACGGGGATAGGAAGTTTTTTTGAAAGTCTAATGTTTTTAAAATAAGAGACTTGAAATTTAAAATATTTGTAAATTAGAAATTGATTTACCCTAAAAAGGTGGTGTCTATGAAAATACTTCATTCAGTTTAAGTCCATACAGAACACTTGTGAATATCAAAATGTAATCTACCGCTGATTTGGAATGTAAATATCTACCGTGAAGAACCAGCAAAAAACTCAGTAGTTACTTTTTTCAAATATAAAATGATCATTACAATTTTAATTTTGCTAACAATATTAGCACTTATTAAGATGACAGTATGATATACAATTCTATTGTACGTTTAAGTTTGTGTAATGCCTAGTGTTTTGAAGTTGTGTTTTTTGTGCAATAAAGTATATCTATCTATCTATCGTTAAGGTCATAAGTCATATTTATAATAGCTGGTGCAAGTTTAAGCGTTGGACCACTCAAACGCTTCGCAAAGCATCAGCTTTTGTATTTCAAAATGGAATGCATTCAAGTAGTCACGTAAAACCGGTTGCCTTTGTAAATATCAATAAGGTTTTTCTCAATTTTTTGCTCATTGTATTGGAGTGCCGTGACTAAAGAGACAATAGATAGAAAATACAAAGCTATCTTCTATTGATATTACATTGGTTATTCGGCTTCTTATTTCGTAGTCTTTAGTTACACAACTGAACGCGCCGAAATGTGTACCGCGGAAATTCTGAGCGTCTTAGCCCGGAGTCTCGAGGTGGGAGATCTTGTACCACCAATCGGAAACCACGATATGCAGTTGGTCCTGCGGACGTGTTACACTGGTATCCCAACATTATTATTAAGCTTAATAAAAGGTAAAAAATAAATAATATCCTCTAACCGATTACGGCTACGGCGGCCAATCTCAACGATCAGCCACGTACGCAGAATATATTATAGTGCTCAAGTGTGTGCACAAACACAAGTGCACTCTCTACTCTCTTAAACTCATATTCCGATGAGACACTACTGTGACACAACCAGAGACCGGGCGCAGAACCAACAGCTTAACGTCCTTTCCGAGGCACGGGGTACAAGGCCGCCAACTTCAAGAGTTCGAGCTGCCACTAAGAATTTCTTACCGATAACTTAGGTACAAATTTTTAACCCGATCCGGGGATCGAACCCGGGAAATTCTTGCGCATAAATATAATAATCTTGAAGTATAAAGGTACCTTTATACTTCAATTAGACATGTCACAATCAGTTAATAATAGGGGTTAAATTATGTTTTTTTTCTAGACAAAATAAGATGAGTATACATCTTCCTTTAATAGGCAAAAAGCCACCATAATATAGTTTTATTTTGATTTAATACTACATGTTTATAATAAATAGAGATCAGATATTATTGTATTCTTGATGCAAAAAAATATTCTTGAATATAACTCCTTTTTTAACCGACTTCAAAAAAAAAGAGGGTGTTCTCATTCTTACTTGGCTGAATTGACGTTATCATCAACACTTAAGTTTTTTAATAAAAAATATTTTCTTTCTGAAAAATTATTCTACAAATATTTTATCACTGTCCGGTTAAGCACAATTAATTATGGAGAAATATATATTGATAGTTACTTTGCATATAAAAAAAAGATAGATAGATAGATATACTTTATTGCGCAAAAAAAACACAACTTTAAAATCTAGCCATTACAGCAACTTAATTGTATAATTTCGGCGGTCTTATCGCTGGAAGCGATTTCTACCAGACAACCTTCAGGCAAAGGACATTTGATAGTAGAGGAGGGGTAGGTGGTGCAATATTGAAAAAGGGAAATAAATGTGAACTGTATTTATATATTAAAATATTTATAATGCTAATACATAAATGAACACAATATTATATACTAATAAATAAATATGTTATGCTTGGATAAAATAATATAAAGGACTAGATATACATTCATATAAATTAGGATCTTAGACCGTGTGGCCATTGTGTGGGATTGGCCGTGTAGTCCCCGGCAGAGTAGAATAGGCCACCCTCACTCTTACCGAGGTGTCGTAAAAGGCGATTAAGGTAAAGCTGCTGGCATGATCATCAGCACCCAGAGAAGGAAAACTCTGCATTTATATCACATCCCTCGCCAACCCGTCTGCCAAGCGTGGTGTGTATGGCAAATACCCCTAATCATGTGATTGAGGGAGGCCCGTGCCCCAGCAGTGGGGACTTAAATGGGCTGATGATGATGATGATGAGGATCTTAGAGAAACCATCGATTACTACCGATGACTGGACCTGTAAAGACTTAAAGGGATTACTTTAAAGTATTAAAGTTACTATGGAAAACACGACTTCTAACAAAATCACCATAAAAACGGCAATTATGATACTAATTATGATACTCCTAATACCTACGTGATTTGTTTGTAGTATCTTTGAAAATATATTTTTTGCAATGAAATAAGTATAATACTGATGTAATTTTCCCAAATTACCGACCGGGAAGAAGCCTAGACCCTACGAGATTCTAAAACTGATTGCAATTTTATTCTACTGCCCAAAAGACACCTAAAATCCATTTGCAATCCAATAAACGGGTAGAGACCTATAAAAGCGGTATATAAAGACCGGTCAAGAACGTGTCGAGCCATGTGCACGGGTGTGGTTCCGTAGGTGCCCGCTACAAAAGAGGGTGTTGCTTAATTTTAGGTGTTTTTTTTATTTGATAGGTGGCAGGCGAGCATACGGATCACCTGATGGTAGCCCCCCTTTCCCCCGGATTGGGCCTCCAGTACACTCATGCAGCGAAACACAGCACAATGCTGCTTCACGCTGGTTTTCTGTGAGGCCGTGGTATCACTCCGGTCGAGCCAGCCCATTCATGCCGAAGCGTGGCTCTCACACGGTCAGATAGGGGTTGAAGAGCAGACAGACCACCTAATGGATCCTTTACCTGAAGGTTGTCTGGTAGAGATCGCTCCCAGCGATAAGACTGCCTAAATTGTATATTGTATCCCTGTTTACCTAGCTTTTAAGTTTTGTATGTTGTTGAATAAAAAGTACCTATTATATATCTTATGGTAATAGGTTACTTTCGCGGATGGACAAAGAGGAGAGCAAAGCCGCAGGAATCACAAAGTGTTGAAGGAGATTGAGGGTCTTTTATTTTTCTCGAAGGTTTGAAGGGCACAGGCATCGGTCTGGAAAAACCACTCTCGGTTCGAATCTGAGCATATACCTCTGGATTCTTCAAATCTATGTGCACATTTCTACCTTTACTTCGGCGGTGAGGGAAATCTTCGAGAGGAAAGCTGCACGTAAATTTGAGTTATTTTGCCAAGGTACTAAAATGCTTTACATTTCTTTGCAGCCGACCGAAAATCACAGAAAACCGGCGTGAAGCAGCACTGTGCTGTGTTTCGCTGCGTAAGTGAGAGTACCGGAAGCCCAATCCGGGGGCAAGGGGGGTTTAAAGGTTGTCAGCGCACTAGTGACTCCACTGGTGTGGCAAGTGTCCATGGGCGGCGGCTATCGCTTTCCATCAGTCGGTGGTTCGGTTCGTCTGCCACCTAGCACATAAAAAAAACAATTAGTGGTATGTTAAATTATGAGAATTTCCTATGACCAATATAAGAATGAATGTTGTATAACGTTTGCAACGTGGCGTTTTACGCTAAAAATTTTAATATCCACGCTTGCTACGGAACCCTAAAACACTCAATTTGAATTTGACGAATTGACACACTCCCCTCAGTCCAGACCTAATGGGGTTACCAACGCCCCTAGATAAGGGACAGAGGGTCGCAGGATCGATACCCGTTGCGGACTATTTTTATGAACCATTGGATATTTATGTGATTCGCGACGATCAGTTCGCTAGTAACGATGTCAATTCAATTGTATACGATACGTAATATAATATGGATGGAAATCAAATTTACGTCTTGATATTGTAGAATTTTCTTAACACAAATTGATTGTTCCATGGCGTATTTTGTCGGCTTATTGCAAGAACTCGTTATCTAATACTATTTATAAAGAGGTTCATTCGGTTCATTCCTACAGACAGCGGCTATACTTATAGGTTATCCGAAAACATGATACGCTTGCGCGATGTAATCAAAACCTAGCGCCATCTATTGATATGAAGTGGAACTAATGTCCCGAAACGAAGTCAACAATGAAGTGAAGGTGGGCCACTAGTTTTTTTTTTTATATGAGAGGTGGCAGACGAGCAGACGGATCACCTGATGGTAAGCAATTCCGCCGCCCATGGACACCCGCAACACCAGTGGAGTCACAAGTGCCCTGCCAACTTTTAAACCTCCCTTTTCCCCGGATTTTGCCTCCCTCACTCACGCAGCGAAACAGCACAGTGCTGCTTCACGTCGGATTTCTGCGAGGCCGTAGTGTCACCCCGGTTGAGCCAGCCCATTCATGCCGAAGCGTGGCTCCCCCATGGTCAATCATGCTGAGTCCGGTCGATTCATGCCGAAGCCCAATCTCCCACTGTCAACACGATTAGACGGTGATTGGTTATTTGATTGATTTATTTTCATTACGAGCACGTCCGCCCGCGTTCACGTCTCGTGGAATACTGGGCTAGTGTAACAACGCACGTGATGTTACGTGCACTATTTTTAAATCTGTTTCTGCGCGGACGCAGAAGCGCTGGCGAAAATAAATTCCCGTAGAGTGGGGGGTTAGTCGATAAGCAATTAATAAATCACACTACTTCTAAGAGAGTATTCAAATCCAATCATCAGACATTGGAATCTTAAACTTTACTGATTAAAAATGCTCATTATAATCTAAAATGTTAGCTCTTATGTATATTTAACATTCCGGTCAAGCCGGCACACGATGAAATTGTAGTATAGGTACTGTTGGTCTAGTGGTTTAAGTACCGGGCCGTGTCTCGGGGTCCTGGGTTCGATTCCTGGGTCGAGCGAAAAGTATGTTTCGATTTTATTTTTTTCGGATATAGCTCGGATTTGTGATTACCAATGCGCATTTGGCAAGCGTGGTGATTAAGCCTAATCCCATCATAGTAGCGATAAGTTATTGGCTGATAAAAAAACCATAAAAATAGGTACTCAAACCTAACCACCAGTGCGTTTCTCGCGGAACTTTCTACCACGTAGAAAGTTGATGTGGAACAGTTTGGCTACAGGAGTATTTCCCGAAGGCGACGGCTCTTCAAGAGAAGAGCGTACTCTGTTTTTCTAAAGGCCGGCAACACATTAGCAATTCTCTCTGATTTCGCGGATGTTCATGGGCGGCGTTGATTACTTTCCATAAGGTGACTCGCTTGATCGTTTTTCGCCTCTAGCATGAAAAAAAATCCTTATTTATCAATTTAACAAAACTTTGCCCTCATTTATTCATCTATTTTCGTGTATATAGGTAAACTGTTGTTGTACTTAATATTATGTTGCAATGTTACCTGCAAATTGTAATACCTACAATTGCAAGCAATAAGGATTCTGATTCTAAAACTCCCTCCTTCGTACCTATATGTGATGAGCAGGAAGTCGTTCGAGTAAGAATAAGATATAACTTCGAAATCACTTTCGAATTTTGACGAGTACCTACATCAAACACGACTTAAGAAAGTTTTCTTATAATGTTATGAAGAAATAGTTTCCTCCCTGGGACATCAATAACAAAACAACGAATAGAACTTTTTCACATACTTTTTCCTCAATTGTGTATAGCAACTTTTTTTACATTGGATATATACGAACATTACGGCGAATTTGGAATATTAATAGTGTGTGTTATGTAACTTAAAGATCCATTTCGTTTATTAACAATCATAGACTCGCCCTGACTTCGTTTCTGGACTTAACTTAGCGAAATCCGGTTCCCTTTCTGCATGTATTAGGTGTATTAGTTGATTGTATTAGTTCCTATAATTTGGAATAATAGATGGCGCCAGAGGATTCGATTTCATAGTCGTCCATCGTTTAGTCTTTACAACTCTTCTTTATAAATAAGTGATAAAGATTTGGTGGTGTAGGGAAATGCTGCAGTGCAGACTATGGGGTCAGAAAATACCTATTGGAAGGCTCATTTGTGAAATGAAAAGACTACATACAAAGATTGGTGACAACTAGACTTGAACTGCCGAAAATAGAACAGAATAGAGAAGATTGATGGAGACCTACACCAACTTGGTTTAAAACACTTCCACTTCCGAACAACACGTGCTGGACAGCGTTGCCATCCACATACCATCCAGACAATGGCGGCGCGCACCCAGAGGTTTGGCTCCTCGTTCCTGTACCGATCCATCAAGACATGGAATGCCCTCCCAGCTCATGTGTTTCCTCCTTCGTACAATCCTGGGTCTTTTAGGCGGGCGTGAAGCGGCATCTCAGCAGGCCATCAGGGTGAGGATGGCAGACACAATGGGTACTTTGTTAGTTCTTTTGTGCCTGTCAACCTCATATTTGGATTACACGGCCGCTTACGAGTATCATCAGGCGGAGTGAGGTCATCCTGATTGGCCTATCTATATAAAAAAACGGCTTAAGATGATAATAAATTTGGTAATGTTATTTTCAGAAGTACTTCTGAAAGTGAACGGTTACCAATTCGGTGTCTTATTTTGATTAGCTGCGGTAATGTCTGTTCAAGGATTATTTACTGTTTTTAGATTAGGCCTTTCATGATTCTAGGTTTTATACCTTAGCTGGACTAATTCTATAAGTATTCCGTTTCATCGTTTTAAGGACCGAAACAGAATGAAGACCGCGTGCAAATCTAAGAATCAAAACTATCGATATCTTCATATCATCGATAACCATCAATCGATACGTATCCCGCCACTCGTTCTAAAATTATACTCAGTCTCGGCCGAGATCTCGCGCCGAACGTACATGTTGGCAACATTAGCACACAAAATTAGCGCTGCCGACATTGAGTTCAAACACGTTGGGAAACCACGAAATGTTGCCAGAAACCTGCGTGTCATTCCCAGTTGCGTCTAAAGCTGTCGCTTCGGGGCCTGTGGTAAAATTGGACTAAGATCCAGGATTCAGGGAGCCTGGCTATTACTGGGTTTTGAAGGTCAGACGCCAAACGCTTTAAGTAAACTAATCCTAGATCATAGTATAAACCTATGATATGATCGAGGATTAGTCTGGCGTACCCCTTAGTAGAAACATAATTGTAATCACCAGACTTCCGATACCTAGCCCAAGCGTACCCCGGCCTCCAAAGCGACAGCTTGGGATGCAAGTGTTGGGGTGCAATTATCTACACGCTAAGATGAGGAGGATGAGGACCCCTAAGTAGAAACGGGATTAAGTGATGAAACTTTTTGGATCAGTGGTAGTGAATGCTGCCTCTGGTGCAAGGATTGCGGGTTCGATCCCCGCCCAGTACGAACATTAGTGTGCATAAACATGTCCGTTTGTATTGGACTGGGTGTTTTCTATGTATTATTTTACAAAAAAAAAGTATTATGTATATAATTGTAATTCCGCTTTTGGTTCTGATATCCGTAACACAGGTGCTTGAGCTACCTATTTCGGAGTCAGATTAATGTATGTGATGAAAAAAAAGTATTATTTATATATTTGTTATTCCGCTGTTGGTTTTGATATCCGTAACTCAGGTGCTTGAGCTACCTATCTCGGAGTCAGATTAATGTATGTGATGTGGTGAAATATTTATTTATCAGATTTGACCCGATGGTCGGTCAAGCACTACTTCTTCAGAAACCCGCTTCCTCGTTAGTCATCTGTAGGCTAGAGGCTTTAGCATAAAAAGTGAATGATTTCCAAGCCATTTGATTCTGGAAACACCAACAAAAACCTGTTAGAAATTGATGAATGCCCTGCATTTGGCACTGATGTTGGCAATCAAAATGTTTCGAATTCACGTGCGAACTGACGAATCCCATCCAGAGATAAATGGAAAAGCTTTGTACCTGATACTTCTATATGCACTATATTTTATATTCGTGAAGTCGCAGCCATGGCAGGTCCACAAGGTGGACCGACGATCTGTTGAAGATCGCGGGAATCCATTAGATTTGGGCGGCACAGGACCGATCTATGTGGAGATCTTAGGGGGAGGCCAATATCCAGCAGAGGACGTCTATTGGCTGAAATGATGATGAATCGAGTCAGACAGGAGAAAAAAGATACAAGTCTACATGGTAAAAGATCAGGAGCCCAATTCTCGTGCTTGTGATATTTTTGAGAACATGGCGGATATCACCCGAAAACCATACAAAAAAACTATGTTTTAGTGATATATGTCGTATGAAAATAAATGTCACGAGCCCGAGAATTGGGCTTCAGAGGGGCACCTCTAGACCACAGAATTTACAGATTTCATACATTTGTTCATACAAATCTAAACCGTGGAGTGGACGAGACCTCAGAGTCAGAGAGGCAGAGAGTCAACCAGAGATGTATGAAATTGTAAGAATACGCTTCCGATGGGATGGTACGACTGTTACGTAGAGTTTTGATGATCATCCCAGATTTGGTTAACCACTCTAGTCATTTTACTTTGGCATTCCAATTTTTTTTTATGCTAGAGGCGGACAAACGAGCAAGCGAGTCATCTGATGAAAAGTAATCAACGCCGCCCATGAACATCCGCGAAATCCGAGAGATCGCTAATGTGTTGCCGGCCTTTACAAAAAAGAGTACGCTCTTCTCTTGAAGGTCCCTAAGTCGTAGCCGTCCGGAAATACTCCTGCAGCCAAACCGTTCAACAGAACTGATTATTATTTTTATTATGATGACATATTTCTCGGAATTACCGAAGACATTTCTATTGCTGTTTATTACTAAGTGTGCCTATCATCTCATCTTATCTTAGCGTGTAATTCCCAGTTGCGTCCAAAGCTGTCGCTTTTGAGCCCGGGGTATGCTTAGACCATTATCCAGGATTTGGGGAGTCTGGTAATTACAATGAAGCGTCTGCCGTCCGACATTTGCAACCTTTTAACAGGGGACCAGACCAATTGAATCATGGTTACACGTTTACGATAGTTTCCTATCCGAAACGTGCAGGTTTCCTCAGGATGTTTTCCATCATTTTTCCGCCGAACTAATGGTAGAAATACGCACATACATTTGAAAAATACAGAGGTGCACGCTCGGATTTGAATCACGATCCCACGTATGGAAGGTGTTTTCTTATTGAATGAGCTTTCTGTTATCTATTTTGTGGTTGATGGGTGACGATTCACACATATCACTTCAACAAAGATTTGTACGCAATAAATGGAACGAATGGACCAGTTCCACGATGTTCAAAATAGATTACTTGACACATTGATTGATCTTTCGTAGGGAAAAATGTACATACTACATCGAGAGCATTCATTTGTACTCATTCGTAGTCATGATATTTATTGCTTTTATGTACTAATGAATCACAATAGTCCAAAAAAATCTGATTTTCATACAAGGTAGGAAAAAAGGCAGGTGGTGGTTTTTTTTATGACATAGGTGGCAGACGAGCAGACGGATCATCTGATGGTAAGCGATTGCCGCCGCCCATGGACACCCGCAACACTAGTGGAGTCACATTACATTTATGCTAAGCCGGCCGATTCATGCCAAAGCGTGGCTCTCCCACGGTCAAAAGTATATTAGCAGTAAGTATATGGTTTCATTAGGACACGTGACTCGTTCATTTTGTATGGGGACTCTAGAACAAAATGTTCAGAATGATTGAGATATAGTGTCCCGAAAACCTTATTGCTAATCTAGGGATGTTCGATGCAAAGACGAACCGTTTGAAAAGACCATTTTGTGTTCCGAGACGATGGAACCTTTCAGTCCTTTTATTGTTTTACGCAAATTACTTAATGACGACGAAAATAGAGCCTAGAATGTAATCGTCGTCATAAACGTTTCTTTTGTTATGTTTAATCAAAGATGATTTAATGTCATAAACTTTATTTTTACAAGATAAATAAATTTTTGGTGTTTCGTCTCGTTTGCAACACTCTTACCTACCTCTTACTTGCCTGGTACAGGTATGAAGGGAAGTTTATTCATTAAAATTAAGAAAAATCTATACAAATCAACTAAAAAACGTTAAAAACCCGAAACAATTGGACTTGTCTTCGAGACGGAGTTAGCGTTTCTCTCGTTCGACCGTCCCCTGTGCATTATCTTCCTTTGCATGTGCCCGTCTCTATACAATGAAACCAGTTGCGAACGAGGACCGTTTGACTAGTTTTCGTTCTAGCAAAAACGGTTGTGTTTCTTCGTCGAAAAAATCGACAACGAACCTAAAAATCCTAACAACAGAGCGGTACCACATTATAGCAAGAGCTTTTATTAGTGCTAGGACTCACCTGGAGTGAAGTTAAGCCTGCAGCCTCCGACAGATAAAGATGGAGAAACATCGTATTTAACTTCTGCTTCGAATTAAGATTCAAGAAGAACAAGACTTTTTAAGGAAAGCTCTTGTTATACTGTCTAATATCTAATCTGGTTTAATATCTAATAACTTCATATTCTGTATAATCTATAGGTGCATTTGTTGTGTGCCTGGTTTTACATAAACGACTGCGTGCGCGCTAGCCGAAGCCGGTTGTTTTTTACCCACATTTACACATGACACACAAGGCTGACGTCCGTGGCACTCACTCAGCTGGACCTACTGAAAATCAGCGTCATGACCTTTTTCAGGGTCATGACATAGGCTGAGTGAGGGCCATTTATGTTGGAGGTCACAACACACAATATATTATATGCACTGCCTGGTTATTTGTATTTATTATTTTGTTTTTCCTTTGTTTTGTTTTATTTTTTTTCTGTATCAATTTTTTTTGTTTGTTTGTTCTTTTGCAACTAATGTTGTACTCGTATGTAGTGATGTAATGTCCAAAATAATACATTTTTCTTTCTTTCTTTCTTTCTTACTGTCACGTTACACAACGGGCACGTGGCTCAACCCTCCTCCCTTGCGTTGTAACTGACCAAGCATAACGACACTAAACGGGTCAATGGACAATTTTGGGGTGCGGACTCACCCCGAACGGTCAGCTGTTGGCACCGACATCTCCGGACTAAGCCCTCAAGCCATATCTCACACCGAAGCTACAGGGTTTAATATCAACCATGTCCTCCAAACCGATATTTCGGTTAATCATTATCAACATTTCAGCTAATAGACGCCTACCGCTGGACATAGGTCCCCCCGAATGTTCTCCACATAGATCGATCCTGTGCCGCACGCATAAAATGGGACCTTCACCAGATCGTTGGTCCTCGTTGTGGGGGGCCTGCCACGGCTGCCTGCGGCTTCGTGTAAGCGGCCTCCACTCGAAGACCTTTCCGCCCCAACGACCGTCCGTTCTCCTCGCTATGTGCCCTGCCCATTGCCACTTGAGGCATGCAATCCATTGGGCTATGTCTGTGACCTTTGTTCTCCTGCGGATCTTACCATTTCTGATACGATCACGCAAAGAGATTCAGAGCATACTCCAGAGGTGAATTTGAGCCTCCTGAATCGGCACGACGTTTACATGACCGCAAATTTGCAGACTCCGGTCTGACACCGAGAAATTTTTAACAGAAAAACTCAGATGCAAATTTAAGGCCCAACCCGGGTATGGAATCGGGAACCCAAGCGCAGCCGTCGCCCCGCGTTGGCGCAGTCTGTTGCATTCTACCTCAGGACATAGGTCTTATCAAGTGTCCGTCACTCTGATCGATCCTTAGCTTCTCGCATTCAGCTCCTGCCAGTCATCTTGCACAAATCGTCACTCCATCTCGTTTACCGGTATCACTTCGATCGAGCACGAAGCGTGGCTCTCGCACGGTTTGCTCTTCAATGGGTAATAAAAGTTATTTAGGTATTAGGGCATAATAGGGGAGGCTGATTGGAGGAGGAGGCTGGTTGATTCTGATATCCGTTACACAGGTGCTTGAGCTACCTATCTCGGAGTCAGATCACTGTATGTGATATTATTATACCTTCATAGCTTCCCTCAGCATTCTATACCGCATCTATCATGGAGAGTGCTCTGCGGAATTTTTTGATCTACTCCCTGCAGCTGTGATGTTGTTGTTGTGAAATATTTATTTATCATTTATTTTTTATTTATTATTATTTATACTTAATTCTGACGCCCTGTTGGTCTAGTGGTTTAAGTACCGGTCGAGCGAAAAGTATGTTTCGTTTTTTCGGACATAGCTCGGGTCTGTGATCACAAATCCGCATTTGGCAAGCGTGGTGATTAAGCCTAATCCCATCATAGTAGCGATAAATTTCTATGATGGAGGCCTTTGCCCTGCAGTGGGACAGTTTATAGGCTGATTTAAAAAAAAAACTGAACGTGTAACCGTGATCCAGTTGGTCTGGTTCCCCTGTCTAAAGATTGCGAAGATCATACGGCAGTCACTTTTTTATAGTTACTAGACTTCCCGAATCCTAGATCATGGTCCAAGCATACTCTGGACTCCGAAGCGACATCTGCAAACGCAACTGGGGATTACACGCTAAGATATGGACTTAATGTAGCATTGAAAAAAATTGCGTAACCCAGTTAATTGCAGGTAGTAAAAGTGACAGAAAGTCAATGAAACAACAGTTGCGTAACAATAATTGAGGCCTAAATTGCCCATTGAAGGGACAGAAGCCCAAAAAGAAATCTCAAAACGACTAAAAGGCGATATTCATCATAATGCACAAGCGCCACATTAATAGTGTTGCGGCCAATTCGACTCGAGTGACTTAAGGGAGTTGCCACACTGGCGGGTTTCGAGCGTTTACACACGTCGCGGCTGCGCAGCATTTACGCCGCGGATGCGCAACGGATTCGCCGCGGAGATAAGTCTGAACACCATTGTTTTTTTGGTCGCGATCACGCAGAAAACCGCTGTCGAATACGTTGCGCATCCGCGGTGAGTCCGTTGCGCATCCGCGGTGAGTCCGTTGCGCATCCGCGGTGAGTCCTTTGCGCATCCGCAGCGTGATCGCTGCGTCATCGCTTTGCTTTGAAAACGCACGCAATCCGCCAATGTAGCAACTCCCTAAGTGAAATCGGAAAAATTATATCTAAGGAGTGAAACGGATAATACGGCCAAACCTTTATCCTCATCCCTTTCGTTCTATGCGTAAGTTATATCTTTCCTGTGGCCTTTTTATAAGCCCTCAGACTAGATTGGCCTGTAGCATCAAAAATATATACTATGAAAAATCTAGTTTACAACCAAAAATTTTTGTTCACTTCGTCCAATGTACGACTCGAAGGGGCTCCTTAATGTTAAGTCTTTTTAAATAAAACTTAACTGTAATAAAAACGAGTGGCAAAATTTCATCAGAAGCACATCACTATTGCACGAAATTACTGCTTTCAAAATAAACCCAACAATGATACTTAATGGCACTCAAAAAAAAAAAAACCGCCAACGAATTTTGCACAACAATAGTGTTCGGCGACGCGGCAACTTTCTATTTGCGCGCGCGCAGGGTTGCCGGGGCGATCATAGATATGTTTTTTTTTTGTATGTATGCATTGTGTCGATATTATCGATAGAACTATTGATACATTTACTGATTTTTGTCGTCAACTATCGATATGGAACGTACATTTTATTTTTCAATTAAACTAACTAGGTTCGCGCAGCGCAGTGACGAAAGTGAGACTTGGCCTCCGGTAACAAGAGTCGCCATCTAGGTCGGTCCTGCGTCACCTCCTGCCAGTCATCCGCCAGATTCCCGCGCAAATCCTTTCGACCTCTTCTCTTCAGTAATATCTTGGACGGCCAACTGGCCTACGACCATTGGTTTTTCTCCCATTCTCTGGAGGTGGCCAAGCCAGGAAGGTCAATAAGAATTTTTCAATTACTTCCTTAATTTTATTGTGGTAAGTTTCTCGTAAATTAATTTTCAGTGTACATATCTGGCAACGTGGCAACCCTAACAAGCGCATTCATCGGGCAATGTAATACTCATTTGATGTTTTTCAAAACTCGATGTTTACTGGCAGATGGAGCCAGAACCTCATCTGAAGATATCATCTAATGATTTGAAGTTTGATGAGACCATGTATATGATGATTATTATGAAAGTGAACCGAAAGTGGGTTATGGTTTTCTGAAGTCATTGAATCTTATCTCTAACCCATATAACTTTAACGATGAAAAGTTTCTATCTACAGATTTCATCAACTATTTAAAAAATGATCACGGTGGCATTTGGAGATATGTTGATGGTAAATTACATTTGAAAGAGGAAAGAAAATTTTATTACATTTGCTAAATTTAAAACCTACATTTGAAATATCTCAAAATAAATGTTATTGAAATGAGGAGTTCGAGACCTGAAACATAAATACACTATGTATTGTATTGGTATCGTAAATTCTTTACTGTGTCACACTAAAAGAGAAAATTTCCAATTTCAATTTGATTTTTGTCAATGTCGAATTTAACTTCATGTTGAAAGGCTATTGTCTAAATTGAAAGCATAAGAAAAATTCATCCAAGTTTGAAATAATAATAGAATTTAATAAACATAAGTCCGAGAAACCGTAAAAAAAGCCAAGTCAATTTTATGCTTTTAGAATATCACAAAAAAAGAGAATAGGTCAAGCGAAGAAACCATTGAATGGGCAATTGGGCTTAGTATTAGACCAAAATATACCACTCTTTGTTCATTTATCAGTGGTTCACTGCCTCTCCCACTTATCATTACTTATTTATTAACAAGCTTAGAAACACGTCATACTTGTGTTAATCACTAATTATAAAGTTAGCAAAAACTTTAAAGAATACGTCGACGCCAACATTAGCAAGATTTATAAAGACTTAAATATAGAAACTAAAGTTTAGCTCTACTATAGGCACCATAATTACAGATTGTTCCCTTGGTTGGCCTAGAAAAACTCTTTTTGTAATTCTCGGGCTCTCCCAGATGCGTACGTTACAAATGCCACAACAAACGTGTAATTACAGATAATAAAAGAACGAGTAATTTATTCCAAATACCTGTTCCATCTTGTTCACTAGGTATATGTTAAGAAGCTTCTTGTAGGCAAAAAGCTAGTTCAATTACCTGTAACAAAAAAAAACATGTTTATGGTTAGAACTTGGCTGTACGGTTGTCAAAATAACAATTGGGAATTAAACATGGCGGAGTTGGAATGTACACATTTATCACCAGGTTAAAAAGACGAGTGATATGGTCAAATAATTATATAAATATAAAGAAAAATAAATAATGATATGTCTGTATGTTTGTTCTTATTCATTTTTAATACAGAGTATCTACATAGTTGTTCTAAATGGACAACATTTCATATTTTTAACATGTCCATATTGTTTTTTTATATGAAAATAGACATAAAATGAACAGACCCATATTTTTTCTTTTTTCAAAATTTGTCCATTTTCATGCATAAAATAATTATTGAAAATCTTTTTATTCTAAATAGACGTAAGCGCCAAATGACGTCATCGGACGGCTGAATACAGCGATATTCCTTTGCTTATCATTGTTTTAATAAAAAAAGGTACTACTGTCAAAGGTAAATAATACTAGTGCCAACATTGTCAACGTCATTCATACATTCAACGTGGACAAGTTGTCTTTTTTTTTTACAGTTGCATGTCATGGGTTTGGCATTTCGTAAATTTAAAACTATAATGTGCTAAGCAAAGAAATATTTTACATTCTGCCGTCCGATGACGTCATCTTACGTTTTTTAGTTTTTAATTTTTTTCTCAGTAAATAAGCAATATAAAAAATGAATAAATATATATTCGAGCAGCGGAAAAGTAAACAAAGAATTGGTATTTTTTGTTTCAGAGCTTAGCAATTTTGAAATGTTGTCCATTCAGAATAAGAGTTGTTGACAGTACTGAAAAACTTAAACCCGACTACAAAAAAAAACACGCTCTAAAAAGTACGAAACAAGAAAATTGTCTCTGTTGAAATTATTATGCCGTATCGCCGTGGTCAATACAGTCTTTTTCATTAGGGGGGAATGGACCATAACCCACCACGCTGGTCCAGTGCGGGTTAGTGGGTGCGACAAGATGGGATGATGACATTCGAAGGCTGGCTGGTGTGGGCTGGATGAGAGTGGCCGAAAATCGGGAGCAGCGGCTTGCATTAGGGGAGACCTATGTCCAGCAGTGGACGAGTGTGGGTTGCTAATGATGCTGATGATCGCCGTGGTCGTATGTCACATTGATTTTATTTTATTATTATAATGAATCTGTTTTGCTACAGTAGGTGGCATACGACCACGGCAATACGGCACAATAATTTCAGCAGAGACAGTTTTCTAGTTCCGTACTTTTTAGAGCGTGTTTTTTTTGTATGTGGTAGGGTTTTAGTTTTTAAACTTTATTTTTATTTAACATATTTTTAGTTAAGTAAATAAAATTACATATTTGAAACGTGCTATAAAAGCTTTTTGACACCCCACGGTACCATCATGCAATTTTTTTTTAGTTCCTTACTCTAAGTCTAGAGGGCGCTGTAGTCAATTTAACGTGACGTCATGTCACCTATAACCAGAAGACAATCAAGACGCTTCTAACGACACTCA
The DNA here is from genome assembly GCA_019059595.1 of Marasmia exigua. NCBI lineage: Eukaryota > Metazoa > Arthropoda > Insecta > Lepidoptera > Crambidae > Marasmia > Marasmia exigua. The sequence goes on from CM032488.1 coordinate 13,042,437, forward strand.
TTTGTTCAAATATGATAACTAGTTGAGAAGTTAAGAGGGAGCATATGAACAACCATACAAACATACATACAGGTCATAATCTTAACCCTACTCTTTGCTTCGCTGTAGTCGGGTAGTGATATTTTTATTGGAAAATGAGGAAACAAGCAATCGGTTCATATTTTTTATGTGATAGGTGGAAGACACCCAGAGAGCAATGGAGAGGGCTATGCTCGGAGTCTCCCTGCGTGATCGTATCAGAAATGATGAGATCCGCAGGAGAACTAAGGTCACTAGCCCAAAGGATTGCATGCCTCAAGTGGCAATGGGCAGGGCCGTTGGGGCGGAAAGGGCCTCGAGTGGAGGCCACGTACAGGAAGTCGCAGCCGTGGCAGGCCTCCTACAAGGTGGACCGACGATCTGGTGAAGATCGCGGGAATCCATTGGATGCGGGAGGCACAGGACCGATCTGTGTGGAGAACATTGGGGGAGGCCTATGTCCAGCAGTGGACGTCTATTGGCTGAAATGATGATGATGTGGTGGAAGACGAGCAGATGGATGCTGATGGTTAGCGATTGCCGCCGTCCATGGACATCCGCGACACTAGTGGAGTCATAAGTGCGATACAACCATTGAGCCCCCTTTCCTCCAGATTGGGCCTCCGGTACGCTCACGCAGCGAAACACACAGCGCTGCTTCACGCTGGATTTCTATGAAGCCGTGATATCACTCAGGTCGAGTCGGAGCATTCATGCCGAAGCATGGCTCTCCCACGGTCACCATGATTGGACTTAGAGATTCAGAAAAACATCTACTTTCCACATCCCAAACAGCTCTACATCCGAACAGAACTGCAATAAACTTGTATTTTTATTTGAAAGTTGTTTTGCAAGTAATACAAGAAACACTTAACACAACGCGCAATAAAAACAAATTTCAAATGGTCGATCGAATCGATTCCTCGGATTGTTACTGGACCAGATTATTTTCAGTTAGTACAAACGAGATGCAATTAGAAAGATAAGTAATAAAATAAGTTAATTTAGTTTATTCATAAGTCGAGTAGATTGTTCCTGATATCAAATTAAATTGAATTCATGAATAGGTACATTGTCCCGGGCCCAAACTTGGGTCTTTTTCCCTTGTCTATGGAAACTACGTGTTTACAAACAATACGCAAAGTTCATAAAAATACGTGTTAATTAATAAAATAAATAAATATTTCACAACATCACATACATTGATCTGACTCTGAGGTAGGCAGCTCAAGCACCTGTGTTACGGATATCAGAATCAACAGCGGAATTACAAATATATACATATAATACTTTTCTTTTATAAATACATACTTATAATACATAAAAAGACCCTGACCAATACAAACAGACATGTTCATACACACAAATGTTTATACTGCGCGGGGATCGAATCCGCAACCCTTGGACCAAAGGCCGCGTTCACTACCACTGTTCCAAACGGGTCGTCAAATAATTAATAAATATTTTTTTTTATGTGATAGGTGGCAGACGAGCAAACAGATCACCTGATAGTAAGCGATTGCCGCCGCCCATGAACACTCGCGACACCAGTGGAGTCCCAAATGCGCTGCCACCCTTTAAATCCCCATTTCCCACGGATTGGGCACCGGGATCCTCACTCACGCAGCGAAACACAGCACAGTGTTGCTTCACGCTAGTTTTCTTTGAGGCCGTGGTTATCACTCCGGTCGAGCCGGCCCATTCATGCTGAAGCGTGGCTCACCCACGGTTTTGATCATGGTTCACGATTATGATATAGCGCTGTCGATTCTATACAATCTGACGATATACCATAGATTTATCCACGGATAAATATTCGTCAAATCGGGCCTTAGACGGTCCTACCGCTGGGAGAGATCTCTAGATTGAAGTAAAAAACATTCAATAAGAGAGGGAAGGGTGATTTGTGATAAAGTTTAATAATTTTACTTTGTATTTTTCGTACCATAAAGATCTATCTATCTATGTCAATGGCGAGAACTAGACCTTGAAAACATGATGGAAACACATCAAAAGGCCAATAAAAGCAAATCACTCTAATTTTACCTCATCCAATAAAACAGACATTGCAAATAACGACTTTGCACTACTTTGTCGAACTAGAAACGATGCTAACAAGATAATAAACACGTCTAATACCAGCGCACATTTTCACTTGGAAAAGATATCTTGACAGTGTAGTCTCCTCCTCTAGTCGTTCCTCATTACTGAGGGTCGTGATTCCTCCCGTGGGCAGTCAATAGGCTGATATCTCTTATTTCGCGGATGTTCATGGGCTGCGTTGATTACTTTCCATCAGGTCGCTTGCTCGTTTGTCCGCCTCTAGCATAAAAAACAAAAAAACCTGCATCTTTTTTTTTACGTGATAGGTGGCAGACGAGCAGACTCATCATCATCTCGATGGTGCGTTTTTCGCGGAACTTTCTACCACGTACCTCAGTTCTGTGGAACGGTTTGCCTGCGGGAGTATGTCCCGACGGCTAAGACTTAGGGACATTCAAGAGAAGAACGTACTCCTTTTTAAAAAGGCCGGCAAAACATTAGCGATCTCTCTGATTTCTCGGAGGTGACTCGCTTGCTCGTTTGTCGGCGGCAGCATAAAACGAATGTGACCAAAAAACTCCAGGATTCTTCTCAGGCAGGTGGTAGACATCCTGGTTTTAATGTGGAGTTCTTGGCGGATGGAATCGTTTGTACGGAAAGCAGTCCATTCAGACAGAATAGTATAACGATCTTTAAAAACTGGGTGTCCTCGGTATCCACATCCAGGTGGTATTTTACGCCTAACCACTGCCTTCAACTCTATAAGGCACAAGTTCGGCCTCACATGGAGTACTGCCCCCATCTCTGGGATGGAAAACACCCCAATATCAGCTCCTCCCTTTTGACCGCGTTCAACGTCGTGCAACTCGAATAGTCGATGACGAGAATATCACTGATCGCTTGGACTATCAGTCCCTGCGGAGAGAAGTCGCATCTCTATGTGTCTTTTACCGCCTTTACCATGGTGAGTGTTCCGAGGACTTGTTTGAGTTTTATCACCGCGCTACACGCCGTTAACTAGGATTCCACCCGTACCATCTGGATGGGTGGAGATCCACCACAGTTCGCTTTACACGTCATTTAGCCACGCATTTGCCTCCTCATTGTGGAATCAACTTCCCGCAGCGGTATCCGAACCGGTACAACATTAAGATCTTTAAGAAACGAGCCTATACCTTCCTAAAAAGGCCGGCAACGCATCTCCACTCCCTCTGGTGTGGCTGATGTCCATGGGCGGCGGTGATCGCTTACCATCAGGTGACTCGCTTGCTCGTTTGCCTCCCTTTCTAATAAAAAAAAACTGCATAGACTTTTAAGTTGTGTAACATCTTTCTGTATTCTGTAACATCTACATTATAATGTAACCACTGTTGTTACGAGCCTTCCATACGGGGGATCTTGGTTGGAATCCGAGCATGTATCTCTGGATTTTTTTTTGTAATGGTATCAGCCTATAAACTGTCCCACTGCAGGGCAAAGGCCTCCATCATAGAAATCAAGTTATCGCTACTATGATGGGATTAGGCTTAATCACCACGCTTGCAAAATGCGGATTGGTGATTACAAACCCGAGCTTTGTCCGAAAAATTCGAAACATACTTTCGCTCGACCCGGGAATCGAACCCAGGACCCCGAGGTCCCAGCCCGGTACTTAAACCACTAGACCAACTGGGCGTCACTGGATTTTAATAAGGTGGAAATAGTACCATGGACTAATTCTACGATAGTACGGAACCAGAGCAAATATCACATGTACCTTATTATTTTTAGAGACCACAACATGATATACTGATGCAAACATTATGAATGTACAGAAGCCACGTAAAATATCGCGATTCGCGACAATCAAAATATATTATTGCCTTTATAACCATTATCATGATCAATTGCGACTGTAGCTTGACTTTTATATTGGTTTGTCGATTTGCATTCAGGGCTGTCAGCTATTACCCTCAAAACAAAGTTAAAGAAAGAAAGAAAGAAATAAAATACATTTATTGACCATCACAATACACAGGAAACAAACATATACAGTTGGTACACGGTTTAAAACAACAAATTTTTCACAGAAGAGGGACAAAGAGATGTGGATAGTGTGTGGTCAATCAGGTCCCGACCTCAGCATTAGCTGCTACTACAATATCTATATTGCCGTAGCAGCGCTGGTATTCTGGCGGGACCTGTTTGCGAGCGAGTGTGATGGTGTGGTGTAGATAAATAAATAAAAATATATACTTATACACGTACATATTATAGATAGGCAATATGTGATGTGGTAGATATAATAAAATTCGTATGTAAACACACACAAAAAAAGAAGAAGAGAATTTAGTTGATAACATACAGATAGATACAAACAACACTCAAAAGCTAGACACAATACAATGAAGAGAAAAGACAGTAGGTAGTACAAAGCACAAACACTTATAAAAATAAACTTAAAAAAAAAATACGATATCGTTAAGCGACTTAAAAGTATTCGAACGATGGTAGTGGATTAACCTTTGTATTCTAAAATATGTGCGTATTTCCTCATGATGTTTTCCGTTACCGCCTAGCTAATTACTAGGACCATTAGCTAGGCGGTAAGGGAAAATATCATGAAGAAATCTACACGTTTCAGATAGTTTCTGAAACGTGTCACCAGAGGGCATAATTTAAAGCAAACGTTACGACCGAATCGGAGTTTCCATCTCTTTCACACGCGCTGTGTGTCTCCTTTGCTTGGGTGAATATATTCTCGTTCATTACAGGACGGCTTCAAATTCAGCCACCAGGATTCTTGCGAACGAAGGTGAGACGGCAGTCACTTTATTGTATTTATAATAAAGCGACTGCAGTCTCACCGTCTGGGGAGTCTGGTATTTACCAGACTCCCCAAATCCTTAATCATTGTCTAAGCATACCCTGGGCTCCGAAGCGACAGCTTTGGACGCAACTGCGAATGACTCGCTGAGATGAGTGAGCAGTTCAAAGTAATCAGAATCTTCAAACAAAATCATAAAATTATTATTTTGCTGTAGTGTGCTTTTGTGGGGAAACATTTACTCCCACCAAAAATAGAGGTATAGTGGCTCGTTCCTCAGGATAGTGTCAAAATTGATCGAATTATTCAATCATTCGTTCAGTGACGTTTAGTTTAGTTTAGGGTATGTCTATGTATTTTGTGCCTTAAAGCCTTAAGCTTCTAAATAACCCTTGCGGTCTTCACAGCTCATCGAATTCCGTATACATCACGCAACAAATAAACCCGAAAGCTTCCTCATACCGACAATTGCAATAATGCAAGTAATGTTTTCATCGGCTGCAAACGGCATTATCTCGACCGCAAACCGAATCAATACTTGTGGATTACAGATATATCGGTTCAGCGGCCGGAAGGGATGTCAGGAATGTCAGGAAAACCTTCAAAATGTAAGTGTTGTCCCTCATCAAAAGCTCGTGGCTAAATTCTTCAATGCCACAGTAGATATATACGCTAAAGCAGTATAGATACTACGAACAAACGCTAGAAATGACGCACAGAGACGCACACTTTACACGGATTCTAAGGTCCCATCGGAGTACATCGCAGGAACTAAATTCAGATCTGTCAGCTTTGCTCGAATACCGCTTACTTTATTTTGGTAGACATTATGAAATGAAGACATTATGAAGGAAGTAAGTAGACATTATGAAATGATATCAAAAAAGTGTTTTGGATTTAAAAGTGGACAACCCTATACCATAGGTATCTTTCTGTCGAAAATGGCGGAGTGTCGAGGCCATGGTACGTTTGGACCATGGTTCAGGATTAGGGAAGTCTGGTTATTAACAATGAAGCAACTACCGTCTGACCTCCGCAACCCTTTAAGAGGGGGAGCGGATCAACTGAATCATGATGAACTCAACAACTGAGCAACTGTCAGAAACGTGCAGGTTTCCTCAAGCTGTTTTTCACTCACCGCCGATCTCGTGGCCGAACTGTGCACGTAGATTTTAAAAGTCCAGAGGTGCGTGCTCAGAACCTATGACCCTATTCGGATTTTCTTATCCACGAAACTCTGTTATAGCCAAAAGTCTTAAAAGGACTTCCTAGCCAGCTTGTAGTCGACAATAGGATACAAAAGGCACAACTAGACATTTCCCGAGATGTTGTCTCAATTAAATTAAAACAAATAATAGTGACATCCTTATTTTATTTGTAATAATATCTAATGGAATTCGGAAACTATGTAAATGAGCACTGGTTGTCGTAGCCCTAAGTCCAGGGGTGCTCAAACCGCAGTCAAAGACCCCGGTCTAGACAGATGTATATTACATTAGCTAAACAATTGTATCAGCAATCAGCATTCGCTAATGACATTAGTAATATTCCTATCAACACATCACTGACAGCCAAAGATCGTTAGAGAATCCAAATTACACCACGGTTAGCATCCGCTGAACCGACAAATTTTCATACTAACGTCACAGAATAATGGTACCGGGCTCAGTTTAGAGGTTTACATATAAACTTATTGATGTGATAAATGCAAAATATTTAGCATAGCTTTTTTAAATCAATTGCAGATATTATGGATTTCTTCAAAAAAGGAAAGATAATTAGTGTTATTAAGCGTTCTGTAGTAATTATATAAAATGCGAAAATCAACCTACAATTATACTTTTTTCAAAAAACTGACATACTTACGGGGTTAATGGAAATGTTTAACTAAAAGTTTAGCATTTATGAAATCACAAGCCAACTAAACTGACAACCGAATCTCCCTCATAATGTTGTGCTGTATATGTGTTTGTTTGTTTGTATACGTTTTATTATTTTGTTTTAGGTGGTGTAACCCTCAATAAAAAAATAATAATCAGAATGAGTAAAATATCCTTACACCGGTCAATTTCTCATTAAAACGTGTCTCTTTAATCGCTCGACATTGGCAGAGTTATATAAGTGTTCGCCGTGGGCAACACAGTAGCAGCCATAATGAAAAAAAAAAACTAAACTGACATATGCTAATGTCCATGTTACCATACATTTTGTTAAACACTTGATTCGGCGGGTAGGGTTAAATCAAGCCGCATGGGCTGATGCAACTCAAAGGTTTTAAATTAGTGGTTTTTAGTGTTCAAATTTGGTGTTTATTTGTGCAGTAAAGTGCCGCAAAGTGATCCTAATAATAAGAATCGTTGGATTGTATCGTTTTAACACTGCTATTGTGTGTCGAGTGAGTTGTCTCGTGACAACTTGCTTGGACCAAATAGAGTCTTAAATCCTGCGATTGCTTTTAGAGTGATATCCGCTGAATCCGTAGGTCGATAAAACGTAAAGAATCTCCCAAGTTATTGTGTTGTCTATTGTACTGTTTTGTTTGTTTTAGGTGGTGTTCTATCAGTATTTAAATTTGTTTATTTTTTAAAATAATAATAACAAACTCAATTCACCAACACGCATCACCGTCCAATTTCAACAAGAAAAGAAACGTGTCTCTTTAATCACTTGACATTGGCAAGTTGTGGCAAGACGCAGAGCCATTATTAAAAAAAAAAGAGTTTATAGTGACGGTAATTATTCATCTATAATCCTGTTTCTTGCATGTACGGTGCGACTGGCATGACATTTCCCACATCATTAGTTCCGACTTTTGCAGTGTGCCAAATAATCATAGGGCGACTATATGAAAATGAACCACAAATCTAAACATCGTCGTAGCCCCTAAGTCCAGAGGTGCTCAACCCGCAGTCAAGGACCCGGTCTAGACGCGGGCCGTCGACCGGAGCGTGACCTTCCTCTTGCACCATATAATTTCCTCCTACGTCATATTTATAGCCTTGCTCATTGATAGGGCTGTACGAAACATTATAATAAAAACTATTCAAATCAAGTAGTAAACAATAAAGATATTTTTGACTTTTTTGATAATTTGATTTGATTATGTTTAGTATTAAAACTTTCAGGGATAAACATAGATGTAACCTGTGAAATTTTAGTAGTTGTTTTGACCAAGCCTTCTTTATAGAGCTGTTCCATACATGGAACGGCTACTCGTCAATAATGTATATGGAACAAAAGATTCTTTTCCGCTTATTCTATTGATCTAACTAGTTAAAAGGACTTTTTTTTTAAGTTGTGATAGTTATGATGAGGTCTTTGTCAAAACAATCTCGAAAATTTTACAGTGTATATTCTTTTGTGCACAAAACACATAAATTGTGTACTGTAAGGACTACTTTTGCCATCCCTATTCTGAGAATCCTGACAAAAAATCCTAGCGCAGACGAATTCATCCATCTTTTCCAGTTTCTAATTTGCTATAAAAGTTGTTATCCAATTTGATAGGGCAATTTCGGTTTGATAAATAGCGAAACATGTACGGAGTTAAGATTTTTTGTTCTCAAGGCCAGACTGTTTATAAGTTGGCACATTGTTATACTATGGTAATGTGGTACTAGTTCTATATTCAGTACGTGTCTGGTTATTTATGCTCAGTCAGTCTGAGTTAGGTTATAGTATTATTTTGTTTAGTTAAATTCTAGTCAGCGTCTGCTAAAGAAATATGGTGAGATCACGTTTTTCTCCATTCGAGTGAAATTATCTGATTTCCGTAACACAAGTTCTTAGTTCTATAGACGACCCGTTTGGAACAGTGGTAGTGAACGCTGCCTTTGGTCCAAGGGTTCGGTCCCCACACAGTACAAACATTTGTCTGCACGAACATGTCTGATTGTATTGGTCTGGGTGTTTTCTATGTATTATAAGTATGTATTTACAAAAGGAAAGTATTATACGTATATATTTATAATCCCACTGTTGATTCTGATATCCGTAACACAGGTGCTTGAGCTACCTATTTCAGAATCAGATCAATGTAGGTATGTGATGTTGTGAAATATTAATTGATTTAAATACATAAATAAATGATTCCGTACTAAGTAGCATGAGTAAGTACTAAAGTGTAGTAACACATTTGTGTTACAGATATCAGACATTACAGGAATCACCAAATAATCTGACACGGAACCAACAAAAGCGTTCGTGTTTGTTATAAATAATTGTCTGCCCAAGTAAAACTGACAATATTGATCACTAATCGGTTTAGCAAAAATCATGTGATGACTGATCGATCTGCTTGCCAAAAGGTTGGCGACCCGAGGCTAAGTGATTGCTTCCTAAAAGAAATCGCCACCATGACTAAGTTGAGTCAAACAAAAAAAAAACAATGCTCAATTTTGTACATGACTAATCAAAGATGATGTAGTATTTTTCTTATTTTACCATGAATATTTTTTATGTGATAGGTGGCAGACGAGCAGACGGATCACCTAATGGTAAGCGATGGGCGGCGCCCATGGACACTCGCGACACCAGTGGAGTCACAAGCTGCGCTGATCTTTAAACCCCTCTTTTCCCCGGATGCTGCTTCACGCCGGTTTTCTGTGAGGCTGTGGTATCCACTCCGGTCGAGCCGGCCCTTTCGAATGCCGAAGCGTGGTTATCCCACGGTGAAAATTAACGGGAATATTCAAAGATAATGGAGTACCTTTTTTCTTTTTAGTTCACACATTTAATTTATTTTTCCAATTTCGTAAGTGCGAATTCTTCATGTCAAACTCTATTATGCTATGACAAACACGGAAACACTTTCCTCAAAACCGGATGAGACAATAACCAAAATTCGTCGCGTGCGCATCTAACTTACGAAGCTTCCACAATGACAGTGTCGCTAGCGTCGCAGGTCGACGCCCGGTGGTTTATTGTACCGAGTACACCTAGTTTACATGCGCCCACGCACGATGTGTGTCTATGGTAACTGTTTTTTTTTTGCGCTTTCATTTAGTGGGTCAGTGGTGTCGGAAGGCTTGAAGGCAAATTGACCATAATGATGATTTCTTGCGCTTTTGGGGCATTTACCCCAGAAAACTCGAACAGTTTTGAACTTTTCAAAAATCGTGCTATATAGTTTATGGTTTAAGTTGTTTAAGATTGTCTGGAAGAGATTGCTATTAGCGATAAAATCGCCCTAAATGGTAAAATACTAGGTCGTTTTAAGATCTGTAACATTATTTGCAATAAATAATATCTATCTATCTGTCTCTTTCAAAGTAAACGTCATGAAAGGGATAACCAAATATTTGAGCAGCTCTTAAAGTTGAAGCAGGCTTTTGAGTAATCGGAGTTTAATTTAATTGTGGCAGAACTTGCATTTTGTCAAACATAGTTACTTTACCCACCTACACATTCGAAAAATTTAGAATAATTGCTTCGACAAGAATTTGAAGCTATTTTTCTGTGAGTTTTTGATGATGTTACATACTTTTTCTGTTTAAGGTGACGGGAAACCAGATCTATTTTGAACAATTTCGGGTTACAACCTCTCAGCAAACACTTATACTATTTATTAAATAACCATGCAAAATTGTTTAAAATAGATCGGGTTTAGTAGCTAAGAATCAAAATTGATTGGCGTCGCTGATCAGGTGATCTGTCTACTCGTCTGCCACCTATCACATAAAAAAAACAAAGGTACTATCAAGGAAGTCAGGTCAAAAACCAATGCACGACCTACACAATATTAATTAAACGAATTCGTCATCGTATCATCAGTTTTTCCTGGAATTTCACGTTTGCTTTTTTTTGTTCTCTTTCAATCGCTTTGTCCTGTTGACAGGCGTCCTTCCCTTCATTTAACACCTCATTAACCATGATTCCTTCTGATGCTTATCAGGAAGTTTGATGGGGGACTAGTGATGTATGACTTGCGATTATGGTGAAATTATAGGCGCGAAATTAACTAAGTTATGGCATAGCTATAAAAGTAGGGTTATGATTTTTTTTATGTGATAGGCGGCAGACGAGCAGACGGGTTGCCTGATGGTAAGCGTCACCCCTACACCAATGGAGTCACAAGTGCGCTGAACCCCCCTTTCCCCCGGATTGGGCCACAAAGTGGCTCTCCCACTGTGTATATATCAGTGGCGAAGGGTGAATATTTACAAAAGGGAAGCCGGAATATAACTTACCAAAATGCTCAGCATGCCCATGGATACCCGTGACATCATTGGAGTCACAAGTGCGCTGCCAACCTTTAAACCCCACTTTCCCCCGACTTGGACCTCCGGTACCCCCACTCACGCAGCGAAACACAGTACAGTGCTGCTTCACGCCGGTTTTCTGTGAGGCCGTGGTACCACTACGATCGAACCGGCCCATTCATGCCACGGTCATATGTTAAAGTCAAAAAAAAAATATTTTGATTGGCGCGGCCTAATTTTACTACATGTGTTTTGTTTTCAAAACTTAGAGAACGAAGTCTTGTTCGATAGCAAATAATCTGTGCGACAACAATATATCAGTATTAATGACATTTTTAACCGACGACCGACATTAAGATGACTTCAGCACAACACACAATACAAAAATTAATCCAATTCACCACAATTCAACACCAAAACAAATAAAATTCGACAAAACGAAAGCAACAAGTTGATTACAATTAGCATTATCCGCCATTAAATAAAAACTAAAAAGCAAGGGAAATAAAAATATAGTACGCTCCTGTCATGATTTAATACCGTGCTACATTCATTCTTAATTCAGAATCATTATAATTTTACTTCTTTCTCGCTTGCACCTGTGCGTTGCTAATTATTCTATCTCTATAACAAGCCGATAGGCATCGAGTTATTTCTTAGTAAATTTGCACGTGCTAAAACGAGACGGAACATGACGATCTATACACATAAATGAAAAGGACAGATGCTCAGTATGAGAATTTGTAGTATGAAGAAGTAACTCGGTATTTTACCGGCTTGCCACCTGCATTATTTGCGTTGCTCATCAAATTTTGTAGGCGTTAAGTCTATAATTCAAACTATTTGAACTATGTAAGTGTGACACTAAGTGAATTTAACAGATAAAAATATCGTTGGCCCATAGATTCGACTTTTCGTAAGGGAAGCCGATGGGAATCGGGTTGTATGGACTCTTCGCCACTGGTATATATATATATATAAATGATTTATCTAAAATTAAGTTAAACGTGATGTATGATCGACTCCAAAAAATGTAATATACTTAAGTACGAAAGGGTCGCGATTTGATTCCCGAACCAACACAAAAAGTTTGTTGATGAAGCAGAATTTGTTTGTGTATTTGTGTACCCATAACACCCATACGGGTACCTTCGTTGTTTCTAGTATCCGTAGTACAAGTGAAAACTCAACTCAAGAGACCAGGGTCAACAATGTATGTTACAATGGATGTGATGTTGTACCTATCAATTTCTTTGTTTACTTACCTTCTAATGGCTACTAGCTACTTTCAGAAAAAAAATAGCAAAAATCCAATCTTCTCGTTCGTTAAATTGCATCAATTTAATTTATATGAAAATGTGGGTAGACAGTTTAATTTAGAAACGCCATATTTTCAGTAAAATGGTATACTAAGTTTGTTACCCATAAAATATAGGAGTGGGTGGCAAACCATGTTGTAAGGGGGTCACCTGATGATAATCGCCACCTTTGGACCTAAATAATATATTAATATTGATGAAAGTCTAACATAATCATTTGCTAAATCGATAATCAACAATTATGAATTTACATTATCTGTTAATGCAATTATCAAAATACTAGATTCCAGTGAGAATCAGAACCACGTGCTTATGGAGGAGCTTTGAGTTCTTTAGTCATATTGCCAGAAAGAGAGATGACAACCTGGAGAAGTCAGGAGCCTGGAGAAGTCAGTCCATAGAGCGCCTTGTCATCCAAGAAAAAGTAGAAGGCACTAGACCGCGCGGGAGGTCCACCACCCGTTGTACTGATCAAATCAAGTCTGCTATTGGATACTCAGTCAACGAGTTCAGCAGGATGACCTCGAGCAGGCAGCGGTGGTGGCGCCTGGTGAAGCGCATCACAACTGCCCCTACCTACACTATGAGTACATAACGATCACGAGCACTCTGCCAAGAGTATACCAGATAAGAGGAAGGTAATTTATTGTTATCATCATCATCATCATCAGCCAATTTAAGTCCCCACTGCTGGGGCACGGGCCTCCCTCAATCACATGAGGGGTAATTGCCATACTCACCACGCTTGGCGGACGGGTTGGCGAGGTATAGTTATCAGATGTCGTCGAAATCTAAACCAGGCCGATCTCATAAATAACCCCATCACTAGCAGGCAGAACCGCATGACTGGACTAGTTTCGGCCAATGCCCTCGGGTCATCACTCGGCCGTGAATCACGACAGTTCGACACTGACCCGGCTTACAAAATATTGAGCAATTGGATCCAATTGGAGACGTGGAGTTCGTCTTAATCTGGGAAGATACGACGACCTTTGCCGTCTACAGAAGTTCTTCCACGAATGACGGGACGGCAGCCTTCTGCTCTGGGGAATTTAGATCCATACTGTGAAGAATTGGGCTTTCCATTCTATATAGATGGACCCATGTTGTCACGAAATAGCAGCCTACTAATGGCCGTCGTCCAAGAGGCAGGCCAAAAAAGAGATGGCGTGACGACCTGAACCAATACTCCCGTAACTGAACAGGGAGCAGTGGAGGCTAATAGCCTCCACTGCGGGAGGGGTTTGCCCAGCAGTTGGACTATTTGAGCTAAAAAAAAATTTGGTACAATTGTCACTACAAATCTCTAATTCGACTACAATGTCGAGTGCTTGATAGGCCTCTGAATAGGCCCTCTGGAGTTTGAATTAGTAAGGAAGATGCGATGTTGGTTAGTATCAGCCTATGCTGATCCACTGCAGGGCAAAGGCCTCCATCATAGAAATCAAGTAATCACTACTATGACGGGATTAGGCTTAATCACCACATTTGCCTGATACGGATTGGTGATCACACACCCGAGCAATGTTAGAAGAATTCGAAACATAGGTACTTTTTGATCGACCCGGGAAGCGAACCCAGGACCCCGAGATCACGGATCTGGTACTTAAACCACTAGACCAACAGGACGCCTATGATACTAGCCAATAAATGAATAGCTGAGATGATTATCATCAAAGGCCTAATCTTATCCTCCCTCCCGATTTTCCACCGAGTAATAAAAAATAAATACCAACCTAATTGGCCAATCTTAACGATTTGCCAAGTGTGCTGGACATTTAGTATGTGTAGACACCAGTACACTCTGTTCCCGTAACCTCATATTCCTATGGGACACTACGGGATGGATCTTCTTAACAAATGTCAAGATTCGTTTTGACAAACAAGACGCTATCTCTTTCGCCAGATCAAATAACCAAAACAGCTACTTAAAATCTCTTCACTGTCGTCAAGTTAATAAAACAGCAATAAAAAACTTCGCACATTAGATCAATAGTGATCAATCGTGCACTATTGACTTTAGCGAACATCGACCGCTGGAAGTGGGTCAGTTGTGACGTCATCGGCGTACGCGCACGCACACCCACACAGCCACAGTCCAATGAACTGCAGTACCTAAGCTTTTTGGCGAGATGAATTAGTCATGGCTGCGTCAACAACAAACAAAGGGAACAACAGGTTGTTAAATTTCAAAAAATTAAATTCTTTGTGATGGTAGAAGTGAACGAATGCGAAATGACTGGCGGCTAAAAAGATTGCGCAGCAGATAAAAAACAAATATTTTTTTTTATTTACACGTAAGGATTTATCTTATTTTTCTTTAATATCCGGCGGTTTGTGGGTCTATTTGTAATTTTGTGTGTGGTGTGTGTTGAAAAATAAATGTTTTTATCTTATCAGCTGAAAACGTATCCCCTCTAGTTGCGTATAACCGTCGCAACTGAACTCGGGTATGCAGGGTTTACACTTGGACCATGATGAGTCCAGGATTCGGACTGTTAATTAAAATGATGCGAATATCGTCTGACCTACGCAACGCAGAGCGAGAAAGAACACATTTTGAGAAACTATCTGAAAAGTGCAGCAAATTCTTGATAAAGAAGAGCAGGTAGTAGAAATGACATTGACACTTTACTGTGTAATATCTTAATACCATTTCTGCAAGTGCTTATTAAAATTGTTTATCACAAACAAAACGTGCTTAAAATATGCATAAACTGCAGAATGTTATAAATAGATATGAAAGAGCACAGCTGTTCTGTTATCAACACTACACTGTGCCGTTCTGCACGTACAAAGAAGCTGATAGGAGGAAAATTTCGCCAGTGAATAAATGAACAGTAAGTGATTGATTCATTGGTGGACTATTTAGCATAAAAACATATTATCATACAGTTCAATAAATTGATGACATGGTTAAAGCACATTACCTTTAGATACAACCTACACAGTAATTGATATGAGTAATAATAATGACTCTTAACCAAGTGTTAATACGGCCAACGGCTTAACGTGCTTTCCGAGGCACGAGGGTACAAGACCGCCAACTTCCATACTCCAGCCTGACACAATGATAATTTCTGAACAGAAAAACACGGGTACAAATTTTAGTCCGACCCAGGGATCGAACCCGGGACCGCAGCGCAGCCGTCGCTTTAAAGTGCGACGCACCAATCAGATCCTATAGTATCATATCGCTGGAGGGACAAAGTGAGGAAGGTGTGTCGCGACCAAGGAAAGGACCGAGTTCATTCCCAGTAGATTTAATCAAGAATACGATCTTTACGAATATTTAGAATTTCGGTTTGCTAGTAAACGCTGCAAGTGCATTTTTGAAGTCGTTTAATGATAGATTATTAAACGACTTCAAAAATGAAGAAGGTCCTATGTTCGACTGTAATTTTGTTTTTGGTAGTACTTGCTCATAGTACAGGAAATGCCTTAGACAATTGGGTGTGACTTTTCTGGAGCATTTGACAACGAAACCAATGTTGTCTTTCTTTTTATTTATTTATTTATTAAGAAAACTTACAGCTGTTAATGTTTAATTATTTATACTTTAGCAAATTGTTTTCAAGAGTATTTTATACATTTGGTTTTGTTAGTAGACACATAAGTACATTCCGTTAAAAAACCGTCACCAAATCAATGATTTGATAAAAACGATGATACATAAAGCTAATCAGAGGTTAATCAGAAGTTCTGTTACCGTTCGAAAACGAAATGCAAAAAATAAGTAAATTTAAAGTTACATATTATTATAGGCTTATTAAAAAAAATGAAAATTTAGCTGTGTGCTTAACTGATAAGTTTACATACAAGCATTATTAATTTAATTACAAGTAATATGACTTCTCAAGAAGCTACGAAAACGTGTAAGTTTTTCATCAAAAATGTCGATGTGATTATACGTAGTATTATATTCCTTGCAAGCTCTAATAATGAAGCTATTGCTTCTGTAATTGGTCTTACAAAGTGGATTAATAAATGTACTTTTTATAAGTACTTACAATTGATAAGGCTAACAAACAAAACAAACAAGTATGTAAATATAACAATATTTGATTAGGTGGGGATTAAAAGGTCGTCCATCGGCCTACTTCTGCCTTATCTTAGTTCTGTTGCTAATTGTAATAACGTGCAATTTGTGCTTATCAGCTGTTAACTAATTATATGTATAGCTATAATAATCATTATGAATACATACCCGTATACTCATTAATTTGTATTTGTAAACAATAAAAAATATTTCGTCAACCCGTCTGCCAAGCGTGGTGAGTATGGCAATCACCCCTTATGTGATTGAGGGAGGCCCGTGCCCCAGCAGTGGGGACTTAAATGGGCTGACGATGGAAAAAAAAATTTCATCATCATCATCATCAGCAACCCACACCCCCTAATGCACGCCACTGCTCCCGATTTTCGGCAACTCTTATGCAGCCCACACCAGCCAGCCTTCGAATGTCATCATCCCATCTTGTCGCAGGGCGTATAACACTACGCTTAAAAAATATTTAATGAGTTTAATCGGAACACTACGACTTTTTCCTTAGACACTAGTTTATGGTAGAGAGCTATGGGGCGTAGTATGTTGGGACTTGGGAGTCAAATTACCAGACTGAACAGGAATACAACACTACACTCCAGAACGCTCAAAAAACCGATGTCTCCTAGCTGCTCTTCTCAAATGGGACTGGGCCGGCCATGTCTGTCGCATGCTGGATGAGCTTTATGTCAAAATAGCCACAGAATGGATGAAATCGACGCGTTCTTTAAAGACTGCCCCACAGCAGCCCAGGACCGGGAGAGGTGGAAAAAGGGTAGGGAGGCCATTGCCCTGCAGAGGGACACTATGGGCTCATAATAATAAGAATAAACTAGTTTTTGTATTAACTTATTTGTATTCGTTTGACTGTTTCTTTCCTATGTATTACTGTGCAATATCTATTTAATGTTATGAATGAGGGTTTTCGCGTGTGAAACATCCGCTAGATGGCGTACTGTTGGACTGAGGTCCAACATCAACCGCATTTGTTGTTTAGTTTATCAAATTGACATTTTGACAGATCACGTTTAAAATAACCAATCACATTGTATTTTCACCTCACGCCATAGTACTCCATCTAGCGGATTTTACAAAAGCAAAAACCCTTATGTCGTAAGTAAATGTTTACTTACTTACTTCCTTACTTTACAATGCAGACATTATTCATAGAATTGGCCTCAGATTGACATGATCCACCAGCAGGTGAGAGGGAGTCCATTAATTTAACAAAAAAACATTAGATAGATAGATAGATATTCTTTATTGCAAAAAATAAAATACAAGCATGATACAACAACAGACAGTACCATAAGGCGGTCTTATCGCTTGTAGCGATTTCTTCCAGACAACCTTTGGGTAGGGGAAAGAAATATCGTATTCGTAATAAGGGAAGGCAGTGCAAAGTAGTTTAACAAATGAAATTGAGAATGGCAGAAATATACATATTTTATATATTAACAATATTAAATAACATAAATAATGATAAATAATACATACATACCTGATAATATATACATAGATAATTTAGAAAAAAAAAATCAATAAAAATATTTCTTATAGATAGGTATAAAAGGCCAAAGAGCAGACCACATAAAAAAGGAAGAAGAGACAAGGAAAAAAACAGTGTACCTAATTATAGAGATCGGAAGTGAGTTTTGACACGGGACTTGAATATAGAAAGGGATTGATTTCTGAACTATTGGGCCTCCGGTACTCACGCAGCGATATGCTTCACGCCGGTTTTCGGTGAGGCCGTGGTATCTCTCCAGTCGAGCCGGCCCATTCATGCCGAAGCTTGTCTCTCCCATGGTCAATTGTGACGTTTGAAACACAAAATATTTATCGAAAGGATAATGGAAAATGCTTTGCAACACCGTTTTGGTTAGCAAAGGCTTAATAAAATGTATGAATAAAACCCTTGGTTTTTTTTACCCTCAGGGTACGGGCGTAATCCAGCCCACACCAAAATACTATAGCCAAAAGTCATTACATCCAGGTAGACCTGGCCAAAACGTATCTTCCAAAAGATTGGAACATTTGCATCTGTGTCAGTGCAGAGATTTGGAACAATGAAACGCTTCATTTGGAACAGTGATTCTCAGATAGATCCATGATTCATTCCGCTCATTCGGATCATTCGGCTCACTTGGATCTTTCAGCTCATTTGGATTATTCGGCTCATCGTATCATTCCGCTCAGTCGGATCATTCGTCTCACTCAGATCATTCAGCTCATTTTGATCATTTGGCTTATCGGATCATACCGCTCATTCGGATCATTTGGCTCACTCGGATCATTCAGCTCATTCGGATCATCGGACCATTCAGCACATTCGGTTCATTCAAACTCGAGATCCATTTTAGTCGAATTATACGTTCGGAGCGAACATTAGAGATCCGGAACAGTGTATCATTTGGCTGAGTCGGATCACTGAGTCGTTTCAGTAAAGAGTTAAACACGTTTATCCAGCTGTCTGCCGAAGTCAACATAAAAACTTTTTCCATTTACGTTCTAAAATAGTGTGCATAAAACACAATACTTAAACATCGACAGTAAAAGTTTATGAGCTGAGGTCGCCGTAAATATAAATTTGGATAATATCAATATTTATTAGACAGTTCAAGATAGAATGAATATGTATAAGAAACGCTAGAACATTGGAATTGAGAGGAATGGTAGCCAGAGTAGTCTATGACCTACTCTGAGCTACCATTCCATCTATTCCATTAAAGCTACTGTTAGGTACTGTTACACATGCGTATTATCGTGCTTAAAGCATGCTACTTTTGAGCAAGTGCTACTTAGTAGCATGTGTGGACGGACGTGCTACTAATAAGTAGCCTAAAGGTGATTACGTTCTCGTACTCACCTTTGTCTGTAGTTTTAATGTGTCAATGTTACCTTACCCATGTTTTCTAATGAATGTTCATTGTTAAATTATTTATTGTGATGGTCAATAAAATGTTTCTTTCTTTCTAATAAGCATGCTAATTTTGAGCATGCTCATGCTACCTGTAGTGCGGGTGGAAGGGGTAGAGTGGCGGAGTGCTTTAGCACGTGTAGACAGGTTTGTTTATTTTTAAGCATGTTAATAGATGACTAAATAGCATGCTAATTGATAGCAAATGTGGACAGTTCATTAAGCATTCTCATATTCGGCATGCTTTTATAACATGCTACCAATGAGCATGTGTAACAGTAACTTTAGGTAGATATAGAAACGCCAATCTTCCGAACGCTTCGGATCGGTCAAATCATTAGCCAAGCAAAATAACCCACTGTATTATATCGTAATCCCTGTTGAATAATTAAATGTATTACAAAATTACGAGTAAGTTTAGTATCTTGATAATAGGTATTGGGCCTTTTTTTCCGAGTGTACTGTTATGGTGTCGTTGTTGAATTCTATCAGTCTGAGGGCAGACAGGCAGACTGACTGCAGGGTGGCCGAGTGTGGGATTATGAGAGAGTGAAACGGAATGGTAGACGAGTAGAATGGAACGGAGTAAGAGTGAACAGAGAACGAGTGGACGGAGGGAATGATTGAGTTATCTGTGGTTGTGAGACGACGAAAGACACGAATAGAATTATAATATAATAACAAATTGAAAATTTAAAAAACCCCCGACATAACTAAAGATCTTTCATTGAGGCAGTTGGAACAACAAATAGGTTATTCGTCATTTTCTGACGGCGGGCCATCTTGGATTTGAAATTTTTCACAATTAATATTCTGCTACTCAAGGCCTTTTATATGATACCCATATTGTAGGGAGTAGTGTTAAAATATAGAATCCAAATCTTTGTGACGGCGGCCATCTTGGATCGATTTTTATCCAACATAGCTAATATAAATATTCATCTTTCAAACAAAAAAAACAAAAGCAAAATCGGTTCATTTGTTCGGGCGTCGGGGGTTAAAAATAAAGAAGATTGAAAACCCTGAAATCCCGTTTCAATCCGAAGTCCCACATTTGGGACAGCTTATAGGCTAACTCAACTACTCTACTTTTACTGTTATAAAATGTTTATCTGAAGTGTATGAAGTGTTAAAAATATTATTTTCCATATTTTAGTTCATAGTTCTTGAAGCCGGATTTTTTTTCGTACTTACAATTTTTTTAAGCTTTTTGTGCCGCTAGTGTACCCTACCCGTCACTTTAAGTAGACGTTCCCATTCATAGAGCTTTGCTTTTACTCAAGACATAAAAATCGTCTGTTTGTTGTAGTAAAAACCCATCAGTCATCAAACTCTTCGGTTAACGAGTCGTTCGCTAGAGGGCTTGTCAGTCAGCGCCTATCTCCCCTTCCGCTACTTGAAACAAATCTTTGTCTCTATTTAAAGATTGGTTACATTTCATTTAGTAGACAACAAAATATATGACCTGAAAACTGATAATAGGTTGAACCAAATTTGTTTTTCAAACGATTTTTTTTTTGAGATAGGCGGCAGACGGGCAGACGGATCATCTGATGGTAGGTTAGGTTAGGTTACCGCCGCCCATCGCAGCACACCTTGGCGGTGTGTGCGCCGTGGGCACAGGCTCGCCACGCATTGGTGGCAAAGGTCAGCCGGGACATCTCACTCTGTAATATAGCGAGTGAGGATGCCTGGAAGGCCTTTGCCGCATATTGCGAGCATGTGATGGAGGCGAAGGAAACGGCGGAGCGCGAGCGAGAGGCTAACCCTCTCGCCCCCGCGATCCGCAAGGCACGTAGAGGAGACGACGCCAATACTTGCGTCTCCTTCCCCTGCGAGGAGCAAGTCCGCCGTGGGTCTATAACCCCCCCACCGGCATTAGACGGACCTCCTCCTACGCCTGGTGGGGACGGCACGACTCTCTCGGCTGTCCCCATCCCTCCCTCCGACCCCGGGGGGAGAAGCGTCGTGCCCGCCCTATAGGCGGTCGTCCCTGTCCGGGGGGTGACGTGGTGAAGGCTCCGAGCTTTGGCCCCATGTCACTCGCCCACCCATAGACAGATGAAGGTCAGTCCCAGGAGTTTTAGTCGGTATGCCTCTGGCCGGCATCTCGTTAGGAGAAGCCGTCGCCAGAGAAGAGTCCGACATAACCCATCCGTTTACAGACGGATGGGTATGCGTAATGCATTTCTCTTGGGTCAACAAAAAAAAAAGTTCATTCCATAGTTTTGTCGTACGAGGTGGAAGTTTTCTTGAGAAACGAACTGTTGAAGACTGCCAGCCAGCTAAATGATGGGAGTGGAACTGTTGTCAAGTGGAACGATGGTGAGATGAATGATAAATTAATGTCGCAGACAATTCACACTGATTAGGTAATGCCATATCGCAAACCCAGTCATAATCTTAGCGTGTAACATAGAGTAACTTGACCGTGGGAGAGCCACGCTTCGGCATGAATGGGCCGGCTCGACCGGAGTGATACCACGGCCTCACAGAAAACCGGCGTGAAGCAGCATTATGCGTAAGGGTACCGGAGGCCCAATCCGGGGGAAAGGGGGGTTTAAAGGTCGGCAGCGCACTTGTGACTCCACTGGTGTCGCGGGTGTCCATGGGCGGCGGCAATCGCTTACCATCAGGTGATCCGTCTGCTCGTCTGCCAACTATCACTTAAAAAAAACTTATAGTATACTGAGACAAAGGAATCAGTCGGCTAACGAGTGCTGGCGCCATCTAGAGGAAATGGCCGTCCAGTTGCCGCTTCGGAGCCCGGGGTGGGCTTGGACCAAGGTCCACGATTCGGGAAGTCTGGTAATTACAAGACCAATGTATAACGAAATGCCGTGTCGTTACCATCTACGATATTAGTATGCGAAATACAGATACCTATTAGTGCAAAAATGGCGGAACACTTGGATACATCTGTGACGTGAAATCTGTGGCAATCATAAATATAAATGGCCGTTTGCCTAGACTCTGCTGTAAAATTCGGATATTTTCATTTCTAGTGAAATTGGGATATGCAAGTTTCTTTTAATGTTTTATGTGGCGAAATGTACAGACGGCAACAGTTCGAGGTCTACAAAAATAGCACTTGTGTCTCAGATAAACGGACGATCTAAAGTCAAATAACGGTAGTTCAATTGACGCCGTGTATACTTAGACATCCAAATCACTTAGGTAATGATATACATTTTTTAGACGTAATTTACTACCTTCGTTATGTTAACATTTATGAGTAGGTAACTGGTTTGAAATGACATTGAAACCCCGAATAAATATCGGCAGTTCCATACTTTATTAACTCTCGTCAATTTCATTTCGTTCTTTTGTATGGCAGCGAGACTTGGTCTTTACTTTGACGAGCAGACGCTCGTCTGGATCACCCGATGGTATGCGATTGCATGCATGGTCTTTACTATAGCGACAAAAGCAGGTATTCCATGTCACGGAGATGAATATGCTGCGGTAGATTATCAGGTTCCCCCAAAAGACCACGTGAGAAACTCACGCATTCGTGGAAGCCTTCATGTCCGTGACATAGCAGACAAACTGCTGGAGAGTCGCCTACGTTGGTACGATCATGTCCTGCGAAAACCGGACAGCTACGTTCAAACAATTGCCATGCGACAACGGGTCGAAGTAGGAAAGCAGACCCCGGGCTCCGAAGCGACAGCTTGAGACGCAACCGGGACATAACGCTAAGATGATGAATTTCATTTCCTATGGTCATTTTGAAGTTGCTGACATGACATCGGTGACATATACATGCAAATTCATGCATGTTGCATGTAAATGGATAACAAGATTCGTAAGTTTATCAATTTACTAGGAAGTTTATAAACTTTCGTAGGATTCTAAACGGGAGATAAATTGTATTATTTTACGTCCACACTTTCGTACATTGATAAACTTACTGAACTCACTCGTAAAATAATAAGTAAGCAATATCCAAACGCTACGCGATCTGATTGGCATTGCCACTATGAACATTGACCAATCAGAGAGCAGTGTGTTATTTTACGTATTTCAAAGATTCGCATATTTAAAAGAGTTTCTGTGATTGGTCGAACCATATAAAATTTACGAATAGATATCCGTTAGTTTATAAATTTACCGTGTGACATCGGATATTATTAAGTGGAGTGCGAGTGTGGACGTAAAATGATAAACTTAGTAAATTGATAAACTTACGGATCTTGCTATTTTCCGGTGACATATACGTGAATAGCAGATATTTAAGATTATTTTATAATTAGCAGATTGATATTAAAAGTACTATATTTATTAGTCAAAATCACACACATTGATCTGACCCACATTCGACATTTAAGAACCAATAGCATCTATGTACTTTTTTTTGGGTTCGTAAATTTGAACATAATTAGGAAGGTTTCAAGTTCAATTTCGACCTTGTGCTTTCCTAAAGGTAATGGTATTGGATATAACCGATGTATTTCAAATGCCAGACCCAACGAAGGTACAGGTGTTCACATATATCTGGTAAACACAATCTATCGAACGTCCTCAATTGATATTAACCAAACGTGTCAAACATTATGCTGAGAATCGTTAAAAGAAATTTGTCTTTGTATACATTGATGTGTGGCTGTCCGTACCCACGACCTTGGGAGCGTGAGTCAGGGTCACTATGAATATGGCTTAACGATGAATTAATGTTAACATAAATCACAGCTTAAGTACTAGAAACGGCAATCCATGGTACATAGCAAATTAATGCGATAATCAAATACTCTTTCATGGACGGATGTTGCACTTTGCACTGCATAGCGTGTGCAATCGTATGCATGATTAGACCTCACGGCCATACAACCCTCGGCATTAACGATGGTACAATTTCTAACCATTCCATATTTGGAATATCATAATCAGAAGTTAACCAGTTTATGATTAACTAGTGGCCCGGCCTCATTTCGTTTCGGGACATTAGTTCCCACTTTATACCAATAGATGGTGCTAGGTGTCGGCACATCGCGCAATCGTTTTGTGTTTTCGGACCTCTTAAAAAAACAAAAACTATAAAATTGTATACTGTGAAAGAGCTACGCATAGGCATGAATGGGCCGGGTCGACCGAAGTGATACCACGGCCTTACAGAAAACCGGTGTGAAGCAGCGTTTGTGCGTTGTTTCGCTGCATGAGTGAGGGTACCAGAGGGCCCATGCGGGGAAAGCAGGGGGTTTAAAGTTTGACATCACACTTGTAACTTTCATGGAGGCGCGCGGGTGTCCATGGGTGGCAGCAATTGCTTACCATGAGGTGATCCGTCAGCCGTCAGCAGAAAGTATGTTTCGAATTTTTCGAACATAGGTCGGGTTTGTGATCACCAATCCGCATTTGGCAAGCGTGGTGAAAGCCTAATCCCATCATAGTAGCGTACCTGTACTGTACCATTTAATAAAACTTACTAATTTGATCACCATTGAGATATATCCTGCAATTAATAATAACAATAATTTATGCAAATTGCTTTAGAAATTACCTTTTTCCGGATCGTCACACAAGCCGTCAGGTAAATCTGCGTCAGGTGTTTTGATCTTGACACACGGGGTGATGGTAGCAAGTCCCGAAAAGTTTATTTATTTATTTATTTATTATTTGGAAGACTAACAGCTAAATAATACAGTAAACTTATATCAATAAGAAAAATCAGTGCCAATAATAAGTCTCCGCCTATGGTTGTAACAATAGCTTCGGGAAACTAAATATGATTTAAACATTCTGGTGTTCCAGGAAACAGTAAACAAGTGGGAAATTATTACTAATTATCAATTATTAATGGAGAGAGTGCCGCCATGTTACACCTAATCAGAATGCATGTCCTCAGCGTAACTAAAGACATGCACTCTGATCCAGTGTTAAAGTTAATTCTTGAAATATTTTTTTGCAAGTTGCCGTCTGAGCGATGTGGTACTGGTGCAGAATAAATCGAAATCAGATGGAAGGAGATTGAATGCTGAGCTAGCACGCTGAAAGAACGCGTTCTTGCGATAGTTAGTGACCGCCGGAGGAACGTAAAGCTTTACTCTATTACGCAGACCTGAGTGGCTGTGTCTTAATCCAAAGTTATGGAAACAGCTTTCGGGCTCGGTATATTTTCGATTCGATTCAATCGATTTCAATAAATAATGTAATAGTTAATAATTAGTCGACTCGTCGCTTTTTTGAATGTCAAGTATCAGCCTTTTTACTGTCCCACTGCAGTTCAAATGCCTTTATCATAGAATCAAGTCAAGTCATCGCTATATGATGGGATTAGGCTTAATCACCACGCTTGCCCAATGCGGATTTGTAATCACAAACCTGAGCTATGGTCGAAAAATTCGAAGCATACCTTTGCTCGACCCTGGAATCGAACTCAGGACCCCGAGATCATGGCCCGGTACTTAAACCACTAGACCATCGAGGCGTCTTTATTATCGTCTGGATCATCGCGTCTAGTAACCACTGGAACAGAAGTATCAATTGGGTGACACAGAAGAGAATCTTCAGTGCTTGTAGAACTAGGGGTACGCATGGACCATGATCCACGACTTATTGAGTCTAGAAGACTGGATTAGACTAGACTAAGCGACTGTCGTCTGAACTTCGCTACCACTAAACGGGAGAACCTGGCTAACTGCAAGCAAACTAAGTTAGTTCTATTTGATGATGGATATATTTATTTTCACACAAAAGTATATATTCCTTTAGTCGCCCCGTGTGGAAACGCACTAATAGGTAACAAGATCGTACGTGCTAAGGTATATGAAGTGGGAACATGTTTGTAATTCATTTACATATTGATGGTGGTCGCCAAAGCGGAAACCGTGACGCAGTAGAGGTACAACAAAAGATTTTTCTTTATTTGATAGGTGGCAGACGAGTAGACGGATCACGGTGTCCATGGGCGGCGGCAATCGCTTACTATCAAGTAAGCGATTGCCGCCGCCCATGGACACCCGCGACACCAGTGAAGTCACAATTGTGCTGCCAACCTTTAAATCCCCTTTTCCCCTGGATTGGGCCTCCGGTACCCTCACTCACTCAGCGAAATACAGCACAGTGCTGCTTCAAGCATGTTTTCTGTGAGGCCGTGGTATCACTCCCCCGTTCAAAAAAAGTTTGACTCAAACTTGCGATATTTCCGGCTTTTGACTGAATGAATGACGGTTAGTCATTCACTGACTGACTGACAAAGTGAAATAATAAATATTTCACGAAATCACATACGTTGATCTGACTCCGAGTTAACCGGTGTTACGGATTTCAGAACGAACAGCGGAGTCATAAATACATTTAAGTAATACTTTTCTTTTGTAAATACATACTTATATTACATAGAAAACACTCAGACCAATACAAACAGACATGTTCATGCACACAAATGTGTGTACTGTGCGGGGATCTAACCCTTGCGTGTGAAGTTGGAATAGTTAAATAATCGTTTCATAAAGATAGTTTTTTCAGTTCAGTATGTATGCTTCTATGTATAACCCATATGGAAGGACAAAGACACCAAGGACACAGTAGATAAATACGCTAAAGCAGTATCGACACTCCGCCATTTTGGACAGAAAGTTACCTACCGTATAGGGTTGTCCTCTTATTTTTGTTAAATATTATTCTTACCTTGGGACTACTGGTTTAAGTCCGGGCCGTGATCGCGCGTGATCCCAGGTGCAAAAAGGATCATCTGGTGCGTGTTAAAGTAGAACTAATGATATTTCTTAAGAAAGAGCCCCAACCATATCACTTTAAAATTCGAAACCATTTTTTGATAACATACATAATAATTTATCTACTTATTTTCTCTACTAAAATCGGCACGGCACTAAAAGCGGCACTCGAGTAAAACCGAGAACCCTGAATTTAGTTCTTACGATTGTACTCCGATGGGACCTTAGAATCCGTGTAAAGTGTGAGTCTGTGTGCGTGCGTGATCGAGCGTTTGTACGTAGTGTCCATACTGCTTGCGTATATATCTACTTTTTTTTTTTTTTTTTTTTTTTTTTTCCCGGGAGAAATGCATTACGCAGACCCTGTCGCCGGGGGGACGACAGGGTACTGTGGGACTCACCCTCCGGGCCGCTTCTTCTAACAAGAAGCGACCTGAGGGCATACCCACTAAAACTCCCGGGGCTCAACCACCCGTGGGTATAGAATGGGGTCACGGGAACTGCACGAGGCTATTCCCCGCAACCCCACTCCCCCACAGGCCCCTACACGGGGTGTGCGGCCACGCCCCTCCTCAGGCTAGGAGGAGGGGGGTTGGGGACAGCCGGAAGAGCTGAGCCGTCCCCAACGAGCGGTGGAGGTGCCAATGGCAGTGCCGGCACAGGGACCCCCGTCCCTGTTGCCGGCTGGCCACCTCCACGGAGAGGACGAAGAGTTCTCCGCCGAACTCGTCCTCTCCTTGCTCGAAGCGGGCCTGCGAGGGGGTTAATCTCGCGCTCCCGCTCCGCCGCCTCCTTCTGCGCCACCACTTCCTCACAGAAGTGGGCGAAGGCCGACCACGCCCCCTCATTATCCAGCATAGCTTCAACTATGCTGGGCAATGAGAGGTCATGTCCGACCTCCGCTACCAGCGCTGACCGCTGTTGGTCGAAGGACGGGCACACCACCAACGTGTGGTGCGCCGAGTCCTCCGCAGCGCCGCACTGGTGGCACGAAGGAGTGTCCTCCCGCTGAATACGGTGCAGGTAGTTACCGAAGCAACCATGCCCGGTAAGTACCTGCACCGTCCGGAAGGACAAAAACCCGTGGGGGCGCTCGAGCCACCGGTCCAAGACCGGGGCGAGCGCCGCGAGCGTTGGACGGCCGTACCTCTCCACCTGGAGAGAGGCCGTCCATGCCTCCGTCATTTGCTGGCGGTCCTCCTTCCTTCTCGCCTCCCTTTCTCGGGGGCAGAAGGACTCGCCAGCCGCTCGCTTGGCCGCCGTCCACTCGTAGACGGCGGCCAGCACTCCAGCCTCCAACTCCCATGGCGGGGTGGAGGCGAGTGCGCAGGCCGCGGAGAAGCCTACCGTTCGGTAGGCTCTCGCGACCCGCTGGGCAATAGCCCGTTGCGGCCTCCTTAAGAGGGCCGCATTGCCCCTCCTGTCTAGGGCCTCCGCCCAGATCGGGGCCCCGTAGAGGGCCATGGAGCGGAGGATGCCGGCGTATAGCCGCCGACACTTCTCTCCGGGCCCTCCCAGATTCGGCAGCAGCCACGAAAGGTGGTCTGCTGCCTTTAGGACCCGCGCTGACACCCCCCTAAAGTGGGGGCCAAAGTGCCAGCGCGGATCCAGTGTGAGGCCGAGATACTTCATCTCGGCCCCCACCGGGATGTCCACCCCCCCGACGCGGATGGCTGCGCCGGGGGGTGGTCGGCTCTCCCGAGGCCCGGGAAAGTAAAGGGCCTCGGTTTTGGCCAGGGCTACATTTAGCCCCAGCCGGCCGATACGGCCGACGACCAAATCGCCGCCGACCGATGCGAGGCGCGCTGCATCCCGGAAGGACTTCCCCCGGGCGGTGACTAGGGTGTCATCTGCATAACACATGACACCCATGCCCGGGAGAAGCGCGCCTCGCAACACCCAGTCGTACCCAATGTTCCAGAGCAGGGGCCCCAAAACGGACCCCTGTGGAACACCGGATACGACTTGACGCCGCTGGACAGAACCAGCGGCGTCAACAAACGCCACGGACCGGTCGGCGAGATAGTCACCGACCAGCCCTATCAGGTATGGAGGCACCCGGAAATACCGGAGTGCCTCCATAATAACTGCATGGGGGAGGGAGTTGAAAGCATTCTTGATGTCTAACGAGACTGCCAACAACCCCTCCCCCCTGCTCGACGCTCCCTCGCAGAGGGAGCGGAGCCGGGACAGGGCGTCGATCGTGGATCGACCGGCCCTGGCGTATATATCTACTGTGCCAAGGACCTCAAGACATACTGTGTACGATTGGGCGGTATCGGCACAGGACCGGGTTCATTTGAGGACATTATCTTATCTTTAAAACCTGATCGTATACTATAATATTTATTTATGATTATCATTACTTTTTGCCAACTTTATAGACGGAGGGCAGAACCCATGTTTGACTGAGCCAGGGTATAGTAACCTTTACTTCACATAAACAATAAAGAAATGGAAACAAAGAGTTTAAAAGCTTTGTTTTCCTTTCTTCACTCGCACGCATTCTCGTGATATCACACACACACAAACTTAACTGGCAGTGCACTTGTGATACGGCATCACTGTTCTTGCAATCGCTTACCATCAAGTGATCCGTTTGCTCGTCTGCCCCCTATCTCATAAAAATACGTTTTCTAACGTTGAGACCATTAATGTGTGACCAATATGTATCGTAGACGTGTGTAACTCTTTACTGAAATGACTCAGTGATCCGACTCAGCCAAATGATCCACTGATACGAATATCTATATATCTCGAGTCCGAGTGAACCGAATGAACCGAGTGAGCCGGATGATCCGAATGTGCTGAATGATCCGCTGAGACAAATGATCCGAATGAGCCAAATGATCCGAATGCGCTGAATGATCGGTGCGAGCCGAATGATCTGAGTGAGCGGAATGAATCACGGATCTATGTAAGAGTGGATGTTCCAAATGAAGCGTTTCACTGTTTCGCGTCTCTGCACTGATCCAGATACAAATGTTCAAGTCTTTTGAAAGATACGCTTTTTCCAGGTTTTATGTGTCGGATCCATCGTCCATAGTTCGTTCTAGAGACATGAACAAATCTCCTACACTTAAGCGTGATCCTGGTGCAGTGTCGATGACTTCAGTTCTCCGACGAAGAACATAATTCCGAAATTCGGCTATATCAATAATGCTTAAAGTCTCAGGGTCGTACGTTAGCATACAACTGCTAAATCCGAGCGGAGGTCAAGGAACGACCGTCACGCGAGCATGTGACGTGACCTAATATTGTGATAGTGGTTGTGTGTGCCGTGATAGTGTGTGAGTTTGTGACGGATGGTAGGCGATTACCGTCGCCCATAGACATCTGCAACACCAGAGGACTCACAGGTGTGCCGCCGGCCTTTTTTTTTACCCCCGACGCTAAAACGATGTTGAGTGTTATAAGTTTGACGTGTCTGTGCTGTGTTTCGCTGCGTGAGTGAGGGTACCGGCCCAATCCGGGGGACGGGGGGGTTTAAAGATTGACAGCGCACTTGTGACTCCACCAGTGTGGCGGGTGTCCATGGGCGGCGGCAATAGCTTACCATAAGGTGATCCGGCTGCTCCGGAAAAAAAATCCGTCCTCCACTTCTATGCCCCAGTCTGTCAGCTGCTTCACGGCGGTTTCTGTCAATCAATCAACAATCAATCAATTGTCGGTAAGACAATCAGAGTGCTCTCCAACCATCATCACCTCAGTGTATCATTCCCGGTTGCGCCCAAGTCGCTTCGGAGCCAGGAGTACACGCAAGGACTATGATAGAGGATATGAAAAGTCTTGTAATTACAATGAAGCGACTTCAGTTTGACCTTCACCATCCTTGGACAGGACATAGAGTAATCATAGTTTCAAAAACTATCTGAAACGTACAGGTTTCCTCACGTTGTTTTCCCTCACCGTCGACCTAGAGGTAGAAATACGCAAACACTCGGACTTGAAAGTACGACCTCCCGAGCAATTCTTGTCCACTGAGTCCAATATCATCAACATGCAATGTGTCATTATTTCCTGAGATAATGATCACATTTGAAGTGACTTTATTATAAACAATGATTGTTACAATATTTTTGGCAGCACTTCAGTCAGTAAGTAATGTATAATCAGATGTTTTCAACAAAGAATGTTGATTCGACGTCATATTGCTAGGGCGTTGACCCTAAGATATTTGCACTGTTGCGCAACTCCTGCGCATCGATGTTTCAAACAAAAAAAATATTTTAAGGGAGAAATCAGTACTTCAGTTCTGTGGAACGGTTTGGCTGTGGGAGTATTTCGCGACGGATACGACTTAGGAATCTTCAAGAGATGAGCGTACTCTTTTTTAAAAATGCCGGCAACACATTAGCCATCTCTCATGATCTCTTTGATTCCTCGAATGTTCATCGGCGACGTTGATTACTTGCCATCAGGTGGACTCGCTTGCTCGTTTTTTCACCTCTAGCATAAAAAAAATCCTATGATTTAATTCCGTGAAGGTCAAAGTGGGGTTTTAGCTTAGTTTCTTTTAATGAGAAAGAATGAACAACCAAAGGAGAGAATGATTTTCGTAGAGCCATCAAACAACTCATGGTTGATGAATTTCAAATTTATATTATTTACAAAGAGGTTAAAAGCGGCAACGCTTATAGGTAATCGGAAAACACGAAAGCCTTGTGCGATGTAATCGACTCCTAGCGCCATCTATTGGTATAAAGTGGAACTAATATTCCGAAACGAAGTCAGGGCTTGCCACTAGTATGAAATAAAATAAAATACTCAAACGCTTCTCACTCTTAGGAGCTACTCAATAACATTGTTGTATCTCGAAAATGGTCCCGGGTAAAGGATTTTTCTGATGACACAAATAATATCCTACTCCAACCGATTTTGACTAAAGCGGCCAATCTTAACGATCAGCCACTTACGCAGGATATATAAGAGTGCTCAAGTGTGTGAGGAAACACACTTGTGTTTCCTTGCACTTGCACTCTCTATTCCCTTTCCCACATAATCCGATGGGACACCAGTGTGACACGACACACCGGAGAGGGATCGGGCGTATGACCAACGGCCCTGAAAGCATGTTAAGTCCTTTCTGAGGCACGGGGGTACAAGACCGCCAACTTCCAGACTCTGGGCTGACACTGAGAATTTCTTCACAGGAAAACTCAGGTACAATTTTTGTCCCGACCCGGAGATCGAACGAGGGACCCCAAGTGCAGCCGTCTATTTAAAGTGCGACGCACTACCCACTGAGCCAACGAGGCAGTCATTATGACACAAATAATATTGATCTTCGCAAATAAGCCTCAAAAATTCAGGCGTCAGGTGCTGCAGTACTTGACGCCTGAACCACCTACTCGTCAGCGAACCCGTCACAAGTCTAGGACATAATTAAATTTTATAAAGTTTTGTTTAATCTTACCGCACTAATGCACATTGCATGCCGCGGCAACCTATAAGTAAGGTCCTAAGGTAGCTTTAAGATTATGTTTGTCTATGTTCTTATTTGCTAGTAACAGTGTTTATCTTGTTGGTTGTCTTAATAAAATAAAATAAAAATCTATTAAACATGTTTCTGTCCATTTTATCTGTAGACCTAATGATAATATATAAGATTATCAGAATCCCACTACTCCCTAAATGAATTCGTCCGCCAAATACCGTTCTAAAAATCTTAAAAATATGACATTCATGTTATGCTTACTTCAATATGGATTCACAGCTATTTATTGGATATTTCCTATCATGGAGATGGTAAAAAAAAATTTGGTATACAATTATATGACACCCACTCTTCTCAATATAGTCTAGCTAATTTTAGACCTGTTCTTGTAAGGAATTTTCTAAATTTAGACACTGATACACAAGCATTCACATATTTTCCATATGAATATATTTTTAATAATACAAATAATTAATATACACTGGACAAAACGCGGTTATTTTAGACGACGCCGTGCACCTCCAATCTACTTGTGACCACGACCGTTGTAACGCAGTCGAAACGTCAAGCTGTGAGTAGATACTTACATATAAAAATAACCGCATTTTGTCCCGTGTACATTAATTATTTGTATAATGCAACGCGAAAGTTTAAAATGTTGAATAATAATAATATTGCACAACATCACATACATAGATCTGACTCCGAGATAGGTAGCTCAAGCACCTGTGTTACGGATATCAGAACCAACAGCGGAAATAGAAATATGTACATATAATACTTTTCTTTAATAAATACATACTTATAATGATCAATGATCGGAGTAGGTAGAGCTATTTGGGTTCATTGGCCGCAAACATAGATGTTAATATGAATATGCCCCGGGATTCTGACTATGATTCCGGGATTTAAATAAATACATTTTTATTTTAGAGTTAAATATTTAACGCATTTTAATCATGAAAGGGCTTCCATCCAAGAAGGGATCCATAAACGTTCGATACCACCATATTTACTTACAGTTTGTTCCTTTCTATCTAACGTGCGTATTTTGAATAAGTTCGTAAGGCTGTTTTTTTTTTTTTTTTTTTTACATTATAGCGGACAAACGAGCAGACGGCACACCTGATGGAAAGTGATCACCGCCGCCCATGGACATCTGCAACACCTGAGGTATCACATATGCGTTGCCGGCTCTTAAGAAAGGAGTACACCCTTTTCTTGAAGGTCACCAGGTCGTATCTGTTGTGTTAATGCTCGTATGTATAAACGAAAATAACTGTTAATAGTATAAAGTATATCCTTGATCCCGGCATTCCCGGGATTCCAGGCATGTCCATATTATTTGAAAAAAATCGCAAGAACCAAAAATAGCTCTACCTATTCCTATTATTGATAATAATACATAAAAACCTATGCTAAGTATATTAGATATAAGAAAAATGTCTATGTCATAACCAGATTGTTATTTTAGTACCTACTTATTTAAGATTTTTATAATAATATTGTTATTAGGATAAAGCTGCACATTTGCGATTACCTAACAAGGTAGCTAAGTTATAAGTAGGTGCTTTACTAAAAAACACCTAATATTTATATTTGTAACACTTAGCAAGCAAATAAATATTTCATTTCATTTCATTTCATAACCCTAAACCAATACATACAGACATATTCATGAACACAAATATTTGTACTGTGGGGGTACGAACTAGCAACCCTTGCACCAGAGGAAGCGTTCACTAGCACTAATCCAAACGGGTCGTCAAAAATATAATTTGACAGTCATGACGGCGCGCCGTAGCGGTTAGTTGTGTTGCGGGCAGTGCCCAGTGGCATTGCATACTATCATATGATCCGTTTGCTCGTCTGCCACATATCACAAAAAAAAGACACCACCTCTCAACGGAACTCTACTATCTGTAGACGTAGCCGACTAAATTAAAACTGGTGATAAAAATGTTAATTTTAATAGGGTTGTCACCAGCTTTTAACGATCTTTATTATTCAGCGAGAAACGAACGACATAATCGGAATAATCGTCCAATTTTCCTACTTGGGTAAGTTTGATAAACAAGTTGTTAAGATCAGACTGTCAATAGCCTGAAACCAGATAGAAAATCCTTGAAGAAATCTTGATAGCCTTGAAAAACCCAAGATTCTACAGATGCTTACTTAGCTGTCAAGTTGTACTCAAAAAAGAACTTAGAAAATGTTACTATTTGTGTACATAGTTAATAATAATATCCTCCAACCGGTTTTGACTAAGGCGGCCAATCTCAACGATCAGCCACTTACTCAGGATATATGACACGTGTGACACGACAGGAGAGGGATCGAGCACCAGTGGCATAACGTGCTTTCCGAGGCAAGGGGGTACAAGGCCGGCAATTTTCAGACTCCGGGCTGACACTGAGAATTTCTTTACAGAAAATCTCAGGTACAAATTTTGGTCTGACCCGGGGATCGAACGCGAGACCCCCAGCGCAGTGCGACGCATTAGCCACTGCGCCAACGAGGCTGTCAGTTTGGGTGTTATTTATGTATTATAAGTATGTATTTACAAAAGAAAAGTATTATATGTACATATTTGTAATCCCACTGTTGATTCTGATATCCGTAACACAGGTGCTTGGGCTACCTATCTCGGAGTCAGATCAATGTTGATGTTGTGAAATATTTATTATATATATATTATATGTTATTAAAATGTAAAAAAGGCGGGTTTATAGGTTGGCAGCTCACATGTGACTACACTGGTGTCGCGGGTGTCCATGGGCGGCGGCAATCGCTTACCATCAGGTGGTCCGTCTGCTCGTCTGCCACCTATCATATTATAAAAATATGAAGAAGGCGCACCAAACATGGTAAACGGGTCCTGTCTGGCCCGCCAACCCTGAGTTGGCATCTGGCTAGTCGCGCATGCGCGGTGCGGCGCACTGTACCGTTACGATATGCATTCGTCTTAGTGACGCGACTGAGTATGACTTGAAGTACCTATATTGTTACTTGAATTCTTTTTAAATGATTACTTGTGGCCCGCCCTAGTTTAGTTTCAAGACTGCTATTAGTTCCAAACTTCTCCAACAGGTGGTGTTAGGAATCGATTACATCGCGCAAGTGTTTCGTCTTTCGATTCTATAGAATTTACCTCTTCATAGTGTATATCTTACAAACAAGCCTATTGTCCCCATGACTATGGCACAGTACATGAGGTCATGAACTGTGCCATACAAATAGGTAGGTGGAGACAGGGTTTTTCTGGCGGAAATCCGGCTATTATGGGCGATCGGACGATCAGGTTCAACACTGGGAATTTCAGATTTTTATGAACCAAAAAACTCAGGTACCTACGAATGTTGGCCCTACCCTACCCGGGAATCGGACCTGAGCAGATATAGTCACTACACCATCGAGGCAGCTTATGTCCAAATCTAACAAACTTCCTAAATAATATCCTTTAACCGGTTACAGATGCCGATCTCAACGAACGTACGCAGGATATATTATAGTGCTCAAGTGGCTCGACTTGGAGCCCAATTCTCGGGTTCGTGACATTTATCATCATACGAAATATATCACTAAAACCTATTTATTATTTAAAAAAAAAACATAGTTTTGTTGGATGGATTTCAATGTGACATCCGCCATGTTTTCAAAATGTCACGAGCACGAGAATTGGGCACGAGCACGAGAAGCCGTCGCTTTTAAAGTACAAGTTACATTCGACAATCGATTTTTACCTTAATATCAAACACACTTGATGCAATATCAATCGAGGAAATTTTACAGGTCTAGTTACCCTGTCTGTGATTGCTCACTCAGCTGGCCCTACTGAAAATCAGCGTCAAGACCTTTTTCAAGGTCATGACATAGGCTGAGTGGGGGCCATTTATGTTGGAGGTCACAACACACAATATATTATACGTACTGCCTGGTTATTTGTACTCATTATTTTGTTTGTCCTTTGTTTTTTTTTCTGTATCTATTTTTTTTTGTTTGTGTGTTCTTTTGTAACTAATTTTGTACTCGTATTTAGTGTTGTGATGTCCAAAATAATAAATTTTCTTTCTTTCTTTTTTCTTTCTGATTGTTCGTACATCACTATCCCGCCTTCTGGGAAGGCTCGTTTCAATAACGGCTACTTTTTGCCCACACGATCGAAAGATACGAAATGCTTTTATTTGTAAACAAGCGACATCGTATTGTTCCGTTGTTGCATCATGAAGAATCGTGGTCTTTTTTAGTAATCGCGGTTTGTTAGTGATTTCTTAGTTAAGTAAGGAAAATGGTTTTTATCGAGTTTGTGTTCCGAACATTGGCAAACCCTGTATTAAGGTGGCTCAATTCGAAACGGTCCCGTAGCGAACGTATTATAACGTTCGCTATACGGGACGGTTTCGAATAATTTCGTACCTGTCGCAAATAAGGGAGATATACAGCGCGTGTGTAAGGGAGGAAATATCCCGAATCGGTCGTAGCGCCTGGTTCAAATTAAGCCCTCTGGTGATATTATCCGTGAATGCTAGGGTCATGCAAAATACACTCGCGAGCAACCAAATCGACTCGGGACCTAATTTTCATACAAACATACTAGTTTCAGAGGTCTACAAATATGAAAGTTTATGTGCTTTAGTGATAATTTTATTGTAAATCAATTTCTAAAGTGTTTTAATTTCAATTAATTATTTTAACAGATTAAAGAAACGTGCCGATCTTTAAAAAAAAAGGAAATTGTGGTTGAATTTCGCATCCCATAACATTGCACGGAGGAAGACAAATAACTTCCTCAATCCTAATTTTAGGAATTGACATGTTTCTGGAGGCTTGTTAAACGATAACTAAAAACAAGAACATATCTGACATCGATTCACATTAAAATTATCACTAAAGCACATATAATTTCATATTAATAAGCCTGAAGTTAGTATGTTTGTATGAAAATTTGGTCCTGTGTCAATTTGGTTCCTTGCGAGTGTATATATAAATAAAAATAAATAAATAAATATCAGACAATATCATAATTTATCGACCTGACCTCAGAATGACAGTTTAGGCTCTTATGGACAAAAATCAACGAAGGTAAAATTACAAATACTTAAATAGATATTATAGTCCGTTACCTGAAGGTTGTCTGGTAGAGATCGTTCCCAGCGATAAGACCGCCTAAATTGTACATTGTATCTCTGTATACCAAGCTTTTAAGTTTTATATGTTGTGCAATAAAGAGTATCTATCTATCTACATTATTTCTAAAGGGGCGCTCTTACTTTGTTTCTGGAAATTTTATACATTAGTTTAAAACTGTGCTAATAGATGGCGATGAGTGTCGTTTGAATCGTGCAAGTGTTACGGTACATAGAAAACTAAATTTAGTTTTTTATAAATAGTATGTTTGTCCAGATCAACGCTATCTCATTTTGTACCTACCGCTTGGACTACGTGTCGACCATGCTGCCATTTCTGGGTCTATTTCTTTCTGCTTTCTCTTAGTAAAATTACCTGAAACAAAAAATTAAATATTAGTTAAGATATCACATAAAACAAAATGCAATAACAATAAATCGCACATTAATATAAACACAAAAAAAATGTTTTGAATACACCGCCTTAAAGTAACGTAAAACATGGTTTAAAATCTCATAACAACAATTTTTGAGTTGTCATATTGAATGTCATGTGCGAAATAAAGAAATGGTGGGAAACGGCCTTAATTAGAATATGGGATACTTCTACAATAAAAGCCATTGTTATTAATTACTGTAGTTCTCCGTGCCACTTCACTTAGCCAAGACCTTGATAGATACGGCATGGTAATTATTTTATTCATAAAATATGTTAATAACAAGATAAACAAGTCGCATGTAAACGGTACAATAGGAAAAACAGGTGATAGACTGTATTTATGAGAAAAGTAGAACATATTGCTTATAGCTCTCCTTATCAAAAATCTTATCAAAATTAAAAAGTTTAACATCACCATAATATAAATAAATAAATAAATTTAAACCTACATACATTTTCCTAAATCCAAACTTAGTTTTATTATGAGTACTTAAGAAACTAAATACAAATGTACCACAACACCACATTGTTGCAGCGGGAATCAAACTCGCGACCCTTGGGCCTTAATTGCTCAAAACACGCCGATAAACAGTCCGTCATAAACCCTATCTTATGCTTAAATGGTTTTTTCTTTGGATTTAATAGTAGATTGTTAATGGACTAATGTGATGGTTTGTTTTTTTATCATGTATTTTTAAACTTATATCTTTTTATTATTTTTTTTATGCTAGAGGCGACAAATGAGCAAGCAAGTCACCTGATGGAAAGTAATCAATGACGCCCATGAACATCCGCGAAATCAGCCATATCGCTAATATGTTGCCGACCTTATTAAAAAAAATTTTTTCTGTATTTTTTATTAATTATCTATTTTTTATCGTTATTTTCTGTAATATGGTGTTTACGTTTACGTTTAGCGAATAAATACATATATCTTGTTCTTTAAATCTACTGTTTTAAACTCATTCTGTGGTTAAAAATTTCACGACATTTCGACGATCAGACAATTCGTCATGTTGTGTTCTTTGTTTAGGTTTATCATCAGTTCTGGCCTACATTTTAAGTGTCATTTTACCAACCACTTCATTCGTTCCACTATTTTAATCTGGGGTTACAAACATTAGTCATTGTCACTGTCACAACATGTTTAGTGATTTTTTGTTTTTTATTAATAGATACTGAAATCTACGTGTGGGATATTCGACTATTTAATTGCATTTCAAATTAGGTCATTGTATAAGATGGTGTGTGAATTTATTTATTATATTTTTGTTTTTAAACTCTTTTATTTTTGGAAGGTGATCTAACATCATCATCTTTTTAAGTCAACTTTAAGACAGAGAGAGCAACAAGTTTGAACAGTTCTGAAAATAAGGAAGTAACATGGTTCTCTTTTTCCCTTCATCTAGTGTTGTTCACATCAAGAAATCAAAGCTTTCCATGATCAAGAAAAGTTTAGGGACCTCAGCTCTAGACTTTTTTTTTGTGATGTGATAGGTGGCAGACGAGCAGACGGATCACCTGATGGTAAGCAATTTCCGTCGCCCATGGACACCCGCGACACCAGTGGAGTCACAAGTGTGCTGCCATCCTTCAAACCCCCCTTTCCCCCGGATTGGGCCTCCGGTACCTTCACTCACGCAGCGAAACACAGCACAATGCTGCTTTATGCCGGTTTTCTGTTCTAATTTCATCGCTTATTAATTTCACCAGCGATCTCAATTTTGCGAAATACTCGTATATTCATTTGAAATACAATACCCACCCCCTAATTAAAACTTAATATTAAATTCTTTCTTTATAACGGTTTTATCCAAGCTACCAATTGAACTTCTGATTGGCAGAAAATGTATTAAGTCTTATGGAGCATAATTGAGAAGATTTTGGGAATCGAATTAAAATTTCTGAAATGTTGAAATATTTTGAAGTTTAATCACCTTTCGTCTTAGATTAGAGCATTCACCCCACCTCTAGACTAGACAGATCAATTATAAATCTCTATTAAGTCTAGGATTTGCTATAATTGCTATCAGATTACGTCACGTGCAACAAAAATAGTATATATAACACACTTAAAAAATTCATCTCGTGTTCAGGCGGGACTCAAACCCACACCTTACACAATCCGGGTGAATTAACGCGTTCAGTGGTCTAATTGGTAGAACATTAAACACGATTGCTATAAAAATATCAACTATAAAAATAGTATATTTTACAGGGTTGAAATTGTAAAAAAAAAAGTAAAGTATCAGCCTATAAACTGTCCCACTGCAGGGCAAAGGCCTCCATCATAGAATCAAGTCATCGCTACTATAATGGGATTAGGCTTAATCACCACGTTTGCCAAATCCGGATTGGTGATCACAAACCAGAGCTATGTTCGAAAAATTCGTAACAAACTTTTCGCTTGACCCGGGAATAGAACCCAGGACCCCGAGATCACGACCCGGTACTTAAACCACTATACCAACAGAGCGTCATTGATTTGAATTGATTACGGTTGAAATTGGGTTTTTGATAAATTCAAGAGATTTGTTGGAGGCCCATTCTGGAAGGGTGGTTTAAAAGTTGGTAGCGCACTTGGAACTCTACTTGTTATTGCGGGTGTCTATGTGCGGCAGCAATTGCTTTACCATCAGGTGTTCCGTCTGCTCGTCTGCCAACTCATAAAAAAATCTATTTTTAAAAGCTACAGTGAATAAGCTGCTTATCAACTTTAGGGTTCAGTGTGAAGCCAAGAGCAACCTCATCGATAAAAAAAAATCCTGACAGAATTAATTGTGTCCTCAAACCATGACATGTGAAAATCAAATTTATACAAAGATGCCAACCCTGCTGTAAATAAATTACAACACTCCAACCGAAGAGGAATAAATCCTCAACCGAGATCATAATTGCCATTGTCTAAATATACTGTTAATTGCCCGGTCAACGCACTTGCCACAGAGCTAGATGAAAATTGACAATTGTCAGACATGGACCTGACACATATTCGAGTTTCCCATTTGATAATGCCGCGCCGTTATGGCTAGCCATTGTTTTTTTTTGTGCCAAATTCGTCGTGTGTGGGTGTCATTTTTTTACACGCACATTTT
This sequence comes from Marasmia exigua, assembly GCA_019059595.1. NCBI lineage: Eukaryota > Metazoa > Arthropoda > Insecta > Lepidoptera > Crambidae > Marasmia > Marasmia exigua. The sequence continues at coordinate 13,083,561 of CM032488.1, forward strand.
GGATCAAGGGCTGTCAGAGTTGAGTGGGGTTTTAGCGGCTGAAATAAGGAAAAATAGTTCGCTTTTTGACAAACATAATCTTGATTGGGGATTCGCAATGACGGAACAAAATCATTTTGTACTAAATGAACTTATAAAGAGATGAAAAGTCACCAAATCTAATAACCCTAACTTAGACGTTAATAGACTTATTTAACGGGGACACTTAATGATGGAATTTTTTTTTAAAATATGGAACACTATGTAGCTTTAGCAATAATATATAAATATATTACTAGATTAGATACTAATTATACTCTATGTGGTTTGTGATGGATGATAATACTGAGTTCATATCATCCATCACAAACCCTAGTGTTTACTTAATGTCGTAATATCATTATTAAATATGTTTTCGATATAGTAGTTCCTTTTTTTTTCATTCTAAACGTTTTACCTTTTCTATGATGTTTAACTCAAATATATAGTGTAAAAAAAGAATAATATTAAATGATCCATATAAAATGGAATAGATACTGGGCAATTAACATATTTGATTAATTTAAGTAATAGTTGTAAATTTACATTCAGTAAACTTATCCATATAAAATGGAATAGATACTCGGCATCACTTATTTGATTAATTTAAGCAATAGGTTAAAATTCAATGTAAAACATATTAATAGGTTGATGAATAAATTAAAAATAAACCTTGACAACCCTGAAATACGATGATGACGAATTGATTGAGCCGGTGAAATGAGGACGCCGAATTCGAGTGTGGGAGTTCAAGCTAATGATTCTAGGTCCGAGGATGAAAAGGACCGTTGTTGGCCCACTTGGGTGCAATTGCTGATGACCTGGTCATTCGAACGAGATCAAGCGGTACCCGCTTCCTTCATGACGGTTTAATTGGGTGTGCTTATGATTTTTTTATTGCAAACATTAGTACGTTTGAAAAGTAACTCTTACATCCTGACCTCGTCATAATAAGACAGGAAAATATTGTATAATCTCTACTATTATAAAAAGGTAACTCTACTAACAACGACAACGCTTATAGGTTAACCGAAAAAAAAGACACACTTGCGCGATGCAACTTATACTCAGCGCCATCTATTAGCACCGTTTAGGACTAATACATTTTCCGAAACGAAGTGAGGGCGAGCCACTAGTGTTTCAATTAAGTTGTGAAATGATTGATAGATTGATGACGTAAGCTGCAGTGGTGCCGCTTACGTCATAGGGTATGGTTACCCCATTGGTTACTAAATATAAGAACTCCGTTAGTTCCTCAAAAATCCGTTGACATGACTTTCTTGACGCATTAATGTAACGTAGTCAATAAATTTATTTCGATTCCTATTTCAAACCAATAACATACATGATTATCATGAGTTCTGGAGTAGACCACGTCTCGGTAAAAGCAGTGTAGGAAACACTCAGGCCAAGTGAAGTGATGATTTGCGCAAAAAGGCTGGATGGAATTGAGAGTGCCTGGGAATATCGGTAGTTCCTGATAACTTCGAAGGCGATGAAGATTCTAATTGATGGTAAGGATCTTATTTCAGTAAAGGAAAATAATTTTGTTTCAATCATGATTGTCAATCAACACTTGTGCACACACACAGCCGTTAAGAGTTAACATCTTTTCCAAAATAATGCTCCGGCCAAGTTTTCGTGCCGGTCAGTTTAGATAAAAATTTGATATGCCACAACAACAAAATATTTTCAATAAAAGACTTTCCTAATCTTGACTTATGACACCTATTTGTCTCAATAAATTCAATCCACTTTCACCTATTGTTCACAAGCATTCATCATATTAAGATAACGATCTTTCATCATCTTTTATCATATCTATAGACACAATAGCGCCAATTATTATAAGTGTTTTTACAAAATGCATTATTCCTTCTATCTGTCTGTTATAGTCCACAACTATGCAATAAATGATTATTATTATGACTATAGATCCCGGCATCAAGTATATCTTTCCTCCTTTCAATTTACTCCACTGAGACTGATTGCTTTCTATTCATAACATACAAATTATTATTTTGCTTTTGTCCAATTTGCTGCAATTTTCTTCATACATATTTTACTCAGGTTTCGTATTAGCTTTTTCATCGCCTTACATATCTTCTACATTATTGTACTAAATGCTATTTGAAATATTGCTGTCATTACTATAGATAATATCATCTGTATTATGCTTCTATTGTCTTGCATTACCAAATACTAAAATTATCTTGTGCAAGACTATATATTTGCTTTACACCTACGAGAAATCATTGCAGCAATTCTCTACCGGCACATTGGTATATTTGGTATTCAATACCGGCGCAAGGCATGTTTGCCAAGCCTTATATCAGAGCCTGATTACAAACCTGCATGTAATCCACGACCTGGCTCCACGAACCCCGGTTATTGATTGTGTACGATATCGATACTAATGCCCCTATTCTATCACGGGCTTCTTTAAACTTTAAAGGAAACTCGGCTCTATAGTAAAGTAAACTGAGACACGGGAAAGTATCTATACGTTGAAGTTCTAAGTCTGTTTAACGATAATTTTATTTAAGATCGGTAATTTTGTTTTTATGTGATAGGTGGCAGACGAGCAAACGGATCACCTGATGGTAAGCGATTGCCGCCGCCCATGGACACCAGTGACACCAGTGGAGTCACAAGTGCGCTGCCAACCTTTAAATGCTAATTTAATAATGTAATTTGTAAAGCACGATATCGTTTCGAAATATTTTAACCTTCATGTTCAATCCTATTGCAAAAAAAAGCATCAACGTCAGACCTATGTAAGCTAAATATTAAGATAGACAGATGTTTTGTAAAATACTACTATGCAGATTGTAGGTTTTTCATCGATTTTAATGAACCAAACAGCAAAAAATATATATCTATGAGTTAAAGTAATACCTAAAACTTGAGTGTTCCTCAAGGCATTGCTCTTTGGAGGGCTTATATTTGAGAGTTTGCTTTATAATACTGACGTAATAATACCGTGTCACAAGTCGTAATAAAATTTTATCGGGTCGGTTATCTTGCCCCGGTTAGACATTTCCAATGGAAAAAGGCAAATATTTGCCCACTTGGTTCCGTTTATCTTGCCCTGGTTAACTTGGAGTGAGTAAAGCCAACTTCGTCTCACGGAACGTGAGTCGAAACATTATTTATTGTTACATTGGTGCAATTTTTAAACGAGGAACGCAAGTGTCAGATGTTGTCGCCCCATTTTAATTTGGCAAATCAAAAGCTTTAGACACAGTGAAGAAGTCTAGAAATATGTACTTGTATAAGATTTGAGGTTCTTCAAGTTCCGTTACAGGTCTATTCATGTAGTTCTAGCGTAGGAGATCATTCTAGCTAGATGAATTTCGACATATACACATAAAAATATATTTCATTTCATATATACACATGTTTGGCACAGTTTATGTCTCAGGGCTCTTCAAGGGAACAATTTAGGACCGATACTACATTTTCGTTTTATTTTCTTTCACTTTGGAAATAGGTACCTATCATAGTAAATTTCTTGATGGGATGAAAAATAATTTCATTATATTATTATAGCGGTTCGTTGCTTTTCGTATAATTAGTAAGATTTTGTTTGGATTTGACATCCGTAACACAGGTGTTTGAGCTATTTACATACCTACATAAGGTAGGTACGACATCCGTCGACTTGCGGAACCGTTCTTAGCGTCAAATATAACAGCTTCTGAATATACTTTGTACTAGTAACCTAATTATTATCTTTTAGTATTACTATTTAAAATCCTGAGTAGAATCCTGGAGTTTTTTGGTCACATAGCCCGGAAAGAGGGACATAGTCTGGAACAGCTGATGGTGACCGGCAAGGTGAATGGAAGGAGACTCAGATGTCGACGCTGGACACCAAGCTGTATGACGCCCTCCACATTGCAACATAGATGGAGGTCTATTATAAAGACTGGCGGCCCACGGGAGGAATCACGACCCTCAGTAATGAGGAAAACGACTAGAGGAAGAACATTTAAAATAATTTCTCATGTAAGTGACTGTACAGTTTTAATGGGAAATAAATCATCTTTAAACCTTACTTATTTCGGAGTCCTGTGTGCGATGTTCCGAAATATATTTATATTGAAATATATTTTACGTTTTGATATGTCTGACAAACAAAACGATTCAGTTTAAAACCTTTCTGTGTCTATGCCATAATTTAAAGTTCCAAATCGATAATGGAAATAAAAAATTCGTCATAGACGGCTATAACCGGCAATTTGGGTCCATCTAGCCGCGTAACGGCTCTGGACGACCTTCACGAGGTCGTCGCTCTACGTTATTGTGTCTCTACACGAGCGTCCACGAAAGAGCAGCATCATCGCAAAACTTCTTGACATTGGCAGAATTTATCGTGGCCATGATGGGCTATTTTTGCTACAGTTAAAAACCATCATCATCATCATCATCATCAGCCCATTTAAATCCCCACTGCTGGGGCACGGGCCTCCCTCAATCACATGAGGGGTAATTGCCATACTCACCACGCTTGGCAGACGGGTTGGCGAGTGACGAGTTGGTTAAAAACCATTCAAGCCATAATAAAAAAGAGATGTTTAAAAGTGTTATTCAACTTTTTAACTAATACTATAAACCTAACTTTACCCACCAAAACAAACGCCATGCTTTGGTGTACAAAATAATTTTTGGTGCAGAAATATGATTTTATCATGTAGGTAGAAAATATAAGAATCCATTTTAAAAAAAGAAAACTACTTGCAATTTCCTCGATAGCCCCACAATTCTAGGCTAAGTCCTTTAAATTATTAAAGCAGTTAAGTTTATACGAGCCTGCATGTGTGTTACATACACACACATATACGTATGTTAAATAAGTGTAATTAATAAAACAGTACCAATACCAATAAGAAAAACCTTTAAAAATGTCTCGCCGTACTCTGACCGCGAGGAGGTCACGAGGCCGCAAGGCCGGGGTCGTTCGCGCGGGGTCACGCCTTCGATTCGGAAGCGAAGCGCTAATGGTTCTGCGTATTACGCACTGACTTGTATATTTTCTTTTGGCTTTTTTGTTCAATTCTTAAACAAAATCTTTGTAATCTTCGAAAACTTTCAAAGTGTTTTCTTTTCAGTTTTATTTTTGTTTAAGATTATTTAAATAACATGGGGAACAGCCCATTGATACAAGTCAGGCTGGATTTGAACTCAAGTCTCACCGTTCCGACTCTGTACCCTTAGCTACCAAAATATCTCGTTCATATAGGAATTCATAATAGAATGATTTCAGGTAATATTATACATAGTGAAACAATAACCAATTGAATAAATTAAAGAATATCGATTGAATTCATCCAAATACTTTTTGAAAGATCAATCAAAATCAATAAAAAATCAATGAATTAGTAGAATCAGGTCAATGTATGAGATGTTGCATGAATTTATTTATTCCACTAACTTTGATTTGATTTTTGCAGAAAATGTTTGCACCTTTCAGTTATATATTCTGACAAGATTTTTTATTCAGATTTCAAAAATCTTTTCGGACAAATTAGATGTTCAAAATAACGAAGAAAACAAGGATTGTTTACCTATAGATCTTGCATGAAAAGTCCTTAGCACGTGTCACGACACTTGGCACTTAGTCACTCGGTCATATTTTCGCATTATAATTACGGACATACACAAGGAAATACGTACATAGAAAACAAAAGTCGGAAACACACGTCATAATAAGGAAGCATTTTTAAAGCTCCGTATTTGCTGAGAAATTATCTGAATCACTGTTGATTAGCGTTGAAATACCAATGGAGTATGTTAATTAGCTGAGCAAACTCACTAAGGCAAATATTATCGACGCGAAATCGCTCAGGTTGTTTGTATATGTCTTTTAATTACTCATTAAAGACCTTAGAGGTGTAAATGTGATCTACGTGACCTTTGTTTGGTAAGGTAATGTTTGATTTTGCATTAAATTGAAAAACTTTACTGTTATGACGAAATATAAAGAAGATGTGAAGCTATTTTTATAAAAGAACATTTACGAGGTCTAATAAAATGGATATAATGATTTTTATATGTGTGGGTGTACTGTTTATAAATATCCTCCTACCGATACAGCTGCGGCCGATCTCAAGATGGACGCAGGATATATTATCGTGCACAAGTGCCCTCTCTATTCCCTTATTCAAGTCCCGATGGGACATCAGTCTGACCAACCGGAGAGGGATTGGGTGCATTGCGAGGCATACATGTATAATACAACGAATTTTCAGACTCCGAGCTGACACAGAATTTTTTGACCGAAAAACTCTTCGGTCTATCGCCAACTTATCTTGTAGATTACTCCCCTGTCCAGTAACAGATTGCAGCAGGCGTGAGATGAATCCAAATGGACGGCATTCGACTTTTAAGTAGTGGGACTTGGGACAAACAAACTCGTAAAGTCTCATAAACTCCTAACGTCGATGTGAACGTCCTTGATTTTAGAGATTTTGCGGAATTTAAATTTAAAACGAATTCAAATCCGTGTTTAGATTCCGATATACTCAGAATACTACTACTGAGTATATAAGTAGCCCATTAGAAACAAAGATATTCAAATCTCAGTTTTGAATTTTGTTTCTTTCGAAATCTTAGAGTAACGGTTTATCTCGATTACTTTTTTTTTTGTGATAGCAAGGTGCAAACGGACATCCGATGGTAAGCGATTGCCGCCACCCATGGACACTCGCGACACCAATGGAGTCACAAGTGAGCTGCTTTAAACCCCCTTCCCCCGGATTATTTAGATTTAAGTAAAGTCACCGTGGGAGAGCCGCGCTTCGACATGAATGGGCCGTCTCGACCGGAGTGATACCACGGCCGCACAGAAAACTAGCGTGAAGCAGCACTGTCCTGTGTTTCGCTGCACGAGTGAGGGTACCGGAGGCCCAATTGTGACTCCACTGGTGTCGCGGGTGTCCATGGGCGATGGAAATCGCTGTTCGTCTGCCACCTATCACACAAAAAAAAACGCACTAAAAATCTACTAAATTCGTCGACATACCCGTTTGAAACAGTGGTAGTGAACGCTGCCTTTGGTCCAAGGGTTGCGGGTTCGATCCCCACACAGTACAAACATTTGTGTGTATGAACATGTCTGTTTGTATTGGTCTGGGTGTTTGTATGTATTATAAGTATGTATTTACAAAAGAAAAGTATTATATGTATATATTTGTAATTGCGCTGTTGATTCTGATATCCGTAACACAGGTGCTTGAGCTACCTATCTCGGAGTCAGATCAATGTATGTGATGTTGTGAAAATATTTATTTATTTATTATTAATATACTATCTTGAGCGGTAATTTAGTTGAAAGAATGTCCACAAGATACGTGAAAAGTTGTAGGTTCAGTTCCCACCTAACCACGAGATGAATTTTTAAGAACGTTCTTTTCATAAGCATCAATTAAGAAGAAGAAATCTAGAGTCTTTTTTAGAGATGTTTCGTACCACTATTCTTGAAGTTCCATAACAAAACGAAAGGTCGAAGTGGTTAGCCCAAAATACAGGAAGAACCCAAAAACGTGCAGTTAATTTGCGTGTAGGTACTGGTTTTTGCGAGTCCCATGTTCAACAAAAATGCTACTTTTCCATGCTCTCTTATTCGGCTAAATGCCAAACAGTTGGTATTCACGGCATTTCCTGGACAAATAATGTGTTCGTAATTAACTAACCCGTTAGTATTTTGGGTTCGAAATGTTTAAAGAATTTAAATATACTTTGTTTTCAAGCCACGGAACAGTTTGTAGGAAAAAGTTTTTGTGTTCGCAATTTAAGATAGAGTAGAGAACTTTAACCAGAATATTTAGATTTACTTTTTATGTGAAAGGTGGCAGACGAGCAGATGGATCACCTGATGGTAAGCGATTGCCCCAGCCAATGGACACCCGCGACCCTAGTGGCGTCACAAGTGCGCTGCCAATATTTAAACCCGGAATCAACCGGATTGGACCTCCGGTACCTTCACTTAAGCAACGAAACACAGCACTGTGCTAATATCTACTGTGACTGTGCTGCTTCACGCCGGTTTTCTGTGAGGCTGTGGTGGTATCACTCCGGTCGAGCCGGCCCATTCTTGCCGAAGCGTGGCTCTCCCACGGTCAAATGTTGCAATTTATTTATTTATTTAATACATTTCTTACAAAGTAACAGATGTAATCATCCGAAACGCTTATAAGAATAGTCAAGTTAATTAATTATAACATCAGAAGAATTTATGAAGTGACTGATAAATTATTTAATTGGTAACCTAAGGCACTAAACAAACAATGTATTATGGACTAATTGTATCAAATTTACAAAACATGAAAAAACTCTTGATAAGTACCCAATTTTCATCCATTCAGCGTTATTTATCTATCTGAATACCTTGGCATCATAGAAATCTTTATTAAGTAGCAAGTAAAAAATTCATTTGGCACACAAATTCACAACGCCGCTTCCATATATAGGAACAGTTCGTTTCATCCATAATACATACAACATTAACACTTCGTAACCTTGTCTAAGATTAACATATCTATCTATAACTGTCAATCAATAGTTTATTTCGGAAACCATTAACATCATGTTGCTTTGCCTTTTAAATAACAACCATCATCTATAGTCATGGACATACAGTTCAACGTTTCTGCAGATAGAAAAATCGTGACAAACCCAAGGGTAAAATTATCAATGCCAATCCATATATGGGCAAACAATTGTGCGACCATTCTCTTCCGGAAGATCCACTGATCAAGGATCCTGTTACTCATATCTGAATCATTGCTCAGTGCAAGTGCAGTCACGAAATGAGGAGATTAAGAATGGGTCGTTAAACATCACGTGGAATTGACACATAAGGAAGCGTGTGTTGTTTGTGGCGATTGTGGTCTAATGTTCTAAACAAATTATGTTCTTAAGAATTGTGATTCACAAGATCCTAAATTATAACAACGCTTTTAAGAGCATGAGCTGGTCATAGATGTCTGCAAAATTAAAAGATTATAGGCTGACGTTTCACCGCAATCGCATCTGATAGATAGCAACGATGAGGTCTATGATGATACACATTTGACTAGAAGATGGCTATTCACTCTATATCACTATTTGCTTAAAGAAAACCAAATATTTGGAAAGAGAGAATACTGTATCTATTAGAATTTAAAAAAATACGGAAGAAGAAACGCGTCATCATCATCATCAGTCCATTTAAGTCCCCACTGCTGGGGCACGGGCCTCCCTCAATCACATGAGGGGTAATTGCCATACTCACCACGCTTGGCAGACGGGCTGGCGAGGGTTTTGATATAAATGCAGAGTTTTCCTTCTCTGGGTGCTGATGATCATGCCAGCAGCTTTACCTTAGTCGCCTTTTACGACACCTCGGTAAGAGTGAGGGTGGCCTATTCTACTCTGCCGGGGACCATACGGCGTAATACGGGATGGGTATACGGCGTATCTATTAGAATTTAAAAATATATAAGCAACACGTAAATTAAAAGAACATTTTAGTGGCATATCTACGTTTTTAAATTTCATGTTATGAAATTCTATAAGTGTCATAGTAAGAAGTCTCCTTACTTCGTACATACCTAAAGGGCATATATCATATTTTATTTCGCTATTCTTTTGTCTTTCAATATATTTTGCATTGCATCCATATCGGAACACTGTCACGTGTGGCACGAAGCGGAATTGCACCACCACGTCCAGTATCGGTTTTAGGAGAATCGTTATCGGGATGTTTTCTTTTTAATTTTGTGACTCACCCACGTGTTGATAAGTGCAGTGGAATGAATATGAATACATGTAAAGGCTTGATAACTTTATTCCTTGAAATCTGCATTTTTATCGGGTACTGAATTGCTCACATTCGACTTTAACATTGGGTTCTTCACTCCAGGCTGAAAAATCTCGTAACGCTGTTAATCCTGCAACTGGCATAACTACGTGTTAAATTGCTGTCTTGTTTTCTTATCGGATTATGACGGATATTGCATTAACTTTTTGCTGATATTGGTATAATAAATGAAATATTCGATTATGATAATGTTGCAACCTTAAAAAAGAATGTATTCCTTTTTAAAGGCCTTGTGACTCCTCTGGTGTCGTAAATGGGCGGCCGTAATCACTTATTATGAGATGATCAATTTAATCGTCCGCCCCCTATCTATACTATTTATAAAGACATAAATTCTAGAGAAAACGACAAACAGGTAAAGTTAAACAAATATAAAAAGGTAAAAAAGGTTTACCCAAAGGTAAATCGAATCACGATCACTTGCGGGATGGAATCGACGCCCAGCGCCATCTATTGGTTCAGTTTGCAAATAATGTTCCGAAACGAAGTGAGGACAGGCCACTAGTATCATATAAAAAACTCATTAAACATCTGGCCTACCTGTTGATACAATCTCAATCCTCAAGCATTGTAATAATAGATCCAAGCAGATAACAACTTAACTTAATCCTTTACTTAGTTCTTAACAAACAATGAATGCAACTTTGCAATTCTATACAATGCTCTAGATAGCGATATCAGCTATAAGGAACCGAGGATTATAAAGATAGTGTGTGACGCGATATAACAAGCGTTATCCAATATTCTACATATTATGCGAGTAATCGAGGGCAATGCGTCTGAGAGATAAGCATTTGTTATTGTTGTCTAAACATTTGTTGGGGTAGGAAATAACTTGCATGACTATGCAAGAGTTAATTCATACAAGATCTCATACATTGACCTGGTTACGTACGAATTAACTCAAGTGAATTTACGGATATCAAACAATAGAGGAACTAAAAATATAACACTTAAATGCTACATAACAATTCAATATTAAAAATATGAAAAATAGATCGGGATTTAAATTCTTGAAGTCCTACTCAAAAGAAGACAGTTTAAGATGATGATGATGAATATTATGCAATAATAGTATAGAAACTATATGTGTTTTATAAATAAAAATAACGATGCAAAAGGTCGTTAGGACTTAAAATTTATTTACCATAAACTGTCGTAGGAAAAAAAATGGAATTCACAATGTTTGAAAGATCTTCCAAGAAAAAAAAAAGAAAAATACTAAAGAAAATTCAGCTAAAGATAGGATTACCAAAGACATCACGTTCACTTTCATTAGCAAAACACAGTCATAAACTCGGACAGAAACCATTTTTTGAAACGTTTAATGGGTCGAAAAGGTTTTCCTCTAACGACGCAATGAAACTCGATTGTCTAAATGGCATCAAAAAACGGCTAAACACCGGGCGTCCAAATAAAAATCAGTCGGAAACGTCCATGAATATTAATGTAGGCACAACGGAAAAATGTAAATTTTTGTCCGGTAGGATCACAAATGATAAACGCTAAAACGAAGGTACGCTTGTACATAATAGTAAGTGAGTAGCATAGCATAGCATTCAAATATAGGTTTCTGACTTTAAAACAAGGATACCTTTGAATTAAACGGCAATTAGTATGAACATGTATAAAATACAGTAGGTACATTACCAAACACTATTATAAAATTCAATCTGTTTCTGTTCCAACATCAAGACAAGAATTTTGCATGAAAATCAGTTAATGTAATTTGTGTTTTACGTTAGTTGATTTTCATATTCATGCAAAATCCTATAACCATTAAGAGCAGCTATTTAAACGTATAATGATGATTAGAAGGCAGCCAAGTACTTCAACTAGAACGAATGTATTTTTCACTACATTTAATTAGGTGATAAAAATGTAAATTAAGCCAGGGTTATCTTAATTACGTTGATAGGCCAATGGCCTAAACCACTATTACTGTAAACAAACCTAAAGTTAAGATCATTAGGATATCGACTTGAACTCAAATTGAAGTAGACATGCGATAATAATAAAAAGAAATCCAAGCTAAAAAGAACGAACAGTAAATTAGAGACTTATAGAAAAAAATGACACAGTCGGCAGCCAATATCGTGTCTAGAATTCGGAACTGAATTTGATTATTTTCTTATTTTTGTGTATCTTGTATGCGTTTGCAATGTCGTGTCGTGTGTGAACAAATAAATGTTTTCTTATCTTTGTCTTTAAAACGATCTTCTGTAAGAATCACCACTTGTGCAAGTACATGGGCGGTTTTTTAACAATGGATTATGTAAATCACGTCTTCATAGAGAACAAAAGCGTTCTTAGGGCACCAAACACTTGGCCGCTTTAGACGTCATTTCCTTAACAATGCAGCATATTTCGAGAAACCATACTGCACTTTCTAGAGCGAAATGATATTCATAGCATAAAAAGTAATCGACACCAACCAGAAGAAATTGCAAAATGCACTTTAGAAAGTAAGGTATAAAGTGTAAAATGTAACGTGGGTGTTATTGAGCGCATAGCTAGTAATGGTGAAAAACTCGTGTTCCACAATTACAGAGCAAGCGTTCTTGTAATTCTATCAGATAATCTAGTTAAATTTAATTGGAATAACTTGAGAGGAACACGATATGAGATAATGACTGAATTGAGCGTTTAACATGAAACTTGTGAAGGTGCGGATGCAAACACGTCATTTACTAGATTCGTCGTGTATGTTTTCAGCAAATGTACACACGAAAATATGACACATTGATAAGAATATCTCTATGCATTTACAAATTATGTAGAACGTAGCTGTTTTCGATTGTGTGACTCATAAAATTTATGAACAAAGGTAATTGAATTACTTCTTAAATGAGAATACTCGTATTGACAGAGTTCCATTTAGGAAATAAAATTTGCATACTACATTACATTTTATATTTTTAAATGAAATTCGGTAATTGTTTCATCAGATCAAAAGATATTGTGCGTCATAGAAGCTGTGTCTTCGTTATTCGGTCGTGATTTCCGTTTCGTTATGGGTCCTCTGTTCAATTATACAAGTCAACACACAATTCAAGTGCCAGAAACTCTTAAAGGTTATTGTTTTCTTATGGTATTATTCTTATTGTGGTGATTTCATTTTATAAGAAAATGTAGATGTTTAAAATGCAGGTAAAAACTTTTGGCGAGTGGATTTTATAGAATTCCAGTTTCAAAGTGATAAATCTTTCAAGGAAGTTTCCACCCAAAGAAATGAAATATGGAAAAGTTTTATACATAATCAACCACCGGACTACGTGAGAGATTGATCATTTGCGCCGATCAATCAAGTGCACATTCTTAACTAATCATACTAACAGCGTCTTAATTCATTAATTTTGCTAGATGCAGTAAGTTAACTATATCATCTCATGGTGTCATTCGTTGCATCCAAAGCCAAGGGGCGTTGCACTACGGAGCCAGGAGTACCTACGCTTGGCAGCATGAAGCAACTGCTGTCTGACCTTCGCAACACGGACCTGGACCATAGTTGCACATTCGGAATCATTATTATCTTAACAATTGTGAGTATCTACAGTTTGACAAACTATCCGAAACGTGCACCGAGGATGTTTTCCTTTATCACCGAGCTAATGATAGAAAATACGCACAGATGTAAATGTTTGATAATTTCAGAGCCGAGTTATCATCGTTCATCCAGTCCAGTTTCCCAACATTACTAATCCTGACTATTATACCTCAGTTTAGGTACCTCTATATGAAAGAAAAAAAGCTACAAGGTTATTATTGTTCACTTGACAATGCCAAAAATTCAAATTCATCATCATCATCAGCCCATTTAAGTCCCCTGCTGGGGCACGGGCCTCCCTCAATCACATGCGGGGTAATTGCCATACTCACCACGCTTGGCAGACGGGTTGGCGAGGGTTTTGATATAAATGCAGACGCCGTGTGGTCCCCAGCAGAGTAGAATAGGCCACCCTCACTCTTACCGAGGTGTCGTAAAAGGCGACTAAGGTAAAGCTGCTGGTGCTGGCATGATCATCAGCACCCAGAGAAGGAAATTCAAATTAAAACAAATGAAATGTAAAACCAGGATACTGTCAACTTAGGTGGCTTTCAAAATTTTATCGGTCCAATTTGCTTATCAGTGTCTATTTCGTTGATAACGCATATAATTTTAAGGTCCGATTCGACTTATCTTAATCTATGGTATAATGTCAGATTTGTATAGAATGACAGCGCTATACCATAGATTTAGTATCTGATTAAGATTGGTTGAATCGGCCCTAAGAGAATTATCTATCTAGTTCATGATGTCGAACCCACGTGTTTTTGCCCAGCTTGTGCAATAGGTATGCAGTACAGTATTTATTAGTATTAGCTTTGGAAAGTCATTCGGTTATTGCAGAGAGAATTGAGTAATTGACAAGGCAAATATAATGTCCGATTAATTGAATTTATTTCAGATAAAAATCCATACAATCTTGTTAGTAAAATTCTTATTACTACGTTGGCTGACAAACTTAAATTATACATTATCCTTATTTAATTTAAATATTTAATTGTCCCCTTCATGTGCATTTTAGTCCAATACCTACGAATGGGACAATCAAAACGATCTTGCAATACCCTCAGGATGCCATTTGAGCTCTTACGCAATCTTAGCATAATTGAAGCAGTACGCTTCCTTAGGATGGCATGAAAACCATCAACACCTGCTTCAGCGAACATGCTGAATGCGCTGCAAAATCTGGGAAAGCCCATTAACATCCTGAAGGCATTGTTATATTGCACGCGGAGTGCATTGTAAGTTTTTTGCGTATAGTCGCACCACAGGTTGCAGGTGTAAAAGGTTTGGCAGTACGCCTTAAGAAGGTTAAGATTGTTGCAATAATGATTGCGAACTGTAACCATAATCCATTTAGTCTGGTTCCACAATCTAAGGGTTGGGAAGTCAAACGTAAGTTCATCATCATCATCAGCCCATTTAAGTCCCCACTGCTGGGGCATGGGTCTCCCTCAATCACATGAGGGGTAATTGCCATACTCACCACGCTTGGCAGACGGGTTGGCGAGGGTTTTGATATAAATGCAGTTTTCCTTCTCTGGGTGCTGATGATCATGCCAGCAGCTTTACCTTAGTCGCCTTTTACGACACCTCGGTAAGAGTGAGGGTGGCCTATTCTACTCTGCCGGGGACCACACGGAACACAAACGTAAGTTGCTTCATTGTAATCACCAGGCTTACTAAAATCCTAGTTCTATCTACAATATTTGAGATAATGATTCTGGACGTGTAACCGTGATCCAGTTGGTCTGGTTCCCATGTCTAAGGGCTGCGAAGGTCAAACTGCAAGAGCTTCATTATAATTACTAGAATCCTAGATCATGGTCCAAGCATACCCCGGGCTCCGAAGCGACAGCTTTGGATAAAACTGACATTTACACTCTAAGATGAGGGGGAGGGCTAAAACCCAAGATCATGGTCCAAGCATGTATCACGTGGCGTATTCGGTTGGCGTTGCAAAAGGATCAAAGGATATAATGCACGTCTAAACTTTTTTAAAATTAAATCATTAGAGAGTAGAATGAATGTGTCTGATCTATTATTTTTATCCAAAATTTTAAAAGGCCATATTGATTGTTCCAACCTCTTATCAAAATTCAAATTCAAAGTTCCCTCCTGATATCCCCGATCCCCAATAAACCTTTTATGTCCTCCCTTCCGTAAAACCGTACTAGGTTCAAACTCCCCTATTCCGAGACTTTGCAAGCTTTACAATACTCATAGCAGTGAAATAGATTTATTTTGCACGTCTTTACCTAAACTTAAATGGCAGCTAAACCAATTAGATGTTAAGTAAGTAGATATGCAATTCTTGTTCTCCTTTATTTCGTATTAAATTCTTAATTACCAATTAGATAATACTTCAAGCATGCAGTTTTTACCGATCTACAATTGTACATTTAGCTTTTAGTCATTGAAATTGTTATACAGAAACTTAAAATGTATCAATTAATGATAAACCAAATAAATAAACAATAAACAAGCGTACCTTTGTTTCGAAGGATATGAACTGGAATGATACTCGTAAGATGATGACAAACAATTTTCGGGGACTTAAAAAAATTTAGATACGAAATAAATAAATAACATAAACACTTTACAGTCTGTATGCGATGTCATACATGAATTTCCTTCAGTGGTTCTATCCAATAAGCCACAGAAGGAACCCTTGGACCGGAACCGTTTCCACAGTCATTCGGCCCCAGAGTAATGGATGTGGCCGATCTGAATAAATCTACCCTGATGTCCGCACGGAATACATCCGGCTTGCGCAACGAGAGATGATGAGCGCCCGCGCAGCGCACAGTATAGAAAATATCGGTAACATACTAACGCCCTGGTTGGGTTGAACGACGATGGTTAGTCAAATATGGGACAATACATATATAGGCTGATACTCTATACTAAAACTATACGGCGATGGTTAGTCAAAATGCCGGGCCCGCCGATGACGCATTTGTTAGTATCCCTCCCTAATACGCCAAAGGTTGTGGGTTTGATCCGTACCCTGGACAAACATTCAAGTGATGTACATTTGTAGTTTTTCGTGTTTTCAGTGTCTATATTTGTAGTTCCTCTGTTGTCACATATCCGTTACACAAGTGCTTAAGTTACATAGTGCGGGATGGTTCTGGGTGATATTTTTTATCTGTGATCTCGTTATCATCATAAAAAAAACAGGATATAAATGGGATCAATTATGACGATAAGGGGAAATATGTGATTTAAGTTTGAGCAAGCAAGAAGGTGTATAGAGAAGGGATTATGGTCTTTGATCAAACATTGCCGTAGCCGATAAACTCGGTAACTATAAAAACACACTTTCAAGATCAATACGTACATGACCCACTGTTACTCCGTTCATTATGGTATCTTAGAAAGTGGGCGTTACCGTACGACCGATTTGCGCCTTTCTGTCGATTCCAGTCCGCGGAAAATACCCTGTCGCTACTCATCTTTATTTGAATTATTCTTTAATGAACCTGTCTGTTGAAACGTTGCTTGGTATAATTTATGAAGACGCTATCAAGCGAAGCTGATGGTAATTGCAGCATTGAAGGCAAAGCTGATGAAACGGAAGAGGTACCTACTAGCGCGAGTCATCCAGACTCTACAACAAAAATAGCTAACTAGACATATACAGCAAACCAAGACCCAAAAAATGTACACCTCCGGTTACGAAAATCTGTCAGATTTCCTCAATTAATATTGAACCAAAAGTGTTTAAAATTATGGTAAGAGTTTTGACTTTCGGGGCTGTCCACATACACATGGTGAATGTAATGAATTTAGTGGTAATTAATTTTCGCAACTAAAGGCAGGCGAACAAACGATTCACTTAAGGTGACGGGTGGGGCACACTAGCGACGCAAATCAATTTTAAGTTTTAGCTACCGGATCTATTTTAAACAATTTCGGGGTTACAACCTATCGGCAAACACTTTTACTATTTATTAAATAACCATGCAAAAATGTTGGGTCCAACGCGTACGCGAAAAATTGATTCACGCCAAAAGAACCAATGGAGGTGTCACTTTTAAAGAAAAACTAGCTTATGCCCGCGGCTTTGCTCGCGTTAGAAAGAGACAAAAAGTAGCCTCCATCCCTTCAATTCTCCACTAACATAACACGTCAATCCGTTTCGCCGTGAAAGACGGTCAAACAGGCCGACATAGAATTTTACATTTATAATATTAGGTATAATGCACCAGTATTTTTTAAATATGGCTCTACCCACTTCTACGAGAATAACTTCGCCAGTGTCAAGTTAATAATTGATACAGTCAATCAAAGTCACAGTCACTCAATAAACCTAACCTACGGATTATGCCAACACCACACGGGAAAACTCTTCATTTAAGCGTGTAATTTTCGGTTGCGTCTAAAGCTGATCATGATTCTGGTCTGGTAAAAAAAGAAAAAGACGAGAAAAATATACATTTCAATGATAAGTATTTCAAAAAGTCTGTGAACCTAAAACCTGAATCTAAAACGACACGTCACAGTAACACTTGAACATACCTCATTCATCAAAATCGGCGAGGTAGTTTAGGCAAAATCTCGGAACATACAAACATATTTACAAACTTGCATACATAAGACTATTAAAATCATACCCTTCCTTTTTGGATTTGACATAGTCGGGTAAAAAGACAGCATCAGATCCAAGTTGATCGAAGCGAGTGGCGACCTTTTTGGCGTTAGTGTCCAGCCTTAAGCCCTTTTTAAGAACTGGTTTAATTAAGTTCCAGCAATTAACGCTTCCTGCGTACGAGGCTACCGCGAGATGTACTAAAGTCATGTTGTGCAAAAACCTTTCAGGTTACACTTGAACTGTCATATAGTGTTCCGTATAACGTATTATTACACTTAACAACATTAATCACAAGTCATTGTTTCGATCTGTCTTCTCAAGCTTAACTAGTTTTATTAAATAGTTTATTTTTTCCTCTGACTGAAGGTAACCTCAAGGGATCACCACCAAGATCAATGTTGAACTGCTATGTGTCCAGGTTAACGTACATTTCTGAACAGGAACTTTTGGTTCCGAAACGACGGCTTTGGAAGCAACTAGCCTTCTAATTCTGGAACTCGACGCACTAGACATTTTATCAAAAAAAACATGGAGGATACCACATGAAAACTATAACTATATATAAACTAAAAGAGCAAAGAAAATATCTAGAAAGCTACAAGTAAAAGCAATTCAACAAGTGTTTTTTGAGTTTTTACTCGATACTCTTTATTAATATGATAAAGCCTGTGCAATTGAGAAAAATTACGCCATATGGTATGTGGTCTGGGTAGGGAACCCTAACAGTCGACCACAGCAGAGCGCAAGACGCCAGGTGTCGTCAATTACGAGCGATCTGTCCCTGTTTAAGTATTCGCATCCTACAGGGCACAACTTTCCTAATTACAGCCATTTTGTGTCGGTACCGACTCGCTCATTTGGCACAGTACAGGTAAAGATAATTTTTATTTAGCTTTTATGTAAGCGTTATTAAATCCTGCCACAAGTACTTTTCGGATATGATATCCCCACCTAACCCAGTTGATAAATTATTCTATGCACTCCGGACCTTAAAGACCTCACGCTTAAATACTAATCACCTGGAAGATTACCTATAGTGCCATCAATAAGACGCAATACTGGGCCTAGAACGCACCCTTGAGCGACACTAATAAAAAATAATAGTGGGTCTAGGATGCAGCCTTGAGTAACACTTACCAGATTGTGTTACATTAATGATATCTGTTATAGGCAAGGTTAAGGACGACCTTTGAACATTTTTTTATTACGTATACACATGCTCAGTTATCAGATTGATCGATAGCTTATTAAAATTCAATTTACAGTCTTCCCTTACTGTTTTCAAATTAATTGTACACTTAGTCTCCGACAGCGAAGGACCTCATTAGTGTCTTTTTGTCACTTTTTCAGACCTTGAAAGTGACGACGCGAGGTCGATAACCTACTACAAATGGGTCTTATCAAACACCAACCTATTTAAGTAGGTTTTATTACTCCTTTTGAGGTTACACAAGCATGGAGCCCCATTTTTATCGTGTCTGTTTTGCCGACTATTCTGACAGTCATTCGTGAAAAGCAAATTTTGATCAAAATCACAATTTTCTCATAATTCATTCCTGCAAATCACGTCTGAAAACTAGGGATAGAATTCTAAATCAGTCAGATAGGTGAATGTTGGACGACAATCAGTATTGCTAAATTATGGATAATGATCGGGAGAAAGAGATAAAAATACCTTTTTCATTATTAGTACTATTAGAATAGAATCTGATGAACTATAACAATTTGACTATTACTTATAGGGTGTTATATAAATGAAGTGTGACAATAACAGTCTAAAAAACCATATCGACAAGTTGGACACAACAAGTTTTTCTGCGTACATCTGTCAAGGTACTTGATCATTAGAGGACCGATTGTTAGAAGCAATCGGTTATACACAACATCTGCAAGCAACACTACAAAAAGTAAGCCTACACACCATATGTGATCTACAGCTCCCCCAATAAATTCCCAAGCGCACCCTCGAATTCTGAACCGTTACAATCAAAAGTTGTTTCTCCACTCGAAACCTACTCGTAAAATTGAAGACAATACCATACGATTTCGGTTAATTTATGTACCGTACTGCAGTACTTGCATGCCACGTTTGTGAGAGTAGCACTTAAATGTGAAAGACAATGATGTTATTACATGTTATGCTTCGGCTAACAACGTAGGATAGGGGATTATCCGGTGAAGGAAGAGCGAATAACAGCTATAAACTTGGTGATGAATTTCCTGAAGATTTGGTAAGTGAAAAAACAAAAGAACTTGATGGTGTTTTAGTTGATGATAAACAAGCGCGCCTGAACAAGCGACAGCGCATACGCAACCAGTACGCTCATGAACACAGGTGCTATAGAGCAGTCATGCTGCTATGCCATCGTGGGCATATAACATAATGAAACTACATCTTTATATTTTCTACATTTCTGCTATTGTCATTATTATTAATCTGTTTATGTACGACATCACTTAGAAACTGAATTTATCAGTTTTGCAAAATATTATATTATTACATACATTTAAACCTAACTCTTGAATTACTCCACCCATTAAAAATCACATCAAAATTCGTTGCGTAGTTTTAAACATCTAAGCATACATGGGGACATAGGGGTAGACAACGAAAGCGACATTTCAATCAGTGTTATACTATGTAACGACCGACCATAATACACTGGTGGCCAAGGCAAAGGAAACGAAAAATAGGATGCCCATTCACCAGACGGTCTGACGACACAGACAGAGCAGTGGGTGAGACCTGGGTGAGGCTGGGATAGGACCGTTGCGAGTGGCGAGCACAGGAGGAGGCCTATACCCTGCATTCAGATCATAATACATGGCTGATGATGATGATGATGATAAGTGACTAACAACTCATTTGCACCTGAAATTATTATCGTGATTTGAATACTTTTCGAAATTGAAAAAACAATATATAAATCCAAATAGCAATAGCATTTAACTCTACCATACAGGATAACAGACCTAAATAAAACATATACACCCCATGCCTGGATACTTGTGCAAATAGGGAATGCAGAATGCA
This sequence comes from Marasmia exigua, assembly GCA_019059595.1. NCBI lineage: Eukaryota > Metazoa > Arthropoda > Insecta > Lepidoptera > Crambidae > Marasmia > Marasmia exigua. The sequence goes on from CM032488.1 coordinate 13,104,622, forward strand.
CGCAAGCAATGCATTTACATGCCAGGCCAGACGAAATCTGACACCGATGTTTCTGCATGGGAGTGTACTACTATGCGTGACTTCCTAGTGCTATGTTCTGGAATTCTATGCAACAATCTTCTTATACTGTATATTACCGTTAAGTAAAGTAACGTTAAGAAAAGTAAATAATTTTGGAGAATGACTCAGGGACTGGCTTTATTTTAACTTTTATTTATTTTTAGTTTAGTTTCTATATTAGCTTGCTACATTATTTTAAATTTTTTTTTTCACAGTCGCTGTACCTACATAAGACATTTGGTCACTTTCCTTCTCAATAACAAGTTGTTTTTAAAGCTTATATTATTATAGTTGCAATTCCTAAGGATATTGGCAACATATTTTGCGCATTACTTAGAACGATTAATCGTCAGTGTCAGACACAAATAGTGCTGCCGTAACAAAAAAAATATCGATAGTAATTGATATTTTTTTCATACAACGACTGTGGAAATGGTGGCTCGCCTGATGGTAAGCGACTACCCGCAACGCCTATGGATTGACGTGTGTAACTCCTTGCAAACATGCCGACGCTTGAAATCCTGAACATTCCTTTTTTGAAAATTCAGAGTCCCTGAGGAGAGTCTCGGGAGGGAACTGACCTCCGTGCCTTGGAAAGCATATTAAGCATAAGGTCCTGCACCCGCCCCCTCTCCACACAGTCTACGCGTCTATCTTTTAATATGTACACGTATACAACTTCTACTTATTTACTTACACACTCACTCGCAACCACGTCCCACCAGAATACCAGCGCTGCTGAGGGACCGCAGATTATCTGCGGTGCCGTAGCAGCAAATGCTGAGGTCGGAACCTAATTGACCACAGAAAACCACACCATCTCTTCTCGTATCGCCTCTCTTCTTTATACCTGTGTCCTGTTATGCCTACTGTATTTGTTTTTTTCTGTGTTGTGATGGTCAATCATTTTTTTTTCTTTCTATCTTTCTTTCTCCGATCGTGTCGCACTGGTGTAAGGTTAAAGAGTATATCCGTGGCTGATTATTGAGATCGGCCGTCTTAGAAGAATTGGTAGAAGAATGTAAAAATAATAACTATAAATTAACATTCCTGATTTCCTACACAAATAATATCGATACTTCAACATCACTAGCCATAGGAAGTGGCGTGTGGTCTGCGCGTACGCAACAAGTAAACGTTGGAATTTTTATAGTTTTGACATTGTTTAGCAACGGCCACGACCAGAGCGAACTAAGTTCCGAGTAGTCATTGACTTCCGTTTGTACGGGTTAAACAATTAAATTGTATTGTGATTTCCTTATACGTTCGTAAATTATATTTATACTATAATAATATAAACAAAATAAGTAATCATAAGACAGAACTCAAATGGCCTACACACTGAGATGACGATGACTAAAGAAAATACCTTGACCTCTTATATCATCGCCATAAATTACCTGAAACAAAAATTAAAACAATTATAAGTTAAAATACTGGACTGGATCTATGCAAGAATACTGGATTTTTCAAAATGTATACTGTTTCGCCGAGTGATTGAGGGCACGGATGCGATCGGAGGGAAGAGTGTTAAAAGGTTGACAGCGCACTAGTGACACCACTATTGGTACCAACCAAAGTACTGGATTTTTCAAAATGTATACTGTTTCGCCGAGTGATGGAGGGCACTGATGCCCTATCAGATGGAAGAGTATTAAAAGGTTGGCAGTTGGCAGCGCATTTGTAACTCCACTATTACCATAGTACATCGGCAGCGGCCATTGTTTAATAAGTGATTCGTCTGCTCCATAAAAAAATGTTGTCATTACATATTATCGATATTATTTCACATACGCTTGCGCATTATTTTCTACATGACTACATCCAAAGTTATTGATTCACATCTGACATCTGTCACCACATCAGTTAATGCGAAGCATTTAGTCATTCCAGGGACAAAGCCGCAGCCGCGACACCTGTGCCGGACGCATATTGATGCGCGCGCGCAGCTGCCGTCCATAAAGATTATGGGATAGTACACGCGTTTTTTATGTTCATAAACTCAATTAGGGTTCCAATATTTAGCTAATGCTTACATACTACAGTGTTTCTTAAAAATTCGCTGTGGGATAACCACGCTTCGACATGAATGGGCTGGCTCGACCGGAGTGACACCACGGCCTCACAGTAAAGCATCGCAGAATCAGTGTCGGTACGGTACCGGACGCTCGATAGGGAGAAAGGGGCGCACTTGGGACTACATTGGTATTTCAGTTGTCAATGTCAATGGGCGGCGATAATCGCTCGGCAAAAGGTGATCAGGCTACCCGCATGTCAATTCTCACATAATAAAACCATACAGGTCCTATTTTGTCTAATATAGCAACATCAAAAGAGCGCGTTGGTAGCTCAGTGTATTAGAACACGTCCTCTATGCGGGGGGTCGTGGTTCGAATCTGAGCATGTACGGTCAGCATCAAAATTAGCTTAACAATTTAGTACCATGTCAAAGTAACTGTTCTGCCTATTATAGTCAGTTTCAAGGGGTACGTAAAAAATGTTACTTCGACAAGGTACTAAAGTGTTAAGCTACATTTGATGCTGACTGCATTTTTCGCCTCTGGATTTTTTAAATCTATATGCATATTTCCACCATTAGCTCGGCGATGAGGGAAAACATCATGAGGAAACCTGCACGTTTCGGATAGTTTCTGAAACGTGTAACCATGATTCAGTTGCTCCGGTTCCCTTGTTAAAGGGTTGCGAAGGTCAGACGGCAGTCACTTCATTGTAATTACAAGACTCCCCAAATCAAGAATCATGGTCCAAGCGTACTCTGAGCTCCAGAGCGGAGAGGGTTCGGGCCCAAGACCAACAGCTTAAAGTGCTTTCCGAGTCACGGAGTTACAAGACCGCCAACGTCCGGACTCCGGGCTGCCACTAAGGATTTTTTACCGAAACCGTAGGTACAAATTCCAGTTACTCGATACCAGTAAGTGCTTTTCATGAAATAAACAATATTTATAACAAAAAAAAAATTTGACCCAGACCCGGGGATCGAACCCGAGACCTCTTGAGCAACCGTTGCTTTAAAGTTCGACCCACTAACCACTGCGCCACTGAGGCAGTACCAACCAATACAATTTAAAGTGACGGGTAGGGCACACTAGGGACGCCAATCGATTTTAATTTATAGCTACTAAACCGGATCTATTTTAAACAATTTCGGGGTTACAACTTCTCGGCAAACACTTATACTATGTTTTTGTTAAATAACCATGCACAAATGCGGACCCAAAATTTGTACGCGAAAAATTGATTCACGCTAAAAGTGGCCGCTTTTGGCGGTAATCAATTTTTCGCGTACAAAAATGGACCCAACATTTGTGCATGGTTAATTAATAAATAGTATAAGTTTGCCGAGAGATTGTCCGTGTGGTCCCGGCAGAGTAGAATAGGCCACCCTCACTCTTACCGAGGTGTCGTAAAAGGCGACTAAGGTAAAGCTGCTGGCATGATCATCAGCACCCAGAGAAGGAAAACTCTGCATTTACATCAAAACCCTCGCCAACCCGTCTGCCAAGCGTGGTGAGTATGGCAATTACCCCTCATGTGATTGAGGGAGGCCTGTGCCCCAGCAGTGGGGACTTTAATGGGCTGATGATGATGATGATGATGATGAGAGGTTGTAACCCCGAAATTGTTTAAAATAGATCCGGTTTAGTAGCTAACATTAAAAACGAATGGTGTCGCTAGTTAGGGCTGCCAGTCGCCTTAAGCAAAATTACAAGATGGTCGACCGTAACGTCCGTGACACACACACATGAACTTGAACGAAACGAACCGAACCGAAAACCTCGGACACAAACATTTGCTAAAATCGCAAGCCTGTGTTTGTTTACACGCCACTCAGCCGTCTGGCGATGTCTTAACACAGAATACAGAGTGGTAAGGTAACGGGTCTTTGCGGCCGTTCGACCACAGCGTTTGTATAGTCAGTAGATATTTTTGGGATATCACTTATTAGTGTCACTCACTTAGTAGAATTATTATGTATCATAAGTATGTATTTACAAAAGAAAGGTATGAAATGTACATATTTGTAATCTTACTGTATCCGGGAACTGGAGCTACATGAGGTGCTGTAATAGGTTACGGGGCTGCCACAATAGATCATCTACTGGTCGCAGTGGCTATGAGACGCAGGGCTCACCCCATTTCTATCAAATAATAAAGTGTGTATTTACAAAAGAAAGGTATGAAATGTACATATTTGTAATCTTACTGTTGATTCTGAAATCCGTAACACAGGTGCTTGAGCTACCTCTCTCGAAGTCAGATCACTGTATGACGTCTAATTTGACGTTGTGAAATATTTATTTATAAAAGAAAAACGTGTTAGTTACACTATTCATAGCTCAAGAACGGCTAGACCAATTTGGTTGAAAATTGTTGAAGAGGTAGCTCAGAACTAGGAGAAGGACATAGGATGTTAGGTACTTTTGATGCCAAAAAATCAAACAAAAATGAAGAAACAGATTCCTGTGAGATAATCCTACACGGGAAACGCGGCGGGCGAAAGCTAGTTCAGTATTCCCAACATAATAATTATTATGATAAAATTGGATTGAATAAATAGTCCATTATCATCCTAGCATGCCATTTGTGGTCCAAGCCTGTCGCTTCGAAGCAGGGGATACGCTTAGATCATAATCCACTCGTGGAAGGTCTGGTACAATAGATGGGCGAAATAGTATAAATGGTTATAATAGTACATGTTGATATTCCCTAAAACCCTTCCCCTCCCTAAAACGTTGTAGTTCATTTCAATAGACAATTCTTAACTGGATTTCGTTATAAATTAGTTAAAGGAACTACTCATTTATAAAAATATAAAATACTATGACCATTTTAATTAATTATCTAAAATGTTCGTCGCTGTCTGTGGGAAATTTTCGTTCACCGAATCGGCGTTCATCGAAGCACTTCATGCTTTGTTGCTACTGACTATATTCACGCTCTGGCCAAACTGTATATTGTGCTAATGGGACAGACGAGTAATGACATTTTCAGTTTTTTGACCTACTTGAGTCAAGTATTGAGGTAAGAAAGGATACTTTTGCGGATCCGGTACGAAAACACATAAGTAAGTATATTCAGCGTAGTGATTAACATAGTTGCTATGACTAAATTTTTATGATAGAGGCCTTTGCCATGCAGTGGGATAGTTTATAGGCTGATACTTGACCTGTCTGTGGGAGAGCCACGCTTCGGCATTTATGGGCCGGCTTGACCGGAGTGATACCACGGAAGAAAACCGGCGTGAAGCAGCACTGTGCTGTGTTTTGCTGCGTGAGAAAGGCCCAATCCGTGGGAAAGGGGAGTTCAAAGGTTGGCAGCGCACTTGTGACTCCACTGGTGTTGCGGGTGTCCATGGGCGTCGGCAATCGCTTACCATCCGTCTGCTTGTTTGCCACCTATCACATAAAAAAAAACTTTATTTTACTTTTAAGTGTAGTCTAGATTCGGTACCTAACTCGAAAACATTCAAACTCAAATATATTTTTAGGCTTGTACACAGCTCTTACAAATCGTCATACCTTTGATAACATAAGAACTTATGTATAATTTACATGTTAACACATATATATGTTGATACATAAAATATACTAATGAAATAAATAACCATAATGCGATTCTACCACCGGCTCGAAAAGTTGTTTCTGGTCGAGAAGATCCGGCAAGAAACTCGCCAGTTAATCTTTTTAATCGCCAAACTTTCATACAATGTTGTGTCATCATCATACGAAGCCATACAGTTTAATTGTAACACAAAATAAAATAAAGGAAATAACAATTCTCATTGTCCAGAAGCCAATGTAAGACTATTTATATTTTTGATAATATGATCATTTTGCGTTAGAGATGACTTGTTTGCTATAAGTCAAGTATTTTAATACAAACGAAAAGGTGAAATATCAAATGTTAATTCTTAACTTTATAGTTCGATCTGAACTTGTTGATATCCTTATATCAACAACTTCAGATCGAACAATAAAATTAAGAGAAATATATCCTCATTAAAAATTAACGGTTATCGGTGATCTGCGAGATAACATCTTAATTATTTCTTTATAAGTGTGACATTTTATTCACATGTTAGAATGTAAAAATTAGTAAAGTCTTTTAAAAAGGATATTTTATTATGTTAGTGATCATTAAAATTAAAGAAATATGAGATTGTCGGTGATTAATGAAATTGATGTAAGCTGTAATCAAGACGCCCATGAATATGGACGCTTCTAAGAAAAAGGGAAAGCGCGCCAAGTGGACAGATACGGATTACAGGGTTTTTTTATGGTATAGGTAGGCAGACGAACTCGCGACACCAGTGGAGTCACAAGTGCGCTGCCAACCTTTAAACCAACCTAACCCCCGGATTGGGCCTCCAGTACCCTCACTCACGCAGCGAAACACAGGACAGTGCTGCTTCACGCCGGTTTTCTGTGAGGCCGTGGTATCACTCCGGTCGAGCCGGCCCATTCATGCCGAAGCTTGGCTCTCTCACGGTAGAACGGGTCTGTATACACACATAACATCTATAAAAGCCGTGGCTGCATAATATAAGGGAGTGGACTAGCATCGCATCTGTGGAACGGCTGTTTCGTCTCGCAATGAACAAAGAGGATTTGGAAAGCTGACGGCCAACCTTCAGAATTGAAGAGGCACTCAAAGAAGAAGGAGAATACAAACATAATCTGAATGACTACAAGAGTACGCGCCACGAAAACAGTCCCGCGAAAAAACACGTAAAGGTACTCCGGTTGAGCCAGCCCATTCATGCCGAAGCGTGGCTCTCCCACTGTTTGACAAATTTACATTTTTACATTATCACGATCAAGTACAGCCAACGTTGTAGACAGCTCAGTCCTATAGTACGCCATCTAGGGGATTTTTCACACGCGATAAAATTCTCAAGTAACTCTCGATACGTCTCTGGTCAAAGGGCCATCCATATTCATGTTCCCCGACCTTGTGATAGGTAGAGGCGCCATCCGAGCAGGAAAAAACACGCCTTAATGTATAAAAAGCGAAATTTCTTCGTCACAGTATTGTCACCACTTTCGCTCAATCGCGAAAGCCGCGATTTGGTAAACTTCAACCGTAGACCTGTAAGTCGTAGGGAGAAGGTTGAAAATTGTGGGTTTTATAGCTGTTTCCGATGTAACCTGAATGTTTTGGCGTTATGAATGACGTTTGGCTTTGTATTCGCGTAAATAAAGGGTAACGGTAAAAGCGTACAGTTATGGGCAAATCAATGGAACAATGTGGACCCTATTGTATTTAAATAACAGTTCAATGTTTACTCTTTTTGTCCAATTTCACGAGGAAAGTGATATTGAGAAATTTTCAACAATTCGTTGTTAAACTTTTATGTTATACGATGTAAATTTTTTCGTATTTTCGTTCGATACTGTGTTTTTGTGTCTGGATGTGCCGTGTGGTCCCGGCAGAGTAGAATAGGCCACCCTCACTCTTACCGAGGTGTCGTAAAAGGCGACTAAGGTAAAGCTGCTGGCATGATCATCAGCACCCAGAGAAGGAAAACTCTGCATTTATATCAAAACCCTCGCCAACCCGTCTGCCAAGCGTGGTGAGTATGGCAATTACACCTCATGTGATTGAGGGAGGCCCGTGCCCCAGCAGTGGGGACTTAAATGGGCTGATGATGATGATGACTCTTTCACGATTAACATTAAATTCGTTCGATTATTTGGGGTTCTTCATTAGAGTTTGAAAAGAAAATGGGTTGACACACACATCATGCCCCAGCAGTGGGGACTTAAATGGGCTGACGATGTGTCTGGATGTTGTTATATCAATTTAGTAAACATCTCTGGTTCATACCGATAGCCATTACACTAGTACTTCCTAACCCACTCTACACTTTTAGATAAAAAAAAATGCCGCGAAGAATATGCGAATCGATTCTTCGCGCGCGATTCGCGGGCTAAGTCTGGAGCGGACTTTCGAACAGAACTTTGATGTCGAAAACTTCGTTGAACATATCGTATCGTGTGTCTCCCTCACACGTATTCAGCACGCAATGTGGGCAGTCAACGTTGATGATGACACACATCTTTTATTTATTCTTTACTGCACGAAATCAAAAGTACCATTGGCGGGCTTGGTGCCTTACAGCACAATCATTAAGAAGAGAAGAAAATTAAATTGCAATTTTGCGAATTAAGTTCCGAAAATGAAGTGTAATACCAATAATACATTAGGTGGTGCAGAATGTCGAAATAAATAAATAATGAATAAATGAATTGAGACAAAACCTCACAAACGTCCTGGTCCCGAACGAAGGTTTTCCCTTGTATCCCCATCATAAATATTTGAAAAAAGTAACTATTGAGTTTCTTGCTGGTGCTTTCTCAGTAGAAATCGATTTTTTTTTTTATATGAGAAGTGGCAGACGACCACAGTCCCTCCAGCAGCCCATGGTCCTTCCTACCGTCTCGGCATACGGACCGAATCTTGGGAGACGCTCACCAGGTACTTGCTAAGGTCTCTTTCCCCGGTGCGTTTCTTAACTCCCTACAAAGTCTGTGTCTGTGTCCCATCTCAATGTCACTTCTCCCCAAATGGGGCGTGAAACACCACAACACATAGTTGCAGACGACCGGACGGATCACCTGATGGTAAGCAATTCCGCCACCCTTGGACACCCGCAACACCAGTGGAGTCACGAGAGCGCTGCCAACATTTTCCATGTGTATTAGTTCGGGAATCGAACCCGGGCCGGTTGTAGTACAGAGAGAAACCGCAACAAAGTAACCAGAGTTGATGTAGAAACTGCGGCTTGCGGTCGTGTGTGAAAGTTTATATGGAAAACGCAACATGTACTGTGATATACTGGTTGTCTGCTCCACTCGCCCTTTCGTAAACCTGGTAAAACGCATCTTTCAAAAGATTGGAACATTTTCGTGTGAATCAGTGCAAAGATGCGGAACAGTGAAACGCTTCATTTGAATCATTTGGAACATCAACTCTCAGATAGATCTGTGATTAATTGATTTTGTTACGAATGAATAATCTATCCCCTCCTGCTGTTCCATGTAATATACCTGTGGGATGGGGTTCCAAATAAAACCAGGGACTTGGGAATCAGTTCTTCTATATTTACAATCTTAGCGTCGTCTTTACACCGTCTTTCCATCGTCAGCTATTGTCGTCTCTCTCACTCTCGCACGTCATTCTAATTCAAACATCGAACTCATACCCCTTCCTTGCCATGCATCTACCGATCACCAATCTTACATACCTATCTCTTTTCCCCGCGTTTTACAGTTACCATCACGAAGCTATAGCTTTATCTGTAGCTTCGTGGTTACCATTCATTCCGGACAACCCACAGCTTTGGATCATTCAGCTGATTCGGATCATTTGGCTCACTAGGACTCGAGATCCATTTGAGTCGAATGATGCACTCGAAGCGAAAATTAGAGATTCGGAACAGTGTACCATTTGACTTACAAGAGTTACACACGTCCATTCCGTAATGTTACCATGTCTCAGGATTTGTCCAAAGGTTTGCGAGCGATGGTAGCTCAGCGGTTCAGAACGCGCCTGCCATACGGGGGTCCGGGTTCGAATCCGAGCATGCATCTTTAGATTTTTCAAACCTATGTGCGTATTTCTACCATTAGCTCAGCAGTGAGGGAAAACATCGTGAGGAAACCTGCACGTTTCGGATAGTTTCTGAAACGTGTAACCATGATTCAGTTGGTCCGGTTCCTCTGTGAAAGGGTTGCAAAGGTTAGACGGTAATCGTTTTATTGTAGTTACCCGACTCCCCAAATCAAGAATCGTGGTCCAAAAGTACCCCGGGCTCTAGAGCGACAGCTTTGGACACAACTGGGAATTACACGCTAAGATGAGGAGGACCATGTCTCAGGATTTGTCCTGACGTCTCAGGATTTTGAGGCGTCTCTCAGGATTCCGGTCGAACTTCAAAGATTAGGGCTAATCTCTGACTTTTGGGTTTTGAAATGAAATAGTTGACTTTTGTGTGGACCCCAGGACTGTCCCCAACCCGCGACGCAGATAAATAAATAAATATTTCACAACTTCACATACATTGATCTGACTCCGAGATAGGTAGCTCAAGCAGGTGCATGTGTTACGGATATCAGAACCACCAGCGAAATTACAAATACATTAGAAAACACACAGACCAACACAAACAGATATGTTCATGCACACAAATGTTTGTACTGTGCGGGGATCGAACCCGTAAACCATGCACCAGGGGCAGCGTTTACTACCACTGGTCCAAACGGGACTAGTCCTAGTCAGATTATATGACTAGCCACTGGAAGACCCCCCTACTCCTCCCCCTGTCGTAGATGATACGACAAGATCGTTGACGACACGACCCCGTCCCATTTTCCGACTCCGACTGACCGGATGGCGCAATTGGTACTGCACCTGCCGCTTACGCCAAAGGTCGTGGGTTCGATCCCCACCCTGGACAAACATTCGTGCGATGAACACTCGTGTTTGTTCAGAGTCTGGGTGTAATATATGTATTTAAGTATATATTTGTATTCCTCTGTTTTCTGATAACAACACAAGTAACAAGTGCTTAAGCTACTCAGTACGGAATCAGGTCAACGTATTGCGATGTGAGAATTATTATTATATTATATTATTATTTTGAGCCAAATCTCAACTCCTATCCTATTGTATGTTATGTATGTGTGCACGTACGTCGCCCAAGGCTCTGCCTGAAAACCAGCGCTGCAGCGGCTTCGGCCACTGCAGCAAATGCTGAGGTTGGGCATTGTTGGCTACAGAATTTGTCATACTTGTATTTATGTCACTCATGTTTGATTTGTGTTCTGTGGCCAATAAAAAAACTCTTTATCTTTAACTCAGGACTTTAAATTTCCAAATGGTAACCCTACCCTTTCGCGAGTCTGTTATGAGTAACTTTCACGCTGTGTATAATTGTTACAAAGGTGTAGTTAAACAGTTGTGTGTTGTTGAACAGATAAAGGACTAGGTACTTTCCACATTATATTTGCAACCACTGTAGTGTTGCGGAACTATCGATAGTTGACCTCGAAAATCATTCAGACTATCGATAGTATTGCTATTGGTCAAAACTACCGATACTTGTCTCTAGTAAAATTTGACCAATAAGTACTATTGATAACGCCAATACGATAGTATTGATCGATAGATTGTATAATGCCCGATACTATCGATATTATTGTATTTCCTAACAAAATTAATCAAAAACTATCGATATGATTCGATAGTTTTGCTGCCTGATTAAATGTGATCGATAGTATCGGACATCGACGGTCCGTCCGTCCGTATGTCACAGCCACTTTTTTTCCGAGACTATAAGAACTATACTATTGTAACTTGGTAAATAGATGTATTTTGTTAGCCGCACTACGATTTTTACACAAAAATGGGAAAAAATACTTAGAACTGAAACTTGAATTTTTTTTCCAACAAACACATACGTGTGGAGTATCTGTGGATAGGTCTTTGAAAATTGTATCGAGGTTGCAAATATCATTTTGAAGCTGAATAGTTTGCGTGACAGATGCTTACAAAGTGGAAAAAAGTTGGTCCCCCCCACCCCCCTCTAATTTCTAAAATTAGAAATCGACAAATCTGAAAAAACCATATGATGTACATTATTATACAAACTAACAACAAAAACATAGGCCACCCCCAATGATCTCCAAACGGAACAGTCCTGTTCCTCCACGGGAGGCCGCATTTGGGAGGACGCAGCCGTGGCAGGTAGAGTACCACAAGGTAGACCGACGATCTGGTGAAGGTGGCGGGAATCCATGACTATTGACACTACCAATACGAGACAATGTTAAGTCAGATACACAAAATTATGAAAGAAATTGAAAATCCTCATTATCATTTTAAAACCAACGCATTTAGAACCTTTTCTTCTCTATGCAAATTAAAACATTAAAAAAAAACTGTAAGTACAAATATTTAGAAAAACAAATGGGCTAAGTTAATTCGTTATCATAGCCACGTCTCCCTCTAAAATGCCTTACTTACTTTTCTAGCATCACGCAATGTGATTCGTAGATAAAGTTTTCCATTCGCTTGTCAAACGATTTAATTGGCCGGTTAGTGAAACTGAACTGAACAGTGTTTAGCACGACATCCGATGCTGATTAAGATAATAGTAGTTCTGTCTGTTTCTTGTACTTAGATGATGTTCTTTTGAAGAGGGGATACGGTTTGAGTGTTGAAACAATTTAATCATAATAAAGATAAGGATTTTTGTAATGGCACGACATAGCCCAAAGGATTGCATGTCTCAAGTGGCAATGGGCAGGGCACATAGCGAGGACACACGGCCGTTTGGGGCGGAAAGGTCCTCGAGTGGAGACCACGTACAGGAAGTCGCAGTCGTGGCGCCCCCCACAAGGTGGACCGACGATCTTATGAAATTTGCGGGAATCCATTGGATGCGGGCGACACAGGACTGATCTGTGTGGAGAACATGGGGAGAGGCCTTTATCCAGCAGTGGACGTCTATTGGCTGAAATCATGATGATGAAAAGAACACAAATATGTTGTTTTAAACTTTTATAGTCACTAACATTCTGTCAAGAACAGGTGCGAGAAAATAGTGAGTTATAGTGAACAGTGGTACCGCAGGTGCGCGTAGTAAAAGACTGCGAAGGAGAGTAGACCGATTTCTCTGCCAGTAACATAAGTTCGCCTATTGTATCGTTTTGTGCAATAAAGTTTTAAATAAAATAAATAGTAAATAACATCTTACCCGCAAAAACTTCAGTTACTCCGTGACCACGGTGCTTACAACAGTGCCGAAATATCGGAAACTTAAAAGTAGTAAATGGTAGAAATCCCTTAAATAACTATTCTAGCGTATTAAAGTACCTGAATAGTTAGTAACACAATAATATTCATTGAAGTCCAGCTGTTTTCAGCAGCTACATCTTATACATTTCCCCGATACAAAAGAACACTAAGTTAAAATACAAGGTCAAATAGGAGTATCTAAATATCATATCCTTTGAGGTCGAGAGGCCCTTCTCTTCCACTCCGGTGGTTCTCTCAGACTTCGTATTGATTTGAAACCTTTGTTTAACAAAAGGGGCTGACTTGTTGAAACAATGAGAATTTCTGTCGCTCTACGCAATTTAAAATGAAAACCAACAGAGCAATAAAATTATCAGAGATAAAATTAAAATTTTAACTGATGACTAATAAAACATTTTAGACACCGAATGATAATTTCAATCAATCAAATAAACATAATCGAGCCACAAAATCAATTTGCATACATATTGAGCTCTAGTAACTACAAACTAGATCTTACGTAACGAAATTGGTAGTAATCTTCCCACGCTTCGCTATTTTTGTTAAACAATATTCTTAGTAGGCTAGCTCAGTCAACAGTAGAGGTAGCTGCACATATTTCGCAGTTTGTAGTTCTTATTCCGTGGAGCGTAAGAACGAACTGTGTGCATCAACTTTTGCTGTTGACTGTACAAGCTGGTGTCTGTGACTTCGTCTGGAAGGGATTTTTCTAAGAATAGGCTCTCGCCCACAGATCACCCCCAATAAATACCGCATAGGAGGGAGGAAAAAGTCACCATACATAGTTGCATTTGCTACTATAAGTCTCGATCGCTGGGAACGCTATTTCACTTGTGACCAAGTAACAGACCCGTGCGTTACGCGTATTTAAATAATCTAAAAAATACTTTTCGGTGATTGACGGGTACGAAAATGGCAACATGTGCTATAAAATGATGTGGAAAATCGAAAAGAACATCAAATTTTTAAAAAGATGGTATCACATTCCACCGGTAAGTAAAATAATTTTAATTGACCACTCCTAAACAGCTCAAGTTATAATGTACATAAGAAGAAATCGTGCGTTTTAAAACAAGCACGCGTTGATGTCTTTTGGAAAAATCTCTTTTTCTCATGTGAGTTTTACAATAAGCTTTCTCTTTTTGACAAAATACTAGTGATTACCTAGTACAAACAAATCTTTATCGATGAATGCATTGGTTTGATAGCAGATGTGGACAGTTGAGCATGCTGATTGATAGCAGATGTGGACAGTTTATTAAGCATTCTCATATTTGGCATGCTTTTTATGCATTCTCATATTTGGCATGCTTTTTAAGCATGCTACATTTGAGCATGTGTATCAGTAGCTAAAGGTGACGGGTAGGGCACACTACCGAAGCCAATTGATTTTAATTTTTAGCTACTGAACCGGATTTATTTTAAACAATTTCGGTGTTACAACCTCTCGTGATCACTTATACTATTTATTAAATAACCATGCACAAAAGTTGGATCAGTTTTTGTATGCGAAAAATTGATTCACGTCAAAAGTGGCCGCTTTTGACGTGAATCAATTTTGCGTTGAACCCAACTTTTTTGCATGGTTTGCCGAGAGGTTGTAACCCCGAAATTGTTTAAAATAGATCCGGTTTATTAGCTAAAAATTTAAATCGATAGGCGTCGCTAGTGTGCCCTAACCGTCACCTTAAGGGTGCATAAGCGAAGTGACAGTATTGTTGACTTGAATAGACTAAGGCAATGGACGGTCTACGACGAAGATGATGAGTAAACGACACGCGAGCTAAAATGGTGGAATGTCGCATCCAATAACCATTAGGAAAGTCCACTCTAGTTCACAAAACGAAGAACCGAAATAATCACGCAGTACACGACGGTATGTAGCGTCAAGTATGTTATTTAATCAGTCGCACGACGACTGCATTATTGAAAGAGCAATGCATTCTTTTGCATGCCTAATGAGGCTTGTCTGATGCAGTATGCAGTATTTATAGTTGCGTAGAGATGTGCAGAATAAATCGCGATAATATCGATTTATGCCCATCGATTTCAGTACTTAAATAAATGGATTAATATAAATAGATAAAATATCTATTTCAGTCCACACAAAATACTAATGAATGTCAAAATTACGCATTATAATGTACGCCCCGTTGGTCTAGTGGTTTAAGTACCGGGCCGTAATCTCAGGGTCCTGGGTTCGATTCCCGGGTCGAGCGAAAATGTATGTTTCGAATTTTTTGGACATAGCTCGTTTGTGATCACGGGATTAGGCTTAATCACCACGCTTGCCAAATGCGGATTATTTAGCAAGCGTGGTGATTAAACCTAATTCCGTCATAGTAGCGATAACTTGATTTCTATGATGGAGGCCTTTGCCCTGCTGTGGGACAGTAATCTGAATTACGGTCGGTTCTGATTTAATAAAAAAAAAATAGGTCTACAGCAATCTTTTTTTTTTGTTTAATAATGATTTCATTCACAGCCATCTTTTTTTATTTAATAATGATTTCATTCATGTAATAATTGAATGGGCCATTACAAATCACTCCATTGTAAAATAGCGGTTACGTATTAGATGATTGAAATTTTATCAAACAAAAAAGCTTTCGTTACGTAAAAGGCTGATTGAAATTTCGAGCAACAAAAAGTATTATTGAAATAAACGATTGCATTCATCATCATTTTAGAGTTCATCTTCCTGGTGCTGGAGCTGGTGCTTTGGAACCCGCGGTATTTCCTGCTACATATACATTTTGATTGATTGGGACAAAAATAGTCTTAAATATTATCGATATTTTTTAAGCAGAATGTCGCATCCCTACAGTTGCGTCCACGTGCTGACATTTACGGGGACCTTTGGATCCCTTCAAATGTCATGTGCGATAAATTTCTGCATCACACCAGGATGGCGACGCGTGCACGCATGAGAACTACTTGTAGCTCGAAAGAGGCTTCTTGGTGGCTGTAAGCCTTTTGAGTATTAAAATTGCCAAGGAGTGGGGTTGTTCAATCATCATCGTTACGCGTAGGAGAGCCAAGCTTCCATACAAGAGTGATACTACTGCCTCACAGAATACCGGCGAGAATCAATCGGCAGAAGCTGTTTTTCGCTGAGTGAGAGAATACGACGGCCAAATCCGGAGGTAGGGGGGTATAAAAGTTGGCAACGCACTTGGACTGGTATTACGGGTGTCGTTCACTGGCGCCATTCATGGATGAATCGTCATGATTATCATCGTGCTCCAATGATGACCACGACTGCACTGGCAAAAGTATAGCGACTAAGAAGATGCCTTCTTAGTTATAGCATGGACAAATTATTCTTTGTCCATGGTTACGGCATGGACAATAAGCGCATTGATCGAATAATTAGTGGTCCAACTTCTGTAGGCTCTCTTGATCTGCCCCCTTTGATTGACTGATTGACTGATATCTCTTGATTTTCCAAGGCTGACTCATAAATACTTTATTGTCTGATGGTTAGGTTAGGTTTTCCCCACATGTGATAATATGACGGCTATGATGGTTCCTCTGAACAAAAAAAAGTTTCAAAAACACAACGCGTATTTCCAAACCCTATTCAGATCAGTTTGAAGAGGTATCATCTTACTCAACTTTGGTAGCTGATCCAGTTAGGCTAAGAATTCCAGCACGGGAACAACAAAGTCCCGGCCTTGGTCCAAATCATACATATTTAGATACCACACGTTCCTTCGTTCCACACATGTATTCCATTCCAAGTGCGTACCAAGTGTTGCATCGACATTTAATATTCATATCTTCGGGTGCAGAGTGGAATTCGAGAATTTAATCAGCCAATAGCCACTACTTTTTTTTGTGCAATAAAGTATATCTATCTATCTGTCTCGTCTCCCGCCAGACTATACCGAAATCGCCGATGTAAGCAGCCGGCGTTCTGTATCTTTATGTTTTTTATGTGATAGGTTGCAGAAGAGCAGACGGATCACCTGATGATAAGCTATTGCCGCCGTCCAAAGACACCCGCGACACAAGTGTGCTACCAACCTATAAACCCCCCTTTCTCCCGGATTGGGCCTCCGCAGCGAAACACAGCACAGTGCTGCTTCACGCCGGTTTCCTGTGAGGCCGTGGTACTCCGGTCGAGCCGGCCCATTCATGCCGAATCGTGGGTTCCCCACGGTCATGTTTCGTGCCCCAGGTCATTTATCTTTGAGCAGCGTAGATAGCGATCGATACTGTCGCTGCAATCATTCCACTCAATAATGAAACCGGGTCGAGTTAGGTCTCCAATTTCTACCGGTTTCCCCTTTCATCCCAATTTGAAGTAATTTTACCGGGATTTATGTGGTCGTAAATAAACGTCTTTATTTTGGTCGACGTAACCGACATTGCGCTTTCGTAAGCGATGTAAGAGTGTTGCCAGAATCTGAGGGCCTACAACAAAACGGAATCTTTTTTCGGGTAGGGGACAACTCGTCCCATACTAAACTCTATAAAACAAAAACGTTAGATTAGAACAGTGATCAGCAAAAAATACTTTAATTCTGGGACGACTTTTAATAGGACGAAAATGTGTTTTGGGACACACATACTTATTTTCTTGCTTAAAACATTCTACTTTTGAGCAACTGCTACTTAATAGCATGTGTCTACGGACGTGCTACGAATAAGCATGCTTAAAAATCGCATGCGTGTCGATTTATGAGCATGCTACCTGTAGTGCGGATGGAACGGGGAGTGTGGCGGAGTGCTTTAGCGTGTGTAAACAGGTTTGCTTATTTATAAGCATGCTAATAGATGGCTAATAGCATGTTATATTGATAGCAAATGTGGACAGTTAATTAAGAATGCTACAAATAAGCATGTGGAACAGTAAATTAAAGCTAGGTATTAGCATTTGCTCAAAAGTAGCATGCTTTACGCATCTGTACGAGTACATTTAACCCAATCATTATAGCTGTCCCTTTAACAAGCGATGTGCGTCTTTTTCGATAGGATGCGATAGGCATTTCTCCATCGTTACGGGACGGTTTCATTGTAGTCGCTGTTAGCAGCAGTAGATGCGATAAGTAAAAAAGAAAACAAATTCTTATAAAATTTAAAATAAGTCTGTAAAAGTGTGGCCTTTGGCCCGAGTATATGGAGGTTTCGAGGTCCAATCGGAAGTAAATGATATTGTATACGTATATTTGATAAACACTTCAGAAAGTGTTTATCAGGAAAGGTATCAGAATACCTTTTTCATTCGCTGTAGTTTTTCCACCCCAAGGTTGTCTGGAAGATATAAATATTAACAACAAGTAATGAATGACCATAGCAATACATTATGTAAACATTTTTTGTTATAAAGAATTGTAAGCGGTTTTCAATAGTTGTTTGTAAGTTTTTTTTTTAAATTCGAGGCCGTTTCCGTCACTGACCAAGCCACTACCATTGAATCATGCTGAAGCGTGGCCGAACCACGATCATGATTTTAATATTATATATTTTTTGCGCTTAAATAGGCAGAAAAGTCAACTGATTTACCATCAACGTGGTAACCAAGTTACTGATAACGACAATGAATATGATTTTTTTGGGAGTTGGTCAATAAGATCCTTGGTGGGTGTAATGATGGAAGTGAGAGGTGTCATATGTGATTAGATAGATAGATAGATACTCTTTATTGCACAACATACAGAACTTAAAAGCTAGGTATACAGAGATACAATGTACAATTTGGGCGGTCTTATCGCTGGGAGCGATCTCTACCAGACAACCTTCAGGTAAAGGACATTAGATAGAAGAGGGGAGGGTGGTGCAATACTTTTCATTTTGAACATTGATTAAGTAAATTTATAGTATAAATACATATATCTAGATAATAAATAAATAAATAAATACGTTATCATACACTAATATATACGAATGTTACCTTACCATAATACAATATAACCTACACAAATTATATAAAATATACTACTATAAGGTTATAATAGGGAAGATATATTTTATACCTACAATATATGGATGTATCTGGGAGAGGACTAACGACCACGAGCGTCAATGACAGCATGATTGACGTATCAAGACGACATATTTGTTTGGTTATTCTTCAGGTTTCATAGATGGCGTTGCATCAGAGTTTGAAAAGTTTAGTATCTGAATCGCACAGGGACTATTTTTTTCCGCCCATATATAGGTCACCGAATTGATAGAGTTGAGTAAAAAGTTAACAAGAAGACCTTGTGTTTTATTTCTGGGAACCGCTCCCACTAGCGTCGCGAGCAGTGCTTTAAACATAAAGCACTTACAAAATTCGTCGACATACCAAGGTCTCCGCCAGCTTAGTCGGTAAAGCAGTTGCCCGGTTAGCAAAAGATCGTGGGTTCGAATCCCACCCGAATACTGTCGAAAAATTTTTAAGTGCATTTTTTACTTAACGACAATGAAATTACCATCGTTGAAAAACTCTCTTCAGACCACTTTTTTTTTTCAGCAAAATCATCATGGCCCTCACGTTGTCACATGTAGGGAACAGTTAAGTCGGTCTCTAGCCCTAATTAAAACTCCTGGCTTGTCCATCGCAGCAGAGTCGTTTAACCTTCGATGAAAATCTTTTTAGATACAATTACATCACTCATCTGGCAACACTTCGCGTGACATTTTGGCGCACAGAAATAGGTCTCAACGGCCCACTTAACTGGGCCTTATTCAATGCATTATCCAAGACGCCTCAATTAAAAGGAATGCTCACATGATGACCTTTCATGATAATCGACATGGCTTCATCAATATTTCGTGGTTTTAATTGTGATGTCAAATGAAGGAGAGATAGGAGTCTTGAGGGGCAATTCTCGTGTACTCGATATTGAAGTCGAATTTAGATATTTCATAAATTTGTCCATACAAATCTCAAACTCGAGTGTTCTAGAATAACCCCCGGGGGGGCCTATTTTTGTGCACTCAACAGAGAAATTTCCATACGTTCGTCCATATAAATGTCAAATTCGATATCTTTATCACGTCCCGAGAATTGGGCTACCTGAAACTGTAGATCAGCAGCTCAGTGGATAAAAACGCACGGCTTCTTTATAGGTCAGTTGGTCTGGTTTCCCGGTCCAAGGATTGCGTAGGTCAGGCGCAGAGGCAGATATGTGCACAAAAAAGCACAAACGCCACTGTCCTAAACATTTACGCCTTAGGTCAGTGGCGTTTTTTGCTTTTCTTGATCACATATATGACTCACCTAATCCTGGATCATGTTCCAGGTGTACCCCAGGCTCTTGGGCGCAACCCGTAACAACAACCCTTAGATTATGATGAAGAATGTTGGGAAATATTTTGTCAGTTGGTCCGGTTTCCCAGTCTAATTGCAGTCAGATTACGTAGGTCAGGCGGCAGTATTTCATTGAATATCAGACTCCCCTAATCCTGGATCGAGTTCCAGGTGCACCCCAGGCTCCTCAGCGACAGCTTTGGGCGCAACCAGTAACATCAACCCTTAGTTTATGATGAAGAATGGTGGGAAGTGTTATGTCAGTAGGTTGGGTTCCCCAGTGTAAGAATTGCGTAGGTCAGGCGGCAGTATTTCATTGGATATCAGACTCCCCTAATCCTGGATCGAGTTTCAGGTGTACCCCAGGCTCCAAAGCGAAAGCTTTGGGCGCAACCGGGAATAACAACCCTTAGATTTTGATGAAGAATGTTGGGAAATATTTTGTCAGTTGGTCCGGTTTCCCAGTCTGATTGCAGTCAGATTGCGTAGGTCAGGCGGCAGTATTTTTATTGGATATCAGACTCCCCTAATCCTGGATCGTGTTCCATGTGAGCCCCGGTCTCCAAAGCGACAGCTTTGGGTGCAACCGGTAACATCAACCCTTAGTTTATGATGAAGAATGGTGGGAAGTATTATGTCAGTAGGTCCGGTTCCCCAGTGTAAGGATTGCGTAGGCCAGGCGGCAGTATTTCATTGGATATCAGACTCCCCTAATCCTGGATCGAGTTTCAGGTGTACCCCAGGCTCCAAAGCGACAGCTTTGGGCGCAACCGGGAATAACAACCCTTAGATTTTGATGAAGAATGTTGGGAAATATTTTGTCAGTTGGTCCGGTTTCCCAGTCTGATTGCAGTCAGATTGCGTAGGTCAGGCGGCAGTATTTTTATTGGATATCAGACTCCCCTAATCCTGGATCGTGTTCCAGGTGTACCCCAGGCTCCAAAGCGACAGCTTTGGGCGCAACCGGGAATAACAACCCTCAGTTTATGAGGAAGAATGGTGGGAAGTATTATATCAATAGGTTCGGTTCCCCAGTGTAAGGATTGCGTAGGTCAGGCGGCAGTATTTCATTGGATAACAGACTCCCCTAATCCTGGATCGAGTTCCAGGTGTACCCCTGGCTCCAAAGGAACAGCTTTGGGCGCAACCGGAAATAAAAACCCTTAGTTTATGAGGAAGAATGGTGGGAAGTATTATATCAATAGGTTCGGTTCCCCAGTGTAAGGATTGCGTAGGTCAGGCGGCAGTATTTCATTGAATATCAGACTCCCCTAATCCTGGATCGAGTTCCAGGTGTACCACAGGCTCCAAAGCGACAGCTTTGGGCGCAACCGGGAATAACAACCCTCAGTTTATGAAGAAGAATGGTGGGAAGTAATATGTCAGTAGGTCCGGTTCCCCAGTGTAAGGGTTGCGTAGGTCAGGCGGCAGTATTTCATTGGATAACAGACTCCCCTAATCCTGGATCGAGTTCCAGGTGTACCCCTGGCTCCAAAGGAACAGCTTTGGGCGCAACCGGAAATAAAAACCCTTAGTTTATGAGGAAGAATGGTGGGAAGTATTATATCAATAGGTACGGTTCCCCAGTCTAAGGATTGCGTAGGTCAGGCGGCAGTATTTAATTGGATATCAGACTCCCCTAATCCTGGATCGAGTTCCAGGTGTACCTAGGTGTCTAGGTGATGATGGATGAAGAATTATTGGAAAATTGTATCATGGCACTAGATTTAAAAGGCTGTCTATATTTAAACTGTTGCTTTTGCTTATAAATCTTCTAACGTGATAGGTGGGAGACGAGCAGACGGATCTCTTGATGGTAAGCAATGGACAACATTTCAAAATTGCTAAGCTCTGAAACAAAAAATACCATATCTTTATTTACTTTTCCGCTGCGCGAATATATATTTATTAATTTTTTATACTGCTTATTTACTGAGAAAAAAATTAAAAACTAAAAAACGTAAGATGACGTCATCGGACGGCAGAATGTAAAATATTTCTTTGCTTAGCACATTATAGTTTTAAATTTACGAAATGCCAAACCCATGACATGCAACTGTCAAAAAAAAGACAACTTGTCAACGTTGAATGTATGAATGACGTTGACAATGTTGACACTAGTATTATTTACCTTTGACAGTAGTACCTTTTTTTTTATTAAAACAATGATAAGCAAAGGAATATCGCTGTATTCAGCCGTCCGATAACGTCATTTGGCGCTTACGTCTATTTAGAATATAAAGAATTTTAATGATTATTTTATGCATGAAAATGGACAAATTTTGAAAAAAAAAAAATATGGGTCCGTTCATTTTATGTATATTTTCATATAAAAAAAACAATATGGACATGTTAAAAATATGAAATGTTGTCCATTGCCGCCGCCCATAGACAACCGCGACACCAGTGGAGTATTTGAGGTTTAAGATCTTTATTTCCCTCAAGTTCCCATGTAAACTAAGAAACTTTACATGGTATGTTTCCAACCGCTCCATCTTAGTTTACCTGAAACAAACAAAGAGAACGGAATTAGTTTATACAACTCGATAACATTGCGTAACATTTCGCACTGGTTCGGTTAAGTAACAGTGTGTTTAACCCAGTGAGATAGCGGTGTGTCAATATTGAAGTAGTCTTATCGGACTAGGCGGGGAATCTTTTTACGAAGAATTCTTAAGGTGACGGGTAGGGAACACTAGCATCGCCCATCGATTTAAATTTTTTGCTACTAAGCCAGATCTATTTGAAACAATTCCGGGGTTACAATATTTCGGCAAACACATATACTATTCGACCGCGCGAAACGTCAAGCTGTGAGTATATGCTACTACGAGTATGTACTTACATATAATAATATCCGCGTTTTGTCCCGTGTACATTAATTATTTATATAATGCAACGCGAAAGTTTGAAATCTTACTTATACGATTTATTAAATAACCATGCACAAATGTTGGGTCCGTTTTTGTAGGTACGCGAAAAATTTGATTCACGCCAAGTGGCCGCTTTTGGCGTGAATCAATTTTTCGCGTACGCGTTGGACATCTCATCACAAGTACATCCCAAAAATTGTACTTTTTTTTTTAAAATGTCTCATAATCGCCACAATTAATCCAAATCGATTGACGGCGCTAGTTAGGTCGATGAGTCAAAAGATGGTTGGTGTGGGTTGGATGAAAACTGCGCAGGACTACGCACACACGTGTACAGCCCTAACTAGCGACACCAATCGATTTAAATTATTAGCTAATCAACCAGATCAATTTTAAACAATTTCAGGGTTACAACCTCTCGGCAAACACTTATACTATTTATTAAATCGAAATTTGAATAACCGCCAAAAGCGGCCACTTTTGGCGTGAATCAATTTTTCGCGTACGAGTTGGACCCAAAATTTGTGTATGGTTATTTAATAAATATTTTAAGTGTTTGCCGAGAGGTTGTAACCCCGAAATTGTTTAAAATAGATCCGGTGCAGTAGCTAAAAATAAAAATCGATTGGCGTCGCTAGGGTGCCCTACCCGTCACCTTAAGGCGATATCAAGGCGTTTAACAGCGGCAGACGGAACGTGTGTGGAAGTAACACTTCATCATCATCATCGTCAGCCCATTTAAGTCCCCACTGCTGGGGCACGGGCCTCCCTCAATCACATGAGGGGTAATTGCCATACTCACCACGCTTGGCAGACTCTTCACTTCACTTCATGGTTATGATATATTGTCTAGCGCGTAGGTCAATGAACCATTTGTTATTAATTTCAAATAGAGCCAAAGCCCTGGTCAAGTACCGGGCCGTGATCTCGGGGTCCTGGGTTCGTTTCCCGGGTCGAGGAGAGACATGTTTCGATTTTTTCGAACACGGCTCAGAATTGTCATCACCAATCCGCATTTAACAAGGGTGGTGATTAAGCTTAATCCCATCATAGTAGCGATGACTTGATTTCTATGATGGAGGCCTTTGCGCTGCAGTGAGACAGTATATAGGCTGATACTTTTACTTTTAAACTTTTTGTATGTTATTTATTTTGTGGTGTCACCTATGGAATGCAATGCCATCCAATGTAATAATTTGCAACGTGGACTCTCCTTTAACATACCTTCAAGATAAAAAACTAAACTACTAAGGTAATTTAAGTTACATTGATCCGTGTACATTTAGCCTTTGCCCTACTCTGTTATTAATTCTCTTGTTTAATGAAGACATTTAGTCCACTATTTAATTGTTTCGTGACTGTTTTAGGTCAGCAACAAATTAATAGTTGTACGAAATGCAACGCACATACGAGAATGTTGTACGGCATGTGCTTATACCATTGATATAAAGTGGCCGAGATAACGTAATTCATACACAGGAATTCGACTTTACCCTGGGGAAGGAGTCCATCTCACTAGGAGAGGTCCCCGTCAGAGCCCTCACATAACCAGGTCATCTGTGCCAGACCCCGACATAACCCAGCTCTCCAGCAGAATGGTATGCATAAGACGACTGCCTCGATGGCGCAGTGGGTCCCGGGTTCAATCCCCGGGTCGGGCCAAAGAATTGTACCTCTGACTTTTTCTGTTAAAAAATCTCAGTGTCAGTCAGCCCAGACTCTGGAAGTTGCCGGTCTTATACCCCGTGCCTCGGAAAGCACGTTAAGCTGTTGGCCCTGTGCTTGATCCCTCTCCGGTTGTGTCACAATAGTGTCCCATCGGAATATGAGGGTAAGGGAATAGAGAGTGCACTTGTGTTGCGCACACACTTGAGCACTAGTGAGAGTTCAGATAGGCCGCCGTAACCGTAATCGGTTGTAGGATATTATTATTATTATCAATATTTAAAATCAAAAGGATTGCACCACCCTCCCCTCTTCTGTCTAATGTCCTTTACCTGAAGGTTGTCTGGTAGAGATCGCTTCCAGCGATAAGACCGCCTAAATTGTACATTGTATCTCCGTATACCTAGCTTTTAAGTTTTGTATGTTGTGCAATAAAGAGTATCTATCTATCTATCTATCTATTGTGTATGAAGTGGCCGAGTTAGCGTAATCCATACACTATTCTCTCAATTGATAACATCTTAGTATAATTGCTTTGTGTTATAAAAGAATTAGCCAATCATAATATTAACTTATTGTGTAGGTACTTTTATAGGTACGTAGGTACGTACGGTACGGTAGTAAGAAGTCGCATTGTGTAATTTTTTTTCTATATCTGCGTCTATATTATAAAAGAAAGTCGTGAAGTTACACTATTTATATTGTTTTTTTGAAAATTCGTGGAAAGCTAGCTTAGAACCAGAGGAAGGACATAGAATACTTTTTCAATTCAATTAAAAAATATATATTTAATCAAATAAAGGTTTTACATTTTTTAAAAACTACCTTCTATGCTAAGCCGAGGCTTGTGTTACAGGCAATAGTTGTCTTCCTAAAAGTGTACAGAATAATAGAAAAATATAGTTTCAAGTTGGTATAAAGGAGAGGATTAATCATGTTTATTGCTTAAGAACTGAGAACCAGCTAAGAGTAAATATTTCAGTTATTAATGAAGAATTTATTAATTGCTGAGATATTCACTGTATTAATAATTTTATTTAATTAATTTATTTTATTTTATTTATTTATGTTATGTAATGTTATACTAGTTTATCAATAATTATATTAAATATGTGTGTGAGTGTGTTTTTACCCCGTGTATCCCCAAATAAAAAAAGCATTGCGGAGGAACCGAGTACTCCGAGGGATACTAGTTATTACATAAATTAATAATTAAGCTTAAAAAGACTGACCGGATGGCGCAATTGGTAGTGACCCTGCCTCTTACGCCAAAGGTCGTGGGTTCGATCCCCACCCTGGACAAACATTCGTGCGATGAACACTTGTGTTTGTTCGGTGTCTGGGTGTAATATATGTATTTAAGTATATAATTGTGTTCCTCTGTTGTCTGATATCTGTAACACAAGTGCTTAAGCTACTTAGTACGGAATCAGGTCAACGTATGAGATGTTGTGAGAATTATTATTATAAACATTTTGAAATTCTTTCCCAGAAGAAAGCTACATTATTCCTGAGAAATTACTTCGGGAAAACGTCAGAGAACGTCCTCTAACATAACAATTTACTCCACGCGGGCAACAGCAACATCACGTGCTGATAGGCTTTTCGTTTATAATTTGACTAACTAACATGGTTGACGCAGCGACCCAAAGTGAGCCTTGGCCTCCGATAATAAGAGTCTCCATCTAGGCCGCTCCTGTGCCACCATAATTTGACAAGAAATAAAAATACAGCTTTTTTTTATTTTTTTTTATTTGATAGAAATAGGGTGAGCCCTGCGTCTCATAGCCACTGCGACCAGTAGATGATCTATTGTGGCATCCCCGTAACCTATTACAGCACCTCATGTAGCTCCAGTTCCAGGATAAACCCGAGAATGGAGCTGATAGGGGAGCTCTTGATCTCGTCAGCTGAGATCATGTGTGCTCCCAGGTGCCGGCTTCTGCAGCGCTATGCACTCGCCGAGGACGTGGATAATAAATTTCAATAAGCTTTGAATAAATACAGCTTTATTCAAAGCTTATTGAAAACACCTAATGGAATAAACCGAGTATGAAATTATTTCTGCTCCCAACCGAAACGAAAGCGTAGGTACTTTGTGTTGTAATCTTCACATCTCTAATTCCCCCTGGACTTGCGTCACAGTACAGAAAACCTAGTAGCAATATCAACGTGGGAATTCTCGCTTCAGGATGAATGGGCCGGCTCGACCGGAGTAGAACAAAAAACCGGCGTGAAGCAGCACTGTGCTGTGTTTCGCTGCGTGAGAGTAATACGGGGAAAGGGGGGTTTAAAGGTTGGCGGCGCACTTGTGACTCCACTGGTGTCGCGGGTATCCATGGGCGGCGGCAATCGCTTACCATCAGGTGATCCGACTGCTCGTCTGCGACGTGGACCCTTTGCACTCCGGGTCGGCGGCATTTCATAGCGACATAGTAAAGGGCGGCTCTCCCTGACATTGGAAGATGCCTAAGAGAAAACTAAAGATTTTTATTTTTACATTGACCTACGCACTAGGCAGTATATCGTATCGTGTCTCTCTCGTACTCATTACGTAAAGTCTGTAAGACAGATCTCACGCTGAAACACGCAGATATTACAGTACCCATACACGCGGGTGGGTAGTCAGTTCAGCACGCGATGAAGGCAGCCGGCGTTCTGTGACACATTTTGTTTTCTATGAGGCCGTGGTAACGCAACGGTCATGCCGGACAGTTGATGCCAAAGCGTGAACTTTTGGAAGTAGGTAGAGCTACTTGTAATTTTACTCTGTGCCCGAATATTAAATGGGGAAAGATTACCACGTCAAGAGAGCTTGTAAATAAATAAGCAGCACAGTAAAAGTCACCCCTTAAATTTTCAACGCTGGATTGGGATACGGTGGATGTAGCAAGCCGGTTGAGCGATGGTAGCTCAGCGGATAAGAACGCGTCTTCCATCGCGACGGTGGGAGAGCCACGCTTCGGCATGAATGTGCCGGCTCGACCGGAGCAATACCACGGCATCACAGCAAAACCGGCGTGCAGCAGCACTGTGCTGTTTCGCTGCATGATTGTGGAGTACCGAAGGCCCAATCCGGGGAAAGGGGAGTTTAAAGGTTGGCAGAGCACTTGTGATTCCACTGGTGTAGCGGGTGTCCATGGGTGGCGGCAATCGCTTTCCGTCAGGTGATCCGTCTGTCACCTATGACATAAAAAAAATGGCGACTGACGACTGACACACACAGGGGAACCTGACCAACTGCAAATCATGGTCACATATTCAACAAGTACAGGTGTTCGCAGATTACACATACCTAAACCAGATTTATTTCACACAAATACTAGCTTTAATCTCGTCTTGCCCAGACAGCATAGTGTATGCTAGAAAATGGTTTTAGCTTAAAAGTGAACATTTGGGCAGAAGTATTAATGATATAGATTTTAAAACAACTTTTGCCCTTTGGCCCAGAAAGTATGAACGGCTCTGCCATGTATCCAAATTTTTACTGCAGCTTTAGCCAAATGCACTACCGTAAACTGGGCTGAGTGTTTGCTTTGCAAAACTTCTAGTGTGAGTGTACATGGCAACTTTAATGTGAGCCAGGCCATGTGTAAAATTCACAGCTTTTACAGCGAATGCCTGTGTCGTAAGAATTTGGTTGCACTTTTTAAAGGTCATATTTTTTTAGGTCTTTTGTAATGCATTGTAGTGGAGACTGCTGTTATGCAAGGAAGTACCCACTCTTTGGACTGCACTGACGTCTAAAGGTCAGTTGATGATGTCTGTTCGATGTTTCATCATCATCATTTCAGCCAATAGACGTCCACTACTGGACAAGGCCTCCCCCAATGTTCTCCACAAAGATCGGTCCTGTGCCACCCGCATCCAATAGATTCCCGCGATCTTCACCAGAGTTAGATGTTTAATTTAACTATTTATAGCCTTTGAAAATCATTAAGTACTAGCTCTATTTACCTTTGTCTCTTATTTAAAAAAAATGACAAACTGTCTCATACATCTGCAAACGCGTATCATCCTAGACTTCATCGTCGCTTTCCAGAAGGCATGATTGTGGTCAAGCGTTAGCCTATAATATAACAAAAAAAGTTACGATACCTAATTTCAAAGTTTCAAAGTTCTATTGTAGAATTGAATAACTTATCTATTTCAATGTCCAATACATTATTAAAAACCGTTAATGCTCCAATAAAACCCTAATAAAGTTTATCCTTTAGGCTTCAGAAAAACAACTTAATGCAGTCAAATGAAAATGATTAACAAATGAGATCTCCAAACGGAGTTTAATTATGAGGCAATTAAGAGAGAAAGTTTTTGCCAATGTTTTACGGGCTTAAAAGTCGTCTTCTAATGAACCATTGGAAACTAGCATATTTGAATGTCAATTAGTGAATGTTCGAGCTTAGGATTTATGAGCCATATTTTTTTATCTCGAACACGCCAAATATTAAAGTCAACGATTTTTAAGGTTATTATTACTTTTAACAGATTGTCAACACGATGCCGATTGAAGAAAGTTATTTTTTATAAAACTGTTGCCATATTATCTTGCGAGGGTAGTTTTGCCAATTTTATGTGAATATAATTGTCTACCTGTCGAAGTCTCTCAATAAAACGTCAGTGTTTAACGTTTTATAGACTACGGATATATAAGATCATTCTTGCATCCTCAGAAACTTGACACGTTGAATTGACAGACTAACATCAAACATTTACTGATATAGCTTTGTAGACATTATTTGTACGAAGACATTCTTTCCAAACAATATTAAACCTGATGGACTGTTTATTATGAGCTAAGGCACAATCCTACAATCAATGACTCTGGAATAAATATTACTTCAATGTTGATACTATGTCTATTTAGACGATACCATCATACTGTCGTACTCGTAATCAACATCTCCCCGTATAAGCGGTCCATTCCTCACTTCTAAACAGTCATTATTCTCCCACTAACCCACCAATCGCCATAGATAGCCGAAAACTGCCCAAGGCTGCAAGCGGCGCGTGCGGCACGCCCGACCGAGTTCCCTTTGAAAGGGTTAAAGTCAACCGACCAATGTGCCAGACGTGAAAGCCGGCCTAAAATAGCGGTGCACACCTTGGTAACCTCGTATCGGAAATATAAAGGTCGTTTCTGCTCCTTAAGGTGACACTTTGTCTTATGTCATCATCATAAAAAAGTCTTGAACCGTGTGACAGTCAAGTTTAAGTTTAGCTAATAGAGTAAGATAATAATAATAAGCGCTTCTAAATTTATCATGTTTATCCAGCACTGATTCATTCGTAGTTATATACCTAGTGTGGATTAAAGAAATTGTACTTGAAAATAGTCAAGGATATAGGTTATAGAAATGTGGTTTAGTTTAAGTTTATTAATATTGATTGGTCTTTTTTTTTGTTGTAAATGACCTTTTTTTGTATGGGTTTGTATAATCTGCCTGCTCCTTTATTGCGCATCTATTTTTTTTTCCTTTTTTGCTGTCCCAATCTCAATTTTACACATGCGAATGTTGCAAAGATATGGAACATGTGCGCAATAATGTTATGGTAGTCGCTGCAAACCAGCGTCGGGGTTGGTCTCTTGGATATATTATATTTCTAAGTAAGTTTCCTTGTTTTGTATTGTGCCAAATAAAGTTATCATTCATTATCTCAGCGTATATCTCTCGCTTAAGCATATATGTATATATTTGTAATCCCAATGTTGATTATGATATCCGTAACACAGGTGCTTGAGCTACTTCGGAGTCAGATCAATGTATGTGATGCTATGAAATATTTAAGCACAGTCTGCCGTCTGAAATTTGCAACCCTTTAACAGGGTCGTTTCAGAAACGAGTTAGTAGATTTCTTCATACGTCAAAGGTAGTGGGTTCGATACCCACCCCTGGACAAACATTCGTGTGATTATCACTTTTTTGCTCAGTGTCTTATTTGATATCCGTAACACTTAATCTACTTGGCACAGGAACAGGTCAGCGTATGAGATGTATAGTGAACTAATCCCTAGACATTTCAAAATCAAATACATAAAATATTGGCTAGCGAATCTACTGCTACTTATAACACAATATTTGAATTTGTTACAATCACTACAAAATAATGTAAACATTCACACGGTTATTGTTCAATTAAATATCTAAATGAATTTAATTTAGCTTCACAAATCGCTCGTATAGCTTCAATATATGATTTGATTTTGACCACTTTGGCCAGTACGGTTTAATTAAATGTCAATTATCAACTATTTTGACAATATTACGAGTACACTTAAATTTGACTTATATAATGGCACACAAGAGCGAAATAATATAATCACAGCTCTTTTCGCTGCTGACGCCATATTTGTTTTGATGATTACTAGCGCTCGAGAAAAGTTGAACTAAATTTGAATCACCAAGCTCAATCAGTAAATTCCTTGGGCTAACGTTTAACACGCCAAGCTGCGTTATGTGATTTTAGTTCTAACAACTATCGGCCTAGGCATCCAATTTGATACCGGTGTTTAACGAACGATGTCCAATGGCTATTTTACCTACTGGCTGACTGGCTAATTTTACCAGATGACTGCGACAGATATAACAAATCACCAGCTGTGATTGTTACGTGTCCACCGCGATAGGTGGCCATGCGAAACGGACTCAACGGAACCAACTATGGCAAAGAAACATTATTGCCAGCTTTTTCACTCTAGTTGTGATGTGGCAACGAGATCAAGTGATTTTGTTGGGAAAAGACATTATTAATTGATTTTACTGTTGTGTCCTAATATTGCTTGAACTGAATTGACACTTGAACCACAAAAACGGAGCTAACTGATTTGTGATGATTACAGAGTTGGTCACTCTGTGAGACTCATTGCAATTGCTTATATGTACGAGGTGACGATACTAGCGCCGCCAAGTGACTTATATTAATTGTGGTGAATAGAGGACATTTATTAAAAAGTGCTACAATCAATACTTTATAAATTCTAATAAGTAATACGGAAAGTATTAGCAATTTTTAGGGACGAACTTATGTAATAATTATTTCCTACAAGTAACAATAATTTCTATAAATAAATTCAGAAAACCTAGATGTAAATTAACTCTTGTATCTAATAATACCTTCATTATGTGTACCTTCTATTCTATTCTTATGTGCATGAAAATTTATAATAAATTGCCAGATCATTTTAAAGAGTACACACTTTCAAAATTCAAAATTTTACTTAAGATATGGCTTGTAGAGTAATGTTTCTACAGTATTCAAGTATTTATGCAGTATAGGTAATAATTGCAAAAATGTAAATATAATAAATAAATAAGATAAACTCATTATGTACTCCGTTACTGAAACTGAAAACTGAACTGAAAAATTTAAAGTTTTCTCAGTTTGTGTATACACCTGAAAAGGTAGTACGAAGTGATGCCTGAAATATATTTGTAACAGCCTATGTAACCTTTGTTCTTACACAATAAATACTTACTTATAATTGCTAATAGTGGCCACTTTAGACAGTTCTTCATTCATTATTGTTACTTTTAAGTAGAAATTATTACATGGGTCGCAAATATTTGTTAATAATACTTTCGTTAAGTATTCATTGAACAACATTTTATTATAAATTTCTCTTAATCGCAACAATCATTATAGATCAAGTGGCAGCGCTAGTTTCGTCACGGTGTCGCCTTAACTAACATTGTTTGTACAATATTCCCAGTGTTTGTACAATAAATAGAACCCATAACGATATTTATGCTGAGGATTTCAGAATAATCCAGTGTAAGCATGCATTTATGAGGCTTCGTCGTGTACTCACAACCATCACCCAAATGAAACTCAAAAGATATGTACATAGAACCGAACCAATTGAAAAAGACAAATTGAAGTCAGTAAGTGAATAAATGTCAGGAAACCAAAGCCCAAGAGACGGGCACTGAAGTAATTTAGAAGTTCAACTGTCCTTCCGGCGATTGTCGCCGGGCCCCGGGACTACAATGGCCGGAATCGTACGAGCTAGGGTTCCGTGGTACGATGAGTAAGGAATCCTGATGAATTATTTTTATGTAATAGTTGGCAGATGAGTAGATGGAACATTTGATGGTAAGCAATGCCATAAGCCGAACAACTTTGGGGTCACAAGTGGGCTGCCAACTCCCCGATTGGTCCAGATGGCCTAATTTAAAGACTCTTCTTCGCGCTGTGTGTCTCCTTTGTTTGGATGCGACAGGTATATTCTCGTTCGTTACGGGACGGCTTCAAATTAAGCCATATAAATTAACCACCTCACTCTCCCCTGTCTTCTCTCCCAGTTTATTGAATATAATCTATGTTAAGACAATAGATATATCAAATTACCAATTGATACGTAAATCCAACTGAAATTACAAATACAATTATAATAAACACATTTTTTTTCAGACAGAAAGTAATATCTTAGGAATTTTGTTCAATCACACATTTTAATAAAAAAAATCTGCGAAAAAACCGCCTTCAAAAACCACGAACTAAAGAGTGTAAAATAGTATTTTTAACTCTTTATACACTTCAAATAACATTTTATAACAGTACACTCGAGAAAAGGTGTTGCCGAAGACAGCGCCCAATACTATCTTGTAATTTAGTACAACATTCAATTGTTCAACAGGGATGAGATGAAAGAGAAGTAAACATAAAAAAATATATATATCTATACATGTCGAATCGAGAACCTCCTCCTTTTTTTGAAGTTGGTTAAAAATTTAGACATTTATTTTTATGATTTATGATTATAGCCTATGTGTTATTCTGATATGTAAGCTAATTATTATGAAGTTTCATCAAAATCCATTCTGAAGATTCCACATGAAAGAGCAGCAACACTTTTAAATATCTACTACTTACATACATATATCCTGATAAACTACCGCCTTTACAATATTAGTAGGATATTTTAAAACTTTGTCAAAATACTTTTAAACATGCACAAGAATTATTTTTTGTTTAGACTTATACTCGTCACAATAAATTAAAATCGACTGGCGGCGCCAGTTTCGACGAAGTATCGCCTTAAAGTAAACACCCATGTGAATGACCTAATCCAGCACCTGATGTAGCGGAAACGGATATCGTTCTTTTCCTTCACGTTTCGATTGTCGGACATTGATGGATGGCCATTTGCATCAGTGATGTGACCATTCGTCGTGTTTAGTACAAAAATAGACTCAAGACTTGAATATTAAATATTCAATTCTTTCCAGAACGCTTCGATTCCCAGTTCTCATTTTACCCACCCTCGTGCAAAATTTGGAATCAGCTTCTAGCCACAGTGAGTTCTTCTTTTACGGTAGGCAGTGGTATGACTGTGCTTAGGCATTGAGGATGTCTATGAGCGGCGGTTAACTTTTACCATTAGGTGGGCCGACTGTTCGTCTTCTTATTATTAGCAATAAAAAAAATAAAAAATCGATAGAGGGCATTAATTACAATAATGACATCGGAAAAACGAAATCGATATCGAATTTTCCTGAGATACTAACTTGTTCTACGTAATTTTCCGATTTTCCATTGGTGTTTAGATGTCACAAGTTTTTTCTATGTTCTCTTTTATCTTCTATTAATAGCCGACCTAGAACGTCACTATCACTAACCACTTTACATCCACCATTAGGCGTGTTTTCTTATGCGCGTATCAACTCAAGTTGTTTAAGATTCTAAGGAAGTAAACATCACGTAAAACAAACTATACCTACCTATTTTGTTAAATTGTTTTGTCAGTGAACAAGAATATATATTACGTTGTTAGTGCAATGGTTTTTAAATATGATTCTAGCTAAGTGTTAAATTTTAACCGTGGACATACTGATATTTCTAATTGAAGTGAAAGTTCCGAAACTAGTGTTTACTAAATTTGGTCTACATCCCGCAGCGGTATTAATGAATGAAAAATTTAGGAAATGAGTTACGACGAGAAGGTTGGCAACACTGTAATATCTTATTTTAAGTTTTTATACGTATGCAATGTTTTATGTAGGTAATGCTGCTGGCATGATCATCAGCACCCAGAGAAGGAAATCTCTGCATTTATATCTAAACCCTCGCCAACCCGTCTGCCAAGCGTGGTGAGTATGGCAATTACCCCTCATGTGATTGAGGGAGGCCCGTGCCCCAGCAGTGGGGACTTAAATGGGCTTATGATGATGATGATGATGAATGTTTTATGTGCAATAAAATATTGTCTTGTTAACATTTATTCATTCAACACATAACTATTGTAGCCGATATCCATGGCACAGGTAATCATGTACTATCTGGTGACCCGCATGCTCTTTTGCCTCCCATAAGACTAAAGCTCACCTAATCTTTATAATAAGAGTGAACAGGCCTCTATAGGCGAAGCCGTAACATCCTAATATTGCGTTAGACTGTTAACAATAAAAAAAATCAGAGATTATAAATCTTATCAAAGTCAATATTGATAAATCTGTCAAGATATCATACATCAACAAATCCAACAATTCCTCTTCAAACGTATGTTGAGTCATGGACACCAATCCTCGTCACTTTTCATCTCACTTCACCCACTTCTCCAAATGTCAATGGTTCCACCTATCAAATCAACGTCAATGCACAATAATAATTCATTTCATGTCTAAATCATACATAATCAGAATCAATATTCAAATACAGTGTTTTCCAAATTGTCGTTTGTAAGAAAAATTGCCCACCTAACAGCGAATAGAGCAATTTAAGGTATTTTTTTTTGTTAAGACTATAGGCTGACGCTTGACCACAACCGGGCCTGATGGAAAGCGATTAAGAGGTCTAGGATGAAACGCGTTTGCCTAAAAGATGACTGTTCAATCGAATTGCTTTAAAGATTTTTTTGCTATAGTGTTTGCCCTTCAGAATCAAACTGAGCATGTTTTCAGTCCTTTCAATAAGTTAAGATTGATTTATTAAAATGTATCGGTCACTAGGTAATATTGTACAGAACTCCAGGCAGACTCATTTTTAAGCTTCTATTGTTCTTCTTACGTGATTGATAATGAAATAGGTAGGCCTCAGCTTTAAATAATTGACGTTGTTGATAATGGTGGCAAAAATTGTTTGAAAACAAAAAAAAATAAATATTGAAAATAATATTGTAAATAAATAGCAAAAAATAGGGGCTTTATTTATAAACGTTTAATTAAACTTTGTTAGCTAAAACGATATCATAGATAGAACAGAATTTAAACGTTGGAAACAAAAAAAACTTCGAAACAGAAATGAAACTGCTTTGCAGCTCCGTTTTTGTTAAAAAAGGTTTTTGACATTTATGATTAAGTATAGTATAATCGATGTAAATTCAGAAAAGGATCGTATAAACAGATTATTACACTTACACTTAATTCAGTTTTAAATGAGAAGATTAACAGTAATGCTAGATAATGATTGGCTGTTAAACAATGATCTCGAAAGATATATTGGTAAGTGAATTCCAAAAAGTTTGAAACCAATGGCCAATCTTTCAACTATGGCAATTCCGCAATGATTTGCACACAAAATAGCTTATTATAACCGCTTTTCATAATCAACTGTACTTCGAAATGACTGTTTAGGCTTAGGTCGTGACTCTGTCCCAATATTGTAATCGGTTAATATCGGTCAAATATTTCATCACATGGACAATTTATAACCTTAACCAATCTACTACTTAAAGCCAGAGAAATAAGGTTTAAAATTGATCGTTTTTATGGCTATTCTTGACACGTGCAAAGAGATGTAGCGGGGGATCTTATGAGGATAGAATTAAGATTTGAAGTCGAATGCAGGGATAGTGTTAGACTGTACTGTACTGATTTCAACGGACAGACACCAAGTGTTGGCAATTGAGATGTGAATGAAACTATTGTGATTGGACGATCGTATCGTTTGGCCATCTGAGTTATCACTCGTCTGAACCATTGAACCGAACTGGACCTATATGAAACCAATTGATATGAAGAACAAATCCATTGCAAGCACGGAAGAGGAACACTTGGAACACTTTTAAAGTTGCCCCTGAGATGTAGGTACAACCATTAATATCAATGCATCAATGTAATAAATCAGTTTAGAACCATTATGAGTTAACCTGGTTTAGTTTACGGGATGATTTGCGACTTTACCAGCTGGTGACGTCATTTTAAACAGCATATCACCATGACTTTTATTCGCACTAACCTGAGTAATTGCTCCGTTAAGGGTTACATATACATTAATATCCTCCAACCGATTACGGCTACGGCGGCCAATCTCAACGATCAGCCACGTACACAGGATATATTATAGTGCTCAAGTGTGTGCGCAAACACAAGTGCACTCTCTATTCCCTTACCCTCATAATCCGATGGGACACTAATGTGACACGACCGGAGAGGGATCGGGCGCAGGACCAACAGCTTAACGTGCTTTCCGAGGCACGGGGGTACAAGACCGCCAACTTCCAGACTCCGGGCTCCCACTAAGAATTTCTTGCCGAAAACTTAGGTACAAATTTTTGGCCCCACCCGGGGATCGAACCCGGGACCTCTTGCGCAGCCGTCGCTTTAAAGTGCGACCCTCTAACCACTGCGCCACCGAGGCAGTCAAACACATACATTGACAGACATATACATTGGCAGTAAAATATATATGTAATTACGGAATTCGATGACTGCGCAAGAGGTCCCGGGTTCGATCCCCGGGTCGGGTCAAACATTTGTACCTCAGTTTTCGGTTAGAAATTCTTAGTGGCAGCCCAGAGTCTGGAAGTTGGCGGTCTTGTGCCCCCGTACCTCGGAAAGCTCATGAAGCTGTCTGTCCTGCGCCCGATCCCTCTCCGGTCGTGTCACAGTAGTCATACAATGGGTTAGAACAATCTGGGAAACCTCAACCGATTCTCAATTTATTTGCTTAATAAGTATGTTTGCTTTTTCGGTGTTAACTGTGTAATGAATTTGATTAATTTCTATGCAATTTGAAATTTCCTTATAATACATTGAATAAATTCTTCCTTTCTTGATATCAAATATATCTGGTTCAATCTCAGCTGTGGGCCTTATGAATTTTTAGTTCAGTTGTTATTGATAGCATTTAAAAATAAAGTTTAAAAACTAAAACCCGACTCCCAAAAGAACACGCTCTAAAAAGTACGAAACAAGAAAATAGTCTCTGCTGAAATTATTAAGCCGTATTGCCGTGGCCGTATGCCACATTGATTTTATTTTATTATTATAAGAATCTGTTTTGCTACAGTAGGTGGCGTACTACCACGGCAATACGGCTTAATTATTTGCTTCGCCGTAGTCGGGTAAAAATTAACCCTGCGTTAATCCCCCAGTTCAATATTTTTTTTATTAATACTCGTACATTTCGTACAAACTAACAGGCTAACTAAGTTAAAAGGAAAAAAATATCTTCTCGGAGGCAATAGACAACAGACAAGGATGCTAATAGGAGCGTTAACAGGGCATTATGCAACGAACAAAATGCTGATGAAGATGAACATGACATCGAACAGCGACTGCAAAGCATGCAAGTAGTACGAGAGCCCACGACCAAAATTTTTGTCTCATAGCAATACGGCCAAAACCGCATCAAATCGATAGATACGATTATCTTGAACTCGAAAATACCAATATCAGACATTTTCCGCGTAGCGTTTGATCTGACCGAATTTTCAAAATTGTCAAAGAATTTTGCCGAACTGCATCATAGCAATATGTCTGATTTGCAGACTGTAGTTGAATGGTAGTTTTGAGATACCGGAAACATATTTTTCAGACGTTAGTGGTGTAGCGCAAACCCGTAAAATCACTAACAAAAATAAAAAATGAGACAAAAAAAATGTCTCATAGCAATACGTCTGAAAATCTTTTTTATTAGTAAATTTTGGTTATTTGATGCGAACAAAACAATTTTCAGACGGAAATGTGAACGCATTAAATCTTGAGACCGTTTTGAAAATGTTAACAAATTTGACCGATCGGTATCATAGCAATATGTCTGAAAATTGTTGGACATGATAAAATAAGTTGTCCACATGTGCAAAAAATGTATATCAGACAAATTAAGTGTAGTACCTTCTCTATCAGACAACTTTTCGATACCCAGATATCATTTAATATCGATATACGCATATCGATGACGAAGATGATGATGATGAAGATGATGTTGATGAAGATGATGATGATGCGCTAGCATATCTTTAGAATAGTAGGTTCAGAATAATTTTAATAAAATATAAGCGATTGTTTACGTCTTTTTGTTTCATTATTTGTGTTAAATTACCTAAAAAACATACATTTATGTATTTAAAGTCATATAAATGATTCTAAATCATCGAAAACATTATTTTATTTCAATTTAGTGACTACAAAAGCCATTTAGCCAGTAAACTGATTTAATGCCAGAAATAAGGGTATCTTGCCCCAGTGTGCGTCGGTCAGGCGACTCCGAAACGTTATTTTCGTTTTTGGGAGTATATGCTACACTGAAAGTGTCTGAAAACAGGTTTTTGGTAATCCTGGCAGCAATACAAAAAGTTGAAAAAAAAAATTATCCGTATTGCTATGATACAGGTCGGCTAAATTTTTTGACATTTTCAAAAATGCGCTCAGGCTATATGCTACGCGCAAAATGTCTGAAAACAAACTTTTTCGTAATACAATTATAAAATCTATGTACATTTTCACTATCAGACGTATTGCTATAATACCGACTGTCTTTTTTTATTGACACAGCAGAAATGG
The DNA here is from genome assembly GCA_019059595.1 of Marasmia exigua. Classification (NCBI taxonomy): domain Eukaryota; kingdom Metazoa; phylum Arthropoda; class Insecta; order Lepidoptera; family Crambidae; genus Marasmia; species Marasmia exigua. The sequence continues at coordinate 13,144,032 of CM032488.1, forward strand.
CCTCCTACGCAGTTGCTACACTTTCGACCGTTACTACACGCCTAGTCGGGTTCAGAATCATACAATCTAACGATTTTATAGGGTTTTTGCCGTATTGCTATGAGACATGGTTTTGGTCGTGGGCTCTCGTACTAAAGGAGGAGACGGAAACCATAGAACATCTTTTATGTGAATGCGACTCACTAGCCGGAGGCAGAATGTGTCTTCAAGGTAACGCTTATCCTAAACCAGGAGACTACAGGTACTTCAATCCGAAAGACATCGTGACGCTGATGAAACGAATCTTTCGTGAGTAGGAGCGCAAAAGATAGGGGAGGTACAAAAGATCCCTTAGGGTCGACGTGCCCCATAAAAATGGCCCCTAAAAGATAAGATAAGTTAAAAGGCATGGCGAAATCTATAGACTTATCCATGACGCAATTATTACAAACTTGATTATTTCAACCAAAACCTCAATTAAAAACTATGACTCGTAGAAGGTATTCTTTAACAACTTTATCTCAATATTTCAATCTACAGCTATGATTACATTTCTGGTTTCTCATTTAGTAAGGACCTTGGTATCTGATCGTGACTACTTGAAGGTGTATAAACCAATGGTTATTGAACTATGATTTTCAATTATTGACGCTCCAAGACGAAAACTATTAGCAAAAATAGCTTTCTCGACTTTGACCTTGTGGACTTAATGTGGTTAAGGTGACGGGTAGGGCACACTAGCGACGCCAATCGATTTTAATTTTTAGCTACTAAACCGGATCTATTTTATACAATTTCGGGGTTACAACCTCTTGGCAAACACTTATACTATTTATTAAATAACCATGCACAAATTTTAGGTCCGTGCACAAACGCGGAAAATTGATTCATGCCAAAAGTGACCACTTTTGGCGTGAATCAATTTTTCGCGTACGCATTGGATCCATCTCCTTTCCGCCACAACGGCCTATTGCCACTTGAGACATGCAATCCTTTGGATTACGTCTTTGACCTTAATAATATGTATAATACATGCATAATATTCTACCCGAGCGAAGCCAGGGCAGCTCGCTAGTACAGATTGAAACAAGGAAAACTACAGACAGCTTCGATAACAATAAGATTACGCAATTCGATGTCAGATAAATTCCAAAGCTTGTAATGGGCGTTTTGAAATCACTAAGTTAGAATTGGATTCCGGATAAGTAAGTTCTGGCAAAGCTCACTGTTGTTCTGACAGTGACAAGCAAGTTTAGGAATGTCAATTGTAACCGAAACCGAATCGAGAAGTTTTGCAAGAGAAAGATCATACAGTAGGAGAGCCACGCTTCGGCATGAATGGTCCGGCTCGACCCACGGCCTCACTAGAAAACTAACGTGAAGCAGTATTGCGCTGTGTTTCGCTGCGTGAATGAGGGTACCGGAGCCCCAATCCGGGATGGGGGTGGGGGGTCTAAAGGTTGGCAGCGCACTTGTGACTCCACTAGTGTCCATGGGCGGCAATCGCTTACCATTAGGTGATCAGTCTGCTCGTCTGCCATCTATCAAATAAATAAAAATACTGAGCACTGAGAACCAAAGAGTAAAAACCTTAGATTTTAATGATCGTCATATTTTATGAGAATTCAATGAAGTCATTATTTCTAACATGATCAGTGCTCTAGTTATAAATTAACAATAAAAAGGTTAAATTACGCGTAAATCATTACTGTTGTTAATAATGGTGATGCTGGGATGGTGTCACTTAATTGTATTTATGGCTACGTTGTACCTTCTATTTATATTCGTATTCACACGGGTTGTAATTAAATAAAACTTCCTAGTAACATTGGAAGATTGGAAGGATGAGGTCGAAAAAGACCTGCGCGGACTCTCGGCAGATGACTGGCAGGAGGTGGCGCAGGATCGACCAAGATGGAGGCTCTTATTATCGGAGGCCAAGACTCACTATGGGTCGCTGCGCCAACCTAGTTAGTTTAGTTAGTTAGTCCTAGTACCATTAGTGTCATATCATAAACGATGATTTAATATACATTATTTTGAACACCACATACATAAGGTAAGTAAGAATCGTAATTAAAGGAATTATGCACAAAGGAGACGATTAAATGCAATGGTGAGGCGATGTTTTTCAGTTACCTTACCTTACACCTTACCTTAGGGACCTTTAAGAGAAGAGTGTACTCCTTTTTAAAAGGCCGGCAACGCATTAGCGATCTCTCTGTTTTCGCGGATTTTAATGGGCGGCGATGATAGCTTTCCATCAGGTGACTTGCTTGCTCGTTTGTCGCCTCTAGCATAAAAAAAAGAGTGCACTTGTGTTTGCGCACACACTTGAGCACTATAATATATCCTGTGTACGTGGCTGATTGCTGAGATTGGCCTCTGTAGCCGTAATCGGTTGGAGGATATTATTATTATTTTATTTATCTGTCCAAACCTGACACAATACCAAGACTTAACGAACATGCACTAAAATACAAGACTAATTTACGTACAGCACAAACATTTCGTAATGCTATAGCAACAAACCTCTATGTTGTCTTTTCATTAGCTTAATAAAACTGACCCAATTATTTTGCTGCGGTAATTGAAAATATTTTAGAAGTGGTTAGAGTACTTTGTGCTGCGGTTGTGGTAACCGATTTTGGTTGTAACTTTTTAGTGCCTCAATGGTAGGTTCTTACAAGGTTCAAAGTACGGTTTTTCTGTTGAATTTTGCTTCCCGAAGCTCCTCATACCATGGATGTTTCTGGTGGGTTGTATCTGGGCCAAACCTTAGTTTGGGACAGCACATCATTAAAATAATCATGGAGTATTCCTGTAATTTCCATACAAAAGATAAAATTAAAGTCCTTAATATTTGTTTTTTTATACGAGTGGTGGCAGACGAGCAGCCGGATCACCCGATGGAGCCGGAACACCAGTGGAGTCACAAGTACGCTGCCAACCTTTTCCCCTTCCTCCCCATTGGGCCTCCGATAACCTCACTCACACGGCGAAACACAGCGCAGGCGCTGCTTCACGCCGGTCTTCTGTGAGGCAAAATTAGAAAATTTGCAAAATTAGAAAACAAATAAAAATAGACAAATTATTATTTTCGTGTCAAGAGAGATATAGTAGCATGGTGAATGAATGAATGAATATACTTTTATTGCACTCAAAGTATGTACAGTATGAAAACTTAAGATTAGGTATTACAGGATACGTACAACGAAGGCGGCCTTATCACTATGAGCAATCTCTTCCAGGCAATCTTTGGGTAAAGGGCACTTGATATAGGTGCAATCTTAATATTTATATACTTACACAGAGAGTTTAAATATTAATACATAAATTAAATATGAATACCTGCATAAAGTAACATATAAACTTCTTTAATACAATATATGTATATTAATAACATATCATATGTAATTTTTTTTTTCTTATTATTTTACTTTTTTGTTTACAGGTATATATTGTATTTATTTATAATGTACTTATTAATAATATATTTATATATGTAGGTATGAATATAATGTAGTTATGTTATAATAATGTTAAGTAGTGTGTAGTTATTTTATATTACTGTTTTTTTCCTTACTAGTAACTATACAAATTTTCCTTTCGCCGCACCACTGCACTTTCTGCATGACCCAAAGGTTGACTGGTAGAGAATGCTTCTTGGCATTAAATTCATAAGTCATTGTATCAAAATTTGTGCATTAAAGTTTAAATAATAAATATATTATATTTGATCAAATATAGATAAATATGGTGCAAATACAAAAAGGACAAATTATTATTTTCGTGTCAAGAGATTAGCAATCGTGGAGTTTATGGTTTAAAAAAAATGTCTCTAATCGCCACCATCAATATAAAACACTTGGCGGCGTAAGTATTGACACGGTGTCGCCTTAACTAGAGTTCAGACAAAATTCAGCAAAGAATAAACTGCGACATTTTAGGGTTTCAAAGAAGTGTGTTCATAAAAAAAAAACATTTTTTGCGTAAGTTAATAACAACTGTATGTGGCTGTGTGACTTCTGTATTCCCAGTGTGCTACAGTTTGGGGGTCTTTAAGTCGAGAGTTAATAGGCTTCTTCTGGCTAATCACGGTACATCTTAGACCTTATTGTCACTTTCCATGAGGGGAGATCAGGTACAGTACAAACCTATTTATTATTTTAAAAAAAGCTTAAATTAGTAACAGTGTTGTTTGTTGTCTCAATTATAATAAAACTCGAACGGCCAAGATAAACCACTACAATACTACCAAGAACCTACATTTTTACCCGACTTCAGCGAAGCAAAAAGGCGAGTTATGATTTTGACCTGTATGTATGTATGTATATATGGTTGTTCATCTGTTCCCTCATAACTTCTAAACTAGTTATCATATTTAAACAAATGAAGTGTCGTTATAAGGGTCTTGATTGTCTTCTGGTAATAGGCGACATGGCGTCACGTTAAATTGACTACAGCGCCTCTAGAGGACTGAGTAAGGAACTAAAAAAAATTTTTGCTTGACGGTACCGTGTGGGTTATCAAATAAAAGAGCTTTTTTAAAACATTTCCAATATGTAATTTCATTTACATAACTAACAATATGTAAAATAAAAATAAAGTTTAAAAAACCCGACTACCAAAAACACACGCTCCAAAAAGTACGTAACAAGAAAATTGTCTCTGCTGAAATTATTATGCCGTATCGCCGTCGTCATTTTTTGCCACATTGATGCACCAAATACAGTATAATACAAAATACCTGTAAATCTACTTCTTCAAAAAGACCCAAAATTGTACAGTAAATCCTACACCATTGACAACCAAACAGGTTTAGCCTCAGTCAGATTGAAAGCCAATGACTCGACTCGAAACGAGAGCAGGTCAATCAACGGTTTTCTTTTAATGTGTTTTGTATGTATAATTACCGGCGTCTGCGCAAGTAGTATTTTTTTTTCAAAAGCGCCCACGCAGAGTCCTCGGTGTAAAGGTAACGGGTATAACAGATATTCTGGCACAGACACTTATTAAGGCAAGGCCAGCTGAGCCCACGAAATGACAAGGATATTCTAGCAAGACGAGCACTTAAGGTGACAGGTAGGGCACACTAGCGACGCCAATCGATTTTAATTTTTAGCTACTAAACCGGATCTATTTTAAAAATTGATTCAATTTTTCGCGTACAAAAACGGACCCGACATTTGTTCATGGTTATTTAATAAATAGTATAAGTGTTTGCCGAGATAGTGACCTCGGTTTAGTAGCTAAACATTTCAATCGATTGGCATCGCTAGTGTGTCCTACCTGTCACCTTAACAAAGCCACGAAATGACGAAAGGACAGATTGTTGAGCTTCCAGTAAGAAGAAATAATGAAAATTCTTCTACAAAAAAAAATACAAAATGTAGACTGTAAAAGAAACACGACAACAGAACAAAGTCCTAAAAGGGTGATTCTCCGAAATTTGACATTCCGGTTTCTTCGCGTCTGATTTCCATGGGTTTTGAGCCCATGGAAATCAGACGCGAAGATATTGTTTAAATTAGAATTTTAAATTGAAATAAGAACACGTAAAGACATCTACTCTTCTTTCAATTTAAAACTTCTGATTTCAATATAAATTTCTAATTTGAACAATATTTTTGAGCCCATGGAAATCAGACGCGAAGAAATCGGAAGGTCATATTTCGGAGAATCACCCAAAAATGCTAGTCACATCTGCAAAAAATCCTGAATATCACCATAAAAAAACTTCGATAGTGCTCATTTCATAATTTTGTTTTTATGTAAAGATAGATTTTTCATTCTTTTAACACACTGACTGGTATTTTTTAAAATTAAAAGTCTAATAATATTTAAAAATGATTTTACCACTCGCGCCGTCTCACCAGTGAGTGCGACGTTTGTGTGTGAGAGTACCTGGAGCCCAATTCTCGGGATTTTGGATATGAAAAAAAAAACATTTGATATATATCACTAAGACGGGTACACGATCCATGTACCCGAATATTTGCGTAGCCAAATATTTTTTTTTATATTCAGGCAAAAAATCTGTATTCTTTGTTGTAAGTACACATATTTTTGTATGAGTAAGTAGCTACGTGTGGGCATAATGTTTATGTTGGCCAGCTCCACTTATCATTTGTCATATAACAAAACGTTCAAAGTCCATGTTACAGTTTCCCTAAACAAACCCACAAGTATAGTGAGCTATTTTCTGCCAATGTCAAATGAAAATTATCAGTTAGCAGGCTCAAGGTAAACATGAATTTTCAATATTTAATTACGATACCAAAGATGATAAAACTCGAAACTAAATTTTTATTACGGCTGTAGCCGAAATCGGCTAGGAAGCCATCATCAATTTTGTATCTGTTTTGTTATCTTCTATATTGCATGTCAATATTTATATTTCTTGTAACGCAAAGGCGTCACCCAAGGTCCAGTCTGAAAACCAGCGCTCCAGCTGCTGCTTGCGGCAGTTGCAGCATATGCTGAGGCTGAGCCTTGTTGGCCGCAACTTTTATGCTATGTACCGTTTTTATTTATTATTTGTTTTATGTGTTGTCAATAAATACTTTCCTTTCTTTCTTTATCTATCTTATTTGAATTTAGAGAATCAAAGACAGGAATAATACTGGGTATATATCGGTATACATTTACATCACTTTAACCACATCCATTCCAAGATTTGTTCTTTGACTTCTCGAACCTCATATTTGCGTTTGATTCCCGGTTGCGTCCAAACTGGCTGACTTTCGGAGCCCAGGGTAGTCTAAGATAGACCATGATTCAGGATTTGTAGAGTCTGTTTATTACAATGAAGCGACTGCCATCTAACCTTCGCAACCCTTTACAGGGGAATCAGACCGACTGAATCATGGTTATCCTACAAACGCAATTTACGAGTTTTCTACCATTTACCTTATTTTAATATCGGAAACTCGAAAATAAGGTACATGGCAAAAATCTAACCGGTGGGATTGAGGTCTAATGCTTGTCAGTCGCAACATAAAAAAAATTAGTGATCATGAAAGTTTAAAGCAATATATTTTTTATCAGTGACAGGTGGCAGACGAGCAGACGGATCGCCTAAATGTGGTTTACGTGTTGTTTTTTTTGACTTATGTGTTCATTTCGCTAGTTTGTCTTTTTTTATGTCATACGAGCAGACGAGCAGACGGATCGCCTGATGGTAAGCGATTGCCGTCGCCCATGGACACTCGCGACACCGGTGGAGTCACGATTAATGTTTTGTGTCGTGTGTGTTGAACAAATACCATGTTTTTATCTTATCTTATCAATATGTCATACAAAATGAAGTCACGTGACCGAATTCGTAAGATTTTTTTCTATGAGGGTTTCATCTTACAAGGTTCAAAGTACGGTTTTTCTGTTGAAAAAATTTAATTTGCCTTCCCGAAGTTCCTCATACCTCTGGGATTGGTCTAGATGTTTCTGGTGCGTTGTATCTGGTTAAAAACAAACCTTAGTTTGGGTTTGGGACAGCACATCATTAAAATAATCAAGGAGTATTCCTGTAATTTCCATAGAAAAGGTAAAAATTAAAGGCCATAGAATTAAAAAACAAATAAAAATAGACAAATTATTATTTTCGTGTCCAGAAAGGATATAGCATGGTGAATGAATGAATGAATGATTATACTTTTATTGTACTTTTATCTTACGCTTTGGAGCCCAAGGTCCGCTAAGCATCTGATTACTGATTTGAGGAGTGTGGCAATAGAACAAGAGAACCTGACCTAGTATTATGGTATGTGTGCAGAAATTGCTACTCAGCTTTCGTCTTCATACAAATGAACAGGCACTTAACTGGAAACTGATAAGATTCTAATCCGCATAACAACAATGTTGTTGTTCCGGTACTTAGAGATAAGATAGCCACTTCCTCAATATGAGGGTTTCGTGTGATGCACGCTTCCACTTTTCAGTGTTATCATTACATCATCATGTGAGATGAAGACTCAACTTTTTTTGTAAGTAACGGAACTTAAACATTTTCTGCGAAAAAAAACCGCCTTCAAACACCACGAATTAAAAAGTGTAAAATAATATCACTGAATACACTTGAAATAACATTTTATAACAGTACACTCGAGTACAGTACACTGTTACCCGAGTCGGCGCCCAATACTATCTTATAATTTAATACAACAATCAATTATTCAATAGAGATTAGGCGCCGACTTTGGTAAAACCATTTCTCGAGTGTACTGTTATAAAATGTTATTAAAAGTGTATAAAGTGATAAAAATATTATTTTACAATTTTTAGTTCCTGGTGTTTGAAGGCAGTTTTTTTTCGCAGAAAATTTTTTTCAAGCTTTTTAGTGACAAAGAATAAGATACTAAAAAGACCTTTTTAAAATTTGAGGGTTCTCATTTTTTTATCAGTTTCTGTGCAACTGGTGGTTGAATTAGACACTAAAAATACCTGTTTAAAATTTGAGGGTTCTCATTTTTTTAGCAGTTTCTGTGCAACTGGTGGTTACTCTGACAGATTTACGAAAGGTAATAAGTGCTCAAGCATATGAACCGAATCAATTTGAAAACTGACGAACCTTTTCTTTCTTTGACTGTACAAATCGATTGATCGATTTTTGCGACTAACAGTACACAATATCCGTATTGATTTGCGTACGTTCACATTCACTGCTCTACATTACAAAGCAATTATAATTTAGGTTAAACGGATTTACGCTTATTCTGATAACGATAAACAATAACAATAATTATGCTATTATCTATTCCATTTTATCTTTATCATTATCTTGAAACGCAATGACGGAGTAAGACAAAATTGTGATAAACTTTTAGGTCAGTTCAATATCACTTAATGTACTTGATACAAATGTCTTGCAGGGCAAAGACCTCGAGTATTTTAATGGGGTTATAAAACGTATTCGAATACAATAATAATAAAGTAAGTAAAATATAGTTTTCACGGAAAGCACTTCAACGTATTGGTCCTGGGCGCCCGATTCCTCTACACGTTCAAGTTACAACCTGTGCGGATAAAGAATGGGATAGAGTGCGTGCGAGAAGTGAATAGATGCGCCGCCATTTCTGATCCCATTCTTTATCCGCACAGGCTGTACAATTGTTTCCCATCGAATATGAGGGCCGTGTGGTCCCCGGCAGAGTAGAATAGGCCACCCTCACCGAGGTGTCGTAAAAGGCGACTAAGGTAAAGCTGCTGGCATGATCATCAGCACCCAGAGAAGGAAAACTGCATTTATATCAAAACCCTCGCCAACCCGTCTGCAGAGCGTGGTGAGTATGGCAATTACCCCTCATGTGATTGAGGGAGGCCCGTGCCGCAGCAGTGGGGACTTAAATGGGCTGATGATGATGATGATGATGATGAATATAAGGATAAGGTTTTTCATTTGATAGTTGGCAGACGAGCAGACATATCATCTGATAATAAGCTCAACCCGCAACACTATAGAGTAACATGAGCGCTGGCAACCTTTTAACTCCTTCACACCTCAAATCACTCCGCTAAACACATCGCTGCTTTTCGCCAGTTGTACATGAGATCAAGGTACCACTCTGTGGTCTCCAGTGTTGTCGAATAAGGTGTAAGATGGCACGTATACTTTTCTAATTATTGTATTTGGCAGCCTTAGTCGAAACATCACCTGGATGACATTATTTCTTCAAAAGTTTGACCCAAAATCTAACTCAAGGTCAAGGTGAGGAAGTGTCGGTTATCAACGCCTGGGGTTACTCAGTAACAGTGAGAGTCATGAGTCTATGTGGGCTTGGCATTAACCCACTTTAAAGGCCCGTGGGAGGCCGTTCTAAAATTAAGAAGAAAAAACCGCCAACTGTTTGTTTGCGCGTACGCAATCTCGGGTTAAGAATAGGGCTGTCTCTTGGATGGAAGTGTTACCTTACAGACTTCCGTCGATCACGTCAACTTGTTTTTTTTATCTGAAAAGCATTTGACCTTAATCAAACCAGAGGGCCTAATTTCAAGCAGACGTTACGACCGAATCGGAGTTTCCCTCTCTTTCACACGTGCTGTCTCCTTTGTTTGGATGCGACAGGTATATTCTCGTTCTTTGCGGGACGGCTTTAAATTAAGCTACCTGGTGTTACGGGCTAATTCATTCCATATGTAGTTCAATTTTGACGAGATAGAGATGTGTAGAGATAGAACACAAATATTTTCGACATAGGGAGAGACTAAGACCTTCTTACCCATGAGATGGTCAAGCAGACCCGAGTGTATATAAGTGGTTCGCGTTGACTTGTGTCAATATTTACCTGAAACAAAATAAAAATAGTTAAAACACAATGCTTAATATACGAAAATGATTGATGTACATAATAAAATGTACAATCAACATACGCTACACCCTTAGATTAGTTTCTTAACTACCTATACACTAAATAAAATTGAAGAAGTTTTCAGGATTGAAATAAAATCAAAATACTTTATTCAACTATCCATACAGTAACACTTATGGTTATAAAATTATAATAATAAGGTATGAGATGTTGTAAGAATTATTATTATTATTTTGAAATATATAAATATATTCTCCCATTTTGGGGTACGCTTGGTTTCACCAGCAGAAGACACCAGCAACAGACTCAGAAGTTATCTTCTCTCTTACCACCTTATTATAATCGATCTAAAGTTATTACCGTACTAAAGCTCATGTCATCTCGTTCCAACACGCAATGTTAGAAGGGGCTGCACTGGCACGAATTTTGTTCCGGAACTATCTTTAGTTCGCGATTTGTAATAAGAGGGTTAAAGACTCTTTGTCGACCTCTATCAGCATTTTAGAGTGTTTTTTCCGGTTGCATCCAAAGCTACTTTGGAGCCCAGGTATGCTTGGACTATGATCCAGGTTTTGGGGAGCCGTAATTGGTAATTTACAATGAAGCGACTTACGGTACGGCTGGTCCACAAGCTAAAGGTCGCTCAGCGGGCTATGGAACGAGCAATGCTCGGCGTCGCTCTCCGAGATCGAATTCGAAATGAGGTGATCCGGCAGAGAACCAAAGTCATCGACATTGCTCACCGGATTAGCAAGCTTAAGTGGCAGTGGGCTTATAGCCGCCATATTAGCCGCAGAACCGACAACCGATGGGGTAAACGAGTTCTAGAGTGGAGACCGTGTCTTGGCAAACGTGATGTAGGGCGCCCTCTGGCTAGGTGGGGGGATGGGGGACGCGCAGGATAGCTGGCAAGAGCTGGATGCGAGAAGCCATGGATAGATCACAGTGGCGAACAATTGGAGAAGCCTACGTCCAGCAGTGGACTGCGATAGGCTGATGATGATGATGAATGAAGCGACTGCCGCCTGACCTCCGTAACCCTTTAAAAGGGGAACTAGACCAACTTAATCGAAGTTACACGTTTTAGAGCTATACTTAATGTGTAAGTTTCTCAAGATGTTTTCCCTTCACCGCCTTACTAATGGTAGAAGGAACTGCCTCGGAGGCGCAATCTAGAGTTTTTCTGATAAGAAATTCTCAGTGTTAGCCCGGAGTCTGGAAGTTGGCGGTCTTGTGACCCCGTGCCTCGGAAAGCACGTTAAGCCGTTGGTCCTGCGCCTAATCCCTCTTCGGTCGTGTCACACTAGTGTCCCATCGAAATACGAGGGTACGGGAATAGAGAGTGCACTTGTGTCTGGGCAAATACTTGTGCACTATAATATGTCCTGCGTCGATGGCTGATCGCTGAGATTGGCCGCTATGACCGAAATATCGGTTTGGAGGACATTAAGTATTAATGGTAGAAATTAGCACATCCCAATTTTCTTTTTGCCAGCCCTATTTAAGACTAACGCTAAGTGCGGCATTGAAAGTCTAGCTCAACTCGTCTAATGAAGCTGTTGAGAAATAAATACGAGTTGACGGTAGTTCGTTAACTAGTCTGCCACACCGTGAAGAAAGTTGTTTTTGTTGCCACCGTTGGCAGGTTGACGTTGAGGGACGGCAAGTAGGGGAAGGAAAAGGTTAGATATATTTAAGAGTAGATCTATTGCTAGTGTAGTCTTGTTTTGAATATATCTGAAGTAACTTTACTCAAAGTCAATGTTGAAATATTGATGAGGTACATTTACATTTTCACACACATACACACTGAACACACACACACAAACACACGCCAACACAATTACCGCGTGCGTCTATCCACACAGTAATATTACACCGGGATGAACATTACTAGACGATTCGCGTGCGACCTGGAGACCTGAAATACAGGGTCTCCCTAGTTTAGGCTCCAGTCCACGCTATCCTTATTCTATTGTATTATATACCCATGTAAACATAGTGGAAAATAAATGCTTTTTTACTTACTTTTTTACAGAAAAAGTCGAATCTGAATTTGTTATTTATCATTTCATTACGTGAGGCAATGCTTGGATTTATATCTCATCCGGTACTAAGTGACAATTTATAAGTCTACGTGAAAGCTATACCCAAAATCTAGACTCAAAATATTTTGGGTTTGATGGAACACAACATTTAGTGTAGATATTACGCCAATGAACATTGTTACAGGGATCGTAGACGACTCCGATCCATAATGTTATCTTATAAATTTTACGGCTAACTATTTCAAAAACGGTCTCAATTAGCGTCCTTAACTTCAACACTTTTAAGCTACCGCCACTACTCCCAGGTCTCTTAAACCCTCTAACCAAGTGAATAAACCACTACATTTTAATACATCAGTAACAAAGGTGTCCCGTTGGAATTGGGGACTGTATTTCTTCCTGCACCGCAGACTTGGCAGTTTGGCACCTATCCAGCATCCTGCATTGCACCGACGGGAAACGCCAGAAAGCATTTTCTTATCTTCATAATTTTCTCTCAATGTGCGAATATATTAAAGCAGATGGATCAGAGGTGACATCTGTCCATTTATGTTTTTTGAAGTTCAGCTATTCAGTCATGAGTGGGAGGTCATTCTGTTATCTGGTTGAATTTAGTGTTTCGGTAGCCATGTCAAACCTATTTATAGTTTTCTGATCACGTATCCGTCGCTATCATAAAGAGTTTGAGGGAATTTAACAAATCAAGTCATAGATTCATTTATCTTCATCTTCAGAATCTGTGATATTGATTACCTCGATGATTTTATACGTAGTAGGTCATAAGAAGGAAAATCAAACAACCACCAATGAAATTATTCAAAACATTACACTTAATTCATCGTTAACATTAACTTTGATAAAATAAATAACAATATTTTAAAATACGGTAAATCGTTTGCCTGATAATGATTTAATGATAAATAAACAACCGTAAGATATGTCTAAATTGCATCGGGCTGAGTTAATTCTGCTGACCTGATTCAGTTTACTGAACGGTATTTACTTCTGATAACCTTCGGGGTTATTTCTGGCAAATTCGAAGAGGTGGTGATGATAATTAAGAGGATTAATAATATAGTGAAGTAAACGAGAATTGGGTGAAGATTCTTGGAATGATTTATGAATGAGTTCTAGCTGTCAAGTCAAAATCTAGAGTAGATAAATTCATTCATCACGAATTATTTCTTGTGAGGATTATTAAACTTAAGTCGTCAGAACTATAATCGTAATACACACGGCCAGTATTATTATTGTTTCGGAAATTGTGCATTTGATACCAAGAATTGATAATGGAATTAACATTTGTCTCATGTAATAGGGGCAGACGAGCAGAGGAGCAGACTCGATTACCTCATATGGTAAGAGATTACCCAATAGGCTGCGGTAATACTGCATCATCAGAGGAGTTACATGTGCGTTCTTAGTCTTTTCAAAAGGAAACTGAAGATTTGGTCCGAAAATACTACGGGTGATAGTTCATTCCACAGTAATTCTACCTAAAGCCATGGCCGCAGCTGAGTGAGCTACTTTTCCCTGACTATCGCGATACACCTTACACACATACCTGTACGCAAATAATGGCCCGGCTTGAGAAGCCGTATTAATACTTTTTTTTTCCTCTTTTAATTTTTTTTGTCTCCTTTATTTTGGTAATGTTCCGTTTGCTGTTTTAGTTTGTATTTTTCTTTTTGTTTAAATATTATATAATTATACTAGTTGTGTTCGTTCTTATCTGTAAAATGTGGTGTGTCGTATTTTCAGTGAATAAATGTTTCTATCTCTCTTTTATCTCTTGCAGCAAACACAAAACGTGATGTCACATCATTCAAATAACGCCCCAGTACTCCAGCAACTGGTGTGAGATCCAACAAACACTCGTACGACTGTCAAAGCCGATACCTGCCCCCCACTTACGCGATTGGTCGGCAAACATTTTCTTTGGGCACAGCAAGCTTTGACTAGCTGAGAAGTGGGTTATCAATTTGTGTTTGAGATAAGGTTACTGTTTGCTCGGGAGGTTAGTAAGATTGTAACGCAGGTGCAGGTGGAAAATGTAATGAGAAGGGTTATAGAATTTGTGCGTGCAAATGGAATGTAGGATTAAGCTTCTCCGGTACCCTTTTAAACTTCCCCGAAGGAGGGAACATCTTCTAGGCCAAGGCGTATCATCCTAGAGTTCATCGTCGCTTTCCATCAGGCGTGATTGTAGTTAAGCGTTACACGCTAACTTTCTTTAAGGCCGTGGTATCATTCTAGCCAGCCAGCCGTTTTATGCCATGCCCACGGTACCGTGTATGTACTTATTACCAGACTAAAGCGAAGCAAAAAGTATGATGATTTTTACCCGACTACGGCAAAGCAAAAGGAGGGTTATGATTTTGACAGGCTATGTATGTATGTATGTATGTATGTATGTATGTATGTATGTATGTATGTATGTATGTATGTATGTATGTATGTATGTTCATCTGTTTCCACGTAACTTCTTAACTACTTATCAGAATTCGACAAATGACATATCATTATAAGCGTCTTGATCGTCCGCTGGTTATAGGCTATATGAAGTTTCACAAAATCTAATGTGGCGCCCTCTAGCGGACAAAACATACAGAGTAAAAAAATAAAGTTATGATAAATATGCCGTGTTTGGTATCATTTGAAAGCGCTTGACTTGTACATTTTGAATATATATATATATATATTACTAGCACTTGGACACCAAAATAGTACAAATAAAATAAAAGTAAAAAAACTAAAACCCAACTACGACAAAAAACGTCGCTGAAAAAGTATAAAACAAGCCTTCGTTGTCAATTTATGCAATATTCACTATGTAGAGATAAAATTTCATGTTTGGAAAGGCGTAGTCACACGTTAAATATACTACCCTTTGACAACGTGTGACTGCGGATTTCCAAACATGAAATTTTATCTCTACATAGTGAATACTGCATAAATTGACAACGAAGGCTTGTTTTATACTTTTTCAGCGACGTTTTTTGTCGTAGTTGGGTTTTAGTTTTTTTACTTTTATTTTTTACCTGTATGTATGTATGGTTGTTCATCTGTTCCCTCATAACTTCTAAACTAGTTATCATATTTGAACAAATGAGGTGTCGTTAGAAGCGTCTTGATTGTCTTCTGGTTATAGGCGACATGACGTCACGTTAAATTGACTTAGAGTAAGGAACTAAAAAAACTGCTTGACGATACCGTGTAAGGTATTAAATAAAAGAGCTTTTTCGCACATTTCAAATAGGGATGTAATTTTATTTACGTAACTAAAAATATGAAATAAAAATAAAGTTTAAAAACTAAAAACCGACTGCCAAAAAAACACGCTCTAAAAAGTACGAAACAAGAAAATTGTCTCTGATGCCTTGGTCGTATGGCACCTACTGTAGCAAAACAGATTCATTATAATAATAAAATAAAATTAATGAGATACGGCGTAATAATTTCAGCAGAGACAATTTTCTTGTTTCGTACTTTTTAGAGCGTGTTTATTTGGTAGCCGGGTTTTAGTTTTTAAACTTTATTTTTTTAAGAAGTTCATTCTCAAAATAATCTCACATTATCTGCTGTTTGTGAAGATTCAAATACTCGATAATTGAACTAGTAGTAGTTTCTAGAAGTAGTTTGTGAATTGTGACCGAGTGTAACGAAAGAAGTAACCGTTGCGGTTGGTGCCAACAAAATGTGCCCGAAATAAAGTCTAGTTAACCGCGCACAGGCGGATTAGATTACAGCTGAACTGCATGTTTGATCAATTATCGTGCTTTTATCCGAATTGATACTGTGTCTAGACGATGGATATGTGACGTCAAAGTGGATCGTTATTTTATCTCAAATAATTCGCTTCCATTTCTCATAAGCGTGATAATGATTACAACCTAAAAGGTATTTAGAAAGGACCACACGGACTATTATAATAAGGTAATATTAATAATTCTCACAACATCTCATACGTTGACCTGATTCCGTACTAAGTAGCTTAAGCACTTGTGTTACAGATATCAGATAACAGAGGAACACAAATATATACTTAAATACATATATTTAGCCAGACACCGAACAAACACAAGTGTTCATCGCACGAATGTTTGTCCAGGGTGGGGATCGAACCCACGACCTTTGGCGTAAGGGGCAGGGTCACTACCAATTGCGCCATCCGGTCAGTCAGGTAGGTTCCATTCTTTATGAAAGGGACCAAGAATATAAGATGGGAAAAAAAATGTGAAAAAGTTGACAAGTTCAAAGTGCTTTGCGACAAGACAGCGTCTCTTCTCTGATCATCTATTCATTGAAAAGACGTGACCCCATTCTAGTGGCTAGATAAAACCAATGTTTCTTTTTAGGTTAAACTACAAAGATAGAATTTTACCCGACCTCATCCGGTGGCCAGTACCATCAAAGCCACCCAAAGCAAACATCGAGTGCAACAACCTCTCGATATCTCGATTGCGTGTCGCAATCGATCGGTCCCTAGCTCCCGACAGTCTGTGGCCTACTTACTGGTGTGACGCACTTTGACAAGTGCGATGCCTCCCATGCCCGTGCGTAACTGCCTTAACACGGAAAACTTCGTGTGTACAAGCTCTTGTTTGCGTTGGGTTTACATTTTCCTTTTGACGTTGAATATTCTGTTCTTTAGGTCGGTTTTAGGTTTCCGATTTGTTGCAAAAATCTTACTGAACCACATTAGACTGCTGAAGCCTAAATACTCAAAAGATCTGGGAACGAAAAAGAAATAAGAGAAGAGAAGAGACAGCATCTTAAAAATATTGTTCTCTTTGTCTTAGAGTTTATAATAAAAAGAGATAGCATGATGCTCAAAGTTTACAAGCATTTGAATGTCGTATGTAATTAGTTTAAATACATAAATATAAATCGCCCGATTACTGAAATGCTTCTTTATTTTGAGAACTTCAAACGTGTTGTCCCTATCATAAAATTGACTTAGAAATAAATAGTACCATGAGGATTGAACGACTTGCAAATACTGAGTATTCGGGGTAACTTTACTATTTATAAAGCGGTAAATTCTATAGATAAGAAAACAGGGCTTGTAAGTAATCTGAAACTGAAGACGAAATACTTTCGCGATCTAAACGACACTCAGCGCCATCTACTGGTAAACTTTGGAACTAATAGGCTTTAAAACTAGTAAAATATATTAACAAGTTCAGAAGCGATGTTATCTATATCACACCAATGTCATACACTAGCTTGAATAAACATGTCCTGTCTGAGTAAAAAATAACATTTTATTTTCTTATTTGAACAGCCAGCATATGTTTACGTGTAGTTATTATGTTTACCTAAGCTCTATATATCTACTACAGTTTTATAGGATTACTATTTTAGTAATTAAAGTTTATTTTTACTAAATGTCATCGTCCGCCAACCCCATTTCCAGGTTATCTGACGTAGTATATTTTTATCTTTCATTCATCCTGGTATGACGTCATCGGGTCGTCCCAAGTAAATTCATATCATCCATCTTTTTTTATGGCCTGAATCGTGCCACACAATTACTTCTGCCAATGTAAAGTGAATTAAGAGACACGTAACAAAATGTGTTGAAATTGACCAATGGTTAGAGTGAATTCAGATTTGTTTTAGTTGTCAAAAAAGTACCTACATGTAGGCAACACAGTATTACAGATTTATATAATATCATTCATCACATTGGTAGAGAATGAATAATGTATAGAAACAGGAGAATTGAATAAACGTCAATTTGATTTTAGTTGATAGATGCTAAAGTTGAAATCCAATTGAAATTATCTTAATATTTTTCTAAATTATATTTAACGCGAAATATACTTTTATCTGGAGAACATTGGGGGAGGCCTATGTCCAGCAGCGGACGTCTATTGGCTGAAATGATAATGATGATGATGATGATACTTTTATCATAAACTGGCTTTATTTTAGTATTATTTATTATGAGTTTTATGGCTGCAATTTCATTTAGATGACCGTAATTAAGTATTGTATGTTTATAACGAGTTAAATAGTAATTGTATCACTAACGGGGCATTTACATTGGTCAATAAGTAGGTTGCTAATCCAAATGCAGGCCTTCCCTCTCCTTCTCGTTTCAAGTCCACCCGCGAGCACCATATCGTGCTTTTCCCGCACCCCGCATGCGGGCCCTAACTGACCACCAATTTAAATGCTCTTTTTCAAACAAATATTTTCTTGTATGAAATAAATGATAAAAAGGGTTAACAGGTTTTCGTTCTAATTCTTTCCGTATTAAACATTTTTTTTTATAACATCACATTCATTGATCTAACTCCGAGATAGGTAGCTCAAGCACCTGTGTTACGGATATCAGAATCAACAGTGGGATTACAAATAAATACATATAATACTTTTCTTTTGTCGTGGGCACCCGGTATAAATAACAAAACCAGGAGAGCGACAGATTACATTTAAAACAAAGATAACATTATCAACTATTTGAAACTGTGCTAACACTAAGTAATTTATTTAAAAAAAGTAATTTAGTTCAAAAGGTTAAAAAAGGTTTAAAAAAAAAGAAAGGTAAATATATTGTAACATAATATGCTTGCTGTCTGTGAAGTGTGCGAGCGAGATGATAAGAAACTAAACCTAAAATTTATGTGACGTATGATTGTGTGTGAGTGTGTGTGTATGTGATTATGTGAACTTTGTGTGTAAGTTCACAGTACAAACATGTTCACGCACACAAATGTTTGTACTGTGCGGGGATCGAACCCGCAACCCTTGGACCAAGGCAGCGTTCACTACCATTGTTCCAAAAGGGTCTACAAAATAAAGCGGACTGATCCCTGCCGCTCGCTTCATTTCGCCATCGTTCCACTCGACAACAGTTCCATCGACATCTGGATGGTTGGCAGTCTTCAACTGAGATCGAGAAACGCACTCGAGAAACTTTCTGCCTCGTACGACAAAATTATGGAATGAACTATTGCCTGCTGTATTTCCGGACAGATACGACCTGCAACCTTTTAAGAACAGAGCGTATTCCTTTTTAAAAGGTCGGCAGCGCACTTGTGACTCCTCTGGTGTTGCAGGTGTTCATGGGCGGCGGTAATCGCTTACCAACAGGTGATCCGTCTGCTCGTCTGCCGCCTATCCCATAATAAAAAAAGCTGTGTGGTCTCCGGCAGAGTAGAATAGGCCACCCTCACTCTTACCGAGGTCGACACCTCGGTAAGATGTAAAGCTGCTGGCATGATCATCAGCACCCAGAGAAGGAAAACTCTGCATTTATATCAATACCCTCGCCAACCCGTCTGCCAAGCGTGGTGAGTATGGCAATTACCCCTCATGTGATTGAGGGAGGCCCGTGCCCCAGCAGTGGGGATTTAAATGGGCTGATGATGATGATGATGAAGACCACATCACATACATTGTCTTGGTCCCAAACTAAGGTTTTCCCTTGTGCTATGGAAACCAGAAACAGTGACGGTACTGCAAACACTCAAGCCCAACAAAAATATCTGTTTCATCAAAAAACATTTGTGTTCGTGGGGGAGTCGAACCTTGCGTCTCAACCGTCGCGCCAACCACTGCGCTAAACAGGTCTTCATATTAAGAATACTGTTACTCAAATCCTGAATCATGGTTTAAGCGTACACCAGGCCTCAAAGCGACAGCTTTGGACGCAATCGGGAATTACACGCTAAGATGAGGAGGATTAAGAATTCTGTGCCATTAAGTACTTTCCCATATTGACTCCTAAACATTACTAGTTCCATTTCCCCCATCTAATTGCCCCATCCGCCCATACAGTCTCCATTAGCGCTAAGTAGTCCAACCAATACAGAGCCACAGTGTAAAAAGGACCAGGCACTTTACTTCGATCGAACTATCACCCAATTGTCGTCCACTGTTGAAAGTAAGTAAGTCTGTAACCATCACGGTCGTACCAAGCACCAATTAAATACTTTATTTATCTTTATCAACAATTACATGTCAAGAAAAGACTCTCAACAGTCTGTTATAAAAGAATTTTGGTTCCATTGCTCGCCGTCACCTGGATAACCTAGATAAATTGGTTGTGGTGGGCAAAGTGGAGGGGAAGCGACCCCGCGGCCGGTCTCCCAGTAGGTAGTATGACCAAGTAACGAAGATCACTGGGCTTCTCGTCACAACCGCCCCTAAGGACAGCCGAGTACCGAACTCAATGGAAGAGGCTAGTGCACGAAGCTACGAGAAACTTTCAAGGATGCGACCTTCAGAATTTAAGATACCGATCACACACACACACACACACATCTTTATCAAATCGTCAGTCTATCGAACTTCAGGACGCCTTATAGTAGGCTTCCCAAGACTCAACGGTCAACGCTGAGGAAGGTAAAGGGGTTCGGTTAGATAGGTCGTCCACTAGGCAGTAATATGAACACTTAATGCAGCCCGGGCATATTGGCATGGGGCAGAAAGGTCCTTGAGTGGAGGCGTATAGGAGGTTGAAGTCGGGGTATCCCCCCACAAGGTGGACCGACGATCTGGTGAAGGTCGCGGGAATTTCTTGGATGCGGGCAGCACCAGACCGATCTGTGTGGAGATCATTGGGGGAGGCCTACGTCCAGCAGTGGACGTTTATTTTCTGAAATGATTACGTTTACATACAAGGATCACCGTGTATTGAACTCGACGACTAGGGGCTCTCTTTCTAATAGCTCGAAAGATCAGAGTAAGTTTTTTCGGCCTAAGCTGTGATGGGCTTCTGCGGTCCAAGGGTAGAAAGCTAGGTTAGGTTAGTAAGGATACAGATTATATAATGAATATTAGAAAACAGATGTGGATTTCGGGTAGTCAGCAAAACATGGAAAAATAATTTTTAGTCTTGCTTTGCTGCTAAGAAATTTTGCACTATGGCATAACTATGTCATGTATAGCTAATTGACCCAGTTTTAACCACCCGTCAAAACCAGATCCTAATTGCGTACTGGTTAATTAAGATCTTAAGGTACAGAGGGAAGACAGTTCTCAGTATCGTCAGTGTCAATGGTTAAGGTGACGGGCACACTAGCGACGCCTATTGATTTAAATTGTCAGCAACTAAACCGGATATCTTTTTAACAATTTCGAGGCTCCAGCCTCTCGAAAAGCACTTATACTATTATTTAATACTTATATAACTGTTATCCAAATTTCGTGTGCAAAAACAGGTCAAAAAGTAAATGCCCAATTAAATAAATAGTTTCGTAGCTAACAATTTAAATCTATGGGTGTCCATGGGTGGTGGCAATCGCTTATCATCTGGTGAGGCATCTGCTCGTCTGCCACCTATCACAGTAAAAAAAAACGATTAGCGTCGCTAGTTACGTAAAGCCGACATTTTGATCATTGTCACTGTTTTGTTCTGCCAATATTAGAGTTATCTCTTTAGGACTCTCCTAGAAGTGTTGATATTGAAAGGATATCTTCTTTGAGGAATGAGATCTGATGAAAAGGAATGTACGATTCACATCTATGGTTTTAGTTAAACTAAGGCTACGCAGAAAGCAATTATTGTAGTGTTACCCGTCTGTTTATTACCAATGCATATAAATTAACTGATTGCATTAAATACAACATGGTAGACTAATGCAACTAGAACGAATAAATATAAAATAAGGAAAAACAATTAAAGAGGAAATTCAATTTGTCCTGCTCAAAGACCACAAAGCTGGAGGTAAAATACATGTTACAACTTATCAACTGATAAGTAACTCTAATTTAAAACCATTAAATATGGTATAATTGCGAAATATTGTTAGATAATATATAAATAAGAGCCGTGTGGTCCCCGGCAGAGTAGAATAGGCCACCCTCACTCTTACCGAGGTGTCGTAAAAGGCGACTAAGGTAAAGCTGCTGGCATGATCATCAGCACCCAGAGAAGGAAAACTCTGCATTTATATCAAAACCCTCGCCAACCCGTCTGCCAAGCGTGGTGAGTATGGCAATTACCCTCATGTGATTGAGGGAGGCCCGTGCCCCAGCAGTGGGACTTAAATGGTTTAAGCGTACACCAGGCCTCAAAGCGACAGCTTTGGACGCAATCGGGAATTACACGCTAAGATGAGGAGGATTAAGAATTCTGTGCCATTAAGTACTTTCCCATATTGACTCCTAAACATTACTAGTTCCATTTCCCCCATCTAATTGCCCCATCCGCCCATACAGTCTCCATTAGCGCTAAGTAGTCCAACCAATACAGAGCCACAGTGTAAAAAGGACCAGGCACTTTACTTCGATCGAACTATCACCCAATTGTCGTCCACTGTTGAAAGTAAGTAAGTCTGTAACCATCACGGTCGTACCAAGCACCAATTAAATACTTTATTTATCTTTATCAACAATACATGTCAAGAAAAGACTCTCAACAGTCTGTTATAAAAGAATTTTGGTTCCATTGCTCGCCGTCACCTGGATAACCTAGATAAATTGGTTGTGGTGGGCAAAGTGGAGGGGAAGCGACCCCGCGGCCGGTCTCCCAGTAGGTAGTATGACCAAGTAACGAAGATCACTGGGCTTCTCGTCACAACCGCCCCTAAGGACAGCCGAGTACCGAACTCAATGGAAGAGGCTAGTGCACGAAGCTACGAGAAACTTTCAAGGATGCGACCTTCAGAATTTAAGATACCGATCACACACACACACACACACACATCTTTATCAAATCGTCAGTCTATCGAACTTCAGGACGCCTTATAGTAGGCTTCCCAAGACTCAACGGTCAACGCTGAGGAAGGTAAAGGGGTTCGGTTAGATAGGTCGTCCACTAGGCAGTAATATGAACACTTAATGCAGCCCGGGCATATTGGCATGGGGCAGAAAGGTCCTTGAGTGGAGGCGTATAGGAGGTTGAAGTCGGGGTATCCCCCCACAAGGTGGACCGACGATCTGGTGAAGGTCGCGGGAATTTCTTGGATGCGGGCAGCACCAGACCGATCTGTGTGGAGATCATTGGGGGAGGCCTACGTCCAGCAGTGGACGTTTATTTTCTGAAATGATTACGTTTACATACAAGGATCACCGTGTATTGAACTCGACGACTAGGGGCTCTCTTTCTAATAGCTCGAAAGATCAGAGTAAGTTTTTTCGGCCTAAGCTGTGATGGGCTTCTGCGGTCCAAGGGTAGAAAGCTAGGTTAGGTTAGTAAGGATACAGATTATATAATGAATATTAGAAAACAGATGTGGATTTCGGGTAGTCAGCAAAACATGGAAAAATAATTTTTAGTCTTGCTTTGCTGCTAAGAAATTTTGCACTATGGCATAACTATGTCATGTATAGCTAATTGACCCAGTTTTAACCACCCGTCAAAACCAGATCCTAATTGCGTACTGGTTAATTAAGATCTTAAGGTACAGAGGGAAGACAGTTCTCAGTATCGTCAGTGTCAATGGTTAAGGTGACGGGCACACTAGCGACGCCTATTGATTTAAATTGTCAGCAACTAAACCGGATATCTTTTTAACAATTTCGAGGCTCCAGCCTCTCGAAAAGCACTTATACTATTATTTAATACTTATATAACTGTTATCCAAATTTCGTGTGCAAAAACAGGTCAAAAAGTAAATGCCCAATTAAATAAATAGTTTCGTAGCTAACAATTTAAATCTATGGGTGTCCATGGGTGGTGGCAATCGCTTATCATCTGGTGAGGCATCTGCTCGTCTGCCACCTATCACAGTAAAAAAAACGATTAGCGTCGCTAGTTACGTAAAGCCGACATTTTGATCATTGTCACTGTTTTGTTCTGCCAATATTAGAGTTATCTCTTTAGGACTCTCCTAGAAGTGTTGATATTGAAAGGATATCTTCTTTGAGGAATGAGATCTGATGAAAAGGAATGTACGATTCACATCTATGGTTTTAGTTAAACTAAGGCTACGCAGAAAGCAATTATTGTAGTGTTACCCGTCTGTTTATTACCAATGCATATAAATTAACTGATTGCATTAAATACAACATGGTAGACTAATGCAACTAGAACGAATAAATATAAAATAAGGAAAAACAATTAAAGAGGAAATTCAATTTGTCCTGCTCAAAGACCACAAAGCTGGAGGTAAAATACATGTTACAACTTATCAACTGATAAGTAACTCTAATTTAAAACCATTAAATATGGTATAATTGCGAAATATTGTTAGATAATATATAAATAAGAGCCGTGTGGTCCCCGGCAGAGTAGAATAGGCCACCCTCACTCTTACCGAGGTGTCGTAAAAGGCGACTAAGGTAAAGCTGCTGGCATGATCATCAGCACCCAGAGAAGGAAAACTCTGCATTTATATCAAAACCCTCGCCAACCCGTCTGCCAAGCGTGGTGAGTATGGCAATTACCCCTCATGTGATTGAGGGAGGCCCGTGCCCCAGCAGTGGGGACTTAAATGGGCTGATGATGTTAGATAATATGGTCTTAAATAATATTTATTAAATGAGGCTATAGAATAAATTTCTGGCAGGAGTAGGCGATGTAAGTAACCGAAGATTTAAAAAAGTGGGGAACATCTGTTGAGGAATTACGATAGGATAATGATGATGCTATCATCATCATCTATATGATCAATGAAATTGAATGTTTACGTCACTTTTATCAAAATTGTAAGTAA
This sequence comes from Marasmia exigua, assembly GCA_019059595.1. NCBI lineage: Eukaryota > Metazoa > Arthropoda > Insecta > Lepidoptera > Crambidae > Marasmia > Marasmia exigua. The sequence goes on from CM032488.1 coordinate 13,168,980, forward strand.
TATTTTCTCCAAATCAACATGATGATCTTCAGGAAATCGAATATCTAGGTCGCATACTAAAATTGTCTACGATTGCAGTGACCAAGATTAACTTTAAGCCCTAAATGTAGTTACATACAAAAATCTGACTCAATACAGTTTGTAAATCCAACACAGATTATCAAGTTCAGTTCAACCAGAACATAATCTGTTAGTTTAGTACTAGGTAAGTTACAGCTACCCACAACCGGGTTAACTCCTCAATTTTGCGTTTTAATCCGCTCTGAATTAGGTCATCACGCCTCTGCGATATTAAACAATATATCTAGCCACCCTCATTAAGCTGTTACCTAGACTTATATTGGCTGAGCTGTTCCTTTATTAGTTCTCTAATGACTCTTGTGCTTTATACCTATATTCGTTATTTTTCTATATCAGGAAGCTTTTAGCTTTCATTTCAACTTGGCTTCGTACAACTTGGAAGTGGCAATAAGACGGAAGGTACGAAGATGGAAGGGCTCTTCAGGAATTCTCAACTACAGCGGAGCCGCTGCCCTATAAATGTCGGAACAAAACAATGTCTTTTTCGTTTGCTTTAATCATTGGGTTCTTGAGATTGGAGTAAAATAATGAATCAAAATATAAATTACAGAAACTTGTCTCCTTACATTAGGTTAAAATAAAGTTCGATGTTGTTTTAAGTAGTTGGGCGACTTAGGTATCTTTTGGCTTTCATTTCAACTTGGCTTCGTACAACTTGGAAGTGGCAATAAGACGGAAGGTACAAAGATGGAAGAAGGGCTCTTCAGGAATTCTCAACTACTGCGGAGCCGCTGCTCTATAAATGTCGGAACAAAACAATGTCTTTTTTCGTTTGCTTTAATCATCAGGTTCTTGAGATTGGAGTAAAATTAATGAACAAAATATAAATTACAGAAACTTGTCTCCTTACATTAGGTTAAAATAAAGTTCGATGTCGTTTTAAATAGTTGGGCGACTTAGGTATCGCTGGAAGGACATCATCGAGACTGATCTGCTTAAGGTCACTAACTGGCAAGAAGTAGTGCAGGATGAACCGAAGTGGCCCAAACAGAGTCTTGGTCTGAAACAAGAGATTTCGGTGACCAAGACTCTGTTTGGGTCGCAGAGCCATCGGAGTAAGTAAGTAAATTGATAGATAGATAGAAAAATATATTCACTGAAAATACGACACACCACATTTTACAGACAAGAAAGGACCCATCAAGTATAATTATACAATATTTAAACAAATAGAAAAAAAACACATACAAAATAAAACAGCAAACAAAACATTACTAAAATAAAAGGAGACAAAAAAAATAAAAGAAAAAAAGTAATAATACGGCTTCTCAAGCCGGGCAATAAGTATTTGCGTACAAGTGTGTGTGTGTGTGTGTGTAAGGTATGTCGCGATAGTCAGTGAAAAGTAGCTCACTCAGATTTTCCAATCAATTGTTCTAATTTAACATTATGATGAAGGTCTAATCATTCATTATACTTGCTAATTATTATTCCTTCAAGTCATCTTAATGTTATTAAAAAAAAACTTGTAAAAAAGCAACTCAGTTCTTTTACCACATGAAGTTTTGCGATCTATGTAATACCAAGTCCAAATCCAACAATGAAATAGACGACGTAATGTATCATCAATTTACGTATTTTCTGAAAGCCTATCCATCAAAATCCATTTCTTTCGTTACTTATATGTTGTATTAATATTTTTCTGCAAATTGGTTTCAACGGGAAACTATTTATTGTGTTTGCTTGTTAACTTCGCTCTAATAGTAATCATTTGCAACGATGCGTAAATATCTTATCCGGAGGACACCTAAATTTAGAAGTTTATATTTTCGATATGTTGAATTTACCTATTCAAAATTTCAGATGAAAAGATTCAAGTACCATAAAATCATGACCAGATGTATTTTCTATTACAATACATTCACTAAAGCTAAAGAGCATTGGCGCATTGATTTATAGGTTTATATTTCTAGTCTCAAGCGGCATAACAAAATATTTTGCAATGTTTAAGCCGAGCGTGTGGAGAGATTTCTGACATCACGACTGAGTATGGAACGGTAGAACCCTCGATAGAGTTGCGCAAACTATTATACAAATTTAAAGATAATTTATGTCTGAGAATCCCTATATATTTTGGGTAGAAATTGAGACATCTTCTTCATCATCTTACCTTGGGGGAAAGATTACTGAACTCATCTAGAAACGGTAGATTGCAAATAAATTATCATCTTATTTATCTGTATAACTATTATTTGTCCTGCTGCGCGAAAGATGATAAGATTTGCAATTCATGACTTGAATTAAAGGCTTCCAAAATTTAAAGGCTTTCGAGATTCTGTATTTTTCCTTTGATACCAAACATCGAGTGGCAACTGCTAAGCGGATGACTAAAGGGATCAAGATTTCAGAATTTAGAGACTTTCCAAATGATTCCCCATTTTTCCTTTGTTACCAAACTCCCGAGTGGCAACTGCTAGGCGTAGGGCTGAGGCATCAAAGCGCGCGGTTAGCCGTTGCAATTGGCTCTCTTGACGAAGTTTCAAAGGCAGTGAAGATCTCTCCAACTTAGGGTTGACAGTTTTAAGCTTCTCATTATCTAGACATGAACATTTGACCAAAACTTGGAGAGCTCGAAAGATTAGATATGGTATAAGAGAAACAGAGTCAATATGGAAAGGCCGCTGGTACAGACAGACTGAATGAATCAAGCCGAAGACAGAGTGATAGATATGGAGAAGCAGTGCAGGGGGGTTTTGCGCTGCGTGAACCGGAGGCCTAATCCAGGGGAAGTGGGGTTAAAAGGTAAGCAGTGCACTTGTGACACCACTGGTGATGCAGGTATCCATGGGCGGAGGTAATCGCTTACCATCAGGTGATCCGTCGGCTCGTCTGCCACCTATATCATAAAAAAATGGAGAACAGTAGACTGATGATTAAGATAAATGGAGTATTATTTTGAGAAGCTGAATTTATCTGTAAGTAACATAAACTACGTTTTACCAAATGGGAGAACGTCTTATTCTTATGCGAACAACATAATTTAGTCCACCCGACCAACGTTGCAGGCAGAACTTTTAAACACGAACCCTAATACGATATTTGACTTTTTTTTTATTCATTTTTTTAATCAAAAGAAATGATAGAAACATCGTTGATAGAATTACTTGATTCTCATTTAAACTACCTGCGACATCACAACTTTAAAATAACATTATTTTGGGCAAACCCAAAACGCTCTATACAAATGGCTACTGAGTTGTGACGTCACACGACAGTATTTTGTATGCATTTCATTTGAATTTTGTATGGTAGCTATATCAAAAGTTTCGCGTATGTCAATGGTTCAATTATAATAGTTGGTGCAAATTGTATGGGTTACTCAATGATATAATTATTTTTTAATAATTTCATACTTTTAAAATGGACTTGCCCATGAATCATAGAATGACCATAAAACCGGCTAGACGTTGTATTTTGAATTGAGAATTTTTGCTATTGGCACATATTTACCTATGTTTTGATAAAATATTTATATTTCGTAAAATCTCGAGCTTAGTCAAATACCTCCTTTCGTGACTTCGAGTAGACGCATAGCTAAGTTACGGAAGAAAGAGAGAGGCCCAGTGTTTCAACGCCGAAAAAGTGATAGGCACCAGATAGATGCCTATACTTTGTAGCTTTCAGTCTCTCTGCCGCGTCAGCCGAATCCTTGAAATTTGTATCCGATTGGCAACCCTTATCTGGTAGCGTACAGTCACAACAAGTAGACTCTGTCAACTATAAACCGTATCCCGTTGACATAAACGTTACGTCTAAATACTACTGTTACAGTACTGCACTAGCATAGTGTTTAGTGCTTTGGCAAGAAATGGGGTTTTAACTGAGGTTACTATAAAACTTTTAGTGCATTGTCGGTTTGCTTTGATGTTTTATGCTATTCAAAAGTGGCGATGGTCAAGAGGCCACACTAGATAGGTATATTATACATACATATGTAAAGAACCAACATCTATTCATTTCCAAAGTACATACCGCATTACCGTGGGAGAGCCACGCTTTGGCATGAATGGGCCGGCTCGACCGAAGTGATACCACGGTCTCGGATCGGGAATATCGAGTGTCCATGGGCGGCGGAAATCGCTTACCATCAGGCGATCCGTCTGCTCGTCTGCTACCTATTACATAAAAAAAATACCGGAGCATAAGCGGCTCGCTCATTCCCGGTATCCACCCAGGGTGGATATTGTCACTGAAGTTAAAAAAATCTCGCTGTTCACCTCTTCTATTAACCGAAAAGGGAGGACGTCGAGAATATTTTTACCTGGAATGGACTAGCTGGGGCGGACAACGGGAATAAGCCCTTGAAACGAGGGTCTGACATTTATTGTAGAGTGTAAGTCAAAATATTTTGCACGCCTTAAGAGGCTGGTCACAGTAGCTCTTTAAGGTGACGGGGTATGGCACACTAGCGACACTAATCGATTTAAATTTTTAGCTAATATACCAGATCTATTTTAAGCAATTTTGAGGTTACAACCTCTCGGCAAACACTTATACTATTTATTAAATAACGATGCACAAATGTTGGGTCCGTTTTTGTACGCAAAAAATTGATTCACGCCAAAAGTGGCCGCTTTTGGCATGAATCAATTTTTCGCGTACACGTTGAACCCAACATTTTTGCATGGTTATTTAATAAATAGTATAAGTGTTTGCTGAGAGGTTGTAACCCCGAAATTGTTTAAAATAGATCCGGTTTAGTAGCTAAAAATTAAAATCGATTGGCGTCGCTAGTGTGCCCTACTCGTTACCTTAAGTATAATCTATGTAACATCACCTACACCTGTGTTCCACAACAAAAGATTATGATATTTTTGTGGATCTATTTGGGCCACCTGTAAGTTCCGTCTATAAGGCTATACACATTTTGTATTATGTTCCGAAATTAGTTTTCTCCTTTCGTGACTTCATCGATGAAAACACAGAAGCCATGTAAAATTTAAGTATGTCGGCCATTACTTTCCGATCGAATCGTAAGTTCATGGTTCTGTGCCTTGACCTTAACTGAACCATTTGAAACTAAGCACAGTATAGAACTGTTCAATATACCTATTATTGGTGCAGGATTTTTAGGGCTTTGATCATAAACGTTGTGGGCTAAACCGGTGTTTCAGAGTAGTTTTGAAGTTTGAAACAAAAGATGTTCATATTCATCATCATCATCATCAGCCCATTTAAGTCCCCACTGCTGGGGCACGGGCCTCCCTCAATCACATGAGGGGTAATTGCCATACTCACCACGCTTGGCAGACGGGTTGGCGAGGGTTTTGATATAAATGCAGAGTTTTCCTTCTCTGGGTGCTGATGATCATGCCAGCAGCTTTACCTTAGTCGCCTTTTATGACACCTCGGTAAGAGTGAGGGTGGCCTATTCTACTCTGCCGGGGACCACACGGCCAATTTCGGCCAAGTTTATATTAAATTTCGAAAAAAGAATGAAAACTGCATTATAACACCGTTTTAGTCAGCAAAGGTTTAACAAAAATGTATGAATAAGACGAATAAAATGCGATCTAAGATTCTGGAACTAAACTCGTGTAACCCCTTTTTAACATTCCGTGTTGGAACGAGATGGCATGAGCTCTAGTACGGTAGTAACTTTAAGCTCGCATTTTGTAATAAGGCATATGTCCATCGTATGTGTAAAGATGTATAATCGGCCTCACGTGGACTATAGTAACCTTATTGTAAAAAAATGATAGTATTATTAAGGTGACGGGTAGGGCACAATAGCGACGCCAATCGGTTTTAATTTTTAGCTACTAAACCGGATTTATTTTAAACTATTTCGGGGTTACAACCTCCCGGCAAACACTTATTCTATTTATTAAATAACCAACCACAATAGTTGGGTCCGTTTTTGTACGCGAAAAATTGATCAACGCTCAAAGTGGCCGCTTTTCGCGTACGCGTTAGACCCAACATTTGTGCATGGTTATTTATTAAATAGTATAAGTGTTTGCCGAGAGGTTGTAACCCCGAAATCGTTAAACATAGATCCAGTTTAGAAGCTAAAAACCGATTGCCGTCGCTAGTGCGCCCTACCCGTCACCTTAATTATGTATAGATAAAACAAAGTCGCTTTCGTTGTAGTTATTAAATTAACGAACTATACTGGAAGTCTCACTATTATTTCTTAATATTGACGATAAATCAATTTACATTGTAAGAAAAATACCTACGTGTTATTTGCTATTCAATTAACTAAAACAACAACGTAATTAATAAGGAAAACACAATTAAAGCTAAAGTTCACAGTAAGGTAAATAAGCGATAAGTGCCAGTATAATAAAATATTGTAAGTATTTCCGATGATCATGAGTACTGTTGAACGGATATTAACACTGGTATTATGGAGTATTTCAATCGAATTACTTATATGGGAGAGCCACGCTTAGGCATGAATGGGCCGGCTCGACTGGAGTGATACCACTGCCACACAGAAGACCGGCGTGAAGCAGCGCCTGCACTGTGTTTCGCTGTGTGAGTGAGGTTACCGGAGGCCCAATGGGGGGAAAAGGAAAAGGTTGGCAGCGACTTGTGACTCCACTGGTGTTACGGTTCCATGGGCGGCGGAAATCGCTTACCATCAGGTGATCCGTCTGCTCGTCTGCTACCTATTACATAAAAAAAATACCGGAGCATAAGCGGCTCGCTCATTCCCGGTATCCACCCAGGGTGGATATTGTCACTGAAGTTAAAAAATCTCGCTGTTCACCTCTTCTATTAACCGAAAAGGGAGGACGTCGAGAATATTTTTACCTGGAATGGACTAGCTGGGGCGGACAACGGGAATAAGCCCTTGAAACGAGGGTCTGACATTTATTGTAGAGTGTAAGTCAAAATATTTTGCACGCCTTAAGAGGCTGGTCACAGTAGCTCTTTAAGGTGACGGGGTATGGCACACTAGCGACACTAATCGATTTAAATTTTTAGCTAATATACCAGATCTATTTTAAGCAATTTTGAGGTTACAACCTCTCGCAAACACTTATACTATTTATTAAATAACCAACCACAATAGTTGGGTCCGTTTTTGTACGCAAAAATTGATTCACGCCAAAAGTGGCCGCTTTTGGCATGAATCAATTTTTCGCGTACACGTTGAAACCCAACATTTTTGCATGGTTATTTATTAAATAGTATAAGTGTTTGCTGAGAGGTTGTAACCCCGAAATTGTTTAAAATAGATCGGTTTAGTAGCTAAAAATTAAAATCGATTGGCGTCCCGCTAGTGTGCCCTACTCGTTACCTTAAGTATAATCTATGTAACATCACCTACACCTGTGTTCCACAACAAAAGATTATGATATTTTTGTGGATCTATTTTGGGCCACCTGTAAGTTCCGTCTATAAGGCTATACACATTTTGTATTATGTTCCGAAATTAGTTTTCTCCTTTCGTGACTTCATCGATGAAAACACAGAAGCCATGTAAAATTTAAGTATGTCGGCCATTACTTTCCGATCGAATCGTAAGTTCATGGTTCTGTGCCTTGACCTTAACTGAACCATTTGAAACTAAGCACAGTATAGAACTGTTCAATATACCTATTATTGGTGCAGGATTTTTTAGGGCTTTGATCATAAACGTTGTGGGCTAAACCGGTGTTTCAGAGTAGTTTTGAAGTTTGAAACAAAAGATGTTCATATTCATCATCATCATCATCAGCCCATTTAAGTCCCCACTGCTGGGGCACGGGCCTCCCTCAATCACATGAGGGGTAATTGCCATACTCACCACGCTTGGCAGACGGGTTGGCGAGGGTTTTGATATAAATGCAGAGTTTTCCTTCTCTGGGTGCTGATGATCATGCCAGCAGCTTTACCTTAGTCGCCTTTATGACACCTCGGTAAGAGTGAGGGTGGCCTATTCTACTCTGCCGGGGACCACACGGCCAATTTCGGCCAAGTTTATATTAAATTTCGAAAAAAAGAATGAAAACTGCATTATAACACCGTTTTAGTCAGCAAAGGTTTAACAAAAATGTATGAATAAGACGAATAAAATGCGATCTAAGATTCTGGAACTAAACTCGTGTAACCCCTTTTTAACATTCCGTGTTGGAACGAGATGGCATGAGCTCTAGTACGGTAGTAACTTTAAGCTCGCATTTTGTAATAAGGCATATGTCCATCGTATGTGTAAAGATGTATAATCGGCCTCACGTGGACTATAGTAACCTTATTGTAAAAAAATGATAGTATTATTAAGGTGACGGGTAGGGCACAATAGCGACGCCAATCGGTTTTAATTTTTAGCTACTAAACCGGATTTATTTTAAACTATTTCGGGGTTACAACCTCCCGGCAAACACTTATTCTATTTATTAAATAACCAACCACAATAGTTGGGTCCGTTTTTGTACGCGAAAAATTGATCAACGCTCAAAGTGGCCGCTTTTCGCGTACGCGTTAGACCCAACATTTGTGCATGGTTATTTATTAAATAGTATAAGTGTTTGCCGAGAGGTTGTAACCCCGAAATCGTTAAACATAGATCCAGTTTAGAAGCTAAAAACCGATTGCCGTCGCTAGTGCGCCCTACCCGTCACCTTAATTATGTATAGATAAAACAAAGTCGCTTTCGTTGTAGTTATTAAATTAACGAACTATACTGGAAGTCTCACTATTATTTCTTAATATTGACGATAAATCAATTTACATTGTAAGAAAAATACCTACGTGTTATTTGCTATTCAATTAACTAAAACAACAACGTAATTAATAAGGAAAACACAATTAAAGCTAAAGTTCACAGTAAGGTAAATAAGCGATAAGTGCCAGTATAATAAAATATTGTAAGTATTTCTGATGCGCATGAGTACTGTTGAACAGATATTAACACTGGTATTATGGAGTCATCATTTCAGCCAATAGACGTCCACTGCTGGACATAGGCTTCCCCCAATGTTCTCTACACAGATCGGTCCTGTGCCGCCCGCATCCAATGGATTCCCGCGATCTTCACCAGATCATCGGTCCACCTTGTGGGGGGCGTGCCACGCCTGCGACTCCATTCGAGGACCTTTCCGCCCCAACCGTATTATGGCGTACTTTAATCGAATTACTTATATGGAGTACTTAAAAAAATCGAAAGTAAATATTAAAAAATCACAAAAGGAATAAATAAATAAATATTTTACAACATCACATACATTGATCTAACTCCGAGATAGGTTGCTCAAGCGCCTGTGTTACAGGTATCAAAACCAACAGTGGGATTACAAATATATACATAATACTTTTCTTTTAAAATTACAAAGGCAATCGGTTCATCTATCGACACTTCGATAGATTCGATTTATATTATATTTCCTATTTATTTTTATATTTTAACGTACTTACAAAGAGGTTTTCTCGATTTTTTAATGCGCAGCTGCTTTATCGCCAGAAACTTCAAACAGAGTAGTTTATCTTAAACTAGGACATTTCTTGTTCCTACTATGAGCTGAAAAAAGCCAGGGGCGTGTCCAAGCACATACAGATCTGAGACAAATTAGAAAATCCCATTCCCTAAATTGACCGGGAATAGAAACGGAACCTTCTGCACTTGGGAACAACACTGCCACTGCGTCATCAAGGCCGTTTGTTCAGTAACTAACGAACTTTCACAACTAGTTCTATGAATATAGGTACATATGTTTCGCAATAAAGAATATTATTATCTGCTTTCCCTGTCAATCTCAATTAACACGAGGCTACTTGCGCACATTACATTTCGCAACTAAATTTTGGCCGCGCACACCTCAGCGCAACATGTTAAAAGTAACTGTGCTAAATACGTCACGTGACTCGCGCCTGTGAAATAGCAGTAATTAGGTCACAGTGACGGGTGGCAACGGAGGTCGATGCTTCGCTCGGGTGGAACGCCCTGACGGTAGTCCAGGTTCAAGCTAATTATAGATAGGTAACTAGATTTTCATATGGAATGCGTCACTTGATATGTTGGATAGATAGATCTCCGAAGCTGTTCGCTAGATAAATACAACTCGATAACAATCATAGTTATCAAAACGTCACTTCCAATCCAACTACTTTGTCAACAGTCTCTGACGTAGGTAGCTAGTATTTAGCACAGTTACTTTTAACACAGGTGTTATGCCTGGTCCAAATATCACGTTACGTCATGCCGTTTCGAATCTTGCAAGATAGAAAGTTAGAGGATATAACCCGGTCAGTACAGTAGGTAATAATATAATTACACTTACTTAGATATACATAAAACAAAATCGAAGTAGATTTTTACGGCTAAGTTTCTCGCTTATAATTATAGATACAGCTGGCAATAATCATTTCCTTATTATTTAGTCATTTCACAAAAAATCGCAGAGTAATCCATTAATATTTTTTTCAAGTTGCAGATATATGGATCTCCGTCGAATGTATACTCAACAATGATTACATCATCGTTCTTGCTGTCAATCAGTCATCATTGAATATCACAATATGACGATTGTTTCAATCATAGTCTTTCATAACCGAAGGTCTTCTTTCAATACTGTGGCTATTAAACAATCATTTCATTCTTTAATAGACATTTCATATTCGCCTTGAAATCAAAATGTGTTAAAGTAACAGATATAAAAGCTGCAGTTAAGATATTTCATAAAAAGAATTGAAGATATTTTATTGGTCATTTTAATCGATTTACAAATAGTGTCACAATATGCACATAGCCACACATCGAGGTACCTACTACAATCCATCTTTCTTCAATAGATTTTGAACCAACCGTTTTCTCTATTACATTGGGGGCTGACGAGCAGACAGATCACCTGAAGGTAAGTGATTACCGCTGCCCCCATGGGCATGTCCATACATCTGCAATACCAGAGGAGTCGCAGGTGTGTCGCTGGCCTTTTTAAAGGAATACGCTCTTTTTTTGAAGGTTTGAAGTTCGAATTGATCCGGAAATACCGCAGGAGGAGATAGATTGTTCCAGTTTTGTCATGCGGGGCAAAAAGTTTCGCGAAAATGTTGATTACTAGCGATCTAAATGATGGGGGTGGAACTGCTGATGGTGTTCGATAAAAATCAATTGAGCAAAAGTTACAGCTTTTTGTGTTATTTGAAATTAATATCTAAGGGTGCGGAGTATAATCTTAATATAATCTTATTTTAATCGACAACATACAATGCGAAGTAATTATAACATACAAATCACAGTAATTGAAACATACATTGTATACATTCGAGTAGAATGATCGTTGATGTTACAACGTAATAGTAGCAATTGGATTGCTTAACTCTATAATGATTGTGTAATTATTATAGTAAATAGTAGCTTGATGGGATGCATATGTATTTAATTCTAAGGATATCGTTAGTAGAATCCAAAGGGCGAAAGTTATAAAAGCGTTATAAATAAATATCAATCATCAATATTAATGTACCTAATAGTTCAGTGATCGGGGGACCTACGACGAGACTGCATTTGTGAATCCAGTCTCGTCGTAGGTCTTTATCCCTTTCACACACGTTGTGCGTCGCTTATGTTTTGATGCGGCAGGTATATTCTCGATAGTTACAGCAGTTTTCGTTGAAGGCTCTATATTTTTCTGCTTATTTTTCCTATCTATTTACGAGTCTGTTTATATTTTGTAATTGCTTGTCTAAATTATTTAGGAAATAGTTAAGCAAATATATTATTATACATAAAAATACGATTACTTAGTATTTAAAGAAGTTGGAGTTTGTGTAATATCACCCGCATAATTTTCTTTCATCCTTTTTAACCTCAAGGCAAGGCTGACGTGTGTCATTATCAGTAAACAAGAACACACAGGCTCAATGTTATTTTAAAATAAGATATTTAATTTTTTATTGTTTTTTCTCTACGTGATTATAACATCATTAAATTTTATTTGTGAGACAATTATTTTCATCCTCCAAATCTTTTGCGGAAGCGAAAAATCCGTTTCCTTAATTGTCCCTGACTATGTATCGAAACCGAGAGTGTACATCGTCTGTCGAATGTATTTATTGATTTAACAAAACTATCCGATTTCGTAATACCCTCTATTTAGTGCCATTGTTGGTCCAGAATTTCGGAGATGGCAATCTTTAAAAACAGATTATACAAAGTCCGAAAATAGGAAAAGAATACTCTGGTTTCGAAACAAAAAACACTTTTTTAAATACCTGACTGTAACCGAGGCTCAATCAGGGGGAAAGCTTGGTAGCGCGCTTGTAACTACACTAGTATTGCGGGTGTCTATGGGCGGCGGCAATCGCTTACCATGAGGTAAACAGTCTGCTCGGCTATCACCTATCACATAAAAACAACACCGAAGATATGAAACGCCATGCCTCGATGCCCCATGGCGATGAATGGTTTGCGTAAGATAGCAAAATCGATACGAACCGTCGCGACCGTCTGACCTAATTTTATCTCGTCGAGACGGTGTCGCTCGGGTTTCCAGGGCTTGGAAAAGAAAAGCCGGACAGACAACGCGTTTAGCCGGACAGATAACGCGTTTAGCCGGACATTTCAACAAAAATGTGAATCAGCTCTGGTTTCATAGTGAACCCCAGAGTTTAGAGGATAGTGGAACTACGACGAGGAGAGACCCTGAAATAGTTTGTTCACTCCTTATATATAATATAATAATTCATTGGTATCCTCATACAATCAATCTTATTGAATTATTTAGTTCAATTGATAACGTTTTTTAATACAATCGAACGAATCATTCATGAAAATTATTAAGTGACAACAGTTTTAGATTGTTGTGTTAGACTACGACTAAGACTAATGCTTATTTATTTATTTATTTAAAACTTTTATTACACAAATTTTAATACAATAAGGCGAAGTTAATGCCAAGAAGCATTCTCTACCAGTCAACCTTTGGGTCATGCAGAAAGTGCAGTGGTGCTTAGATATTGAATAAATTAAAAACAAATGTTAAGTATTTAGTATGTGAACTTATTTCGCTCAATTGCACTAACGATTCAAAAACCTACTTAAAAAAGCATATTCACATTAAAAACACTTACAGAAAACAGATAGGCTGGCTTAATTTGGCCGAACACCATCAAATTTGGCCGAACACGTAACTGAAAGCCCAAAATTGTCCGACTTTTTATGTTCTCCTGGCAACCCTAGCTGCGACTCGATGTCAAATGTCTCGATAACAACTGTGTCGACGTCTCTATTCTTAACTTTTGACAGTTTTTCAACTAATATAATATTTGTTCAGAAAATTTCCAATTTGCTGTGCGAAGTCAATATGATAGCGTAACTTGGAATAAAATGATTGCAAAGAAAATGTAGGCACTTCAGATAGCTATACAGTACAGAGTTCGATAGTCTTTGCCTATTTATCCGTCCGTCCGTATATCACAGCCACTCTTTTCCGAAACTATAAGAACTATAAGTACTACTATAAAACTTGGTGAATAGATGTATTTTGTTAACCGCATTACGATGTTTACACAAAAATACGAAAAAAACAAAAATTTTGGGGGGTCCTTATACTTAGAACTGAAACTCAATTTTTTTTATCAGACCCATACGGTGGGGTATCTATGGTTAGGTCTTAGACAATGATGTTGAGGTTTCTAATATCATTTTTTTCTAAACTTAATACTTTGCGCAAGAGCCGCTCCCAAAGTGGTATGTGTGGACGGGGGTCCACACATTATACCACTTTGGGAGCGGCTCCCCCCTCTAAATTATATAATAAAAGAATTATAAAATTAAAAAAAGATATATGATATACATTACCACCACAACTAACAACGAAAATTGGTTTGAACTGGATTTAGTAAGTAGTTTTTTTTTACGTTATAAACCGTAAACCACAATTGTCTTGCTGCTACGGAACCCTTCATGGGCGAGTCCGACTCGCACTTGGCCGGTTTTTTTCTTTTCATCATAATTATTTTCAAGGTTAGCCTATTTTAAATTTACCGCCGTATTAAACGAAAAGGTGAAAAAGAAATAAGCCTTTTTTTACACGAGAAATTAAGATGCTCTGAAATTGCGTCTATTTTCCACATTTAAACCTACGCAGTACAAAACGGTTCTCGTTTTTACACCCATCTTCTTATCTAACAAAGACAAACGAATACATAATTCATGGCAATAATTGATTTATGTAGTTCCAACTCCACAGAAATTAAGGCAAATAAATTATACGAATCTCTGGGTAAATGTTAGCTCGGTTTTACCTGGGTCAAACGTTTGAGTCTACGATGAATAATTAGTTTGCTCGGAGCCCCTAGGATATTAGATTCGATTTCAGATTTAATTACAGAGCTGAAAATAAGTGCAGAAGCCTTTTTTTTAGTTTGAATAAGACAGAATTTAGTTTTTTGACGACAATTTGACCTCAATCACACACACCTAATGTAAAGTGAAATTGAGGACTTATGGTGACGGGTAGGGCACACTAGCGACGCCAATCGATTTTAATTTTTAGCTACCAAACGGGATCTATTTAAAACAATTTCGGGGTTACAACCTCTCGGTTAACACTTATACTATTTATTAAATAACAATGCAAAAATATTGGGTCCAACGCGAACGCGAAAAATTGATTACAAAATCGGACCCAACATTTGTGCATGGTTATTTATTAAATAGTATAAGTGTTTGCCGAGAGGTTATAACCCCGAAATTGTTTAAAATAGATCCGGTTTAGTAGTTAAAAATTAAAATCGATTGGCGTCGCTAGTGTGCCCTACCCGTCACCTTAAGCTCCGAGCCATGGCATTAGCTGTAGGTACTATTAGTGTTAGATGACTATAGCTGGAGGAGTCTCCCAGCACAAATAAAAGCTTGTTTTTTAAATTACCTTACTGGAATTTGAACCCAGGACTTTTTATAAGGCAACACTTTACCCATTCAAAGGACCCGTCTAGGACAGTGGTAGTGAACGCTGCCTTTGGTCCAAGGGTTGCGGGTTGGATCCCCGCACAGTACAAACAGCACATAAATAAACATGTCTGTTTTTATTGGTTAGGGTGTTTTCTTTGTATTATTATTCTCAACTCAAAACTATAATATGTTTTTACAAAAGAAAAGTATTACTGTTGATTCTGATATCCGTAACTCAGGTGCTCGATCTACCTATCTCGGAATCAGATCAATGTATATTAAGATGCTGTGAAACATTTATTTATTTATTTAAAACCTCAATCTCGTCACAAATAACTTGTCTCTAAGTGCTTTGAAATAAATAAGGGCGTAAAGTACGATGATTCCTCCAATAGCCTTCAAGCTTACATTTATCACGAGGCTGTTCAATATTTGATGAGTACACAGCTAATCATAATACATTATGTTTTATTTATATTACGGCCGTTTCCTTGTTGATTCACGTTCTGTTCTACAATTAAAATGGCTGATCCTG
This sequence comes from Marasmia exigua, assembly GCA_019059595.1. NCBI lineage: Eukaryota > Metazoa > Arthropoda > Insecta > Lepidoptera > Crambidae > Marasmia > Marasmia exigua. The sequence continues at coordinate 13,184,423 of CM032488.1, forward strand.
TGTCCGCAAGTTTGACCCAACATTGCGACCAACTTGCATTGGGACAATCCCAATAGACACAATTTATTGGTTGCATTATTGGTAAATAGTTAGGTACGGTCAGCATCAAAAGTAGGTTAACACTTTAGTACCATGTCAAAGTAACTGTTCTGCCTATGATGTCAGTTTCCAAGGGGTTCGTAAAAAATGTTACTTCGACATGGTATTAAAGTGTTAAGCTACTTTTGATGCTGACTGTACATCATTCTACTTTTTCTTCGTTATGAAGTCGACAAGTGAAGGTGCTTACTGCAGCTGAGCATGAGCTGAGCACAAGCTAAGCTGCTCTGCTCAGGTGCCAAGAGTGGACACCCTCACTCTCTTTTTATTTGTGTTCGCCGAAAATGGGTGGAACACAGTCGAGCACGCCCCAAAGCTCGTTCGAGTCGACATTTAAATTTTGACTCGGGTCGTGCCTAGTAAGCGAAGTCTGAAGTTAGATTTTGGCCAAATGTGGTTTTGGAGACATTATCTGTTCTTAGATGGTTCAAGAAATTGAAATAAAACATGCTCAACTCCCAATATGTGCGCCAAAGTAGTTGGACTAAACGTTGGACGACCAATATTGGCCAAACTTGTGGAGCCAGCGGTAATGGAAATTCAATATTAAGCTGGGATTATACAAGTAGCTAGTCAACCAGTGTTTCTACTCATAAATTAAATATGTTAAAATTTTGAGTAGCACTTTCACCACGATCTTCAAGTTTAAACCGGTATTCTGAGGTTTAATAAGTTTCTTGTGTAGAGTTAAAAATGTTGCAACGAAAATGCAGTGGCGTTTTCAACATGTCCAATTATGAAAGACGTTTGTAATTAAATTTCGATTGAATATGGATTCGTGTGATGGAAGCATCCTGATCGAAAATCATTTATGGTGATGTACTTTTAAGTAGAAATTGAATACGAATTAAGCGTTGCCTTTTTAGAAAGAGCATAACTGCGTAAGAGATTGTTCTTGTGACACATTTTCGGTTTTTTTCTGATATAGGGGGCACCGAGCAGACGTATCGATGGTAAGCGATTACCGCCGCTTTTCGAGTATCGTCGTTTTAGATGTGGGAGAGCCACGCTTAGGCATGAATGGGCCAGCTCGACCGGAGTGATACCACTGCCTCACAGAAGACGAGAAGCAGCGCCTGCGCTGTGTTTCGCCGTGTGAGTGAGGTTACCGGAGGCCCAATGGGAGGGGAAGGGGAAAAGGTTGGCAGTGCACTTGTGACTCCACTGGTGTTGCGGGTGTCCATGGGCGGCGGAATTGCTTACCATCAGGTGATCCGTCTGCTCGTCTGCCACCTCGCATATAAAAAAAAATCGTTTTTGTCTTGATGTTAAGCAAAAAAGAGCACACATTGCAATTACAACGGACGCGATGGCACGGCATCACTTCCGTTGGCATTGCCATACTGACCCGCGAGATGCTTCTTCACGCTTCGTTAGAAGGACCATCCGTATTGTAGGACACTCATGTGCCGGCAACGAGTTTCATTCCTTATAAATGCTAAGGTAGTTTGTCCATTCACCTCAGGTTAATTGGTAAATGACAAGACCAAGAGGTGAATGTACGGATCATACTTGTACTAAACCAGGAATCCTGAACCGTTGAGATTCGATTAATTGATAATACTTTTTCCTCTTGACTTTTAAAGGCAAACCTAATCCCGTGGCTATGTTTTCAGAACCTACTTATTACAATAATGAACTTCTTTTGTATGAGAATCAATGGCTTATTGTTTTGTTATACATGGATGGATAATAGTGAATGAGTGCATGCAACTTGCAATCTGACATTTAGTGTTATTTATGTTTTATTTTGCCAAGAGCAATATTTTAAATAAACAGTAACCATGTTAATTATAGCTCAATTAAAATAGGTTATGTTATGAAACCCCCACAAGGTGGACCGACGATTTGGTGAAGATCGCGGGACTCCATTGGATGCGGGCGGCACAGGACCGATCTGTGTGGAGAAAATTGGGGGAGACCTATGTCCAGCAGTGGACGTCTATTGGCTGAAATGATAATGCTATGAAAGGGATAGGAAGATAGGAGCTAGAAGTGTTTAAGCTACTTAGTACGGAATCAGGTCAACGTATGAGATGGTGTGCGAATTATTATTATTATTATTAGGTAGGACCTTACGTCATCCTAACGGAAGGTCGTTGGTTTGAAACTAAGCTCGCATTTCTACTATGTAGATCGAGTGCAAATATCGTGATGAAGGCTACAGGTACCGATTATTTTCTCAAACTCACAGTACTCACAGTGGTTGAGATAATGATTCTGACGTGTAAACTTCATCCAATAGGGCTGGTTACCCTGTTTTTTATTTTATCCGAATTAGCAAACTGAAGTGGCTGGCAGTGGGCTGGTCATATTAGCCGCAGAACTGACAGCCGTTGAAGCCGTAAAGTCCTTGAGTGGAGACCGCGACTCGGTAAGCGTAGTGTAGGACGCCCTTGCGACAAGATGGGATGATAACATTCGAAGGCTGGCTGGTGTGGGCTGGATGAGAGTGGCCGAAGATCAGGAGCAGTGGCGTGCATTAGGGGAGACCTATGTCCAGCAGTGGACGAGTGTGGGTTGCTGATGATGATGAACCACATCCATGTTACACAATCTTACTGGTAGTTTACTTAATCTATGGGAACAATTTTCTAATATGTACCAAAATAACGGCGTACATAACACTACATTTATTTATTATTAATAAAAAAATATTATTAATCATAGTTAATAGTAAAATAATAAGACAAACTATAATCACTAATAAGACATAATCAATAAGACAAATAATAACTGGTCTCGTGGGTGTCCATGGGCGGCGGAAATTGCTTACGATCAGGTGATCCGTCTGCTCGCCTGCCAACTATCATATCAAAAAAAAAAACACGGAGCGAATACCAGACTAGTGGCCTGATACGTACTTTGGAGACCAATGTCTTAAATTTTGGAAAAACATTAAACCCCGTTATAGGGTTCCAAAGGTCAGACGACTCTGTCGCTTAATTGGAACTACCAGACTTACCAAATCCAGGATTGCTAGTAAACCCCACGCTCCGAAGCGGCGTCTTTAGACCCAACCGGGAAGAACCGAGAAGCCAAGATGATGTCGATGATTCTTATTATACATGTAAATGACCTACCTTACTTTACTAAAAACTTGTGTGACATAGTATTATTTGCAGATGATACTTCCTTAATTTTTAAAACTAATAGACATAAAGATAACTTTGACGATGTAAATAATGCTCTCACTCAAGTGCTACATTGGTTTACTGTAAATAATTTACTTCTCAATGCTAAAAAAACTAAATGTGTCAAATTTACATTGCCCAACGTAAGACAGGTCAGTACTAGGATTAATATGAATAGTCAAAATGTTGAAGTAATTAATTCTACAGTCTTTCTAGGCGTCACGTTAGACTCAAAATTACAGTGGGGTTCTCATATTGCAGCCCTGGCAGGGAGACTTAGTTCGGCTGCATATGCAGTCAAAAAAATAAGACATCTGACCGATATTGAAGCAGCCAGACTTGTGTATTTCAGTTATTTCCATAGCGTTATGTCTTATGGTCTGCTGTTATGGGGCTCTGCGGCTGATATTCAAGCTATTTTTGTGCTACAGAAACGAGCTGTCAGGGCCATATACGGACTTAGGCCACGAGACTCGCTTAGAAACTTGTTCAAAGAAATTAACATTTTAACATTAGCATCACAGTACATCTTTGACTGTATTATGTATGTTTATAAAAATTTAGAAACCTTCCCTCGAAAATCCGACAACCATAACCTAAATACTAGAAATAAACACAAGCTTGCTGTTCCACATCTCAGACTTCATAAGATTGGTAATTCATTCGTAGGAATGAGTATTAAAATATTTAATAAGTTACCACAAAAGCTTGTTGATTTACCAATGCCTAAATTTAAAACACATGTTAAAAATTATTTAATGGCAAAAGCCTATTATACAGTTAATGATTACTTAAATGACAAGAATTTGTGGAAATGATAAACTGTTCGCCTACACCCATGATACTGTACTTGAAAAAATTTGGTGATTAAAAAGAGTAACTGGCGAGTTTCTTGCCGGATCTTCTCGTCAGAATCAACTTTCCGATTCCGGTGGTAGAATCACATTATATTTATTAATATCTTAGTATATTTTTTGTATCGACATATATGTTTAATTACATGTATAATATACATAGCTATAATTTATATTTTTTTCATGTATGACGATTTGTAAGAGCTGTATATAAGCCTATGCAAATAAAGAACTTTTGAATTTTGAATTTTGTGTATGAAATGTTTAAATATACATCATAGACGTGGGTAACTCTTTACTGAAACGACACAGTGATAAATAAATAAATAAATAATAGTGATCAAACTTAGCCAAATGATACACTGTTCCGAATCTCTAATGTTTGCTCCGAATGTATCATTCGACTCAAATGGATCTCGAGTCCGAGTGAACCGAATGATCCGATGAGCCGAATGATTCGAATGACCTGAATGATCCGAGTGATCTGAATGAGCCGAATGAGCTGAATGATCCGAGTGAGCCGAATGATCCGAATGAATCACGGATCTATCAGAGAGTCGATATTCCAAATGAAGCGTTTCACTGTTCCGCACCTCTTCACTGATCCAGATGCAAATGTCCCAATCTTTTGAAAGATACGTTTTAGCCAGGTCTAACATCACTATTAACAATAACGTTCAGAAACTTGTTTTGTATGACTAAACCTGTTTCATAGCATAATTGTATTATACTGTATAGTAACTATTAACTTAATAGTATATTATATGTTCAAGTATTTACTAGATGCTGTACCAAACGACACTGCAAGTTTTATAACAGGTTCTTTCCAGTTACCAGTAATTCCTATTCGTCAATGCAAAAAGAAGTCGTATGCAATTTTGCAAGGCATTATCGCTGGTGATTAGTAGGAGCTTCAGCAGATAAACAGATGGACCAAGGTCTCTAGTCAGATGTCGTGTTCGAGGCACAATTAATTTTCTAGTTACCAACACGTCTTGGCAAATTACATTGTGCGTTAAGGATGGGGTAGCGTCGATATTTAAGTAGACAAAAATTTACTGCCTCGGTGGCGCAGTGGTTAGAGGGTCACACTTTAAAGCGACGGCTGGGCAAGAGGTCCCGGGTTCGATCCCCGGGTCGGGCCAAACATTTGTACCTAAGTTTTCGGCAAGAAATTCTTAGTGGCAGCCCGGAGTTTGGAAGTTGGCGGTCTTGTACCCCCGTGCCTCGGAAAGCACGTTCAGCTGTTGGTCCTGCGCTTGATCCCTCTCCGGTCGTGTCACATTAGTGTCCCATCGGATTATGAGGTCAAGGGAATAGAGAGTGCACTTGTGTTTGCGCACACACTTGAGCACTATAATATATCCTGCGTACGTGGCTGATCGTTGAGATTGGCCGCCGTAGCCGTAATCGGTTGGAGGATATTAGACAAAAATGTAGACTTAATAAAAATGGGGCAAATCATGAATCATTAAGCGTAGGAGTTTAGTTAGACTGTATCGTAGCCTTTTTGCCATTTGTTTGCCGTTTAAAGCATAGCGTGTCTTTCTCTATTACACAGACCCGTCATATATACTAGAGCGAAAAAGAAAAGCACGCACGTTACGGTGAGAAGAAGAAGAAGCCTATATTTTTTGGCAAAGGGAATCTGAGACGATGGTGGTGATTCGGAATTAAAATGCTTATAGCTCTTTAAAGAAATTAGCGTAATAAGTGAATTATTATTTTAATATTAAATTAAAACGTTCCGTTTCTCAGTAAACAGAGTGAACAGAGAAGAGATTGCGAAACCAACTAACCGTTAGAACTGAAGAGGCACCTAAATAAGACAAGGTAAAACTGTTTGTTGAGTGAATATCATTGATGTTTGAAATCATCACCACACTTTCTTTCTAAAAACAAATTCTTAAAAGATTTAGACAGATTCATCGACTTGCGGTATCGGGCGTCCCTATACACTGTATGCACGGAACGGAATGGGGGAATGGAATGAGACAATTAGATCAACCGCAAATCGAAGTCCCATTTACACTTCACTAATGTAATTAGTACAATTGAGATGGGGTTAACAGAAAATAGAAGGAGGATTTATATTCTCAAAAGATTCAAACATTTTTACATCCGTATGGTAGCCGATAAAACTAAAGTGGCATTGGGCAGAACACCAAGTTAGGCGAGATTTGGAGTAAATGCATGACGGAATGGTGCCTTAGAACCCGGTGACGAAATCCTGATAGTCCTTTATCACACGGAGTCAAAATATTACAAAAATTTAAGGGACTAGGCGCTAATTACTTTTTACCGTGGAAGAGCCACGCTTCACCACCAATCACATAAAAATTGCACAGTTCTCTAACCAATAACACCACTTTGAAATAATGAAATCACGTCGTCCCATTTTATACTTCATCATCAATATTAAAGCGGCTTGTATCGAATGTCCAACAGGCCTATTCTCGCTTACAACAGCGAACACCCACACGTCTCCCAAGGACGGCAGCCTCTTAAAAAATGTAAAAATCGTCTGTATCCGACGAGTAATAAAACCTTAAAAGGTCTCTGCCTTTCTACAGAGCCCAGTTGGGAATATCCTCAAGGTTTGTAGGGCAAACCTGCTCCACTTTGGTTTTATTTATAAATCTACCTGAGCAGGTGGGCTTGTTTCCCGCCGGCGAGAAACGTCAAGAACATGTGTTTTTGCTATTATTTCCCGGGCGAGATGTATATTCGGTCTCTAAAGGAGTTTGCTTATATTTTGTTGTAAAATAAACCATTGTTATTTCGGTAACAGAGACATCTTATACAGTGTGAGTCTTCATAAAGTGCACATATCAAAATCAGGGAAACAACACCCCATTTTATCGACGAAAAAAAAAATATTATGACGATTTATCTAAATAGGGTCAACAGGTGCAACTCATAATTTTTAAAATATTTTTTTTCCGTACGAGATGATGTATAGTATGAATGTATAGAATAGATAATAATATTAAATTATCCTATCAAATCAATTGAACATTATTCGAACTTCCCGTTAAGCTACCACCAAGATATTTGAAATAAAATATGCTAAAACAGTTTACCTCCTAATAACTTTTTGTAATGAACAAAACAAACATAAATTGAAGTGATTGCTTTTACGTCCAATTAATTAACACATAAACCTATCAAGACAAATCATAAAGAAACAAGTCAATAAGTTTTGATGCGTGTGGGTGTAGCTATAGAACAAAGCAGCGCATTATTGGGTCATTGATAAACGAACATTGGTTTACGAGGCCTTAAGATTATTCAGCTACAATTCATCGCGATTACTGAACTGACGTCATTTCGTAACTAAACCTGACTCGCGATATTGCAACTTAAGCGGTTAGTAAAAACAATTCACTAGGGTTTTCAGAATTTAACAAATTAAATAAATACAAACTACATGAAATAAAAAAGTCAAGTGAGATTCAATATTAAATTGGTTCACCTTACAGTTCTCTAATATGACTTAACTAAGGCATTTTATATTGTAAGAATCTTAGAAAAATCATCAGTTGTTAGTGTTCCCCAAATTATTTTAACAAAATTGTTGCTTTGCTATCAACCAATTCATCAGTAGTCAGTCACGGTGTTCAACAAGGAGTGAGCGAGTGACCCGTCTTACTCCTTTTTAATGGAAAAAAATCTCATGAATAGTATTGCTTGGGAGCAATGTGATTATTCTGGACTCGTACCAGCTAAAAACCCTAGGGTGATTCGTCTAGCCGATGTCAACGGGAGGGAACGATATACGAAACTTCACATACCTATAATAAGGGAACCATGATTGTCAGCGAAGTGTGGAACATTTATTAACCTAAAAAATAATAGAGTGATTCTATAAGGGTTAATTTACGATTCAGTACAGGTGGTATATTATCTTAATGTTAAGGATATAAAAATGTAAAACAATTAGAGGTTTGAACCAAGAATGCAGAAGACTAAAAGTCCAACAGCCCTACTCGCTAGTTCTAGTGAAACACTTGGCTCAAAGGATCCGTTGCACGTTGCGTGACAGACAAACCGCACGATTGCAGCGCAGTGGCATAGTGTCAGAAATAGCTGGCATTGGCTTCAGTCTCACATACGAACATCCTATACGTTAACCGTGGTAACATGGTGCTTTTCGCGGAAAGTTACAGAAAAACAGAACTCAAGTTCTTGGTCCCCTGAATTCTCATATTGGTCTTGAAATGTATCACCTACATAACGCTTGTTAATATGTCAACAATCAACATCGGCATTAATCAATTATTACAACTGTGAAGGAAGCAGGAAAAAAGATATTTCTTAACAAAGTTACGAGATGATAACACCAACACTTTAAAACGAATATTCTCATACATCTTGCATATTCTTGCACACAACAGAGTTATAATGTAAGCGAAATTCACTGCTCGCCAATTTTTCTACCAAACATGCCATTTTTGAAGGTTAAAATGAATAAGCACTTTCTAAGTAAGCTCAGTGCCACTGAAAACTTACCACGTCATCGCTAAAAATCAGGTGAGATTAAGGTCAAATGCTCACTAAATTAAACTACTAGGTGCACGTTAATTTGCAAGTCATGCAAAATATTTTGCACACCTTGCGATTCAGTAAATCAAGCTTCACAATTTACTAATATGCCCTCCTCCACGAATACACCGACTATTTGAGAAACATGACTTACTTGACTTAATAGTAGGGCTGAGTGCGTCCATAGCACCATTCCGAAGAGTTCAACTCTTTTTATTCATCTTCATTGGAAAACCATGGCTGGAATTAATTGGATGCAGTTTGCTCAGGACAGCAGGATGATTGGTGCTCTCTGAGGAAACCTACTTTAAGTATTGGACGACTGTTGGCTTATTAATTGGAGCGTTTCAATAAAGAAGATACTTCGGTATCAACTCATTTCATCATAAAAGTAATTAGTGTGACTCATGCATGAAATGAAAATGGAGGCATCAAAAGTATCAAAAGCAAAATTTGAAAACCATTCACTTCCAATTCAATGTAGTATTTAAATGTAACCATGCTGTCAATCACACTTTCAAATCTTAAATACTTAATTAACTACTTCCCACACCGTTTTAACACATTTCCAAGAATAATTGACTAGGCTTCACTTGGTAATCGGCGAGCGGAAAATTTGTGTTCACATAGTACAGTACCTATTCAGTTGTTAAAATCTTTCTTATTGTTATCATCTGGGTTTTCGGGTTATGCGAACTATTGTGACTTGCGACCGTCTTAGCCATTCGGGCCCAATGTTAAGCTGTTTCTTTTGTTTCTAATTCGCTTCAATGACTCACTTTCGGTCTATTGTGCAGTTAACACTTTACAAGCTTCCTAAATAAACATTTGGCAGCTATACTTTTCCTATTTTTCATTACGATTGTACGTTGATTTAGTGAAGATAAGTGTAGAATCAATTCTGGGTGCCGATTTGGCTCCTGATTTTGACTTGGTCAATATGATAAAATAGTATTGTGCCTCATCATCATCTCCAGACATGCATTACTGTTTTTTATAACCAATTCGTGGCAAATCACTTTATAGAGATGCAAAAAACAAATAGTGGAATTTGCTAACAAAATAATGACGAACGTGTGAATCCTCCTTGACTTAGTTTTTTGTGAATTTAGGAACAATGATAAATTACAGCAATTAACATTTTCGCATAACGCCAAAGTGCAAGGCACGGGTGGAATGGAACACGCTTCGCGCGTTAAAAATACAATTAAGGCTTTTACAGCATCTCTAACGTGGAACTGGTTTGAGTACCGTAATCTGCCTAAAGCGATGGCCGTTGTTGAGGATTCAGACGATGAATCTTATGCTCTCACGTGAGAAATCATGTTCAATTCTGTTCGCGAGTGTGTAACTTTCGCATTTGCCGTGTGCCGAGAGAAACGAATCATCATCCCGAAAAGGAGACTGTATTATGAGTGGGGTAATTAACATTAGTATTGAGAATTTTATGAGAAAAAAATGATTCCCTATCATTATAATTTCTCTTTCTGATTCCATTAAAATTTCAGTATTCTTTGTTCTTTGAAATTCCTTAAGTCTGTTTCATATTAAGTATCTTGTAATAATTTAATTTCGTTCTAACCTTTGGAAGACTGTAGAAGCTACCGAGCCAAACGGAAATGCCGAAGATCATCGAGTTCGTGCACCAAAACTGGTTGTTTATTACTCATTCGATGCATCAATGATGCGAATTCTGTTTAAATTAATTTTTTTAGACCTTGAACTAACAGACTGGTCATTTGAAAGAGTGAAATGAGCATTTAACGAAAATAGGCGATAAAGTAAATGGGCGAAAGCGTATTATTCACACTAGCCACAATTTCTTAAATATCTAAATGTTACGACAAAGCAACTTCCCGCTTTTTTGCAATTAATTTTGAATTGGAAAACCAACATAAGTATCACCTATGCATCAATTGCATTTAACTTTCATCAGTATAAGGTCTAGAGGTCCGAGACAAAGTTCTTAACGAATGAGATATTGCATCGTGTAGATAGTCATTGCATTAAGACTTTAAGTGGATTTTTGCCTGCAGCTGTAGAATTTAGAAACCGCAATCGTCCATTATGGGACCGGTGGAATGCAAGAGTTCTTAGTTACGACTTTTGAAACAATGAGAGAAAATATGTTCGGTAAACGGCATTACGGTACCGTTAACCGCCGCATGCGCAGTCGATGAAGCGTGCTATCTTATCCGATTCGTTTCTCGCATGATCTGGGTCTCAGCTGAATAAATACACCACCAATTGTGACACATATGGTAGGCACGCAATCAGCTAGTTAGCGGAGTTGCCATAACAAATTCGGAGCTACCGAACGCCATTTGCAGAAGACAAGTATAATTTACTATACATATTATGTCTTCCATGGGAGACCTACTGGCATTGAATGGACGAGGTAAGAATGGGAAAAATTGTGAAGGAGGCCTATATTCAGCTACATAAACGACCTGTTAATTGATATAGGCAAACTCAACTTCCGCGTAATATTTGAGCTTCTCTCTTTCTTTTCATTCAGGCTCATTGCTATCATAAAATGTCTCAGTACTCCCAGTTTTCATCATTACTCTGTTCATCGGAAGATTAGTCAAGTACCGATTCACTCCTGTCTCGCCATTTGCCACATAAGAGATATAATGATTGCGTGAGAGATGTAATAAAATACCAGCACCGGTGTCCCTATATTTTCCCACCTTCTTCCACATCATACGAGTATGACACATTATCATATAATCCAACATTTTGACATTTGTGTGCATGAACATGTCTGTTTGTATTGGTCCGGGTGTTTCCTATGTATTATGAGTATGTATTTACAAAAGAAAAGTAGTATATGTATATATTTGTAATCCCACTGTTGATTCTGATATCCGTAACACAGGTGCTTGAGCTACCTATCTCGGAGTCAGATCAATGTAGATTTGTGATGTTGTGAAATATTTATATATTATTTATTTATTTGACGTAGATCTATAAAACATTATAGAAATGGTTTACGTCATAAACTGTTTTGAGTTATTTTTGACAAAGGCAATTTGCGTAGATGGTTGCATTATGTTAAATTTATCTTGTTTATTCAAATGCATTGATATATGTACAATGCATTCGTTGAGCTATTTCTATCATTAGCTCAGCGGTGAGGGAAAACATCGTGAGGAAACATGCACGTTTCGGATAGTTTCTGAAACGTGTAAACATGATTCAGTTGGTCTGGTTCCCCTGTTAAAGGGTTGCGAAGGTCAGACGGCAGTCGCTTCATTGTAATTACCAGACTCCCCAAATCCAAAGCATATCCTGAGCTCCAATACGATAGGTTTGGACGCTAACGGGAACTACACGCTAACTCATGTTAGCGTGTAGATAGATTTGGATCTAGCTCAACGAATGTCCTCTTGGATCCAAATCTCGTCAACATGAACTATAATATAATCACATTATAAGTGTAATTGAAATAACAGCTAGTCTTCTATCAAGTGTCCTTTACTTACACAAAGGTGAGAAAGAGAAATGCAAACATGATATCACAATGGATAAATTCGTACACAATTTCTGCGATACTTCGTTTATTTACCCTTGAATACTCAAACGATTTTTAACTTTAGGCTGTGCTCCAATATCCATGGCATCCCACAGGGCAACGTCTTAGGGCCAACTTTGTTTCTCATATATATTAATGGCTGAATATTATTGTCATCATGTCAACCTACATCTACCCACTGTTGAGTATAGGCCTCTTCATTCTGTTATCTGCGACTGTATAAAGTAATTTAGAATTTTGAGTTCAGTCCGATGTCCGTACTTAGGATTACATTACATATTAATTATAAGGCACGCAGATAATGATAACAATACATATGATTTAATCAGTCATAAGTAATAATGAGTGACATAATTTTAATAATAATGTTTTCATAATATTTCATTGTTAAAAGGCTCTCTGAAATGAGAACACCAGATATATTTTATTACAAATTGAAAGCATTACAATGGACAATTTTAAAAATAAGTTGAATATCCTTTCGTATCATAACTCGGTACAGTACAGTTTTTATGGCAACGAACAAAAACGCCTACAGGGTATTGCCCTAGGCGGTAGATAATCAATTAGAGATTAGGTAGCTGACACTAATCCAGAAAGACAGCCACTATCTTTATGAACACCATATCCTATTTGAAGCCAGTGCAGATTTCAATCTGATGTTTAGTCAGATGTAAGCTGTTGTGATGTAAAATGTCCTCCGTTGTAGTGCAGCATTACACAAGGTCCTGATGTCCATGCTTCTCTGCAAACGGACAATAATCGTATTAAACAGTAATACGCCCAATCTTAATGTACGGCTGTGAAGCCTGGACACTAACGCTCAAGGAACCACGCTCAAGGAACAACACAAGGAACACCAACAAGCTCCTTGTGGCTGAACGAAAGATCTGGAGGAAGATTCTGGGACCTACACAAACACTGGATGGAACCTGGAGAAGGAGGAAGAACAGGGAGCTACAAGACCAGGTGGGCGAGCCTAATATCATCGTCGAAACTAAAGCACATCGACTTCGCAGACTCGGCCACGGTCCAAGGTACCGATGGAGAGACGAGGTCGAAAAGGATTTGCGTACACTTCCGGCGGTTGACTGGCAGGAGGTGGCGCAGGACCGACCTAGATGGAGACTTATTATCGGAGGACAAGGCTCACTTTGGGTCGCTGCGCCAGCCTAGTTAGTTAAGCTGTTGTTTCTACGTGTATAATTTATATAGAACAACTGTGTTACAACTAGTGGCTCCACATCTGTGGTCTCAAGGGACGCTGAGGAAAAGATGAAGGCCTAAATCGAAACCGTGCTGTGACGAACGAGAATATACTTACCGCTACCAAACAAGAGACGTGCAGCTCGTGTGAAAAGGATAGGGATAACGATTAGGCCGAGAATACCGATTCGTTGTAGGATATCTGGGAGTAACACAGTTTGCATATTCACGCTTATGGTGTACACTAGTCATCTGAGGTTTCAGATGCCTTGTAACATATAGAAGCAACACCCAGGAGGTATGTTACAGCCTTATCCCTGATTCTTCGGCAATAAACTCACTTTTTCAGCAAAGGTGACAGAAAAAACACCTCGTCTCCACAATAACTAAATAAACATTAAGTTTCATATTAATGGCCGTATTTGGTACAGTCATTTTGAAACACACCGAAGTACCAATAACCACAAGCTAAAGAGGGCGTATTAGGTCATTGAAATATGAGAAATGCATCGTTCGTTGCAATACTTGCAATACCAGACGGTACTAAAACACAAGACACGACTGCGGGATGTAGTGAGCACTCTCTCATTTCATTTTAAATGCTACTTCAATTTCATTTATCGGTGTAACCAGACCATTCGCAGAAAAGCCTACACTGCAATAAGATACACAGACAGTAAAAATATGTTCGTATGTATAAGAAAACGTTCCGTGTACATATTTCATGATGGGTTTGGCATGCATGATATGTTAGTGGGTGGGTGGCGGTGAGGCAAAGCATTGTGCGGCAGCCTGCACAATTAGAATAGTTTCCTAAACCCTGAATCAATGATCCCCTGTAGTGTTGCAAAGGTCAGATTATGTCGCTTCATATTAGACATACTAAATCCTGAGGTCTTATTCATAATTTTTTGTATAACCTTTGTCATCTAAAACGGTAACACCGTTTTGATGTTTTTTTTAATGTTGGATATTTTTTTGGTTCAAACGTCGAAACTCTTTTTCAAGCGGTGTTGTGGAACTGGAACTGCATTTAGAAAGAAATAAAGAAGAAATTTTTATTTGAAACCAATAATTACCTACATTTAGTCCATTTTCATACATTGTGTATATTTAAGAAAATTTAATACAACTTTCGGTGATTAACCAATAAAAAATCTGCTCAATAACATCGTTTTTGTTAACTAAGGTTTATGGAACGTTTATGAATCTTAAAAGCTTTGACATGCTCTAGCATGTAGGGGTTTGCTGCTCTACCATGTACCTCATTGTATTAGGTGCGCGTAGTAAAAGACTGCGAAGGTGGGTAGACCGATTTGTCTGCCAGTAACCGCTTACCCGCACAAACTTCAGTTACTCCGTGACCGTGGCGCTTGCAACAGCGCTGAAATATCGGAAACTCAAAATTAAGGTACATGGTAGAAATACCGTAAATAACTATTCTAATGTTAGTGACCATGAAAGTTTAAAACAAGGGACGTATTATATTGGTAGGTACGAGTACATTCACGCCGACATCAGCGTTGGAGGAAGGCCCTTACTGTCTGATATTCCAACTGCATTCTCCCGAGTCATATAAGGCCTGCAGACCGATAGTGTTATCTGACGTCTGGGAGTCGCTCACCCGAAACCCGTCTATTTAAAACTACGGATACGCGACGTTCTAGTTTATTTACGTCACTTCACACACGGCCCAATGTCATTGAGCGGGACGTGGGTTTCCCAACGTTTCTGAATATGTGGGGTGATAGCTTTTTATTTTGTGTAAATATTGTGTGGAGACAGTAGACAGATCGTGGCAACCGATGCAATGGCGGCTGGATAGAAAAGTAGAAGAGCGAATGTGAGTCAGCTTACAGGTCTTATCTGTGTTTAAACTGGTTTAAACTAAACTCTGATTTTTAAGTATGCGAATTAAACTGACAGATCTCAATGTGTCATTCTCATAAATTTTGTTCCTTTTGACAGATGCAAAATATCAAAATGAATGGTAACTTGACATTTGTATCCATACATCGCATGCAATCTCTTTGAGAAGTTCCCTATTCAAAGTGCAATCTAGTTGTTAAATAAAAATTCAAAAAACAGAACGCGACGTATTCGCAATTCAAAAGCGTACCATAGACAAAATTCCGTGAAAATGTAGCAGGAAACGTTATCCAGCCAGTACGTTATACGAGTTTTAGAGCAACTTTGTAGCTTGTTGTTCCTCAAAAATGTTGACGGTTCTGCCATATAGTTGACTTAGAAAGCGATATCATGCCTTTTTAGTTTTAGTAGCTTAAAATGCTAGTATTCGGGGGTAAGACTTCCTACTTCAATCATAGTTTGTAGTAAACTTTTAACTTAAGATTTTTTCTGAAGTCCTATTAAAACGTTCTAACAAATCAGAGTTTGATAACGACCACTTTTGCTTTCAATCAGACAATAAAGGTAATAACTCCATCAAGCTAGATTTGAACTCACGCCACGACATATTCCGCCATTCGATGGTTAACTACCAAAGCTACTAATAATATAATAAAGTTATAAAGTTAATATATAATAATATATTTGACAACATCACATACATTGATCCGACTCCGAGATAGGTAGCTCAAGCACCTGTGTTACGGATATCAGAATTAACAGTGGGATTACAAATATATACATATAATGCTTTTCTTTTGTAAATACATACTATTGATATATAGAAAACACCCAGACCAATACAAACAATAAAATATAATAGCTTAACAAATATAATAGCTTATATAACAAAAATAATTATATAATATAATAAAAATATAATAGCTTAGTCGAAATATTTTTAAAATTGATGAATTTTCCACTAAAATAAAATCAATTCCGAAGCTCACCAAGCCCAAGATTACTCTAACCACTCTACAAATACCTGCATTAACAGATTACAGACCCAATGTCAACGAAACAAATGCAGCAAAAAGCTGAAACCTTCGCGCGGTGAGCGGCCAAAAGTCTTGACCTACTCGATCATTTGGCCAGTAACAATGAGCAGTGTAAAAATTAATTCGACATCGAAAACGGTACATTTGCCCGATTTGTGAAGTCGCGATTTGGCGACCGGTTTTTCAAGAGCAACATTCTGCAATATTTTTGCTGGCCGCTAAGATATCAAACACGGACCATTAAAAAAGATTTTCTTAATGGCGATACATACTTCCGGTCAAAGCTGTCGTTTTTAAATTGCGAATGACTTTTCGGAGTTTATGGGATCAGATGAATGTAATTAATATTGATATCTAGGTACGGTCAGCATCAAAAGTAGGTTAACACTTTAGTACCATGTCAAAGTAACTGTTCTGCCTATGATAGTCAGTTTCCTAGGGGTTCGTAAAAAATGGTACTTCGACATGGTACTAAAGTGTTAAGCTACTTTTGATGCTGACTGTACCTGACCATTTACACTGATCATAAGTTAATATAGCATTCCGGCATTCTCAATAATGGTCTCTCGATGATTTTAGGCAGACTTAGTATAAAGAGAATTTTGTAAAGTTCGTTTTCTTGACTAACCCAATCAGGAATCGAAACCAGATCCTCCCGCAATAGACGCCATGCTACTCTTAGCTTCTTTTAGAAAGAAACAGACTTTCATTTAATCACGAACCATAACATTCTTATCTACTCGTCTACTAGTTTGGTTTGGTTTTTTCATAAAATTGACTATCACACATTTTTATCTAAAATCTGATAAAATACTTGTTCTAACTAGACACGTAGTCGTTAGACACGTTTTGAAAGTTTCTGTTGAAGATAAGTACTCTCGAATACAGTTGTACCATTAATCAAACGAATTTCATGTCTAGACTTAAGTCGTGTGGGTATGTGGCTAAAGACCTTAACAAGCCTAGCATAGTTTTAATAACAGTAAGGTTGAATATGTATTACACAATAGACTTAGGCCCAGTCTCACTCATTGTTCCATTTAAAAATTCATAACTACGTAGATACCTAGGTATATGCATTTACCTTTTGATTGTATCTTCATAAACGCAAATCATTAATCCTAACCTAAGTAACTATAGGTTAGTTAAGACATGCTAAGATAAGACATATTCTCCATTTATAAATAATATTGCCTACAATTTCGTGCAGTTATGATGATGCAGTAAAAGTACGAAAATAGATTCAGAAATTAGAAAGTTTCTTACGATGAGTCATAAAATCCATCGCATGCAATGCAACCCCTTCTATTCAAAATAAGAACGCGACGTATTCGAATTTTGAAACTTTAAATCGTCTCATAGACAAAATTCCGTGGAAATTGGTAACGTTATCCAGCCAGTGTGTAATACGAGAGGGGTTTTCGGTTAGGGTGGCCGCAGGGCCGCAGGTAGGGCGCGGGTGTGGCCAGCTGATCGTCTCTCGACGCACACAGCTGAGTTGGGCCTGTTTACGAAAAATTTCACCGCTATTGATTTTTATCCGGACCGAGCGAACTAGTGAACAGGTGTCTGATAGATAAGATAACTGATTGTTGTGAGACGTTCAAAACGCGAACCTCATTAGTGGACTAATGAGTGCGAGAAGAATGCTGCACTTGTTTTTTTTTCTTTTTGCGTGAATAAGACAGGCAGAGGCGTTGAAAAAGATGAGCTAGTCTAATTTGGTGCCATCTCTTCTCAAAAGATGTCTTTATCTTGTGATTGATTGAATATCTTTTCTTATTTTTTTGCTACGTGTTTGTTTTACTGAGAACGCTGTTTTGACTTGCGATCAGATTCTGTCTAAGAATCGTCGTCGTCTCACACTTGTTGTTTGTTTAAGAAAATGAAACACATGATTACGGTTTTTGACATAAATGTTAGGTGTGATTTGTTATTTATTATATAGGAGTTCATTTAGACTAACCTTGATTCCAGAGCGTCCCTGTTGCTTAAGCAACACGTTCTCCGGCTTCATGTCGCAGTGGATGATCCTGTTCTTGTTCAGGGCGTGGAGGCACTGCAGCAAGCTGTGCGAAAACTTGCGCACCAGCTGCAGAGAGAACCCTTGGAACTTATTCTTCTTTATCAACTCGTACAGGTTGATCGAGAGCAGCTCGAACGTAATGCAAGTGTGATTCCTGAACGTGAAAGAATCGAACATATGGATCACGTTCATCGTGTTGTCCTTGTCTTGCTCGCGGAGGTGTTCCAGTATACGGATCTCCTCCTGCGCCTGACGGTGGAACCGTTTCTCGTTCCTTACCATCTTCAGCGCAACGTTCTCGCGCTTCTTGTGGTCGTAAGCCTTCACGACCTGCCCGAAGCTACCTTTACCGATAACTTTGAGCACCTCGTATCTATAAGCTATGTGGTCGTGCGGTATGTGGATGTAGGAGCCCTGCTCGTTGTCATATTCGCAATTGTTCGGGAAACCTACGAGCCCGGGCCGTTTCTTGGCGTTCGCGCCTATGAAGTACACTTGGGGGTAGTCGTAAATTTCGCGGTGTTCGTAGGGGGTGAGTTTGTTCATGTAGAGCTTCATGACTTGTTCGGGGCTGGCGGCCGCCGCGGGCGGGCGCTTGTCCGGGGGCTGCGCCGCCTGCGGCGGCGGCGCGGGCGGCCCGGGCTCCAGCGGCGGCAGCGCCCCGTCCCTGAGCAACGCGCGCCCGAACGCGTGCGCGCTCCCTAGAGGCATGTCGCCGGTCATGGCCGCGCGGCCGCCGCCACCTCCGCGCACTTCGCTCGCCGTGGCCGTACCGACCCACGCTCTCTCGCACACACCACTGCACCTCACTGCACTCGCACTCGAAGAAGGCGCCACCCTGGCACACTGCACATTTCACATCGACCGGGAGGAGCGAGACCCACGCTTCCACTTATGCGGGCACATTCCGTCTCGACGATACAAAGCGCGACCGCGGATGATACCGTGCAACGCGAACGTGAAACGCAAACAAAGACCCCCTTCCTTGCGGGCCGACCCGACGACAGGACCAGAGAGAAAATAGAAACGGTCGCCAGAGTCATTGAACCGTTCGTCCGCGCTGAGTGTGCGGGTGGGAGTGAGATGGAACTAGTCCGGTGTTTGTTCGTGACTCCAATAGATGGCGTTTGTCGCGTTATCGGACTTGGAGTGTTATTGGGGACCCAAACGTTCTGAAATGATGTTTATATAAATTTAGTAGATATCAGTCAACGCTAAGTAAAAACCAGTTTTTTTTTTCAAATTATGCTGTTGGTGTATGAAAGGACTGTATGAAAGGATTTTTTAGATAAAACTTTAGGTATAACATAGTAGTAATGCGAACAAACCGCGTAATATTGAATGATGAACTTCGACTCGACGCTAATTTAAATGTAAATATTTGTCATTCATCATTAAAAAAAAATAAACCTTTTATTTATTTATTGCTCATTAATATCTTGTGTGCTATTCTATGCGCGGCTACTCAGAAGTAACTCAGAGGGGCCACTTCGGCATAGTATCCTTTAATAGGAAAATATCTTCATGGTTGCATCAGTATTCCCAATAACTGTGCCCATCAACTGAAATCCTCCCATCTGGCCATAATTTCCCTTGTTAGACCTGCTCTGGAAAATTCCAAACAGACTGCGAACTCAGATTGGTCGCTGCAAGCAAAGACAAGGGTTATATGGATAAAAACTACGTCTGTGAATGCAGAGCTTGTCCCAGTCCATGGTCCGTCTATAGGCATATAGACTTGCATCGCTTAATAGCTTCACGCATGATAACCTCGGGCTGTTCACTGACTGACAACCCAGTCCGTGTTATTGGGTGGAGCACAGGGCTAAAATATGTAAATACATTTGATTCGCCATTAACATGAAAAGAAAAATGAAGAAGATTTATGACCTACAGAAGGTTATCTTTCAAACATGGTTAAAAACATTGTGGTTAAAAACAAACACAACAGTTTTCAAACAAGAACAATACGCCGCAACAAATATATAAACTTATTTTCATAGTTAAGTATGAATAGCTGTTATTATTTTATAGTTTCTGATAGTTTAGCGAACTTTTTGTACTTATTTGTTCAGTATGGAATTCATAGCAACCGTTTGCTATGAATTCCTTTTATTATTTTTTAAAAACCGCACTCTCTTTGATTTCAGTCGGTTAAATATTTTCCGTGCGGGTCTCGCATAATACTGATCTTTGTCTATGGTAAAGTTTCAACCATGGCGCCATCTGGCGAGATTTCTCAAAACGTTTTGTAATCATCGTCCATCCCACACGTCTTTTTCTATTCCGTTGTTTTCTGTCATTTATTACATTCGTAATCTTGCGATTAAATAATTCTGTGGTGTTTTAATTTCGTAAAGACTATGTATATAAAGACTGTTGTGTAATAAACAAACGTCCTTACATAACTAAGAAAAAAGCAGTGATAAGTGAATGTAAGTTTAGTTCTCTTTTTGATTGGTTTGTTGCGATTTCTTTTTTCATCAATTTATTTTTAAATGTGCATTAAAATTTAGTGGTACTGTGGATTATGTGGCCAGAATGTGTGTATAATTTTAGATCTACCGAGATTCCATTCCTCACGAGCGGTCTGTCAATTTGAAGCTCGAAATTCGATATAAAATGAGACCGATTCGGAGAGATTATTCTATTGTTTCTGTTAGCAGTAGGTTGTTATTAATTTCATTATCATAAATACGTGATAGTATGTATCGCACACAATAGGCGTCATATTGCTGATACACGAACTTCATAAAGGTAACTATGGACTAGTTATTGTAATGTTTGAGCAGTCACTTCCTTGTTCATTGGCTTACACCTCCTACAAGGCTTGCTTATGTGCGATTTGCGTGATTCCCTGGCCGTTTGCCAGTGCAACTGCAGTTAGGTCTGGCAAAACGAGATAAAGTAACTTTTCTTCCTTTGTTTATTTTTTTGTTTGTGCTTGGTGAGTCACAGAACCACTTGGTACTCTTAACTCTCTGAGTCATAATGTCTGGATAAACCTTAACCTTTGTGTAGTAAACAGTAGTAAATAATGTAAGGTAATAAAATGTCTTTATTATGAAACATGGATCCAGTAAATCTATACATAAAACTCACTGTACATATATACAGTTAATATTTATAACATATTTTGTGTTCATAAAAGAGTAAACATTTGACCTCAATGAGAATATAATATGTTATGGGAAGTGACACATTTGTTATTGCAACTAGTCATCTATTATAATAACTTTATTTTAAACAAGGAATATTTGTTTAAATTTTTAATCTACCATCGGAATATTTCTGTGTTTGCATTAACTCATCAAACTTTAATAGTTGACTGAATAATAGACTTAAACTAACAAAATATCTATTGTATTTAACCTCATCCTGTTATTACACACTGCATACCATTTTATTCATATTAATAAGTAAGTACAATACTCAACAATAAAATTGCCATACATAATTGGTGATATTAAAGTTTTAACCTGAACGCCCTGTTGGTCTAGTGGTTCAAGTACCGGGCCGTGTTCTATGGGTCCTGGGTTTGATTCCTGGGTCAATGTATATATTTGTAATTCCGCTGTTGGTTCTGACATTCGAACAAAGGTGCTTGAGCTATCTATCTCAGAGTCAGATCAATGTATATGATGTTGTGAAATATTATTTTTTATTTATTTTGTCACCAATCCACAGTAGGCAAGTGAGGTGATTAAGCCTATTCCCATCAAAGTAGCGATTACTTGATTACTGTGATAGAGGCCTTTGCCCTGCAGTGGGACAGTTTATTAGCTGATACCTTTAATTTATGTATACCTATGTACTTACTGTTGTTTCACTGATGTTTCAGCTACTCATTTACAATATAATGCAATGCGAAAATATAAAAAGTTCCGAATGAAG
This sequence comes from Marasmia exigua, assembly GCA_019059595.1. NCBI lineage: Eukaryota > Metazoa > Arthropoda > Insecta > Lepidoptera > Crambidae > Marasmia > Marasmia exigua. The sequence continues at coordinate 13,206,625 of CM032488.1, forward strand.
GTTTAAGTGTGGAAAAAGGAATCCACCTACATTCTTCATATTTCTAAATTCTTATAGATCTCCATGTGTAAGCTAAATTCTTATACATGGATAAGATATTTTTGAACATATTCTTAGTACAATTGGATCTATTTAGTTACACCTTTAAAGTCCTTGGAAATAATAATGTTATAGCAGATCCTAGTATCAAATTATGTTCCTCTCAATGTCAGTTATGATGATTCTGAGAATTAAGTCTTTATTCTTTTAACATAACTGACACAAGGTTAAAAACAAGTGTCTTAATAATAATCACCTCGAATCAACACTATGAATTCATTAGGTATGTTTTCCCATTGTTAAATTAATAACTAAGTACCTACATCCTTCGCTTTTTATATTTGACGGAACTAGTTTTGTTGGTACGTGTAATTTAAAGGCCAGGGTATAATTATTGGTTTTTTAAGTTATGTTTAATTTAAATAGTTCTCTGAAGACTTTTGAATAGATACAAGTAGACGTAAAACACTATGTGTTCTTTGTAGGAATTGGTCTTAAAAATATGTCATTTACTGTTTGCGATGTACTCTGGTTTAGGAATATAGCAGGACCAGATTCTTTATTATAGTTAAAAAATGGTGTGACTTAATTATGTCAATTACTTACATGTAACATGAGCAACTAACATAAGTCAACTCAAAAATTTGAAATAGTATTCCCCACGACACTACGAAAAAACATTTCTTTAAATGGGAAACTATTACCGAGTCAATAATAACTATAATTTTATATGTTACCATTTAAATACTATCTTGTAATTTAATACAACATTCAATTATCCAACAGGGATTAGGCGATGACTTCGGTGAAACCTTTTCTCGAGTGTACTGTTTTAAAATGTTATTTGAGGTGTATAAGTGTTTTTTCCAAGCTATTTAGTGTCTCATTTCTCCAACTAAAAAAGAATCATCTAAATCAGTTCATAAATGGCAAAGTTATCGGCGAACAAACAAAAAAAAAAAAAATATTGTAAACCTCCTTTTTTTTGAAGTCGGTTAAATTTTTTTTAGTGAAGTTTTCCTATAAAGACTCGTTACCGATTCACTGAACCGTTTTAGTACTTACTAAGCACATGATTACACTACAAATATTATTGGAAATACACGATAAGATAGGGATCCTTATCAGTACATGGTTTTTAGGTGACCCATGTCAATGATATTCAGATTATGAGGCAGACATATTTCTATCTCACTCACACTGCTTTGCTTCCGATATCGCGATAGTGCTTTTTTTGAGGAAACCATATCTTTGGTGACGTAATCTTTTTGTAATTAGTGTTCTAGTTTCTCACAATAGTAATAATTTGTTTTGCTGAAACTTAACTATTAAAAGATTATTATTCTTCTTTCGCTTTAGCATGATATGGGTGACAGATGTTAAAATCTATCATTTTTCACGTTAGTCTCTTTCTAACATGTGACTCACGTATAACTCTGTCCTGCTGTCACCGATATCATGAAAAAGCGAAAGGAGTATTATATTAGGAGGTCATCCAACTATCTGGTTCTTTGTCGAAGTCGTTTCTACGTAACTGCTATATCCGACAAAAGTAGTAAATTAAATACCCTGTAAAAGGTTTGCGGAGGTCAGACGGCATTGGCTTCTTTATAATTACCAGACTCCCCAAATCATGGTCTAGCGTACATGAGGGAGACAGATCTCTCTGTCTCAGTGTCTTTTGTCACTGTCTTTTAGATTACTGCTTGTATTCTAATAGAATACTTCTGGCATTAAAATAAAAGTTGTTTTATGTTTTCCGTCTCGACATTATGTACCTATATCCTATTCATATCTAAATGCCAATAAATTAAATTGAAAACAATGCGTCTGTGAATATAAACAATCTTATCACTTATATTAGGTTTGATATTATTATCAGTGGTATTCTTATTAGGGCATTTTTTAAACCCATAGATTTTGTGATTAATCTGATTCCGGAATATGTATTTTTGAGGATTTAACAACATTGCATGCCACAATTTTCTTGGCAAGTCGCATTTAATGCCTAGGATTTTAGTTTAATCAATTACATTAATGCTGTTAGTTTTCCGTTGGATGCTGGTGGCACAGGACCGACTGTGTAGAGGACATTGCTGGAGGCCTCTGTCCAGTTTTGGGCGTCAATTGGCTGAAATAATGATGAAATATTGTTTGCAATTGAAACATAATCGGTTTCCGACAAGTGTGAATATCTATGTATACTATTTATAAAGAGGTAAGTTCTACAGTCATCGGCAACGCTTATTGGTTATCTGAAAACTCGAAACGCTTGCGCGATGTAATCGACACCTAGCGCCATCTATTGGTATAAAGTGGAACTAATGTCCCGAAAAAAGTGAGGGCGGGCCGCTAGTACTAAATATAGCTAAATCTTCATATAACGTGCTCTGCCACTGGAACCTCCGCCACCCGACAAGTGGGAACCAGGTTATACGAGAAGTTATGTCGCATATGCATAGTTTTGTAAGACTATACTAACATTTTAGTTCATTCATACATCCTCTCCAAGGACCGATGTGTCATTTGGTGTTTGAACGCGATGAATCAACTAATGTACAGTCAATAAAGGAATAAATATCGGATAGAGACGTACCGGATAAATCCTATCTAATCTATTGAAGCCATTTAGTTATTAATTCGCGTGAAATCATTTACCACCAGGCGGAGAACATTTATTGTAAAGACCATCTTGTAAAATAGCATATTATGTGGGTATAGTTATTTCATTTCACGATAACCACTGCCAGTTCCGTTTCATCATCTTTATAGTATTTTCATCCCACAGCAGGGTATAGGCCGTTATATGAACTGTGGCTCTCCTGCTATAACGGTCCTGAGCCAGACCCATCCAGCCAGCCAGCCAGCATCAGCCCAGCCTTTACCACCAGTGTATTGTAGATAGGCTCTTTTTTTGCCAATCGCGACGAGCCTGCACTCCAATTCTCGTGCTCGTGACATTTATTTTCATACGACATATGTCACTAAAACATAGTTTTTTTGTACGCCTTTTAGGTGATATCCGCCATTTTTTCAAAATATCACAAACCCGAGAATTGGGCTCTTGGTGTCTCGTGTGAAAATCACGGTATTGACATATCCTTAGTTTGCTGTTTTATCTCTTTATTGGGAATGCGCTCCAATGCACTGTCGGTACGATATTGATGATTGCATGGGTTTTTGTTGTGATTTCCGATATCGTCTTCGATTTTCCGATTCCGATTACGTTATCGATTAAGTAAATCGTGAACGTTCTTAACACTATCGTTTCGAATCGTTACATGTATAAACCTTTGAACTAACGACGATGTCACCGTGTATTACCACTATTCACGTTGCGTTCACACCAGTTCACACACACTACCGAATTGTGTAGTAAAATAGCTTCCCGCTTGTGAAATGTAACAAACCAACTCATTCAACAATATACCCGCATTTTTGCTCATCGTAATGATAGTACGATGAGTGCTTTTAACTCAAAATGAATTAACAAAGGACCGAATGAACCCACACGCTCCCTAGCGATACTTTCCAGTTTTATTTTTTATTATTGACGTTTTGTCCGATAAGAATAATGATACGAGCCGATTATACTGACGATTTTGGATGCTACGGGTTTGTTTGTTTTTTTAGGGTTCCGTAGCCAAAATGGCAAAAACGGAACCCTTATAGTTTCGTCATGTCCGTCTGTCCGTCTGTCCGTCTGTCCGTCTGTCACAGCCGATTTACTCGGAAACTATAAGTACTACAGTGATGAAATTTGATGGGAATATGTGTTGTATGAACCGCTACAAAAATATGACACTAAATAGTAAAAAAAAGAATTGGGGGTGGGGCCCCCCATACATGTAACTGAGGGATGAAATTTTTTTTTTCGATGTACATACCCGTGTGGGGTATCAATGGAAAGGTCTTTTAAAATGATATAAAGTTTTCTAAAAAACATTTTTCTTAAAGTGAACGGTTTTTGAGATATCAGCTCTCAAAGTCGTAAAAAGTATGTCCCCCCCCCCTCTATTTTTATAACTACGGGGTATAAAATTCTAAAAAAAATAGAGGTGATGCATGCTAATTAACTCTTTCAACGATTTTTGGTTTGATCAAAGTATCTCTTATAGTTTTTGAGATAGGTTGATTTAACTGTAATTTTGGACTTTGCTGCTACGGAACCCTTTGTGCGCGAGCCCGACTCGCACTTGGCCGGTTTTTATTTTCTGTTAGCTTATAAATCTGAGGTCTTCTCAACTAGGGTTGCGAAGAGAAAGAGAGGGGCAAGATGTAGGTACAATTGTACATTCATGATCATTACTTTTGACTCTGATTCGATATTCGGTTGCACTTCGTGCATATTTATGAATAATTCATCATCTACTTATATAGACCAATTATATATGTAATTGGTGATAGCCATAGCCGCCAAGTGCCATTAGTTTGTAGCAAATATAAAAATAATAAATAAATTCAATTAAAATCTCATATTGACCCTAAGTATTGACCGTTTATTAAACAAAGAGGAAAACCAAATAATTAAACACATAAATTGCAACCAGACAGAATAAACACAAAGATCATCACATGAATTAATTCAATTTAATTTTGTTCTTGAATTTTATGTCCAATATCATACTTGTAATTCGATGATAACAAACATGCTGTTTACACTTATTAGTGGAGTTACAGCCTAAATAATATATAATAACATGTCTATAATGATTTATAGTCTATAATGTTCGCTCCGAACGTATCATGCGACTCAAATGGATCACGAGTTCGAGTGAGCCGAATGATCCGAATGAGCTGAATGATCTGAGTGAGCCGAATGAACGGAAAGATCCGAATTCTGAGTGAAAGAGTACGTTGTGGGCTGTCCGGCGTGAACAGGCAACCGTCTTTCCATGTATTACGCGGGGAAAAGAGATAGGTATATTACATGGCACAGCAGAAAGGGGATCGATAATTCATTCGTAACACAAATCAATTAATTAATCACTGATCTATCTGATGTTCCTAATGAATCAAATGATGTGTTTCATTGTTTCGCATGTTTGCACTGATCCAGATGCAAATTTTCTAATCTAAAGTTTTTTTTTTGTGTAATAGACGGCAGACGAGCAGACGGATCGTCTGCAGGTAAACGATTGCCGCCGCCCATGGACACCTGCGACTCCAGTGGAGTCACGAGTACGCTGCCAACTTTAACCCTCACGCAGCGAAACACAATACAGTGCTGCTTCACGCCGGTTTTCTGTGAGGCCGTGGTATCACTCCGGTCGGCACGCGTACCATAGATCGCGTGTCATAGTACGTTCAGCTTCATCAGTATTCTTCACCAGTCACGTTCAGTTGTAACTTATTGCGACTAATAAATATTCTCACGTATATTTTAATTAAATGCATAAATGTTCTTGTACATATCTGATTTCTTATTATGATTTGCTGTATATGCTAGAGGCATTTTTATCTTTAAATGTAGAGACCAAAAGGTTTGCAACTTTTTAAGTTGTTTTTCCTGGCCAAGTCTTATTTTAAAGATTGTGTGAAGGTTATTATTATTTGATAGAAATGGGGTGAGCCTTGCGTCTCATAGCCACTGCGAGATTAGATCATCTATTGTCTAGCCCCATAACCTATTACAGCACCTTATGTAGCTCCATACTTTCCTTTTATACCTATATACATACTTATAATACATAGAAAACACCCAGACCAATACAAACAGACATGTTCATGCACACAAATATTGGTACTGTGCAGGGATAGAACCCGCATCCCTTGGACCAAAGGCAGCGTTCACTACCACTGTTCCAAACGGGTCGTCCCTCAATTATGCCTTGTACTTTCTACGGGTGATATTACTTAGACAATTTCATCATCATCATCAGCCCATTTAAGTCCCCACTGCTGGGGCACGGGCCTCCCTCAATCACATGAGTGGTGATTGCCATACTCACCACGCTTGGCAGACGGGTTGGCGAGGGTTTTGATATAAATGCAGAGTTTTCCTTCTCTGGGTGCTGATGATCATGCCAGCAGCTTTACCTTAGTCGCCTCTTACGACACCTCGGTAAGAGTGAGGGTGGCCTATTCTACTCTGCCGGGACCACACGGCAATTTAATTTGTCTTAATGATATTATGACCAAAGAAATTAAGGATTTGACTTTGCCAGTGATACTTAAAAACAGTGTACCCTGGCCAGTTTACCAGGTATGGTACTGGTACCATACCAGGTTCGCAATCTGCTTGTCTTTAACAAATCATAGACCTCTCCGCTCATTTGTATCATAATTATCAGCCTATCGCTGTCCACAGCTGGACATAGACCTTTTTAAGGTGACGGGTAGGGCACACTAGCGACGCCAATCGATTTTAATTTTTAGCTGCTAAACCAGATCTATTTTAAACAATTTCGGGGTTACAACCTCTCGGCAAAAACTTTTACTATTTATTAAATAACCATGCACAAATAAAGGTTCCGTTTTTGTACGCGAAAAATTGATTACCACCAAAAGCGGCCACTTTTAGCGTGAATCAGTTTTTCGCGTACAAATGTGGGGTCCGCATTTGTGCATGGTTATTTAATAAATAGTATAAGTGTTGCTGATGATGATGATGATGATAAGTGTTTGCCGAGACATTTTAACCCCGAAATTGTTTAAAATAGATCCGGTTTAGTAGCTAAAAATAAAATCAATTGGCGTCGCTAGTGTGCCCTACCCGTCGCCTTAAATAGAAAGATATACTTCATTGCACAAAAAAAAACACAATTTAAAAAAACTAGGCATTACAGAAACTTAATTGTACAATTTCGGCGGTCTTATCGCTGGAAGCGATTTCTACCAGACAACCTTCAGGCAAAGGACATTTGATAGTAAAATATTCGCCACTATGTTCGTTTCCTGGCTACTCGCATCCAGGACGCGCTGTGTTTGCCTCTTCAGTTGTGATGTATACTCTCGTTCAAATCCAAGCATTCAAGCCTAGATTTTTCAAATCTATGTGTGTATATCTGCTATTAGCTAGGCGGTGAGAGAGAACATCGTGGGAAAACCTGCACTTTTTGGATAGTTTCTGGAACGTGTCACCATGATTCAGTTGGTCTGGTTCTGGCCTAAGGGTTGCGAAGGTCAGACGGCAGTCGCCTCAATGTAATTATCAGACTCCCAAATTCTTGAATCATGGTCCAAGCGTACCGAGGACACCATTGCGACAGCTTTGGGTGCAACCGGGGATTCCCGTTCCTTACAGGGTGTTCCTTACTGGTCTTCAGTCCTCTCCAGCTCCTGTCAGCCTTCGAAATCGTCACTTCGCCGCTCCTGCTGATCTACGTATTTGGGGGATGCGGTCTCCCCTCCAGCATTAGTTTACCACTACGGCTGTCGGATCTACGCCATGTTTTTTCATATCGAAAATCCCGAGAATTGGGCTCTTAATATTGAGATCATCACTTCAGATATTTATGTGTGCATTGCGTCACATATAGGTTTATAATTTTTTACCACCAATTAAATAACTTATTAGAGCTAGATTTATTATTAGCGTGTGACACGTTTAGTCTGGATCTGTGACATCATGTTACACTAATCAATGGCCTAGGCCATTCTAGCATTTAGGTCAATGTTATAGGCTTCTAATCGGGCCGAAACACGGACAGGTGTTGGTAGGGGAAGGAAAAAATGTCGATGATTCCTAGCCTTTTGGCCAGCAAGACGCTCTAAAGGTCGTGATTTCGATTCTGACCTCTGGATAACATTCAATCAATCAATCAAACCCCACCAGGCGTAGGAGGAGGTCCGTGCAATGCCTGTGGTAGGGTTACAGCCCCACGCACCAGCGGACTACCTCTTCGGAGAGGAAGGAGACGCTATGTTTTTTTTTATTACACTTAGGTAAGGTTGGGATAAAACTTCCTCTTGATTTACTCTCATCATAAATAAAAGCGAAAGCGACTTTGTTTTATACTATGTAATGATTGTGATACTTGCGCAAATACACAAAATCAAATCTGAAATCCTAATTTAGTGTATACTAATATATACTACTTATACTATCCGTGTGTGTTAATACTGAATCCTATTTTATTCCATAGATATTATTATCCACATATTGCCGATACTGATACCGAATCCTTAGTTATTATTAAAGATACGGATTCGATACCGTATTACCGTTATAGACACCTACGTATTGTCCTGAAATGGAGTTTAGCTGTGTTATGAATGGAATCGTTAATAAAGCCTTCATATTTTTTTTATGTAATAGGTGGCAGAAGAGCAGGCGGATCACCTGATGGTTAGCGATTGCAGCCACCCATGGACACCCGCGACAAAAGTGGAGTCACAAGTGTGCTGCCAACCTTTAAACCCCCCTTTCCCCTGGATTGGGCCTCCGGTACCGTCACTCACGCAGCGAAACTCAGCACAGTGCTATTTCACTATGATGTTTCCTATGAAGGCAATATTCACGTAAAATGCTTGGAATGGAAAATGTTTTTTTATTACGGAATTTTTGGGACATTATTTATACATTTACCTACTTATTATTTTTAACCGTGGGAGAGCCAAGCTTCGGCATGAATGGGCGGCGACCGGAGTGATACCACGGCCTCACAGAAAACCGGCGTGAAGCAGCACTGTGTTGTATTTCGCTGCGTGAGTGAGGGTACCGGAGGCCCAATCCGGGGGATAGGGGGGGTTTAAAGGTTGGCAGCGCACTTGTGACTCCACTGGTGTCGCGGGTGTCCATGGGCGGCGGCAATTACTCACCATCAGGTGATCTGTCTGTTCGTCTGCCTACCTATTACATAAAAAAAAATATACAAGTATATTTATAAAGGCTAACTCTTGACCATAATCGGACCTGATGGAAAGCCTCGACGAGTTCTAGGATGGTACGACTTTGCCTAGAAGATCACCCTCTCTTCAGATCACCCTCTGGAGCTCGGAGTACTCTTAGACCATGATTCAGGATTTGGGAAGTCTCGTAATTAATTACATTGAAGCAATTGCCGTCTGACCTTTTCAACCCTTTACTGGGGAAACAGACCAACTCAATCATGGTTACACGTTTCAGAAACAATACGAAAGCGTGAAGGTTTCATCGCTATCTAATGGTAGAAATACGCACATAGATTTGAAAAATCCAGATGTGCATTGGATTCGAACCACTAGGTACCTACCCCCCGTATGAAAGGCACGTTCTGAAGTCACTGAACTACCAAGGCGTTTGACTAGAAGATGCCTGAGGGCTTATTCTCGGGCACTCGACATCGAAGTCAAATTAGATATTTCATATTTTCGTCCATCATCATCATTTCAGCCAATAAAAGTCCACTGCTGGACATAGGCCTCCTCCAATAATCTCCGCACAGATCGGTGCTCTGCCGCACGCATCTAAGGGATTCCCGCGACCTTCACCAGATCGTCGGTCCACCATGTGTCCACATTCGTCCATATAAAAGAACTCAATGTCGAGTGCCCTCTGTTCACATATCATCATCATTTCAGCCAATAGACGTCCACTGCTGGACATAGACCTCCCCCAATGTTCTCCACATAGATCGGTCCTGTGCTGCCCGCATCCAATGGATTCCCGCGATCTTCACCAGATCATCGGTCCACCTTGTGGGGGGCCTGCCGCGGCTGCGACTTCCTGTACGTGGCCTCCATTCGAGGACCTTTCCGCCCCAACGGCCGTCTATTCTCCTCGCTATGTGCCCTGCCCATTGCCACTTGTGGCATGCAATCCTTTGGGCTATGTGACCTTATATATGCAATCCTCTGTGACCTTAGTTCTCCTGCGGATCTCATCATTTTTGATACGATCACGCAGGGAGATTCCGAGCATAGCCCTCTCCATTGCTCTCTGGGTGACTTTATCGGCACTTTGTAAGCGGGCCACGTTTCGGTTCCGTATGTCATCACTGGCAACACACACGCATTGAAGACTTTCGTCTTGAGACACTGTGGTAGATGGGCCGAAAATATGCTGCGTTCCCGAACGCTGCCCAGCCGAGTTGGATTCGTCGATCGACCTCTTTCTGGAAGTTGGACTTACCAAGCTGGACTTTTTGTCTGTTCACATATGGTTTGTTATATTTCCATTGACAGTAGTTTGTTTTACTTTCGTATCACGTTTACACTAGCAGTGTTTTTAATATCATTGCTCGTTCCGCAATTGCCGAGATCTAAGGAAACCCTCATTGTGCCCAATAAGATAAAGGTCCAACAACGTTTATGAATACCAATTGCCCAATTCAAATTGTATGGCACTAGCAAAGAACATAATGTGGGACGAACTGAGAAGCTAGGAAGCGATTCTGAAACCCTCGACTTGTAGTCGCATCTCACATAGTTTCGAACTCCGCTCGTGGTGGGGCTTATGTCCATGGGCGGCGGTGATTACTGTCTCAATTGCTCGTTAGCCTCCCTTTCTCATTAAAAATAATATAGTGAAGGTAAGATCTTTCAAATGAAAAGGTGCGGTGCACATGTAATGTGAGTTAAGCTTTCGATTGAAATCAATTTTTCTCATTATTAATCATCGTCATCATCTAACGGTCTGGAAGAGATCGCTACAAGCGATAAGGCCGCCTTATTATACTGTCTGTTGTTGTCGTACCTGTATTTTGTTTCTCTGTAATGAAGAATATCTATCTGTCATAAATCATATCAGCCGACATCCACCCACTGCTGCAGAATCAAAAGGTTAGCAGCAAAAATACTTAACTGGTGTTGCGGTGAGTGTCCATTGGCGGCGGCAATCGCCTAGTGTCAGGTGATCCGTCTGCTCGTTTGCCTCCTATCTCATAAAAAATGATATTTGCCGTTTAGTTTTCACTATCGAATGCGACTTATTGTGCTAGTTGCAGTCCCGGATTCGGCCCCAGTCGTTTACGCCCTTTGAAAAGAACTTTCACTTTTCGCTTACAGGCGTTCCGTGCGATATTTTGTGTCACGCTGTGAATAAATTTCTATGGGAAATAAAACGGCGTTTTCTTTGTTCAGTACCTTATCACGGAAATAATGAACAGATTATGGTATGATAGATACGGTTAGATTAATGTTGTTTCTTTTTTATTAAGGAAGCAAAACAAACTAGTCGCCGCCTAATCGCCCTTCGAACTCGATGGCGCACAGTGGTTAGTAGCCACTATACTAAACTAGTAGCCAGTATACTGGCTCTCCTCAGCCTGATAGTTAGCAAGAGAAGAGCCCAAGTTGCAATTAAAACGGAAGCGATGTCAAGGCATCACCTCCGTTGGCACCGCCATACTGGCCCGCGAGATGCTTCTTCACGCTTCCTTTGAAGGAATCCATATTGTAGAAGGGGGAAATACATGCGCCGGCAACGAGTTCCATTTCTTGATGGTGCGGCAGAAATAAGAACTGCCAAACTTTTTACATTACGATTTGACCGTGGGAGAGCCACGCTTCGGCATGAATGGCCTGTTTCGACCGGAGTGGTACTTACCAGGGCCGCACAGAAACCGTCGTGAAGTAGCATTGTGCTGTTTCGCTGCATGAGTGAGAGTACCGGAGGTCCAACCCGGAGAAAAGGGGGGTTAAGGTTAGCAACGCACTCGTGACTTCATTGGTGTCGCGGGTGTCCATGGTCGCTTGCCATCAGGTGATTCGTCTGCTCGTCTGCCACCTATCACAAAAAAAAAGTATCGGGATAGAATACAGGGAATGCCCCTAAGTGATCTGTGTATGTTGTCTGGCGCATTTATTTTTAATGCCAAATAATAATACCTAATTTGCATATTTTTGTGAATCCGAAGCGTATAAGGCGTGACGGCAAGTGTTACGCTTAGTTGGCGTGTCTAGTTTCCCAAAAGTTTCATTTTCATAAGACAATCCATGAATAGTAATTTATTCTCTAGTGGTCCGCACTCAGTTCGTTTCGAGACTATATTCGTTCTAAATTGTACCTATAGTTGGCGCTGTAGCGCAAGTGTTTCGCCTTTAAGGTTTACCTTGTCGTGTCTATAGAATATTCTTCGTTATAAATAGCATACTCGTACATTACATATATGATTACTTTATGATTATTGTAAAAAAGAGGTCATAAAAACTTGTTCGTTTAAGAACTCCAATGGGCTATGTGAACAAATTTTTAAGTATGGTTTTGATATTTTTTCCAATGCCTTTTACTATTTTAAGTAACTAATTTAAATATTTTTGTCAAATAGTAGGTACTTATTTTTTAATTAATTTTCATTTTGAATTCGAAGCGTATTTGTGACGTCATAAATACGCTTAGTGTTCCCATATGTCGTTTTCCCCAATTTACGGGAAATATTTCGTAAGAAAAAGTAACATACTTCTAAAATGCCTTTTGATTGGGGAAATTTCAAATCACTATCTGGTAACATAACGGTAAAGTCTTAGTTTTGGTGTCATTCTGCAAAGAACGTCAAACTAGCGCCATCTGTTACTTGGTCCGGGTGAATAAGTCACTGAGACATTGTTGTCACCACGAAGTTATGCTAAATGTAATCTTCTGAATACAACACAACTAGCGCCATCTGTTACTTGGTCCGGGTGAATAAGTCACTGAGACATTGTCGTCACCTTTCTGAATACAACCTGTCTGAATAGCTAGCGTATCTAGGGTCAAATTAAGGTCAACGCTATTTTATTGAAAATATGCTTGATCTAGTAGTTTTAAATTTAAAAAATATTGAAATATGTTATAAAATACAAATGCCTCGAAATGGTTTTCGAATTGGAACCTGTTTAATTTTTTTCCCATACCCCATTGTAACACAATAATGCAGTTTTTTTAAAAAAAAAGAACTTCCAAATTTTGTTTGCCTAAAATGGTAAATTGTATGAGACTCAAATACTTTGTCACACCTACTTCATGTAAACTACAATTTTGACTATAAAGCATAATATGATTATGATTAGATAGATACAGATAAACATTTCAACAATTTTTTGTAACAACAATTTAAAAAAAATGGCTTGGAGATAATTAAATGCCTCTTATAAAAGGCTTAACCATGCTTAAAATATCAGTTTATTTTATGATCTGGTACCAGAGTAACCTACTTAATTTTTGAAACTACTTTTCGTTCAATCAAAGAAGTCGATTACTCTTTAAATTTTTGTATTATGCTTTGTACTGTGCGCGATTTATATCTCCTTAAAAGTAGGTATGTGGGTTTCCTTCAAAATGTTCCATTATAAGAACCCTATGTTTTGTAAATAAATCGTTCGCAATACTTATTGTTTTACAAGCAACTCCTGAAAGAGTAACCGGATTTAAACCCACGGCTCTTGTTTCTTGGCACGAAAATAATTTCTACGTTCCCATTACCTTGGTTAATTCAATTCAGTTACTCAGCGTAATAATTCAAATCCTATAACGTAATTGTGGATCTGTATTGCAGAAAAGTATCCCAAGGGAACCGCTGGTGAGGTTTCAGAATTCAGTGCCTTCTCACGAAAGAGGGTGACATCTCCGGATGATCTTATTATTTATCGGGTCGCTTCAATCTATTTCCTGATTAATTTTCCTATCTGAATGGTAGGAGCTTGTTAAAACGCAAAGAAATTTGGGACTTAAGGTGACGGGTAGGACACACTAGCGACGCCAATCGATTTTAATTTTTAGCTACTAACCGGATCTATTTTAAACAATTTCGGGGTTACAACCTCTCGGCAAACACTTATACTATTTATTAAATGACCATGAAAAAATTTTGGATCCAAAAGCGGCCACTTTTGGCGTGAATCAATTTTTCGCGTTCGTTCGTTCATTCTCGGTATAAGACAATAACCTTAGTTTTAATCAGTTTTTCATTCATTTTCCTACTGAAATGATAGGATCAGACTTTTTAAAACGAAAGAGATTTGTAACCGAATTCTATATCGCAATCCCAAAATCTCATTAGCAGACAAGCCATAGGGACTATGCTGCAAACTGCATGTTTCTAAACTCGATCCCTTTTATTACAAAAAACTGCTCTGATACCGATTTTAATCCTAAACTAGCAAGTTCATGATTATTACGGAATAATGTTAGTTCTTAAATTTTTATTACTAATCGTCGACTAACCATAGACAACTTAGTACCGCAGGATAGTGTCAAAATTGATCGAATCATTCAATCATTCGTTCAGTGACATTTCATTTTACATAACCTTATTTTGTGGTCTGAAGTAAACATTTTAAAGAATTGTTTTTAAGCAACAATAAATTAAAATATTGACCTAAGTAAGGTTTCCAAGAAATATGCATAGGAATTGCTTATATTTTTGGGATTAAATCCCAAAAATAAATTAACTTCTTTCTCACAAATAACTTTAGCGTAAAACGGAATGAACTGTCACAGGGATAAGTTGTCATGGTTACTGAATCGAAATTTTGAGGTTATTATTTTAGTACTCATTTTAAACTAGGGGTCCGGGTGGTTTATCTTAAGTATTATAATTTATATACTAAATAGCGTTAAACTTAGTTTTGCAATAATATTTACTCTAGTTCTTCAGTTATTCCCAGTATTAATCACACTACTTATTTTAAACCACGTTTTGGAATAAGAGGGTTAGTCATCCCACGGAAAAGCGGTACATTCCCGTTATTGGACAACAACATTTATTTTAATCGGTTCCTTCATTCATTTCCCTACTGGAACGAAATCGAGCTTGTTCGAATGCAAGAGATTTGTAACCTAATTAGGGGAGGATTATAAAGTCAGTTAGCGTGGCAAATCCTATAACGCAATTGTGCCGTGGTACGATTAATCGTATCAGCCGGAGCATTGCTCAACCGAACACCTGGGGTTTCACGTGCCTACTGTAGTTGCCATGATTTTGATATTGGTTGAGACTTCTCTTGGTATTAGTTCCGGCATCAATACAGTTGTACTATCGGTCACTTAAAAGTCCTTAGGCCCATAATCCTTTTGAATGACAAATAATTGGATTTTCTATTGTAATGCTGTCTGGGCCTTTGGAGGTTAATAGTTGAACCACTTTTAAGCTCTACATTCGTGTTATATCGAAAGAGCATAAAACTAGTTGGCGTTCTATGGGGGAGGCCTGTTTTCTGAAGTGGATGACAGTAGCTAAAATTATTACTTGATTTATACTTCTACTAATTTTAAAATGTACTTTCGTTTTATCCCAAAACGTCCTTATCCAAATCATTTTACACTTCAAAACGTATCAGTAAACTTTTGTATTTCCAATACCAGGCAAGCAGTTTAGCTCTTGGCCCCTAAAAACTTAAATATGCTGTTCTATCTTTAGATCTCCAAGTGGAAAGCTAGGTATTTGAATAGTGTCAGAGCCAGGCTTCAACGTTGAACTTCTACGAATGGCGATATAATCTTATCAAGGCATTGTTCAGAGAATACTTGGCCTTTACGTATAACAGAATGGATAGTGGGACCATACGATTAAGTAGCTACAAGACACGCAGGACCTGTTACTAAATGTTACATTTTCTCTAAATAGCACAGACCGATACCTGAGTTTGCATTTAATCTGTTTCCCTGCCTGAAAGGATTTTGATTAATGTTTCTTTAGTTATACGTATCAGGACGAGTAGACGGATCCCGGATTTACAAATTATTCCGCAAAAAGACGGGAGTTGGTCACTAGATTTTTAACCGACTTCAAAAATGTTAAAAAAATAATCAAGTGTTTATATTATGTTATTTATTATTAGCAACGGGAAGTACAGTGATCTGGTTTCATCTTTTCAAGGGCAGGATAGCCAGGAAAACCACAAGCTCGTGAGACCTGCGAGCGATTCTCGCACATTCCACATTGAAGTCTGTTTCGAGTGCTCGATATTAGGCCGTCAGGCAACACACTGTATGCTACTCATGTTGCACTTGTGTTTCAATTTCCATCTTTCTATCCGACATTTCTTGTCAAAATTTACAAGTTCATGAGCGATAGAAGCATGTACGGTCCGGTTCGACCGGAGTAAAACCACTGCCTGGCAAAAAAAAAGTCATAAAGCGTTGCCTGCGCTGTGTTTGGCCGAGTAAGGGAGGGGTACCGGTAGTCAATCCGTCGAGAATGGAAGTTAAAAGCTTGGCAGCGCACCTATGACCCCATGGGCCGCGGCAATCGCTTACCATCAGGTGATCCTCCTGTTTGTATGACACTTATCGCATAGAAAATCCTAAAAATATCCTCTTTCGCACTGACACCTGGTGTCATTAGGCCTGACTACCACTTAAGCACTAACACAGTTAGCGGGCTTATATTTAGTGTTTGACATTAATTATACTCTTCCTGCGCGTGCATCTAGTTCCGGGATCTATAATGTGCGCAATGACACGTTTCGCCGGTCTAGCTTTATCTCGTTTAGTTTAGTCTAGGATGAATAGGAGAGTGATAATAGCTCAGTAGTTCAAACTTGCGCTTCCATAAGAGGAGTCGTGGTTCGAATACGAGAATGCATCTCTGGATTTTTCAAATCTATGTGCATTTTTTTCATGTCATAGTTGGCCGACAAGCAGATGGATCACTTGATAGTAAGAGATTGCTGCCGCCCATGGACACCTGCGGCACCAGTGGAGTCACAAGTGCGCTATCAACCTTTAAGCCCCCCTTCCTCCATATTCATACAATTACTTCGGCGGTGAGAGAATAAATCGTGAGAAAACCTGCACGTTTCGGATAGTTTCTGAAACGTGTAACCATAGTTCAATTGATCTGGTTGCCCTGGTAATAAAGGGTAGGGTTGCGAAGGTCAGACGGCAGTCGCATCATTGTAGTTACCAGCCTCCCCAAATCCCGAATCATGGTCCAAGCGTATCGCTGGCTCCAGAGTCAGAGACTCGTTTTTAAGGCGATTTCATAATTTAGTAGGAACGGACATTAGGTTACTATTAATGTGTCAAATTTCCTCATTTGATATTGAATAGCCTGTAGGTTTAAGTAAGTAAATAAAATATTTATTGACCACATAAAAGGTTTACATAGACAGGACACATAACATAAACATAAGGAGATTGCACAGTAATACATAGGAAAAAATATTTAAAGAAAAAAATATTTAAAAAAAAGCAAATAAAAGTTAATACATAAACTAGTGACCAAGGAAGAAGAAAAGGAACAAACTGAAGTGGTCAACAAAGTCCAAGCTCAGCATGTGCTGCTATGGACGTCACCTTCCAAGCAAAAAGAAAAACAGAAGAAAAAAAAAATGTCTAAGGACGCTGTATTTTTTCAGTCACAATCTCAATGTTTATATACTTTTAGCAGAATTTTCGTAATTAGTAATAAAATTGTACTATGTGCCGTTTGCGTCCAACAAAAAAAGGACAAGGAGAATGTTAAACTCAGAGCTTTTAGCGGCGACTACACCGCTTTGGTATTGAATAGCCTGCAGGTTTTTTCACGATATTACCCCTTGCCGCCGCTGTATGCTACACATGTCGCACTTGTGTTTCAATTTCCATCTTTCTATCTGACTTTTCTTGTCAAAATTTACAAGTTCATGAGCGATAGAAGCATATATGGTCCGGTTCGACCGGAGTAAAACTACTGCCTGGCAAAAAAAATTCATAAAGCGTTGCCTGCGCTGTGTTTGGCCGAGTAAGGGAGGGGTACCGGAAGTCAATCCGTCGAGAATGGAAGTTAAAAGCTTGGCAGCGCACCTATGACCCCATGGGCGGCGGCAATCGCTTACCATCAGGTGATCCTCCTGTTAGTATGGCACTTATCGCATAAAAAATCCTAAAAATATCCTCTTTCGCACGGACACCTGGTGTCATTAGGCCTGACTACCACTTAAGCACTAACACAGTTAGCGGGCTTATATTTAGTGTTTGACATTAATTATACTCTTCCTGCGCGTGCATCTAGTTCCGGGATCTATAATGTGCGCAATGACACGTTTCGCCGGTCTAGCTTTATCTCGTTTAGTTTAGTCTAGGATGAATAGGAGAGTGATGATAGCTCAGTAGTTCAAACTTGCGCTTCCATAAGAGGAGTCATGGTTCGAATACGAGAATGCATCTCTGGATTTTTCAAATCTATGTGCATTTTTTTCATGTCATAGGTGGCAGACAAGCAGACCGATCACTTGATAGTAAGAGATTGGTGCCACCCATGTACACCTGCGGCACCAGTGGAGTCACAAGTGCGTTACCAACCTCCAAACCCCCCTTCCCCTATATTTATACCATTAGTTCGGCGGTGATAGAATACATCGTGAGAAAACCTGCACGTTTCGGATAGTTTCTGAAACGTGTAACCATGGTTCAATTGGTCTGGTTGCCCTGGTAATAAAGGGTAGGGTTGCGAAGGTCAGACAGCAGTCGCATCATTGTAGTTGCCATCCTCCCCAAATCCCGAATCATGGTCCAAGTGTATCGCTGGCTCCAGAGTCAGAGACTCGTTTTTAAGGCGATTTCATCATTTAGTAGGCACGGACATTAGGTTACTATTACAATGTGTCAAATTTCCTCATTTGATATTGAATAGCCTGTGGGTTTAAGTAAGTAAGTAAAACATTTATTGACCACATAAAAGGTTTACATAGACAGGACACATAACATAAACATAAGGAGATTGCACAGTAATACATAGGAAAAAAATTTTAAACAAAAAAATATTTAAAAATAAAGCAAATAAAAGTTAATACATAAACTAGTCACCAAGGAAGAAGAAAAGGAACAAACTGAAGTGGTCAACAAGGTCCAAGCTCAGCATGTGCTGCTATGGACGTCACCTTCCAAGCAAAAAGAAAAACAGAAAGAAAAAAAAAATGTCTAAGGACGCTGTATTTTTTCAGTCACAATCTCAATGTTTATATACTTTTAGCAGAATTTTCGTAATTAGTAATAAAATTGTACTATGTGCCGTTTGCGTCCAACAAAAAAAGGACAAGGAGAATGTTAAACTCAGAGCTTTTAGCGGCGACTACACCGCTTTGGTATTGAATAGCCTGCAGGTTTTTTCACGATATTACCCCTTGCCGCCGAGCTCTTGGTAGATCACCAATCCGTATTTGGCAAGGGTGGATTAAGCTTAATACCATCATAGTGGCGATGACTTGATTTCTATGATGGAGGCCTTTGCACAGCAGAGGAACAGTGTATAGGCTGACACTACTACTACTACTAGGTGGCCGATGAGCAGACGGATCGCCTGACGGACCAGTGGAGTTACAGGTGTGCTGCCAAGCTTTAAACCCCCCTTTACCCGGGTTGGGCATCCGGTACCCTCACTCACGCAGCAAAACACTGTACAGTGCTGCTTCACGCCTGTGTTTTGTGAGGCCGTGGTATCACTCCGGTCGAGCAGGCCCATTCATGTCGAAGCGTGGTTCTCCCACGGTCAAGTTAACAACAACCAGCTGTGAGGATATTTTTTATGATATAGTGATCTTTTAGGTGATTCACGATCACCTCATGGTAAGCAACTGTCGTCAGCATTCGTCCTTTACCTCACAGTAAGCAATAACATGAAGATGACTCCACGTCAGAAGTGCTTTGCCAATCCTTTTAACTCACCCTACCCCAATTGGATCTGCCCCACCCCACTCACTCGGCGAAACACAGCACAAACGTGCTTCACTTCGGTTTTCTATGTGACTGTGGTATCACTCCAGTCGAGCCAGCCCATTAATGCCGAAGCGTTTAATAAGGCTGACGATAATAGCCAATCTTGTTGTAAAATCTCGTAAGCAAGCGACAGTAATAGTTTCCTAATAACGTCTACCTTTTAACGTGAATTTCAAATGAATACCTATTATGTAATACTCAACACTTTTCTCGTCCAATTTTCCACTGGATAACGAGGTACAATATAAAGGTGATAGTCTCCAGGGAACAGATAAGTGATGTCGAACAATCGATTTATCGATCGATTAAATCGAAAATTAACTAGATGTTCGATAATAGCAATAGTACATGACATGACATTATTGATAGGATGCGTCGATAGTATCATTAGTATTAATTTTTAGCATATTATTGAATGTGCTGTACAATTCAGAAATGTAGATGTTCCATACATTTCGATGACTTCTCGCTTGGATTTTTTTTCCGATTTACCTATTTGTCCCAAAGAAATCGTTTGCAATACATTTTCTGCCCTCTCGTTTCAGGGCTTAATTTGCACTGATTTTTTTCCAGCTTATTGTATTAGTTCCAAACTTTTCCAGCAGATGGCGCTGGGTGTAAATTAAATCACGCCAGTGTTACGTATTTTCACTTTACTTGCAACTTAACAAGGCTTGCCTTCTAACAACAAACTACTTATCAACTATCTTTTTTTTTCACAACATCACATTTATCTGACTCCGAGATAGGTAGCTCAAGCACCTGTGTTACGGATATCAGAATCAACAGAGGGATTACAAAAACACCCAGACCAATACAAACAGACATGTTCATGGACACAATGTTTGTACTCTGCGGGGATCGAACCCTTGGACCAAATAGTTACGTGGTTTTAGTATCAGCCTATCTACTGTCCCCCTGCAGGTCTCAAGTCATCGTTACTATGATGGTATTAGGCTTAATCCCCACGCTTGCCTAATGCGGATTGGAGATGGTTACGTACGTGGTTATTGGGTTACAAATTGTGTCCCTTGCAAGTCAGAAGCACGATGTTTTCTGTCTGTCTCAATTATTTTTTACTTAGCTTATATTGTTCTGGGCAAAGGCCTACCCCGGGTTCATCTATTAATCTCTATTTATCGCAGTCTTTTTTTTTTACTGTAGATAGGTAAGCATTTGACTAAATTTCACCTGATGGTAATTGATAATATGGTCTAAGATGTAGCACGATTACCTAGAAGATACCTATTCACTCGCGCTTTGAAAACCCCCAAATTGTAGCCACTAGGGAACACCCTTTCAGGCAACTGATTCCACTGTTTCGCAATACGAATAAGAAAACAGGATTCAAACCTCTTTGTGCGGACTTTTGGTATTTCTACCATGTACCGGTGTCGATTGAGGGTCTGCCTGGTTGAGTAGTGGAAGAACGGAGATGCTCCAATGGCATTGTACAGTTCCGTGGCGCACTCTCCAAAATGTATCCGAGTCTATGGCCAATCAAGTGCTAAAATCATTACAGCATCACTTTTCATAAATCCTCTTCATTACATACTTATAATATATTTTATAGACTATCGTATATCCTTTTCGCTTTTAGAATAACAACACTACAACAAAGGGCTACAAATTGTCGTGGGCAACAATCCGTGAATATTTGATCCTGTCCTCATTACGCTGCCATTGTGGCCTCTATGCCCCTCATAATAACAGTCAGGTGGTTGGCCGACCTGGTTGGCATGGGCTATTTATGATATTGACATCGATTTTCTTTGTGGAAATTGTTGTTCTTATGAGTAGGCTGGGAAATGAGAATAGTTGGCATACTGGTCTATAAGGGTGATCCCACATGACCGATAATCGGTGACCGATATTTTGTAGGAGAAAAATAGAACGTACCGATATCAATAACGCACACGACCTATAAAAAGTCGGTGAGAAATATTGTGAAACATGGACCGACTTTTTGCTAGGTCCGATAATCGGTAAAAGTCGGTCTTGTCATTTGTGGGATCACTCTGATAGTTCATCAACAAAATAATAATATCCTCCAACCGATTACGGCTACGGCGGCCAATCTCAACGATCATATATATATACTAGCGGCCGCCCGCGACTCCGTCCGCGTGGAAAAGTAACTTTTTACCCCCCTTTCAACCCCTTACAACCCCCTTTTCGCAATAAAAAGTAGCCTATGTCCTTTCTCAGGATCTAGATTATCTGTATACCAAATTTCATTTAAATCCGTTGAGTAGTTTTGGCGTGAAAGAGTAGCAGACAGACAGACAGACAGACAGACAGACAGACAGAGTTACTTTCGCATTTATAATATTAGTATGGACTAGTATGGATTATAGTGTTCAAGTGTGTGCGCAAACACAAGTGCACTCTCTATTCCCTTACCCTCATATTCCTATGGGACACGAGCGTGACCCGACCGAAGAGGGATTGGGCGCAGTGTTAGACCTGCTGAAAGCTTAACGTGCTTGCCGAGGCACGGGGGTACAAGACCGCCAACTTCCAGACTCCGGGCTGACACTTAAGAATTTCTTACAGAAAACTTAGGTTTTTTGGCCCTACCCGGGGATCGAACCCGGGACCTCTTGCGCAGCCATCGCTTTATAGTAGCGACCCACTACGCGACCGAGGCAGTCAAATCCCGAGCTAAGCATGTGCGCTTCCAAGTACTTCCAACATTTAGTTTCCAAGTACTTCGTAAGTAGAATCGCATTATGTTTATTTATTTCTTTAGTATATTTTATGTATCAACATATATATGTATTAACATGTAAATTATACATAAGTACTTATAAATAGTTTTAAGTCATTCAAATGTATGACGATTTGTAAGTGCTGTGTACAAGCTTATTTATGCAAATAAAGAATTATTTGAGTTTGAGATTTAAACCCCACCCTTTTTGGGCCTCTGGTACCCTCACTCACTGCCTGTGAAGACGCTGCTTCATGCCGATTTTCTGTGAGGCCGTGATATTTATTACTCATGTGGAGCCGCCTATTCATGCGTAAATCAGAATATTCACCATTTGCTTTCTCCGACTTACCTATATCATAATATCTATTTAATTCTATATTATCAATATTGAAAACAACTTTATTTAAAATCACCATACCATACTGTTTATGTATAGAAGTATTAAAATTCTTAATTCCTAAACCATCTACACTAAATAAATTCATATTCTCAAATAAATTATCATAATGATCATCACCAAAAAACCAACTATTAGTCTTCATAAAACAACCATTATAACAATATTTCAAAACTTTGGGAGTGGAAAAAAAACCTCGATTACGAGGAACACCAAACCGAGAAGGCCTACTCCGAATCGCTCGAGGACGGAATCGCAATACTCTCTTGCGACGAACTGGGCGGCGGCGTCTCGTAAACCACTTCTTCTTTCGGTACCGGCGCACGTACCGACGTCCAATACGGCGTATCAGCACTAACAAAACAAAATCTACCTTTGATTGCTTCGTCCATTTTATCGTCTAAATCATTACTTACAAATATTATAGGACCATTAAATTTAATATTAATAGACGTTGATCCCTTTACAAAATAAGAATAAACACGACCTTCTAATAATCGCTTTAACATAGAAGGAACACAATACTGATAAGAAAATTCTTCAAACAATATAACTTTATGAAATTCAGGTTTAAACTCTTGCATAAAAAACTTACCTACACCAGGATAATATACGTAAGGCAAATAACGACTTGTAATTATACTTTCTATAAAAGAAGATTTACCGACATTAGTGGGGCCAGCCAAATACAACTGTTTGCGTTTATAACCTACAGTAGTTATAAATTTATTCCACCACATGGCTATATCCATAGACCAAATATGATATGCAAATTCTACCCTATGACGTATAATATTAACAGGTGGACGTTTAATATCAATAAAAGCCTTCTCTAAAAATTTATAACAATTACGATGTTCAATAACAAATGGATCATCATAACAAAATGTAGATGTATTTTTAGCCCAAAAACGAATGCGCATATTTAAATGTAATTCGGAAACCTTACAGTTAAAATAAACATTTTTAATAGTTAAATAATAAACATAATATGAATTTACAAGGTTTTTATGTGACGTAAGCGCAGGGTGTAATGGATCGTAAAAACACAAATAGAAACACTACATCGAAATGTAATATTTAGTAGGCTTGCTATTAAACTCATAAACCTAAAATTTACTCCCATAAGTATCACTATTAATATCTTCTACCCGATGACGGTTACGGCGGCCAATCTCAACGATTGGACACGTACGCAGGATATATTATAGTGCTCAAGTGTGTGCGCAAACACAAGTGCACTCTCTATTCACTTACCCTCATAATCCGATGGGACACACCAGAGTGACACTATGGGAGACGGATCGGGCGCAGGACCACCGACTTAACGTACTTTCTGAGGCACGGGGGTACAAGACCGCCAACTTCCAGACTCCGGGCTGACACTGAGAATTTCTTCACAGAAAAACTCAGGTACAATTTTTTCGGCCCGACCCGGTGATCGAACCCGGGACCCCAAGCGCAGCCGTCACTGACTTTGACTCCTTACCGTTGAGGAGTTGATCCTCCATCATCAGCAGAACTACAAAATTAATACAATGAGGTGGAAATACTGGTGCTTTGAATAAAGATACAAAAACAATATGTGTGCCTATAAAATTTGAGGATTCCACTAATTTTTCCAGGATCCCATCATCAGATCCTGATATCCTTATCATGGTACCATTCCGAAACTATCTACTTTCCAACTCAAAAAGAACAATCTAAATGGGTTCAAAAAGTAATCGGCGAACAAACAATATATAAACATGTCGATTTGAGAACCTCCTCCTTTTTTTGAAGTCGGTTAATAACTATAGTATGGAATGCAAAATAAATATGATTCACATTGCTATAATAACCTGCGAATCAAATAACGTAAACTATCATTATATAAACCCTGTTTGCCTACAAACTTTATTACCTAATTCTACGAAGGGGGATATTGATTTGTCATTATGCATTTCTGAGCTGGTATTGAATAAGGAAAGTTTTGCCCTATAATAAAACGGTTAAACTAGGTCGCACGAGTTCTTAGAATCAAAATTAACAAGGGTTTTGTCAATGAGAAGGATGGTATGTGATAAGATCGAATTTTGTAACCATTTTCTGGGGAAACTATCTAAAACTACCCGTTTGGATCAGTGGTAGTGAATGCTGCCTCTGGTGCAAGGTTAGCGGGTTCGGTCCCCGCACAGTACACACATTTGTTTGCATTCGTCTGGGTGTTTTTTATGTATTATAAGTATGTATTTACAAAAGAAAAGTATTATATGTATATACTTACTTGTTATTTCGCTGTTGGCCCTGTTATCCGTAACACTGGTGCTTGTGCTACTTATCTCGGAGCCAGATCAATGTATGTTATGTTGTGTTATATTTATTTTAACTAAAAAAAATAACTATCCACATGTTTAATTTTGTGACATTCATTAAAATATTTAACATTGCTTCTTATCTTATCTTTACCATATACCTCATCATCACTTTTCATAAGGCGACATTTGTGGTCAAGCGTTGGCCTATCGTTCGCAAAAAAAAAAAACAAATGATGAAGACATTGTGTGTCTGTGCGTACTAAAAATTCTTCTATAGAAAAGTGTCAAAAACATTGTTGCCCATATCACAAAAGCTCTTGTTATACTGATAGGTATCATGGTACCATGGCATGTGTCAGTGCTAAGAAAATAAGGTTGTAGTTTCGAATTATGTCAAACCACGCCAAATCACACTTATTACTCTTCTGCACTCTATTTTACAAAACTACTTACGAATTGCATTGAAAATAGTTTTATGTACAAAAAACATATAATAAAAGTTCCTTTTTAACTTACACAGGCCTTATTGAGGTAAGAAGAACCTATGAATTGCCATGAATTGTGGTATGTTGATCCCAAAGTTCCGGCGTTCCCAACTTGTGTTTCCAGTTAGCCTGGATACGTACAAAAGTTATGCAATTGCCCTAAAAACATTAGGGGAATGTATTCGACAATGTTTAAAGTTATTTAAGGACCCTAATTGCCTACTATAGTGAGGTGAACAGTAAGGTACAGTATCAGATTACCACAATCTGTCAATTTTCCTCAATTGATAAAGAACCAAACGTGTTTGACATTAAGGTTAGAGTCGATTGAAGAAATTTGTCAATTTTATTTACTTTGATGTGTCTACGTACATGGCTCATTTGGTAGTGCCTGCCTCTTGCACCAAAGATCGTGGGATCCCTACCCGGGAAAACATTTGTGTGATGAACACTTGTGTTTTTTAATGTACGGGTGTAATAAATATATTTAAGTATTATATTTTGTAATTCCTTTGGTATGTGATATCCGTAATACAACGTGCATAAGCTAGTGTGTACGGAGACTAGATCAATCGGTAGGTTGTAGGTTCGAATCCGAGCATGCACCTCCTGATTTTTCGCTCGCGCGCATTCGCTCGGCGGCGAGGGAAAACATCGTGAAGAATCTGCTCGTTTCGGAGTTTTTCAATTGTTGAGATAATTCTTCTGGACATGTTATATTTCCCCCATCAGTCTGGTTTCCCTGCTTTGGGTTGCGAAAGTCAGACGGCAGTTCCTTCATTGTAATTACTGGACTTCCTATGTCTTGAATTAGAGCCTTGGGTAGGCTCAGAAACAATGGCTTTTACAAAACAGGGGATGACACACTGAGCTGATGATGACTCTTCTTAGGAGGTACTTTTTTCTGTACTCTTGTTTTTTATATTGTGCTAATTATTAGCTCCAGTTGAACTAAGTACTGACCACAAAGCCCTCGAACTTACCCCAATGAAAAATGGCGTCCCATTCTTGGAAAATGGGGTGTAAAATTACCATTTACATAGCTTTACTGGGGTGCGTTTATTTTGAAGCGGTTTGAATTGAGCGGTCTGTTTTGTATAGGCTGAAATACTTTTTAAATTTACAAGAGTGAGGGTTGTTTCTTTGTAAGTAGTGCGTAGTTAAGAAATTCTCAGTGTCAGCCCAAGGTCTGGAAGTTGCCGGTCTTGTACCCCCGTGCCTCGGTAAGCACGTTAAGCCGTTGGTCCTGCGCCCGATCCCTCTCCAGTTGTGTCACAATGATGTCCCATTAGAATATGAGTGTAAAGGGAATAGACACTTGAGCACTATAATATATCCTACGTACGTGGCTGATTTTGAGATTAGCCACCATAGCCGATATCGGTTGGAGGATATCTTTTTTATTTTCACAACATCACATACATTGATCTGACTCCGAGATAGCTAGCTTAAGCACCTGTGTTTCGGATAACAGAACCAACAGCGGAATTACAAATATATACATATAAAACTTTTCTTCTGTAAATAAATAATAATAATCATCATCATCATCATGATTTCAGCCAATGGACGTCCACTGCTGGACATAGGCCTCCCCCAATGTTCTCCACACAGATCGGTCCTGTGCTGCCCGCATCTAATGGATTCTCGCGATCTTCACCAGATCGTCGGTCCACCTTGTAGGAGGCCTGCCACGGCTGCGACTTTCTAAATAATAATAATACATATAAAACAACCAGATTTGTTCATGCACACATGTTTGTACTGTGCGGGGATCCAACCCGTAACCCCTGAACCAAAGGCAGCGTTGACTACCACTGTTCCAAACGGGTCGTATTATAAGACACAGATTATAAATTCGATGGAAACGCCCACTATGACTAGATTTTATATTTCACTAGCTTTTGCCCGCGACTTCGTCTGCGTGTAATTCGAATAAAAGCAAAGTCTTATAGATATCTTTATAAATTATAGCCTATGTGTTATTCTGATCTATAAGCTACATTACTGTAAAGTTTCATTAAAATCCGTTTAGTAGTTTTTGCGTGAAAGAGGAACAAACATCCTTCCATACATCCATCCAAACAAACTTTCGCCTTTATAATATTAGTAAGGATGTCGGGCTTTAGGCAGATCAGCATGAAGCCATATGGTTAAAAGTTAGTAAACAAATACTTTTTATTGTGTGAGCTGTTAAGCCCATGTGGCTTAATTTAAAGCCGTCCCTTAACGAACGAAAATATACCTGTCGCATCCAAATAAAGGGACCGTGGGAGAGCCACGCTTCGGCGTGAATGGGCTGGCTCGACCGGCCTCACAGAGAACCGTGAGCAGCACTGTCCTGTGTTTCGCTGTGTGAGTGAGGGAACCGGTGGCCCAATCCGGGAAAGGGGGTTTAAAAGTCGGCAGCGCATTTGCGGCGGCAATCGTTTACTATTAGGTGATCCGTCTGCTCATCTGCCAAATATCACATTAAAAAAAATAAAGGAGACACACAGCGCGTGTGAAAGAGAGGGAAACTCCGATTCGGTCTTAACGTCTGCTCTAAATTGGCGCTGTGGTATCAAATACTACGCGATGCAATGTTGTCCATTTTGGTCTTCGATCATTATATCAATGATTTTGGTAAATATTTTTTATTAATTTATTAGATATTGAAGTAAATTTAAGTGGTTGTAGGCCGCATCTCAAATAAAAAAAATAGAAAAAGGCTTATAAATACATCACTCATTGAGGGAGATGATACATAGAAATATAACCTCTATATTTAGTGATAAATACACCAGGACGTCACGTCGAGTTACCTTTGTGGGACTTAGGGCCTTAGTCCGATACACAAGTTCAATTTTTGCACTGACCTGATGCCGTATGTACCTACATCTGAAGTTATTAGTACATCTCGTTCAATCAAAGTACATTAGAAAATTTGATTGTGATGACGAAGATGTCCACTTTATTCCATTCAGACAGAACGACCGTAATAAATCGATCATAATTATGGGATCACAGTGAAATCAAGAACAATAAACCATCTAGTTTTGCTTTTCGTATTTGCTATCTGTGGTGGAAGACGAGTAGACGGGATCGCCTGCTGATAATCGATTGGCGCCACCCATGGAACAGGTAACATCATTTAGGGACAGGCGAAGTTGAGCAGCCGTCCCTAACGAGCATTGGAGGTGACCGGTGCAATGCTGGCTCAGGTAACCCAGTACCGAGCGCCGGCTGGCCACCTCCAAGGAGTGGAAGGAGACGCGCATATTGTCGGTGTCTCCGACCCCCTCCTAGCTCTAAGGAGCGCGTCGGCGGAAGGTTCTTCCTCCCGCGCCCGCTCCAACGCTTCCTTCCCTGCCACCACTTCCTCACAGAAGGTGGCGAAGTGGAGTCACAAGTGCGCCTACCTATTAAAGTCTCCTGCTCCCCGGATTGCGCCTCTACCCTCACTTTTTCAATATCAGCTAGAGTGGATATTCTGTGTTTATTCATTTGCAAATTGAGGTCATCATCGTCAGCCTGTTGCAGTCCAATGCTGGACATAGGCTTCTTCTAATATTCGTTACTCCGATCGATCTTTGGCTACTCGCATCCAGTTCCGGCCAGCCATCTTTCGCCAATCGTCACTCCTTTGCCAACGTTTTTAAGGCGCTGTCTCCACTCCATAATTGAGAAATTTATACTTCATTCAATTAGGCGATGCTAGCTCATCGTCATCGTCAGCCCATTTAAGTCCCCACTGCTGGGGCACGGGCCTCCCTCAATCACATGAGGGGTAATTGCCATACTCACCACGCTTGGCAGACGGGTTGGCGAGGGTTTAGATATAAATGCAGAGCTTTCCCTCTCCGGGTGCTGATGATCATGCCAGCAGCTGTACCTTTGTCGCCTTTTACGACACCTCGGTAAGAGTGAGGGTGGCCTATTCTACTCTGCCGGGACCACACGGCAATGCTAGCTCAGTGGTTCTGAACGCGCCTTCCATGCGCGGTCGTAGTTCAAATTCGAGCATGCAGCTCTGGATTTTTCAAATCAACATCGTGAGGAAACCTGCACGTTGCGGATTGTTTCTGAAACGTGTAACTGTGATTCAGTTGGTCTGGTTCCCTGTAAAGGGTTGCAAAGAACAGACGGCAGTCGCTTCATTGTAATTACCAGACTCATCAAACCCTGAAGCGTCTAAGCGTACCCAAGGCTCCAGAGCGACAGCTTTGAACGCAACGGGGAAATACACGCTAAGATGAGATGGTATATGGTTTTGGAATTTACGAATAGGCTCGTTTTCCTTAATTCGATTAAAAAGACCGCACGTTTTCTTGTATTCAACGAACTATACCTACTATCGCCTACTTTAGAGTCCTACTCTACTGTGCGGAAATAAAAATCCGCGGCATTATCTATCATTAACGTTTAAAACTTCGCCGTATAATAGCGGCAATAGCATGGTGGTAGCATGAAGGCCGCGATGGCTTATTACCGGCCATTAATATCATTATACACTTGTATAACCCGGTCACGTTGACTGTACACACTTTCGCCTACGAAAATAACTGAACCATAACCCTAAGGCCTGAATGTTCTGAGCCTGGCCTGAATTAAAGATCATGTCGCAATTTCCCATAGTCTTTCTCACATTTACTGATCCAATCAGCCAATCATTTGAAGGTTTGCCGCCCCTGCGCATATAGTGCCGCCTTATAGTGGCATAGCATATTCTGTCGCCTACGGCCACAGCCTATTTTGTCGCCCTGGGCTGTAGCGCTTTCTGTCGCACAGGGCAATAGACCATTCTGTCGCCCGGGATATAGCCCATTTTGTCGCCCAGGGCTATAGCCCATTATGTCGCCCAGGGCTAAAACCCATTCTGTCGCCCAGGTAAAGATGAAGATAAAAGATAAAAATTTTTTTACTCAATTTAGGTCCACACAGAACACTTTGAATGTCAAAATAAGTACATAATATCTACCGCTGGTTCGGAATGTCGATTTCTACTGAGAAGACACCAGCAAAAACTCAGTAGTTACTTTTTTCAAATATTGATGATGTTACAGAGTTTCAATTGAAAAGAGAAAAAAAATACAGTTATAAAAGTTAATAGACTACTATGAATAACAACTCAAAAGATTAATCAATTAACATGACCAAGAATCCTTATCATTTAAATAGTCTTGTACACTATAGTAACCTTTCTTCATTAGGCAGGTATTAATATGAGACTTAAACTTATCCAGTGATAGGTTAATGACATTTTGCGGTAGGTTATTAAATATCATAATACTTAAGCCAACAAATTAATTACCGATTTTATGAAGTCTGAGGAGGTCTATAGACCATTTTGTCGCCCAGGGCTATAGTCCATTGTGTCGTCCTGGGACATAGCTCATTCTGTCGCCCCGGGATATAGGCCATTATGTTGCCCTGGGCTATTACTTATTCTGTCGTCCAAGGCTATAGCCCATTCTGTCGCCCTGGGCTATGGTGGCTCTCCCTCAGTTGGTTTAGATCCCTTGTATAAGGGTTGTGAAAATAGACGGCAGTTACTTCACTGGGATTACTAGACTTACCAAACCCAGAAACATGGTCTAGACGAAGCGTATTCCGGACTCCGCACTAACTGACCTTTGGACATAACCGGGAATGACATGATGTCTTTTGTCTTTCATCGTTTGTCCATTAGGTAAATCAGAAAAAAATTTCGTTCTACGATGAAAAGTTCTCAATCCAGAGAGCCTAATTTAAAGCAGACGTTACGACCGAATCGGAGCTTCCCTCTCTTTCACTTACATGCGCTGTGTGTTTCCTTTGTTTGGATGCGATAGGTATATTCTCGTTCGTTACGGGACAGCTTTAAATTAAGCCACCAGATGCAAAGGAAAACTATGTTAAAGAACCTTATCGAGGATCAAAGAACTGGTACCAGGGCTCCCACACGAACACAAGAAGAATAGCCGTCGATATTGAATCGGAACAATAACTCATATAACCCGGTCACGTACGATATCCCGCCCACACTTTCGCTTCTAAATGACGCTTGTAAAGCAACCGTAATTATTTGAAGAATCATCAGCGTACGCCACTCGTGCGCCGGTGAAGCAAAAAGGTTACCGTGCAATTGTGAACCTTAATCCGTTGACTTAAGTGCAAAGCAAATATTTTTGGAAGCTGTACACAACCCGCATCAAAATCTGTCACGGGAGTTTTTATCGCCCAAGATTCGGAGGTTTTTTACTCGTACATTGCAAAAAAGAGGACATAGTCTCCTCTTCTTACATATACTACTGATGAATTTAAAAATGTTCTGAAAATGAACTATATCGACTACAGGATCGCTAGGGAGCCTTTATAGAGTCTTTCATATTGTTTATGTTTTGTCTTATCTTTGTCTCT
The DNA here is from genome assembly GCA_019059595.1 of Marasmia exigua. Lineage (NCBI taxonomy): Eukaryota > Metazoa > Arthropoda > Insecta > Lepidoptera > Crambidae > Marasmia > Marasmia exigua. The sequence goes on from CM032488.1 coordinate 13,238,477, forward strand.
GTCTGTCTCTTCTTGTAAAAACGTCATAGCGGTTGGTTTGATCATTTCTTATTATATTTTTATTCACTTATTTAAATCACTCTTTTATTCATACAGTCCATTCCTATAGCTCACATTTTGGTCCTTCGAGCCGGATCGAATGATAAACATAAACAATATGAAAGACTCTATAAAGGCTCCCTAGCGATCCTGTAGTCGACAAACTAGAAGGGTTTTTACTCTCCATGCGGCTTTCCCTTAATAGGCTGGTACTAGCTAGATTTGATCCACCCACATCCATCATTTGTAGTCAACGTAAGGACTCGCGGCAGACCGTAGTGTTTTATGTCACCGACTGCCACCAGTCTTTGACTCGAGAACAACGAAAGAATATTTACTTTCTTTAAACCTTTTTTTATGTGATAGGTGGCAGACGAGCAGACCGATCACCTGATGGTAAGCGATTGCCGCAGCCCATGGACATTCGCCATACTGACCATTTCGAAAAAAAAATACTTTCATATCCTTAATTATTACTAACTAGAGTCCGCGGCGTTACTTACGCAGTTTTAGTCTTTATTACAAAAGTCTTCATTCAGACTTCAGACCCGCTCAACTATCCCTTAGGGGTTGAATGTTCAAAAGTCACTTTTTCACTTTTTTATTCAAAACCCGTGCCCAAAAATCAATTTTAAGTTATTTCCTTTACCGATTAGCTAACCCCCCATTTCACCCCCTATTTCACATCTTCAATGGTTGATTTCCCAAAAACGTTGAAGTTAATTTCTGTTTATTTCAAATTATACGTATAAGTATACATTTTCTCATTCCGAACATCAAAGACGACGGACTATCATACAAACTTCAATCCCTTTTTTCACCGCCTGCCACGAGTCCCTGCGTAGACTATATAAAAAAAGGTGCGTGCTTCTGATCACGCGATCCTGCTTATCACTTTTTGGTGATCGGTCATACATCATCCTATCACCTGATGGTAAGCGTTTGACAACCGCAACAGCAGTGGAGTCACAAGTGCGCTGCCAACCTTCAAACTACCCTTCCTCCCGGAATAAGGGCACCGGAGGCCCGATCCGGGGCGAAGGGTAGTTTAGAGGTTGGCAGCGGCAAAACACATAGTTGATATATTTAAATATTATATTATTTGTAATTCTCTTATATCTGATATCAATAACACGGAATCAGGTCAATGTATGATCTGTTGTATATTACGATAATTATTGCATTGACTTCCTCAAGCATGACTAATTCCATCGTGAAGTTGTAAAAGCAAACACTGATTTACAATACAGTCCTCAACGGTTCAATAAGTGGGTATTAATCATCCGACAGGTCATTATAACAGTGCACCGTTAACTGAGAAAATTGGTGTTACGGAGCCTGAGTCATCCGATCATCTTACGCGTTACATGTTGAACGTGTTTGTTTGGAGGCGAAACATTAAACATTTTACCCGTATGAAAAGTTGCTGATCTTTTTGGACAGATTTTAAGGCGTAATTGTATCTGGATTGTCGATCAGACAGATAAGTAATCCTTTGTTCAAAGACATGAGATCTTTTTAAACATAATATAAAAAAAAATCGACCAACTGAGATCATAATTACAACAATTCATATTAATTCATATTACAATTGAAATTGTCAAATATTAAATTGTAATAACATAAATAAAATTGAGACAAAATTAAGCAATGTGGGAGAGCCACGCTTACGCATGAATGGGCCTGCTCGACCGGAGTGATACAATTGCCTCACAGAAGACCGGCGTGAAGCAGCGCCTGCGCTTTGTTTCGCCGTGTGAGTGAGGTTACCGGAGGCTCAATGGGGGGAAGGGGAAAAGGTTGGCAGCGCACTTGTGACTCCACTGGTGTTGCGGGTGTCCAGGGGCGGCGGATTTGCTTACCATCAGGTGATCCGTCTGCTCGTCTGCCACCCCTCATATTAAAAAAACAGTCACTACATAAATCACCGCGGCATGGTTTATGTAGTAACAGTCAAATCGACTCGCAAATAGTCTGAGGATGCTGTTGGGACTAGCGCGAACTCTGCACACGAGAGACGACATCGCTTGCGCATTGTTGCATAGATAATGAACGTATATTGTAGACATGCACCCTTAACAAGAAAGGCCAACTTTAGTATTTATAAAGAGGTATTCTATAGACAGCAAAAGGCTTATACGGGGTGTATCTGTGAACATTTACATCCTTTTAACCACGTGTTCTACCATCCATTCTGTACAACATTTGTTCAAGGACTTTTCGTAATTCATCGAAAATTTTTTCGACTCCCCATACAGAAAGACCAAGTCACTTTGTATAAAAAGTTGAAATTTTTTCATGCGAATTTCCAAAAGTGATAGTACAAATTTTGTTCATGATGGTTATTAGAACACGGGGTTAAATGGTAAATGTTCACAGATACGTACACACTGTAGGTAAACATGGTTAAACCGAAAAGTTAACACACAGATAGTTTTCTTTCTTTCATCATCATCTTATCATATTAAGCCGTTTTCAATCAATTTGGTGTAGGCTTCCTTCAATCTTCTCCATTCTATTCTATTTGGGGCAGTTAAAGTCCAGTTGTGCCCGCTAATCTTTGCTATATCGTCTCTCCATCTCATTTGTGGCCTTCCCATAGGTCTTTTCTGATCCCATGGCCTCCACTTTCTTTATCGCACCCATATGGAGATGTAGGTATTTAAGTCGCCTCTTGGTTAGGTTAGATCTCTTGCTCAGTGCCTTGTGGCTAGGGGCGTTGAGGAATACTGCCAAGGTTGCCTGTCGTTAGAGGCGACTAAACGGGCCTTCGGAGCACGTGAGCATACCCTCTGCTGGGCACACCCACTGGGGTGTGGGGTGTCGTATGCTGAGCTAGTGCTAGCTACTGAGCTAGCACGAGCTCAGCATACGACTCGGCGGGAGACGACGTTACCGGGTGTCATGGTAGGTCATACAGCAATGAAGGGCTGCATTGCACCAGGTAGGGGTGAAGCGGCGAGCGGCGATGCGGTGCGGTCTAGTCCCGGCTGTAGGGTTTCCGACCGCTATTTCGCAGAGATAGACACCCCAGGGGTTTTGGTTAGGGTAAGAGCAAGTAGCAAGGTGACGGCCATGATGGTTTCCCTGAGAGAAAAAAAATATATTTCTCACTCTGTGAAGTTTTATATGAAAATAGCACATTGATTGTAAAGAATTTAATGAATAAACATTCAAAATAATTTTTACAGATTTTTATCTCGAACAAAATCAAAAAATTACATGGTACGACGCATCGTCTTCTAAGTCTTTTAGCTAATCATACTTTTTTGTCAGTCTGAATTGTCTATTTTAGTTATTATTTGTCAATCAATATGTTGTAGTTCAACAACAAACATGAATAAAGCACCAGGAGCCCAATTCTCGGGATTTTAGATATGAAAAAACATGGCTGATGTCGCATGAAAACAAAACAAAAAAACTATGTTTACAAAATATTACGCCAAGAGAAATGAGCTCCAAGTTACTAATTACGAACGATTAATTAAACATATCGCAAATTTGTTTTATCTTGAACGAACCGTAACAGACGATAAGACGGACAATGTAGCATTTGTATTGTTATTGGTCAATCCACTTTGATAAGGATAAAAAAATTACAACAGATGGTGGGGTCAAACAGGGCAATATGGGTCAAACATTGTCGCGCCGTGCGGGCGAAGACACAATTACTATGTTGCTGATAGTTTAGGAACTTTGATAAATGATTAAAAGACTGAAAGTCAATTATATAAAACCATGCTACACAGTAAGCCAACGATAATGTTTTAGTTTGTTTTCTGTTTCGGAACTTTGATGTACGCCAGCTACACGCTAATAGCCTTTGGGAACAATAGTGTTAGGAATCACCAAACTAAAAATCACAAAAAACAAAGAGGATAGATAGATATACTTTATTGCACAAAATAAACAACTTAGGAGACCGTGGGAGAGCCACGCTTCGGCATGAATGGGCCGGCTCGAACGGAGTTGTACCACGGCCTCACAGAAAACCCGCGGGAAGCTGCACAGTGCTGTGTTTCGCTGCGTGAGTGAGGGTACCGGAGGCCCATTCTGGGAGAAAGGGAGGTTGTGACTCCACTGGTGTCGCGGGTGTCTATGGGTGGCGGCAATTGCTTACAATCAGGTGATCCGTCTGCTCGTCTGCCACCTATCACATAAAAAAACAAAACTTAAGAAACTAAGCATTAAAAAAGTTAAAATTACAATTTCGGCAGTCTTATCGCTGGAGGAATTATAGAAGTTGTTTCAATTTTGAATTTTGGCTTTTATGTCTAAATGATAGCTTTTTATCAGTCTATGCGAAAATGACGCCCTGTTGGTCTGTTTGTTTTAAGTACTGGCCGTGATCTCGGGGTCCTAGGATCGATTCCTGGGTCGAGCAAAAAATGTGTTTCGAATTTTTCGAACAAAGCTCGAGTTTGCGATCACCAATCCGCATTTGGCAAGCGTGGTGATTAAGCCTAATCCCATCATAGTAGCGATGACTTGATTTCTATGATGGAGGCCTTTCCCTTGCAGTGGGCTGCTATAGGCTGATTAAAAAAAAAATGCGAAAATAGAAAAAAAGCTTAAGCGTTTAGAAAATTCATACAATTATTAACTGTTCCGTCTACTCTAACCGCAACATTGACTAGTTACTTTATGTGCACATATCATTACGATTTGTTATGTCAATAATGTACGCATCAGGGTTATCAGTATTTTAAATGGTTGTGAGAATTCATACAATAAAATAGATTCTGGCCACGTGGCCACTTTGTGTCACAGATATAGCACATCTCCCGGAAACATGATCCAGTATCACTTTGATATGAAATGGCATGTTTGCTAAATAAATCGCTTCTTTGTCAGAATCAGTGGAGATTCAGACAGAGTTCAAAGAGAGAGTAAGAGAAAATAAATTATACCAATAAAAAAAAATCACATCACATACCTACATTGATAGGTAGCTTAAGCTAATTAATTAAAAATACATGTAAAAGTAAAGTAAAGTATCAGCCTATAGCTGTCCCACTGCAGGGCAAAGGCCTCCTTCATAGAAATCATGTCAGCGCTACTATGATGGTATTAGACTCAATCACCACGCTTGCCAAATGCGGATTGGTGATCACAAACCCGAGCTATGTTCGAAAAATTCGAAACACACTTTTTGCTCGACCGAGGAATCGAACCCAGGACCCGAGATCACAGCCCGGTACTTAAACCACTAGACCAACAGGGCGTCAGGCAAATACATATATATACTTTAAATAATTTTCTTTTGTAAATACATACTTATAATATATATAAAACACCCAGACCAATGCAAACAGACATGTTCATGCACACAAATGTTTGTACTGTGCGGGGACCGAACCCGCAACCCTTGTTACAGAAGCAGCGTTTTATGTGCAGGAAAAAAAATGTTTAGTCCTATAAAATTCCACAAGTGTAGGTGCTCTTCTTCAAGATTATTTTGATTTCACTTCACTGTTTTTTCCTTGTCTCTTCTTCCTTTTTATGTGGTCTGCTCTCAGGTCATTTATACCTATCTATAAGAAATATTTTTATTGAATTTTGGTATAAATTATCTATGTATATATTATTGGGTATGTTTGTATTGTTTATTATTATTTATGTTATGTATTTATGTTATTTATATCATTAATATATAAAATATGTATATTTCTGCCATTCTCAATTTCATTTGTTAAACTACTTTTCACTGCCTTCCCTTATTACGAATACGATATTTCTTTCCTCTACCCAAAGGTTGTCTGGAAGAAATCGCTGAAAGCGATAAGATCGCCTTATTGTACTGACTGTTGCTGTTGTTGTTGTTGTATCATGCTTGTATTTTATTTTTGTGCAATAAAGAATATCTATCTATCTATAAAAATATCAACTATTGATTTAGCAGTCTCATCTTAACTGGTGGTCAAATAATTGTTATAATATTTCCACTGGATATTGTAAATATAACTGCAATATTGACTATCGACAGCTCATGTCGAATCAAGCACTTACACATTTTGTCGGCTTTATTTTTATGTGATAGGTAGCAGACGAGCGGACGGATCACCTGATGGTAAGCGATGGCCGCCGCCCATGGACACCCGCGACACCAGTGGAGTCACAAGTGCGCTGCCAACCTTTAAACCCCACCTTTCCCCGTATTTGGCCTCCGGTACCCCTCACGCTGACGCTTAGTAACGCGTTCAGTGGTCTAAGTAGAGAACAGCCATCCTTTTTTTTAATAGATAGGCCAATCAGGATGTCCTCACTCCGCCTGATGGTAAGCGGCCGTGAAATCCAAATATGAGGTTGACAGGCACAAAAGAACTAACAAAGTACCCATTGAGTCTGCCATCCTCACTCTGATAGCCTGCTGAGATGCCGCTTCACGCCCCGCCCAAAAGACCCCGGATTGTATGAAGGAGGAAACACATGAGCTGGGAGGGCATTCCATGTCTTGATGGCTCGGGGCAGGAACGAGGAGCCAAACCTCTTGGTGCGAATTGTAGATGTGGGTTCGAGTCCCGCCTGAAAACGAGATATTTTTTTAAGTGTGTTATTTATTTAGAAAGGAGTTAATTTTTGCAAAATCTACTTTGATGAATAATGAACCAAATTTTAAAACGCAGTGAGCATTAAAAACACTACCAAATTTTTGCCGTTTAAAATAAGGTCACGGTTTCACTCACACCAAAATAAAGACTAATGCACACAATTTATTTTTATCAAAAGCGACTATTCCAAAACGTGAGTAGGTAATATTTATTATAATGCATTTATTTGCGGAAGAGAGTGAAAACAAAGCCGGTGAAAGCTGGAAGTAGACCGCGACGCAGCGAACAGGGCGTAAAGACAATGAACATTTTGGCTGGCCATCCGAACACCTATTAGATGTTCGGATTAAGGTAGTCTTTGATTGTTGTTGAAAACGGCTTCCGCCGGCGAAAATCTTACGACTTTGTCATGGTTTTACCGTTGAAAACATTCCAACTCATCTTTGCGTGTCTGTCGCTCGAAAGTTTGGAGTACGCTTAGACCATCTGATAATCTGTGTTTCGCTGTGTTAGTGAGGTTACCGGAGGCCCAATCCAGGGGAATGGGGGGTTTAAAGATTGGCAGCGCACTTATGATTCCACTGGTGTCGTAGGTGTCCATAGGAGGCGGCAATCGCTTACCGTCAGGTGATCCGTCGGCTCGCCACCTATATCATAAAAAAAAATGTTCTGAAACAAATTGGTTTTTTTACCAACCCTTTTTACAAATCCTTGAGAAACGTTCTGGCTATAAGGGTGACAGTGACCATTTAAATCGAAAGAGCGACGAATAGTCTGCAATCTCAGTCTGTAACTGGTGATCCGTCTGCTCGTCTGCCGCCTATCACATAATCCATCTATATTTATAGCGCGAAAACGTTTTTAAATAATAATGCTTTACATGCCCCGTGAACTTTGATACCGTCGCAGTTTTCCTTGAATACTACTCACAGTATTACCAGCCATTGTGAACCTTATCTTGTTAAAAATAAGCGTTGTGACCGTATGAATGTTATCTACCAAAATATTTTGTTTGCCTTCCCATTGTAAACCGGAAGACCAATAACCGTGGAATAATAAGCGTGGGCGATGATAGTAATGATTTTATACGGGTATGTTTAAGTTTATTACTGGGACTTACATATTAAATCTATGCTGGGACTGAAACGGTTAGTTTTCCTTGATTCAAGCTACATTTATACCACAGAGTATGCTGAAATACAGAGCCCAGCTCTCCAGACCCTAGATTTTCCAGGCGTAATTTTGGGTTTGCAGCCACCTCAATCTAGACCTGCAATACTTTCTAGAAATGGCTGCATTTTACCTGTTGACATCGAATTAGCCTATTTACAAAATAAATACTTAGGTTACAGACATAGCCCAAAGGATTGCATGCCTCAAGTGGCAATGGGCAGGGCACATAGCGAGGAGAACAGACGGCCGTTGGGGCGGAAAGGTCCTCGAGTGGAGGCCACGTTCAGGAAGTCGCAGCCGTGGCAGGCCCCCCACAAGGTGGACTGACGATCTGGTGAAGATCGCGGGAATCCATTGGATGCGGGCGGCACAGGACCGATCTGTGTGGAGAACATTTTGGGAGGCCTATGTCCAGCTGTGGACGTCTATTGGCTGAAATGATGAGCACTTTATAGATAGATGATCTCATGATCCAGCTTACGTTTAGATCACGGAGTAGGCTGGATCATAGGATTACGGCAAGAAATTACGGGTGGAATTTCGGGTGTGCGGTCACCACAATCTATAAAATAAAATAAAATAGTTTTTATTCATCAAAAAACTTGGATACAATGATTTGTGATTGGAGACTTCTTTTAAGCAAGAGCCTGTGTTAGAAGTCTCCGCACTTCCATATAAGCTAGTGTTTTAACATTTAAACGAAATTATAGTAATGTCTGTAATCTAGGCGAATACTTACTGTGCAGCAGCGGCATGTTGCCGGCAACCTCCATTGGCCTACTATATTGGCTACAAATGTGCATATATTCTGACTTCTAAATTAGCTATTATTAAAGGAAGTAGAGACCAAAGTCTGTCTGTAGTTTAACCAAAAAAACTCTTTCTGCAATACTTGTATATGAAGCATTGATCGAAGTTAGTCCAGGTCTTTGAGATAGAACAGATTTTTCAACACGTCACTGGCAATGACGCGAATACAAGCGTGTCAAAAAGCGCCGTCTATATTTAGCATCACAAACATACAAAGCGCAAATCTAGCAGATGCCTCCATTATCTCGGAGGTCCGTTTGATACCGACCGACAAGACGAGTGAGTGACCCGGAACAGAGTCATTTGGCTCGTCCTAAATTCGCCCTTGACACTAGTCACGAACTAAGCGAGAGAGAGCGATGGTAGCGCAATGGATATAGATGTGCCTTTACGGTTCAAATCCAAGCAGGAGCTTCTGATTTTTTTCAAATCTATGAGCATATTTCGGTTCCGTGAGGCATATGAAGCTGCGTAAGATCGCGACAACTGGCGACAATTAGTCGCTGACAATTTAATTAATAGTAGGATGTCACGATCATCAGCACATGAGGGGCCGACTGAGAAACATCGTGAGGAAACCTGCACGTTTCGGATTTCTGAAACGTGTTACCATGATGCAGTTGGTCTGGTTCCCCTGTTGGGTTGCGAAGGTCAGACGGCAATCACTTTAGTGTAATAAATCAGGTCCCACCATAATACCAGCACTGCTGCAGCACCGTAGATAATGCCGTAGCAGCAAATGCTGTCCGTCCAAGCGTGACTCTTCTAGATGCTCTTTACCATCGCTACTTCCATCAGCAAGCGAGTAACCAGGACGGCCCCAGGGGTCCGGGACCTTTTTTTTTTTTTTTTTGTTGACCCAGGAGAAATGCGTTACGCATACCCATCCGTCTGTAAACGGATGGGTTATGTCGGACTCTCCTCTGGCGACGGCTTCTCCTAACGAGAAGCCGGCCAGAGGCATACCGACTAAAACTCCTGGGACTCTCCCTCATCTGTCCATGGGTGGGTGAGTGACATGGGGCCAAAGCTCGGAGCCTTTCACCACGTCACCCCCCGGACAGGGACGCCCGCCTACACGGCGGGCACGGCGCTTCTCCCCCCGGGGTCGGGGGGAGGGATGGGGACAACCGAGAGAGTCGTGCCGTCCCCACCAGGCGTAGGAGGAGGTCCGTGCAATGCCGGTGGTGGGGTTACAGCCCCACGCACCAGCGGACCTGCTCCTCGCAGGGGAAGGAGACGCAAGTATTGGCGTCGTCTCCTCCCTCTACGTGCCTTGCGGATCGCGGGGGCGAGAGGGTCAGCCTCTCGCTCGCGCTCCTCCGCCTCCTTCGCCTCCATCACATGCTCGCAATATGCGGCAAAGGCCTTCCAGGCATCCTCACTCGCTAATATAGCTCTCGCTATATTAGAGAGTGAGAGGTCCTGGCCGACCTTTGCCACCAATGCGTGGCGAGCCTGTGCCCACGGCGCACACACCGCCAAGGTGTGCTGCGCCGTGTCCACAGGGTCGCCGCATGTGTGGCACGAAGGCGTCTCCTCCCTGCCGATTTTGTGCAGGTAATAACCGAAGCAGCCATGCCCGGTCATTACCTGCACCATCCGGAAGGAGACTACGCCGTGGTGACGCTCAAGCCACCGGTCCAAGACCGGGGCGAGCGCGTCGAGCGTTCTGCGGCCGTACGGAGTGAGGACGAGGTGCTCAGACCATCGCCTCTGGAGGCTCTTCCGAGCCTCCCTCCGTACGGCCTCCCGCTCGGCGGGGCAAATGGACACCCCATTTGCCCTTTGTGCCACCGTGTAGTCGTACACGGCGGACACCACCACAGCGTCTGACTCCCATGGGGGCGTCTCGGCGAGTAAGCAGGCCACGTCGAAACTTACCGTACGGTAAGCTCGAGCGACCCGCTGCGCGATTACCCGCTGAGGCCCCCGCAAGAAGGGAAGATTTTCCCCCCTTGCCAGGGAGTCGGCCCAGACTGGCGCCCCATAGAGCGCCATCGATCTCAGGATGCCGGCATAGAGTCGCCGACACCTGGACCCTGGGCCACCCAGGTTGGGCAGCAGCCATGACAGCGTGTCCGCTGCCCTAAGGAGCCGCGGTGACATCCTGCTAAAATGCAGGCCAAAATGCCACCGCGGATCCAGGGTGAGGCCGAGATAGCGCATCTCGGCCTTCACCGCAACCTGGGTCCCTCCGACAGTGATATGTTTGCCGGAGGGAAACCTCTCGCCGGAAGACTGAGGGAAATATATGACCTCAGTCTTCTCGACGGCCACCTCCAGGCCGAGCCGCCGCACCCTCCGTATGACCAGGTCCGCTGTGGTCGACGCGCTTTGCGACGCGCGGTCGAACGTCCCCCCCCGGGCGGTGACAAGAGTGTCATCTGCGTAGCAAATGACACTCTTACCCCGGGAGAGACTGGCGCGCAGGACCCAGTCATACCCTAGGTTCCACAGGAGGGGTCCGAGGACTGACCCCTGTGGAACCCCCATCTCTACGGTGCGGCTCTGCACCTGGCCCGACCTGTTGGCATAGAGGACTACCCTGTCCTTTAGGTAGTCCTCTATCAACATTTCAAGATACTGGGGCACCCCAAAATAGCGGAGTGCCGCCAGTATCATCGCGTGGGGAAGGGTGTTGAACGCGTTCTTTATGTCCAGAGACACCGCGACAACACCCTTCTTTTCCTCCGCAGCTTCCTCGGTTTCCCCTCGGAGTCGTTTCAGGGCGTCTATGGTCGATCGGCCTGCCCTAAAACCGTATTGGGACTCCGAGAGGTTTGGCCCAACATTGTCGAGGTGGGCGAAGAGGCGGAAAGCTATAATTTTCTCAAAAAGCTTTCCCACCTCGTCCAGCAGCACGATGGGTCTGTAGGCCGACGGGGAGTCCGCCGGCCTGCCTTCCTTTTGGAGGAGGACGAGCAGGCCCTCCTTCCATAACTTTGGGAACCTCCCGACCGCGAAACAGCGGTCGAAGAGGTTCCTGACGCGGCCCTCGATCTCACTGAGAGAGAGGGCCAGCACTCGCGCCGGGACGCCATCTGGGCCGGGGGCGGTCTTTTTGGCGCGCAGACGGATCTCCGCCGCGCCAAATTCCTCCGTGGTGATGGATGGAGCCACATCATCCACGGAGACCGCCCTGGCAGGCGGGCGCATCCTGGGAGGACGATGCTCGGTGCGGACTGAAAACAGCGTCCGCACCACCCTCTCAAGGAGCTCCGGCTGGAGGATCTCTGTGACCGGGGGGCCTATGGGGCGCAATTTGCTGCGCGCCGCCTTATAAGACCTCCCCCACGGGTCACGGTCCAGCTCCTCCAGCATCTCCGCCCGCGCGGCGTCTTTGGCCCTGCCGATGGCAAGGGGGGGTCGGGACCTGATTGGCCACACACAACCAGACCATCACTTCTAATGTCGCCTCCCCTTTTTGTTTGTATCTGCGTCGTGTTGGCCTACTGTATTAATTGTTTTCCCTGTGTTGTGATAGTCAATACATGTATTTTCTTGAAACACTGAGCCCGTGGGGTTCCGATGCTCTCTCTTTCTTCCGTGACTTGGCTAAGCGTTTAGTCGAAGTCACGGGAGAGCCAAAGGCTGCATTTACCTCCATCCCGATCCAGGAGGGTAACGCTGCCAGCATTTTGGAGACACTGCCACAGGGATCTACTTTGTTTTAACTTTCTTTTTTACTTGCTTAGCTTAGTTTTAGGACTTTGTTATTGTCTTAATTTTCTTAAGTTTTTACCTTTCTTTAATATTATTAGACTCCTGATATATTGGATCATGGTCTCAGGGTACCCGAAACAACTTAACAAATTTGATGTCTCCATTATCTCGGAGGTTTGATACCGATCGACAAGATGAGTGAGTGACCCGGAACAGAGTCATTTGGCTCGTCCTAATTGACACGGTCCGAGTGAATCAGTGACCCCGCGAAGATTATTACGGCGATGTTTACGAGCATGACTGAAATAACGCTCCTGAAAGCAAGTTAAGTGGGAGACAAACAATAAGAAAAACAATAAATAAATAATTCGCGACGACATCACTGAAGGTCATCATCTTATAATAAGCGGGCTTAATCAAGTGATTAATAAGTATTTTTTAAGCCACATTTTTGAATAAGAGGGAGAATCTCTTATTCAAAAATGTGGCTTAAAAAATACTTATTAATCACTTGATTAAGCCCGCTTATTTTAAGCCACATTTTGGAATAAGAAGGAGAACTGAAGAACTAGAATAAACATAACAAAACTAAGTTAAACGTTACTTAGTATCAACTATAATACTCAATTAGACCACCCGGACCCCTAGTTTAAAACGAGGACTAAAACAATAACCTGAAAATATCGATTCAGTAACTATAACAGCTTATCCCTGTGACAGTTCATTCCGTTTTACACTAAAGTCATTTGTGAGAAAGTAGATATCATCATCATCATCATCAGCCCATTTAAGTCCTCACTGCTGGGGCACGGGCCTCCCCCAATCACATGAGGGGTAATTGCCATACTCACCACGCTTGGCGAGGGTTGGCGAGGGTTTTGATGTAAATGCAGAGTTTTCCTTCTCTGGGTGCTGATGATCATGCCAGCAGCTTTACCTTAGTCGCCTTTTACGACACCTCGGTAAGAGTGAGGGTGGCCTATTCTACTCTGCCGGGACCACACACAAGTAGATATAAGCAATGCCTATTCATGTTACTTGGAAACTGTACTTAATACAATATTTTAATTTATTGTTGCATGAAAACATTTCTAAAATATTTTTACTTCAGAGAACAAAACAAGGTTATGTAAAATGAAATGTCACTGAACTAATGATTGAATGATTCGATCAATTTTGACACTATCCTGCGGTACTACGTGGTCTAATTATAAAATTTAAGAACTAACATTATTCTGTAATATTCGTGAACTTGCTAGTTTAGGATTAAAGCCATAATCAGAGTAGTTTTTTGTAATAAGAGGGTCTAAGTTTTATTATATTGAATTCAAAGACTCTTAGCAGACGGCAGACTTTCTAATATTTGGCTCAAGTATTTACTTGCCTTTATACCTGATTCTTTTAAACTACTTAACCGTTATAATTAATATTAATTTTGGTGTGGGCGTCTATTCGCTAAAATGACGATGAATGAATGATATTATGCTCTACCGTCTGCCACGAGTCTTTTCTTTTAGTATAACAGTTTATAGAATCCCTACAGGAAACCTGTGTGCGCTGGGTTTCGCAGAGTGAGTGAGGGTGCCGGAGGTCCAATTGGGGATCGGCAGCGCACTTGTGACTCCGCTGATGTTGCCGGGTTACATGGGCGGCGACAATTGCTCACCATCAGGTGATCCGTCTGCTCGTCTGATGGCTTTCACATAAAATAACAGGTCTTCTACAGGCTACTACGACAAAATATACGTATAACCTGTTCATGAAGGTTTTTTGCCATTCTAACAAAAAATATAACAACATGATTATCATTGTCCACTGGGAAATTACAGTCAGGATATTTTAACACCTCATCTCATCCTCCACATAGTTTGGTGAGGTACAAAAGTTTAATGTCATTTCGCACCGTTGTTTCATGTAGGAAGTTTAGAAACAATGTATTAGTAATTCTCATTTATGTATTTTAGTTCTTGTTTATTCCATTTCTTTTCGTTAGTCCAGATACATTTTCGTTCTCGTTGTATATGTGTCCTGGGGGAAATCATGATAGCTAGCCGTCACTTAGCCACGAAGGGAGGATAAGGTGCAAGGAACTAGAAAAGTGCACGTCTATGCACGTCTGTACGACAAGCTTAAACAAGACAGTATCTTTTACTTATAGTCCATTCAGTATGTGAAGGCAAATAGGACAGTTCTATTTTGACATTAAAAGTGAGGCTCTTCTTTTAAACCTAACCGATATTTTTAAGAATCGATAATATTTTCTTTAGAAATCTTATCGACTTTTTATTTGTTTAATTTATAAACTTAATCAACATTTTATCTACGAATTTGAAATGTCTGGATTTGGAATACAATATGTAAATATTCTTAGTGGTACACACGCCAATAATGAAATAATATGCATCTTATTCATCTGAAAAATAACAACTCTTGATTGGTGTGTCGGAACCACCTCCGTCACCAAGGGAAATTACTAGTTCTTGGTCCCTAACTCAATCCATTCATACATATTTTGCACAAAACAATAATCGTGATTCGATGGTAAGATAGCCGACATATCGATTACTGATTTTTTTCGATTGTTTGTGTCAATTCCTATGAGCAAAAATTCCAATTAGAGCATTATGCAATTCATAAGATATTTTTTACAAATTTTATTGGTAATAATTATTTTAAGTTCTTGTTCAGATTAATTGAGAAAATTTTAATACTTGTTATTTTTGAAGAATAAGAACACAACAAAGTCAATTATTTTTACAACTTAATATTTTTATTTGTAGAAAGATGGATGCATGATACGAAACGTTTGAACTGTCCTATTCAGCTTCAGATACTGAATGGATATAGGTAAATACAGTGTATGTAGTTATTGTTCTGAGAGTGCGACCATGATCAGAAGGCATTTCAGTGACATTGACAAGGGGGCGTTGTTTCAATGGGAAAATGTCAATAACTCTGTCTAAGATATTTTGTAAAGGAAATAGCATTAGTTCCAATTTTCGCCACCTGCCAAATAACTGCCTGGCGCATAGAATTAGCGGCATCTTAAGTCCTTGGCTGGGCGACTATCACGAAGTTATAATAAGAAATAACCTCTTTTTTTTTCTATATAGCTGCTACTGTGTTGCCTACGGCGAACACATAATAACTCTGCCAATGACCTCCTTGGCGGCTATAGACGATATGACAAGAAACATTGCTGTCAGAGGTCTGAGTAGCTTGCTATAATACATATATATATATAGCTTGCTACCACTGACTAGATAGTAGATACTCTTGCTACCTATATAGTGATCTGTGCATATATAGTGATCTGTGGAGGTCAAAGTGGAGGTAGAAGATGAAGTGGTCGGAGACGAGATTATTTATTTTTCTGTAATATTTTCTCAGATTAAATAAAAAAAGAATAAATAACTTTTACAATCATAAAGGTACTAATTGCTTACACAACTTGTTTATATGGCTTAAGGGTTCTAAGGTCATAAATAAGTTAGATGACATTTATTTATTAGATTTATTGAGAAACCTTTCATTTGGAACGCCATTTTTGTGCTTACCTATAAAAAACTCTAGTCTATCTATTTTGTGACCAAAGTATCTTTCTAATTCACATTTCTCTCTTTCCAGGTAAACCAGAGGAATGGAGACGCCAACCACATCGTCCAAAACGAAAACATTATGAATTGACCATCCAAAAGCAATACGAAGCTAGTTCCTTGTTATGTCTGTGATCCCGTGTTAGCTTGTGATAGTGTTGTTATAGTTAGAGATGGATACGCTGCATGTTGCGCACGCGCACAGCAAGGGCAGTAGCAGGAGCCAGTCGCCGGCCACTGAGCTGGCGCGGGACCCTGCGGTGGTGACTGATGACGCGGTCATCAGGTCACGGGTGCAGTCGCCGTCCAGCGTCCATCATGTAGTCAGCGTGAGTAATTGTTAAAATTGTTTTGCAAATAGTTAATGATGAGGCTTTTGGTGGACAATTTGGTCTTGGTGCCAGGGTTCGCCCTTTTTAAACCCGTGACTCCTTCCTACTTAAGGGCGATGAGAAAAAACCGCTGGGGCTAAGTCGGTATGCCTCTGGCCGGCTTCTCGTTAGGAGAAGCTTCCCCAGAGGAGAGCCCGACATATCCCTCGTGCTCCTCAACAGGAGCGTATGCATAAGGCGCGGTGACGTCGACCCATTGCACTGCAAGCCGGTGGCATTCCCAAGCGACCAAGAAAAAAGGCTTCAGGTGGACTACTTCTCGGTAAATGTAGTGTATGACGCCCTCAGGCCAGATGAAGTGACGATTTGTGCAAGTTGGCTGGACCTGGATGCGAGTAGCCGAAGGTCGATCAAGGTGGCAAATATTTGGAGAGTCCTGTCTATGTCACCGCGACAGGTTGATGATGATCAGGTCTAGATTTGAGGGTCTATAACGAAACGAAATTCATTAATTAATCTCAAGATCAATCTCCGTTCCCTTTTATACGCGCATTTAATTTTGATTATGCGACAAGTATTCTCGTTCGTTACGGGATGGTTTTGATGTTAGCCCTTAGCCCTCTGATTTCTACCTCAGCGTTGTTCCTTCAAAATGTATACGCATTATACGAGCCAGTTGAAGGGAGATACATCTACAAACTGTAGCAATTTAACGCTTGACCGATTCTGCCAATTTTTTGTTGCCTACGTAATTGTCAGCACATTTTCTTGAAAGACTTTATAAATACGCTACTGTATCACGACGCGAGCGCTTTCAATCTTATTATAAAACGCCAATTTGCGTTGGCACTTAACAGCTACAGACATCAAAAATACAAACAGTTTGTGCATTCTTTTTATTCGTTTGTAAAGTGATTTGCAACGTTCGCTTTCTACGCGTTGCGTCTAGATTCTACGCGGTGACGTCACGGAACTCTGAGACTAGGAATGGAGCCAAAAAATCTCGGTGCATAACAAAAGTTAAAAATCCATTTGACTGTACAGACGTTTATAGGTTCATTAAAAATTTTTCAACGTTATTTCGGAGAGCGTAAGTGGTTGCACAAGGAATCATTCTCCCTTAAGCTCTAGAGTCTAAAGGGCATACAATGACGTGCTCCCTAAGTAGACATAGCATAGTCAGACTTGATATGAGCGGTTTAGCTGCTACCATCTCGGGCCCTTGGCAATTTGTATTATTGTGAAAAATAGGCAGACGAACACGCTGTCCATCTGATGGTAAATGGTAACCGGTGCTCATAGATATCTACAATGCCGGAGCAGTCATGCTGCTGCCTACCGTGAAAGAAGAACTCTTTTCAAACCTCGTTTAAAAAAAAGGACATGTCATAGCCAACAGGTAACACCGCTGATAATTCCTCGGATGGGGCCAGTGGTGTAGCACCCTCCCCCGAAACCAATATTTTGAATGATTACAATGTTTTATACGTTCTATAAGAAGGTTAGGTCCTATAAAGTTAAGTGGGCATGGTGTCTTCTAGGTGACCTTCCTTAGCAAGTCCCACGATCAACATTGGTGGGGTGTTTCCAAGATCCTTAGTCATTCTATATTTGTAATCCCACTGTTGATTCTGATATCCGTAACACAGCTGCTAGAGCTACCTAACTCGGAGTCAGATCAATGTATGTGATGATGTGAAATATTTATTTATTATTGATTCTGCCACATACAACGATTTCTCAAAGGTCTAGGAATTAAGGTGACGGTGATCGAATTTAATTTTTAGCTACTAAACCGGATCTATTTTAAACAATTTCGGGGTTACAACCTCTCGGCAAACACTTGTCCTATTTATTAAACAACGGTGCACAAATGTTGGTCAATTGGCGTCGCTAGTGTGCCCTACCCGTCACCTTAAGCCATAAAACCAGCATCATATAAGTTTAACATCATTCCACTTTATGTGAAAGTGAAAGTAAAAGATGGCCCTAGGGCATGGCAACATTTGCATAAATAAATACGTTTATTGATTTCACTAACTTTTATGATGATTTTGATGCCATGATGATTGTATACCGATTATATATAATCATCATGGCATCAAAATCATCGGTAAAGAGATATTATATACCGATGTGACAAAAAAAAATGCCAAGTGGAAGATCGTGGATAGAGAACCGTTTGGCACTCTCAAAACATGTCCATGTACCTATGTTGATTTTGAGTTTAAATTTTCTTTAAATAGTTAATTGTCCACCTTGTACGGTCGGCTGCGAAGATAAACTTAAGTACCTTGTCATAATAGCTTGGTAACATCTAACTTCTACTTTCCCACACGGATACGGCTGGTATTATTGTGACAAGGTACTAAAGTGTATACACCTCTGCGCAGCTGACTGTACATGTACCGTCCCTGGTCGAAAAAGGTCAACTCAAAATTTACGGATAATCGTAAAAGTGGTGTTTCGGGTGTCCAATTGGTTGCTCTATGTAAAATATGTTTTAGACACTCAGAATAATAAAAACATATTTTTTTTATGTGTTAGGTGGCAGACGAGCAGACGGATCACCTGATGGTAAGCGATTGCGGCCGCCCATGCACACCCGCGACACCAGTGGAGTGCGCTGCCAACCTTTAACCCCCCTTGCCCCCGTCTTGGGCCTCCGATACTCACGCAGCGAAACACAGCACAGTGCTGCATTACGCCGGTTTTCTATGAGGCTGTGGTATCACTCCGGTCAAGCCGGCCCACTCATGCCAAACCGTGTGTCTCCCACGGTCAAAATTTGTTGGTTTCACTGCCAAATCCAAAGATTTGCACGTGCATGAGTTTGCCATGATGATTTTTACGACGTTTCTGATCAATGTTCCTTTGATTTGAGCCAAATTATTAACGTAGAGAAACTTGTACAAGGTCCAAGGTTGATGGTTGAATGGACTAAAACTTTGTTGCAACTGGCACATGCTGTGGGTGTTGCTGGGGATGTTTCCACGCTTGCTTTTAAAATATCACGAATTTGAGAAAACGTCATCGTCATCGTCAGCCCATTTAAGTCCCCACTGCTGGGGCACGGGCCTCCCTCAATCACATGAGGGGTAATCGCCATACTCACCACGCTTGGCAGACGGGTTGGCGAGGGTTTTGATATAAATGCAGAGTTTTCCTTCTCTGGGTGCTGATGATCATGCCAGCAGCTTTACCTTAGGCCTTTTACGACACCTCGGTAAGAGTGAGGGTGGCCTATTCTACTCTGCCGGGGACCACACAGCAAACGGCTAGAGATAAATATGTACACATTTGTGAACGTGTAATCAGAGGGCCTACAACTGAATTCATGACCGAACCCCATATTCACGTTCATTACGTACGGGACGGTTTCGTTGTCTTGACTTAATGTCCTATGTCCCCTAGGTGAGGCGAAGGCGTCCACAGTGCTCCGCTATTTCGGTCTTGAGTTACGCGCTTTACTTAGCTCCAAGTTAGTCCTAGGGTCTTCGCTTCTGCAGTGATAGCCGCCGCTAGGTTTGTTTGGAGCGGCCACGTTTCTTTTTTCCTTGTGGGGTTCCAGTCTAGGATTGAGTATGTGGTCCGGTTCCCTTCGGAGCATGTGGCCGATCCAGTTCGGCTGGTTCGTTCGAATGGTTCCGTTGTAGATCCAAGGAAATCAGGGATTGCGAGAGTCATGTCGCTTCATTGTAATTAAAAGAATCATCAATAATTAACCAAGACGGGAATCAACACGATATTTATTATGTGATACAACATTGTGTACTCACATATTTTACTCGACGTTTCGGATACGTTACAGCCGTGGTCACGCTTCTCGTGACTACGGCTGCGGTAACGTAGCCGATACCTTGAGTAAAATATGTGAGTACACAATGTCGTATCACATAATGGACGATGTTCCACATCTCAGACTTCATAAGATTGGTAATTCATTTGTAGGAATGAGTATTAAAATATTTAATAAGTTACCACAAAAGCCTGTTGATTTACCAATGCCTAAATTTAAAACACATACAGAACTGAAATGACAAGAATTTGTGAATGATAAACTGTTCGCCTACACCCATTATACTGTACTTACAAAAAAATTGGTGATTAAAAAGAGTAACTGGCGAGTTTCTTGCCGGATCTTCTCGTCAGAATCAACTTTCCGATTCCGGTGGTAGAATCGCATTATATTTATTCATTTCTTAGTATATTTTTTGTATCGACATGTATGTTTAATTACATGTATAATATACATAGATATTATTTATATTTTTCATGTATGACGATTTGTAAGAGCTGTATATAAGCCTATGCAAATAAAGTACTTTTGAATTTTTGAATTTTAATAAATATCGTGTTAATTCCCGACTTGATTAATTATAGTTATATTGCAACGCGAAAATCTAAAAAAACTAAGAATCATCAAATCCTGGATCATGGTCCAAACGTACCCGGGAACCCAAAGCCACCTTTTTATCAGTCTTTGGACGGAATCGAAAAGTGAAAACAATATTCTATGACAAACTAAAAGACAATGACCAAAAGTCGGGTCACTCCAATCTGTCAGATTGCTGTATACGATTATCATTTTAATGTTTTTTTTTTATGTGATAGGTGGCAGACGAGCAGGCGGATCACCTGATGGTAAGCGATTGCCATGGACACCCGCGACACCAGTGAAGTCACAAGCGCGCTGCCAATCTTTAAACCCCATTTTCCCCCGGATTGGGCCTCCGGTACTCCCGCAGCGGTACGAATACAACACAGTGCTGCTTCACGCCGTTTTTCTGTAAGGCCGTGGTATCACTCCGATCCGCCCAATTCAGGCCGAAGCGTGGCTCTCCCACGGTCAAAAATGTATTTCAAATTTAGAAAATGACTTGAGAATCGGATGAATTTTGACAAATTGTAGTTAACTATGTGAATATCCGTACCAATCGTAATCATTTCTCGAAAGTGAAATTAAATATCAATCCATAGTAACATAAGTGAAAGTCAACACCTGCGGGTATAGGCAAATGTTTACTAGTAATAAACACTTCAATCAATTTAATTAACTTGATTAATACTAATTACATGTGAAGCAGCGCGTGAGTGAACGGATTATTCTTTAAACCGCAATTTGCGATGGTACGAGATACAGTACCAAATTTACGAACAAAAAACTACTTGACAGCCACGCAAATCCGTATTTGCGAACGGAATTAGTTATTCATTTATCCAGCTATAATAATTGATAAAAAGATATAAATGTGTCATTTTTTTTATTATTTCTTGCATACAAAAAGTTTTGACAAACATTCACTTTAATGGCATTGTATAAACAGCTGAGGTTTGTCCACATACTAGGTTTCTATCACCAACAAAAATTACATAGATACACTACTAATTTAAGTTCCATTTTTACATTAACCAAAGAAGTGATGAATTCGGAACCATAACATCAAAAAAAACTATTTCGAGGCAGAAAAATTGTGAAAATGTAGTGTTTTTTTTCTTGGCAACCCTTAGGTTTTAAAAAAGGTTCAAATTAGTTTTTAAGCGAGCTATCTGCCATTACCGGTTGATCCATTGTTTACGAGACACCCTGTATGATGTCAAAATGTAACACTGTCGGAGCTATCTGGTTAAAATAGCCATCCAATCGAACGCCTAGGGCGTTCATTAAACGTAGGCATCCAACCAAATGGCTGAAGATCAACTAGTCGTTGAATTACACGCTTTGGAGGAATAATTAAAACTTCATTTACATACAAAACTTAGCCCCCCTTATACAAATCGCGAACTAGTGATAGTCCACGAACAAAACTGGTGTTAGCCCCTTTTGAAATTGCGCGTTGGAACGGTACGACAAGAGCTTTAGTACGGTAATAACTTAAGATTGCGATTTGTAATAAGGTGGAACAAGTTGTTGTTGGTAAAGAGTAATTTGTTTTTTCAATGCATGCTTTATGCCTAACGTCTAGTTAACTGTTAACCCTACCACTTCTTGACACTAATGTGATTTAAATGACACTTATGTACCTAATTATCATAATCGTCTTACATAGGGATGTGACAGTGTTTGTGAAGGATCGATGCTTTTTCATTTCCCTGCAAAACTGGCTATCATCAAACCATGTAATCTTGTAGAGCCACAAAACAATTTATTCTAAAATCAAATTACAAAAGTACTAATTTAATATTATGGAATACTTAATTATAATAGTGGAATAAATAACATGATATAATTATAATAATGATCATACTGACATCTTCATTGAAATTATTAAAAAAAATGTTTGCTTAATCTGTTTTGTATTTTTTTAATAAACATTAGAATTTATTAATGAATTGATTAAATCGCTTTAACATTCGCATGCCCTTGTTTGCATTTAGTTTTAAGACCTGTATGTATTATTCACCTATATTATGCAAATAAAAGAATTGAATTGACTAATGAAACTTTTATATTTTTATATTTGTAATTCCGCTGTTGGTTCTGATATCCATAACACAGGTGCTTGAACTACCTATCTCGGAGTCAGATCTATGTATGTGATGTTGTGAAATATTTATTTATTATTTATTAAATTTTGTACGTCTCTAAACTAAGCAGCACTTGTATCCGTAATGCAAGTGCGTAAAAGTAGTATGCAATCACCTGATTGACCACATGACATTGACCTCAATGTTTTTTTTACATTTTGGCAGACAAACGAGCAGACGGCTCACCCGATGGTAAGTGAATTAATTAAAGTTTTTGTATGAATAAAAAACACCTTAGTAATACCTGCCCAGTTTTATTTAATTATCGATATCTTATTCCTATCCCTAGTCATACATCTTGACAATAAGTGTTTGTGATAGTCTTGGCACGATTTGGCATGCTTTTATAATTTATAGAAGATTCTCAGTTGGCGCCAAAACTATTAACCAATGAGATTTTAGATTATAAAATGCATAGGGATATTAGTGTCTGGTAAGATTAATGACCAGCACGACTTTAGTGTTGCAGTGTTGAATTCGATTCCCGGCTAAAAGTTTTAAAAGTATTTTTATTAGAAAGAAAGAAAGGAAAACTATTTATTGACCACAACACATAATACATAAAATAAATAATAAAAAAAAAGATACAGAGCTGCGGTTAGAGGAGACGAGTTGCGGCCAACAAGTCTCAGCCTCAGCATATGCTGCAACTGCCACAAACAACAGCTGCAGCGCTGGTTTTCAGGCTGGACCTTGGGTGACGCCTTTGGGTGACCTTTAGGGGAAAAAAATCGGGACGACCGGGCATGCATTAGAGTTGTTCGGAGTTTGGTCCAATCAAAATATGACCCATGTGAGACAGCCTAAGGAACATGAAACTTTATTTTTAAAATGTATTGCACAAATTTCAGTAGGTACAATCATATGGGCCTGAGGGCGAAGCCGAAGACGAACGCGGTACAGGCGCTCGTTAGATGGCGCTGGCGCGTGACTGTTGGGTACCCGGGAATGAATTGATTGAACCTATCGCATATTGTCAAAAATCGGGACAAAATCGATAGGCCGTCGGGACGCGGGACAATTTCGTCGAAATCGGGACAGTCCCGGCAAAATCGGGACGGGTGGCAACTCTGATTAGAAGAAGTATAAATATTGACATGCAATACAGAAGATATTAAGTTAAAAGGTCATACATCTGCTCGATGACCACGTATCACATTAAAAAAAAGCTAAGTCCTTATTAAAAAAATCTCTGAATGATAACAATGACATCTCAGTCGCAACTTTCCGCGGCACTAGCTGTCATTGATATAGAAGAGTTAATTGATCTACGCTTTAGCAGTATATCGTATCGTGTCTCTCCCGCATGTCTCGTATCGTAGTGTCTCTTTCGCTGTATCTATCTCCTGTGATTCACGCTGAAATCACTGTACTGCACAGGCGTATGTACATACCCCTGTGCAGTACATATGTGTGCGTAGCCTGTTTAGCTCTAGAGAGCCGGCGATCTGGTTCTAATGTTTTGTGCCTTAGTTTCAGAAACAATCTCTCAATGTCTTATTATAAGCGAATCGTAGGCTAATGGACAACATTTCAAATTTTTAACATGTCCATATTGTTTTTTTATATGAAAGGAGTCATAAAATGAACAGACCCATATTTTTTGTTTTTTCAAAATTTGTCCATTTTCATGCATAAAATAATTATTGAAATTCTTTTTATTCTAAATAAACGTAAGCGCCAAATGACGTCATCGGACGGCTGAATCAGCGATATTCCTTTGCTTATTATTGTTTTAATAAAAAAAAGGTACTACTGTCAAAGGTAAATAATACTAGTGTCAACATTGTCAACGTCATTCATACATTCAACGTTGACAAGTTGTCTTTTTTTTTGACAGTTACATGTCATGGGTTTGGCATTTCGTAAATTTAAAACTATAATGTGCTAAGCAAAGAAATATTTTACATTCTGCCGTCCGATGACGTCATCTTACGTTTTTTTAGTTTTTAATTTTTTTCTCAGTAAATAAGCAATATAAAAAATGAATAAATATATATTCATGCAGCGGAAAAGTAAACAAAGAATTGGTATTTTTTGTTTCAGAGCTTAGCAATTTTGAAATGTTGTCCATTACAACTTCCTTCTGCGAGATAAAAAAAACCCTATCACAGTATACTCTCGTGAGCAACCAAACCGACTCGAGACCTAATTTTCATACAAACGTACTAACTTCAGAGGCCTATCAATATGAAAGTGTATGTCCCTTATGATATTTTTTTTCTTAAAATTAGATTCTTTCTTAAAATTAGGATTGAGCAAGTAGTTTGATGGATGCGAAAATCAACCACATTTTCCTCGTTTTTTTAAGAAAACAGCACGTTTCTGTAATCTGTTAAAATAATTAAATTGAAATTTGACTTTTCAAATCGATTTACAATAATATTATCACTAAGGCATACTTTCATTTATGTATGTGTATATTCAATTCAAAATATCTTTATTTGCATAGTCTTGTATACATACAGCACTTTAAAACCGTCATACATTAAAAAATATAACTATATATTTGTAAGTAAAATATACTTGTAATTACACATATGTCGATACATAAAATATACTAAGAAATGAACAAATATATTTGATGTGATTCTACCACCGGAATCGGAAAGTTGATTCTGATGAGAAGATCCGGCAAGAAACTCGCCAGTTACTCTTTTTAATCGCCAAAAATTTTAATACAATGTTATTATTACTATATTACTCGCATAAATAAGTCGATTTCATGTCCAATAATAAATATATCCATTACAATGTCTAAGGTGTAGGTGAACAGTTTATCATTTCTTGTCATTTAAATAATCAACTGTATAATATGCATTTGCCATTAAATATTTTTTTAATTATAAAAAAAATATATAAAAATTAGGTCCTGAGTTGATTGGTTTGCTCCCGACTGTAGGCACATAAGTTTCATATATTTTAAAACCATTATAATTAGCAAAGAAATTATAATAAAAACTTTGAACCCGGCTCACATGAAAAGTATCGCATTTCAAAAGACTTCATGTCAAAGATCAATTTGATGATAGGCCATAACGTATGCGGCGCAATATGCATCGTATTGATTGCATTCTGAACTAGTGAACTTTAGCTTGGACTGCAGTGAATGTACATAGGTACCTACCTACGTACAGGTAGGTACGGTACAGAGAATAAAAAGGTTCGTCACCTTAAGGCGACGGGTAGCCCTAACTAGCGACACTATTCTTAAATCTGTGAGCGACAACAATCGATTTAAATTGTTAGCTACTAAACCGGATCTATTTTAAGGTGACGGGTAGGGCACACTAGCGACGCCAATCGATTTTAATTTTTAGCTACTAAATCGGATCTATTTTAAATAATTTCGGGGTTACCGCCCGGGGGGTCCGTTTTTGTACGCGAAAAATTGATTCACGCCAAAAGTGACCGCTTTTGGCGTGAATTAATTTTGTTTATTTTGTAATGTTTCCATGGTTATTTAATAAATAGTATAAGTGTTTGCCGAGACCGATTTGTAACCCCGAATTTTTTTAAAATAGATCCGGTAGCTCAAAATTAAAATTGATTAGCGTCGCTAGTGTGCCCGCCCCTCACCTTAAACAATTTCGGAGCGGTAGTCTTTAAGCAAACATTTAAACTATATTTATTTAATATTGTGCATATTAACGCCATAAGTGGCCGTTTTTGGCGGTTATTCAAATTTCGAGTACAAAAGCAGACCAAAAAATCAAGTGTAAGTATAAAATAAATTTTAGAAGTGCTTTCCAAGGGGCTGCAGCTTTTAAATCAACTGGCGTCGCTAGTGTGCCCTTAAGGAAAATTTTCGCTTGCAAGCCAAGAATCGGTTATACCAACATACCGATTTACCGGAATCAATGTTGCTACAAGTAAATATGAACTTTCTGATCTAACAGTTAAGCTTAATTTTCTGTGCAACAGGTATTACTCTGACAACTATACGAAAGGTAATAAGTGCTCACAGCATATCAAACGAATCAATTTGAAAAGTGACGAATCTTTTCGTTCTTTGACTGTACAGTGGCGGACACATCAATCTATACATAACTGTCAAATTTCTTCATTCGATTATAAACCTTATAAGGTTACACATTGAGAATAATATGATAGGGAGAGTTTACTAAACGCGTTGAGAGCGATTGTAGCTCAGTGGATATAGAAACTTCGTAGGTCGAGGTTTGGATCCGAGTTCGCACCTCTGGATTTTTAAATCAATGTCATTTCTACCATTAGCTCAGCGGTGAGGGAATATAGTAAGGAAACCTATACGATTAGGAAATTATTCTGAAAGTGTCATTGTGATTTTTTAGTCTGATTCCCCTGTCTAAGGTCAGACGGTCGCTTCATTGTAATCATACAGTGACTTATATATACTGAGATAGAGGCACCAATCGGCTAGCCAGTGCTAGAGGAAACCGACCAATATTTAACCGCTATGTAGAACGGCCACCTTCGAGGGTCAGTCAGAGAAACGATTAAATGAAATATCAGAAATTATTTTACTTGCCATATAATAAAATTCCCAAGGGCCGTGTGGTCCCGGCAGAGTAGAATAGGCCACCCTCACTCTTACCGAGGTGTCGTAAAAGGCGACTAAGTTAAAGCTGCTGGCATGATCATCAGCACCCAGAGAAGGAAAACTCTGCATTTATATCAAAACCCTCGCCAACCCGTCTGCCAAGCGTGGTGAGTATGGCAATTACCCCTCATGTGATTGAGGGAGGCCCGTGCCCCAGCAGTGGGGACTTAAATGGGCTGATGATGATGATGAAAATTCCCAATTTGGACCTCGATTTTAAAGTTGCTAATGTGCGCGCAGGCGGCTTGAGGTCATTGTTTCAGAAACACACGTTACTATCGCGAACTAAAAATGCATAATGTTAGCGACATCTACCGAAACTACGCCAAACCTATCTGCTTGATTTTTAAAGCTAACAAGGCTGAACTATTTTTGCCATACGTACTAAGGAAATAATCTGCTAAGTGAAATGATCCTGATTGTAATTACTGATTACCAGACTTCTCATACCCTGGATCATGGTCTAAGCGTAATATTAGGGAGAGTTTCCTTACCGTGACATTTCACCATCAGGGACGCAGTCTGCGTTTATGACCTCAACAAGAAAAAAGATCTTGAAGAAGGTCAGGTCAAAGTCGATGAACAAATTTTTAAACAGTAAAAGGTGCTTTGTAAGATTGAATGGCCCTTTATAATTGATACAAAGGATAGCAAGTGGTTCTGCCGGATGTACCACTTAAGATCTTTAAGTCCATCAGCCAGCTTTGTCTCATTGCAGACAAGAAATCTTTTTTTTTCCCTTTTGTATGTTTCGAACTTTTCGAACATTGTTCGGTTTTGTGCTCACTTATCCAAGCAAGCGTGGAGATTAAGCATATTATAGCGATAACTTGATATCTATTGACGGAGGCCTTTGCCCTGCAGTGGGACAGTATATAGGCTGATACTTGATTTGAGTTTCACTTGGGCCACAGTTTATTTTAATGATAAAATTGTTCTAAGGGTCGATTCGACCAACTTGACAGTTATTTTATTTTTATTTTATTTTACAAGTTTTTGGAGCTAGATTTAGGGATCATCATCATCATCATTAGCAACCCACACTCGTCCACTGCTGGACATAGGTCTCCCCTAATGCACGCCACGCCCCAGATTTAGGGATACAGTCACAGAAAGAAAACATTGAAGGCCAATTACAAGTTTCCACTGATAATCACTTGGTAGTTATTATTATAAAAGAATAACTAACTGCAGGATAATTCACTTCGTTACTTTATTTTAGTAATAAACTCAATTGTGTTCTTCCAAAGCCCATATAGCTATCCCACCTTGTTACACGAGTGAAAGGAGTGAATGAACATTTGACATTATAAACTTTGAGATGAGAATTTCCCTATTAAAAGATTGATTTGTGATTTATTATATGACACCGGGATGTAAGTAGGGTTATACAGGTAATGTCAAAAGTCAAAAACAGCTGTGACAATGACGACGCCATTTTGGATATTACTAATGCTGTCAAAATTAGCGGTCTAACGATTTACCAGTTGGAATAGGCGTTGACTGTTGGATAAGTAGTTGGTAGAACGGATTTTTATTTTACACTGCATCTAACTGCGCTATATCGTAAAGATAAAAATAAAAAAATCTTTCAATTTAGGTTCACACAGAACTCCTTTAAGGTGACGGGTAGAGCACACTAGCGACGCCAATCGATTTAAATTTTTGGCGTCTAAACCGCATCTAATTTAAACAATTTCGGAGTTACAACCTCTCGGCAAACACTTATACTATTTATTAAATAACCATGCACAAATGTTGGGTCCGTTTTTGTACGCGAAAAATTGATTACCGCCAAAAGCGGCCACTTTTAGCGTGAATCAATTTCTCGCGTACAAATGTTGGGTCCGCATTTGTGCATGGTTATTTAATAAATTAGTATAAGTGTTCACGGAGAGGTTGTAACCCCGAAATTGTTTAAAATAGATCTGGTTTAGTAGCTAAGAATTAAAATCGATTGGCGTCGCTAGTGTGCCCTACCCCTCACCTTAAATGTCAAAATAGGTACTTATATTATCGTTTACCGCTGGTTCGGAATGTCGATTTCTACAGTATCTTCTACTTAGTTTGTGATTTCTACTGAGAAGACATAGATTTATCGTTGATCGTATAAAGATTGGACGAATCGGGCCTTAGTTCTCATTTTAACGTCACTAATTTTGTTTTTCGGAGCTTTGAAGCACAATTGGTCTTATTTTAAAAATTGTTTTATTATTGTCTGGGTGAATTTTAAATGCTCTCATTACACTACGTCTAATTCCGGAGTAAAAAATAAAGTTGTATTTATATCGAACAGTTAGATTACCAAAACCCATACGATATATAACCTTAAAACCGAATTTGCGATTGTGTAAATTTTATATTTACACAATCGCAAATTCGATCAATTTTGAAGATTAGCAATTCCCATGATTCATTGGTTTCGAAACGAATACAAAGCAAGAATTTGAATCCAAGATATAAATCAAACATCAAACGGTACTAAACAAACGTGATTTCGTAGACTGCGCTTGCGCTTATAAACAGATGTGTTTGTGCAAACGTTTAAGGGCTAACATTGTTTCGACACGCGTAGGGATAAAGTGAAATTGGAGTAACTGGTGCTTAGCAACTTTGAGGTAGGTAACAAACTTAGAAACAAAACAAAGATTTATTTTAACCGTGGAGGAGCCATGCTTCGGCATTAATAGGCCCGCTCGACCGGAGTTATAGTACCACGGCCTCACAGAAAATCGGCGTGAAGCAGCAGCACTGCGCTGTGTTTAACTGTACAGGTGTCGAGGTGTCCATGGGCGGCGGCAGTCACTTATCATCATGTGATCCGTCTGCTCGTCTGCCACCTATCACCTATAAAAACAAAAAAGAAATCATTGTGAGCTACTCACACACTTAAGGCTTTGTTCAGAAACGTTCAATAAACCTTTGTTAGCTAAACGCTGTTATAAAGCAATTTGGCGTTTGAAACCAAAATAACCATACAAATGTTTATTTTTATGTCATAGGATGCAGACGAGCAGACGGATCACCTGATGGCAAGCAATTGCCGCCGCCCATAGACGCTCGCGTCACCAGTGGAGGCACAAGTGCGCTGCCAACCTTAATACCCATCCTTCCCCCGGATTGGGCATTCGATACCCTCACTCACGGCATAGCACGGTGTTGCTTCACGCCGGTTTTCTGTGAGGCCGTAGTATCACTCCGGTTGAGCCAGCCCATTCCTGTCCCAAGCGTGTTTTCGAAAATAATGAAAACTGGTTTAATGAACGTTTACGAATAAAACCCTTAGTGCTCAACTAATGGTTTGACAATGTACAGACAGCAACACATTAGGTTACTGCAATCTGTCAAAATATTGAACCGAATGTGTTTGACATGAAGGTGAGAATCGACTGAAGAAGTGTTTACTTTGATGTGTTGCTGTACCTACTCTTAAGGGTCAACACTTAAGGTTTTCCAGTATCTTTAATATTCCCCATGTTATTATTTGATAGTCCAAGTAACATGGGTTTTACGAAATAGACTTGGCAAACTCGTATCTTTCAAAAGATTGGAACATTTGCATCTGGATCTGTGCAGAGATGCGGAACAGAGAAACGCTTCATTTGGAACATCGACTGTCGATCTCGACTAGATCCGTGATTCATTCCGATTATTCGGCTCACTCGGATAATTCCGCTCATTTGGATCATTCGGCTCATCGGATCATTCTACTCATTCGGTTCACTCGGAGATCAATTTGTGTCGAATTATACATTCGGAGCGAACATTAGATATTCGGAGCAGTGTATCATTTGGCTGAATCGGATCACTGAGTCGTTTCAGTAAACAGTTACACATGTCTATTACGAAACAATAATAACACACAGAAGAACGGCTACCTACATAGCGAGCTAAACATGCTTCGCACATAACATAATCTCAGCTAGTTTCAGCGTGAATGACAAAGACAAACGTGCGAGAGAGACACGATAAGATATACTGCTATAACTATAACAAACTCTTTGGTATCCAGGTCAGCTAGAGCCGATTTTCTGTGTTATTATTTTGTGCTCGGTAGCCCGGAAAGAGGGACATAATCTGGAACAGCTGATAGTCATCGGCAAGGTGGATGGAAGGAGACCCAGAGGTCGTTGCCCTATCAGATGGTCAGATAAAATACGTTCGACGCTGGACACCAAGCTGTATAACGCCCTCCACTTTGCCAAAGACAGACATATATGGAGGTCTATTATAAAGAGCAAACTGGCCGCCCACGGGAGAAATCACGACCCTCAGTAATGAAGGAAAACGACTAGAGGAGGAGGATTTTGTGCTCATGTGGTTAATTTTCAAACAGAAATGGCGTATGCAATAGCTTTTTTTATTTATTGAGAGTTACCATTGGTTATACTAGTCGCCTAGGCAGTTATACCGTGGTCAGGTTACTCAACCAGTACCTGTAAGATAACATCAATTTACCATGAAATTGCAGATACTGTCATGCAATAGCCACAGTCATATAATCGTCTGTCCCTCCAAGCGTATCGATGGACCTTCACATGAGCAAATCCGATTATGCCACTGTTTTTATTTTATTTGATAGGCGGACCTGATGGGAAGCGATTGCTGCCGCCGATGGACACCACTAACCCCAGTGACGTCAAAGGTGCGATGCCAATCGTTAATTTGAGTTTTGGTTAGATAGCAGACACAATAGAAAATCAATTGATTTTGGTTTTAAAAAGGATGTTTGGGCAGGACGACTTTAATCCCCCCTTTTCCTCGGATTAGTCCTCAGTAACCCTCACTCACGGTGATGCACAGCATAAGCTCTGTTTCTGTGAGGTAGTGGTAT
This sequence comes from Marasmia exigua, assembly GCA_019059595.1. Classification (NCBI taxonomy): domain Eukaryota; kingdom Metazoa; phylum Arthropoda; class Insecta; order Lepidoptera; family Crambidae; genus Marasmia; species Marasmia exigua. Next base: position 13,270,588 of record CM032488.1, read on the forward strand.
CACTGTTTGATGATGATATCCTGTAGCTCCCCATCAGAGAAGTAAGACTCTGAGAAGGTATTTAAACTGTCTCCGACTTTTTAGATCCCTCCTCGACAATATCTAAGTCCCACCAAGTGGTGTGAGACCTGCCGGAGCGGCTTGGTCTTCAGAAAAATTCCTTATGAATCATGTCACTTATGTAAGGACACGTTTGTTTTCCAGGAGCCGTCATCATCGTCGTCGTCCCGGCACGGCGAGCGGTCACACCACGTCAAGTCCCATTCAAGGGACTTGGGCAACAGTCCCCTGTCGGCCAACACAACGGGGAACAGCTCTAGAGAGTGAGTTGAATGTCTTTTTGGTCACTAAGGGAAAATGATTCACGCACCGTCCCGTCAGGGCGGGCGACATCAAGGGGTGTGTGAGTGGGAGACTCTGGGATGTTGACCCGGAGGTACACCCACTGTAAACCCTCCGACGTCTACGGCCTACGGTGACTCATCTGCTGAAGTCCGTTTGACCCTGGCTGTGGGCTACGTCCACCCAAGCAGAATGAGCAGACGTCCTCTGAGGGGTGCCGTGATAGCACCCGCTCCTACCGCCAAAAGTCGTACCGGCGTGCATTGAGTAGTAGTCCACCTCTGAAAATCTAGCATCTGTTCGTTTTAATGACGACCTTCATGGCGCAGTGACTGTTGTGGAAAACGCGGAAAGTCCCGGGTTAGATTCCCGGTCAATTTAAGAAACAATCCTTTCCAAACAGTGTCCCGCTGTCGGCAGCTAATACTCGTAGTACAGGAAATTTTGAGACAAACTGCTAGAAGTGATATTCTGGCGAATTTTATTATTAATTTCAAACTGAAGTCACAAAAAAAATCCTAGCAGAAAAAACCGCTCATCAAAAACCACGAAATAAAACGTGGTCTTTTTTTCGTAGATTTTTTTTCTTGCTTTATAGTGAGTTTACTATACTATACAGTCGAACATAGAACCTCCTCTTTTTTTTGAAGTCGGTAAAAATAGCCGTTAGTTGGTATATTTTTAAATCCTGTAATGCAACTTTCATAACGGGCTGTATTTAAAGTTCCTTCAAAATTAATAACCTATCCTAACCTTTTTCCACACCAAAAATTACTTATGGTAGGTACATCAAAATCATAGTTTGTTGTGCAATTAGTATTTTTGGTGTGCAAATAGGTAATTTTTAGAGGGTTGGTTTAATATATTCCTTTGATAATACAATGTTCCAGTTTGGAAGACTCGCCGCAAAAGAAGATACTGTCCAGTCTGATCGCGCCAGGTGACTACACGAGCGCGGTGTACAGCCCCAACGTGTCTTACGCGTTGTCATCAGCTGATGAGTACGGCTCGCCGGCGTATAGGGGGCAAGATGGGGACTATACAAATCAAGGTGAGAAAGAAAAAGCAGACGTAGAGAATACAGGGTGTAAAAAGACCCTTAACAAAGCCGGCGTCTACGCACTCAGATCATTAAAACAAGTCTTAGAACAAAAAAATATTGATGAGAAACGAAGTTGATTTTTTGGTGTCAATTTTAATCCTATAAACGGACAACGCAATGAACAGCGTACACCGGACCGCGCCGCACGCGCGCCCGCGCCTCAGTCGCCGAGGCGCGTCCCCCGCACACCCCCCCGCCCCGCTCTCAAACATTACATTGCGGGCTGTACGTTTTGAAGCCATTTTTCCCTAAGAATTACTTAAAATTTTGAACAAGTTTCTTTGGACAAAAATTAGGTAATAATGTTTAAAATTTATTTACATCAAAATCTTGAGATTTTTATTTTGACTTTGACCTTCAATAACTTGGAAAGTATTGAGTTCCCAGGTATGGTCTAGAAGGAAAAAATGGTCCTGATGATGTGCTGAATACGTAGGTTTCGGCTTCGTTAAGGGTCTTTTTACACCCTGTATAGTACAGTGATCACGCTGGTTCACGCAAAGGCAATTGTCATGTGTCTTATGCGTTACCTCAGAGGGATCAGCTGATGAATATGGTACGTGTATAGGGGGCAAGATGCGGACAATCAATCAAAGATATCTGTTATAATAAATGTTGAGCTATGTAGCTATGCCTGCCTCGATGGCGCAGTAGTTAGTGGGTCGCACTTTTAAGCGACGGCTGCGCAAGAGGTCCCGGGTTCGGTTCCCGGGTAGGGCCAAAAATTTGTACATAAGTTTTCAGTAAGAATTTCTTAGTGGCAGCCCGGAGTCTGGAAGTTGGCGGTCTTGTACCCCAGTGCCTCGGAAAGCACGTTAAGCTGTTGGTCCTGCGCCCAATCCCGCTCTGGTCGTGTCACAGTAGTGTCCCATCGGAATATGAGGATAAGGGATTAAAGAGTGCACTTGTGTTTGCGCACACACTTAAGCACTATAATATATACTGCGTACGTGGCTGATCGTTATGATTGGCCGCCGTAGCCGTAATCGGTTGGAGGATATTATATGAGCTATGTATTTACTTAGGTATTTTTATTTACTTCACAGATGAGAATGATGGCGGCACCAACGTGACGTCATCGAAGGCATTAGCGGCGATCGCGCACCTCAACTCGAAGATTGAACGCACGAAGGACCTAATAAGGCTAGAACAGACGATACGGGATGGTGAGTTAAAGGTCATGTCTCTTTTCGGCGAAACGGAGTTCGTCCCATCTCCGACTTTCCGCACGAAGCAATTCGCTACCACATTTATGATGCGGACTGCCAAGGAATATTACTGTTTTTCCTGACCACTATAATCTGGACAGATCAGGCAATTCTAGGCAAACGCGTATCATCCTAGACCTCATCGTCGCTTTCCATCAGGTGCTATTGTGGTTTAAGCGTTAGCCTATAGTCTAAAAAAACGGACGGACCACAAAGTGATCTTATAAGGTTTGCGACCCGAAGTTCGGAATGTTTTTTTATTTCTTCTCAAAATGTATTAAGGTGACGGGTAGGGCACACTAGCGACGCCAATCGATTTTAATTTTTAGCTACTAAACCGGATCTGTCATTAGGGGGGAATGGACCATGACCCACCACGCTAGTCCAGTGCGGGTTGGTGGGTGGTTCGCCAGGGCCTCTTTTGTTGGTTAGCAGGACGCGCCATGGACAGGAGAGGTTGACTTGGAACCCGAAAGATGTGTGGGTCCCCTTACGTCCCAGTCGCTCAATTCGCTCAAAGAGCTATGGAAAGGGCTACGCTCGGAGTATCTCTGAAGGACCGCATCAGAAATGATGTAATCCGACAGAGAACCAGAGTCACCGAATTTGCAAACTGAAGTGGCAGTGGGCTGGTCATATTAGCCGCAGAACTGACAGCCGTTGGAGCCGTAAAGTCCTTGAGTGGAGACCGCGACTCGGTAAGCGTAGTATAGGACGCCCTGCGACAAGATGGAATGATGACATTCGGAGGCTGGCTGGTGTGGCCTGGATGAGAGTCGCCGAAAATCGGGAGCAGTGGCGTGCATTAGGGGAGACCTATGTCCAGCAGTGGACGAGTGTGGGTTGCGGATGAAACCGGATCTATTTTAAACAATTCCGGGATAACAACCTCTCTCCAAACACGTATGCTACTTATTAAATAACCATGCAAAAATGTTGGGTTCAACGCGGACGTGAAAAATTGATTCACGCCAAAAGTAGCCGCTTTTGGCGTGTACCAATTTTTCGCGTACAAAAACGGACCCAAAATTTGTGCAAGGTTATTTAATAAATAGTATAAGTGTTGGCCGAGAGGTTGTAACCCCGGAACCGTTTAAAATAGATCCGGTTTAGTAGCTCTAAAATTAAAATAGATTGGCGTCTCTAGTGTGCCCTACCCGTCGCCCTTAATAAGAGGTTGATTATTTAGAAACTTATTATTCAGTAATACCCGAATGTGACATGTTTCCCCTAGACGTAGTACGGATATTATTCAATAGGATTAGGTCCTTGTTTGTATAAAGGACTCCCAAAAACGTATATAAATTCTTGCGGTACGGAACCCTACGGTCCGTCCGTCCGTCAACCAACTATAGGTTAGCGGTGAGTCTTATAGAATCAGAAACACACAATGCTTGTGCGATGTAATTTTGCATACCGCCATCTAGTGGCGAGAAATTGAACTACCTTGCCAGTCTGATTTGACCCCATGCCATGGACTAATGGGGGCTATCACGTGTGAAATATCCGCTAGATGGCGTGCCTGTGAACGGAGGTCCAACTTCATTCAACATCATAAGCTGATTTATTCGTTAATTGACAATTTGACATATCACGTCTAAAATACCCAATCACCTTGTAGGCCTAAGCTATAGTATGCCATCTTCCGGATTTTTCGATCGCGATAGCCCCCATTACAGTCCCATGGCCATGCTTAGTAACAAAACCCTAAAAAGCTGGGCGATAAAGGAAGGGGTTTTAACACAGACATACATGGTTGTAGTGTTGCGGGTGTCTATGGGCGGCGGCAATCGCTTACCGTCCCTAAAATAGTCAAAACAGAATGTACTAGTATTTTGATGGATAGCAAAGGGAATTGGTAATTTTTCTTTAGAGCCTGGCCCACGTAATCGACTGCCATTTTCTATTTCTCCTAATATCGCGGGAGTGAATAAAACTTTCAAACTTCACCAATACTATCTGGAACCAATCCTTTCCAGAACGCTTCGTTTCCAACGCTCTTTTTTCCCAAGCGCGTGTAAACTCTGAAATGAGCTTCCAGCCGCGGTGTTCCCTGGACCCCAAATCTCGGGCTCCTGACTTTTATTATCATAGGACGTATATCACTAAAACATAGTTTTTTTGTATGGTTTTCAGGTGATACCCGCCATGTTTTCAAATATCACGAGCACAAGAATTGGGCCCCTGATCGCTATGACATGTTCTTTTTTAAACGAGGTTTTAAAAGAGTTCTTCTTTCACGGTAGGCAGCGGCATGACTGCTCCGGCATTGTCGATGGCGGTTACCGTCTTCCATCAGATGGGTCGCACGCTCGTCTGGCTATAATACGCAGTAAAAAAAACCTTAAGAATTCGATATGATAGATCAAATCAAAATGCATCGAAAATGTCCTCAGGTAAAACCTTATAAAGAGTCAGTTTTTGGAATTATAAGCTGCTTCAAATGTAATATTTAAAAATGATTGTCATTATTAGCTTATTACTCAAAATCTGCCTCTATACAAGATACCTTAAAAATTTTTCGGCGTATATTGGTGTAATCTCTCGATAGGCCGCATTTAGGAAAAAAAAACAAAATAGCGAAGCACAGGAATGGACCAAAAGTACCAAACCCTTTTCAGAATGCTGTTGGGTCGTTCTTCTTTTTATCGACAATGAGCCTGTCCTCAGTAACTTGTGAAGTAATTAATTATATAAAAAAATATACGTTATACCATCAAGATATTCCTAATTTACCATGAAATAATGACATTGTTTTATCACCTCGTAGTGAGACAATTAAACACTTGTCTAAGACCTCGTACACTTGTCTATACCTCGTACACTTGTACTCGTAACACTTGTCTATACTCGCACTCGTGGGGTGCGAGTATAGACGCAAATAGTGTGTGAGCGAGAAGTAAATAGATGCGCCGCCATTTCTGATCCCATTCTTTATCCGCACAGGTTGTAGTTACTTTAGCATGACTTAACTATGTAAAAAAATATATAAAGCGAGACAGAGCACACCTCTGTCTCGCTTTATATTCCCGCGTCCTTCACCAGATCGTCGGCTCACCGTGGTCTCCACTCGAGAACTTTTCCGCCCCAACGGCTGTCTGTTCTCCTCGCTATGTTCCCTGGCCCATTGCTACTTGAGGCTTGCAATCCTTTGGGCTATGTCTGTGACCTTAGTTCGCCTGCGGATCTCATCATTACTGACAGGATCACACAGGGAGACTGCCATCATAGCCCTCTCCATTGCTCTCTGAGTGATTTTGAGCCTCCTTAATCGGCACATTGTAAGCGGCCACGTTTCGGTTCCGTATTTCATCACTGGCAACACACACGCATTGAAGACTTTCGTCTTGAGACACTTATTTTTAGATTAGACTCACCCAATATTCCTTGGGGTTCTTTGGTTCATTAGTTTGATCTCGGCCAATCTAAAAATCACAGTGTAATGGGAACAAAGAGTTGCACTTATTTAATTATATTTCTTGTCTCTCAGACAATGTGAACGAGTACCTGAAACTAGCAGCCAATGCTGACAAGCAGCAGCTTCAACGGATCAAAGCAGTCTTCGAGAAGAAAAACCAGAAGAGTGCCCTCTGCATCGCTCAGCTGCAGAAGAAGTTAGAAGGGTATAACAAGCGGATTAGTAATTGGGAGGTGAGATGAAATGAAACTCTTTTCATAGACAGCACTTTAAGGCGAAGGACACACCACCGACGAGAATTATTCATAAGGTGACGGGTAGGGCACACTAGCGATGCCAATCGATTTTAATTTTTAGCTACTAAACCGGATCTATTTTAAACAATTTCGGGGTTACAACCTCTCGGAAAACACTTATACTATTTATTAAATAACCATGCACAAAAGTTGTGTCCATTTTTGTACGCGAAAAATTGATTCTCGCTTAAAGTGGCCGCTTTTGGCGGTAATCAATTATTCGCGTACGCGTTGGACCCAACATTTTTTCATTGTTATTTAATAAATAGTATAAGTGTTTGCCGAGAAGTTGTAATCCCGAAATTGTTTAAAATAGACCCGGTATAGTAGCTAAAAATTAAAATCGATTGGCGTCGCTAGTGTGCCCTACCTGTCACCTTAAACTACTAAACTGGATCTATTTTAACAGTTGTGGATGGTCGGAGACTCGGAAGACATGTACACATTTTTTTTTGGCTTTAATAAAAGTTTCAAGTACAAAAGCAGACCAGAAAGTAGTGCACAATTATTAAATAAATAGTATACAGCTTTGCCGAGTTTCCGGCTGTCCACAATCAGTAAAAATAGATGCAGTTTAGAAGTTAAAGGATTAAATCAATTGCGTCGCTAGTGTGTACCCTTCGCCTTAATGGGTATAAGTTATTTTGAACCTTATCTTAACCGCATTAGGTTTAACGTATGCTCTGACAAGCTGTAGCTCTAGAGCACTCTGTATCGCCCAGCTGCAGAAGAAGTTGTAATCAACTGGGTAATGAGGTCACCCTTTTCCATCGACAGCCCCTTAATGGATTTCAGTATATTTTGAGCTTTACCTTAAGCGCATAAAGTTTAAAGTATGTTTAAGGGGTATAACAAGCGAATTAACAATTGGGTGGTGAGACGAAAACACAAAATAAACATACGGAAAGTCGGATCCAGCTGACATTGATGTCGAAGAGTTCGTTGACCTTCGGACTAGGCAGTACATATGAATGAATGAAAACATTTATTTCGACAATCATGCGGATCATATACAATAAAATACGGAATACAGATATAGATTTAACAGAAATACACATAGTCCTAATGTCAATCAAATTACATAACATCATATAATGAAAATTAGATGTCACAAGATAGTATTATCGTATCATCTCTGTCTCACGCAAAACCACGTCAAAATTAATGTAGGCGCGCATGTATGTCTGTGTAAAACAAAAAACAAATGCCGAATGCGAAAAGCGAGGGGTATCAAGAAAAAAAAATATAATGTCATAGTTCAGGGTGTCTCAACCTGTGGTCCGTACGCATACCTCTATCTAGAAAAATAGAGTGCTTTGGTAACCCGATTCGCATAATCCATATGTTATCTGCTAGAGGCGACAAACGGGTTAGCGAGTCACTTGATGGAAAGGACTCTACGCCGCCGATGAATATCCGTGAACTCAGAGAGATAGATAATGTGTTGCTAGCCTCTTTTAAGTAAGAGTTCAATTTTAAGGTGACGGGTAGGGCACACTAGCGACGCCAATCGATTTTGATTTTTTAAACAATTTCGCGGCTACAACCTCTAGGCAAACACTTATACTATTTATTAAATAACAATGCCCAAATGTTGGGTCCGTTTTTGATCGCGAAAAATTGATTCACGCCAAAAGTGGCCGCTTTTGGCGTGAATAAATTTTTCGCGTACGCGTTGAACCCAACATTTGTGCATGGTTACTTAATAAGTGTTTGCCGCGAGGTTGTAACCCCGAAATTGTTTAAAATAGATCAGGTTTTGTAGCTAAAAATTAAAATCGATTGGCGTCGCTAGTGTGCCCTACCCGTCGCCTTAATAAAGAAATTCATTTCACATTTTATGAGCGCCTATTTCACAATAGTTAGTGGTTTATTAAATCTTTTTATCTTTCAGCAACATGGAACAAGCGGGCAAGCGCACAGACAACCTAGAGAAGTGTTGCGAGATATGGGACAAGGGCTTAAGTAAGAATACTTTTAATTCAACTATTAAGGCGACGGGTAGGGCACACTAGCGATGCCAATCGATTTTAATTTTTAGCTACTAAACCGGATCTATTTTAAACGATTTCGGGGTTACAACCTCTCGGCAAACACTTATACTATTTATTAAATAAATGCTCAAATGTTGGGTCCAACGCGTACACGAAAAATTGATTCTCGCCAAAAGCGGTCACTTTTGGCGTGAATCAATAAATAGTATAAATGTTTGCCGAGAGGTTGATAATCCCGAAATTGTTTAAAATAGACCCGGTATAGTAGCTAAAAATTAAAATCGATTGGCGTCGCTAGTGTGCCCTACCTGTCACCTTAAAACTACTAAACTGGATCTATTTTAACAGTTGTGGATGGTCGGAGACTCGGAAGACATGTACACATTTTTTTTTGGCTTTAATAAAAGTTTCAAGTACAAAAGCAGACCAGAAAGTAGTGCACAATTATTAAATAAATAGTATACAGCTTTGCCGAGTTTCCGGCTGTCCACAATCAGTAAAAATAGATGCAGTTTAAAGTTAAAGAAGTAAATCAATTGCGTCGCTAGTGTGTACCCTACGCCTTAATGGGTATAAGTTATTTTGAACCTTATCTTAACCGCATTAGGGTTTAACGTATGCTCTGACAAGCCGTAGCTCTAGAGCACTCTGTATCGCCCAGCTGCAGAAGAAGTTGTAATCAACTGGGTAATGAGGTCACCCTTTTCCATCGACAGCCCCTTAATGGATTTCAGTATATTTTGAGCTTTACCTTAAGCGCATAAAGTTTAAAGTATGTTTAAGGGGTATAACAAGCGAATTAACAATTGGGAGGTGAGACGAAAACACAAAATAAACATACGGAAAGTCGGATCCAGCTGACATTGATGTCGAAGAGTTCGTTGACCTTCGGACTAGGCAGTACATATGAATGAATGAAAACATTTATTTCGACAATCATGCGGATCATATACAATAAAATACGGAATACAGATATAGATTTAACAGAAATACACATAGTCCTAATGTCAATCAAATTACATAACATCATATAATGAAAATTAGATGTCACAAGATAGTATTATCGTATCATCTCTGTCTCACGCAAAACCACGTCAAAATTAATGTAGGCGCGCATGTATGTCTGTGTAAAACAAAAAAAAATGGCGAATGCGAAAAGCGAGGGGTATCAAGAAAAAAAATATAATGTCATAGTTCAGGGTGTCTCAACCTGTAGTCCGTACGCATACCTCTATCTAGAAAAATAGAGTGCTTTGGTAACCCGATTCGCATAATCCATATGTTATCTGCTAGAGGCGACAAACGGGTTAGCGAGTCACTTGATGGAAAGGACTCTACGCCGCCGGTGAATATCCGTGAACTCAGAGAGATAGATAATGTTTTGCTAGCCTCTTTTAAATGAGAGTTTAATTTTAAGCCGACGGGTAGGGCACACTAGCGACGCCAATCGATTTTGATTTTTTAGCTACTAAGCCGGATCTATTTTAAACAATTTCGCGGCTACAACCTCTAGGCAAACACTTATACTATTTATTAAATAACAATTCCCAAATGTTGGGTCCGTTTTTGATCGCGAAAAATTAATTCACGCCAAAAGCGGCTTTTGGCGTGAATAAATTTTTCGCGTACGCGTTGAACCCAACATTTGTGCATGGTTACTTAATAAGTGTTTGCCGCGAGGTTGTAACCCCGAAATTGTTTAAAATAGATCAGGTTTTGTAGCTAAAAATTAAAATCGATTGGCGTCGCTAGTGTGCCCTACCCGTCGCCTTAATAAAGAAATTCATTTCACATTTTATGAGCGCCTATTTCACAATAGTTAGTGGTTTATTAAATCTTTTTATCTTTCAGCAACATGGAACAAGCGGGCAAGCGCACAGACAACCGAGAGAAGTGTTACGAGATATGGGACAAGGCCTTAAGTAAGAATACTTTTAATTCAACTATTAAGGCGACGGGCAAGGCACATTAGCGACGCCAATCGATTTTAATTGTTAGCTACTAAACCGGATTTATTTTAAACGATTTCGAGGTTACAGCCTCTCGGCAAACACATAAACTATTTATTAAATAAATGCTCAAATGTTGGGTCCAACGCGTACACGAAAAATTGATTCTCGCCAAAAGCGGTCACTTTTGGCGTGAATCAATAAATAGTATAAATGTTTGCCGAGAGGTTGTAACCCCGAAATTGTTTAAAATAGATCCGGTTTAGTGGCTAAAAATTAAATTCGATTGGCATCGTTAGTGTGCCCTACCTGTCACCTCATTATTTAATATTTCCGATAAGTTGTAGAATCAACTTCCCGCAGCGGTATTTCCGAACAGGTACGACATTGCGATCTTCAAGAAACGAGCCTATACCTCTCTTAAAGGCCGGCAACGCATCCCCACTCCCTCTGGTGTGGCTGATGTCCATGGGCGGCGGTGATCACTTACCATCAGGTGACACGCTTGATCGTTTGCCTCCCTTTCTCATAAAAAAAAAGTGGTCTACCAAAGATTTATTCCCGCTGTCCACCCTCTGCTTGTCCACCCCGGGTGGACAGTGAAACAATTGTTAAAAAAATTCCCGCTGTCCACCCCTTCTTGGTTGAAAGAGGGGGTGGACAGCGGGAATATTTAACAATGGTTTCACTGTCCACCCGGGGTGGACAAGCAGAGGGTGGACAGCGGGAATAAACCCTTCCAAAGACGTCATAAGTTTTTAGTAGTTGTTTGTATGAAGTGTCCCTATTGCAGGGGTCACCAAATTGTTTAGTCAGTAGGCCTCCGGCTTCTCTATAGGAGAGCCCAATATAACCCGTCCGCCCCCCGGCAGACGGGTATGCCGCTGCCAAAAGGCGGTGACGTCGGCACATAGCCCTCTGGGCCGGCGGCATTCCCTCAACGGAAAAAAGGGGGGTCACCAAATTGCGACCTATTATTCAATTCAGTGAACTATTTAGCGCAAGTCTAGAGCCTTCTATTCCCATGCCCTCTTATTTCAAAACGTGGTTTAAGATAAGTAGTGGGATTAGTACTAGTAATAATTGAAGAACTAGAATAAATATTATTACAAAACTAGGTTTAACGTTAGTTAGTATATTAACTATAATTGTTAGCGAGCGAGGGAGTGAAGTAAAAATAGCAATAAAATATAGAAATAAAATATATTACGTACATACATACCGTTTCATTGTCATTGATGTTTTCATCAATGACAATGAAACGTCAAATTTAGAAAACAAAACAAAAACGAAAATAAAATAACTAACTTAGAGAGGTTGGTTTGCAACAATAATACTAATGTTAAACCACCCGGACCCCTAGTTTAAAATGAGTACTAAAATAATAACCTCTATAGATTATGATATAGATTCAGTGACAATGACAGTTTATACATGTGACAGTTCATTCCGATTTACAGTAAGTTATTTGTAAGAAAGTAGTGAACTTATTTTTTTGGATTTAATCCCCAAAATCGAAGCAATTCCAAATCATATTACTTGGACGCCTTTCTTAATACAATGTTTTAATTTATTGTTGCCTAAAACATTTCAAAAATATTTTTTACTTCAGGCAACAAAACAAGGTTATGTAAAACGAAACGTCACTGAACGAATGATTTAATGATTCGATCAAGTTTGACACTATCCTGCGATACTAAGTGGTCTATGGTTAGTCGAGGATTAGTAATTAAAAGTTAGATAGATAGATACATAGATACTCTTTATTGCACAACATACAAAACTTAAAAGCTAGGTATACAGAGATACAATGTACAATTTAGGCGGTCTTATCGCTGGGAGCGATCTCTACCAGACAACCTTCAGGTAAAGGACATTAGATAGAAGAGGGGAGGGTGGTGCAATCCTTTTTAAGAACTAATAATCATGAACTTATTAGTTTAGCTTAGTAAAGTCGGGTCAGAGTAGTTTTTTGTAATAAGATGGTTAATGTCCACAGGAACGTGGGCGGCAACATTCGCGACGGCATCACGGGCCTGGGCGGCAGCGTGATGGCGGCGCCGCGCGAGTTCGCGCACCTGTTCTCACGCTCGAACCGGTTCGGCTCCGCCGACAACATCTCGCAGCTGGCCGGTCCGTATCTATTACTAATGCTTTGTAAAACATGTTTAGAACCCCTGGAAAACTTCAGTGCTTGTCACAGTGCTTCAGATATAGTCCGTCCGTCATAAAAGAAGTCCCGCGGAAAAACACGCAACTAAAAGTTTAAGGACATTCATATAAGTAATATTTTTGGTCAAAATATGAAAGTGCCAATTAAATACCACGTCCTCACAGAAAACCGGCGTGAAGCAGTGCATGCGCTGTGTTTCGCTGCGTGAGTGAGGGTACCGGAGGCCAATCCAGGGGAAGGGGGGTTAAAAGGCAAGCAGCGCACTTGTGACACCACTGGTGTTGCAGGCGTCCATGGGCGGCGGTAATCGCTTACCATCAGGTGATCCGTCTGCTCGTCTGCCACCTATATCATAAAAAAAAACTGCTGCAGGTATTCTGTAGGGTCTTGTCCCCCTGATGTTCAAATGTCAAAATTTACAACAACAAAAAAAATTGATATTGATTTCTGAACTCAAATAAAACGAGAGATAATAGACCCTACAGCTTTGATGCCTACAATACAAGTCAACAAGTTCTACAGAATACAGCAAAATCATTTTTGGCCGCCACTTGGACCAAAAAAGAGAATGTCCTTTGAGTATTCTGGGCGACAAAAACGCGCTTTCCACGGGACTTCTAGATCTACTTCTCTTCTCTTATGGCGCGGACTGTATAAGTCTCCCTACGTTTTATTTGGCACTTGGCAAAAATCTGACTGATGCTGATTCCTTTACAAATGTCAGTTTTTCATCAAAATAACAAGTAGCATTGTACAACGCCCTCCTGTCAATGTCATTGAAGTGCCTGCTGATCTCGCACTGTACAGTCCGTAAAATATACTTTGATTAGAATGTCAATTTTTAAAAACCTTTATTTCAATTAACATAAGGCTTAACATACTAAGTTTCATTCAATTGATTTTGATTACTTTGACCTGAAGATCTCTTTTCTGTGACACTAATGGCTGTTGTTATAACCAAGCTATATTTTACAGACTACAGCAGGGGTGACTTTCAGAGTGGATTTGTCTATACCGCCCACTCCCCCTAGATTGGGATATTGGTTTCTTAAAGGGGAAGGATGTTGTCAGTTGAAGATGACGAGACAGTGCCTCTTACTTTTGTTGAATGAACTAACAGTTATGGCAAAAACTTCATTGTTTTTCTAGGTTTTTTTTATTAGGTAGGATGACACCAGGGGTGGATGTTATTGATTAAGGCGACGGGTAGCCCTAACTAGCGACACCATTCGTTTTTAATCCGGATCTATTTTAAACAATTTGGGGGTTACAACCTCTCGGCAAACACCTATACTATTTATTAAATAACCATGCACAAATGTTGGGTCCGTTTTTGTACGGGAAAAATTGATTACCGACAAAAGTGGCCGCTTTTGGCGTGAATTATTTTTTTGCGTGCGCGTTGGACCCAACATTTGTGCATGGTTATTTAATAAATAGTACAAGTGTTTGCCGAAAGGATGTAACCCCGAAATGGTTTAAAATAGATCCGGTTTAGTAGCTAACAATTGAAATCGATTGGCATCGCTAGTGTGCCCTACCCGTCACCTTAATGAAACGTATTTTTATTTATGTCACAAAAACGCCTTCCAAAATCTACTTCACATTTAAACTCAAAACATAGAACTATTATGCTTTTTGTAGTACTATTTTTTTGGTTCGATCGTCTATGTGCTAATTAGCTTTCGCATTTAAGTAATATATCTGTGTAACATATCTACATTTAAATAGGTATATACTATATACATAACTAGAATCTCTCGAGCGTTAAATATTACGAAAATACGAATAATTAGTAATATTTATTTTATGTCTTTACCTATGAAATTGGCATTTTGTATGGCGATTTTCTTAGTACATAGTTATATTTTTCATGCTAACTTTTATTTTAATTTGTAAAGTAACTATTAATTCACTATTCCATAATTAATTGTGCTTTAATGGACAACGTTTAGAAATCTGTTGTCTTTCAGAAAAAAATATTTTTTGTTAAAAGTTATTATTGATAAAAATGTAAATTCTTATTCGGCCTAGTAAAAAAGGGTCGTTTTCAAGATTTTTTTCTGCATTACAGATACAATAATATCTGATCTCTATTTAATATAAACCCTATAAATATAATCAAAATAAAATTAAAGCATAGTGACTTTTTGCTTATTAAAGGAGTTAATACAATTTATTGTAGAAAAAAATCGGCAATTTCATAGGTAAATACCTATTAATATCTTTGAAAGCAAGTTTTATTACATTTTAAAACATCTGTAATAAGAAAATAATAAATATTTATTATTTTCTTATTACAGATGTTTTTACTATTTAATCGGGCACATTTCATATTTAATATATGATTTAGATTTTATATACATAAAATCTAAATGTAGGTATCTACATATTAATATTTCTAACTAAACATTACACAAATAAGAATGTTTTCTACAACTATATTTATTTTGTCACAGAAAACACGGGTCCTTGTGAGTATACTGTGTAGAATTTGGCTAAATACTAATTTGGAAAACTAAACTATATTTTACTTATCATCGACCGGAAATAATACTTTGGCCCGATTCGGCCAATCTTTATCCGTAGATAAATCTATGGTATAACCGTTATAATAATCATTCAATACAAATCTGACGTTATGCTATTACGTCAGATTTGTATTGAATGACAGGGCTATACCATAGATTTAGTATCGGAATAAGGTTGGTGTAATCCGCCCTTAGTCAGCTAACATTAGTTTTAGTTAGTGCCTGACCATTAGAAGGTAATTTTCGTATGGTTAGATTTTTGTTATTTGAAATAAGTTTAGATAGATTCATATATTTTTATATGATGAATTAGTTGATTTGGGGCCGCTTCGACCAATCATATTTCGATACTAAATCTATGGTATAACGTTGTCTAAACTGCCTCAGTGGCGCAGTGGCTATTGGGTCGCACTTTAAAGCGACGGCTGCGCAAAAGTTCCCGGGTTCGATCCCCGTCTCGGGCCAAAAATGTGTACCTAGTTAGTAAATTCTTAGTGTCACACCGGAGTCTGAAAGTATGTCATGTACCCCCGTGCCTCAGAAAGCACATTAAGCCGTTGGTCCTGCGCCCAATCCCCCTCCGGTCGTGTAACGCTGATTTCCCATCGGAATATCGTTGAGATTCGCCGCCGTAGCCGTAATCGGTTGAAAGGATATTATTATAGCACTGTCAATCTATACAAAATCTGTTATGCCATAAATTTATCTACGGATTAAGATTGGTCGAATCGGGCCTTACATAGAAATCACAGTAACAAATGTATTTTTTTAATGTTTCCGGTCAAGATGTTCACACATAAAAATATTAAACATATATAAATACACTGAGTTTTGGTAGCTTTTTGACGAATTAATTTTTGGTGAATTGGATATTTTAGATTTTGATATTTTTTAACATATTTTTAGAGCACTATTAACACTATCCTGTATTTATACACACATACTAGCTATTACAAACAACCACTTAACACATTTCACTCATAAGATAAATAATACCAAATGACACAGTATATTTAAGGCGACGGGTAGCCCTAACTAGCGACACCAATCGATTTAAATTGTTAGCTACTAAACCAGATCTATTTTAAACAATTTCGGGATAACAATCTCTCGGCAAATACTTATACTATTTATTAAATAACCATGGACAAATGTTGGGTCCGTTTTTGTACGCGAAAAATTGATTCACGCCTAAAGTGGCCGCTTTTGGCGGTAATTCTAATTTCGAGTACAAAGGCAGACCCAAAAGTTAAGTGTAAGTATTTATTAAATAGTATAAGTGTTTTCCGAGAGATTGTAACCCCGAAATTGTTTAAAATAGATTTGGTTTAGTAGCTAAAAATTAAAATCGATTGGCGTCGCTAGTGTGCCCTACCCGTCACCTTAATATATGACGTAAGTATGTAAAACAAATATCACACCCAAACCATTTTACGCTAGCTTATAGCTTCGACATTGTAAAACGAATTATACTGTCAGTGGGTTCGATTTACAGCCATACATGAATAAGAGTTAATAGATGTCACTGAACCACAAAATAAATAAACTCAGAAGATCGGCGACAACTGACATTGATATCGAAAAATTCGTTGACCTACGCGCTAGGTAGTATTATCATGTCACCCACTCACATACCGTCTAACTAGTTTTCTCTGTCTCACATCGAAGTAAGCCACCCACATCTATTCTAATATTGTGTTCTTATACATATTACTATTCATAAATATGTGATTCATAATTTTTAATCGTTACAACTGTAGCGACTTTTTATATCGCTCTTAAGGCGACGGGTACCACGCATTAGCGACGCCAATTGATTTTAATTGTTAGCTACTAGACCAGTTCTATTTTAAATAATTTCGGAGGAATCTTAATCTTTTTTTGTCCCTTTCACGCGCTGTTCGTATCTTCTGGTTGAATGCAACAGGTATATCCTGGATTGTTACGGAGCATTACCATTCTATTTCTTCAGATAGCTATAATAAAAAACACCATCAAGAAGTGGTCACAAACCATTTCCGTTTAGCTAATTTTCATAGGTGATAAAACGGAGTCTAAATATAAAACTTGTACAATACAGTGTTGATATTCACACACACGTAATATAGACGATATCGTCGAGATAATGATCTCTACACGCTAGATAGCGTCGCTCAATGTCAAGTCGTGAAGTAAAGTAGTTGCTTTGTTAAGCAACAGGGTTATTCTAAGTTTAGAACTACAAATATATACAGAATTCAATTCAATTCAATTCAAATTTCTTTATTGCAGACAACATACATAGATCCATATCTTAAAAAAAAAAAGATTTGAAAATTCTTGTGTGTAAAAAAAAAACCTTAACCATATGTAAATAACACACTTAAAAATCTCATCTCGTGTTCAGGACACGAGACACGAGATAAAAATGTGGTTCGTTTTTTCCACTCAGTAAAAATTTACAAAATATTTTTTTAGTAAGTACTGTAGGTAGAATCTGCCGCATGAACACCTGAATAGCTAAAATCGCTTGCAGCTTGTATAGATTTTTGTTTGAATTAACGCCATTTTTGTGACGTGCGTGCAAGCGATTTTCATTTGAAAGCTGTGGTAGCGGCAGATTCTCCGATCGTACATGCTAACGATGTATGATTATTAATTAATTATCATTATTATTTATATTTCACAAGTCGAGTATCTACAATATGTTTTACAGAATAACCCCAACTTTACGTAATACATAATGATTCAAATATTTAATGTACAGTAGCTTGCGGGTTGTGTTCGAACATGTGTGTGTCCTATCAAAATGTTCTTCAAAAAGTGCAGGAAATGCCGTACTAAATGTAAATATTGACTGTTTGATTGCCATTTTACTGACTTTACTTAGTTTTATGAACTGTTTTCTTACCGTGAGAGTTTGAGGTGAATGAACCTATAACAGTATTTTTACTATGATATTGTAAGGGTTTGAGTTAAACAACGCAAGTTTACTTACTTAGTTTTTATTACTCTTTCGTCACCTGCAAAATATACGGGGTTAACTATCTCATTACAGTATTACTTTTTTTTTTCCTATATAGCTGCTAGTGTGTTGCCTACGGCGAACACATAATAACTCTGCCAATGTCGAGTGATTAAAGAGACACGTTAATTTAATGGTTATTGACCGGTGTGGCGAGTTAAATCCTTTTGATGTTTATTTTAATTGAGTTTTTCACCAAGCACCATCTAAAACCAAGACAGAACAAAACATACACAAAGACGTCACAATATTAAAGGGAGTATTACTAATTTTATAAGTTACACCTGTACCTGCGCAGAAGTAATATTTTCGAAAATTGTGGCAAAATCTTAACCAATCACAACGCTCCATTTACGCGCCAAAAATTACAATTTCTTATTGGTTGATGCGTTAGCGCCATGTTCGGAACGAGTGCGGCTAAGAGAGAGATATCATTCCTCTCTGGATTTATTGTATTTAATCTTAACGTAACGCAATAAAGTCTGTATTTCAACTGCTTTCGCAATCGTGAGCAATCTGATTTAACTTGCTCTTCTGCGTAGACGAATTTTGCCGATTGATATTTTCACTGTGCGCCGACTGTGTGAGCTCAATTCCTGGTTAAAAACTACTACGTCGGCCGCGGCAGTGGCCAGAGGGCCGTAGAGGGTGTAGAGACAAATAACCTCTTTAAGCCCACTTCCAAAAGTATGAACTTTCTTCTAAGAGACTGACATTAAACCGACAGCCAGCACCGAAGGAGTTCTGCATCGTTACAATACCTACAAAAAACGAAAGTGTAACCATGATCGAGTTGGTTTGCTACTCCTGTCTAAGGGTTGCGAAGGGCACGGCAGTCGCCTCATTGTAATCACAAGACCTACCAAATTGTGGGTCATCCAAGAGGATCCTGGGCTCCGAAGCGCACGTTTGGGACGCAATCGGGAATAAAGATGATGACGATAACTAATAAAGTATAACAACATTGAGAAAGTATTGCAGCCAATAATTTAAAACTATGTAGTTCGTAGTTTATAGTGCGGTCTGTTCTCAGTTCTTTTTGTAAGTACGAAATTTATATTAAGATCTGAAAAAAAAATATCTTAACCCATCTGCTTCTTGGTAAACAGATTCCTTTTTCATTCCAAACCATCTTTTAGAAAATCGAACTCTTTTCTAAATCATTAATTCTTCAATCATTAGAATAAGACGTAAATATGTCGTAATTTTCATAAAAACATTATTTTAACGCTTTTCAATAACGAATCCAATTCGACATGGAATGGACAACATTTCAAAATTGCTAAGCTCTGAAACAAAAAATACCATTTCTTTATTTACTTTTCCGCTGCGCGAATATATATTTATTAATTTTTTATATTGCTTATTTACTGAGAAAAAAATTAAAAACTAAAAAACGTAAGATGACGTCATCGGACGGCAGTATGTAAAATATTTCTTTGCTTAGCACATTATAGTTTTAAATTTACGAAATGCCAAACCCATGACATGCAACTGTCAAAAAAAAGACAACTTGTCAACGTTGAATGAATGAATGACGTTGACAATGTTGACACTAGTATTATTTTCCTTTGACAGTAGTACCTTTTTTTTTATTAAAACATTGATAAGCAAAGGAATATCGCTGTATTCAGCCGTCCGATGACGTCATTTGGCGCTTACGTCTATTTAGAATATAAAGAATTTTAATAATTATTTTATGCATGAAAATGGACAAATTTTGAAAAAAGAAAAAATATGGGTCTGTTCATTTTATGTCTATTTTCATATAAAAAAAACAATATGGACATGTTAAAAATATGAAATGTTGTCCATTATTATTAATAAGCACAAATGTATGTTCCAATCAGAAAATCTATTGCGTTCTAAAATAACCTTAATTTATATACCAAGAGAATTGACATTACTTTTTTGCTTGGAACATAATGACCATTAATGTTACTATGTCAATACAATTGTGTACTGCAATTATTGTGACGTGTTGCTTATCATGCTGTCTCCTTCTTGCACGCTAGCCCCACAACACGCGGAACTGAGAGGTAAATAGGCGCTAAATAAAATATTTAGTATTAGTATTTATTTCATGAAAATGATATTTGTTTAAATATTGCTTACTTCACGCTGTGCTTATTATATTTTATTTGTATTATGTTAAATGTTTAAAACCACCTAAGTAGTTTAATACATTTTCAGTATCGTTCAAAAATCCTAAACATGTTACGATTTCTTATAAATCATGTGGTTATTTTAAACTAAACTATGTTAAAAATCATTGTAATAAATGTTAAGTATGGAAACTAGGACGTTAATAAATCTTGATAATTGAGGCTTTGAGATTAATTTATTTAAATTTTCGGAGATAAGCCATTAGTCAAGACATTTAGATTTTTTTGTATTAATACATCATTAAAACTAACCGGCCCAAATAAAGTAGCTTCATATGACTTACTAAAATAAATAAAAAACAGATTTTCCGCTTCTAAGAATGTGTATTTTTACTAAAATTATAATTATCTAGACCGTAATTAGTCACAAAATAATCGCGTGTGAAAAATCCGCTAGATGGCGTACCTACTATTGGAGCGAGGTCCAAATTCAACGTCATTGGTAATTTCGATCGTCTAATTGACTTATTACGTTCAAAACTAATAACATAATCACCTTGTTTACTCTGATTTTGAATATGCGAATTAAAGTGACAGATGTCAATGTGTCATTCCTATATATTTTGCTACTCTCGAAAGGTGAAAATGTTGATGGAACTTGACATTTGCATCTGTCAGTTTAGTTCGCATAATGGGGGCTATCGCGTGTGAAATATCCGCTAGATGGCGTGCCTGTGAACCGGGGTCCAAATTCAACATCATTGGCTGATTTATTTGTTAATTGAAAATTTGACATTATCACGTCTAAACATACCCAATCACCTTGTAGATGGACCTCAGGCCTATAGGTACGCCATCTTTCGGATTTTTCGCACGAGATAGCCCCCATTAAATGAATTCCGAGTACACCAAAGAAGTCTCGTGAAAAGCGCGCTTACAGTCACCATTCAAATTTGAGCTTTGTGTTCACCGACACAAGGAATCTCAAATGTTAGTTCCGTGTTTTTCCGCGGGTCTTGATTCGTGGCGCGGTCTCTAGATGGACCTCGGTTCTACAGTACGCTATCAAGCGACCCCATAGAGCGATTTTTAACTTGCGACAGTCCTTATCGATTTTGTCTAAATAACAGCCATCGACAATGCATTCGCAGAGCAACAAGACTACAGTCCGATCACGGTTATTTGGCACGTGGCAAAAGCCGGAACTAACGCTATTTCTTTTACAAGTGCCAGCTTTTCTTAGATTAAATCAAAATAGCGGAAGATAGGTGATTTGTCTCTACCGACCGCATAAACAAGGTTCCTGTCACCTAATTTTACGTAGACTAACGTAGCATGCGCGTAGCACGTTTGATGACTCCTTCAAGCTTATTTAAAACAAATAGGTCCGTTTTCAGTTGTCTAATTGAAGGGACGTGCCGTATCTTTCGCTATTTTGATTAAATCTAAGGCGCTTTTGTCATTTTCCCATAAAAAATGTACAGCAAATGTCAATGTTACTGAAGTGCCTTCTGATCTTGGTCGGTCTGTAAGCATAAAATTCAAAAAAATCAAAAGTACTTTATTTGCATAACCCTATGTATACAGCTCTTACAAATCGTCATACATGAAAAATATAAATTATACCTATGTATATTATACATATAATTAAACATATATGTCGATACAAAAAAATATACTAAGAAATGAATAAATATCTGATTCATACTCTTTATTATTATAATATACATATGCTTTTATAACAACCAAATGCGCGTATTGAGTTTTCCTACAACGGGCAGCGAACGCGTCGTCCGAAGGCTCGCGGGCGTCGGAGGCGGGGGAAACGGCCGCGCCGCGGGGCTCCACCCTGCCTCGGGCTGCGACGTCGCCCGCGCCGAAGTACTCCCCTGACGCCTCGCCTAGCTCGTCCGTCACCAGTGAAGGCGCGCCGTGAGTATCTAGTACGATACAGATCAAACAGATGGCGCTGAACGGATAAAAGCTACATCGAGGTAAAAAAGTTTGTACGTGCCTGTCCATCCAGCCTGTCATCCGTGGGAGAGACTACACTACTACGACTACACTTACCTACAACACATAAAAAATATCATCATTTCAGTAAATCGACGCTCACTGCTGGACATAGGCATCTCCCAAGGTTCTCTACACGGTTCTGTGCCGCCCTCATCCAAGGACTTCCGCGACCTTTGCCAGCTACGAGTCTGTCACATGCAGAAACTTTAACTGTCTTTTAGTGAAATACTTTTTACAATTCAATATGTCTCAATGAGTATAAGTTTTTTTTTTCATGTGATAGGTGCTAGACGAACAGACGGATTACCTGATGGTAAGCGCCCATAGACACCCTTTCGTCCGAATTGGGCATCCGGTATCCTCACTTTAAATTGTTTTGGTGGTAAGTTTAAATTACTGTGTTGGTCTAGTGGTTTAAGTACCGGGCCGTGATGTTGGGGTTCGATTTCCGAGTTGAGCAAAAAGTATGTTTCGAATTTTTCGAACATAGCTCGAGTTTGGGATCACCAATCCGCATTTGGCAAGCGCGGTGATTAAGCCTAATCCCATCATAGTAGCGTTGACTTGATTTATATGATGGAGGCCTTTGCCCTGCAGTGGGAGAGTATATAGGCTGATACTTACTTATTTTTTAAATTACCTACCCACTACTTTGAATTCTAGGGGAGGACCCTAAGCTGTCAAATTGCATACTAGACAACGCAAGAAACGTCACTCTCCGTTGGCCTTGTGGTCCTCGGCAGAGTAGAATAGGCCACCTCTCACTCTTACCGAGGTGTCGTAAAAGGCGACTAAGGTAAAGCTGCTGGCATGATCATCAGCACCCAGAGAAGGAAAACTCTGCATTTATATCAAAACCCTCGCCAACCCGTCTGCCAAGCGTGGTGAGTATGGCAATTACCCCTCATGTGATTGAGGGAGGCCCGTGCCCCAGCAGTGGGGACTTAAATGGGCCGACGACGATGATGATGATGATGTCTGACGTTATATAAGGGTGGCTGCTAAAATAATATGCATCGCTCCAGGTATCCAACGCAGCCAGGCTCAAACAACATCTCGGAGACGGCGTTCACAATCAAGCCAATTCTGAACGAGCTGCGCGAGCGCCGGGAAGACTACGAGCGGCTCGCGGAGAAGATCGATGCGCTCAAGGTGACAATATATATATTTTTTATAGAAAGGCCAATCAGGACTGACCTCACTCCGCCTGATGGTAAGCGGCTGTGAAATCCAAATATGATCCTGACAGGCATAAAAGAACTAACAAAGTACCCATTGTGTCTGCCATCCTCACCCTAATGGCCTGCTGAGATGCCGTTTCACGCCCCGCCTAAAAGACCCCGGATTGTATGAAGGAGGAAACACATGAGTTTGGGAGGGCATTCCATGTCTAGATGGCTCGGGGCAGGAACGAGGAGCCAAACCTCTTGGTGCGCGCCGCCATTGTCTGGATGGTATGCGGATGGCAACGCTGTCCAGCACGTGTTGTTCGGAAGTGGAAAGGGATGGATGGGATAAGTTGAAATAACTCACCAGAGCATTCCCCATTACAGAGGCGGTAGAGAACACTTAGACTGGCAATGTCTCTACGTAGCTGAAGAGGTTCTAGGGTCTTAGTCACCTCATAATCTCCAACAATACGGATAGCACGTCGCTACAACCTATCGAGAGCCTCCAGCAAGTACTTAGCAGAACCATCCCAGATATGGCAGCAATATTCCACACACGGGAGTACCTGTGCCTTGTCCATTCGGCAAACTTGTTCAATTAGTAGGGAACATGTGCGTAGCGTAGTTAGGGGGGTGAGGGGAGACACTTTATAGGGGGCGACAAAATCTCGGCTTCATATATAGGGGGGTTGGGAAGGAACGTTAACTTTTTAGAGAGAAGAGAGAAGGCAAAGGGCGGAAAAATAGTCTTCCGCCCCGAGCGGAACTAGACATATTTATGAATATAGCTCTTAAGGTGACGGGTAAGGCACACTAGCGACGCCAATCGATTTTGATTTTTTTGTATGATTATTTAATAAATAGTATAAGTGTTTGCCAAGAGGTTGTAACCCCGGAATTGTTTAAAATATATTCAGTTTAGTAAGTAAAAATTAAAATCGATTAACGTCGCTAGTGTGCCCTACCCGTCACCTTAATGTTTCGGTAGTGTTATTTATCATAAAGGGAGATCTTTTGACACTTATTTTTATTATACATTAACTATTTGTGTTGTAAAGGAGATTGCATTCATGTTTGACCTATGTTATGAAGGTTATTTGTATCCTTCCAGAATTTATCACAAGAAGTGTCGTTCCTTTCGGCGGCGCTGCAGGAGGAGCGGTTCAAGACCGAGCGGCTGGAGGAGCAAATCAATGATCTCACTGAACTCCACCAAAATGAGGTAACATCATCAGAAAAAAAAAACACCGTTTAATCTACTCCTTGCAACTCAATTCTTACATCGAACCACAGGCAAGCGATTGTCATTCCATTCCCATCATCTCGATGAATGGCGGTCTGATACTGTGGGTTTCTCGCGGCACTTTCTACCACGTACCTTAGTTCTGTGGAACGGTTTGGCTGCGGGAGTATTTCCCGACGGCTACGACTTAGGGATCTTCAAGCAAAGAGCATACTCTTTTTACTTTTGCCTGCAACACTTTAGCGATCTCTCTAGATTTCAGCAGATGTTTCATGGGCGGCGATGATTACAGTAGGCGACAAACGAGCAAGCGCGTCACCTGATATAAAGTAATTTCCATCAGGTGACTCGCTTGCTCGTTTGCCACCTCTAAGCATAAATAAAAAACAATCATCAAAGACAGGAACGTCTTTGATGATTGTCTTTTATTTAGGAACGGGGCTTCCCTACTGATTCAATCAATCAGCCTATCTCCAGTCGATCAATAGTAGCACAATGGTCGACCGATCGTAGCTCAACGCGTCTTCCATACGGGGTGTCATGGTTCGAATCCGAGCGTGCACCTCTGTGTGCATATATCTGTAAGTTTCATCGTCAGCCCATTTAAGTCCCCACTGCTGGGGCACGGGCCTCCCTCAATCACATGAGGCGTAATTGCCATACTCACCACGCTTGGCAGACGGGTTGGCGAGGGTTTTGATATAAATGCAGAGTTTTCCTTCTCTGGGTGCTGATGATCATGCCAGCTTACTTCGTCTAATTATTATTCCGACTGGATTCGGCGGGTAGGGCTAAAACAAGCCGCGTGGGCTGATGCAATTCAATGGTTTTAAATTAGTTTCTATTGGTTTTTACTGGACAAATTTGGTATTCATTGGTGCAGTGAAGTGCCGCGAAGTGATCTTAATAATAAGAATCGTTTAATTGTATCGTTTTTAACACTGCTATTGTGTGTCGAGTGAGTTGTCACGTGACAACTTGCATGGACCTAATAGAGTCTTAAAACTCGCGATTGTGTTTAGAGTGGTATCGGCAGAATCCGTAGGTCGATAAAACGTAAAACATCGGTGTTTTATTGAGTGACTATGACTTAGACTGACTTCGACTGTTGACTACCCACTTATTCTCAATAAGTTACTTGACGTTGGCAAGTTATCTTCGGGTAGAGCCATATGATATTTAAAAAAATCGTCTAATTCATAATCAGATATACTCTGGTGAATTGATTATGTTATTCGTTACAGGTGGAGAATTTAAAGCAAGCACTAACAGATGTAGAAGAAAAAGTCCAATACCAGAGCGAAGAACGAATACGGGATATACACGAAGCGTTAGACCTCTGTCAAACTAAAGTGAGTACATATACAATTGATAGATTTTTTGCCATCGGGAATTTTCCAGATTCAAACACTCATAGTCCGTAAATGTAGCTTTATTAGAATGACAGCCAATGGCAATGACACTGAAAAATGATATATAAGTCTCTAGTAATACAAATCTATGGAATGAATCTTGGTTAAATGATAAACCTTAAAGTCGCCTCACGGTTATTTGGCACTTAGCAAAAGTCGGAACTAATGTGGTTTTGACATTTTTTCATAGAAAAATATTGTACAACGCCCTCCCGTCAAAGCACTGTATGTTTATTGAAATCAAGGTTAACAGCTGTCATTCTAATCAACCTATATTTTACGGAATTATCATTGGTCGATTAGTCAGCCGTTAGCCCATGGCTCTGAATCCTCTTGAAAAGAAATTAGTCACGTTGTCTATGCTACACACACTTACGAATGAATGTATGAAAGACATCATAGCCATCAAGAAGGTTATAACTTCGTGATAGCCATGGTCTAGTAGAGCAATATGGGACTTCCAGTCTGATACGTTAGATACGTAGTATCTTCTACTTTGTTTGTGTGTTAGCCTATTAGTTGAGTGTGTCCACAATAGAGTGTGGGCCTCGTCTCTCCTGCCATCTTTCCACCCGTGCGGGTCCTTGTTATTGCGTGTTTATTCGGCCGCTAACGAACAATGTAAAAGTGTCTTTATTTTTGCTTTGACTACATCTCGAAGTCTCGGATATATTATTTGAACACACAAAATTTATAGTGTGATAAGTTATCTTATCATAGACTAATGGTGGAATTCACCGACTTTTAAAACAGCTGTTTAACGTTTGATCAACGGTTTTGATAATATTTCATTTAAAGCTGTCAAGTTTTGTAAAACAATTGTTTTTGGTTGGTGAAACCCAACCTCGGCCAAGAGTCATGAAAACGAGCCTGATGTCGAAAAAAATAATTCAAGACTGTATTTGTATTTTGTCCCTTTCCCTTCTCTTTTTCGTTGTGGGCTCTCTGGATTGAAAAAAATTTAGTATTGCGAAGCTTAGTTTCGAAATACCAAAGATGTTGTCCCAGATTGCATGGCCTCTGGGCGAGGACCTTGTACAGTTGGTTAAAAAAAAGACAAATAAACCTTAAATACTTTGTAACCGTCCAATTCCTTTAAAATTACAAATAAAAAGATCACAAAGAATATACTTAACAGGAAAAACCATCATATCGGGAATGACATTTGTTTTTGAAGTCTGTCACTTTGACAATTTCAAAACGCGTCACGCATTAGGTAATTGTGTCGTCGACTGCTTTTTACTATCAAAAATGGAACTAAATTGTTGAGATATCGAAACACATTAACGCAACAAACGGAACAAGACAAATGACTTGAAAACAAACTTGAAAAGAACGGTGATATGAGTTGTCAAAGTGACAGTGATAAGTGAAATTTGACAGCGGTTATCATTTTAGTTTGTAATCTTTTTTTTGTTGGGACGCCATAATGTGTTCATATTATTTATGCTTTATTGAGAGAATTAATAAATGGTTTTCATTTTTGTACCAACATACAACACATTAAATGTTTTTTTAGCATTTTTATAACAATCAGTAGGTTTTTCTTGATTTTTTTAAATACTGTACAATGTCCTCGCCAACTTGAACATCCACGCGGATTGTGGAAGATATGGGTTCGAGTCCCGCCTGAACACGAGATGAAATTTTTAAGTGTGTAATTTACTTAAGAATAAATTGCAAAAGATTGCTATAAAAATATCAGCTATTAGTTTCGTAACGTCATAACTTCGGTTTTTTTAGATAATAAAACTAGAACAATGGATGGCGGGCGGCGGCGGGGGCGGCGGCGGCGCGGGGGGCGGCGGCGACGCGGGCGGAGCCGCTGCGCTGCCGCCGCGCCTGCTGCTCGTCAAGTTGCTCAACGTGGCGCTGACGCTACTGCAACTGGCCCTGCTGCTGGTCGCCACGCTGGCCGGGGTCGCCATGCCCTTCCTGCGCACCAGGTGAGTGATGCCTGGTGCCCCACCGCGCCTGCTGCTCGTCAAGTTGCTCAACGTGGCGCTGACGCTACTGCAACTGGCCCTGCTGCTGGTCGCCACGCTGGCCGGGGTCGCCATGCCCTTCCTGCGCACCAGGTGAGTGATGCCTGGCGCCCCACCGCGCCTGCTGCTCGTCAAGTTGCTCAACGTGGCGCTGACGCTACTGCAACTGGCCCTGCTGCTGGTCGCCACGCTGGCCGGGGTCGCCATGCCCTTCCTGCGCACCAGGTGAGTGATGCCTGGTGCCCCACCGCGCCTGCTGCTCGTCAAGTTGCTCAACGTGGCGCTGACGCTACTGCAACTGGCCCTGCTGCTGGTCGCCACGCTGGCCGGGGTCGCCATGCCCTTCCTGCGCACCAGGTGAGTGATGCCTGGTGCCCCACCGCGCCTGCTGCTCGTCAAGTTGCTCAACGTGGCGCTGACGCTACTGCAACTGGCCCTGCTGCTGGTCGCCACGCTGGCCGGGGTCGCCATGCCCTTCCTGCGCACCAGGTGAGTGATGCCTGGTGCCCCACCGCGCCTGCTGCTCGTCAAGTTGCTCAACGTGGCGCTGACGCTACTGCAACTGGCCCTGCTGCTGGTCGCCACGCTGGCCGGGGTCGCCATGCCCTTCCTGCGCACCAGGTGAGTGATGCCTGGTGCCCCACCGCGCCTGCTGCTCGTCAAGTTGCTCAACGTGGCGCTGACGCTACTGCAACTGGCCCTGCTGCTGGTCGCCACGCTGGCCGGGGTCGCCATGCCCTTCCTGCGCACCAGGTGAGTGATGCCTGGTGCCCCACCGCGCCTGCTGCTCGTCAAGTTGCTCAACGTGGCGCTGACGCTACTGCAACTGGCCCTGCTGCTGGTCGCCACGCTGGCCGGGGTCGCCATGCCCTTCCTGCGCACCAGGTGAGTGATGCCTGGTGCCCCACCGCGCCTGCTGCTCGTCAAGTTGCTCAACGTGGCGCTGACGCTACTGCAACTGGCCCTGCTGCTGGTCGCCACGCTGGCCGGGGTCGCCATGCCCTTCCTGCGCACCAGGTGAGTGATGCCTGGTGCCCCACCGCGCCTGCTGCTCGTCAAGTTGCTCAACGTGGCGCTGACGCTACTGCAACTGGCCCTGCTGCTGGTCGCCACGCTGGCCGGGGTCGCCATGCCCTTCCTGCGCACCAGGTGAGTGATGCCTGGTGCCCCACCGCGCCTGCTGCTCGTCAAGTTGCTCAACGTGGCGCTGACGCTACTGCAACTGGCCCTGCTGCTGGTCGCCACGCTGGCCGGGGTCGCCATGCCCTTCCTGCGCACCAGGTGAGTGATGCCTGGTGCCCCACCGCGCCTGCTGCTCGTCAAGTTGCTCAACGTGGCGCTGACGCTACTGCAACTGGCCCTGCTGCTGGTCGCCACGCTGGCCGGGGTCGCCATGCCCTTCCTGCGCACCAGGTGAGTGATGCCTGGTGCCCCACCGCGCCTGCTGCTCGTCAAGTTGCTCAACGTGGCGCTGACGCTACTGCAACACTGGCCCTGCTGCTGGTCGCCACGCTGGCCGGGTGTCGCCATGCCCTTCCTGCGCACAGGTGAGTGATGCCTGGTGCCCCACCGCGCCTGCTGCTCGTCAAGTTGCTCAACGTGGCGCTGACGCTACTGCAACTGGCCATGCTGCTGGTCGCCACGCTGGCCGGGGTCGCCATGCCTTCCTGCGCACCAGGTGAGTGATGCCTGGTGCCCCACCGCGCCTGCTGCTCGTCAAGTTGCTCAACGTGGCGCTGACGCTACTGCAACTGGCCCTGCTGCTGGTCGCCACGCTGGCCGGGGTCGCCATGCCCTTCCTGCGCACCAGGTGAGTGATGCCTGGTGCCCCCACCGCGCCTGCTGCTCGTCAAGTTGCTCAACGTGGCGCTGACGCTACTGCAACTGGCCCTGCTGCTGGTCGCCACGCTGGCCGGGGTCGCCATGCCCTTCCTGCGCACCAGGTGAGTGATGCCTGGCGCCCCACCGCGCCTGCTGCTCGTCAAGTTGCTCAACGTGGCGCTGACGCTACTGCAACTGGCCCTGCTGCTGGTCGCCACGCTGGCCGGGGTCGCCATGCCCTTCCTGCGCACCAGGTGAGTGATGCCTGGCGCCCCACCGCGCCTGCTGCTCGTCAAGTTGCTCAACGTGGCGCTGACGCTACTGCAACTGGCCCTGCTGCTGGTCGCCACGCTGGCCGGGGTCGCCATGCCTTCCTGCGCACCAGGTGAGTGATGCCTGGCGCCCCACCGCGCCTGCTGCTCGTCAAGTTGCTCAACGTGGCGCTGACGCTACTGCAACTAGGTCTGCTGCTGGTCGCCACACTGGCCGGGGTCGCCATGCCCTTCCTGCGCACCAGGTGACATTTCAATCAATCAAATAATTCTTTATTTGCATAGGCTTGTACACAGCACTTACAAATCGTCATACATTTTAATGACTTAAAGCTATTTATAAGTACTTATGTATAATTTACATGTTAATACATATATATGTTGATACATAAAATATACTAAAGAAATAAATAAACATAATGCGATTCTACCACCGGCTCGGAAAGTTGTTTCTGGTCGAGAAGATCCGGCAAGAAACTCGCCAGTTACTCTTTTTAACCGCCAAACTTTCATACAATGTTGTGTCATCATCATACCAAGCCATACAGTTTAATTGTTACACAAAATAAAATAAAGGAAATAATAATAAACAATATATCCTCGTCTTGTCCAGTAAAAGACACAATAGAAATTCAATTGTTTTGGCTTTAAAAAAGACATTTGGGTAGAAAGACATGCAACGCAAAATATATATATCGCCATCATCAAGGTCAGACGGCGGTCGCTTCATTGTAATTACCACACTCGCCAACGCGACGTGTTGCGTGACGTGTTGCGCAACATGTTACGTTATAAGCAGCGCAACACGGTAATGTTACAGCAGTTCGTTCGCGAACACGTCTGTGTACGATTTATTTTCACGACTTCCGACATTATTGACACATACCTCTTGGTCTTTCCTGATAACTTCAGTCAGCAGAACTTTCTACCATTAATCCCCTCTTTTTGACGTCCCGCTTAAACGTGTCTAAAATACTCGAAACACCTAATATTTATAAATATGTCTATAACTTCCCAGGGTGCGCGTCCTAACAACAAGCCTAGCCGTGCTGGTAGGCGTGGTCGTCCTCAAGCAGTGGCCGGACGTGGCCGCGTTAGCCGCAGCCTTGCTCCGGCGCGCCAGAGACCAGCTACACCCAGACTCGAACGACAGGTAATGACCACGGGCATGTGCTGTTGGGTGCGCTATTCCTAGTACTCTGTGGTGATGCGAGGTGGTTTTAATGAGATACTTTGTTATAAGAGTCCACGCCACCAAAGAAAACCCGCGGCAAACACTGAATTAATTCAATCCCCCTTATTACAATTTGCGTTCTTAGGATAGTCCCGTGACAAAATTCGTCTCGCGCTCTTTTAACATTGCGTGTTGGAACTCCCGTTCCACATGGCACTTAGGCATCAACCAATAAGAACTTGTAATTATTGACGCGCGTAAATGGAGCGTTGTGATTGGTTAAGATTTTGCCGCAGTTTCTAACGTTTATTCGGACAATGGTAAAATAGTTACCGCCAGATTTTGTACCTTGTGTGTCATGACATAAGAGCGGAAACTGACTCATATCCGATTAAGGGCTAAACTTATTTAACAGACTTGCGCAGAAGTTAAGACTTCAGAAGAAGAAGATATACATTGATGTAACTTGGTAAAACTGTATTAAGCTTACATGAGCTTAGTGCGCTGCTCATGCCATGACACATAAGGTTCAAAATCTTGTGGGAACTATTTTACCATTGTCCGATTAAACGTTAGAAAACTGCGGCAAAATTTTAACAAATCACAACGCTCCATTTACGCGCGCCAAAAATTACAATTTCTTATTGGTCGATTCGTAAGCGTCATGTTCGGTGAGAGTGGGGTTAAGAGAGAGATGGCATTCCTCTCTGGATTTATTGTATTCAATCTTAACGTAACGCAATAAAGTCTGTGTTTCAACTGCTTTCGCAATCGTAATCAATAGGATTTAACTTGCTCTTCTGCGTAGACGAATTTTGCCGATGTAACTTATAAACGTGGTACGCTAACAGCTGTACAGTAATAACTTTAGTTCACGATTTATAATAAGGTGGCTTGTGTCTATGAACATAGAGCTCAAATTTGAGTGTCGATGGCGACTGAAGCGCTCTTTTCAGGGTATTTTTATGGTGGCGCGGAATTTGCCTGTTTTGTTGGCAATAAATATATTGATGAAAGTATGTGATTGATTATAGTTATCATTTTTAAACACCCTGATCCCAATACAGTGGCGTAGTGGTGGCTAGCAGGGTTGGCACCTGGGGGTGGATAGTCTAAATAGCAGTAAATTCATCATCATCGTCATCAGCCCATTTAAGTCCCCACTGCTGGGGCACGGGCCTCCCTCAATCACATGAGGGGTAATTGCCATACTCACCACGCTTGGTAGACGGGTTGGCGAGGGTTTTGATATAAATGCAGAGTTTTCCTTCTCTGGGTGCTGATGATCATGCCAGCAGCTTTACCTTAGTCGCCTGTTACGACACCTCTGTAAGAGTGAGGGTGGCTTATTCTACTCTGCCGAGGACCACACGGCGTAAATTACCTATCAAATATATATTTTTTTTGCTATGCCAAATGGGACAAGTCCTATCAGATTACAACTTTCATATTTGGACCAAAAAATATATGAAAGTCCGAGGATCTCCTTTATGAGATAAATCATTCTTTTTATAGTTGCCATTGCTGTAACAGCCATGGTGTAACCCCTGAGTGGACGGAGCGAATACCCCAAGCTAAACCACTGTTCGGTTAATATACGGATCCAACATCTGACTGTAAGTGTGACGTAATATGGGTGATGGGATGTTAAATTAGCCATGCGGAGTCAATCCGATAGGTTATTATTTTTCAAACTTAATGACAATTTATATTAAACTACTTAAAGTGACGCATCGACGAAACTTGCGCCGCTAATAGATTTGTATGGATTATTGCGATTATGAGACATTTTTTAAAAAAGGACGTCGGTGAATCAATAATTTCGGACGTCGGAGAATTTGCCGTGTGGTCCCGGCAGAGTAGAATAGGCCACCCTCACTCTTACCGAGGTGTCGTAAAAGGCGACTAAGGTAAAGCTGCTGGCATGATCATCAGCACCCAGAGAAGGAAAACTCTGCATTTATATCAAAACCCTCGCCAACCCGTCTGCCAAGCGTGGTGAGTATGGCAATTACCCCTCATGTGATTGAGGGAGGCCCGTGCCCCAGTAGTGGGGACTTAAATGGGCTGATGATGATGATGAATCAATAAAGATTTTTTGAGATGTAGATGGCGTACTGTTGGACTGGGGTCCAACATCAACCGCATTGGTTGTTTAGTTTGTCAAATTGACATTTTGACAGATCACGTTTAAAAAAAACCAATCATATTGTATATGGACTTCACTCCTATAGTACTCTATCTAGCGGATTTTAATAATACAATCTCATTAATAATACAAATCTCCTGGCGCTAGTTTATTCGATTCGTCACCTTAAGTTTAATAACACAGTTGATACGAACTTAAATTACAAATAACCATGATCATAGACCCCCTTATTACAAATCGCGAACTAAAGATAGTCCCGGAACAAACCTCGTGCCAGTCCCTTTTAACTTTGCGTGTTGGAAAGAGATGACATGAGCTTAGTACGGTAATAACTTCAGATCGCGATTTATAATAAGGTGGAGATAGTTTATTGTCAATTTCTGTCGCAGTAATTACCAGAGTACTAGGAATAAATAATTATAAGGACTGTTGCTGCTTCTCCGTGGGGGAATTAAACGAGATTTAGCTGTTTTCATTATACGTATTATTAATAGGGTTATTTTTGTATTAACTTTAGGGGTGTGACTTTATACTTGAGTCGATCGATTCAAGATTGTCGATTATTACATAATCGATTTTTTACAAAAAATAATCGATTTTACAAAAAAAAACGATTTTTTGCAAAACTTTTATTTAGGTATTTCTACTGCTCTAAAAATAGGGCGCCCTTCACATTAGAGTGACTGCAGCGTAGCTCTTGTTTTGCGCCCTCTTATGGGATGAAATAAGATAACTTAAAATTTCATTTCATTGGTTGTGGGTACAAATTGGAACCAACGACGCAGCCATACTAAAGACATCATTCTTGACAGTCTTTGTATGAGAGTGGCGCCCTCTTCCAGTAGCATCAAACACCATGTCATTCTGTTGAACTTTTTACCGACACAACATACGTCACAGCAGAATTGTGTTGCTAACTCTTAAATTAGTTCTCCACGAAATGCTTTAATATGTTATCTGGAAATACTTATAGATTACTTTATACATAAAAAAAAATCAGAAAAAAAATCGACTTTTAAAGAAATCGATTAATAAAAAATCGATTATTTGTGCATAGACAAATAAAATAATAATCGATTAATCTAAAAATTGATAATTTTTTCACATCCCTAATAACATCGTGCGATTGTAATGTTCTTGCTATTCAATTGAAAAAAAAAACAGGGTGCCTATTCACGTGCCATCGAGATTGATCTAGAATTCGATAGGCGAATGTTTTGAAAATTCTAAGTCGACTTCATTTTTCAATGTACGAGAATAGGCCCCCGGAACTTATCTGTGAAATTGAACATAACATGAGATTATTTTCATTACTTATAATTTTATTATGGCTATTTTACAAAATGTACATATAAATGAAATATAAAGAAATCTTAATACATTAACACTTCAGATATTTTGGCCAAAATCAGAAAAAGTTTTTTTATTACGAGAGTATCGCGTGTAAAAAATCCACTAGATGGCGCGTTCTATAGGCCTCAGGTCCATCAAGGTGATTGGTTATTTTTCATTGTGTTAATACAATTTGACGAACGAAACAAGCGATGCTGTGGATGTAGGACCTCAGTCGAACAGTCGCCATCTAGCGGGTCACACGCGAAAGCCCCCAGTAAAATACAGATTGTCAAGCTAAAATATACGTATCTTACCGACCACGGTTATTTGGCACGTGGCAAAAGTCGGAACTAACGCTGTTTCCTTTACAAATTGGCAATTTTTCGACATTTTCCCATAGAAAAATATTGTACAGCGCCCACATGTCATTGTCACTGAAGTGCCTTCTGATCTTGGTCGGTCTGTATAAGTTGTGATGACTCCAGCTCGGATACTCAAACACTTCTTAACTTTGAGAGCTGCTGCAAGCAAGTTCTCTCTGTCATGAAGTTGACTTAGAAAGGGATAGCATGACTTTTTAACAGTTTGAATATTCGGGGCTCAATTTTTGGTATATTTTTTCTCGATTTTGGTCAAATCATATATTTCCGCTTATGTAATAATTTATTTACTAATGTCGTATTATTCGTCTTGTCCGTCCGTTTATTAAAATCAATACACAATCGCCAGTACCCCCACGGAAGGCAACCGGTTCTCAAATAACGTAACTGGTCCAGTAGGCAATATTGTTTCATTAACAGATAAGCTAGAATATTATTTGGTTTAAAGGTGTTGGGTACGGAATATAGGGAGTTTGGAAACTTTGAGCATTCTGACTTTTATATTAAGAGCTTATTCCTGATGTCCACCCCGGGTGGACAGTGACACAATATTTAAAAAAACTCCCGTTGTCTATTCCTTCTTTTAACTCAGAAGGGGTAAATCGCGGGACTTTATTGTTTTTCGATCTTTTTTTTAACAAGTGTCATTATTGGGGTGGACAACAGGGATAAGAAGTATAAAGCATACGTAAATACGAATACTGATTGTGTACAGTCAAAAGTGGAATAAGATTTGTTTGATAGTTTGAATATTCGATATTTATTTTTACCGTGGTGCATAAAATATTTTTTTTATTACCAAAATTATGGTCAAGATCAAAAAGTCGCTTTGATAATCCCATTGGATTCCTTTTTGTGCATATTGAGAACGTACAATTAATAAAGTAAAAAAAAAAGTTGTAGACTTTTTTTAAATAGATTTTTCAAGCGATAGGCGACAAACGAGCAAGCGGATCACCTGATGATAAATAATTACCGCCGCCCATAAATATTTGCAAGACCAGATGAATCGTTAATGCGTTGCCGGCCTTTTAGGAAGGAGTACGCTTCGTCTCTCGAGGTAGAGTAAGTTTAAAATGTAATCTAAACAGACCTTATCCACTTTTCATGTCAAATGAATGATTAAAGATTATCAAAGGCACAACTTCAAGGTTTGTGAAAACGGATGTCTAATATCTATGGGTGCTGCCACACTGTTTAAAAATGTTTAAAAACATTCTGACACTAATACATTTACATACTAACAAATCTTTAAGTGCTCCTGCACTCGATGGAAAATGTTTACAAATATTAATAATAACATTTGAAACTGTCCGCATACCCTGCTGTCACCTGGATAAGATGTTTATAAACAAATGATAACAAATGTTTTATTTCGTTACAAGAAACGTTTACTAACATTATCCAACATGAAAACATTTTCTAAAATTGTGATCGGTATGTTTCATAACAAATGT
This sequence comes from Marasmia exigua, assembly GCA_019059595.1. NCBI lineage: Eukaryota > Metazoa > Arthropoda > Insecta > Lepidoptera > Crambidae > Marasmia > Marasmia exigua. The sequence goes on from CM032488.1 coordinate 13,307,123, forward strand.
TTATCTTCGTTTGGAAACATTTTTAAACAGCAGAGTGGCTGCTCCTTCGGGTTTATGGGAATTTTGTTATTTTTCCTCATGGCTACCCTAAGATAAGTCTCATTTGTATAGAAAAAGCTTTGTTATGTATGATACTGTATATGTATGTATAGCGATGGTGAATCATATCACGGATATTGTATGTATGTTATTGATAAACTGTTGGAACAGATAAGTTTATATATTTAAAGTTTTAAAACGCATAAGATTTATACTTTAAATAATATGTATATTGTATTAACAGGACGCAATTGCAATAACTAATTTACTAACATTTCAAAGGGTTTTGGAAGTAATAATTCGTCGCCTGATCCGCCATTTATATATTTTTCAAAATGGTAGCCTTAAGTGAAACTGTTAAAAAGTTAAATGTCATCCTTAGTTCCTAATAAGAACGAAAATATAGACCGTGTGCTTTTTACAGCTATTGTTTTCAAAACATGATATTTAAGAAGTTTTCGTCGCCATTTTGATTAAATAATTTAATGGCTGATATGGCCGAGCCAGGCACTTTTAATTTCTTTTTATTTTATTTTTTTGTTTCTCTTTTAATTTTTATTTTTCTTTCTTACTTCAGGTATGATTGCAGAACGTTATGTGGTTGATTATGTACCGGCGTTTAGAGGAATTCCTAGGTGATATTGCAATTCTGTCCGTTAGTGGCGCCCCCTAGCGCGGCCTCGGGCCATCGTGGCCGTCGCTAGAGCAGTGATATTCCTATTTGTTTAAGATGTTTTGAGATTTTGATACGTGTGAAGAATTATTTGGTTTGACAAATGTGAAAGAAAAAATAAATATTATTTATATTATGTATATCTATACTCTGTCAATTTATTCTTAAGGAACTAAAAGGAATTCCTTTTATTTATAACCAATAAGGTTGCATGCCCTGTACAACGTGTAAAAAAAAGGAGCAATAATACTTAAGGGTGTGAACATATACCGTGTGAGGACTTCACTGCCAAAATATAAGCATCATCTGAGAATACAAAATAGAATATCCGCGCGTCAATAAAGTATGGAACAGCTGATTTGTATTCGCTCAGATGATGATCATATTTTGGCAGTGAAGTCCTTACACGGTATATGTTCACATCCTTAAGTATTATTGATCCATTTTTCTACACGATGTATATGCCATCATTTATTTTCACGACTTTTGACAGAGTATAAATATAGTATATTGATTGATTGAGATCTAAGTGACCTAATATACATGAAAACTAAAGCTAATTCAGAAGATTTAAAATAGACATTAGAATTTACTTTTATTTTAAAGTTAATACAAGCAAAAATAGAAAACAAAGTCCACGTGTCAGAATTTTTGAACCATTTCTATTTATAATTTGTAGTTATAACTTACATGAACAATTAATGTGATCAATGGGCTGGGTCCCTTCGATGTTTTAGCTGTTTTAATAGGAAAAGGTTCGATATAACTCGTATTAGATAGACATTGAAATATTTTATTTTCTGTATATCAAGTGTAAAGCAATAAAATGGAAAATTTTAACTTTAAACATCACAATGCGAAAGTGTATATTGAAATTAGTAATCTTTAATTAGGAAAGTTTACATGTTGGGTGTATTGGTACAGTCACATCAAAAATAGCTCATCTACTTATCTTGTCTATGAATAAAACTTCGATATATGTGCTAGGTTGACGTTAGTAATTTTTTAAATACTTTAATAGCTGACTTATGATAGCTATAGCTATCATAGGAAACCACCCATACCCAGTACCTGGAGCCCAATTTTCGTGCTCGTGACATTTATTATCATACGACATATAACTAAAACATCGTTTTTTTTGTATGGATTTCATGCGACATCCGCCATGTTTTTTCATATCGACAAGTCCCGAGAATTGAGCTCCTGATCGGTTTTTAAAGTGTTTATTTTAATCTGTGGATAAATAACCCAGATAAAAACGCCCATTATTTTATATTTTTCATACAAAATTTTGTCGTAGTCTCTTGATCGATTTGGAGGTCAAAATAATTTATTGAGTACCCAATGATTTTTCGAAATTAAACAGAACCCCCTGGTAAGAATTAGTTAGACGTTCTACAGTAACCCTGTATTTATAAACTTAGAGATGTAACCGTTGATCAATACACCCAGTATTGTTTTATATTATAAAATACTGTCATGCATGCATACTGCATTTGGATCGATTTATTGATTATAACAATTAAAGTATAAATCAATAGATCGCATAGTTAATTGATTATTTAACTTGTATAACTTTGATCAAAGGCTGAATTAGTTGAAATTTCACAAAAAAATACGGAAATCTCGAATTGCCAGTAGGCAGATATCGTGAACTTTTTGTAGGAATAGTAGTGTCGTTATAGGTAAATGTAGTTTAACACATTGACTGCCATCAAACCAGACACAAATAAACATTTATTGTTTGTCGGTCACCGGTGTCCCCCATGGCGCTCAAAACCTTAAGTAGTTTAAATGGCTACCTTTCTGATGATAACTTCGGATTTGACTATTAAAGTATTGAAGAATATTATACCACTTTTTATACAGCGTTGTGAAAACATAATCTTTTATATTTATGTAACTAAACAATTTTGCTTTGACCATTCTAAAATGTTGCACAAAATAAAATAGCAACGCTGTAATAACAATAAGTATTATTTCCAAATATCGATAGTGTCGAATACATTTTAATAAATACTATCGATATGTTGTATATTGTTACAACACTAGTTCAAACTATTTTACCACTAGCGACACTACACTTCCGCCATTTTAATTTTAGGGTGAAGGAACTATTGTTGGTGTTGTGTTGGCATATGATATGCACATGTTGTATATAGTTATTTTAGTGGATCGGAGTATGTTTTGCTATGTTGTTGATTTTGTGCCACGTTCGGGCTTGTATACTATACTTACTTGGGTATTGGTGTCCAAATATTCTTAATACAGGGTTGTTTTTTCATCAGTGCGTAGTTTTTAGTTGATCCACGTTCTGAATAAGTACGGTGACCCATTTTGCGCTGACTAAGAGACACTCTGTATATTTGTTACAGTTTATTACTTCTTCTGGTATGGAACGAATAAATAGAAAAAGCAATTTGGGATTAGGAAAATGTTTATACGTAGCCTTTTTTGAAACTTTTAGGGCGATGGACAAATAGTGAACGCTTTTGAACTTTATGTATTTGGATTTTAGGTCGAAAATGTGTCTGATTCTAAAAATCAAAGTATACTAATATTTGAAGATTAAAATGACATTAATTTGACCTCGTTTTTATCTCAGTTTGATAAAGCAGGACCCAAAATTAACTAGTTGTATACAGTTCAAATTTAGGCCTGCTTTAAAATTAGTCATGAGACCCCTGTTCAATTTTTTCGATTATCTTAAATAATATTTGTAAGAGGATGATTTAAGGAAAAAATGGTGCCTTTGATTTTTATATTCTGTGCCTCTACAATACGTTCCGCTATGTTAGTCATGTCAAATAATGCTAGTATTACAACCTTCATGTGTTTTCAACTTTATGCCTGATGCATACGGTTTAAGATCGTTTGAAGAAAGGTTTACAAAGGTATTTTTATTCCTTAATTTAAATTGCCATATTTTAAACACAAAATTTATGTTCCGAAATCAGTTTGACATGGATGTCTCAAGTGAATTTGTACGCAAGAAAGAGATAGGATTACCCGAGATGGTCTTGCGCATCTAAGATATTTTAAAGATCAATGTATATGATGATCACGGGACAATTTCGATATGAGGATGTTTTCCTATTGAATGGGTTAAAATTACTGAAGAATATACAAATTACAAGCGTATATTGGCCAATGGAAAAGATCTGAACACTCAGTTGGTGATACTTATTTGACTTTTCTCTATAGAATATGAATGGGACTGTATGAAAACCCAATGTCGAAATTATCCCTTTTCATTTTAATATTCAAATTAGAATATTTTAAAGTTATTTCAACAAAATGGTTTTATTCAATTAGTAATGTTATGGGATCGAAATATTGCTGTAATTAAATTTTTATTTATTGTAATTTAATGTTTTAGACTTGTGCTGCGTTAGACAAGGAAGAATGTTAATTTGTAATTTAATAATAAAAAATATCTTATACAAATTCTCAACGTTTATTGTTAGCTAATCGAACCATTTGGAGAGGCGGTGTTTAGGTCACACGGACTTTTTTATACAGGTTGTAGTTTTTAACCTCTACTACAGTTTATTACTCTATGACCTGTAATTTCGTGTTTTAACTATAACGTATAGTTAGCTAACGAAAATCTTTAAAATTTATGTAGTTATCACATTAGGCTATACCATTGATTGTGCTACTATTCATTAGGTTTTTTAAATCTAAGTATATCTACTCGTATAATAATAATTTGCTGTGACAAGATAATATAACTGATTTAAAACTACAGCCTGTATTAATAAGTAGCTTTGTTTAATTAAATTGTAACTAAGAATTAAGATTAACAAGTAAAACAATAAAATTATGCTTTAATGATGATACAGTCACATACAAAAGTGTGTTTACATTTCTATGCGTCTTAATACTAGTGCTAATCTTAAGTCGAAAGCTACTTGTGTTGCTGACTGTACCAATATGTAAAGACAAGTTATAAAAAATAAAACTATGTAATATGGAAGTAATTATTTAAGTTTAAAAACATTTTTATAAGTGAAATTATGGTCGTTTTATATAAAATGCATCTTGGCGTCTTTAGTCCAATAAAGATAAATTAGAAATCAAGAATTAGATAATCTTCAAAACTAAAACCTAAATGTATGTTCATTAAATTGACTAATTAGTTTCAAATTGTATCTAAATCATTTTAGATGTCATACAATAATGCTCAATATTTATTTTAGATCTCCGTGTGATCTAAATACCGCCTGTAACCCCTTCGGTTCACTATCTAGTGAAATCTTTTTTCTATTAACGAAACTGTACATGATATATTGATATTTTTAATGTGAACATTCCAAAATTTCTTACTGACGTAGAGAATATAGCTACCAGCGTATAGCGTAGATATAAACACCCAGTTACAACGGTTGATGTACAAAATAGAAGCTTCTTTGTCTGAAAACTTTATGTATATTATGTAAATATTTTTTTACACAACGCTGTAATATTATAATTTAAAGTTTAATTTTATGTCATATCTTTGATTTAAATCAAAGAATCGCATGCCTTGGAGTTTTATTTTTTTATCTGTTTTACTGGAGTAATACATGTACAGATATCCACACATCGCGTTACAGTTTTACCAATTTTATAAGTTACACCAATGTACCTGCGCAGAAGTCTTATTTTCGAAAACTGCGGCAAAATCTTAACCAATCACAACGTTCCATTTACGCGCGCCAAAAATTACAAATTCTTATTGGTTGATTCGTCAACGCCATGTTCGGTGCGAGTGGGGTTAAGAGAGAGATAGCATTCCTCTATGGATTTATTGTATTTGATCTTAACGTAACGCAATAAAGTCTGTATTTCAACTGCTTTCGCAATCGTAATCGGATTCGGATAAAGTCGGATTTAACTTTCTCTTCTGCGTAGACGAATTTTGCCGGTGTAACTTATAAACGTGGTAAAGCTGTACCACAATCTGTCAAATTTCTTCAATTGATATTGAACCAAACGTGTTTGATATTAAGGTGAGAGTCGAGTGAAAAAATTCGTCAGATTTGTATACTTTGATGTGTGGCTGTACGGACCTTTAGTTAATTATTTTATATTATACATGCATACATATCCTGGGTTATGTCGATGTTATGTTTATATGTTTTGTGTAAAGTACAAGTGGAAATGTTTAAATGTATTATGTGAAAATAATTCATAAAAATATGGACTTTATACGAATTGTTCGGATAAGTTATTCCAGTAATAGTTTAGCCTCTGTGTAAGGTTATATTACCCGAATGTCAGATGTTGTCATTGGTTATTCGAATAATATTGTATTTTCCTGTGTTCAAGCTCTCCCATCGAAATTTTCGTGAAGTGTTTATTTTCTGTTGCCGGCTATGAATTGAATTAAATCATCAAAATTTTATTCGAGTCTTTCTTTTTTTTAGTAATAAGTACCTGGAAACAGCCACACTTCAGTGCATACGATCCTGAAAATTGTTTTCAATCGATTCGCAAATTAGTGTAAAACACGTTTTGTTCAAATCAATTTATTTTGATCGTAGGTAGTACGCTGATGAGTGGCTGTCTGTGCAGTCTACCAAATAGACTTTTATATATCGTTAATTTTACTCAACTACGGTGAAGCAAAAAGGAGGGTTATGATTTTGACCTGCATGTATGTATGTATGGTTGTTCATCTGTTCCCTCATAACTTCTTAACTAATTATCATTTTTGAACAAATGAGGTGTCGTTGGAAGCGTCTTGATTGTCTTTTGGTTATAGGCGACATGACGTCACGTTGAATTGACTGCAGCGCCTTCTAGGAGACAGAGTAAGGCACTAAAAAATTGCTTGACGGTACCGTGTGGGGTATCAAATGAAAGAGCTTTTTTAGCACATTATAAACATGTGCACAACAACACAGTAATACTACAAAAATAATGTCAGAATAAAATCCATTTAAACGTAAAATATTTTTATTATTAAAAAAATACAAAAATAGGTAAAACCAATAAAATAAAATAAAAGAGGTAAAATAATAATAAATTAAAGATAACATTGTTTAAAACCATTTTATAAAATATTTAGTATTGAAACAAAATGTAAAAATACTTATTTCCATCATACACCTGATGACGATAATAAAAGTACCATAATTTTAACTTTTATTTATTTATTTTTCTATAATGCGGCAAAAAGGTCGTGACAGGGGATAGTTCCCATTCCATGGCGTTCCCCTATCTGAGGGTCCGACGGCAGTCGCTTCATTGTAAATACCAGACTCCCCAAATCCTAAATAAAATCCTATTGAAGCGTACCCTGGGCTCCAAACCAACAGCTAATGCATGGTAATTGCCGACAACCGGCAATTACCATGATACTACGTCGATGGGAATTACACGCTAAGATAACCTTGGGGGGTTTACCAATGTTACTATGACGTAAGTGTCGCCATCATTTATTTTCACGAAAATTATTATAAATAAAAATACCATAAAATTAATTTTATATTTTATACAACGAATGGCCTGTGTTATAGCTGACTGCACTCCTTTATTCTATATATAATGAAATAACACTCCCAACTCAAGTCTCAGCTACACGAAATTAATGTAATAATAAAAAATAACTGCTATACATATTTGTTTATAAAAATAAAACCACATCCAATACAAATTCATTATTATACAGTTTGTAAAGTTTGTTACTATACTTGAAGATAAAATCAACATTGATAACTAACTAACTTCGCTGTCCGTAGGATATCTCTTACTACTTAGGTACTACTCGACTAAAAACGCAGATTTTTGGAGTTACCACTAGGTATGGGAGTTACCTACGTATGTTTGAGGCGTTTTTAATTTAAATTAAATTGTACAAAATCCTCTATTATTCTCGGCATTTTTATTAGCAATGTTGCCAAATATGATTACACTTTTTATGATAATATAATTTTTGTTATCGAATTTCGCATAATATTAACGGATTGTATTAGGGTGTTACCAGATCAATGGTTCGATCGTCGATCTAGAACATATATCTATCGATGGTAGAAAGATAAATAAATATACGTCAAGAATGTCGGGACAATGTATTTTTAAGGAACTAACATAGTTCCCATGTTTTTGAACCAATAGGGTTACCATCCTTTATGACGTAAGCGGCAGTGGCGCCATCAATTATTTTCACGACTTAATTAACAGAGTATATCTATACTACCGACCGATAAATTGATCTGGTAGAATATATCTATTGACATCTGTCAATAGATATATTCTACCAGATCAATTTATCGGTCGGTATGTACCTACTAGATGACGTCAACATCGTTCGATTAGTCTGGTAATACCTAAGTAACTTATTTTATTGTGGATCGACTTCTTTGTTACCACATACATTACAAGTACGGTAGGGGAATCTAGCGCTTAAGACGAAGTATCGAAGATTTTTCGGGCAGGGATCTTAGCTTTCCACAGCAATTACAAACTTTATAAAAGTGATACTTCATAAGCTAATTCGGAGAAAGGAGAAACGCTCCGTTTTTCAAATTATTGTTGATATAGGAGCGACCTTACATGAAGAGTAAAAATCGCTTGCATAGTTTTTTGTTTGAAATTACGCCATTTTGACCCGACTACGGCGAAGCAAAAAGGAGGGTTATGATTTTGACCTGTATGTATGTATGGTTGTTCATCTATTCCCTCATAACTTCTAAACTAGTTATCATATTTGAACAAATGAGGTGTCGTTAGAAGCGTCTTAATTGTCTTCTGGTTATAGGCAACATGACGTCACGTTAAATTGACTACAACGCCCTCTAGGGGACTTAGAGTAAGTAAATAAAAAAAATTGCCACCTACTGTAGCAAAACAGATTCATTATAATAATAAAATAAAATCAATTTGGCATACGACCACGGCAATATGGCATAATCATTTCAGCAGAGACAATTTTCTTGTTTCGTACTTTTTACAGCGTGTTTTGATGGTAATCGGGTTTTAGTTTTTAAACTTTATTTTTTGTGTCGTGCGCCAGATTCCCCGACCGTACCTACAAGACAATCTGTCAATTAACAGGATTACGTCTCACCTGATGGCAAGTTAACCACTTGCCATTTGTAGCATATGGACGAATGCTATAATAGATAACTTATTATGAACCTATTTATTCCTCTGCCGCTATTTGTGATCTTGACAAGTCTGGTTTCGGGGGGAGAGGGGGCTTCTCGACAAACCCTGAGTCGTCGAGTCCGTTTTCGTCATAGGGCTCCACGCTAGGGTAGGTGACGTCTTCAACGAAATCTACTGGCGTGGATTCGACCCTGGAATTTTTAGTAAGACTTATTTTATTAGTTAGCTCAGCGATCAAAAGTAGATCTTTGACCATTTTATTAGGTACCGATAAATTAATTATCAAAAAAAAAATATTAATGTGACGGGTGGGACGCATGGGGGGGGGGACTAGCGACGCCAATCGATTACCGCCAAAAGCGGCCACTTTTTGCGTGAATCAATTTTTCGCGTACAAAAACGGACCCAACATTTGTGCATGGTTAATTTAATAAATAGTATAAGTGTTTGTTGAGAGGTTGTAACCCCAAAATTGTTTAAAATAGATCCGGTTTAGTAGCTAGTGTGCCCTACCCGTCACCTTAAGTCAATACCTATATCTTTTGTAAATTACAAAATAAAGTAAATTTATTCAAATTTCACCGTGGGTGAGCCACGCTTTGGCATGAATGGGCCGGCCCGATCAGAGTGACACCACGGCCTTACGTAAAAGCAACGCCTACACTTTGATTCACCGAGTGAGGGCACGGAATATGGTAACGGAACGGAGGCCCGGCGGGTTACCTACATAAAAAAGTCAAAAATATAAAGTTTTTTCCACAGACAGGTAAAAAAAAATATTTTTCTCAATATCTTTTTAGAGAAGACGCCTTACAGCTGTTCTCACCACCACCAGGAGTGCTACCACAATACTATACAGGACAGACATAGGTAAAGCAAAAAGTACTTACCGCCAAACAGGCCCCCATTCGGCAGCAGCCCCGTGCAACATAGAAATAATTGTGCAACCCCAATATTATAGACTTAAATAAAATTATGAAATAATTCCCTGCGTGATCGTATCAGAAATGATGAGATCCGCAGGAGAACTAAGGTCACAGACATAGCCCAAAGGATTGCAAGCCTCAAGTGGCAATGGGCAGGGCACATAGCGAGGAGAACAGACGGCCATTGGGGCGGAAAGGTCCTCGAATAGAGGCCACGTACAGGAAGTCGCGGCCGTGGCAGGCCCCCCACAAGGTGGACCGATGATCTGGTGAAGATCGCGGGAATCCATTGGATGTGGGCGGCAGAGGACCGATCTGTATGGAGAATATTGGGGGAGGCCTATGTCCAGCAGTGGACGTCTATTGGCTAAAATGATGATGATGATGATGAAATAATAAATATGTTGACCATAAGGGAGTGAGTCGACGAATAACCAAAAGCATATACACAGAAGGTCGGGTCTTGCTGACATTGATATCTAGAAGTTTGTTGACCTACGCGCTAAGCACTATATCGTATCTTGTCTGCAGGCGTTTATTGAATATAGTCTGTCTCAAGCAGAGATCACTACACGTGCATGTATGTACTCTTTTTAGCTCGCGATGTAGGCAGCCGGTGTTTTGTGTCTTTATCTGTATTTTGTGCCAAAAGGACGTATGTACACTGAGTTTCATAAGAGTACCAGTGAGATGAAATTCACGATATTCGTAAAATCCAATTTCGATATAATTTGACTAGGTATAGAAGACCAAATTCTGGTATCGTGGCTTCTTCCATGGGTCTGCCAGCCGGCTATGGCCGTTCATCACCTGCACAACATGGGCCTTACAGATACCAAAATCTGCAGGTTCTGTCGCGAGGACGAGGAAACGATTATCCACGTCCTCGGCGAGTGCATAGCGCTGCACCGCTGCAGAAGCCGGCACCTGGGAGCACACACGATCTCAGCTGACGAGATCAAGAGCTCCCCCATCAGCTCCATTCTCGGGTTTATCCTGGAACTGGAGCTACATGAGGTGCTGTAATAGGTTACGGGGCTGCCACAATAGATCATCTACTGGTCGCAGTGGCTATGAGACGCAGGGCTCACCCCATTTCTATCAAATAAAAAAAAAAATGGCCGTTCATACCACTCGACAATGCCAGTGGCACTCGGAGTGCGTTTGACATATCGAAAAAGTTTATTTCCTCTTTGCCAATCAGCGGCGCGCGGAAAAGGGGCGGAGTGTGCTTGTCCAATAAAAAAAGTTCTATTTGGAGCTCGCGCAGTCGCACGGTTCTAGCTGTGAATGTCATTATTATTGGTCTGTGGCGTTAGGGCTTAAGGAACGGCCACACTGGCGGATTGCGAGAGTTTTCAAAGCGGAGCGACGTGGTCGCCCCACTTTAAAAACGCTCACAATCCGCCAGTGTGGCAACTCCCTCAGTCAATAGACGAAATATGACATATTTCTTTACTTTAGCAAGTGGCCATCCGTACTTACAGATGTACACACGGCGTCACGTGGAGTTACCCCTGTTAGATCGTCTTTATGTCTGCTACACAATGTACACAATTTATATTTTTGCACTGCGGGGGAGAAACTCGACCTGACGCCGACTGTACAAAGCAAATAGGTGCAAACGCATGGAGTTGCCAAAAACTATATTAGATGGGTAACCCGTAAGCAAGCAACACTCACAAATATTACCTAACCCCCTCTTGTAAATCTACATGTGTTCTGTGCATAGAGTAAAATGGTTGTGTAGGGAAAGAAATAATATAAGTAAAGACTGTTTTACCAATTCCTTTTTATTTATAGGCCTTACACGGTTGTAGTTAACATTACACGACGCTAGCGTACAGCACTAAATATTTTAAAGGTAAATTAGTTATCAATTTGACATTTAAACTGAAATTATGTTAAATTAAACCTTCTGATTAGATAATATTTCACGTGAAAAATATAGCTTAAAAATTATTAAAAATATTTCGATAAAACCTTAAAAAGTCTAACAAAATAAAAATTTACAATTAAAAATATGATTTAAAAAATAAATCGTTGTATCCCCGAGGAATGTCACAATAAAATGCTCTACAAAAATATTTCACAATAAACTTAATACGAGTAATATACAATTTGATTAACTAAACAAGAGAATAAAATCGATAGAGGAAAAAATGCAGATAAGGGAATGCCAAAATATAGGGGGAATGTAGGTACATAGGAATTAATAGATAAATACTAATATAGGTGTAATTTACTGTATATTTAGATACAGTAGTCTTAACTTCTTAGCCGACCTGGCGTGAGCGTCCGTTGCGTTCGCTTTTTGCTCACTTCAGAGCGGCCAAAAAGATCGGAGATTACTGTATTCGTGTATGGCGATCAAGTTACTATCACATATACAATTCCACATTCACGTTATTGCCAATTCCCACACTAAGCAATCGAGGACGACACGAACATCAACCTATCGATATAACGCGACACACATAGTGCAAGTTATTGATTCTTCACTACTATGAATTAAAATACGCAGGTGTCGTTAAATCGATATACCAACTGAATTTAACTATCGTAGAACAAAATATGTTTCATTAACTTGTATACAGTTAAAATACAGGTCTACTGTATTATGTGTGTTTCTAACTTGCATTATGCCATAGTCGAATTTTGTACAGCGTCAAACTCGAGAAAATATCCCAAAAAAGATACTACATATTTTTGAAAACTTTATTATTCAGAAAGCGTGTTCCTTATACTCGCTTTATTTAATTTTAATTGGTAACCCCATCACCGTTAGATATTTGCAATTTAAGTTACCATAAAACAAAAATAGTAAGTTGCAAAAGATATTTAAAATGTTAAATTCAAATAATTCTCGAGTACAACGCATCACAAAAACACCAAAATATAAAAACAATATACACCCTTTTAAAGAATGTCAACTTTTAAGTCATTGGAAGCCAAAAGAAATATTATACAAATCTGTGTGTTTAAGCAACACATAACTGCAATTTATAGGCTTTCAGAGAAAAGACAGACAGACACCCAATAGTATACATTTACGTAATTATATAATATAAGCTGAGTACCTCAATAGTACAAGTTCTTACAAAATCTATAATAGAATTTTTCAAAAAAGAAAACTTTAAAATCAAATACAGGGTTTAATTTATTTACAGTTTGAATTTTATTAGTAAAACATAAATGATTATTATTATTAAATTTATTTTGTTTGAATGAATTCGTTCATCATTGAATGATTTTGGAAAATTCTATTAAAAGATGATATCTAACATTGGTTAAGATATTACTTATACCTTCGTTCGAAAAACTTAATTCGTTGTAAAAATGTATAAAAAACATTGACACGTCCATAATACTAATCCTTCATAAGTACTAACTTGTATTTAAGCCGTTAGATATTATTTATAATACGACTGTTATTGTTATTATTACTTCAGACCAGACTTAAGGTGAGATACCGTTCATATTAGGTTTAGTGCAACATAATTATGGATATTTTTAAACCTGTTTCCATTGCAATATGGCCATTGGTCAATAGTCATACCGTTCGAAAGCAGTTATGTAAAAAAGGTATACGTCAGAAAGCTAGTCATATTTAAAAATAGCAAGATCGTACCATAGATTACACGATTTGACGTATGTAGAATGAATTGTAGAAGTTATTTTTTATAAAACTATTATTTTAAATTCGTCCTATTAAATATTGCGTATGTTAAGGACATCGTCATTTAGTAATAATTTTAAATATCGATTACACAGATATTTATAGACCTTCTCTAAAGGACAAAGATATTGAATAATTCGCAACCCGGCCAATATGAACGATCTCTCAGGTCCCCTACCTACGATATATTAATAAGTTACGCTTACATTAATTACATATCGTTACGTACACGTTACAATCGCCACACCACCGACACAGCCCGGACGACACACCCTCACCAGTATACACAGAAAGCTCACTACAGACATCAACAGATATACAGAAAATAATAATTAAAATTAAAAAAAAAATCGAGTGTTCGAGTCTAACGCCGGCGTTTAAATTTTCCCTCAAAAAGAAAATCTAGTATTTCAACCTTCAATTGAATTATACTTAGGAGAAACGTGAATATGCCTAATCCCATTTTAAAAGCGATGACACGATTTCTATGTGTACCCTGTAGTCGGACAATAAATAGGCTGATACTTATGAGGTTTTTATTCTCGTCTCTTTCTTAGTAGAGAAGGAGAATTCATATAATTCACATATAAAAAATGTCAAGTTATCACAATTCAATAATAAACGTTAAATTATACAGTAGAGTCAATAAGACTCGAAAACTAGAAACTTTTGTACGTCATTTTAGACTCGTTTCTTATTATACTACAACCATTACGTATTTTGTGTATTTACGTTTACGTAACAATATGAAAAACAATCACACACAGATATGGACCCAATTCTCAGACTATTAAATTAGTTATTTATTTATATTTCTGTACCTTTTGATGTCTGTATGTGCCCAACATTGACATCTTCAAATAGATAAGAATTACTCTTGCATAGAGATAACAGGCGCAAGGTGCAAAATTTACAATCTGTTTGAAGCTGATCAGGGATCAAAACAAAATCTCTTAAAAATATATTGTAATGTCTTATGTAGTTCACAATACGGTCGTTAAGACAACATTGTAACTAATGTTAAAAAAATGTTTTTAAGAGACTGTGGTAAGACCCAAGGTTCTATAGATAAAATTACTTCGAAACCTCTAACATCATAATATTCATTGTTTTAGATTAGGGTTAAATTTTTCGAAATAATAATTTCTGTGCGTCCTGTGAAAAGTGGTACAAGTCGACTTATATCGAATTTGATTTTCTTCATGCCATTTCATCACAAAAAAATCCTCTATTATACTGTCTGATCAGACGAAAAATGGAAGATTTTTTTTGTATGTCTGTTCAGACAGAAAAATAGAAGATTTTTTTGTGATTGAGTAGCAAGAAGACAATCAAATTCGATATATGTCGACTTGTACCACTTTTCACAGGACGCACAAATTTATCTAAGACCATTAAAAGTGTAATTATAATTGATTGGAATGCACCCAAAATCAGTCAAACTACTGCCAGCAAAACAAAATAGCAAATTGTTGAAATAAGAAATAACTTTGACAAAATACTTAAATACTTGTTGCTGGCAGTACAATATAATTCTGTCAGAAATACAGTGAAATTGTTTAAAATGAAATTATATTTATACGTTCTTGTACCAGTAGGTGGGCTGTTTATATTGTATAATATCAAAACTTTTATCGGTACTTTACCCTAATTGAGGCGAGATGTTTTAGACCATTTTCTTACAATAAGCTATAAGTTCTTTGTTCTGAACAGTCAAACTATTTCTTCATGTAATTACAAATGTCAGCAAAAATTTTGATCTTTTTGCTATCAGAGGTAACTTTAGAATTGCTTTTTCGATGTTTGACCGAGCGGCTTTGGCTTTGACATTCATTTCTAAAATAGGGCTGAATTATGAATATATAAATGCCGCTATAGTTACTGTTCCAAGGGTATGCGCTTTGTAAGTGGTTTATTATGGTGATATACAGGTGAACTTTCCATCCTTTTAACCACGTACCATTCTGAACAACATGACAAATGAAAAGTCAACTTTTCATACAAAGTCGGTCACATGACTTGGTAACTTTGTAGGAAATATCATTGAGTCGTTGAATGTTGTTTTGAGATACAACGCCTTAAAGTTACGTTTAATATGATATACAATTTTATAACATTTTTTTTTGATGACGAGTTGATACACTGTTGATTTCCATGTGCAAAATGTTGTTCAGAATGTTTGGTAGAACACGTCGTTAAAATGATCGAAATGTTCACAGATAGAGTCCGCGCCACAAAAAGAGTCTTGCGGAAAAACACAGAACTAAAATTTGAGATTCCTTGTGTCTATGGACATAAAGCTGAAATTTGAATGTTGATGGTGATTGAAGCGCGCTTTTCACAGGACTTCTTTGGGGGCGCGGTGTCTACACTCTGTAGGGGCACCGTTAAGGCGACGGGTAGGGCACACTAGCGACGCCAATTGATTTTAATTTTTGCTGCCAGCGTACCTGTCGTACTAGTCTCTCTGGGAGGGTGTTGAAGTTGAACCTCGGTTCACAGGCACGCCATCTAGCAGATATTTCACACGCGATAGCCCCCATTAAAATCAATACGGTATTTGACCTTTTTTTTAATAATTTCATTTTTTTTTAAATGGATGTGCCCATGAATCTTTGAATGACCATAAAACCGGTTAGACGTTATATTTTTAGTTGATTTTTTTTCTAAAACCGGTTAGATGTTATATTTTTAATTGAGATTTTTTTCTACTGGTACATACAGGGTGTATCTGTGAACATTTACATCCCTTAAACCACGTGATCTATCAACCATTATGAACAACATTTGTTCTATGACTTCTGGAAATTCGTGTAAAAAAATTCAATTTTTCATACAAAGTTGGTCACGTGATTTTGAACGGGGAGTCGAAAGAATTTTCGACGAATTTCGAAAAGTCGTAGAACAAATGTCGCTCAGAATGGTTGGTAGAACACGTGGTTAAAGAGATGAAAATGTCCACAGTTACGCCCTGTATTGATAAAATACTAATTTGTAAAATCTCGAGCTTAATCAGCTCCCAGCGATAAGCTTATAAGCATTTAATAGTTTTTTAAATTTTCGCGTTGCATTATAACTATAATTAATCAAGACGGGAATTAACACGATATTTATTATGTGTTACAACATTGTGTACTCACATATTTTACTCGACGTTTCGGCTACGTTACAGCAGCCGTGGTCACAAGCGGACTGAGCGGCGGCTGCTGTAACGTAGCTGAAACGTCGAGTAAAATATGTCAGTACACAATGTTGTATCACATAATTATTTTTTTTATGTAATAGGTAGGTAGACAAACAGACAGATCACCTGATGGTAAGTAATTGCCGCCGCCCATGGACACCCGCGATCACAAGTGCGCAGCCAACCTTTAAACTCCCCCTATCCCCCGAATTTGGCCTCCGATACCCTCACTCAAGCAGCGAAACACAGCACAGTGCTGCTTCACGCCGGTTTTCTGTGAGGCCGTGGTATCACTCCGGTCGATCCGGCCCATTCATATCGTGTTAATTCCCGTCTTGATTAATTATACTTACAACTTGTGCGGATAAAGAATGGGATCAGAAATGGCGGCGTATCTATTCACTTCTCGCTCACACACTATTTGCGTCTATACTCGCACCCCACGAGTGCGAATATAGACGCAAATAGTGTGCGAGCGAGAAGTGAATAGATGCGCCGCAATTTCTGATCCCATTCTTTATCCGCACAGGTAGTACCTAGCTTTTAAGTTTTGTATGTTGTGCAATAAAGAGTATTTATCTATCTATCAATCAAATATCCTATTGCAGGGTTTGAAGTGATAATTATCATTGATAATTATCTTGGACAATTATCAAGATAATTATCAAGATAAATATTGGTTGATAAATATCTTGATAAGTATAATCGAAAATATTTGCCATTTGTTATTCAGATACAGAAAACCCCCGTCCAGTTAACGCAGTTGAGGTTGATGAAGATGATATTCCACTCATCAATTTATTTTAATTAAATAAGTACAAGTATTATCGTTGTAAAAGTATCATATAATTAGTTGATTAACTGCTCGTATTTTGGTTTGCAAGTTATTTTACACGAAATTATAAAAATAAAAGTTGACCTTGATTGTAAAATGTCTCTAGTTTATTTAAATCACTTGATTCTAACGTAAAATATTGATATGTAATATCAGTTAAAAAAGGATTACTAGGCTTATATCTGTTTGATAATTATTAGATAATTATCTGATAATTATCTTGATAATTATCTCGATAATTATCAATATACGACATATTTATCTTGATAATTTCAAACCGTGCCCTATTGGAGTCGCCAGTGGGTCTATACCCGTCACCGTGATTGTCTCAACACATATCGCCTCGACAGAGCTGTTTGATCGACTTACGCGCTGGGCTGCACGGGCGCGTCGAGCGAGGGGATGTAGTCGAGCGCCATGAGGCAGGCGAACACCGTCATGACGAGCTTGGGCTTGCGCTCGGTGATGTCCTCCGGCAACGCGTACACGCGCGCGCCGCAGCGTCGCGCCATCGAGATGGCGTACTTCGCGTTCGCTAGGTTCTCCTAGGGAAGAATAGGGACAGTAAAAAAAAAGGTTAGATATACACGAAGACTTTTAATCGGTGATCAGGACCTACTGATTCCGACTAGGTGGATGATGGCCATTGCTATAGTAATAGTAGTTACATGTTTTCTTTTTGTTTAGGTTTTATTTTAAATTTTATTAGATATCTAAATTTAATTGGAATGTATGGTCTTCCTACATTTTTATGAAGTGTAGAAAGCTATTTTAATTTTCATTAATTTGTTTTATTTGACGTTGTCTGCCATTTGACAGTTTTCTACCAATAACATGAAAAACTTTAAATCTCTAATGAGGTTTGTTATCATCACTGTACCTGTACTTATGAAGAGGTTTTATTTGTAACAAGGAGGAGTAGGATGACCATATTCATAGTTATTAACTTAAAGTCCCAGACAAGAAAAAAAAATGGAACGCTGACATGTAACTACTATTACTATAGCAATGGCCATCATCCACCTAGACGGAATCAGTAGGTCCTGATCACCGATTAAAAGTCTTCGTGTAGATATCATCATCAGCCCATTTATGTCCCCACTGCTGGGGCACGGGTCTCCCTCAATCACATGAGGGGTAATGGACAACATTTCAAATTTTTAACATGTCCATATTGTTTTTTTATATGAAAGTAGACATAAAATGAACAGACCCATATTTTTTCTTTTTTCAAAATTTGTCCATTTTCATGCATAAAATAATTATTGAAATTCTTTTTATTCTAAATAGACGTAAGCGCCAAATGACGTCATCGGACGGCTGAATACAGCGATATTCCTTTGCTTATCATTGTTTTAATAAAAAAAATGTACTACTGTCAAAGGTAAATAATACTAGTGTCAACATTGTCAACGTCATTCATACATTACACGTTGACAAGTTGTCTTTTTTTTGAAAGGTACATGTCATGGGTTTGGCATTTCGTAAATTTAAAACTTAATGTGCTAAGCAAAGAAATATTTTACATTCTGCCGTCCGATGACGTCATCTTACGTTTTTTAGTTTTTAATTTTTTTCTCAGTAAATAAGCAATATAAAAAATGAATAAATATATATTCGAGCAGCGGAAAAGTAAACAAAGAATTGGTATTTTTTGTTTCAGAGCTTAGCAATTTTGAAATGTTGTCCATTATCATTGATAATTATCAAGATAATTATCAAGATAATTATCAAGATAAATATTGGTTGATAAATATCTTGATAAGTATAATCAAAAATATTTGCCATTTGTTATTCAGATACAGAAAACCTCCGTCCAGTTAACGCAGTTGAGGTTGATGAAGATGATATTCCACTCATCAATTCATTTTAATTAAATAAGTACAAGTATTATCATTGTAAAAGTATTATATAATTAGTTGACTGCTCGTATTTTGGTTTGCAAATTATTATGCACGAAATTATAAAAATAAAAAAATAAAAGTTGACCTTGATTGTAAAATGTCTCTATTTTATTTAAATCACTTGATTCTAACGTAAAATATTGATATGTAATATCAGCTAAAAAAGGATTACTAGGCTTATATCTGTTTGATAATTATCGGATAATTATCTGATAATTATCTTGATAATTATCTCGATAATTATCAAACGACATATTTATCTTGATAATTTCAAACCGTGGATATAGATATCATCATCAGCCCATTTATGTCCCCACTGCTGGGGCACGGGCCTCCCTCAATCACATGAGGGGTAATTGCCATACTCACCACGCTTGGCAGACGGGTTGGCGAGGGTTTTGATATAAGTGCAGAGTTTTCCTTCTCTGGGTGCTGATGATCATGCCAGCAGCTTTACCTTAGTCGCCTTTTACGACACCTCGGTAAGAGTGAGGGTGGCCTATTCTACTCTGCCGGGGACCACACGGCAGTATTAGTTTTACAATCCTACGAGAGTTTATAAAATTCCTAGTAAATTGATAAACTTACAGATTTTGTTATTTTCCGGTGACATATATACCATATTTATACAGTGTATTTTTTTTTGTTTTTATGTGCAATAAAGTGTATTTATCTGTCTATCTACATTGACTGCCTCGGTGTGGTGCAGTGTTTAGTGGATCGCACTATAAAGCGACGGCTCCGCAAGACGGAACGGAAAGCGCGTTAAGCTGTTGATCCTGCGTCCGATCCCTCTCCAGTCGTGTCACTGTAGTGTCCCTTAGGAATATGAGGGTAAGGGAATAGAGGGCACTTGTGTTTGCGCACTCACTTGAGCACTATAATATATCCTGCGTAAGTGGCTGATCTTTGAGATTGACCGCCGTAGCCGTAATTAGTTGGAAAAATATTATTTTATTATTAAAAAAATACATTGTATTGTATTGTGTGACGTATCGAATACCAAAAGCGTATTGAGTAAGTAAACCTACATAAAATATTTGAATCAAACACGACCCGTTTAGCGCAGTGGTTTGTACGCCAGTTGAGACGCAAGGGTTGCGGGTTCGATTCTCGCACCAATGATCCATACATACCAATATTTGTTGATGAAACAGATATTTGTGTTCTATGAGTGTCTGTGGTACCTACTGTCGTTGTCTCTGGTTTCAATAGTAACCTTCGTTTGGGACCAGGACAAAGTATGTGATGTGGTCCCAACTGAAGCATACAAATACATACCTCCTCATTGCCACCAGGCAGTACCAGGTCGTAGTTGATGGAGCCAGGTTTGATGGCGTCGATCAGATCAATCACCACTTTGCCGTCAGCCAGCACCTCGTCCTATAACAAATCGTTATCAATGGATTACAGAATTTAACTTAAATCAACAACATGATAATAATTAAGAAACATTCCTTAGTAGGTAGAATTACAATTTCACTCGCAAAAATTATTGGACAATGACAAACGCGTGAATATAATGTGACAGGGGACGTTTAAGTATTACGTAAGCAGATTTATTACAGTTATTAACCCCTCCACCCCCCTTGTCAGCAAAAGTAAACAAAGCTCTTACCCCCTCCCCCCATGCTTACGTAAACATTTTTCGATTTTTTTGTCACAGCTCGGCAACCCTACTAACCGTATGCATTTATTTGTAGGTAATTCCCCGAAAATACGTTTCGTTTTCAAGCAAACAGTATGTGAGGGTTGCCATTTGTGTTAAAAAGAAAATAAGTATCGATGACGTAATCATCATCTAGACTCCCCTACCACTCATGTCATCATGAGGGGTAATTGCCATACTCACCACGCTTGGCAGACGGGTTGGTGAGGGTTTAGATATAATGCAGAGTTTTCCTTCTCTGGGTACTGATGATCATGCCAGCAGATTTACCTTAGTCGCCTTTTACGACACCTCGGTAAGAGTGAGGATGGCCTATTCTACTCTGCCGGGGACCACACGGCCTAGTGCCCCCCATAGTGCTAACATAATACTTGAACAGCCCCACAGCTCTTGAGATGACACATTATATTCGCAGACAAGTGACACTTCGTCAACTCAAATTTGAATGTTGACGCGACAACATTGAAATTTATTGACAGCTCTGTTGACATAGTCACTATCTCACATCACAGGAATCTAAAATTTTAGTTCCGTGTATTTCCGCGGGACTGGCGTGGTGCGGATTCTAGTGTTGCGTGTAAAACGTAGAGGTTAGTGTTGTGCATAGATCTGTAAATTTTTTGCCGCTAACCTGGAAGCTCCTGATGGAGCAGCTCTTGCCGGCGGAGGCGAGCTTGTTGTTGACCCACTGCACGATCTCCTTCTCGATGATGGGGTTGCCGGTGTTGGCCAGCCGCGTCAGCACCGACAAGGTGTATGCTCGCATCAGTTGCCAGATTAGAGCTGCAACCATACAAGTTACGTTAATATTTGAAAAACTGGACACATGCTCCAAAAAGGAAAGTATAGTGGCAGTTTAATATTAAAGCGCTGGCGCAAGGACCCGAGACTGTACAGCAAAGAGATGGGAAGATAAATTACCTTCTACATTTAATTTGATTAAACTGTTGTTCCAAGTCGAGATTATGAAAGATTAGTACAAAAATATCCGAGTGATTTTAGGTGGGGAGCGTGTGTTGCCAACCTCCCCCCTTTCTCCGGATTGAGCCTCCAGTATCCTCACTCACGCAGCGTAACACCTGCTTCACACCGGTTATTTTGGCTCTCCTCAGCCTGATGGTAAGCAAGAGAAGAGCCTACGGTTCAATTACAACGGAAGCGATGTCATGCATCACCCTCCGTTGGCACCGCCATACTGGCCCGCGAGATGCTTCTTCACGCTTCGTTTGAAGGAATCCATATTGTAGGAAGGGGGAAAGACACGCGCCGGCAACGAGTTCCATTTCTTGATGGTGCGGTAGGAATAGGAACTGCTAAATTTTTAATCCGTGATGGAATGTTTTCCACTGTGAAGCGGTGACAGCGTGGTGACGGAACAGGGCTATGGGTGGTGGGATGAGTGAAGGCGTGGAGGCGTGGACAGTGGAGGCGTGGACAGTGGAGGCGTGGACCAGTGGAGGCGTGGACCGTGGAGGCGTGGACAGTGGAGGCGTGGACCATGGAGGCGTAGACATGGAGGCGTGGACAGTGGAGGCGTGGACCGTGGAGGCGTGGACCAGTGGAGGCGTGGACAGTGGAGGCGTGGACAGTGGAGGCGTGGACAGTGGAGGCGTGGACCAGTGGAGGCGTGGACCGTGGAGGCGTGGACAGTGGAGGCGTGGACCATGGAGGCGTAGACCGTGGAGGCGTGGACCGTGGAGGCGTGGACCAGTGGAGGCGTGGACATGGAGCGGGAGTGGAGGCGTGACAGTGGAGGGCGTGGAACAGTGGAGGCGTGGACCATGGAGGCGTAGACAGTGGAGGCGTGGACAGTGGAGGCGTGGACCCGTGGAGGCGTAGACAGTGGAGGCGTGGACAGTGGAGGCGTGGACCATGGAGGCGTAGACAGTGGAGGCGTGGACCATGGAGGCGTAGACGTGGAGGCGTGACCGTGGAGGCGTAGACCGTGGAGGCGTGGACCGTGGAGGCGTGGACAGTGGAGGCGTGGACAGTGGAGGCGTGGACCAGTGGAGGCGTAGACAGTGGAGGCGTGGACCAGTGGAGGCGTGGACAGTGAGGCGTGGACCATGGAGGCGTGGACCAGTGGAGGCGTGGACCAGTGGAGGCGCGGACAGAGGGAGGCGTGGACAGTGGAAGCGTAGACAGTGGAGCGTGGACAGTGGAGGCGTGGCCAGTGGAGGCGTGGACCATGGAGGCGTGGACCATGGAGGCGCGGACAGAGGAGGCGTGGACAGTGGAGGCGTAGACAGTGGAGGCGTGGACAGTGGAGGCGTGGACAGTGGAGGCGTGGACCGTGGAGGCGTGGACAGAGGAGGCGTGAACGGTGGAGGCGTGGACAGTGGAGGCGTGGACAGTGGAGGCGTGGACCGTGGAGGCGTGGACAGGGAGGGAGCGTGGACCAGTGGAGGCGTGGACAGTGGAGGCGTGGACAGTGGAGGCGTGGACAGTGGAGGCGTGGACCGTGGAGGCGTGGACAGATGGAGGCGTGGACAGTGGAGGCGTGGACAGTGGAGGCGTGGACCGTGGAGGCGTGGACAGTGGAGGCGTGGACCATGGAGGCGTGAACCATGGAGGCGTGGCCAGTGGAGGCGTGGACAGTGGAGGCGTGGACCGTGGAGGCGTGGAGGCGGGCGTGTAGGTACCGAGCGTGAGCGTGGCGTTGCCCTCGTTGATGTCGGCGCCGGCGATGCCGACGAGCGAGAAGCCGAGGCGGCGGCCGAGCTCCACGGCGTAGTTGCAGTTCTCCAGCCGCTCCATGAACTTGCGCAGCTTCGAGAACGAGCGGTGCACCTGCCCAACACATTTGCATCACTATCACCCTAGTTCAGGCGAAATGTTAAATGTGTGTACAATTATATAAGATTTATTTGATCAAAAGTTGTTTTTAAAACTGTAGCTGCCGACAATGGACGAGACAAATAGCTTTGTCCTAAAATTCCCACAACAGGGAGGGGAACCGGTGGGTAGTCATATCATTTGCGATGAGGGAAGAGGTTCTCTACAGCTTGTTTAGGGACGAACCAAGACATAAATAAGTAAATAATAAATATTTCACAACATCGCATACGTTGATCTGACTCCGAGATAGGTAGCTCAAGCACCTGTGGTACGGATATCAGAACCAACAGCATATACATACCTACTAAATAAGTGCGGGACAGGGTGATCAAATACGTGACAAAAACGGGATATGTATTAAGTAAGGGTAAGGATGACCAAATTTACGGGACGTCTGGCAACCCTAAGCATAGATCACGGTTTTACCTATTATTTGGCATAATGTCATTTTCTTCCTTCAGACAATGGTAGGCGTCTAGGCGTCACAGTTGGGGACGTTTATCGCGAAACAGACGTTACGACCGAATCGGAGTTCCCCTCCCTTTCACACGATCTGTGTGTCTCCATTATCTGGATGCGACAGGTTGAAGACTTAGTTGATAATAACACATAATGGGATCAGCTCGGTACCTTCTTCCAGTCGACGATGCCGGGCTTGATGATGTCGTAGAGCTGGAAGATGACGAGCCCGTCCGTCAGGTCCGAGTACAGCCAGTTCACGTGCGGCGCCACGCCCAGCGAGTTCATCCAGTTGCGGTACGCTGCAAACAAACAAACATTACGTAAATACGACTCGATTGGAACAGTGGTAGTGAACGCTACCTCTTATACAAGGGTTGCGGGTTCGATCCCCGCACAGTACAAACATTTGTGTGCATGAACATGTTTGTTTGTATTGGTCTGGGTGTTTGCTATGTATAATGAGTATGTATTTACAAAAGTATTATATGTATATATTTGTAACCCCACTGTTGATTATGATATCCGTAACACAGGTGCTTGAGCTACCTATCTCGGAGTCAGATCAATGTATGTGATGTTGTTATGTGATGTGATGTTGTGAGATAACAGAAACATTTATTTATCTCCCAAAATACACATTGATACATGAAATGAACTCTTTACCTTTAAATACTTATAGTACACATGAAATTTTATTTATCCTCTATACATTTTGCATACTAAATGAAATCAGAATCAACAACAGAGACGGAAAGAAGATTTGTGCAAGACGACTGGCAGGAACTGTATTCAAGGAGACGAGGATTCGATCTAAGTGGACTGCACAAGTGATGATGATGAATCTCTTACTCTTCTCCTCTCTAGTGTCATCCAGCTGGTGGTACTCCTCGCCGCCGGTCTGGCGCTGAAGCCTAGGGTACTGGTTGACTAGGTTGGTGCCTAAAGCCTATCCTACTAAGAGTAATGGAGTAGAGGACACGTCTCAGAAAACGTAGTGTAGGACACCCTCAGGCCAGACGGAATGATGATTTACACAAGACGGCTGGTAGAAACTGAATGCGAGCAGTCGAAGATCGATCTAAGTGGACTACAAAAGTAATGAAGAATCACTTACATAATCTTTCAATCATATTTAATCATATGTTATGTATGTATTAGTGTATTCATATTTTATATATGTATTTGTATTTAAACTCTTTGTGTAAGTATATAAATATAAAGATTGAACCGCCCTACACCTTCATCAAGTGTCCTTTACCCAAAGGTTGCCTGGAAGAGATCGCTCATAGTGATAAGGCCGCCTTCGTTGTAAACATCCTGTAATAACTAGTTTTTATGTTTTCGTACTTTATTTTGAGTGCAATAAAAGTAAATTCATTCGTTCATTAATTACTTTTCTCCTCCCTGGGCTCATCCAGCTGGTGGTACTCCTCGCCGCCAATCAGGCGCGTTAGCCTAGGGTACTGGTTGAACAGGTTGGTGACAAACACCTAGCTTACTAAGAGTTCTGGAGTAGAGAACGCGACTCAGAAAACGTAGTGTAGGACACCCTCAGGCCAGATGGAGTGACGATTTACGCAAGACGGCTGGTATAAAGTGGATACCAGTAGCCGAGGATCAATCTATCATCATCATCATTTCAGCCAATAGACGTCCACTGCTGGACATAGGCCTCCCCTAATGGTGTCCAGACAGATCGGTCCTGTGCCGCCCGCATCCAATGGATTCCCGCGACCTTCACCAGATCGTCGGACTTCCTGCACGTAGCCTCCACTCGAGGACCTCACCGCCCCATCCGCCGTCTGTTCTCCTGGCCATCGATCTATCTAAGTGGAATACAAAAGTGATGATGAGTCTCTTACTCTTCTCCTCCCTGGTCTCGTCGAGCTGGTGGTACTCCTCGCCGCCGGTCTGGCGCTGCAGGCCGGGGTGCTGGTTGAACAGGTTGGCCACGAAGGCGAGGTTGAGCTTGTACACGCCGCCCACCACGTCGGCCGGCGACACGAACGCGCGGCAGCGCAGCTTGGCGGCCTGCTGCAGCATCAGCTCCGCGCGGCGGTGGAGGTCTTGCTCCTGGTGAAGCCAAATCATGGTTGGTTAATAACTACTGCACGTCTAAAAATGTTGCGAACATTAAAACTCGGAGTCGGAAATGTCCTGACTCATTGGAGGAAGTTTAAATCCAGCTGGAGGGCGATTCAGTGATTGATGAAAAACCTGATTCAAGAATTACCCTGAGAGCATTTAATAGGGTATTTGACTAAGCTCGAGTTTTTACAAAATATAAATATTTTATCAACATATAAAAAAAAAACGCAAAAAATTTCAATTAAAAATTTTACGTCTAGCCGGTTTTATGGTCATACAAAAATTCATGGGCAAGTCCATATTAAAAGTATGAAATTATTAAAAAATAATTATACCATTGTGTAACCCATACAATTTGTGACGTCATATTTCAGTAGCCCTTTGTATGGAGTTTGAATGTGTTTTAAAGTTGTGATATCTAAGGTAGTTTAAATGAGAATCAAGTAACTCTTTCAACGATGTTTCTATCATTGAGAAGTCTTTTGATTACTATAATAATAAATAGTCAAATACCGTATTCTAGTACCGTATCTATTTTCCTTATTCAGTTTTTTTAAGTCTATCACTTAAGGAGGAGTAGGAGACGAGCATTCGGATCAACTGATTAGCGACTGCGAAGTGCGCTGCCAACATTTAAACTCCCCTTTCCCCCGGATTGGGGAAGGTTTATGTTCAGCAGTGCTCTAAGACCAGCTGATGATGGTAGTGACCTTTGAGTGTATCAAAGGTATTGAGAGCATCCAAGGTGACTCCAGCGTCCTCGGGCGCGATCTGCTTGAGCAGGTAGCTGTAGATCTCGGAGTTGGAGACGTCCTGCTGGATGTTGGAGACTTATATCCAGCTGATGATGACGATGACCTACCCTGAGGGCATCCAGGGTGACGCCAGCGTCCTCGGGCGCGATCTGCTTGAGCAGGTAGCTGTAGATCTCGAAGTTGGAGACTTATATCCAGCTGTTGATGACGGTGACCTACCCTGAGGGCATCCAGGGTGACG
Source organism: Marasmia exigua (assembly GCA_019059595.1). Lineage (NCBI taxonomy): Eukaryota > Metazoa > Arthropoda > Insecta > Lepidoptera > Crambidae > Marasmia > Marasmia exigua. The sequence goes on from CM032488.1 coordinate 13,334,513, forward strand.
CCAGCGTCCTCGGGCGCGATCTGCTTGAGCAGGTAGCTGTAGATCTCGGAGTTGAAGACTTATATCCAGCTGATGATGACGGTGACCTACCCTGAGGGCATCCAGGGTAACGCCAGCGTCCTCGGGCGCGATCTGCTTGAGCAGGTAGCTGTAGATCTCGGAGTTGGAGACTTATATCCAGCTGTTGATGACGGTGACCTACCCTGAGGGCATCCAGGGTGACGCCAGCGTCCTCGGGCGCGATCTGCTTGAGCAGGTAGCTGTAGATCTCGGAGTTGGAGACTTATATCCAGCTGTTGATGACGGTGACCTACCCTGAGGGCATCCAGGGTGACGCCAGCGTCCTCGGGCGCGATCTGCTTGAGCAGGTAGCTGTAGATCTCGGAGTTGGAGACTTATATCCAGCTGTTGATGACGGTGACCTACCCTGAGGGCATCCAGGGTGACGCCAGCGTCCGCGGGCGCGATCTGCTTGAGCAGGTAGCTGTAGATCTCGGAGTTGGAGACTTATATCCAGCTGTTGATGACGGTGACCTACCCTGAGGGCATCCAGGGTGACGCCAGCGTCCTCGGTAGCGATCTGCTTGAGCAGCTAGCTGTAGATCTCGGAGTTGGAGACTTATATCCAGCTGATGATGACGGTGACCTACCCTGAGGGCATCCAGGGTGACGCCAGCGTCCTCGGGCGCGATCTGCTTGAGCAGGTAGCTGTAGATCTCGGAGTCGGAGACGTCCTGCTGGAAGTTGGTGCAGCGGCGCGTGACGCCGGCGCTCTGCAGCTGATGGTTCACCCAGCGGAGCAGGATCGCCTCGGGGGAGAGGGCGAGGAGGTCTTCGATGCGTTCCTGGAAGAGATTTGGGGTAGAGTTAGATTTTACATAAGAATTTCAAAGTGAACTCGGCCTTTTCCTAGAACATTTGATCTTAACTGGTGGTCCCTGGAATAATCCCAAGTGGTCCGGAAGACCATTCTAAATAGCTCCTGAAACAACGTCCAAACAGTGCGGTAACTAATGCGCTGGCGCGAATCTGCTCTGCATGTAGGTGGTAAATTTTGTCAAATGGTCCCTCATGATAAAATGGTTAAGAACCCCTGGTCGAGACGATGATAAATTCATCTACATGTCTATGCCGGTCGATCAATTTATTTCTACTATTAGCTCGTTGGTGAGAAAAACAACATCACGCAACAACAGAATATTTTGCTCCACAACCAGCGATCTCCGGAGGTGTCTCTTCACGCAACAACAGAATATCTTGCTCCACAACCAGTGATCTCCGGAGGAGGAGGAGGAAGATAAGTTAGCTTATTTCTTCATTAAGATGAACATGGTTTAGTACCTGGTCGTTGAGCAGCTCGGTGAGACCAGGACAGTGTTCCAGGGTGATCTGGTTGAACAGACCTATACGGATGATCTGCCACAGGAGACCCAGCACCAAGTGAGGTTTGCCTAGAAAGATACATTTATTATGATCAATCACACCTTTTTCACAGCATTGTTTTTTCGAACATTGGATACAATTCATCATCATCATCAGCAACCCACACTCGTCCACTGCTGGACATAGGTCTCCCCTAATGCACGCCACTGCTCCCGATTTTCGGCCACTCTAATCCAGCCCACACCAGCCAGCCTTCGAATGTCATCATCCCATCTTGTCGCAGGGCGTCCTACACTACGCTTACCGAGTCGCGGTCTCCACTCAAGGACTTTACGACTCCAACGGCTGTCAGTTCTGCGGCAAATATACTAGCCCACTGCCACTTCAGTTTTCTAATTCGGTGGGCTATATTGGTGACTCTGGTTCTCTGTCGGATTACATCATTTCTGATGCGGTCCCACAGAGATACTCCGAGCACAGCCCTTTCTATTTAATGATTGTCATTCGTTTTAATGTCTGCCGCTATGAGGAAAACATCGTAAGGAAACTTGCCTGCTTTCGGATAGTTTATCAAACTGTTTTAATGATTCTAAACGTGTCTTTATGATTCAGTGGGTCTGGTTCCCCTGTCTAAGGGTTGCGGAGGTGAGACGGCTGTCGCTTCATTGTAATTACCAGACTTCCCAAATCCTGGATCATGGTCCAATCGTACCCCCGGCTCCGATGTGACTGCTTTGGAGCTTTTGATGTACCTGATGTTCCTATTTAGTGTGAGACTGGTTACCTTTGTTGTACCACGTAGGGAAACGTAGTTAAGGATGCCGTAAGATACGATGAACTGACGATTTGAGAGAGATGGCTGATGTGAGTAGAATGCAGGCTGCTCAGGATAGCGTTCTTTGAGGGAGTAGGTCTCCCTTGGTTGACGGCTGAGCGTTTGGTGGACGGCTGTAAGAATGTGACGTAAAGTGGACTCCCTTTTCCGCACTTAGACTCTCTTTCGGTCCTTTGTGCGTGATGGGTCGGCTGGCTATAGAAGCCAACTCCACCCAGAAGCGCTGAATAGCTATAGTGTATGTGAGGTTCCTGTTCAGTGCAAGACTTACCTTTAGCGAGGTCATGTGCGTCTATGTTGACGATGTTGCACCCGATGGCCTGCGAGGAGACCAGCGCCAAGGTCAGGTTCTCGTGCTTGGTGTAGAGGGTCAGGTTCTTCTTGTTTATGGCGCGCTCGTCTATCGTGTCGGGGCACGAGTGGTTTATAACTTTGCTGAAACAAGAGAAAGGGGAAATCATATATTTCAAGTATTCAGCTCCTCAATCTTATGATGTCTTGGTAACAGTATTCCTTTAAAAAGAAAGCTGCTGGTGTGCTTCTAAATTAATTCCGTGCAAGATCTCTACCTCACCCTCATCTAGTACTTGTAAACCTGTAACGCCCTCCCTCCCCCCTCCTTCATTTGGAACCCTTTGACTGTCTTAAATAATAAATGATTTGTCAAAACATATAAAATCCGCAATTGGATGTAAGCCATATGAATAAATTTAATTTAATATTTATTGTACATGAGCTGTGGATTTTGAATAAATGTAAAATAAAAAAAAAACATTAGACAGTTATATCTGATAGGGCTAAAATTTAGGGCAAGGCTGAAAGTCCACACTGATTGTACTAGTTGGGAACCCCGAAGGCAGAAGATGTGAAGGCAGTTCATCCGCTTCAGATGAGAGAGATAAAGAGAGAGGTGTCCACAATTATATCATGAGCAAGCTCGTGAATAAATTTGGGTAGTCGCGTCTGAAAAATCGTCTAAATAGCGTACGAGGACTAATATCCTTAGTGGGTGGAGGAGAGGTGGGCCGAAAGAGATGGATGGATTATTAGAATAAAGACATGATGGAAAAAGGTGTGTATGATTTGACGACGAATGACATGAATGCATGAAGGTATGTATGGAAGAGGGAGACATATTGCGGCGACCCCAGATAACCTGGAACCGGGGAAGGAGGATGATAAATCAGACTTACCAAAGTATAAGACCGTCCTTCAGCTTCTCGTACAGCTGTTTCCCTTCAGCGTCGATCGGCAGCAGGTGCTTTAGGTCAGGGTCATGCTCCAGGTTGCTGTTGATCCAGCCGGAGAACGCCATCTGCTCCTCCAGCCGCACTGAATGGGTTGTGCCTAGAATCAAGAATAAATTATTATTTTATACGTCGTATCCTGAGCCTCATCGTTTTTTCCATCATGTGAGATTATGGTCAAGCGGGTCAATAAAATGGATTTCGGTTTCCGAACGTCATATTTCTGATCAAGCTTTGATGCCGCTGTAGGTAGAAGCGCAAGGCATTATACGTCGGGCGCTCGTACCGAGCGGACGTCATGTAAATATGTGTAAAATTAATGACTATGTATTTAATTAAGTAGTGCATCTACTTTAAAATTAGAGAAATAGTTTCAGCTCACCATCACTAGACGCTTCACTCATACCGCCCAAGTGTTCCAAGTTTTCTTTTTTACTGACGGCTTGTTTGAATGTGCTGGAGACCTGAAAAATATACATAGAAACAAATACATTTAATCGACATTAAACAGCTAAAGATTTCTTTACCACCCAAACCACAAACACAATCTCAATTTCCTGAATTTGTATTTTCTTTCCTGAAATTTAAGGACACCCGCTAAAGTAGGTGTATCTTACTAAAATTATTAACGCGAAAATAAGTTTATTGCTCTTCCACACATCAACAACTGAATGGAACTTCATAATAATTAGCTAACATATCAGAATAACCCCTAGGCTACAATTCATAAATATATATTGTCCACGCGGATGATACCGTGGGACCCTGAACTAGTCTGTCATACTTTTTTCATCTACTCTCACCTACATAACAATCACATTTGAGGTTTAATATCAATAGGCTACTTGACTCATATCAATTTTTTCACAATAAATAAATATTTCCAGCAGTATCTGACTTACGAAACCAAAATATATCGATTTCAGTAAATGAAAATCTAAGATGGTTGCAAATTTTCAATTTAAAAAATATAATTTTTATTTTTATTAAGGAACGCTGAAAACGCTATCGACCATGTAGTAACGTAATTCGATATGGAAAAAAAAACGAATGTCACTCTCGAAATTATAATTTTGTTTATTGTCTTGGTACAAACCGTAACCGTAAAATGTGTATTTTTAAAAGTATCTGTAAAACTCAATAAGTTATAAGTAAGTACTTACGTCAAAGTGATCTTCGCAAAAATAAATTATACTTTGAGTAGAAAATGAGTCAGGCTCCCATTTAGCAAGTTTTAGAAAGGTGTTATGCATGTTTATTTCACTAGGTACTCTGATCCATAACTTTCCTGGGGTCTTTACTGATGTGTTTTTGCATTCTCGTATAATACAATAATGATAATTACTTTTCTTTTAGTATAAACTATTAGAAGACATGGTTTTTGATAAAAACTTTACGATTTCTGTAATAGCAAATGTCAAATGATTGTTTACGTGTGTGTAATCTATAGACTAATATAGCTGACAGCGTTTACCCCCGTCAGCTGTCTAGCAAAACTATAATTTAAAATTTATTGTGTTTTAGGCCTTAAAACATATTTTTTATCGTGTAAAATAACGGTAATGAACCATATAAAACCCGTGCGGCTGGGTGGCTGTACGATTAGCAATGATTAAAGATCAGCCAGAGAATGAATTTTTGCACATAAGAATTGATAAAGTTATAATAGTATAAAAAAATTAAACAATTTGTAATCATCCCATCCCATTGAAAGTCTTATCTCAAACAGCAAAATATTTCACATAAAAAATGCTTACGAGTACATTACGCCTCCGCGGACTTAAGTCATCTTATTGAAATACAATTTGCTAAGTGCTCATTTTACATACGGTTAGCATACCATAGTGTAAAGATTTCCAGTAACAAGACGCAATTTGTCATAACTGTGTGTCAAACATTCAAAAAGCGCTCGCACAGCCAAGGCTAACATGGACATCCGCGCTACGACTGCCTTTCCCTGTTTATACCCCGCCCGGGATACGCTTGGACCATGATTCAGTGTTCGGGAATTCTGGCAATAACCATCAACCATCGCAAACCCTTGAACCAGAGACTAACTGGATCATGATTACATGAACATGATAATAACAACTAAACCCCTCCTCCCTAGTAGGAATAATGGTGTCTACACACCGAAGTGCCTCCTATTCCTGTGAGACAAATCATTTTAAAATAAGGCCACCAACAGTTTTGGTGTGTGGTTGCCCAAAGCTTCGAAGAAACAAGGAAATACTGAGACTACTGTTTTCGATGGTCCTAAGGAGTTGAGGGGCATTTTCATCAGTCGATAAGTGGGTCGTCAGCCTGAATGTGGGCCTCTCCACATTCCCGCTCCTACCTGGCCCTCTGCATTTACGAAAGGAACACATTAAGTTTTGCTACTGGAAATATTTTTACTGTGGCATAACTCAGTAAAAAAAAAACAAATACTAAGGTTCACTGGCCGAATGATCAGTAAATCAGTATAATATAAGCAATGCCTTGCGTTACTCACGAGAGTACGAGTAAGACTTATGTGTCACAGTACGAATGTTTAATCAGGCATTTTTAAAAGAGGCTAGTCTTGAAAAAGGCGAAAGTTACGAATAGAACAATACAATATTGCGTGTATGAATGTTAAAAAATCTTCGGTTATTTATCGGCGGCGGACCACCACAGTAAAATAATGTGATGTGATCATCTTATCTACCGTTATCTGTACAAAATCAGATATAATTAATAGAACTTTTCTCTGAGAAGTCATTTAAAAATGTGACATCAGCTCTAATACTATTTATTCATAAAAAATACGTACAAAGGTAATATAAGAAGTATACTACTAATATTATGTTTTTCTTCAACCGGCTATGATCCTTATGGCAAATACATTTGATTTCAATCAATCAAATTAAGATTGGTGAATCAATATTTTTCGAACTACAGAATTAGATACATAAATTCATATAATGCGTGCAGTTTTGCTAAAAGAATGAATGATGGCGCCACTATCGTCCATGATAAATATTGGTTTGTCACCTTTTGGTGTATTTTTTTGGTTTTATTTTGTATTTTTTATACATCAGTTTAATGTTTTAGAACTAGTTACCTAAGTACGCGTTATTATAACTTATATTGTTTTTGTATACATTTTCATTTTGTTTTACTTGTTTTGTACCTAAATTGCATGTCAATTTTTTCTAAGTATATATTTTCTAATGCAAAGGCGTCACCCAAGGTCCAGCCTGAAAACCAGCGCTGCAGCTGCTGCTTGCGGCAGTTGCAGCATATGCTGAGGCTGAGCCTTGTTGGCCGCAAATTTTTGTCTCTGTAACTTTTTTTCTGTTTTGTTCTATGTATAACGTGTTGTGGCCAATACATTGTTTCTTGTCTATTTTATATAACATCTCATACATTAACCTGATTTTGATTTGCTTTATAAACTTAATCATCAGGAACCTAAAAGCTTAGCAATCTAGCCAATATAACAAAAGTCCGATCTTGCATTTCTCTCCACATCAACTTAACGTCTATCTATTTGACCCGATAATTTATTGGTTTATTACCTTATTGACGGACCTAATCTGAAATAAACAGCGCTTATGACAGCTGTTAGCCCCTGGTAAACGGGTTAACGAATCGATTAGGGTACAGTCATAAATTACATGGGGTTTGCCCCTTCAATACGCAGATACAGGGTTATAATTGGTTGTATGTAAGTTTATTACCTCCAGGTAAAACGATTGCAATATCGGAAAATAGTTGAATGGGGGATTGATCAAGTTGGGCTGGTTACCCTGTCTAAGGGTTGCGAAGGTCAGACGACAGTAGGTTTTTGTAGTTATCGGACCGAATCATGGAGCATGGTCCATGGTAACCCGGCATCCAAAGTGATGGCTAACCAGGAAAAACTCGAGGTCTTTTTTTATGTGATAGGTGGCAGACGAGCAGACGGATCACCTGACGGTAAACGATTGCCTCCGCCTATGACAACCTGTAACACCAGTGGAGTCACAAGTGCGCTGCCCACCTTTAAACTCCCCTTTCCCCCGGATTGGGCCTCCGGCACCCTCACTCACGCAGCGAAACACAGCACAGTGCTGCTTCACGCTGGTTTTCTGTGAGGCCGTGGTATCACTCCGGTCGAGTCTCACTCATTCATGCCGAAGCATGGCTCTCGGTGTCTATTCGGTGATCGTTGAGTGGATCAAAATGATAATGCGTCTAAAACATACTTAACTCTCGGTCTACAAACCATAAATCAATCGTTAGTCGTTATGAGTATTAGTTTTTGATAGTTGTCTAAGTTTTGATAGGTTTGGTTATTTTCCACATATTTTTTTATTTGCCACCTTGTAGGAAAACAAACTCTAGGTCAAGCCAGAAAGGTTTACATTAGTTTATTTTGCTGTGCTTTGAGGTTGGCACACAACTCCTCTAACTCTGTAGAGAAGATGCCGTTCTACTTCGCGACTTGGACTATGCTCCCGTTGCCACCTCGTCGCTTTGTAGAAAAACTAACTTTAAGTCAAGAGAGGAAGGTTTACATTAGTTTACCTGCTGTGCTTTGAGGTTGGCACACAACTCCTCAAACTCTGTGAGGGAAATGCCGTTCTTCCGTGCATCTCCGTTGACGTTTCCATTGACACCCCGCCCATGTTTGCTGCTCCCATTGTCGTAGTATTCTTCTATCATACACCGCACCTGCAATGGAAAGAAACCTCAATAAATAAAGTGTACAAATAATAAATAAATAAATATTTCACAACATCACATACATTGATCTGACTCCGAGATAGGTAACTCAAGCACCTGTGTTACGGATATCAGAATCAACAGTGGAATTACAAATATATACACATAATACTTTTCTTTTGTAAATACATACTTATAATACATAGATAACACCCAGACCAATACAAACAGATATGTTCATGCACACAAATAGCCGTGTGGTCTCCGGCATAGTAGAATAGGCCACCCTCACTCTTACCGAGGTGTCGTAAAAGGCGACTAAGGTAAAGCTGCTGGCATGATCATCAGCACCCAGAGAAGGAAAACTCTGCATTTATATCAAAACCCTCGCCAATCCGTCTGCCAAGCGTGGTGAGTATGGCAATTACCCCTCATGTGATTGAGGGAGGCTCATGGCCCAGCAGTGGGGACTTCAATGGGCTGATGATGATGATGATACTATTTCAGAGGTTTCTAAATATGAAAGTATCTGTGCTTTAGTGATAATTTGATTGTAAATCCATTTCAAATTTCAATTAATTATTTTAACAGATTACAGAAACATGCCGGTTTCTTAAAAATAAAAAAAGGAAATTGTGGTTGATTTTCGCATTCCAATTCTGGCAAAGAACATTTTTGTCATCGATATAGTGATCATTTTAATGGATAAATAAGCACAAAAAAGGCACGGAACCAGTGTCTGTGGGATTTCTAGTATATTAAAAATAATCACTAAAGCACATATGTATACTTTCATATTTATTATACGCCTCTGAAGTTAGTATGTTTGCATCAAAATTAGGTCCGATTTGGTTGCTCGCGAGTGTATATTATATCCAGGCATTTCAATAAAGCCAGCCGTGTGGTCCCAGCAGAGTAAAATAGGCCACCCTCACTCTTACCGAGGTGTCGTAAAAAGCGACTAAGGTAAAGCTGCTGGCATGATCATCAGCACCCAGAGAAGGAAAATTCTGCAATTATATCTAAACCCTCGCCAACCCGTCTGCCAAGCGTGGTGAGTATGGCAATTACCCCTCATGTGATTGAGGGAGGCCCGTGACCCAGCAGTGGGGACTTAAATGGGCTGACGCTGACGATTTCAATAAAACTAACCAAGTAACAGTGGAGTAACTTAGAAGCAATATCAATTCTAAATGTTTACACAGTCGGCATACATCATACGATTTATAGTGCACTAATAATACCAACATAATAATTAGGGGAAGTGACATCAATTTGCTAATTAGCCTTGTATCATGTTAAACCACAGGCCAGCTCAAAGTATGCACAGCTATATAAGTATGACTAGTGTTTTAATTATCCAGTAATATACTCTGCTTGTTTAATTGCATTTGAAAACTCAAAATGGCTGTTTGACACGATTGTTTGACCTATTTATAATGATAATGTGTATTTATAGTAATATTATAAGTGTGTGTTGTCTGTCCGTTAAGTATTTAAGGTAACGGGTAGGTCACACTAGCGACGCCAATCGATTTTAATTTTTAGCTACTAAACCGGATCTATTTTAAACAATTTCGGGGTTACAACCTCTCGGCAAACAGTAATCATCATCATCATCATCATCATCATCATCAGCCCTTTTAAGTCCCCACTGCTGGGGCACGGGCCTCCCTCAATCACATGAGGGGTAATTGCCATACTCACCACGCTTGGCAGACGGGTTGGCGAGGGTTTAGATATAAATGCAGAGTTTTCCTTCTCTGGGTGCTGATGATCATGCCAGCAGCTTTACCTTAGTCGGCTTTTACGACACCTCGAAAAATTGATTCACGCCAAAAGCGGCCACATTTAGCGTGAATCAATTTTTCGCGTACAAAAACGGACCCAACATTTGTGCGTGGTTATTTAATAAATATTATTAGTGGTTGTAACCCCGAAATTGTTTAAAATAGATCCGGTTTAGTAGCTCAAAATTAAAATCGATTGGCGTCGCTAGTGTGCCCTACCCGTCACCTTAACAGATATTTTGGATACTGGAGAACCCGCCTTCCCCTCTCAGTCGATTTCCACCAGTAAATCGATTTTGGAACAACTTGGTGATGACTGGTTGGATATTAGAGAATGATTACGATGGATGAGACGCAAAAAAAAAAAGTGAACCGAAAGAATTTTATACTGAAAACTTAATAGTCAAACGCTTACATTTACTATCCACTTAAAATAGACAACTCTGATGATTTAGTCGCTCTTAGATATCAAAGCGATACATTCACTTTCTTTTAAGCAATAAATATTATAGGAAATAATAGGAGACTTTGTTCGACACGATTTACGATATTATCTCGTTTACTACGATGAAAGGGAACTGGTACCACCTTATTACAAAACACGATCCAAAGTTATTACCGTACTTATACACATGTCGTCACGTTCCAACACGCAATGTTAAAAGGGGATGGAACGAGTTTTGTGCCGGAACTTTTCTAAAGTCGTGTTTTGTAGTAAGGAGGGTAGTGGACGACGACAGGCAAAAAGGATCACTTATTAGACCTGGCAAAAATGTATCTTTCAAAAGATTGACATTTGCATCTGGATCAGTGTAAGGATGCGGAACGGTGAAACGCTTTATTTGAATCATTTGGAACATCAACTCTCATTGCCACACTCAGAGTCGTTGATTAACTTAGTTGGCTACTTAAGAAAAAACTACGGATACTAAAGTTAATGAAAATAAGCTTAAATGACGTCTCTGAGTGCGGCCGTCAGATAGATCCGTGATAAATTGATTTTGTTATCAATGAATAATCGTTCCCCTCCTGCTGCTAACTCTTTCGCTCTGAATTCGGATCATTCCGCTTTTTCTGTTATTTGACTCACCCGGATCATTCAGCTCATTCGACTCACTCGGACTCTAGATCAATTTGAGTCGAATGATACAATCGGAGCGAACCTTAGAGATTCGGAACAGTGTATCATTTGGCTGAGTCGGATCAGTGAGTCGTTTCAGTAAAGAGTTACACACGTCTATCACGTATATTTTAAACTACTTTAATGTGACAGCTAGCAGCATAGAGTAAGTGGCTACTAGCCACTTACTCTATGCTGCCACTGGCTAGCAGAAAAGCAGGCGGATCGCATGCTTTAAATTCCATCTAATTTTAACGCTAGGTGACGTATAGAGCTGCGCCTCGACGCTGTAGTGCGGTCGGACCTTTAGGGCCCTATTACGATTAATTGGCGCCACCAACAGATTTTTACTGGTAAGACAAAAACTGAACAATTGATCAAGGCATTTAAAATATTTAAAAAAAGATTTGTGATCTCATAGCAAGATTTCCCGCGACCTTCACCAGATCGTCGGACCACCTTGTGAGGGGCGCCACGGCTGCGATTTCCTGTACGTGGCCTCCACTCGAGGACCTTTCCGCCCCAACGGCCGTCTGTTCTCCTCGCTATGTGCCCATTTACACTTGAGGCATGCAATCCTTTGGGCTATGTCTGTGACCTTAGTTCTCATGCGGATATCATCATTTCTGATACGATCACGCAAGGAATCCATTGGATGAGGGCTTCGCAGGACCGATCTGTGTGGAGATCATTGTCCAGCAGTGGACGTCTATTAGCTGAAATGATGATGAGCAAGATTGAAAAAAATGGCCTCTAAAAGTTTTTATCTAGCTAAAGACGATTCTAACATGAATGGCGTGTGCAAAATAAGCTTGAAAAATCAATCCTTTTTTTATCTTAAACTAGTGGGCCGCCCTCACGTTTCAGGATATTAGTTCCACATTTTACCAATAGATATCGCTAGGTGTCGATTACATCGCGAAAGTGTTTCGAGTTTTCGGATCACCTATAAGCATTGCCGCTGTCTGTACGATTTTATCTCTTTATGAATAGTATAGATGTCTTTGACCATTTTCATTTTTTTTAATGTGATAGATGAAAAGACGACCAGACGGATCATCTGATGGTAAGCGATTTCCGTCGCCCATAGACACCCGCTACACAAGTCTGCTACCAACTTTTAAGCCCCCATTTCCCACGTATTAGGCCGGTACCCTCACTCACGCAGCGAACACACACTGCTGCTTCACGCCGGTTTTCTGACTTTGGTCGAGCCGGCCCATTCATGCCGAAGCATGGCTCTCCCACGGAGGATTTTTGTTTTATTTTAAATGTCTACACATTTTTCATTTATTGTCTTAATGACATAACAATCAGTAAAATTTGTTTGTGGCGCCACTGAACCGTATCAGAATATCTTTATTTGCGAAGCGAATGCTACCTTGCTTATAGTTAGTCAGCAAATTATAGTGCATAGTTCCAATTACGTTTCACGTAAAAGAGGGCTAATTCTAAATATGTACAACATGATTTATTTTTACCTTCCATTGTGGAATTTTGTAGCCGACGCTGTCGAGAGCATCTTTTAGTTCTTTGAGGTCGATGTAGCCGTTGCCGCTGGTGTCAATCTGAAACAATAGATAATAAAAGTTTAATTATACATATAATAGTTTTTTTTTGTGGTCCCCGGCAGAGTAGAATATGCAACCCTCACTCTTACCGAGGTGTCGTAAAAGGCGACTAAGGTAAAGCTGCTAGCATGATCATCAGCACCCAGAGAAGGAAAACTCTGCATTTATATCAAAACCCTCGCCAACCCGTCTGCCAAGCGTGGTGAGTATGGCAATTACCCCTCATGTGATTGAGGGAGGCCCGTGCCCCAGCAGTGGGGACTTAAATGGGCTGACGATGATGATGATGATGATTTTTTTATTTCTTTTATGATACGACAGGCACTGGACAACACACCTGTGATTGTATTATGTCTAGTGAATACTGTTGGTAATGAAATTAACTTAATTTCACATTCATTATTAGTATACACTTGATTTTAAAGCTTTCCTATAATTGTTGTCGGTAGGTCCTAAATATAAATAAGTTTTAGTTCAATGTCCTCGATCGTTACATTCACGTCACAGCCCGTAAAATTATTACTATTTTACGAATCGGAGATTCTTTAAATATGCAAAAAAATAAATAAAACGATAACGAACCAAATTAATATTATCACCTACGTTATACAACATACGACAATAACAAGATAATCCACTTTCAGTTTCGCCGAAATATCAAATCATAAAGTGGCGTTAAATAAAAATATATGCATAACGTAAATTATTAAGCCGAAAGGGAAATTAAAATTTCAACTCTTGATTTTTACACTGGCGGCCGTGAAATTAGGTTTAGAATATTCATATCGTGATATATTCCGGAATGAGTTTAGTTACGTCCAAAGATTACATTAACCGTGTAGAATTAGTAAGAGTATTACTTAAGTAAAGAAATGGAAATACTGGACACACGTTGGGTTAATTAATCCAAAGTCCAGTTTTTTAATCGAATCCCACTTTTATATCAAATAATACGGTTCTAAATAAATTAAGCAAACTTGTCAGATTTAGTAATTCAAAGTGTTGCTATCTGTACGTTATGTAGTTTTTTACTAAATATAAACATTTCCTTATTCATACCCTTGTCAACTCTTGACCGTAAAAACCTAATTATTTTTACAGTGACATAATCTTAAAAAAGCTTATCATTGAATCTGGCAGCCGAACAATGTACAAAAAGGACACAAGGAAGTGCCGACCTTGGCTCACCTTTTACGCCGCTTTATATCTCTTCACACGCACGTTTATGGTAATGAGAAATTCGCAATGTGCCCGTAAAATGTGGAAAGGTGACACACACAGAAAACCAGAAGCAACACTGCGCTATGTTTCGCTGCGTTAATGAGGGTGCCGGAGGCCTAATTCGGGGGAATGGGGGGTTAAAAGCTTAGCAGCACAATTGGTACTCCAGTGGTGTCGCGGGTGTCCATGGGCGGCGACAGCTGCTTACCATCAGGTGATCCGTCTGCTCGTCTGCCACCTATCACATATTGTGTTGGACGTGTTGAACATTATTTGTGCAGTTGTGGGAGCCTACATACAACTACATCCGGTGTGCAAACATGTCGAGTGTATAGGATATGACATGACACTAATACAATATGGAAATATCTTTCACCCTACCGATAGATATAAAACATTATCTATTCATTTATACCATAATATAACGGTACATTATTACTAAGGATTTCATAAATTATATATTTCTGTACATTTTCGAAGAGTCGACGTTAATACACATTACGAATCTTAGTAGTTGTTGGTAGCTGATATGCAAGTGTTAAAGATAATCTTGACCCGATCTCGATGATGTAATATCTATCATTAGTAGTCTGAAATCTTAAGGACACCTGCACCGTAACAGTGGGGCACGTATACATAAAGGAATATTAAATATGTTTTCCAAGCCGCCAATATACATGATATGTATTTTTACTTGGCGATAAAATACGGCTTTAATGGTAACTTTCGCAATCAATAGAAACTATTAAATTACAATAAATCATAATAGTGTTGTTTCAAAAGTTTAACAGCATAATGTAAATTACAAACTTTTACGAGGCAATAACTTGAGTTATAAACAGAATGTTTACTGAAAAACATTAACATTTATAAGTTTCATCGTAAACTTATCCACCGAATTGAATTGTCTTACACACACAAGAAAAGCTGAAAAACGATATGTTTTATTTTAAAATCGGCAGCATGATGTGCAATATTTAAGCAAACACAACTCGTGGCAAAGAACAACTATCAATTGATATTATTTCGACAATCGAACAATCAATTGCGTATGTTTACTTAACGATATATCAGCTTATGCATGGCAAGACTTACTCATCGATGATGCAATTATAAACCAGGATAAATAGTTAAGTCATCATCAAGTGAGCTTATGGAATCTTATGTTATACGTTATACATAAAAAATGATCATCATCGAACATCACTAGTTCTTATAGTTTTGTTATAAATATTTCGGTCAATAATACTCGTATGTAAATAGGTAAGCACTAAGCAGCAAAATAGGTTTACCAACGTCATATTGGCCCTGGTGGGGTATAACAAAGCCATCCCGTAACGAACGACAATATACCAGTCCCATCCGTACAAAGGAGATATACACAGCGCGAGTGACAGGGAAGGAAACTCCGATTCGCTCGTAACGTCCGGTTCGTTTTATGCCCTCTGGACTTAAACGAAGGCTTTCCCTTGTACCTACCGTGGAAACTCCTACTGGAAACCCAACCAGCCACAATATTTTTTTTTGCTACAACAACAAACATTATTAAATATGTTTGTTTGGGAATAGAACCAAAGTCAGTACTGATTTCATCTAGGTACGATCGCGAGGAATCAATGACGTCATCTTTAACCTTTAGAGATTGCAAACAAGGAGGTTGTTCTATCTGCAATTCTTATCCTACTTACAATATAATAAAGAGAATATACGTTAGAATAAATTGCGTAGAAATACAAATATGGTAAACAAAAAAATATTTTTGTTGGTAAGTATGCTTTTAAACATTTTATTTTTATAAAGGGGGAATTTTAGCCCGGGCTTAAAAATGGGTAATGATGGAGACCGGCTTATTCATAGGGGTAGGGAAAAAATAATCAATTAAAAGTTAACAGGACGCATTTTTGGTGGAATAGGGAAAGGGACTTTGATTCAGACTTCAATATTATCTTCTTTTTGCGCCTCTAGTGAAATTGACGAATGTGCAGTATGTTATTTTACTAGTTTGAAGGCGGTGTAATACTATTAATTTGCCCCGACAACACTATTAACACCTAAAATGTTAATGATGGCACGCTCTGTTTGCCTCCGTCCGTAATGTGGAAGCAAGGTCAATGCGTGCCCGTTACATGTGGAGCACTTGTCATTTGTCTATTCGATATCATTTCGTTTTAATAACTCACTTGGCGGTACTATTATGGAATAATTTACACAAGGTTTTATGGCATTGCAGAGGTATTACTGCGCGATTTGCTGATATCAAAGACTTACGCCGATTACAAAGAAGTTGTCCTGCTCAGATTAGATTTACCTGGCCTCAACGCTTAAGCACTTGTATTATCGACATCAGATTTTAAGAAGGAAATATGTACTCAATTTTTTTCATGCGTTTCCAAACTTTTTTGTTTTTATGTGATAGAGGGCAGAAGAGCAGGCGGATGACCGTAAGGGATTTCCGCCACCTATGGACATCAGCGTAGTAACAAATGGCATTAATATTAATAGTTTATTGTTATATGTATGTATAAATTAACACGTCATCAAAAGCCATAAATACTTATGAGTCACGTTGCATGTGAGTAATAGATACTTAAAATTACTCGATCTGTGTCACGATCACGACACAAATAAATCACAATTACTTATGTATAAAAAATCATTCATACCTATTTTTAAATAATTGAATATGTAATCGATTTCCAGTATCTAAAGGTTGATATTTAATTTATATCATACTATTAAGAGATAAGATTTACTATTTTTATTATAATAAAGTTGTTACATAAATATTATTTTTCGCCACAGGCTTACTGAGTTAAGGATAAAATAAAATAATAATTAGTGTTATAAGCTTTAAATGAGAGAAATAATTGGAACGTATAATGCGAGATGCGAGAAATAACAATGTTTTAAAAAAGGCATCAAAGTAATGAATTCTGTGACCTTGTTCAATAATAGTTTTAATGAGTGTGTCATTTCCCTGGTCGGAAGTGTAGCAATGTGACCCAGTTTCATACAACTATTTTACGATTTTGTAATAGGATTTAGGTACTTTTTCTTTTAATTATTGAATTAACAGTTTGTCGGTGAAACAAGTTTTAACTGGTGTAGATTTTTAATCCAAAATCTGCCTGTTTTATCCGATCAAAAATATTCACCGATAGTCATCGACCTCATCGAGATTAATTCATTATGATTAACTTATTCAACAAACGTAATGTGGCGTCTTAATATCCCAGGCCTAAAGACAATTACACATTCCAAATAAAGACTTGTTGTTAGCAAGACTGGGCTATATTCTTCATGATTGATTGTTAGACCATTATTTTTTGATCTGAAACCCTCTTATTACAAAACGCGATCTCAAGTTATTACCTAACTAAAGCTCATGCTATTCCGTACCAACACGTGATGATAAAAGGAGCTAGCAGGAATTTGGTTCCGTAATTTATCTAAGATCTCATTTTGTAATAAGCGGGATAATTTTAACATTATCAAACCCTGAAAACGAAACCCCATTAAATTCCATTTTCCATAGAGGTTCGATGGCTGATGACTGTTTTATTTCCTCTTATTAGACCTAATGACCTTGACCTTGACTATGTAACTATCGCGTGTGACAAATTAATTAAATGCATACTTAACTTTTAAGACTTCAAATAAGAGACCGTTATAATTCTCGTAAAGAATGTGTTGAGAATTTGAAGGGTGAAGAAAAGCGGCAATGTAAATAATGCGTGTTATTTTTACGAGTCCCCCACTCAAGGACACTTGGTCCATAAAATGTACAAATGAAATATTTAAAGCATACCGTTTACCGCAGGTATGTTCTGGGCATTCCGCCAGGTCTGTGGGGGTCGTTGGCCCTTCCCCTTCGAATTCAGCTTCGTTGTACGTCCTTGGTATAATTAATACAATTTGTAATTAAAACGTTATCGTGATAATATGTTGTTTTATCATTTATTAAATACGTAACGCGAAACGATAGGTTATGAAGTGATAATTAAATATCGTAATAATTCGTGGAATTTGGAAATATTTTTTTTATCTTTATTTTTATTTTATTTAATAGGAATAGCAAACAGCTACAAAGTACATGTTCATCTAAGACAATATATACTTAAACTACTTAATAATATCGGAGCCCACGACTCTATCAACATGTTACTAATATCAAGTTGTCGCGAGCTGCTCAAAAATATAACTAATAATATTACAAAGAGAGCAAAATATAATGAGAAAAAAAGATTCGGTAGGTATTTAGGTGGACAATTTGGGCACAAAAACAAAAGAATAATAATTAAATATTAGAGTAGAACGGTATAGCGATCTTACAATGACAACTGTTCAATAACAGTTTTTTTTTATTATTTATATTATTAACAAATATATTTTGAGTGGAAACTGTCATTATAAGACCACATCATACGACGGTACGCGCCGATCGGTATCTTTCGATTTTGTGTCCTAATATTACATTTATTCGGAGTCAGATCGATGTATGTGATGTTGGGACCTATTTATTTATTTACTCCTAGGGGAAAATAAACAGATAACTGCCCAATATTGAACCTTGTCTTGTGAAATTTAAACTACGAAAATCATAAACTTATTTACACATAAATGGCTAAAAGACAGCCATACACGAAAGGCGTAACCTCCATTCCGCTTTCCTTATCCATTCATACATGAATTAAAACCAAGACTTTCCATAAAAGCAAGATGTTAAAATTATTTTTGTACCCACGAGGTCGTGTATAAATAAACTTTTATACATGTAACTACGTGTGTAAAAAGCCACTCGCAAAAAATGGAATACAATACGACTGTATCTTTTTGTCGTTGCTTTTATATCGTAATGTCCAATTACGACGGTGAATGTCAAGTCGACTAATAGCCAACTTATAGCGTTTCATCCGGTTTCTATTAGGCAAGCTTACACCATGGTCTAGGATTTGGCAAGTTTCTTATGTGATAGGTGCAGACGGTTCACCTGATGGTAAGCGATTGCCGCCGCCCTCATGGACACCCGCGACACCAGTGGAGTCACATGTGCGCTGCCGACCATTCAACCCCCCTTTCCCCAGGATTGGGCTTCCGGTACCCTCACTCACGCAGCTAAACACAGCACAATGCTGCTTCACGCCGGTTTTCTGTGAGGCCGTGGTATCACTAAGGTCGAGCCGGCCCATTCATACCGAAGCGTGGCTCTCCCACGATAAAAAAAATCCTTAATCATATTGAAACAATATTCTCGTCCTGACTCGCAACTCAAGACAAGGGAACTGGTAGACCAATGAGGGTTTTCGCGTGTGAAAAATCCGCTAGATGGAGTGCTATAGGAGTGAGGTCCATCCATATACAATGTTATTGGTTGTTATTAAACGTAATCCGTCAAAATGTCAATTTGACAAACTAATCAACCAATGCGGTTAATGTTAGACCTCTGTCCAACAGTACGCCATCTAGCGGATTTTTCACCGAAAACCCACATTGGCTCATATTACTGGTTCAGAATTATTATGTCGCCAATAAAAACGTGCAATATCCTCACGAATCCAGGTTACATTTTTGGAGGCCCACTTTGGGACACCAAACGTATGCGCCGCTTAAAGCTTTTTCCCAAATATTTGTTAGGTAGGTAGCAAGCTGCAACGCCGTGTTGGTCTAGTGGTTTAAGTACCGGGCCGTGATCTCGGGGTACTGGGTTCGATTCCCGGTTCGAGCGAAAAAGTATGTTACGAAATTTTTCGGATAAAGCTCGGGTTTGTGATCACCAATCCGCATTTGGCAAGCGTGGTGATTAAGCCTAATTCCATATCATAGTAGCGGTGATTGATTTCTATAATGGAGGCCTTTGCCCTGCAGTGGGACAGTTTATGGCTGATACTTTACTTTACTTAGGTAGCAAGCTAAGCATTGCATTTTGAAAATATGTAACATGAAGTTATGCTATTATAATTAACAGTGTCATTCCTGATTTGGGAAGTCTGGTAATTATCATCATCAGCCCATTTAAGTCCCCACTGCTGGGGCACGGGCCTCCCTCAATCACATGAGGGGTAATTGCCATACTCACCACGCTTGGCAGACGGGTTGGCGAGGGTTTTGATATAAATGCAGAGTTTTCCTTCTCTGGCTGGTAATTATAATTGTGAAATATTATAGTATAATATTAACCTCCGCATTATTGCGCAGCTCTTACAAAGGGGGACCGGACCAACTAAATCATGGTTACACGTTTCAGAAACTATCTGGACCTCGATTTGGCCAGTCTCTCTGGACTTCGGAACCCTCAAAGACAGATAAAAACATGTCAGAATGTAAAATCCGTCTCAAATTGCTTTTAAAGCGCATCGTGGAGTAACAGTGGCTTATACGACACGACACGTAACGTGTCTGACTCAGCGGTGATTCACGGACAACATTCTGTTTACATAACATCCCCCTGTTATATAGCTGGTGTGATAATTACGCGCAATCACTTCGGTTAGATCGTTCACGGGCCTCCCTCAATCACATGAGGGGTAATTGCCATACTCACCACGCTTGGCAGACGGGTTGGCGAGGGTTTTGATATAAATGCAGAGTTTTCCTTCTCTGGCTGGTAATTATAATTGTGAAATATTATAGTATAATATTAACCTCCGCATTATTGCGCAGCTCTTACAAAGGGGGACCGGACCAACTAAATCATGGTTACACGTTTCAGAAACTATCTGGACCTCGATTTGGCCAGTCTCTCTGGACTTCGGAACCCTCAAAGACAGATAAAAACATGTCAGAATGTAAAATCCGTCTCAAATTGCTTTTAAAGCGCATCGTGGAGTAACAGTGGCTTATACGACACGACACGTAACGTGTCTGACTCAGCGGTGATTCACGGACAACATTCTGTTTACATAACATCCCCCTGTTATATAGCTGGTGTGATAATTACGCGCAATCACTTCGGTTAGATCGTTCACTTGACACACATGTATGACACATACCGAGATTTGACGTAAGTGACAACGGCTTTTTGTTTAAGGCCAGGCGATTCTCGCGTTTCGACATGATGTCAAATATTAAATCGATTGTGTTACAAACGTTATTGTTCATCATCATCATCATCATCGTCAGCCCATTTATGTCCCCACTGCTGGGGCACGGGCCTCCCTCAATCACATGACGGGTAATTGCCATACTCACCACGCTTGGCAGACGGGTTGGCGAGGGTTTTGGTATAAATGCAGAGTTTTCCTTCTCTGGATGCTGATGATCATGCCAGCAGCTTTACCTTAGTCGCCTTTTACGACACCTCGGTAAGAGTGAGGGTGGCCTATTCTACTCTGCCGGGGACCACACGGCCACGTTATTGTTATGGTTATGTTATATTTGTATGCATGTTCTCAAAATATCACAGTAAACAAAAAAACTAAGAACCGCGCTATATCATAAAGATATAATAATAAATTCTTACGACATCTCATTTTGACCTGCCTGATTGCGTACTAAGTCGCTTAGTACTTGTGTTACGGATATCAGACTTGTGTCCTATTTTTTTCTCTTGATGGTATTATAAATATTTCACAACATCACATACATTGATCTGACTCCGAGATAGGTAGCACAAGCACCAGTGTTACGAATATCAGAATCAACAGTGGGATTACAAATATATACATATAATACTTTTCTTTTGTAAATACATACTTATAATACATAGATAACGCCCAGACCAATACAAACAGATATGTTCTTGCTCACAAATGTTTGTACTGTGCGGGGATCGAACCCGCAACCCTTGCACCAGAGGCAGCGTTCACTACCACTGTTCCAAACGGGTCGTCAAAATATAAGAAACCTTCAAAAGTAAAAACATCGGTGAAAGAATGGATTTGTTAGCTTGAAAACTTTTCGAGATTGGACAATTTGAAAATGACTTAAAATAGACTTGCCCAAAACGCTTCATACAAACACCGACGCGCGGCGTGACGTCAGCCCTCACTAGTTTGTGCGCATCGCGAGATAGCTTTGTTCGATAGCTATATGAAATAGTGGGTTTATGAAAATGGTTTCTTAACAAAAGTTGCTATAAATTGAATAAGATATCGATTGCTATATAAATATTTCGTAAATTTAAGACTTAAAATTTACTTGCCTATCTTTGCCTTTGAGGGCTCATAACAAAAATAATACATAAGGTTTCAAGCTGAAATTTTGTACATAGCTCCTTTTCTCGCAGTTATTTTTCAATGCTATTTAAAAAATCTACCAATCTCACCTAGTACACAAGCCTATTACAAATACAATACTTAAATACATATATTACACCCAGACATTGAACAAACACAAGTGTTCATCACACGAATGTTTGCCCAGCATCAGGATCGAACCCACGACCTTTGGCGTACGAGGTAGGTCACTAATAAATGAACCATCGGGCCAGTAATCTCATCAGATAACAAATCAATCAGAAGTATTTTTGATTAATTTGCCGCATACATACAAACATTATTAAGAAACACCTCAATGTTCTGTTGTCGTAAGTCAATAAATTGTGCTAAGTCATTGGAACGATAAAAATTAGTCACTGATATTATGAAAATCTAATCAATTATTTCAGTTGGAGCTTACATCTATATGTATTGCGATATATATTGTAACACCCGATTTTCTACCTATATGATAAATCTAATATTTAAGGTAAATAGTCATGGTCATTAGTATAATTCGTTAAAACATAAATACAGTTAGGAAATAGAATAGTTTTAGTTGGTGTTTTTTAGCAACTTACCAGACGAACTATATTGTCGTTCTTCTGGCTTACGTTGTGTGTTTATAGAAATGGCATACTTATTCCATCATGCTAGCTTGTCGAACCTCCTCACGACACCATTTTTAACACGATGGATTATTTAAATTTATAAGATATCTCTGTTTTAATCTAACAAAACCCGTATTGTTTTGTTGTTAATTGTAAGACTGTTTGTCAGTCGCTGTCAGTGTGACAGTTGCTCCGGTGAACGTTTCGTTTCGCGAGCGTTTTGTTTTTGTTGCGCCCGAAAGGGGCTTGCTGCTGTCATCTTAACTGATGTCATGTGATAATAAGTATTATCCTCCACTGGATGTACTTCTTTGGTATTTTTTCGGTTTATCTGTTGAAACCCTCATCTCCGTTAGTGAGTTGAGCGGTGGAAAGATTTCTTTTTGATATTGTAAGTGGTTGTCAATATGCAGTGTTCCATTGACAAGTATTTAGAGGGAAAACTTGTCTATGGTCAATGATGACACACGACTTTTTTCACCAGAATGGCGTCTGCGCCGGTGTGATTTTTTCTCTTGTACTCCACGTTATATTGGTGGAACTTTTGTAATCGGTCGATTAAAATGACCAAATAACGTTTATTTTGTTCTGGGCGACTGTTGGTATGTATAATTTTGTTAAACAATCTGTGTTTGTCGATACCGGCATTTTTGCAAGTCGCGTGGTCAATAACGTTTATATTTTTCAGGACTGTGTCGATGTTGGAAATGTGTCTCGTCAACCGTGTGATGTGTTGATGCTGAAAATCCCCTTTTGGGTAAGGTTGAATTGTTTTTCGTACTATTCCGTTCGGAAGTAGACACGTGTAGTTTAAAACATTGGAGTAACCTATTCTCACATGTGAATGTTTCAATGTTCTAGGGCTCCAGGTCCCAGGTAAAAGACTCCAGGTCCCAGGTAAAAGACTCCAGGTCCTATGTACAAGATTCAGGTCTAGGCCGGCTGCCGCTGGACACCTCATTGCTATGCTGGAGCGGGTGATGACACTGTTTCGACGTGACGGACGTGATCTGAGGCGTTTCGATAAGTAACCCCTGTCTAGTCACACTCGTAGCTACAGGTATGATGTCCTAACCTTTATCGACCAGCGGGATTTTCCCCCTTATGATCTGTTCCTGTGGATAGACATTCCACATCGTTACTTCTTTCTGTGGCACAGTCCAACGCCCACCTTTTTCTCTTTCTTTTATAAATTTAGTTCTCTTTGGAAGTTTGATGTTTTCTACTGTCAGCTCCGTTAACTTTGTATCACTACCTTAATTTTACTTGCATAAACATATGTAAATTTAGTGAGAACTATCTGTGGTGTGTGATCAGCATGCAGCTTGAAGCGGATCAGTGTGTTGGATGGCAGGCTGATCCTCGACTTGAAGGTCGGTGGGTTTCAGAGGCTAGGCCTGGTCAATGAGACTCTCCGGCTGAGACGCGGGTCAGTCTCCCACCTCGCAGTTCGGGTCGCTCTGGGTTGTGTGTAACCCCACTCCACCTTAAGGATTGGTCATCCTCTTATGACCCTAATTTCATGTGTTTTGATTCTGTTCATTCCGGACAGGACACACTAACCATAGTGGTGTATGTTCATATAGATTTTAGCGTGTCTACACTATCTATATTTGTTTATTTAGATAATAATTTATCTATGTGTATAAATAAAGTGGTTAGATGCCCATTGTGGTCGGTGACTTCCATCGGCCCTAGTAGTGAAATATTGGGCAACCTAAACTTATGTCTTATTTTTATAACTTGTCAGTTCAGCTTAGTTCATGTACTAGGTTACTTAATTTAATTGAGATGTACCTTTTTAAAATACTTATTTGCCACATTTTGTAATCTGTGAACAAACATGTGCCGAGTAGTGTATTATTGGGCAAATTTAACCTTGTCCATGTTTTATAAAATTTCATATCTGTAATAACATAAAAATGTTAATTTTTATACCTGCTGCGTAGCATAATGAATAAATACTGTCAAACGTATTAACTTTGCACATTCATTGGATGCCTTTGCTTCGATTGATGGGGGATTTCTAATAATTATTCTTTTCTTTTATGATCCTTTCTATGTGGGTCTCATATTTTAATATTCTTGTTACTTTAATTTATACCAGTGTTTAAACCGGTACTTACGGCGCCCAACAATATAATCACCCATCAATGTCTGAGCCACCGAACCTATGATCCCTTTCCCTCTCATGCTCTGCCTACTGCCGCTACGCTGCATAAGTTTATCCTGGCTGGGGCATCTTGTGCCGACGCTCGCAAGAACCCCAGGGAGGAAAAACGTACCATTACAGTGACGTTCCCAACGTGTGGCTCAGAAAAGCGCATCCAATGCCTATTCTTTTTTTCTGTTTTTGTTGAACAGTATTAAAATACCTTTTTTTTTGCTATCATGTCTGCTTTCAATTGCAATATTAACTTCTTGCTCAAAGATGAACTCGAACACGAGTTAACGGTTCTTAATGTTTCTTTTGATGATAAATGTACTGTGGACGATTTAAGAAAACTTTTAAGAAGTACCTCGAAGTTAGCCCGTAGGGGTAGCTTAAAAATTCCTACCATGGCTGTTTCAACGGAGAATGCTGATAAAGAAGTTTCGGTTTTGCAGTTTAAGGCTAATCAGCTGATTGCTTGTTTAGGTGAAGAGGATAGTTCAGAATCCGCTCGCACACGTTTAGTGGGCCGTGCCAACTACCTTCTATCCAGAATCTCGAGAGTCGTTGATCCGCCTGAGGCGCTATTATCGTTACAAGGCAAACTCGTTCGCTGCATCTCAGACCTTGGAAGTTCTTCGGAGTCTGAATCTTCGGAGGAGGAACTTACTACTTCACGTCCGCGGCATGTCACTAAAACGGTTATTTACAAACCGGAAAAGTCTGTTAATTTGTGCTCTTTAAATATTAAGTTTAACGGAGAATCGTGTGTTCGTGTTTTCATCTCTAGATTAGAGGAACTTTGTGCTGCTAGGAACATCTCTCAGAAGTGTGTTTTCACTGGCTTCCCTGATCTCGTTGAAGGACCCGCTCTCTATTGGTATCGAGCTAATAAAGGTAACTTTCATAGCTATGATGAGCTGGTGTCCGCTTTAAAAGCAGATTTTGATTTGCCAGATTTTGACGATCGGCTTATGCAGGAGATCCGCACTAGAACGCAGGCCAAGCATGAATCTTTGGTAGTATACCTGTGAACTAATGTTAGTCGACGTCAAGTCTATTGCTCACTTAACGCAGTTAGGTAAGAAAATCGAAGCTTGTAAACTTCGAATGGATGGCTTTGTTGAACCATCCCTTGCTAAATCCAGTGTTGCTCCAGACTTCTGTTATAAGCCTAAATCTTAAAGTTGATAATACTCTGGGTAGGCATGCTGGTAAACTTAACTCTGTCGCCTCTTTCGACAAGAGTTCTTCTAGTGTATTTGTTAATAAGCCTCCTGTCGCTACTTCCGACGGAAGCTCTTCTAAGAATAACTCGGGTTATTGTTTTGGATGTCGCCGTAACGGACATACTGCGTCTCGTTGCAGTGCATCTCGAAGCCTCCTTTGCTTCAAATGTGGTAAACCCGGTGTTAAGTCAACTGATTGCCCTCTTTGCAACCAGTCAAATACTAGATAACTTTGTCTCTCTGAGTTTGTTTGTTGTCTTCGACTACTTTAGTAAATACGTGCTTCTGTTTCCTTTGCGAAATGCCACGGCGAAAGCGGTGTGCAAATGCCTTATGAAGGGCGTTTTTCTGGTACATGGTGTGTGTCGTATCCTGTACACAGACAACGGCCCCCAGTTTACGTCAAAGGAATTCAGAGACCTGTTGGGTGCATTCGGTGTCCCACATATTTTCTACAATCCTCGTTACCATCCCCAAACGAACCAAACTGAACGTGTTAATCGGGATATTGTGCGTGCTATTGCTTCTTACGTGCGTTCTGATCATAGAAAATGGGATCAGAACATTGAAGAAATCCAATGTGCTCTCAATTCGTCTGTTCACGAAGGTACTAAGTTTACCCCTTTTTTCTTAAATCATGGTAGGGAAATGGTAATTGATGGTGCTACTTATAACTCTGATCAGCCTCTTGATGGTCAGGAGGTTACTGTCCACTCTGACCATTTCGTGTCTGGGTTGCCTAAACTCCGGAAGTTGTTTGAAGACGTTGGTGGTCATCTAAAGAAGGCTTATCGCCGCAATGCGAAGTACTACAACTTGAGGAAGCGTCCCTTGGAGTTGAAAGAAGGGCAAATCATATATAAAAGATGCTTTCCTCTGTCCAACGCTTCCAAATATTTCTCGGCGAAATTGTCTCCCAAGTTTGAGAAGTGTGTGGTAGACAAGAAATTGGGTAACGTGGTCTATTCGTTAAGGACCCTGGACGGTAAACCTTTAGGTTCTTTTCACATCAAAGATCTCATCGTTCGTGGAAATGATGTTGATTCTTGAAGGTGCCTCTTATTAGCTATATTGTTAGTTTATTACTGCATGTTAGGTAAGAAACTACTTTTTTTGTTCGTGTTTAGGTCGTAATAGGGACCGAGACACTCTCGTCTTTAGTGTATAAGTCTATATTTAGATTTATGCTCTCTTTAGTATAGGTGAGCCCTGCGTTGGTTTTCACCTCTTGTGCTGTTATGTGATGGTGGACTCTCCCCTCCTAACGCCATGTTTTACGAAGTCCCTGCTTTCATACTTCGCCTTTGTGTTTTACCCCCGTCTATACTGGGTGTCGTTTAGCACAACGTTCTCGGCTTAGCCGGACGTTCGTTTGAGTTAAGTTGGATGTTCCACTGCTCACTAGTAGGTTAGTACCTGTGGGTTTCAGTCCACATTGGTGGTGCCCCTAGATGGTCCTAACCGTATTGCTAGATAATTTTAAGTTATCCCTGATTTCGACTCAAATTCCTGTGTGCGTTTTTCGAGTCTCAAGGTGTCCTTTAGGTCTAGTTTAGCATAATATGTTTAGCATTAAGACGGTGCTGCAACTTTCGTCTCTCTTTTTTGAAAAATTTTATTAAAAATTTCATTTTTAATAAAATTTTTCTTTCCAACTAAGACGGTACTGTAACACCCGATTTTCTACCTATATGATAAATCTAATATTTAAGGTAAATAGTCATGGTCATTAGTATAATTCGTTAAAACATAAATACAGTTAGGAAATAGAATAGTTTTAGTTGGTGTTTTTTAGCAACTTACCAGACGAACTATATTGTCGTTCTTCTGGCTTACGTTGTGTGTTTATAGAAATGGCATACTTATTCCATCATGCTAGCTTGTCGAACCTCCTCACGACACCATTTTTAACACGATGGATTATTTAAATTTATAAGATATCTCTGTTTTAATCTAACAAAACCCGTATTGTTTTGTTGTTAATTGTAAGACTGTTTGTCAGTCGCTGTCAGTGTGACAGTTGCTCCGGTGAACGTTTCGTTTCGCGAGCGTTTTGTTTTTGCTGCGCCCGGAAGGGGCTTGCTGCTGTCATCTTAACTGATGTCATGTGATAATAAGTATTATCCTCCACTGGATGTACTTCTTTGGTATTTTTTCGGTTTATCTGTTGAAACCCTCATCTCCGTTAGTGAGTTGAGCGGTGGAAAGATTTCTTTTTGATATTGTAAGTGGTTGTCAATATGCAGTGTTCCATTGACAAGTATTTAGAGGGAAAACTTGTCTATGGTCATTGAGGACACACGACTTTTTTCACCAGAATGGCGTCTGCGCCGGTGTGATTTTTTCTCTTGTACTCCACGTTATATTGGTGGAACTTTTGTAATCGGTCGATTAAAATGACCAAATAACGTTTATTTTGTTCTGGGCGACTGTTGGTATGTATAATTTTGTTAAACAATCTGTGTTTGTCGATACCGGCATTTTTGCAAGTCGCGTGGTCAATAACGTTTATATTTTTCAGGACTGTGTCGATGTTGGAAATGTGTCTCGTCAACCGTGTGATGTGTTGATGCTGAAAATCCCCTTTTGGGTAAGGTTGAATTGTTTTTCGTACTATTCCGTTCGGAAGTAGACACGTGTAGTTTAAAACATTGGAGTAACCTATTCTCACATGTGAAATGTTTCAATGTTCTAGGGCTCCAGGTCCCAGGTAAAAGACTCCAGGTCCCAGGTAAAAGACTCCAGGTCCTATGTACAAGATTCAGGTCTAGGCCGGCTGCCGCTGGACACCTCATTGCTATGCTGGAGCGGGTGATGACACTGTTTCGACGTGACGGACGTGATCTGAGGCGTTTCGATAAGTAACCCCTGTCTAGTCACACTCGTAGCTACAGGTATGATGTCCTAACCTTTATCGACCAGCGGGATTTTCCCCCTTATGATCTGTTCCTGTGGATAGACATTCCACATCGTTACTTCTTTCTGTGGCACAGTCCAACGCCCACCTTTTTCTCTTTCTTTTATAAATTTAGTTCTCTTTGGAAGTTTGATGTTTTCTACTGTCAGCTCCGTTAACTTTGTATCACTACCTTAATTTTACTTGCATAAACATATGTAAATTTAGTGAGAACTATCTGTGGTGTGTGATCAGCATGCAGCTTGAAGCGGATCAGTGTGTTGGATGGCAGGCTGATCCTCGACTTGAAGGTCGGTGGGTTTCAGAGGCTAGGCCTGGTCAATGAGACTCTCCGGCTGAGACGCGGGTCAGTCTCCCACCTCGCAGTTCGGGTCGCTCTGGGTTGTGTGTAACCCCACTCCACCTTAAGGATTGGTCATCCTCTTATGACCCTAATTTCTGTGTTTTGATTCTGTTCATTCCGGACAGGACACACTAACCATAGTGGTGTATGTTCATATAGATTTTAGCGTGTCTACACTATCTATATTTGTTTATTTAGATAATAATTTATCTATGTGTATAAATAAAGTGGTTAGATGCCCATTGTGGTCGGTGACTTCCATCGGCCCTAGTAGTGAAATATTGGGCAACCTAAACTTATGTCTTATTTTTATAACTTGTCAGTTCAGCTTAGTTCATGTACTAGGTTACTTAATTTAATTGAGATGTACCTTTTTAAAATACTTATTTGCCACATTTTGTAATCTGTGAACAAACATGTGCCGAGTAGTGTATTATTGGGCAAATTTAACCTTGTCCATATTTTATAAAATTTCATATCTGTAATAACATAAAAATGTTAATTTTTATACCTGCTGCGTAGCATAATGAATAAATACTGTCAAACGTATTAACTTTGCACATTCATTGGATGCCTTTGCTTCGATTGATGGGGGATTTCTAATAATTATTCTTTTCTTTTATGATCCTTTCTATGTGGGTCTCATATTTTAATATTCTTGTTACTTTAATTTATACCAGTGTTTAAACCGGTACTTACGGCGCCCAACAATATAATCACCCATCAATGTCTGAGCCACCGAACCTATGATCCCTTTCCCTCTCATGCTCTGCCTACTGCCGCTACGCTGCATAAGTTTATCCTGGCTGGGGCATCTTGTGCCGACGCTCGCAAGAACCCCAGGGAGGAAAAACGTACCATTACAATATCTATTTATCTACGATACTTAGGCTTAATTTCCTATAAGATTATCTTGTATTTCTAACATATAAGTTTTTAAATTAATTTTTACAACAATTAATAGCTTCCATTGGTTCTTATTAAAATTATACTTAGACCACCCAAGTAAACTTATTTATGATTCATGTAATGTGACTAATGGTTTTAACCTGGCATTAAATTAACATTTGGCTCTAATTTTTAACCGGTCTATTGATAAAATGGTCATTCGGTACATTACAGACATAATAAATAACACACGAAGTCATAGAGTAGATGAGTAGGTGGTTTTAGTAAAAAAATAATTAGGTCAGAAAAATTAAGGTAAGCGACATCAATGTAGCATGGCGTCCTTTTTGTTTAATTAAAAAAAACTATTTCGTGCCTTTTTTATCGGTTTAGCCGTTTTGTTTGTTTTAAACTGTGTTGGTTCAGTCATCAAGCAAGTGAGGAGCGCAGATGGCGAGAATACCTTACAAGTTTGAAATAAGGGGTGTCACTTACCTGGTTATGTTTTAGATCATTTGCAATAATATGCTAAGGCAGACATATGTCGCTTTTATTTCATTCATCATCAGCAACCCACACTCGTCCACTGCTGGACATAGGTCTCCCCTAATGCACGCCACTGCTCCCGATTTTCGGCCAATCTCATTTAGCCCACACCAGCCAGCCTTCGAATGTCATCATCCCATCTTTTCGCAGGGCATCCTACACTACTCTTACCGAGTCGGCTCCAACGGCTGTCAGTTCTGCGGCTAATATGACCAGCCCACTGCCACTTTAGTTTGCTATTTCGGTGGGCTATGTCGGTGACTTTGGTTCTCTGTCGGATTGCATCATTTCTGATGCGGTCCTTCAGAGATACTCCGAGCATAGCCCTTTCCATAGCTCTTTGAGCGACTTTGAACCGGTGGACTAGTCCAGCCGTGAGTGTCCACGTCTCGGCACCGTAAGTCATGACCGGAAGGACGCATTTGTTTCATAAAAAATATTAAAATGAATAAAAATGAGGTAAGTGTACTGACATGCTATGAATTACACATCCTTAGCGATGTCCTAATTCAACATACGACGATTTTAATTTAAGGCGACGGGTAGCCCTAAATAGCGACACCAATCGATTTAAATTGTTAGCTACTAAACCGGATCTATTTTAAACAATTTCGGAATGGGAGTCTCTAAGCAAACCTTTATACTATATATTTAATAATTATGCACTACTTTTTGATCTGTTTTTGCACTTGAAATTTGGAGTAACGCCATATGTAGCCCGATTTTGGCCCTTAATTCAAATTTCGAGTACAAATGCAGACCCAAAAGTTAAGTATAAGTATTAAGGTGACGGGTAGGTCATACTAGCGACGCCAATCGATTTTAATTTTTAGCAACTAAACCTGATCAATCAATTTAATCTCTCGGCAAACACCCATAATATTTATTTAATACTTATAGTTAACCGTTTGGTCTGCTTTTGCACTCGAATTTTGGATTACCGCCATAAGTGTCATAAATCAATTTTTCGCGTACAAAAACGGACTCAGCATTTGTGCATGGTTATTTAATAAATAGCTTAAGTGTTTGCTGAGAGATTGTAACCCCGAAATTGTTTAAAATAGATGCGGTTTAGTAGCTGAAAAACCAAATCGATTGGCATCGCTAGTGTGCCCTACCCGTCACCTTAAATAAATAGTATAAGTGTTTTCCGAGAGGCTGCAGCTGCGAAATTGTTAAAAAGATATCCGGTTTAGTTGCACAGACGCAGCGTCGCTACTGTGCCCTACCCGTCACCTTAAGTCGTAAAGTAAACCCATATAGGGCATTTTTGTCGTATCTCCGCGATGTGCCACTTTAGTTCCGACGTGATGGCGGCAAGATTGTGCAAAAATGACTGCAATTTGCGGCGATTTTCCTTTGGCGGACTTCAACATTCACGCTCTTAAACTTTGTAATAGGCGAATTATCATTTTTAACATATGACGCTTGTTGATAAGTAGGTTAACGGTATATGTTGTAGGTTTAGCCACGAGGTGGTCTGATATTAATCAGGGAGATTGTAAACGCTAGGCGAGATAAAGTACATAGGTGAGTGATAAATTTAAGAGGTGGGGATCAGTAATTCCTGATGAATGCGGTACATATTATGAACCGCATTCAAATTAAGATAAGCTCCGTGGTTGTGTTGGATAACATGACACGATTGCTTGGACCTATACTTAACGCAAAGACTCGTGGCAGACGGTAGGGTATTTCTTTTATGAATAATGCATGATACATGACAGTTAAGAAAGGGAAGTAACTATTATACTCGAGGCGAAGATTTATGGCAGTCGGTATCATCCATAATTAAGAATTGAATATTCTACCGTCTGCCGCTAGTCTTTGCGTTGAGATATAAAGTAGGGAGTCAGACGGACACCGCGATACCTTTAGTGTATTACGTAATGACTGCCTCGGTGGCGCAGTGGTTAGAGGCTCGCACTTTAAAAGCGACGGCGACGGCTGCGCAAGAGGTCCCGGGTTCGATCCCCGGGTCGGGCCAAAAATTTGTACCTAAGTTTTCGGTAAGAAATTCTTAGTGGGAGCCCGGAATCTGGAAGTTGGCGGTCTTGTACCCCCGTGCCTCGGAAAGCACGTTAAGTTGTTGGTCCTGCGCCCGATCCCTCTCCGGTTGTGTCACATTAGTGTCCCATCGGATTATGAGGGTAAGGGAATAGAGAGTGCACTTGTGTTTGCGCACACACTTGAGCACTATAATATATCCTGCGTACGTGGCTGATCGTTGAGATTGGCCGCCGTAGCCGTAATCGGTTGGAGGATAATGACTAAGTCTGAACCTAGACGATACCGTTTGTTGGTTTCCTTGACAACGCAGAAAAGCAGTTAGACAATGTATAAACTCCAATAGCATTTGGTTAGATTAATGTATTAACTATTCTGGGAAGGGTCTATTCAAGCACATTATAGAGATAGCTAGTAGTATTAGATAGCTTTCACCCGTGCCACGTTTTGGCTTAAATGGTGATACCATGGCCTCACAGAAAACGAGCGCGAAACAGCGCCTGCCCTGTGTTCTCCGGCCACTCAACGAGGATGAAGATACCGGAGGCCCAATCTGGGAGAAGGGGAAATGACTTCCATGAGCGGCAGCAATCTGCCATCAGGTGATCGGTCTGCTCGTCTGATACCTTTACAGTTTATGTTTGACAGGAACTAGCCAAGCCAGACCTAAGGATTAAATATCAGAACTGACCTTTGAACATGGCGCTTAATTAGACCTCACTATTTTTGTCATTGAAGCCAACAACAAGACTATCTTACATAATATTGAACTTGGCTCTAATTTCACATTTACGTTTTAATGGAATTTCCATTTGCCCAAGCGTTAGTACGTAAGCCTATAAGAAATATGACAAAATCCGACCCGATCGGTCTACCGGTCTGGCTCCCGGGTCAACGGTCCTCTAATCGCATAAGCATCCATCGTCCGTCGGTTTGGGGGTCGACGCACTCGCCTAAACACAATACAGATCGTATTTGGCCAGTGCTTCTATAATACTAACCTTATTAGTGGTAAAAACTGGATACAGGATGTACCGGCGAACGGTTACATTCAACTCATCCATCGGAACACTTATTCTTTCTTTTAGCTTTCGGATACTTTTCAGGTTTAATAATAATTTCCGCTCATCCGCAGGAATACGCAAATCTAAAAAGAACAAGCTTGAATTTCAGAACTGATCATTGAACTTGGCACCCATTTACATCTCGCTTCTTTTGCCTTTTTTTTGAACTTGTATTTCATATCACATTATCACATTTATGATTTGGTGTTATTCCCTCCCGATTACGTCAAATGCTTCGGAGCCCAAGGATTTGGCAAGTCTGGTTATTTCAATGAAGCGACTGCACCCTTAGACTGGGGAACCAGACCAACTGAAGCATACACACACTAAATACCTACAACCTGCATAGCACCTTACCCCACACTGTGCCACTTGCGTTGGCTTGTGGGATGAAGGATGGATCCATCCTGTCGTCCGTCTCCGCAACTCAGCGGAGATGCTCGAACAGGCGGGTTTCGGGTCTTGAGTGTGAAGCCTGTGGGTGCCCTCTGGAGCGTCGGCGTTGCAATCCAGCAACGTGGACGTTTCCGGAGAGGGTGAGTGTTGGGCCATGGGAGTGGCCCTAGGCCTCGTGTCCGTCGAGGCCTGGTTGTTGAAAGGCCGAGCCGGCGAGCCTCTCGTCCTTCGTTGGTGGGCCGCGGACAAAGTTTCGCACTGGTCACCGTAGCCACCCCACATGGGCGTAGCAGGAAGTGCCCTGGAGGTATTTAGTGGGTTTAGAGTAGCCCCACATTACTCGGCCGGGTGTGCATATGGCGGCGTCCATTACTAGCGCCGACGTCGGCTGCTACTGAGCCGGGGTGCCAATAAAAAAAGGTACGTACGGTCAACAGCACATCACGGTATACACTTGCAGTACGATAATAAAGCTTATGCCCCGGACATAATGGCGGTCTCAAGGCCAAAGTGTATAGTCTGATGTGCTTTTGACTGTACATCCAATGTGTGAATGATATTTTTTCCCCTGCTTTAGCAAATCTGTATTCTAGCTTACCGAAACCAGGCCAAACGCAAGTCATCTCATGTTATTAAATTGGATATAAATCATACACGAAACCTACACAAGAAAAGAACAGACAGGTTATCTGAATGTAAATTTTAGAATTGAGAACATGATTTTTCTTTATTTTCATTACGAATGTATTAAACTTAGGGTATTACATAATAATAAATCATGGCTAAATTTTGAACCAAGCAACGAATTAATCATGTCCAAGAGACGCTACAGCTATTTAGAAAAAAAAACGAATGGTATGGCAATGTTAAATTCCCTCATCTTCATTTCTCCATTCCGGAAAGAATGCCTAAGTTAATGCATGCTAAGTGAGTACCTACGTACAGTCAACATCAAAAGTCGATGTACAATTTTGAATAATGACTCTTATGATCCCCATAATAAGAGCTAGAAACTGTGAAATGTGTTCAACTACTTCTGCTATTGCTGTACAAGCCGTCGCTTCTTTAATCGTTCATAGCGGACTGTACTTTTATTGGTTCATAGACTTTCATAAATTTCGCATTCATGTGGGAATGCTCTTGCAGCTTATTAGTTTTTTTGTAGTGGAGAGATGGTAATAGACATTGATGGCGCCGTTGTTAATATTCATTGCATCGGTCTGTGAGGGACGGGCGTTCAGAGAAATTGGGAGTCACTGACTGAGACTGAACAACTATGTACGTACAGCCATGCACGCATCAAAGTATACAAAATTGTTAAACACGTTCAGTTCTATATCAATAAGGTTTGTTTGACAGGTTTTTTTTAATTGATAGGTGGCAGACGAGCAGACGGATCACCTGATGGTAAGCAATTTACGCCGCCCATGAACACTTGTGACACCAGTGGAGTCAAAAGTGCGCTGCCAGCCTTTAAACTCCCCTTTCCACGGATTAGGCCTCCGATACCCTCACCAGTGCTGCTTCACGCCGGTTTTCTGTGAGGCCGTGGTATCACTCCGGTCGAGCCGGCCCATCATGCCGAAGCGTGACTAACCCACGGTAAGATTAGACGTGGTAACCTTGATATCTGTACAGCAGCAACACATTAAGTTACTTCAATCTTTCAATTTTTTTTTTATATAATGGCTCTACCCGAAGATATCTTGCCAATGTCAAGTAAACTGTTGAGAATAAGTGGCTAGTCAACAGTCGAAGTCAGTCAAAGTCACAGTCAGTCACGCCGGTGTTTTGCGTTTTATCGACCTACGGATTCTGCCGATACCACTCGCTGGTTTCAAGACTATTAGGTCCAAGCTGAAGGACCGCATCAGAAATGATGTCTGTGACCGCATCAGAAATGGTGACTCTGGTTCTCTGTCGGATTCGACAGAGAACCAGAGTCACCGACATAGCCCACCGAATTAGCAAACTGAAGTGGCAGTGGGATGGTCATATTAGCCGCAGAACTGACAGCCGTTGGAGCCGTAAAGTCCTTGAGTGAAGACCGCGACTCGGTAAGCGTAGTTAGGACGCCCTGCGACAAGATGGGATGATGACATTCGGAGGCTGGCTGGTGTGGGCTGGATGAGAGTGGCCGAAAATCGGGAGCAGTGGCGTGCATTAGGGGAGACCTATGTCCAGCAGTGGACGAGTGTGGGTTGCTGATGATGATGATGATGATTAGGTCCAAGCAAGTTGTCACGCGACAACTCACTTGACCCACACGCAATGTTAAAAACGATATAATTCAACTATTCTTATTATTAGGATCACTTCGCGGCACTTCACTGCACAAAG
This sequence comes from Marasmia exigua, assembly GCA_019059595.1. Classification (NCBI taxonomy): domain Eukaryota; kingdom Metazoa; phylum Arthropoda; class Insecta; order Lepidoptera; family Crambidae; genus Marasmia; species Marasmia exigua. The sequence goes on from CM032488.1 coordinate 13,371,039, forward strand.
AAACACCAATTTTGTCACTAAAAACCACTACATACTAATTAAAAACCTTTGAATTGCATCACCCCACGCGGAGTGTGTGACTCCTACCGGCAGAATCATTAAATTTCTTATATCGGCTATCACCATAATGTCGAAAACAATTGACTCAATGTCAGTAAAAGTTTGAGAGATGCATAATAGAAACAAAATAGTAACCTAATGTATGACGATTAGTTATCTTCATTCCATATTGTTGCAGTTATCAAGTGGCGCTGATTAGCAAATATTTAAAGTACGAGTGTATCCTCCACTCAATAACACTTTGAAAACCTTAGATTAAATCATTGAAAACGAATGTATGTTCCTGTTACTTCGTTACTTCAAAGGGTTCTTGAACAAGATACAGTCGAGAAGAAAAATATGTTTACAAATGTGGACTTTAATGGACCGACATTAGAGTAAGGATCTATCTTATTGATGGTCTGTCTGTCTGTACGGTAAGAATAGTATCGCTTTGAAGTGTACTGTTTAGTGTTGTGTGAAAATAAACTCGTCAGCAACTACAATGTTTCAATTGGAAAACGAAACTAATTTTGAATAAAACCTTCGATTTCATCTTATAAATGGTTTCTTTTGTCCGATCACAAACTAATTTTCGTTAGTGTTAATTTAGATGATGTTTATTGTCGAGTATCAATGTTTTAAATTTACTATTTCCTTGCGTAATATTGTCCGCTGCCAGCCTTTCAACTCTCTTTCCCCCCGGATTGGACCTCCGGAACCCTTACCCACTCAGCAAAACAGCGCAAGCCATTTGACCAAACTGGTACTCTGTGGTACCTTTATTTTAAAAATTAGACCCTCTTTTACTATCTGGGAAGTTCTTCCAAACGATTGCCATCGACTATGGAACCCTAAAAATAGCAAACAAAAGATATGCACATGTAAATTTCTAAATGAACCCAGATAATTAATTCTATGCAAATAGCATTTCTAGGAAATCTACTTATAATATGGGTCAAACTGGTATCTACTTTGCTTTGTCTATCATTACTATAATGGGCCAAGTTACTGATACTTCTTGGAAAGTGACGCCCCTTCTGCGACAGCCACTGGTTAATAAACAATAATTAATCGATTGATGTTTCCCTTTAATTCACAGAATGGTTAATAAAGCTCCTACTACATAATACTGATGTTCTGATAAAGTTTTTCTATTGGTTTTGAGGCCAGTCGAGTGACGATCTACTCAGGATGGCTGGCTGGAGCTGGATGCGAATAGCCAACGATCGATCGCAGTGGCGAACTTTAGGACATGCCTATGTCCAGCAGTGGCCTGCGACAGGCTGATGGTGCGGATTGGTTTTGAAGTCTGTTAAAAATTATTTATGATCCAATGAGTACAGAGAATTCAAGGGACACCTCCTTTTTTGGTGTCAAAGAGGAGACCATTTTTTCCGTCGCTTTAAGGCGACGGGTAGCCCTAACTAGCGACACCATTCGTTTTTAATTGTTAGCTACTAAACCGGATCTATTTAAAACAACTTCAAGGTAACAACCTCTCGGCAAACACTTATACTATTTATTTGAGTTGAGTTGAGTATAGTTGAGATATATCTCAACTCATACTCAACTATATATAGTTGCCATATTACCTTTCGTTTCCCTGGCTACCCTATCTTCCATACGGGATGATAGTAATTGGGTGGAAGGTACCTCAGTTACCCTGACGAAATCTATTACCAGGACGTACAGTGTGATACATAACACCGGACGTGTGAAATAGGACACGGTAAAGGTGCCACGTCTTGCACTATAGATATAATAGTTTATGCGGCAATTTCGTTAATAAAGCTGCTCGGAAATGTTATTTAGGGTGATAAAATGTAATAGTCATATTGCACCACGGGCTCCAAAGCGGCAGTTTTGGACGCAACTGGGAATTACACACTAAGATGAAGAGGGGGAATCATATTGTTCCCCAGGGGACTCAGTCAAGCCCGACTCTGCTAAAGCTGTCGCTTCGGAGCCCGGGGTACGCTTGGACCATGATTCAGAATACGGAAAGTCTGTTAATGACCATGAAGCGACCGCCGTCTGATCTTCGCAACCCTTATACAGGGAAACCACGCCAACTGCATCATGGTTACACATTTCAGAAACTAATTCGAAACGTGCAAGTTTCCTCACGGTGTTTCTCACCCTCACCGCCGATCTAATTTCAGAAATATGCACATAGATTTGAAAATTTAGAGCCGCATGCTCGAATACGATCCTACGACCTTTCGTTACGTACGTATCCACTGAATAACCATAGCTCTATTTTGTTAATGAAGCGAAATAAGCATATTAAAAGTTATGACCTACGTCACAAGTTCCGCTGTCATCGCCCCGGCCAGGTTCCTGGTTACCACGAGCACCTGTAAGGTCAGGTCGGCAACAATGGCCTGCGAACCGTGCCATGAGAACCTAGCGGTGCTCACTCTCAGCTATGCGGTGCGCGCGCGCATCTTCGCACGGAATAGACCACCGGCACCGGCTAATTACCCACTGTTAGCGGGTTTTTCTCGAAAATGGGACTATTAGTGTTATGAATGTAAAAGTTATGTTGTTGGGTGTGTTTGCATGTCGTGAGATGAGGGATTTAATTAGACTTATCTGTACTTTGTAACTAATTAGAGCAACTAAATACTGAGTGAGACGAATTGAAAACTTTAGAGTGAGGAATCAAAACCAGACTTCAAAATCCTGGATAATGATCTGAAGCGTACTTTAAGCTCCGATGCGATGGCTTTGGACACACCTGGGAATGACACAATGGGATGATGATGACAATTGGTAAACTTTGAAACAATTTTCTAAACTGCTTTCACAGCTGAAAAGGAATTCTGAACCCTTATTCTATTCTTTATTCAGAAAAGATACATCAGAATACTATGTCTAGTCAACAAGATTCCGCCACCAACATAAAAAAAACACACACACAACTCAAACAAAAACACTATAGTCTTTGTCCTAGACTGTTTTGTAGTATGCATGCCAGACATACTAATTTGTATAGTTAACTCAAAAATCACTATTGAACACCAATGTAACGTCTTTGTTCAACTCTTGTAAAATAAAAATACCTACTTATTCAAAACTAGTAACAGAATGTCGTACAATTTGCAGCATGTTTTATCTTCTTCATTAGACGATAGAGGAAAACATTACTAGTCATAATACATAAAACATTTAACTACGTAACGTAGTTTATCAAACATCTGTACATTATTAATGTCTACGTCCATCAACAAAGGGCCACAGTCTTTGTCTTTCGGAAAGTGGAACGCAAGGAAACCTAAAATCAAGGTATGAACACAATGCGAGTACCCACTTACTGAGTTGCAACACCAACCAGAAGATCTAGATCAGAAAACGATTAATTGTGCAACTGGCCTTTCTCCTTTTGTGCATTCACGGCTTTACGTGTGTCGATTTCAAATTTGTGCATTCGTGATTACAGCGTTGCGTGTTTCGCGGTAATTCACGTAACATTTCGCGAGGTAACTCTTAATTTCTTTGTGGTAATGTCACCACTGTTTACTGGTTGACAGAGAGATAGAGCATTGACATCTCTCCTATTAAAAATGTTATCGACGTTGTAACATTGCATGATATATCTTTTTAATACTGTAGCTGCTACAACTACTGTAATAGTTCCAATTAAGGATCGATATGAAGTCATCATTATGCTAAATTGATAATTTATAGATTCGACCTTGGCTGTTCTAACTCAAATTAATTTTGTTCTGGGAATGGCTAACAATGAAATAGGCACTCCTTACAATCCTATATGAAAATAATATCTACAGTATTTTGTTGTTCCTCAAACATCGAGATAAAGATATAAGTTGGTTACGATATAATCTGACATTTCAATACGTTATTTCAGAGAAGCAACATTTTTATCAATCAAATAGACCATTAATTAGTAGTAATCTTTTGAGACTTTTTGGAGGATAGAACTTATACACAAGATCTTGATTTTGGTAAGTCGAATCCGGCTTTATCAAATTTGTATATGACAAGTGACAACACTAAAATTGATGCACGACAAAAATCTCCGACCACAAAGGAGTCATTTAATTGGATCAGACGGTCTAAGCCGTTAAAAGCAAGCTTTCCATGTCTGGCTCCTTGGCTCACTGGCTCTAAGCCTTTTAGAGAGATTTGACTGACAGTTGGTCGAGGGCCACCCAAATTTCTAAATCAACCAAAGGGAAAGTGCATCAATAAATCGATGACAAAAATGTAGATGTGGATGTCTCCGGAACTGAAGTATGTGGAGTGGAACAATTGACCATTTTACAACTGGCTGGTTATAAAAAAATCCAGTTGCTATAAGGGAAATGGCAGTGAATTAAATAAAATATTTAAAAAGAGAACTAGAAATACAAAAGAGACGCACAGAGCATGTCAAAGGGACGGGCGATTCGGCCGTGTAAATTTTCTTTTCTTCCTTAATTTTAGCTGCAGTAATAAGACATTTTTGAAGTATATCTCCAGCAGTAGTTGCCTCTTGGCAGTAATTATCGTAAAAACAATATTCTGAATATTTCTTTCGTCAATTTGTCATCGACCTAAAGGTGAATGAACAAGATACTAGATATTCCCTGTCAATCTCGCTACAGGTTGAAGGTATCGATAACACACAGATAACTGTTTATCTGACCGTAATCTGCGAAACAGCTGTAAACGATGAAGCTCATGTATCGATTTATCCACTCGCTATCGGAACACGAGCAATCGATTAGAAACGCGTCCGAGAATTGCGGATTAATCACAGGACGGAAAGGGAAGTAATCCCTTTGATGGACAGGTAAACTGAGGTGCGAATCGATTACAAGAAATTATTCTAATCAATCTTACTAGACAATCTATAATTTAGCAGATATATGGCTTCCTTTTTCCCTTCCTTCCATTAAACTTAAATAGTAAGATGATATTTTCTTCATTTCATTTCAGTAGGAGATAAAGCACTGTCACATACAGCTATAATTAAATAACTTTTAGTATAATATGAGCCACAATTCAGGAGATTTAGTCAAACTAAAACATATCAAATGGATTTTGCATTACAGTGGTGAAAATTTCTGTCCGGAATTCCGATTAAAAGATTCTTTAACCCACAAAAAAGTAAAAGTGCATACTCGGTAAAAGAATTTTACGAGCCATTATATTCTTATCGCTTCATGTCATACAGTAGCGGATACGGATGCATGCAGTGTGGTGATAAAGTGACAATGGCATACCATTTATACGCTACGTTACTAATACTCCGATAACTGTACCGAACCAATTATATAATCTGTAACTGTACGTCCATAGTCGTCCTATTCCGTCAATTATTGTGGAAGTTCCAAAACTTAAATTGATTTTCAAAGGGACTCCAAATCCAAAATGGCGTCGAAAAGTTAGAATGGAAGAACGAAATTGTACACTACACTTCATCCAATCACTTCATCCTCTTTCTGATGAACATAAATAATAATCTAAAGAAGCAGCTTTTATTCCAATTACTGCACTACAAGGTCAAAGATATAGCCCAAAGAATTGCATGGCTCAAGTGACAATGGGAAGGGCATATTGCGAGGAGATCAGACGGCCGATAGGGCAGAAAGGTCCTCGAGTGAAGGCCGCGTATAGGAGGTCGAAGGTGGCAGGTGGTCCGCCACAAGGCGGACCGAGGATCTGGTGAAAGTCGCGGGAATCCCTTGGATGCGGGCGGCATAGGTCCGATCTATGTGGAGATTATAAGGGGAGGCTTATGTCCAGCAGTGGACATAGTGGGCTGAAATGATGATGGTGAAGAAGCATCTCGCTGGCAGTACCAACGGATGTGATGCCGTAAGATCATTCGAGGCGTTGTAATTGCAACTTGCAATGTGGGCTTTAGCTTAAAGATAATTGAATTAATTAATTAATTTTATCATTGATAAATTGAAGGCAAATCGTCTTTCCTGGTATGGCCATGTAAGGAGAAGAGGGGAAGAACATGTTGCCAAAAAAGTGATGAGTTTAAACATAAGTGGGTGGAGGAACAGAGGACGGCCGAAAAAGAGATGGATGGATTGTGTGAAGAATGACATGATGGAAAAAGAGGTGGATGATTCGATGACGAATGACAGGGACGTATGGAAAAGGAAAACATACTGCGCCGACCCCAGATAACCTGGGAAAAGGGCAGGAGGATGATGATGAATGTGGGCTTTAGCTTACCATCAGGTTAAGGAAGGAAACCTTCATAGTTCTTAATTCTCAAGATATTCAGCTCTCTTTTTATTTCACAATGCATTAGCGCTTTTCATTAGTGTTTATGATGCTAGCTGTCTACATACATACATACATGTATGGTCTAGGAGATAAATTCGTTAGCTGTTTATTTAATTACACGCTTAATAGTCATCCCAATGACTTCGGATGATTAACTAGTTACTAGTGGATAACCTTTAACTGCAGTTACATTGTTTTGTTCTACATAATCGCATATGTTTAGCGAACTATTGTTCTATTGTTAAATCAGGACGGTGACATATCATTATGGTTTTTGATACGTTACACCGTACCCTAGGTGTCAAATATTGTTGCTTTATTCAAAGACAAACATTCGTTTATGTTCTGTAGCCAATCAAAATCGCATTGACATAAATAGTCATCCGTCACTTGACTTTTGTAAAGATTTATAATTTAGATAGATACATTTACTTAATCAATATTCAAAATCAAAAGGATTGCACACCCTCCCCTCTTCATATAATGTCCTTTAACCTTGAAGGTGTTGGTAGAGATCGCCTCCCAGCGATAAGTACCGCCTAAATTGTACATTGTATCTCTGTATACCTAGCTTTTAAGTTTTGTATGTTGTGCAATAAAGAGTATCTATCTATCTATCTATACACTTTTGTAAATAAGGTGCAATTGACAGATAGAAAATAAAATACTGAAGCTTAATAATCATGTTTACCACCGGTCAAAATATTGTTAAGCGGCGTGGTTCTATTAAACACTTGTTGCCATTAGCGGAATCATTGCGTCGCTGAACGTGTGATTGAGTCCCCATAGAAAAAAAAAATCATGTTTACTGTGTCTAAGGGAAATCCAATACTTCACACAATTGATATAAATGCTCAACTTAAAGATAAGGAACAAGTAACGTACAGGAGCCATTAGAATTAGGTGATCAATTATCCTAGCCTTATTGTACTGTCTGTTGTTGTTACATCTAACTATCTATCTAAATAAACTTTTTTATAAAAATACGACGGACAAGCCTTTGTTAACCTCAATCTCACCTGGAGCTCAATTCTCGGGCTCGTGACATTTATCATCATACGACATATGTCACTAAAACATAGTTTTTTTTCTATGGATTTCAGGTGATATCCGCCTTGTTTTCAAAATATCACTAGCACGGGAATTGGGCTAAAGGATCCCAATTCTCGTGCTCGTGACTTTTATTTTCATACGACATATATCACTAAAACCTAGTTTTTTTGTATGAATTTCAGGTGATATCCCGCCATGTCTTCAAAATATCACGAGCACGAGAATTGGGCTCCTGATGTTAACTGAAGATGAAGTCCAGGGTGGGCCATGTTTGCCCGTGAAAAGCCTATTCACTCTTACATTAAAGAGGCCCAGGTTCTACTAACATAATGTAAATATGTATTTAGAAATAAAATAATCTTTATTGCTATTTCCGACTGTCCATCTATTTACTTCTATATGCGTCTATACTCGCACCCCACGAGTGCGAGTATAGACGCAAATAGTGTGCGAGCGAGAAGTAAATAGATGCGTCGCCATTTCTGATCCCATTCTTTATCCGCACAAGTTGTACGAATACTAATTATATAAATCGCATTTGATGTTAAAAATTCAAGAAAAAAATGTGAGTCGAAAAGTGCTACAAAATGTTTGATAGACAGTAAACATGTTAATTAAGTGAGTTAATTATACAATTACTGGATGGTTTAGCATAGTTATCTGGTAGGTAGCTAATTATAAATAATTAACAAAAGCTGTTTTATTAGAGGTTTGTAGAATACGTCTATAAATCATTTTAGATTGTATTCAACACTACTGAAACTTTTATTATATGCAAGTTTATTATATCTAACATTATCATAATCTGGGGAAAAAAAGGGGTTAAAAGTTGGCATTACCTACATACGTTTTTTGTCTAATGATATGATATGTATGATTGTTTAATATTTTAAGTTGACGGGTAGGGCACACTAGCGACGAAAATCGATTTTAATTTTTAGCTACTAAACCGGATCTATTTTAAACAATTGGGGGGGTTACAACCTCTCGGCAAACACTTATACTATTTATTAAATAACCATGCACAAATGTTGGGTTCAACGTGTACGCGAAAAATTTATACACGCCAAAAGCGGCCACTTTGGGCGTGAATCAAGTTTTCGCGTACAAAAACCGACCCACAATTTGTGCATGGTTATTTAATAAATAGTATAAGTATTTGCCGAGAAGTTGAAACCCCGAAATTGTTTAAAATAGATCCGGTTTAGTAGCTAAAAATTAAAATCGATTGGCGTCGCTAGTGTGCCCTACCTTAAATAAATTGAAATCACATGGTGCTAAATAATTAGAGAGTTAATCGTATTGAATTGTAATTATATGGTTGCAATAAATGGTTTTTTTTACACTGTTAATTTCACTGGACACCCCATGGGCGGCGGCAATCGCTTACTATCAGGTGATCCGTCTGCTCGTCTGCCACCTATCACGTAAATTTATATAGCCTTTTGGACTGACTGAGAGATATTTATTTATATAAAGTCTCTCAGCTCAGTGTGCCTATCGGCAAAGGCCTCCTCCAATGTCTTCCACTGTTTGCGGTCGTGGGCGACCCGTCTCCACTTCGAACCTGCAGTGAGCTTCAGCTCATCCTCCCAGCGCATATGTTGACGTCCTCGACGTCTTTTACCATCTCTAGGGTACCAGTTAGTTACAATTTGGCTCCACTTTTCCAAACTAGACCTCAACATATGGCCGGTCCATCTCCATTTTTGCAGGTCTATTGTTTCCAGGATGTCATCAGGATCACGTAAATAAACACCAGGAAATAAATGGCAAAAATTATGTTAGGATTCCATTAGAGAAAAAATAGAGAACTACACTGGCGAGCAAAGGATCGGAATCTAGACCAAATAAAATTATGTGCGTTCCCGTTCAGGGTCCACATTGGAATTTTGAGCTTTTGAATGCGTCAGGCTATATATATACTATAGTATATATTACTATAGTAGTTCTCTAACGATTGTAAATTCAATCTCTAATTTGTAAATGTGGGCACTCAAAAGTTACATTCGGTTAAATGTGGACCCTCAGTTGTGACTGACAATATTTACAACTCCTGTAAATTACTATTCTTAGTAAAAGATTTGCAAAACTCATTTTATTGACATTTAATAATCAAATTTACTTTTTAAAGCATACTCAGTTCAGAGGCCTACAAATATAAATTATTGAAATTCCAACGAAAGTCAATACATATAATTCATCATCATCATCAGCCCATTTAAGTCCCCACTGCTGGGGCACGGGCCTCCCTCAATCACATGAGGGGTAATTGCCATACTCACCACGCATGGCAGACGGGTTGGCGATGGTTTTGATAAAAATGCATAGTTTTCCTTCTCTGGGTGCTGATGATCATGCCAGCAGCTTTACCTTAGTCGCCTTTTAGGACACCTCGGTAAGAGCGAGGGTGGCCTATTCTACTCTGCCGGGGACCCCACTGCTATACATAAGATTAAGGCCAGTAAATAATTAATTTATTAATTACGTATCGACTCCCCGTTATAGGTGTTGATCTAGATATGACGAGCATTAATTATTGTGGTAACGAGACAAACCATAAGTGGTCACAACCAATCTGCTAGATCACTAATCACTCCTTAATTACAAACCAGTTGAAATCAGAGTGATGTGACAAATATTCTAATGGTCTTTAATGTTCGAAAAATATTCAACATAATCTTGATTAAGTTACACAATAGTTTTAAAATCTGTGCTTATTTTAGGGGAGGGAAAAGCTGTTCCGGATTATGTCCCTCTTTCCGGGCTATGTGACCAAAAAACTCCAGGATTCTTCTCAGGTCAGTGGTTTTAATGTGGAGGTCTCGGCGGATGGATTCGTTTGTACGGAAAGCAGCCCATGGGATTTGGAGCAACCTTCGCCAACACCACATTTCAAAGGCGTCGATGCGGTCTCGATCGGCTTTCTTTAGCGTCCACGTTTCCGCGCCGTAACTAAAGATGGAGAAGATCAGAGTGTTCACTAGTTTCATCTTAGTCTTTCGAGATATGTTACGATCTTTCCATATTCGCTGCAGCTGGGCCATTGCGTTTTTGGCTATGCCAACGCGTCTCCTGACCTCTTTTTAACACGAGCCTGTGTTACTGATAGTGGCTCCCAAATAAGTAAAGATGGGCATCGGCAAGGTGGATGGAGGTCTGAGGTCACAGACAGGTAAGATGAAAATTAGTAAAATCATACCTTTATTCAAATCTGGAGAAAGGAGTGACCCGTCTAACTTTAGGCCAATATCCATATTGCCAGCACTCAGTAAAATATTCGAAAAAATTATATTTACTCAACTTTTATCTCATTTTAATATTAATAAATTACTGCATGAAAAACAGTTTGGATTTACTAAAGGAAAATCCACTACTGATGCAGGAGTGGCTCTTATCAAACATGTTTTTGATGCGTGGGAGAAAAAGCAGGATGCAATAGGTGTTTTCTGTGATTTGTCGAAAGCATTTGATTGCGTTAATCATGAAACACTATTGATGAAGTTACGGCATTACGGTGTATTGAATAACGCACTTGATATGATTCAATCTTATTTGTCTGATAGGATTCAAAGGGTTAATGTTAATGGAATCGACTCTTCTGGCGCTCCTCTATTAATGGGAGTGCCCCAAGGCTCAATATTGGGGCCTTTGTTGTTCTTAATATACGTAAATGACCTTCCATACTTTACGAAAGATCTATGTGAGATAGTGTTATTTGCTGACGACACTTCCTTGATTTTTAAGGTTGATAGATATAAAAAATCAATTGACGACGTAAATGATACTCTCTCACAGGTATTGCACTGGTTTACGACCAACAATTTACTTCTTAACTCAAAAAAAACTAAATGTGTAAAATTCACCATGCCAAATGTAAGGCAGGTCGATACAAGTATTAAGATGAACAATGAATCTATTCAAATCATTAATTCCACCGTTTTTCTCGGTATAACTATAGATGCGAAATTGCAGTGGAGTCCCCATATTGCTGCCTTGGCAGGAAGACTAAGTTCCGCTGCATATGCAATAAGAAAAATTAGGCGTCTGACTGATATCGAAACGGCAAGACTGGTCTATTTCAGCTATTTCCACAGTGTGATGTCATATGGTCTACTGTTGTGGGGGTCTGCTGCTGACATACAAACTATTTTTGTATTACAGAAAAGGGCCATCCGCGCTATATACAGCCTTAGATCACGTGACTCACTTAGGGAAATATTTAAAGAAATAAATATTTTAACCGTGGCTTCCCAATTTATCCTCGACTGCATTATGTATGTACGTAAGAACTTGCACACTTTTCCAAAAAAGTCCGATAGTCATAGTCTTAACACCAGAAATAAACATAGGCTTGCCGTCCCGGTCCTCAGACTTCATAAAATCGGTAATTCGTTTGTTGGCTTAAGTATTAAGATATTTAATAAGCTACCACAAAATGTCATTAACCTATCACTGGATAAGTTTAAGTCCCATATTAAAACCTGCCTAATGAAGAAAGGTTACTATAGTGTACAAGACTATTTAAATGATAAGGATTCTTGGTCATGTTAATTCATTAATCTTTTGAGTTGTTTTTCATAGTAGTCTATTAACTATCATAATTGTATTTTTTTCTCTCTTCTCAATTGAAACTCTGTAACATCATCAATATTTGAAAAGAGTAACTACTGAGTTTCTTGCTGGTGTCTTCTCAGTAGAAATCGACATTCCGAACCAGCGGTAGATAATATGTACTATTTTGACATTCATAAGTGTTCTGTGTGGACCTAAATTGAATAAAGAATTTTTTATCTTTATCTTTATCTTTATCTTTTATCTAGACATATCCCAAAGTATTGCATGCCTCAAGTGGTAATGGGCAGGGCACATGGCGAGGAGAACAGACGGCCGTTGGGGCGGAAAGGTCCACGAGTGGAGGCCACGTACATGAAGTCGAAGCCGTGGCAGGCCCCCCCCGACGATCTGGTGAAGGTCGCGGATGGAATTGGTTGCGGGCGGCACAGGACCGATCTGTGTGGAAAACATTGGGGGAGACATATGTCCAGCATTGGACGTCTATTGGTTGAAATGATAGCATTTTTATAGGTATCGTTTTTTTTCTTCAATAAATTACATCACTATATTATCGACTTAGGTACAATCGTGCACACAAGAGAACGAGAACGACACGTACAACGTACACTAACAAGCATCAGATATAAAAGTTATTTAAGACATTTGCATTCGTGTTTAGAGAGTGTTGCCGCTAAAACATCAATATCATTTCATGCGTGTTTACGATTTTTTCTAAGTCAATAACACTAACACACTTGTGGAACACACACTAGAAATAAAACCACACTACTACTATACGTTAGTTAGCACCAAAAGTAGCTTAAACACTTTTACGTACCCCTCAGAAACCGACCATAATAGACAGACCAGTTACTTTGTCATGGTACTTAAGTGTTAAGCTACTTTTGATGCTGATCGTACGACTATAGAGAGGTTAATTTGGTATACACCTACTTGCTAGAATTTCATTTGCCCGAATTTCATCTTCTATAATTGTTACCAGACATAATATTGTTTCTCATAATTTCATTTATTACCTACTCATTGTTTACTATATTATTCACGTGCTAGATACATTTTTCCCATAAAGTCATTTTCAATAAAATCATTTGTTATCATGGTTGTAAGCCCTAATTATCATATGCCGTAACATAATTTGCCATAGACTAGAATTTGCCCCGAAAAGACATTTCAAGAAAACCACATTATGAAAAAGTTCATTTTAAGGCCCTGATGGTCAAGTGGTTTAAGTAGCAGGCCTTGATCACCGGTTCCTGGGTTCGATGCCCGGGTCGAGCAAAAGTGTGTTACGAAATTTTCGAACATTTATTTATATATTTAGTTATTTATACATCTAAGCTTACTTCTTAGGCCGTGTGGTGCCCGGCAGAGTAGAATAGGCCACCCTCACTCTTACTAAGGTGTCGTAAAAGGCGACTAAGGTAAAGCTGCTGGCATGATCATCAGCACCCAGAGAAGGAAAACTCTGCATTTATATCAAAACCCTCGCCAACCCGTCTGCCAAGCGTGGTGAGTATGGCAATTACCCCTCATGTGATTGAGGGAGGCCCGTGCCCCAGCAGTGGGGACTTAAATGGGCTGACGATGAAGCTTACTTCTATCATTACAGAGACCCAATAAAATAGAAGAGCTACAATATTATTTTACTTACGATTAAAATAAAACAACTTCACTACCTACTCATGATAACACAACGTGAAAAATTCCTTGCTTATAATAATTATTTTAAGTAAAGTAAAGTATCAGCCTATAAACTGTCCCACTGCAGGGCAAAGGCCTCCATCATAGAAATCAAGTCATCGCTACTATGATGGGATTAGGCTTAATCACCACGCTTGCCTAATGCGGATTGGTGATCACAAACCCGAGCTATGTTCAAAAATTCGAAACATACTTTTCGCTCGACCCGGGAATCGAACCCAGGACCCCGAGATCACGGCCCGGTACTTAAACCACTAGACCAACAGGCCAATTATTCTAAGATTCCTTGTGAATTTACTAAGTTCGGCAAACATAGCTCGGGTTTGTGATCATCACCAATCATCATTAGGCAATCGTGGTGACTAAGCCTGATCCCATCATAGTAGCGAGGACTTTATTTCTGTGATGAAGGCAAACTAAGGTTTTCCTTGTAAAATGGAAACTGGGAATCATTAACGGGAATTTAATTTTCATCAAAGCATGTTACAATCAGCACACTTTTTGGCAATAAAGTTTCCACCTACTCTTTAAAAAATTCTGGTATTTCGCTTGGGCTTAAAAATGACAACGCCAACAAGGACTTTATTTCTAAAGCGAATATAATATTTTCACTATACATTGTCAGCCCATTGCTTTGTATTTCCCTGTAAATAATTTGTGCTAAATTGAAGTCACAACCGTTCAAAATTAGTTCCATGAAAATGTTGTAAGATTATATTATTATCATTACTGTTTTCTATGATGAATTGAAATAGTTTATTTAATATGTGTTTATCTTTGTTTGTGCACAGTGCAAACAAAAGCGATATTGTGTTATTCCTATTGCTCATAATTGCCGTGAATAGCACAAGACTGCTAAAATTGTGTAGGTACAATTTTAAATGTAGGCATCTAAAATCCACAACGTAAAATAGATGAGATTTCAATAAAGTATATATTAAATAAACACCTTTACACCCTAGGCGCTACCGACAGCCCTCTATGCAGGGGATGCTTCAGCACCGAGGAATCAGTCACGCACGTGGTCCTGGAATGCGCAACGGTGACCAGACAACGCGAAGAAATCCTCGGATCGGCGGGGTCACTCCGCGAAGCCAGTGATGCTCCCAGGAAGCTTCTGCGCTTCATGGCGGAGTTGGGCTGGCTAGAATAGCCAGGACCCAACACGCACAATGGATCAAATGAGAGTCTAAGTGCGGAAAAAGGAGTCCACTTTACATTACATTAAAGTATGTATTATGTTCATTGATGTTATTGCAATGAATAAAATGGAAAACAATACTTATGACATTCGAATCATTATGGCATCTAATGCTGGGGCAAATAAGAGTATGTCATACTTAGACAATTTTGTCATACATCTCTTAAGTTAAAGATTATATTCTAGAGTAGCATGGTTTACTTTCATATGCAAAAATGTATAGCTAGCTAGAAGCAAGGTCAATAGTGTAATAGCCAGAAAGAGCATGTACTGCTTTCTTTTTTTTTATGCCAGAGGACGGACAAACGAGCAAGCGAGTCACCTGATGGAAAGTAATCAATCATCGCCGCCCATGAACATCCGCGAAATCAGAGATATCGCTAATGTGTTGCCGGCCTTTCTTCTTTTTGTAAAGTTTTGTTATACATTACTTATAAGTTTTTTTTTTAGAATAGAATAGAATAAGCATTATTTTTACATTTTATTTTTGTTTGATTGGCCAGTTTGTTCTTGTATTTTTAATGTTCAGTGTCTAGTGTGTTTAAAAAATAAATGTTTTTATATATTTATCAAATTATTTCTGATTCATTGATACAATTTGATACTAAATACCACTAGAAATAACCAATATGTAAAATGAATATAAAAATATATTATGTACTGTACTAACACAGTAAGCAGCTTAGACTTTACCGACCAATCAGAAAGAAATATCAATTCCATTGACTGGATGCCACCCGTCCAAAGATTGTGTCCCAATATGGCCACGTGACCATATACGGGTACATAAAATGAATTAACCGTTACATACCACGACGTGCGACATAAACCAACATGGTTAGCTAAATCAGTACAATTAGGGATGTGAAGTCATGTGCTATCGATATTTTGACAGCAATGACCTTACTTGTTTTACTAAGGTCTTTAATTGAGCGGGCGGCTTTGTAGGTCTTGATCAGACCAGTCCAGCCAAACCAGTTTGATCCATTGTGAACATTTCAGTTCCACACAACAATCAGTTCAGTCCCTACACTTTTCAGAAATTGTTTCGGTTTGACAGTGGGAGAACCACGCTTCGGCCTGAATGGGCCGGCTCGACCGGAGTAATACCACGGCCTCACAGAAAAGCGTGAAGGCGTGAAGCAGCACTGTGCTGTGTTTCGATGCGTGAGTGAAAGTAGGTACCGGAGGGGTGAAAGGGGGGTTTAAAGGTTGGCAGCGCACTTGTGACTCCACTGGTACCGCGGGAGTCCATAGACGGCGCCAATCGCTTACCATCGGGCGATCCATCTGCTCGTCTGCCACCTATCTCTCTATATCTCTGTATACTTAGCTTTTAAGTTTTGTATGATGTGCAATAAAGAGTATCTATCTATCTATCACATTAAAAAAACTAAAATCCTTTTCAGCCTAGTATGTGCCCAGGGCCCAGATAGATATGTTCCACTATTAATAAACATATAATACGGTATATGTATGACTATTCTTTTTTTATTTTTGCAATCAAAAGACCTCTCAAAGATAGAAACATCGTTGAAAGAATCACTTGATTCTTATTTAAACTACCTACAACTTTAAAATCACATTATTTTGGGAAAACCCAAAACGCTCCATACAAATGGCTACTTAGATGTGACGTCACACCTAAGTATTTTGTATGCATTTCATTGGAATTTTGTATAGTAGCTATATCAAATGTTTCGTTTATGTCAATGGTTCTATTATAATAATTGGTGCAAATTGTATGGGTTATTCAATGGTATAATTATTTTTTAATAATTTCATACTTTTAAAATAGACTTGCCCATGAATCTTTGAATGACCATAAAACCGGCTAGACGTTCTATTTTTAATTGAGAATTTTAGCCATTGGCACATATTGACCTATATTTTGATAAAATATTTATATTTTGTAAAATCTTGAGCTTAGTCATATACCCTATTATAATGATTCTCATGAGATGAAAGTAAATCCATGCTTCGATATTTTCGATCAAATCGCTAGTCGGATATATCCTTGCAACCCTATCCTATGCGTGATTAGCTATTTGTGAGCCAAACATGATCGCCGCACGCGCACATTTCCGCCATTACAGAATCGGAAGGGCCAATAAACTGTCAAACGATTATAGGGCTTCTTTCATTTAGAACAAGGAGGAAATTGGCTTGTGGGGCACAGGCGAAGTACAGACGTAGTTTAAGGTAAATAAATATACCGACAAGAAATATTTCCTTGTACGGAGCTGAGGCAGTCACTGTTTCCTGGGACACCTCGAGTGGTGTATTTCAACAGTGATGTTTATGTTTGTTTAGTTATGGCTAAACATCACTAACATTACTTAGAACTAGTTGTATACCTGAACTAGGAGGGGACACACTGATACGACAATTCGCTTGACGTCATAACTGTTTAGTGACAAGTGGAATAGGGATGTATAGGATCACATGTGGAATTCGACCTAATTGTTATAAAATGGTAACATATAAATTAGCAGGGTGCACTGATTAAAATTTTTAGCAGTTTGTTCCGTAGATTTTAAAAAAAAACCGGCCAAGTGCGAGTCGGACTCGCCCATGAAGGGTTCCGTAGCAGCAAGTAAGATATATATGGAAGGTAAATTGCGGTTTACGGTTTATAACGTATTAAAAAAAACTACTTACTAGATCTAGTCCAAACCAATTTTCGTTGTTAGTTTTCATGATTGCGCAAAGTATTGGGTTTAGAAAAAAATAATGTTAAAAACCTCAACATCATTTTAAAGACCTATCCATAGATTCCCCCCCCCCCCCCCCCCCCCCAATTTATTTACACAACAAAACACAACTATTTACCAAGTTTCAATAGTATAGTTCTTATAGTTTCGGAGAAAAGTGGCTGTGGACGGACGGACGGACAGACCTGACGAATCTATAAGGGTTCCGTTTTTTGCCATTTGGCTACGGAACCCTAATTAAAAGGTAAGTCAAGTTTCCCAACCTAGAGTGGAAACTGAGGGGCAAAGTCGCCAAAAAAAAAAAAAGTACCTAGCTAACTAACAAAGAACGCAAAATTGAAAGGGATGGAAAAGTTAGTCGAATTCCGATGCTCGTAGAACTTCAAAACGTTTCAAAGGCAGTGTCCAATAGATCTAAGCGTGTGAAACTGAAAATGAATCTGCATGTTATCGTTAGTTTTCTCTGCGAACAGACGAACTACTACATCGCCTCTGTGATGCATTTCATTTCCATTACTTAAAGCCTCATAAAACTATTTGATTTGGTGCGACACAGACAAGAAGCAGTTTATAACAAACACATTATTATCTCATAAACTCCTCGGTTCAAATTCCCCTTACCTTTCATTTTAATGCGCAATGACTCACTCGACTTGACCTATGCGCGCCTCACCAATCTGTAAGACGCTTTATTACACTCCTTGAAGGTACATATTCGGGTGAGATCGTCTCGTTTGACCGTGCTAAAGTGAACACGACTTGTATTACCAACAAGTCTTTGTGTGCGTGATTCGGAACGATCTCTTCGGAAATCATGCGTGCCTGGTACTTTTGACTCCGCTGAAGGATCAATATTGTTCTGTTTATTCGAAGCAAATATCTTGTTACAAGTTACAACAGAGCACAATGGCACAAGCGTCTAAAACCAGACATTGTTAGTAAATACTTTATGAAACAGACGTATTTAAATAAAATAGACTATATGTGTTTTGCATTCAAAAGTACCAATTACTTTGCTCAGATAGTTGAATAAACATAGCCATTATCCTATCTACCTACGTCAGGACGTATTGTATGTAGATGTCAAGTTTAAATGAAAAGTATTGATTTTTCAACCCCTTCTGGACGTGCCCTATGCAGACAAAATTGACACCCGAACCGGTTCCTAGGATGACGTCATGCTCTATGCCAGTATGGCCGCAAGTTGAGTCATGCAAACTGTAGATTTACTTAGTGCATTTGCTAATTGAGTTCCCGGAAATAACAGGGAATTGCCTGTGACGTTACATTGTATGATAGAGTTAAGGAAAGAATATAAATACTTTATAAGAAACCCTAAGAAACATAAGAAACAATAGGTAAGTTGAATAAATATGGGTCGACAGAGGTCCGCAGAAATACATCAATAAAGGAAAAAAGTGTATTAATCAAGTTAAAGATATACAATAATCCAAGTATATTTTGGCTCATTTCCAAGAACTTTTTGTAATACATTTAATAATCTAATAATCACTTCATCGATTAGATAACTTCGCATTCGGATAGCTTGTAATCAGACTAGGTAACGATACTTGGGAATTTTCGTTATACACCAGATTTTAAAAAACTATGTCCAAGAAATTTTAATCTACTTTTAACTATACGATGTTTATAAGTTTCACTAGTCGCTTTAGTCCAACTAATTAGAAATCATAAATTATACGTTACATGACAAGCACGCAAATTAAAAGATTGTTAATTGATAGATGAGTGAATGATAATAAAATTTCATTCAATATAACATCTGGCACTGAAATAGTTAAGTATTACATGAATACTACCAAATTATCTTAGATATATGAAATATTTAACGTGGTATAATTTTACACATTTAAACAATTCCAGAACTTTGTCTGACTGATTTTAGGGTTGTCGTGTCACGTCAAGAAACTGCCTCACGCTTTAAGGGTTGTGGGTTCGATTTTCTACCTTGGAAGAACAAAGTTCGGCTTGACGTCGTAAGGGATTATGACACGCGTGCCAATAACCTCACTATAATGAATGAAATAGATTTCAAGTGGAAAAAATGTAGCAGGAAATCCATGATCCAGAGCTCTGAAGCGCCAACTTGGGACGCCGCCGGAGTTTAACACTAAAATGATCCTCACTTTATGAAGTAGCCTCTTAATGGGTAACCAATATCTTATATTTAATAATTATTGGGTTTATGGGAGTCAATAATACACTTATTTACTGTTACTAAACGATATGTTTATTAATCTTTTATAGGAGAGTACGAATGTTTACACAATGAGCAGAGCCTACAAACGACAACATATGAGTATGGATACGACTGGACTCATAGAGTCATACGACTGAACTGACAGAGTCATCCCTCAGGATTCAACCTCGAAATATTCGTATAATGAACCTTATTAACAAGTCAACAAGAGGGACTCTATTACTATGCAATTAAGTACAGATTAGCATGGGACGAGTTTAAGTTATTTTTGATGTTATCCAACACGCCCCCTCAAAAATAATTCTCTATATTTAATTTGCTAAAATCATAACATAAAATTATATACAATTACATTTTTAATGTACTCTCCTATTGACTGGGAACATTTATATTGGCCCAACATTCATTGCAACGAGGATTAGGGAAACCAGTCAAAACCTAATCAGGCCAACAATATTAACTAAATTCTAAATCGTACTTAATTACTTCATTTAAACAATCTCATTAAAATCACAAATTTATCATAACAAAATTACTTTTAACCAGTTACAATACGCCTTATTTTATTCTCAATTCCGAGAAGCGTACGGTCGCCAGTGACTTTGTCAGCACATCAGCCAGTTGATTACCTGTGGGAACATAAACCATTTTAATAACATTTTTCTCAACCTGTTCCCTAGAAAAATGATACTTTACATCAATATGCTTTGATCTTTTGTGACATGTTGGGTTGTTAGCAATACTTATGCACCCATTATTATCCTCATAAATAGGAATTGCACCAGGTAAGTCAATATTTATGCTGGCCATTAAACCTTTCAACCACAAAGCTTCTCTAACTGCTTCAAACAAAGCCATATACTCCGCTCCAGTAGACGAAGCCGCTACTGAACTCTGTCGCTTTGTTTGCCAACATATTGTGCATCTTTCAAACAATTGAAACAAATAACCCGTGGTGCTTTTTCTAAACAGGTCACAACCAGCCCAATCAGAGTCACAATAACCACTCAATATGTCACTATAATCATTGCGAGTGTAAGCTAACTTTAAATTTATGGTCCCTTTTAAATACCGTAACACTCTTTTCAAGTGTGACCAAAGGGCCATGTTGTTTTTGCTAACAAATCTGCTAAGAATGTTCACACAAAAACTTAAGTCGGGTCGGGTACACAACATAACATACATCAAACACCCGATAAGGTTTTTACAAGGGGCACTTGTAATTTCACACGAATCCAAAACTTCAAAATCAACTATAGTTTCCAAGGGTGTACTGACAGATTTACAGTCACTCATGTTGAACTTTTCTAAAATAGTTTTTATATAACTACTTTGATCCAAAGTGACCGTTTTGGGGTCCTTTTTTGTGACTTTTATCCCTACGAAACAATTTATGTCTTTCAAGTCAACCATTTTAAACTTTTGCATTAAATAACCTTTGAAGCTATTCATGGTAGATAACAACGCCGTTGATATGACGACATCATCAACATAAAGAACAACATAAATGTTTTTATTAATATCACCTGTGTCTAGAAAATAAATACATCGATCTGCAGATGAGTATTGAAAACCTTTTTCAATTAAAGCTTTCTCAAACATTTCAAACCAACAGCGAGCGGATTGTTTTAATCCATACAAAGGTTTCTTCAACCTGCAGACTTTATTATCTGCCTTAGGTAGACCTTCAGGTATTTCCATGTATATTTCCTCGTTAAGATCTCCATTCAAAAATGCTGTTTTCACGTCCATGTGGTGGACAAGTAAATTAAATTGGTTTGCAAAAGCAATTATAAACCTGAAACTTGCAATTCGTGCAACAGGTGCAAATGTTTCATTATAATCAGTCAAATATTCTTGACTGAAACCTCGCGCCACTAAACGAGCTTTATATTTTACAGGTTTGCCAGACTCATCGTTTTTAATATTAAATAACCATTTACAACTGACAATATTTCTGTTTGCTGGTTTAGACACAATTATCCACGTATTATTTTCAATTAGTGAATTAATTTCGTCAGCTATAGCATTTTGCCATAAATGTTTGTCATTTCTCAATTCGATTTCTTTATAAGACTTAGGTATTGTGCATACTAAAGAATTGGCAGACAACAAATAGCTTTCAGAAATATCATCATTTTCGTTATAAGAATGTCTACTATAGACATGTTTTTAATCCTTTCACTTCGTCTAAGGTCTTGTGAAGTCACGTTAGTCGGGGACGTAGCCAACCTATTCTGCAATGAAGAGCAGTCTGAAACGTTTCGCACATCTGTATCGCCGACAGATTTCTTAGGCGGTGGACCTAACGGTACTGTTTGTGATCTTTTATTATCATCTGATATCTCAGTATCAGAAAACTTGTATGATCTTCTCATAATCACACACGTCAGAGATACCAAGCTTACTCGAACTTTCAGACATAGTTCTTTCAGTAAGCTTCCTGGAATTAACGGACGTTATTCCACCAGGCTTTAAAAGCCTGCTTGATAAGAAATTAATCTCATCCACTGTTACTATGCTTCCTGAAATTAACGGACGTTATTCCACCAGGCTTTAAAGGCCTGCTTGATAAGAAATTAATCTCATCCACTGTTACATCTCTGACTCTCACAAACTTCTCTTCTACCACATCCCACACCTTGTAGCCGTTCGGTTCATAGCCAACAAAAATACCCTTTGATGATTTATCATCAAACTTGGCTATCCTCACTTTATTGTGATAATATACAGTACAACCGAACACCCTCAAATGCTTTAATTGAGGTTTCTTACTATGCCACAATTCAAAAGGTGTGATAAACATTTTCAGTGCCTTAGTGGGGCTAATATTGATCAAGTATGTAGCAGTCAACACAGCCTCACCCCAGAACGCCTTATCTAATTTAGCATCCAATATCATGGCGCAACTACGTTCTGTAATTATTCTCATCACTCTTTCCGAGATTCCATTCAAGGTAGGAGTATGAGCCACTGACATGTGGTAGGATATACCCCTGTGCAAACAATACTCTTTCATAATTATCATTCGATAAATATTCACCACCATTGACACAGTACAAATTGACCAGTCTCAAACCAAAATGAGCTTCACTTTTTGCTACAAAGTCCCGAAAGGTAGCAAAAACATCTGATTTATGAGCTATTAAATACGTTGCACAATAGTGCGTATACTCATCAACAAAAACAACAAAATAGTTTTTGTCGTCAAGGGTCGAAGGCGTAACAGGACCACAAACATCTGAATGGACATTAAATAGAGGTCGTTTTACATTTTTAAACTTTGATTTATTAAATGGCAAACATGCTTGTTTTCCATTTATACAATCTTCACACAATTCATCATTAGGTGATATATGATTTACTTTTTCAATATCTGAAAACATTTGCTTATTTTTAATTTGCATAAACTTAGATTTGCCTATGTGGCCTAATCTTTTATGCCATAATGTGTAATTATTGTTTACACCTCTATTTAAAGATTTCATAGATGTAAGGTCACAGTATAAAGCACGGCTGTAAAGCATAAAGTTAATACCAATCAAGTTGTTTATTGACTCACCCTTTGTTACCATGGTCTTACCCTCGTCATATACCTGAACGCTGCCATCTTTGTCAAATACAACAGTCATACCTTCTTGTTGCATTTTCTTGACTGATAACAAGTTGTATGGAATGTCAGAGCTGAACAATACATCCTGTAGCATTCCCTTCATGCTAAGGTTAGTCATAAAAGGTAGATTTCCTTTCTTGGTAGCCTTTATGTAAGTGCCATTTTTCGCAACTGAAATAGCGATGGGCTGTTGAAGGGTTTCAAAGTTTTGCGACAAATCTTCCCTGTTTATCAAATGATCAGATGCTCCTGAATCCAAAATGAAACTAATTGTATTGTGTTCTTCACTTCCAATACGGCCATAAAAGTTATCTCCTGCCATGAAGGCAAATCCCGATATATTAGAGGATTTTTCGGTATCCGCAGACATCTGTACCGCTTGAACCATTCTTTTAATTTGTTGTTTTTTTTTATGAGTTTTTATTTAAATAGCAAGTCCTTTTCATGTGTCCAGTTTTACCACAAATATGTCATTTTACGTTTTTGTATTTATTGAAGTTAAGTCATTTTACGTTTTTGTATTTATTGAAGAACTTTTTCTGAGCCGGTATTCTATAATTTTGTTGTTTGTTTCTTAAGGAATTCAGACTTTTCGCCTCTAAGATTTTCATAGTGGTGTCCCGTCTCTCATTTATTAATTTTATTTCATGGTCAAGGTGCCGCGTTTTGACAAATGTTAATGTTATATTTTCTTCCGCAAGTGTTTCAATTGCCATCATTACACCATCATAATTATTAGGCAAAGTCATAAATAGATGGGTTGTTTTATCTGCCAGATATTCCATAATGGTATTTTCTTTCTTCTACCACTCCTGTATCTGCCACACTTGGTCTCTCTCCATCAATCACAATCAACACTTCAAGTTATTTTAATAATTGTCTGATTCTTAATTTCCAAATACTATATTTATCACCATCAAACGGCCGAATGTTTCTTTTTAAGGCAGAACGGTCCATTGTTAAAGTCAATTAAAATACACAACACAAATATTATAAAGTTCAAAATAAACACACACACCACAAGTCTTAAAATTCACTTAAAAGCGTCTATAGTAATAATTCAAATAAAAAGTCTGTTAAAACACTATTATTGTATTTACTGTAATTACTAGAATTACTGGGCCCATAACCTATTGGGTTTATGGGAGTCAATAATACACTTATTTACTGTTACTAAACGATATGTTTATTAATCGTTTATAGGAGAGTACGAATGTTTACACAATGAGCAGAGCCTACAAACGACAACATATGAGTATGGATACGACTGGACTCATAGAGTCATACGACTGAACTGACAAGTCATCCCTCAGGATTCAACCTCGAAATATTCATATAATGAACCTTATTAACAAGTCAACAAGAGGGACTCTATTACTATGCAATTAAGTACAGATTAGCATGGGACGAGTTTAAGTTATTTTTGATGTTATCCAACAATAATTACCAGTTAAATATAATGTAACTACGGGAAAGACCCTGTAAAATGTGATTGTATATGCGGGATATTACCTGCAGTAAAATTATTACTAATAATAGTTTATGCATTTCCAGAAATAACTTAGTACGTGTTTAATTGGACATACAAAAGGTACGTGTAAGTACTTTTATTCAGCAACAAATGACATTATTCATAGTTTTTCTAATGAAAATAGTAATGAATAAGAAACAACCATAACGGGAACGAATGTAAAATCAAAAATTCTAAGAAATAGCAGATTTTTGTTTTCCTAAGTCAGCAAAACCGGTTGATATGCGAAACCGCTGACTCATGACGTGTTTACAAAACTAAACAGGCGTACAAAATTTTGTTTTGATTACGCAAGTTTGACCACCTACTCTACTAAGCGCATATTCACACCTTATTTGAGCCGCCATGATACCGCAAAGATAATGGAAAGCATTTCATCCGGCGGTTTACCAGAACAATTTCATGTTTCAATTAAATTAAGAAAAGGTAAGCTCTTTCATTGGGTTTAGGTGTTAGTGGGTCCTTCGATTGTTTCTGTTTCCATTGTAGGGAAAACCAAGACAAACATTTAATTCTGAAAAGTTCCTTTCCCATTTCATCCTAAAGGGAATCAAAACCGGGTCTTTCCACGCTTGGCGCAACTCCTAAGCCACTGGAAAAAAAACATAATAATAACTGTTATTATAACTACCTGCAGTACGAATAGCTGCATCATGCTGTTAATGTTCAGTGCAGTTCGTGGACACCTTCTCCGATTTTACTTTCAACCTACAAAATGTTATTACTTGTCAAAATTGCTACGCGCGAGATTCATACACCCATCTAATCTCTATCTGTTGAAATATTTGGTGCTAATGTGGGCGTGAAGTTAAGCATCATAGACGCCCATCAATATAATATACAAACCACTAATGATAATAATATGCTTATAAGAACAACGGAGTCCGATACCGATGTAACGTTACAGCTTTTTACCACAAGTTCTCGGTCATTGCCATTCAAAACTTAGCCAACCAGCCAACAAGACACGCCAGAGTTCATACACCGTTTCATTATACTTTATCATTTTCATACTGCTCACTACAAGATCAGAGGTCTTGATAAACTAGTCGCATTTCTATTATGCGATTTTTTCTTACGTCTAGTAGAGACTTCTAGCAATGAGGTCGCGAATGGGATGTCATAGAAATAGTACCTCAAATTATATGGGATTAAAAGTCACATTTGAGTGAATAATTATATCCAGCTACATAAAATAGCTTACCTAAATACTTGAAACTGTAAATGGATGTACAAGATCTGGCAATAAAATAAATGGTAATGCTAACATTGAGACATGATTGCTGTAGATGCATACTGCAGACGTCATTAAGAATGAATAGCGGTCCTATCTAGACTGTGGTTTAATGAGAACATTGATAATTTTAACGACATAAACACTCAGACTATAGGCTACGCGATAGTCAAACTGCGTACTACAAGAATCGGATTTTTGAGCCATTTAGGACCATATTACGCCGTGTGGTCCCGGCAGAGTAGAATAGGCCACCCTCACTCTTACCGAGGTGTCGTAAAAGGCGACTAAGGTAAGGCTGCTAGCATGATCATCAGCACCCAGAGAAGGAAAACTCTACATTTATATCAAAACCCTCGCCAACCCGTCTGCCAAGCGTGGTGAGTATGGCAATTACCCCTCATGTGATTGAGGGAGGCCCGTGGCCCAGCAGTAGGGACTTAAATGGGCTGTCGATGAGGACCATATTGCGTAGACAGTAAAGATGCACAAAGGATTCTTGAGTCAACATTCTTCAAGGTCGATGCACATCGTCTTACGCTTGAGATTGCAGAGAGTAAACAAATAAATAGCATTCATTTTAAGCAATTTTAGCTTGGATTTCTAATTAAATGAAGAACCAACTTATTTGATATTGAGCAGTCTTATCAACTATCTTTCTCAAATCGTCAGTCCATAATGTCGCAGGGCAGGAACCTCGTGACCACTCCACTCTAGTACGTGACGGTTTCACCTTCCATCAGTCAGTACCTCAGAGATTTACCGGCTTACCTCCACTTCGGCGTGATCTTGCTCGCTATGACTATTACTTCAGTTTTCTGACGAATAATTTCAGTTTTCTATCGAATAGCTTCGTTCCGCATTTAATTTAAGTAATTATTTTTATTTCAATTTAAAGATTACATTCAATCCGACATAGAAATTCCGAGCGTCATCTAATTTTGTTAAATACAAAAACAACTACAAAAGATATTTTTCGTCATCTAAATAAAATTTGCGCCCAATGAGTCAAAAACGAGTTTATGATACATCATTCTCGTATGTAAAAATTTTCAAGGAGTTGGGGTGACTCATAAGTCCGGAAGACAGCTTACGACCTATGAAGGTCAGTAACTCCATAGCTGTGGCCGCATTCTTCAAGTGCACACGAGTAAATATCATTATCGTGTACTTAAGACCCCGGTACTTCCTTTTAGCCTAATTCCTCGTAAGTCGCCATCAAAAGTAGCGCTAATGGAGAATATGACAGTAACGTAGAGAATATCGAATAGGTTTTGCTATTTGCCGACCCAACGAACAGATATTTGAGTTGGGTCTGTGTTGTGGTACCTTCGTTGTTTCTGGCTTTCAATGCAAGGGAAAACTCTCTTTGGGACTAGGACAATGTATGTGATACTGTCTCAATTTGTTTATTTTCTGAGAAGAATGTTAGTCGGTTAGTTATACAGTGGTCAATGTTGCTGTGCTGCTGTGTCTAGACAGCCTTCCCGTCCCTAGGGACGGGAAGGTCTCGGGTTCGATTCCTGTCGGGTCTGTTACCAAACTAACTTTTCTAAGCTCGTGATCAGCGATAATTGTACAGTGTATATATATTGTTTTAAACGTTCATGCCACTAACATTAGAATAGTTATTTACGAGATTTTCTTCCATGTACCTTATATTTGAGTTTTCGATATTTCGGCACTGTTGCAAGCGCCATTGTCACGGAGTACCTAACTGAAGTTTTTGCGGGTAAGATGTTACTGGCAGACAAAACGGTCTACCCTCCTTCGCAGTCTTTTACTGAATTTTTTTTTGCAGAAAATATAATAACCGTAAAACTAAACAAAGTGTCTTTTCGCGGCCAGATACTGTGAGTGTTGTGTGTCGAGAACAGGTGCGAGAAAATAGTGAGTTAGTGAACAGTGGTACCGCAAGTTTTCGTAGTAAAAGACTGCGAAGAAGGGTAGACCGTTTTGTCTGCCAAGTAACATCTTACCCCATGGCGCTTGCAACAGTGCCGAAATATCGGAAACTCAAAAATAAGGTACATGGTAGAAATCTCGTAAATAACTTTTCTAGTGTATTTATTTACCTATAATGTACATATTTATTTTTATTAATAAAACTTTAACAAATAATCCTGTTAAGTTTACCTAATTGTTTAGTGGAATAAAAATTGTATAGAGTATCTTTCTCTCATCTTTTTTAAGACAATGTTATATGTATGTGCCATATGTGTACATCTTTGCGTGAGACCTTTCCTATTAGAGGTATAGATTCCCGAAATAATCCGACCCACAGTGAAGTATCATGCTAATGTAACTAACCACGTCATGACTTCAAACCTAAACATAGGAAGTATTGTAAACTATGTGAGGTTACTGCTGACAGTAGAGAGTGTGTGTATGTGTGTGTGATGTTTACGTTACCTGAGTGCATAGACTCACGTCTTTAAATTATGGCTTACTTTTCTGTTTATTTAGTGAGCAGGTAAAGTCTGGCAGGCGGTACCCCTAACATTTAGTTTAGGTAGGCATAAATATGGCGTAGGCAGACTACCAGCCAAATGGGCAGAGAAGTCACGCAGGCATCCTATGGACCAGGAAAACCTAATCACCGCGCCGACTGGAGCTGCTTCGGAGAGGCATATGGCCAACGGCGGGCGAAAGAATGCTGATGGATTATGAAGAAGAAGAAGATATATAGCTCAGTTGACATGAACGTGCGCCTACGCAAAAAATATATGTAGACACAAAAGGTCGGCGCTAGCTGATCGAACAATTCGTTGACCTACTACGCACTAGGCAGTACCTATATCGTATCGTGTATCTCCCTCATACGTTGCGTAGCGTATAGTCTGTCTTTGCCTCACGCCGAACTACGCCGAGATCACTGAACGCGCACATGTATAGTTTAGCACGCGATGTAGGCAGCCGGCGTGCTGTGTCTTCTATGTTCATATATTTTCTGATCTCGTTAGTAATAGGATGGTTTCGTTGTATGTCCTAAGGGTAGGCCTGATGTACCTGAGAGATGTAGCTGGTGATGACGAATAAACAAAAAAAATCGTTTTAAGAACACATACACACACATACTTAAATATTATCTGTTACTTGAAGAAAATAATCAATGTGCAGTATATGTATTGATAAAAACCAACACAATTACATTCAATACCTACCAGAAAAGCTAAACATAGCAATGTCTTAGCTGGAAGTCGTTGATAAAATGATGCAATTAAAACATTTTTCCAACACAGGCATTTATTGTTTGATTTGATGTTGGAATTGCAGTAAAGTAAATGTGATCTTGTTTAAAACATTAAGTGTCCCCTGAGGAGGCTAGTTCGTATTACGTTTGTATGGGAAATACGTTGTTCGCCGGCCCCTTAAGGTGACGGATAGGGCACACTAGCGACGCCAATCGGTTTTAATTTTTAGCTACTAAACCGGATCTATTTTAAACAATTTCGGGGTTACAACTTCTCGGCAAACATACTATTTATTAAATAACGGCGTCGCTAGTGTGCCCTACCCGTCACCTTAACAAATTCCTTTATGATCAGATTTACAGAATACTGACAGTAGTTTAATATTAATACATAGTCGACAAGTCGCTTTTGCTGTGTCCCTCCCTATGTACCTATGCTTCATCATCATCATCATCAGCCCATTTAAGTCCCCACTGACGGGGCACGGGCCTCCCTCAATCACATGAGGGGTAATTGCCATACTCACCATGCTTGGCAGACGGGTTGGCGAGGGTTTAGATATAAATGCAGAGTTTTCCTTCTCTGGGTGCTGATGATCATGCCAGCAGCTTTACCGTAGTCGCCTTTTACGACACCTCGGTAAGAGTGAGGGTAGCTATGCTTAAATCTTTTTAACTATGCAATAGGTTTTGATGCGGATTTTTTTAATAGATAGAATACATAATTCAAGAGGAAGTTTTATATGTACAATATTACATAGAAAATAATTGTATTAAAATAAAAATAATAACTTTGTATGATTTCAGATTTTCTTCATGCACCAAAACAAATGCCTTGTGCTTCAACACAACCTTGTTTGGATAGGCTTTGAGCATATGTAGATTGGCTGTTCCATTAAAAGTTGGTAAGTATTTGAAGGCTGCAGTAACCATTACCCATAAGGTGAATTGTAAGTTTGATTGCCATTTATGTTTTATACAAAATACACATGATACATACATTTCACAAGCTAGCCAATGAATGCGTTGGTAATTCCGTGGCTTTAGTCATGTCAAGGCAACAGATATGGGACTTGTTGTGAATACTAAACATTTGGTTGTGAAATGACTGTACCCAACAATGACACATGGAACGTAGGACACTTGTATCTACTAATACGTAAAAGGAATATTAATTTTATTTCACTAACTATTGAAAAGGCTGACCATATTCACAACAATTTACTATGGAAATAAAATAACATGAATGAAGTACTAAATAGTTAGCTTTAACATCACATCACTGGACCAAAAGGAAGTCTAAGTGTTGAAAAGGGTGTGGAACCTTTTTTTTTCATAGTTAATTTTAGTTTTAATTAATGTTACAACTACAAAATGGTTAAATTTATTTCATAATAAATTCAAGAATGTATTACTTATAGCTGTTTCTGTTTTTACCCATCAATAATATTAATAATAAATTGTAGAACTACTTGATATAGCAATCAGTCATGGACCGTAAGTAAGTTAAGTAAAAACTTTATAGCAAAATTGTGGAGGTAGAAAAAAATACAGATCTTACAAATAGCATTGGATGGAATACAGTTATTTTATGTTAAAAGAAATTACAAACTTATTAACTCTGACTTTTTCGACCCCATGAAAACAGCTAATACAAAAAATAAATTGACTTTGGTATTGGCTTTTTATAGAGGCTCAGTATATTGTGTTGCAATTACAACGGAAGCGATGTCAAGGCATCACCTCTGTTGGCACCGACATACTGGCCCACGAAGACTGGCTGTAACGGATTGACCTTTTTCATAGTGTCCTAATTTCTTTCTTAAATTATTATGAAGTTTTCATTTCTTATTTTAGATCTTTTAGTTTTCTGAGTATTGGCATTTTGTAAAGGGTTGAAAAGGTTTACCTTTTTTTGGATATAGGCTTCATCTAGTCCATTTCAACTGTTCCTAAATTTTACCACCAAATCCTGACAGCCTACAATCCAATTGATTCATACTTATTTAAATTAAAATATAGAATTAGTTATTTTAGAGAATATAGCATGTGAACCACTGTTTTTCAATATTTTTTTGACTATAAAAAATATATTTAATAAGCTACTAAGTTTCTGAAATGCGGAGTATTTTAAGTTGTGTATTTTGTGCAATAAAGTATATCTTATCTTAATCCCTGAGTAGCACAAAAGTTCTAAATTTTTTATATTTTTTATAAGTAGATAAAACCCAGTTTTTTCAAATTATAGAATGTAGTATTGTAGTTGGGTATTTTCAACAGTTTTACTACTTCAAATTCACACTTTAAAATGGAAAATTGTGTTGTTATAACAATGATGTCAGGCTCAACTCACCTAAGTAAACATACAAAATGAGCAATGTCAACTGTGTGGATCCATATTATGGTGGCAAGTTGGCAACCTTGAGTTTTCTTTACATTAGAAAAGCCATAATTACATATTGAACATTCACATTGCTCACCGAAATTTTAGTTAAGAGTAGCAATAAAGAATACAATTGTATTATTCTAATATCTTTATGTACTAAGATTTTATTTCTCAACTCGAATGTTTTTGCTAATAACAGTTTAAAAATCCTTCAATTAATAAACTTATTACTTATTCAATTGTGATAAGTTCTTCCAATTTAGATGGTTTTACTCGTAAGAGCAACAGCAAGCCATAAAAAAAAAAATAGATGGTTTTATTTATTGATTTGTAATGAGTACAGAATCCGTATAACACTCCAGCAAATACTGACGTATCGATAATGATTGTGCCTTATCTATAGATAACAATTTACATGATTGCTTGCAGTTACGAAAGGAAGGCGATTTTTTTACAATTTTAGCACCTTTGATGACTTAGCTTTATAGGTTAGCTCTCGAGCCTGGCGATCACACGCGGTCTCGGAGTATTGCCAAAACTCGAACGCGCGCTTTCCATAAACAGAAAACTTGTATTCAACAAAATAAAAACGGAATCGTCACAAATACGTGCTGTAGGTACATTCATCGATCATTAGAGTCGACAAAACCGGCACTTAAGAAAATGTAATTACAAAATTACCTGTGAAAATTGCTCCCTGATCTCAGTCCTCTCCTCGTCGGTCAATTTTGAATTATCTGCCATCGTCGCACAGGTAAAATCACAAAAACAACGATCACAACATCGACGATGAAACGGAAATTAGTGTTTCGATGAAATAACTTTTTTTCTTCACTATTCACTTACTCACTATAAACTTGTTTATCAAAAAGTAATTTAATAATCACAGCACAGTAATTTTATCAAAATACACCACGAATTACAATACAATTCCTACAACGCGAAAACTACGTACGAAAGCCGACCATTGAACGGTAATAAAAATAAACTACTACAAAAAAGTCAAAATCTCAAGATGCGGCCGCAAACTATCAGTGTTGCTATAATATCAAACGATTTATCCTAAATTCAAATCATAAAACACATTCAAATTAGTATATACAGGATTGTTTTAGTATACAAATACTTAATTGCGTGCACTGCGAACTCAGATAAATAATTTACTCTATGCTACGAACTCCCTGTGAGTTTTTGGTACTTAGTTTTTAATATTATAGAATATAATCAAATACAAATAAAATAAATGTTTTACCAAAATTTTTCATTTCTAGCAACACTCTACCAATGTTTACATAAAACTCCGATAGATAACGCTAACAGCGTGCTTTTATTTTAAAATGGTTCAGATAGCTTTCAATAGATGTCAGTACATTCGATATATCAGTTAGTTTTATTTAAAACCGCTAGATGTAACTACCATTTTAATTAGTCCTGCTACTCATCGCTAGATGGCAGAGTTTTAACACAACGATTTGAGATGTTTCTAGATGGTTCTAGAATTAAACGCATACACATCTACCCAGCTTTTATACCGATAACTTGTCAGGGGTGTTTAAAGTGTTGGGCCGCTTTGAATCTGAATAAGTGGAATAAATATTAAATTGAATTTTATTTGAAAATATTGTCTTGTGGATTCACACAAGACAATGTGAAGTAATTTTGTTTAATTTTAAGTCGGTATACTATAGGTTTTAGCCTTACAATGATGATGAAATAACTTTGATTATTAGATAACTTAACTTTAGAAATATTTGTTTATTTATGGAGTTAAATAAACAAATATTTATAAAGTTTTATGGCATTGATCGTACTTATCGTCAATTGAATTTGGTCCTTTAAGGTGACGGGTAGGGTACACTAGCGACGCCAATCGATTTTAATTTTTAGCTACTAAACCTGATCTATTGGACCCAACATTTGTGCATGGTTATTTAATGAAAAGTATTAGTGTTTGTCTAGAGGTTGTAACCCCGAAATTGTTACCTTAATTATTTACCTCCATACAGGGAGATGTGAGTATAAAGATCAATGACCTACCATCGCTCTGACTTACAAAAAAACTATTTCATTCGACCAATGTTATTCCATTTTTTTTAAATGACAGTGACAGAAGTGTTTTTCAACTTTAATTTACAACATAGTTATGATAATAAGAATATAAAAAAACCGGCCAAGTGCGAGTCTGACTCGCGCACCGAGGGTTTACAAACGTAGCGGTTTACAATCGAAGTGTCGGTATAAACAGCTTTTGATCGCGTTAACTTAACAGTTTGATTTTTTCACAGCTTAAAGGGACAGTAGACCTAGGTATTTGGTATAAATTTCAATTTGATACCTTTATTCCTTCGTGAGAAATAAGGTAGTAAGTGTCATTTTATTAAAATATTTTTATTATATTATATAACTAAAAAAATGAGATTTTCGGAATTTTTCCTATATTTGCATTATATGACAATGCTTCATGCCAAATTCCAAGATTCTGAGTTTACGGGAAGTACCCTGTAGGTTTTGATTCCTTTGCGAGTGTCGAAAATTTGTTGAAAATATCGACATAATCGGCTGTATGTTTTGATTGGCTTGGCTTAGAAGTTTGATATTTTCACAGCTTAAAGGGACAGTAGACTTGAGTAATTGATATAAATTTCAGCTTCATACCTCCACGCGTTCCTGAGAAAAAGGGTCTTGACAGACGGACGGACGGACGGACAACAAAGTGATCCTATAAGGGTTCCGTTTTTTCCTTTTGAGGTACGGAACCCTAAAAAGTAAAGTAAAAATAAACAAAAAGAGGAATATGATTAACAAGAGATGATAGATGAGATGAAAATATATTTACAAAAGAGTGTGTAGTCTGCCCTGCTAATCATCGTGCCAATTATTTCATGGTATATCAGAAAAGTTAAAGGTGACGGGTAGGGCACATTATTGACGCCAATCGATTTTAATTTTTAGCTACTAAACCTATTTTAAAAATCGGGGTTTCAATCTCTCGGCAAATACCTATACTATTTATTTAATACTTAAAGTTAACTGTTTGGTCTGCTTTTGCACTCAAATTTTGGATTACCGCCCAAAGTGGCCGCTTTTGGCGTGAATCAATTTTTCGCGTACAAAAACGGACCCAACATTTGTGCATGGTTATTTAATAATGACGACCCGTTTGGATCAGTGTTAGTAAACACTGCCTTTGGTCCAAGGGTTTCGGGTTCGATCCCCGCACAGTACTAACATTTGTGTGCATGAACATGTGTTGTATTGTTGTGTGTGTTTGTATTGGTCTGGGTTTCCTATGTAATTATAAGTATGTATTTACAAAAGAAAAGTATTATATGTATCTATTTGTAATCCCACTGTTGATTCTGATATTCATAACACAGGTGCTTGAGCTACCTATCTCGGAGTCAGATCAATGTATGTGATGTTGAGAAATATTAAAAAAAAATATTTATTTATATTTTATAAATAGTATAAGTGTTTGCCGACCCGGCCTAGAAGCTAAAAATTAAAATCAATTGGTGTCGCTAGTGGGCACTACCCGTCACCTTAAGTTTAAAAATTAAATAAGATATTTTATTTCAGAGGAACCTCCCTCCCTCGAAGGGCTCAAAAAATAAATCCTTTAAAATTACTCAATTTTCAAAGACAAGCTTTTACACCTTTTGCAGTAAAACAATTTTGTGTGCGGCCCGTAACTACATCTGCCCTGAACGTCGCGAATATTCCATACGTTTCTACTCGTTTCTAGATGGCGCTATTTTACATAAATACCCGATGCGCGCGCCTCTCGCCATCAGTTTCACAAAAAATACGAAGAGTTCACAAGTCGATCTGCGAGAAAAGAAATCGCTGGGGTTTTCAAGTTCAACGGATTGCATATCTGCGTCTCTGACTGAAGATTTCTACTAACGGATTGAATTTAGAAGAAACAAAAATGTCGTTGCTGCCACTGTTGTTGGACTACGAGATGGAGCGCCCTCGCCGCCTCATTGACCAGCATTTCGGCTTGGGGATAACTCCGGAAGACTTCCTCTCCGTCGCATCGGGCCCGCTGATGAGCCGCGAGTACTACCGTCCTTGGCGTCACCTCGCAGCGGCCGCTCGAGACCTTGGTTCGAGCATCAAGAGTGACAAAGATAAGTTCCAGGTGAATTTGGATGTTCAGCATTTCGCGCCGGAGGAGATTTCCGTGAAGACGGCTAACGGATATATTGTTGTGGAGGGAAAACATGAAGAGAAGAAAGATCAGCACGGGTTTATTTCAAGACAGTTTACGCGTCGGTATGCCCTGCCGGAGGGTTGTACGCCCGAGACGGTGGAGTCTCGTCTGTCGTCTGATGGTGTGTTGACGGTGACTGCTCCGAGGAAAGTGCCTCCAGCTCTGCAAGGCGAGCGTATGGTTTCCATCTCTCAAACTGGGCCGGTTCGCAAGGAGATCAAGGATCTCTTTATTTTGTCAACATTCCTATGGCTATTGTTCTAAGACTGATTTGTTTTAAGTTTGAAATAAATATGTTACCAAATTAAAATGTTTTTAATTTTCTATAGAAATAGGTACAGCCGGCTTCAAAAATATTTAAGCGTTGAAACCAAAAGTGACTGACAAATGCTCAGTCAAGATATAAATAGCTGACCAATTGATAAAAGTCACTTGAGGCGACGGGTAGTCCTAACTAGCGACACCATTCTTTTTAATTGTTAGCTACTAAAAAAGTGACGGGTAGCGCTCTAGCGACGCCAATCGATTTTAATTTTTAGCTACTAAACCGGATCTAGTTTAAACCATTACGGGGTAACAACCTCTCGGCAAACACTTATACTTTTTATTAAATAACCATGCACAAATGCGGACACAACATTTGTACGCGAAAAACAATTTTTCGCATACAAAAACGGACCCGAAATTGTTTAAAATAGATCCGGTTTCGTAGCTAACAATAAAAAACGAATGTCGCTAGTTAGGCTACCTGTCGCCTTAAGGTGACTAGCGACGCCAATCGACTTTAATTTTCCATTTTTGTACACGAAATATTTAATACCGCCAAAAGCGGCCAAATGTTGCGTCCGCATTTATAAGTGTTTGCCGAGAGGTTGTAACCCCGAAATTGTTTAAAATAGATCTGGTTTAGTAGCTAACAATTAAAATCGATTGGCGTCGCTAGTGTGCCCTACCCTTCACCTTAACACAATATGTACCTTAAGATGTATTTCATTTGTTCTTGACATTGAGGTAAAATGGCTCTTTAACAATAAATGAAAATGCACCTTAGCGTATTATACCAAACAAACATAGGTACAGCTGTCATGTCAATACTCAGATATTTTGGGTTGTTTCCTCGTGGTCCTACTATTTTGTCCTTGGGAAGGTTGGAACGCTAAGATAATTTTGAAGCTGACTATACCTCAAGGCAGGCTTTCCTCATAGTACTACTAATTTTTTTTTGGTGGCAGACAGACGGATCACCTACTGGTAAGCGATTGCCGCGCCCATGGACAGTAGTGGAGTCACAAGTGCGCTGCCAACCATGGGCGGCGGCAGTCGCTTACCATCAGGTGATCCGTCTGCTCGTCTGCCACCATCTTAACTATCACTACTTACTGTACTATTTGAACAAATTTTAACTCTATCTATTCATGTTTCTCTTCTCATACTTTTTTTAATGACATAGCTGGCAGACGAACAGCCGGATTACCATCAGGTAAGCGATTGCCGCCGCCCATGGACACCCGCGACACAAGTGGAGTCACAAGTGGGCTGCCAACCTATAAAACCCCTTTCACCGGATTGGGGTTCCGGCACCCTCACTCACGCAGCGAAACACAGCACAATGCTGCTTCACGCCGGTTTTCTGTGAGGTAGACTTATGAGATAGAATAAGGCCCACTATTACTGAAATTTTTCTATGGGTTCTGGAGGATAACTTGGGGATACTTTCTTTACATATAACAATATACCTACGCTATATAAACCTATAAAATGATTTTAATTACTAGCAATATAATTCTAAAAGATTATTTACTAGACCGTTTTTAGAAGCGATAGTGTTACTTGGGCCATAGGTACAGTCAACTCCAAAAATATGTATACACTTTAGGACGTTGTCACAATATATAATACTTATCTTATAGTGTTCTTTATTGAGAAGTAGAGGTTTACATTCTTAAATGTAAACCTCTACTTTCTCATAGGTAAGTATTGTGACAAGGTCCTAAAGTGTATACATATTTTTGGAGTTGACTGTACATGCATTATTCAAATCGTCACAATAACATAAGTGCATAATCACATTATTTAATTATCTTATAATTAAGGTGATGGGTAGGGCACACTAGCGACGCCAAACGATTTTAATTTTTAGCTACTAAACCGGTTCAATTTTAAACAATTTCGGGGTTACAACCTCTCGGCATACACTTGTACTATTTATTTAAATAAAAAGTTGGATCCAACGCGTACGCGAAAAATTTATTCACGCCAAAAGCGGAGTCGGCTATAATATTGCCACTTGCCAGTGCCTTCCCTGAAGGAAGGGAGTGACAAGTTTCCTGGAGACGGTGTATAACGTATATGTTTATGTGAACAAACTTACAACTGAAGAGCTTTGTAATATATGTCTGGTTCGAGCGATAGGAGTGCACAGGTTCAAAGTCTTACCCACTAACTCGGTACTATCAATTCTGTCATTACAAATGTTTGAATTTTTTCAATACTTTCGATGTGAATCGAGTATTGTTAGTTCCATATACAGGGTGTAAAAAGACCCTTAACGAAGCTGAAACCCACGTACTCAGCACATCACCAGGACCATTTTTCCTTCTAGACCATACCTGGGAACTCAATTTCCACGTTATTGAAGGTCAAAGTCAAAATAAAAATCTCAAGATTTTGATGTAAATAAATTTTAAACATTATTACTTAATTTTTGTCCAAAGAAACTTGTTCTAAATTTTAAATAATTCCTAGGGAAAAATGGCTTCAAAACGTACAGCCCGCAATGTAATGTTTGAGAGCGGGGCGGGGGGGTGTGCGGGGGACGCGCCTCGGCGACTGAGGCGCGGGCGCGCGTGCGGCGCGGTCCGGTGTACGCTGCTCATTGCGTTGTCCGTTTATAGGATTAAAATTGACACCAAAAAATCAACTACGTTTCCCATCAATATTTTTTTGTTCTAAGACTTGTTTTAATGGTCTGAGTGGGTAGATGCTGGCTTCGTTAAGGGTCTTTTGACACCCTGTATTGCTGCAATAGGTACTCAAGAACACTTCTGACATATTATGTATAATAGAGGATTTTCAAACAATGTACTTACATCTGTGAATGGTTTGCTCACCCGCAAAATGAAACCTAGATTTTTGAATGCCTTTGTTGTTATATTATTTATGTGATCAGCAAAGTTTTATTTTGAGTCGAGTAGGATACCTACCTAAGTCTTTAACTATCAGCTCTGGAACTCGCTATCTGATGCCACCAAAAGAGGCCTTCACCAAATACGGTTTTCAAGTGATATCCGCCATGTTTTCAAAATGTTACGACCACGAGAATTGGGCTCCAATTCCTGATTATTTTCTCCGCTCACTAGAAATTTAACTTACCTTTTTTTTCTTTTTTA
The DNA here is from genome assembly GCA_019059595.1 of Marasmia exigua. NCBI lineage: Eukaryota > Metazoa > Arthropoda > Insecta > Lepidoptera > Crambidae > Marasmia > Marasmia exigua. The sequence continues at coordinate 13,410,363 of CM032488.1, forward strand.
TGACTGCTGTGGTAAGATGTTCTGTTCCAACTATTTAGTGCTTACAATATTACTTATTTTGCTGCTGGTATTCGTTTATATATTTTTTTCTGTTTTTTTATACTTTAATTATAGTATAAGTAGGTTTATTATATTATATAATGATGTATGTATATTTTGTCATATATTATTACTTACATATATATTTATTTACCCGTCATAGATATTTCTACATCGCTCAATGGTTGACTGGTAGAGAATGCTGTATAGCATTAAGTCCGCCAATTGTCCTTAATTTTCTTGTGCAATAGAGAATAAATATATAAATTCATTATTATATGATATCAGTGTCTCGTAATTGATACTAATACAGTATTGAAGAAGTCATTGATTGGTCGATGGATGTGGGAAATACTAAAACCATGAAAATAAGTCGTTAGACATTTTTATTACATTATAGAGCTTAAAATGTTTATGAAAACAAAGGAAAAAATATTTACTTACACCAGATAACACTTTTGATGTATTCTTTACTAATCAGTATAATCTAGCCTGACATGTTAATCCGAATTAATTACTGAAATCGGAGTATAAATTTCACGGCAAAAATGCCACAGAACTGTTTGCCGAAATGCTGGGTACAAAATTGGTGCTGTTCTGCTTGCTGGCTGCTGCGGCAGCTGGACCCCCAGTTGTTAAGAGCAGACAGCAGATTGAAGAGCTGAGGGATGCCTTAGAGAAGTCTAGAGAAGGTGAGGTTATTATCTAATTTTTACTAAAAAGGAGGTAATGTTTTTCGAGGGTATGTATGTATAAAAAGTAGTCCGTAAAATTTCACTTCGCTTTTTGAAAAGAGGTTATCGATTCAAGGGTCGATTAGATAAGACGAAAAGATGCCTTAACTTGGCATTTAACATTATTACACTAAAGTGTCGATCTTATTGCATTTGAATGTTCTAACGACATTTAACGGAAATGGGTCCCAAATTAAAGCTTGTCACTGTACAATCTTTTTCTATGGGAAAATCTCAAAACCACTGACACTTGTAAAGGAAACATTATGCCACGTGCCAAATAACTGTGATTGGTCTGTAACAGATTTTGACATGTGAGGTGTTAATTGATTTGTCGTCGTCGTCGTGACTGTGTCAGTGACATCGGAATATTAGAATATACAGGTTGGCCCATTTTCAGTGGTGGTGCAATTTTTTTCTCTCTCTCTGAAACAACGACGAACGTATTTAGGCATTGAGCTACCAAAGCTCCGGACTGGGACCAGGTAAGTGATATTTTCTGGTGACCATTTATCTACTGTCTAAACTCAATCTTTTCAGAGGACGGCCTTCACCTCGAGGACCGCATGCAGAAGTATCCCGAAGGTAACGCATGGGCGAACAGTGGCAAGTTCCAAGGAGACATCCTGTTGGATGATGAGCAGATCGATGACTTGGTGAACAGCTACGCTACAACAGAAGGCCGCATGGCCTACGTCAGGCCTCAGAGACGCTGGCCGCAAAACACAATGCCGTATGAGTGGGGACACAATGAGTTCAGTAAGTAACCTAGTTGATCATCATCATCACCAGCCTGTTGTAGTCCACTGCTGGACCTATGTCCAGCAGTGGACTACAGAGGCCTATGCCTCTCCAAATGACCGGCTACACGCATCTAGCTCTTGAGTCTTGCCAGACCGTCACTCCATCTGGGGAAACCATCATGGCCGTCACCTTGTCACATGTGAGGAACAAGGTGGTGTTAAACTCCCACCCTAACCATAAGGTGTCTATCTCAGGGAAATTGCGATCTGACACCACACACCCTGGTCTGAGTTCTTGGCGCGAAGACGCCCCGTAACGATTGAGAATCTACCTGTCGCATGCAATCAAAGGAGTGTGAAAGGGAAGGCAACTGCGATTCGGTGGTAACGTCCGCCTCGCGCAAAGGCCTATGAACCGCGCTCGTCACCTTACCCATACTGGGCGTGATGCAACCACACTCTCAAAAGGGAAAGTCCCCGGATCCGTGGTATACGCTAAGTTACCGCATACCACGTTTTGTATCACAAGGACCATGTAGAGCTCCCTCGGAGATCAGGCTAGGAAAACGGCAGAAATTAACGACTATTTCCGCCTTCACTTGTCACGATTTGTTTTTGAACTGCCAACCCTAGACAGGCGGCTCAATGTAAATGTTCCGGTAACACGATGTTAGCGCGATGTAAAAATGCATAGTGCCATCTACCGGAATAACGACGAACCGCCTGCTTGTTTGCTTTGTACAGACCAAAGTGGGAGTGATCTGCAACTACCGTTTTAATATTGTGATATCGAGAATTTAGATTCTTTCACCGATATCAATAAATTAATTGGCAAAGTCACCCAGAGAGCAATGGAAAGGGCTCGGAATGTTCTTGCGTGATCGTGTCAGTATCCTTGAAATCCGCAGGAGAACCAAGGTCAAATACATAGCCCAAAGAATTGCATGCCTCAAGTATCAATGGGCAGGGCACATTGCGAGGAGATCAGACGGCCGGTGGGGCAAGAAGGGCAATGAGTGTAGGCCGCGTATAGGAGGTTGAAGCCGTGGCAGACCCCCACAAGGTAGACCAACGATCTGGTGAAGATCGCGGGAATCCGTTGGACGCGGGAGGCACAGGATCGATCTGTTTGGAGAACATTGGGGGAGGCCTATGTCCAACATTGGATAGTATATTGGCTGAAATGATGATGAAAAAAATATTTGAGCAGTCCTTTGATTACTCTTTAGATAAAATTCATGCCTATAGTAGAGAATTGACTGTTCTTCTTTTGCAGACCTACAACAGCAGAGAGCCATCAGAAATGCCATGGACGCCGTCGAGGGTGCCACCTGTGTCCGATTCCGCTTGAGAAACAACAATGATCGTCAGTGGACCAGAATAACTGTAAGTGGACGATGAATATAATCATCTCTTTTTTATGCCCCGTGGCGTTACAAGTCCGCTGCAAACCTTTTTCCCCTTCCTCCCGAACTAGGCCTCCGGTAAACCATCACTCACTCGGTGAAACAGCGCAAGCGTGACCTCACACCTCACAGAAAAGCGACAAGACAACCCTTGGCCGGTCTTTCGGTGAGGCGATGGTATCTTCGGCGGCCCATTCAAGCCGATGCGTGGCTCTCCCACGGTTTAATTCTTCTTATTTTTATTGCAATTTTTATTTCTTAGGGCTGTTTTTTGATCCGTAGTTAAACTGAACTGAAGTTAAAAAGTAACCCATGGTCAAATATCGCACAAATGTGTTTACAAAGTCCAATAGTATTTACAATGAATATTATTTACATGCCCTATTGATATAGAGAATAGCATTATATTACAATGATATTTTTTCTTTTTTCAAAATTTGTCCATTTTCATGCATAAAATAATTATTGAAATTCTTTTTATTCTAAATAGACGTAAGCGCCAAATGACGTCATCGGACGGCTGAATACAGCGATATTCCTTAGCTTATCATTGTTTTGATAAAAAAAAAGGTACTACTGTCAAAGGTAAATAATACTAGTGTCAACATTGTCAACGTCATTCATACATTCAACGTTGACAAGTTGTCTTTTTTTTTGACAGTTACATGTCATGGGTTTGGCATTTCGTAAATTTAAAACTATAATGTGGTAAGCAAAGAAATATTTTACATTCTGCCGTCCGATGACGTCATCTTACGTTTTTTAGTTTTTAATTATTTTCTCAGTAAATAAGCAATATAAAAAATTAATAAATATATATTCGCGCAGCGGAAAAGTAAATAAAGAAATGGTATTTTTTGTTTCAGAGCTTAGCAATTTTGAAATGTTGTCCATTACGTCACTTTGACGCCGTCACATTGACTATTGGTTTGATAATATAACTATAGTTAATTTAACCAAAAGGTAACTCGTTTAGGCAGTTACCACATGACCAACTTTTGTTGGACCGATTTATTCGAACCTACTAACACTAGATCGATTTTTCATACTAAGTATTTCTCACTAGTTGTTTGAGTATGTGGCTTTTAATTTTAATAAATATATTTCACAACATCACATACATTGATCTGACTCCGAGATAGGTAGCTCAACCACCTGTGTTACGGATATCAGAATCAACAGCGGAATTACAAATATATACATATAATACTTTTCTTTTGTAAATACATACTTAAAATACATACAAATACCCAGACCAATACAAACAGACATGTTCATACACACAAATGTTTGTACTGTGCGGGGATCGAACCCGCAACCCTTGGACCAAAGGCAGCGTTCACTACCACTGTTCCAAACGGGTCGTCAAAATAAATGTAATTTACCTATCAATACATAACATTAATTAGAGAATTATTGACAGCTGGTCGAGATGCTTCTTATAAGACATGAAATTGTTGATATTGGCATCACATTCTTACCAGCATTACATTACAATTCATTCATAGAAACATTTGATCTCATTTAGACACATAATGTACCTATGGCTAAGTAAGTAGGTAATGTAATTATTGAACTTTAGCTTAGGTACCTACTTATGTGTTTTCTATGCTTGCAACTCTAATATAATACCTACTGATATGGTGATAAATTACACTTAAACAATTCGATAATAATGAATGTAATTGCGCCATGGGGCGCTGATTTCAACAGAAAAGCTACCTGTCATTTGTACATGCATTCGCGACATAATTTGACCTGTCACTTGGACAATAGTTATACACGATCACCGGCCCAAAGAGTCAAATCGGCTGTTCTTATAAATAAAATAAAGTTTTGAGTGCCACAACAATAAAACTAACTTACAACATAACAAATCCAATTTCGGGTTGTCAGCTTATTGTGCATCTGGGTGGTAAGCCTAATTAATGTTGGTAAAATGCCAACACTGTAACCGACTTTTTGTAGGTTGTGTCTTGTGAGCGTAGCGCAATCAGCTGTAGTACTTATCTGCTTTTCTTAAAAAAAAAACCAAATTAAATCCCCTATTATGGGTAGGGATTGCAATCTGGATTATTCGAAGTTCGAAAATCCGTATTGGTGAGATTTTACAATCCGTTTCTTAATCCGGATTTTTTTACCACAATCCGGTTTTTTCGGATTTTTTGTACGTGTTATTACGAATGTATAAATGTCGTATGGAAACGGAATGGTGTACTTATGTGTATGCAGCATGCACTTTGTATGTTAATTACAATTGACTCGTAACATGGAGAAAGTAACGTAAATTTAATATTTAATGAATCTTACTACGTATTATGAGTCATTATGACTACTATGTTTGAGTGTGCGTCCCTCGTGAGCGACGTGTAAAGGTGATCTAAACTAAATGTTCAATTATTTCAATTGTTAAGTTTAAGTTTTTGTTCTAATTTTTTAGTTCGGTACCTACCTACTTACCAAATGTGTGTAATAGTGTACGCTAATTACATAATTGTTTATATGATTTTGTCGGTGGTTTAATTGTTTTTATAGCTTTTTTCTAGTACTGCGAAATAAAATCCCTGAAATCCGAATTTTATCCGGAATCCGGATTTCAGCTGAACAAATATTCAGAAATCCGGATTTGAGAAAGCATTTGTGGATTTGCTATCCCTATATATGGGTCATACAAGTGACATGACACATGACTCATGTGAGATCACCCTATGTTGGAGGTCACAACACACAATATTTGTTGGAGGTCACAACACACAATATTTGTTGGAGGTCATAACACACAATATATATGCACTGCCTGGTTGTTTGTACCCTTATTATTTTTTATCTTCCTATGTTTAGTTTTGTTTTTTTTCTGTATCTTATATTTTTTTTGTTTGTTTGTTCTTTTGTAACTAATGTTGTACACGTATGTAGTGTTGTGATGTCTAAAATAATAGTTTTTTCTTTCTTTCTTTCTTTCTAATATCAGATTGTTAGGAATGATGACCCAAAAGTTGATGATTCTCTTTCTAGGGAAGACCAACAGGCTGCTACGCCAATGTAGGGTGGTTCGCGAACCGCCAGATCTCCACCCTCAACCTGGCCCGAGCCAACCCCGGCCATGGCTGCTTGAACTTTGTCGTCATCATTCACGAGCTGATGCATAACCTTGGCTTCTTCCACATGCAGTCCACGTACAATAGGTACAACTACGTCAGGATTTACTGGAACAATATTGAGCAAGGTAAGATTCTTTACCCTTTAACCTTTATCCCAAAGACATCCTGTAAAAACGATGGAACTGCTTGTTTCTCTACAGGGTGTATCTGTGAACATTAACATCCCTTTAACCACGTGTTCTATCAACCATTCTGAACAACATTTGTTCTATGACTTTTGGAATTTCGCATAGAAAAATTTCAACTTCTCATACAAAGTCGGTCACGTGACTTGGTCATTTTGTATAAATAAATAAATATATATTTCACAACATCACATACATTGATCTGACTCCGAGATAGGTAGCTCAAGCACCTGTGTTACGGATATCAGAATCAACAGTGGGATTACAAATATATACGTATAATACTTTTCTTTTGTAAATAAATACTTATACTACATAGAAAACACCCAGACCAATACAAACAAACATGTTCAAACATGTATGGGGAGTCGAAAACTTTTCGACTTTTTTCGAAAAGTCGTAGATACAAATGTTGTTTAGAATGGTTGGTAGAACACGTGGTTAAAGGGACATAAATGTATTTATTTTATTTATATATTTCTTGAATTGCATACATGTTACAATTGCAGTCTTAAAACTAACGCAGTACAGTCAACTCCAAAAATATGTATACACTTTAGGACCTTGTCACAATACTTACCTATAAGAAAGTAGAGGTTTACTTTCTCATATTATATATTGTGACAACGTCCTAAAGTGTATACATATTTTTGGAGTTGACTGTACATTAAACTTTTTATGACTAGCAAATTATACGTCGGTAACATGCACCCTGTAAGGGTGCAGCGAGGCACTACTTATTTTAACTATAAGTATGTATGAATGGCACACAGATACACCCTGTATAAAAAGGAATGATATCTAACTTTATGTATAGGATTGTATAATAAGTTATATGCCGTGCCGTGCCGTGTGGTCCCTGGCAGAGTAGAATAGGCCACCCTCACTCTTACCGAGGTGTCGTAAAAGGCGACTAAGGTAAAGCTGCTGGCATGATCATCAGCACCCAGAGAAGGAAAACTCTGCATTTATATCAAAACCCTCGCCAACCCGTCTGCCAAGCGTGGTGAGTATGGCAATTACCCCTCATGTGATTGAGAGAGGCCCGTGCCCCAGCAGTGGGGACTTAAATGGGCTGATGATGATGATGATGATAAGTTATATATATACCATATAAATATGATTTTAAGTAATAGTTACTGTATAAATAGGTGCTTATATAATAGTTATTTTTAATGGGTTGCTTGTCTATTGCATTGGGTCTCAGCCGGTAATAATAGTTAAGTTCAGTAAATAATAAAAAAAAAATAATAAAAAAATTTAGGAATCGTAACTGAATCGCAACTGAAACTCGATCGTTCTGTTTTAGTAGAATTGATCTTCTGGTCGTCTGGTCTGGCGGTTATTAAACGCCTTTCGTTTCCCTGACAGGTATGGCACACAACTTCTACAGATATGACCAGAGCATCGTGTCGAACCTGCGACTCCCCTATGAATACGGCAGCTGCATGCACTATGGCACCCACTTCTTCAGCAGGAACAGACAACCTACTCTCGGTACCACTAGGGTGAGTCAATTTATATTTTTAAGCTGACGGGTAGGGCACACTAGCGACGCCAATCGATTTCCATTTTTAACTACTAAACTGGATCTATTTTATACAGTTTCGGGTTTACAATCTCTCTGCAAACACTTATACTATTTATTAAAAAACCATGCAAATATGTTGGGTCCAACGCGTACGCGTAAAATTGGTTCACGCCAAAAGCGGCCACTTTTAGCGTGAATCAATTTTTCGCGTACAGAAACGGACCCAACATTTGTGTATGGTTATTTAATAAATAGTATAAGTGTTTGCCGAGAGGTTGCAACCCCGAAATTGTTTGAAATAGATCCAGTTTAGCAGCAAAGACGACGGGGTGTTATTAGTTTGACGTGTCTGTGTGTGTGACTGTGTGTCTGTCTATGGCATCGTAGCTCCCGAACAAATGAACTGATTTTGATTTTGTTTTTTTTGTTTGAAATATGAATAAGGGGGAGTGTTCTTAGCTATGTTGGATAAAAAAGGAACCAAGATGGCCGTCGTCACAAAGATATGGATTGTATGTTTTAACACAACTCCAACTATATGGGTATCATATAAAATATAACTTATATTACGGCTTCGTCTATCTTACTGTAAATTATACTTATTTTTTGGAAATTGGAATAATTATACAGGATGTATGTATCTGTGGACATTTATATCCCTTTAACCACGTGTTCTACCAACCAAGCACACGTGGCTGAAGGGATGTAAATGTTCACAGATACACCCTGTATAAGTCCTCTTTTTTCCGCACCATTGTCCTTTCTGCATGACCCAAAGGTTGACTGGTAGAGAATGCCTCTATTTTATCGTTTTGTGCAATAAAGTTTTAAATAAATAAATACAAGCTTATGCCAATAAAGATATTTTGAATTGAATTGAATTGAACTTTCATTTATTCAACGTATTATTTTTCAGCATTACGGCGGTGTGCTAGGCCAGACAGTCCGCGTGACGGGTTGGGACGTCTGGCGCATCGGCCGCCACTACAACTGCCCTGGAGCCTGGAGCTCCGAGGCTCTGAAGAAAGCCAGGACCACGGTATACGAGATCGCTGAGAACGGCGTCGAGCTAGTCGAGAAGACAGTCGAGAATCTGCCGCTGGCAGATGAGTTGGAACCTATCGACATTGATGCTCTATACGATGATGACTACGAATGAACACGGGCTAGGACCACGTTACAAAACTGATATTAAATGATTTCGCATTATAAATCTTTATTTTATATCTTTAGAATAATAACCTATAGAAACCGTGTCCGCGCGCTAATGTTGAAGCTTCATATTTGGAGCCCGATATGGCTCCATACGCCCGACCGCGTCTGAAATGTCAAGCGACCCGAACGCATCTCGCGAAAATAAATTAATTATGACGGTTTGTTCGGTTAAATTGTGCCACAAATGCTCTGACAAACATAAAGATATTAGATATTAAAATCACTTTCCACAGGCAAGTTTTCAATATTTCATTGTTTAATGTAAATATTTAAGCGAAAATAAAAACGTTTTGTTTCCATGATCAGTATTGCCCGATTGTGAAAATATTTTTTCCCATTTTTAGTGACTGATGTATTTGTATGATGTAATATTACATTATATCATAAAATTGTTTAACTTGAAAGTTGAGAAGTATGAACATACTTTATTTTAACCTAAACGCACAGTCAGCCACACGTCAGGTTACCACAATCTGTCAAATTTGCTCGATTGATTTTGAATCAAACGTGTTTGACATTAACGATTGAAAACATTTGACAGATTTGTATACATTGATGTGTGGCTGTCTGTACCTATTGCGTATTGTTGTTCAAAGGATTCCTATCGATCCAGTTATTGCTGACAAGTGGGTTAAAATCATAAGGCTGAGTCGTGGAGAAGTATATTGGAAGCCTACCAAAAATACGCGTATATGCTCAAAACATTTTAATAATCATTTTCAATTTTTTCCAAACGTCTTTTATTAAAAAAATAACATGCCATTTTATACAGCTACTAAAACAATATCAGGAATTATAAATACAATTGTATACATTGGAATTGTATATATTAAAATTGAATACATTGGAATTGTATACATTTCCTAGAAATTGTATGTCATACATTTCCATAGCACATTAACATAGATACTTCTAATAATTGATTGTAATGCTCAAATGATCTGTGTCAAATGAAAATAATGTAAGACAGTCACACATCTGGTTACACATCTGACAAAATTCCTCAATCGATATTGAACCTATCGTGTTTGACATTAAAGTGAGAATCGATTGAAGAAAGATACATCAAAGTATACAATACTTTGATGTGTGGCTGTACGTACAGTATAATTAAACAATTTAAGGTCACAAATTGACAAAACCTATTGTTTTTCAAATCGAACCGCGAATTCCTAAACATATAAACACAGCCGTTCTAATACATATTTACTATCTAATACAGCCGTTCAAATATTTGGGGTATTATTCAAAAACGGTCAATGACCCTTACGTTCGTTATAGAGCATATTGACTGCCTCATTGGAGCAGTGGGAAATGCTTCTTCTTCTTCTTAAAGTGCCTCTCCGACTAGCCAAGGTTGGCCGTCAATCTAGCACAAGAGTAATATGTATGTATATCTGAAATAGAGTGCTAACTTCGCGTTTTTTCTGCTTTCCGGCGACGGTCGCGCCGCCCTGGTAGCCACGAAAAACAACAGCCTCTTATGCTTACCTATGCATAGGTATAAAGCATGCTGCTATTTTTAAAACTTGGTACAAACGTTCAAATTATATAGAAACAGACGCCACCTAGTGGTCTTGGTGTCACATCAAAGCGTCTGCATTTATAAATAAACTGTTGAAATAAATTAACAATAGACTAGGCGGCTTGCTTGGTCATTGTTTCGGAAACTCGCTTTGCTTGCGCAATGTAAAAATGCATAGTGGCATCTACCGGAACACTCAGTAACTATTACTTGCTCACAAACTAGCAGATACGAAAAGCAGACGCTTTGTTGTGTCACTAAGACTACTAGGTGGCGTTAGTTTCCATACAGTAACGCTTTCGTTCCAAGACGTTCTCGGTCTCTAGCGAGGCGAAACAGCTCGGCGGCGCTCGCGACCTCCGTCAACTCCCGCATTATACGCGGCCATTTCTGCCAATTTTTACTGCGAGTTTACGCCTCTTACCAGCTTCTTCCCTACCATAATAAGTTGCAACAACTCGTATCTATCTTGCCTTAACACATGTCCTAAGTAGGCAACTTTCCAATACTTGATAGTCGATAAGAGTTTGCGTTTCTGGTACACTCCTAGGGTAGTGCTTCTTCTTCATCTTAGCCTGTAATTCCCGGTTGCGTCTAAAGCTGTCGCTTTGGAGCCCAGGGTACGCTTAGACCATGATTAAGGATTGGGGGGTCTGGTATTTACAATGAAGCGACTGCCGTCTGACCTTCGCAACCCTTTAACAGGGGAACCAGACCAATTGAACCATGGTTACCGGTTGAGAAACTTTTTCCGAAACGTGCAGGTTTCCTCACGATGTTTTCCCTCACCGCCGAGCAGATGGTAATGGTAGAAATACGCACATAGATTTGAAAAAAAACCATTGGTGCATGCTCGGGTTCGAACCTCGACCACCTGCGTGGATGGCGCGTTCGTAGGTATCCATTGAGCAGGGAAGTGCACTTTAAAGAGAGACGGTTGCGCTTGGGGTCCCGGTTTCGCCCCCCGGGTCAGGCCAAAATTTGTACCTGAGTTTTTCTGTTAAGAAATTCTCAGTGTCAGTCCAGAGTCTGGAAGTTGGCGGTTTGTATTGTACCCTCGTGCTTCTGAAAGCACGTTAAGCCGTTGTGCCTGCTACCGATCCCTCTCCGGTCGTGTCACACTGGTGTCCCATCGGAATATTAGGGCAAGAGAATAGAGAGTGCCCTTGTGTTTGCGCACACACTTCAGCACTATAATATATCCGGTGGATAGCCGAAATCCACCATCATTGGGATGATAAGGATGGAATGACAATAGCTTGCGCGTGGTTTGATGAAATAAGTCAGCTGCAGGGAGTACATCACACAGCTCCTCAGAGCATTCTCCGTGATAAATGCGGTATAGAATGCTGAGGGAAGCTAAATCCCGCTGCATTGCTGGGATCAATCCGACTCGAGATAGTCAAGTAACCGATAAATCGATCAGCCCTACGGTGTATGCGGTATACGGTGTATGGTACTGAGGTGTTCCAGCCCAGAGATGGGAGCAGTACTCCATATGGAGGCGAACTTGTGCCCCGCTCTAATAAGTACACCCAGTTTCTTTGAAGCTTCTTGTTATGTAAATACTAATTAAATGATATATCTCGGATGTGTTTTTTTACACTCCCTCCACCAGCCCATGGTCCTTCCTACCGTCTCGGCATACGGACCGAATCTTGGGAGACGCTTACCAGGTACTTGCTAAGGGCTCTTTTCCCGGTGCGTTTCTTCACTCCCTACAAAGTCTGTGTCTGTGTCCCATCTCAATGTCAGTTCTCCCCAAATAGGGCGTGAAACACCACAACCCAAGCGACTCGCGCTCGGGCAGTTCCACATCAATCAATCTCCTTCTAATGTTAAGCCTTTTGTGTGTAAACGCACGCAACCGTCGAAAACCTTCTGCAGAGTTGACCATCTCTTGATGATATACTGGTCTTATCTCGTTCCAGTTCCAGTCATTCAGCATCTGTTGCCGCTCTTCTTCATACAGCTGACATTCCCACAGCACATGGTCCCGAGTTTCATCAGCTTCAGACTCATCGCGTGCAGTCTGCTGTTAAAACTCCCATGTCCTATAAGTATTTGTGACACGGCGTAGTCTGGTTCCACCCAACCGGCCGATAATCTCATTTCTACGTCTGGGAAAAACTGCGACAACTCTCTTCCTTTGTCGCTGGTCAACCAGCGCTCCTGCTATTGAGCAACAACATCTCCGAATATTCTACGTTTAAGTGCCGTCTGCTCCTTGTCTGTGGCTTCCTTTGGGCACTCCTGGGCGAATCGTCCCACACGAACGACTTCTAAGTCGGCCGGCAACACCGCAGCTAGCACGGGCAGCGCTGATGTACTAACAGATCTATAAGCCTTCGTGAGCAGAATCATTGCAGGCCGCTGGGTGCGCAGCAAAGCTCGCTTCAACACGAAGATGCTTGACCGGTGCCACCAAACTGCCGCAGCGTAAGTAAGACTTGCAACATAGGTCCCTGAATACAGGACCCTAAGTGCTTTGTACCGCACGCCCCAGGTCGATGAAGATAGGTAGGCTTTGACGCGGCCTGCTTACTCGCTCCCTCCATGGGAGTTAGAAGCCGTGGTGCTGACCACCGTTTACATGAAAACGGTAGTCAGTAGGGCAGTGGGGAAACGGCTCTGCCCCGTCGAGAGGGAAGCCGTACGGAAGAGGGCCCAGAAAAGCCTCCTGAGACGGTGGTCCGAGTATCTCACCACCGCCCCGTACGGCCGTAGGACCCTTGACGCGCTCGCCCCGGTCCTGGACCTGTGGCTCGAGCGTCACCACGGCAACGTCTCCTTCCGGATGGCGCAGGTAATGAGCGGGCACGGTTGCTACGGTCGCTACCTGCACCTAATCAAACGGGAGGAGACGCCTTCCTGCCACGCGTGCGGCGCTGCCAAGGACACGGGACAACACACTCTCGCGGAGTGTGTGTCGTGGTCTCGGCAGCGTGATGCGCTAGTCGCGAAGGTCGGCCTGGACCTCTTGCTTCCCTAGCATAGTGAGAGCTATGGTAGCGAGCGAGGGGGCCTGGAAGGCCTTCGCTGACTATTACGAGCACGTAATGGCAGCGAAAGAGGTGGCGGAGCGCGAGCGAGAAGCAGATCCTCTTGCTCCCGCGCTCCGAAGGGCAAGGAGGGGTAGGAGACGCCGAACAGATGCGCGTCTCCCTCCTCTCCGCAGAGGGAGCCCGCTGGCGCGTGGTGGGGGGACACCAGCGCCGGCATTGCACGGGCTCCCTCAGCAGCTCGGTAGGGACGGCTCAGTTTCCCCGGCTGTCCCTACCCCCTCTCCCGGCCGATCGGCCGGGGGATGAACCGCCTGGCCCGCCGTTTAAAGGCGGGCACCGCCCGGGGAAGGTCGTGGTGTGATGGTCCGCCCATGAAGATATTCTCGACATTTTCCCGAAGCAGTTACTAGCCCGCTGGCCGATAAAGTTCGCATGCTGCAAGAAGGAGCACCCTTGGTCAATCACCACCCCAAGTAACTTTGCCATGTTCACGTGCGCGATCGATTTATTGTCCATACGTATCGTTGGGGCGCGCTTGAATTTGCCTTTCAAGGTAAGTGTCTGCGACTTAGCAGCTGAGAAAGTCAGACGGTTCCGATGCCCCTATTCGGACACCGCCTGGAGCATATATTGTGCTTCAATTTAATAAATAGTATAAGTGTTTGCCTAGAGGTTGTAACCCCGAAATTGTTTAAAATAGATCCGGTTTAGTAGATGAAAATTAAAATCGATTGGCGTCGCTACTGTGCCCTACCCGTCACCTTAAGGGTTTAAATTGAAATATGTGAAGAAACTCTACAAAAGACAGTCTCAATACGATATTTGCCACATTTTTGTATTCATTAATTGAATAATTGTGTAAACAAAAGCCTCATACTATTTAGCATAAAAGTCGCACAGTCGTTTCGTTTCACTTGTCTACGTTCGTCGTCATTAGCGTACTTCGCATAAGAGAATTTAAAATGTATTTTAAATTAGTTAATCTTTGAGTGACGTTAAGATTTTGGCTTCAAAATGATAATCGAAATGCAGCCAATGGCAGGGGCTATCGTGAATAAAGTTAGGTCTTCTCATTTGTATAAGCAGGTTAGTATTTCTTAAATAAACACACTAGAAAATCATAATTATATACCTACACCTAATATTTAGGTTACGCAGACAGAAACTATAATAGGTATAATATTTCATACGTTGAACAAAAGCGTCCCGTAAAGAACAAATAGCATCGAAACGAGAGACGTACAGATAAAGATTCGGTCGTTAATTCCGTTTCGTTGTAGCCCGATTCCGATACTTTTTATAACTTGTGCGGAGAAAGATCAGAAATGGCGGCGCATCTATTCACTTCTCGCTCGCACACTATTTGCGTCTATACTCGCACTCGTGGGTGTGCGAGCGCCATTTCTGATCCCATTCTTTATCCGCACAGGTTGTATCTTAGCGTTTTGTCCCGGTTACATCCCTAACTGTCGCTCCGGAGCTCCGCTTTCCTGATTCGACTCCTTCACTTCCCGCGATCTTGAGCATATGGATGCTCAAGATTGCTGATGGTTAATTTATTGGCACGCATGTCATCCTTTACGATGTCAAGCTACACCTTTTTAGGTCTACCTTTTCTGTCGAGACCCGGTGGTGGTGCCACGGCCAGACATTTGTTTCCTACGTAGCTGTATGGTTTTCGCAGGACATGACCGTTCTCCATGACTCTCCAGCAGTTTGTCTTCTATGTCACAGACATGAAGGTTTCCACGTATGCGTGAGTTTCTCACTGGGTCTTTCCGCGTAACTCCACACATCCACCGCAGCATGTTCATTTCCGTGACATGTAACTTCTTCTTGTGTCACTCAAGTACAGGCCAAGTCTTGCTGGCATACAAAAGAGCCGGTCTTCTGAATAAATAGTTTACTTAATAGATATTAAAGATCTCGAATACATCTATTTCAGGTGCTGGTGGCTACCACATCAGGACTTCTGTGCATGTGTGGAGGATTCACGTATGGTCATAGTGCTGTCTTGGTCCCTCGCATCAAGGAAGACCCGAGCTTCCCTTACGATGACTATTATGACTCTTGGATTGGTAAGTTTGGGCTGTTGACTGACTCCCTGTTCTAAATTGTCTCTGGCTTAAAGGTCAATCTAATCAGAAATTAAAAAATCTACAAACCTATGCAAATGTTTATACTTAAAATCATTGCAAACGACTTATTAGTTTGTATATTATAAACATTAAATAATCATAAAAAATATACTAAAAAATATTAAATTACTAAAAATATACTAAAAAAATATTATCGAAAAGTAAATTCTGGGAGCACATTTTACCACGTTGGGAGCGGCTCTTGCGCAAAGTATTAAGTTTAGAAAAAAATTACAAAACATTTCTAAAGACCTATCTATAGATACCCTCCACGCCTCAAAAAGGTTTTTTAGGTTTTTTTCCTATTTTTGAGTAAAAATCGTAATGCGGTTAACAAAATACATCTATTCACCAAGTTTCAATAGTATAGTTCTTATAGTTTCGGAAAAAAGTGGTGGACGATCTATAAGGGTTCCGTTTTTTGCCATTTGGCTACGGAACCCTAGAAAATAACCACCATGTTCGGCGGTAGGAAAAACATGTGTGGAAATTTGCTCTCTTTGGACAGCCTGCAAGAGTCGATTCTTTGTAAATACCCCCTATCTTTGAAGCAGTGGCTTAGGATGCACCAAACTGAGATATGATGATATGACCGTCATAAAAATATTTTCCATAAAAAATATATGCATTAATGTCACCATATTTTGTTGCAGCTTCAATCGCCCTACTTTCGATGGCATTCGGTTGCATATTGTCAGGCGTCTTGAGCGATAGACTCGGAAGAAAATATACCAGCATCCTTCTACTATGGCCCTTCATGATCGGATACCTCGTCACAGGTTTTGCAAAAAGTGTCACATATCTGTTAATAGGACGAGTAATAACCGGGATATGCACAGGAGTATTTAGAACGTTAGGAGCAGTGTACATAGTTGAAGTAGCAGATCCGAAATATAGAGCTGTTCTTCAATTTACACTATCTTTATGTTCAACTACTGGAGTTTTAGTTAGTCATGTCATCGGTTATTATTTCTCTCAAAAGAAGAGTAGTGTTATATTTACATCACCTATTTTTATTGCGTTCATACTACTAATATTTATTAAGGATAGCCCTATGTGGCTGATTTCTAAAGGAAAAATCGATGAAGGCATCGAATCTTTTAATTGGTATAGATCTAATAATGAAGCTTCTCAAAAAGAGCTTGCAGATGTTTTGGAAAATCAGAAGAGTAAATCTAATGATTTAACTTTCGTAGATACATTTAAAGTTATCTTTAGTAAGATATTCTTGAAACCTTATTTCACCGCGTTCGTTTTGTTCATAATTGCACAATTCAGCGGTCTCAACATTATGGTATTCTACGCCCCCGAGTTGCTGAATCCTATATTCTCTGGCGAAATAAGCAGTTTCACGTTGATGATCATTATTGACGGTCTAAGAGTGGCTGGTAACATTATAATTATACCTGTTCTGAAATATTGTCCTAAAAGAAAAACTTACTTTATTAACACTTGTATCATTATACTGTTATTGATTGGAGTCATTATTTATTTGATAACGAAACCAGCCGGTTTAACGTGGCTGTTATTAACTTGTATGATTATATTTTCGTTAATAGCTAGCATAACAACAAGTTTAGCTTGGACTTTTATAGCAGAAATATATCCGAATGAAATACGTGGGATTGGTTCAGGTGTGAGTTCAAGTACATCGTCTTTGTTGTTATTTGTGTCTGTAAAATCTACTCCAGCAATTATGGATAGTTTTGGTGCAGTAGCCTTGTATTCTACATATGCAACGATAACTTTTATATCCCTGGTAGTACTTTATTTCTTGCTTCCAGATACTGACGGGAAAACATTACTTGAAATAGAGAATGATTTTAATACTTAAAGAAGAGTATTTTTATCGACATAGAACGATCTGGAGAACCATTTCCTAGTGCGCGATATGAAACTGAAAATCCTGATGCTTTGACGGTTGTATGAATAACGAATTTTCAGAAGTGTAAGATTCGATTCGGTGGACAAATATTCAGATAGTTAACACTTGTGTTTGTTAAAATGTCTGGGTGTATATTTTTTGTAAATGTTCTAAAGCTTATTAACTTTGTGATGTGTGATATATTTAGATATTATGTAGGCATTTATTTATAATCGCGTAGCAAAGAATTAATAGGACATATTACTAGTTTTAGCAATTGTATGGAAATCATATCTAAAATTGGTGAACAGGTGAGATTTTGTATGTAAATACATAGAGCTATGTAAATAAAGACTTATTGTACTGTCTGTTGTTGTTGTATCATACTTGTATTTTGTTTTTGTGCAATAAAGAATATCTATCTAATACAACTAGGTAGCTAATTCATGCAGCATTATTGCTTTGGGATATAAATAGGTTTAGTAAATTTGAATAGTAATAATAAGATTGATGTATAAAGTGTGTAATCGTCGTCATCGTCAGCCCATTTAAGTCCCCACTGCTGGGGCACGGGCCTCCCTCAATCACATGAAGGGTAATTGCTATACTCACCTCGCTAGGCAGACGGGTCGGCGAGGGTTTTGATACAAATGCAGTTTTCCTTCTCTGGGTGCTGATGATCATGCTAGCAGCTTTACCTTAGTCGTCTTTTACGACACCTCGGTAAGAGTGGGGGTGGCCTATTCTACTCTGCCCGGGACCACACGGCGTATACCTATATTATTTGAAAGATTGTATGGTCAAAAGTCATTAAAGTAAAAATCTTTTATCGTATATAATTATTTATTAAAATAAAACTTAAAAAACAATCTTAGCATAAACAGTCTCTTATGGTGTATGTAACAACATAACAACTGGTAGTATTTACATAATAATTAGGTATGTTTCTTTCATGATAAATACTCGTTCATTTTAAAAAGAAATGCAAGTTTTGTCCACATTACAACATTTTAAACAGCGTGTATTATTATGATAATACAATATGTAGGTATCGTTACTTATATTTCCAATTTACTATATTCTTGATGAATTGCCAAAAGATATTCCGATGACCTACAAAAACATCTTTTGTAAAAATTTCTTAATAAATTGGACAATAAGAGTTATTTAAAAAAATGTTTTATTTTCACTAAGCTGATTGTTGAGGCTTACTATCTTCAACTTTCCTGATAGGTCCTGTATGTGTGATGGGAACTGTTCTCTCCCCCTTTACATCGTCAGCTTTCCTCGCAGCCACCACAGACAAGACGCCATCTGACGACAACCGTGACTCCACAGCATCAGGGTTACTATCCTCTGGCAACTTGAACCTCCTCGCAAACTGCCTTGATATAAATCCATGCTCATCCTTCTTCTCTTCATGTTTGCCTTCAACTACGACATAACCATCAACGATTTTGACTGTGATTTCTTCGGGAGAAAAGTGTTGAACGTCCACATTGATCTGCCACTTGTCTTTATCAACTTTGATGGAGGATCCTGCATCTTGAGTCGCGGGCTGCGGCCACCAGGGTCGGAGGCGTGGGTAGACTGGACTGGCGACCGCTTGCATGACGTCTTCTGGAGTTAGGGTCAGGCCGAAGTTTTGGTCGAGGAGGCGCCTTGGCCACTGAGGTGCACTGTAGTCGAAGAATGGAGATGACATTTTCCGAAATTCAAGTCACGAATTCACGATAAGAAAAGCGAATATACAAGTTTGCGTTTGCATTCGCCGAGTAGAGGAAAGTAGATTAGTCTTTCTATCTCGTTTGGGTGCCGGTTTCAGACTGAAGGAATGCGCGCGAGTTCCGTGTTTATATGCGTCGGCGCAGAGTTGGCAGCGATTCTCGTATTTAGATTGTGCTGGAACTATCTCGTTGCATTGTAAAGTTCGAAAGGACAATGTTATCGAAATAGGTGGGTGGAGATAAACACATTTTTATTTCTATACTAATGGATAATATGTACAAAAAAAAATGTTATGGAGTTTTCTTGCCGAGAAGCTCGCTTAAACTCCCCAATACTTCTGAAATTAAAGTGCTGCTCAGACAAACATGGGAGTCTTGCCTTGTTCATTAAATTGACTTTAAAAAAAATAGCATGATTGAACAACTACCAAACCCACTTGTCTTATTCACAGCATTTGAAATAATCCAAATATAAGGTTGACAAGCACAAAAGAACTAACAAAGTACCCATTGAGTCTGCCATCCTCACCCTGATGGCCTGCTGAGATGCCGCTTCACGCCCCGCCTAAAAGACCCCGGATTGTATGAAGAAGGAAACACATGAGCTGGGAGGGCATTCCATTTCTTGATGGCTCGGGGCAGGAACGAGGAGCCAAACCTGCTGGTGCGCGCCGCCATTGTCTGGATGGTATGCGTATGGCACGCTGTCCAGCACGTGTTGTTCGGATGTGGAAAGGGGAGGATGGGATAAGTTGAAATAACTCATCAGAGCATTCCCCATTATAGAGGCGGTAGAGAACTCTTGGACTGGCAATGTCTGTACGTAGCTGAAAAGGTTCTAGGGACTTAGTCATCTCATAATCTCTAACACCTCATAATCTCTAACAATACGGATAGCACGTCGCTGCAACCTATCGAGAGCCTCCAGCAAGTACTTAGCAGAACCATCTCAGAGATGGGAGCAATATTCTACAAACGGGCGAACCTGTTTGCTTGCTTGTTGCCGATTAACCAGAACGAAAATGCTTTATCTCCTAGTTTGAAGATCCTTTTATTTCTGTTGTCAGTTTAGTAGAAAATTGGCAAATTCCGACCTTGATTTACTTACGTAACAAAAAAAATAATTATATATTTGTAGACTTTAGAATTGAGCATGTTTGGAGGAAACTTTGGTCATGGTTCTAATTCTTTGCTCGCGAGTAGACATCGTATCTTTTTTTTTGACATAGGTGGTAGACGAGCAGACAGATCGCTTGATGGTCAGCGATTGCCGCCGCCCAGCAACACCCGCGACACCAGTGGAGTCACAAGTGCGCTGCCAACCTTTTAACTCCCCGTTCCCCCGGATTGGGCCTCCGTTACCCTCACTCATGCAGCGAAACACAGCACAGTGCTGCTTCACGCTGATTTTCTGTGAGGCCGTGGTATCACTCCGGTCGAGACCGCCCATTCATGCCGAATCGTGGCTCTCCCACGGTCGATCTACGGATCTACCCTAGAAGAAACTTATATGCATTATACCTACTAGGTAATAAAAAAAATCCCCAATGAACACAGGGTTTAATCATTCATCTCAATCGCATTCCCATACAATGTACACTTGTTTAGGATTAAGGTCTAGATGAGCTATTTTAAATGTACTATTTCAATAATTACTGTGACGTTAATCTGTATGTGTACCTTAAATAAATAAATAAATATCAATCAGCTGATCAATTTTGTATGGAAAGGTATTTTTAATAAGCTTTTGTTTCGATTGTTTAACATCAACAAACAGGCTCCAAATTGTCTTTTGTTTCTTTAAATTCTGTGGTCGGAATTTAAAAAAGACTATTGAATCAAGTGATGAATGTGCCAGATCCAAAACTGCGTAAAAACTTTTTGCTAGAACTAATATAAAATTTTAGCTAGGACCAAACGAAACTGAAAATGCAAGGTGGGCCAATAAATGTGTCCAGAAGTGTAGATTTAAAAAATCTAGCTAGAGGTGCATGCTTGGGTTCGAACCTACGGCCTTCCGCTCGAAAGGCGCACGTTCTTATCCACTTAGCTACATCGCTAAAAAGTTCTAGTAATCACCGCCTACCTGGTGGAAATTGTAACCCGAAAATACTTCCACCCACTGATAAATACGAATTTATTTTTACCATCAAGGTTATTATTTGATGGTATTCTAAAAACACTTGGACGACTTTCATTTTCACCTACTCATAGTACGTATCGTCATCGCGTCATAGTGATTCGTCATAGTGTTATATATTCAACATGACTGCCTCGTTGGCGCAGTGGGTATGCGTCGCACTTTAAAGCGACGGCTGCGCTAGGGGGTTTGATCCCCGTGTACGAGCTACTCGTACAGTGCAACTCAGCAGCGCCCTACATGCAGCGCTCCTGACCGATGGACCGTCTTCGTGCACCGGCGGCACTCTACACCGACGACACACCAACAAATACCTTTCTATGTATCAATAATCTAAACCATGTATATAAACCATTAAGACCTACCGTCCTGACTCTTCACGCTTGCTACCCTGGGCCACCCGGGAGCAAGCTCCCATCACCTTATCTATATATATGTATTTATTCCCCGGATAGGCAGGGCTAGGGCTTTAGGGACTTAGTGTCTTAGACAAAGGGGCTCTAGGCTCACTAGAGAGTTAGGTTCCCTTAATTCCTTTCCTTATAATCAGTTCGCCGGGACGCGGTGCCTTACAACTATCGCTTCCCGTCCGTACACCCCGGGTCGGGGCAAAATTTGTACCTGAGTTTTTTTGTTAAGGTGACGGGTAGAGCACACTAACGACGCCAATCGATTTTAATTTTTAGCTACTAAATCGGATCTATTTTAAACAATTTCGGGGTTACAACCTCTCGGCAAACACTTACACTATTTATTAAATAACTATGCACAAATGCGGACCCAACATTTGTACGCGAAAAATTGATTCACTCTAAAAGTGGTTGCTTCTGGTGGCGGTAATGAATTTTTCCCGTACAAAAACGGACCCAACATTTGTGCATGGTTATTTAATAAATAGTATAAGTGTTTGCCGAGAGGTTTTAACCACGAAATTGTTTAAAATATATCCGGATTAGTAGCTCACAATTAAAAACGCTAGTTAGGCCTACCCGTCGCCTTAAGAAATTCTCCGTATCAGCCCGGAGTCTGGAAGTTGGCGGTCTTGTACCCCCGTGCCTTGGAATGCAAATTAAGCCGTTGGTCCTACGCCCGATCCCTCTCCGGTCGTGACTCGTGACACACTTGTGTCCCATCGGAATATGAGGGCAAGGGACTAGAGAGTGCACTTGTGTTTGCGCACACACTTGAGCACTATAATATATCCTGCGTGATTGGCTGATCGTTGCCTTTGGGGCACAACTTTGCCCAAACACGAAAATTAACTAAATAAATATAAATATTTCACAACATCACATACATTGATCTGACTCCGAGATAGGTAGCTCAAGCACCTGTGTTACGGATATCAGAATCAACAGTGGGATTACAAATATATACCTACATATAATATACTTTTCTTTTGTAAATAGGTACATACTTATAATACATAGGAAACACCCAGACCTATAAAAACAGACATGTTCATAAAACGCACCATATTATTTTTCTTTTGACAAATAGCAACTTAGTATGGATTCAAGGGAAAACTGGAATATCGGTTTGGCAACTCTTACTAATATAATCGCAGCTAACTTCATTCAGTCATCTGTCAGCGGCAAACTGGCATTGTCAAAGGTGGTGCAAAAACCTTAGAGTTTTGCATCCGCTATTGTCAAGAAACGTTGGGCAGGATAGATTCATTGTTGCTGCTTTTAATCATGATCTCCTTCGTATGTTATTTGGGCAATGTTGTAAACAATAGACTGAGGTTGACAACTATGCCCGGCTAAAAATGTTGTTATGGTTGACACTATTGAAAAGAAAACAAGGAAACTCATGTACAACCTGTGCGGATAAAGAATGGGATCAGAAATGGCGGCGCATCTATTCACTTCTCGCTCGCACACTATTTGCGTCTATACTCGCACTCGTGGGGTGAGATGCGCCGCCATTTCTGATCCCATTCTTTATCCGCTCAAGTTGTAGGTAGGTATAATACTAGGTATAAACTGACGTGCCCTGCATAACGTTATCTTTATCATAATAATTATGATAGTTTATAAGTGATCTACCGGCTGCATACTGCTCGCGTCATCTCGGGACACGCTTAGTGCTACTTTGAAATAATGATTGAGATGTAATTCCTTTGACGTGGCAAGTGTCCATGGGCGGCGTTGATCGCTTACTATCAAGTGATACGTCTGCTCGTCGGCCCCCTATTTTTTTAAATATGATTAAAAAAAACAACAAAATAAGTGAAAAAAAAAATCAGCGGTTCCATGCAAAATAGAATATCCTCCCGGCAATAATGTATGGAACAGCTGTTTTATTTTTCGCTTATTTTGTTGATCTAACATGCTAAATGGACTTCATTCACGAAACATATTAAGAGGGTTTCGGGATATAAACGATAAAAGATAACGGTGTATAAGCGTAAGGCAGGGGCTACTACCAAATGCGCCATATTGGACCAGTCCATGACACCAACACGAGTACAACCTGTGCGGTTAAGAATGGGATCAGAAATGGCGGCGCATCTATTACTTCTCGCTCGCACACTATTTGCGTCTATACTCGCACCCCACGAGTGCGATTATAGACGCAAATAGTGTGCGACCGAGAAGTAAATAAATGCGCCGCTATTTCTGATCCCATTCTTTATCCGCGCAGGTAGTATGTTATCTATGACTGACAGACAAAAATGAAAATCAAATAACCCTCCTCATTTCCAAACTGCTTTAATAACACTACAATTCAAAGGCGCTATTTCAACTCTTCGCATTCTTGGGTGCCTCATCAGCTGGTTGCTGGATGGACGCTACAGACTGGTGTTTCTCCTTCGAACTGGGGGGGTCTGCGATGGGGATGACAGCCTCGCAGGGGAGGTTCTTGTCACACGTCTTTCTTGGAGCCGAGACTGTCAGTACGCCTTCTTTTGATAGGTTCACCTGGAGAATACGTCCATAGGTGAATATAGTATCAGCCTATATACTGTCCTACTGCAGGGCAAAGGCCTCCAACATAGAAATCAAGTTATCGCTACTATGATGGGTTTAGGCTTAATCACCACGCTTGCCTGGTGCGGATTGGTGATCACAAACCCGAGAAATGTTCCAAAAATTCGAAACATATCTTTTGCTTGACTCGGGAATCGAACCCGGGACCCTGAGATCAGGGCCCGGTACAACACTAGACCAACAGGGCGTCCATAGGTGAATACTTAATAATAAAATCCTCCAACTGATTACGGCTACGGAGGCCAATCTCAACGATCAACCACACATGATATAATATAGTGCTCAAGTGTGTGCGCAAACACAAGTGCACTCTCCCTTACCCTCTACTCATATTCCGATGAGACACCAGTGTGACACGACTGGAGAGGGTGATCCCTCTCCAGTCGTGTCACACTGGTGTCCCATCATAGTGATTATCAATACACCCCCGTGTATTGATATATACGGGGGTACAAGATCGCCAACTTCCAGATTAAGGGCTTACACTGAGACTTTCTTACCGAAAACGTGGGTACAAATTTTTGGCCCGACCTGGAGCCCAAACCTCGTGCTCGTGATATTTTGAAAACATGGCCGATGTCACATGAAATCCATACAAAAAAAATATGTTTTAGTTATATATGTCGTATGATGATAAATGTCATGAGCCCGAGAATTGGGACTCATGGGGATCGAACCCGGGACCCCAAGCGCAGCCATCACATACACCAACTTGTTCTCATGATAAGGTGACGGTCATGATAGTTTCCCCTAGGAAAAGAAGTTGGAATAGATAGAAGACTAGGGTACCTATTTATTTGATCTATGATCCAATTAAATACAAGATAACTTCGTCTAGATTCTACCTTAATGGTTTCTGGACTGCATCCGTAAGGAAGTTTATACTTCCTCACAAATTGTCTCAGGATGTGGCCTTTCTTCGTCTTCTTATCTTGCTTCCCTTCCACGATCACGTACTCCCGCCTAGCCTTCACCCTAAGCTCATCCTTTTTGAACTCTTTCACATTGATCGTAAGTTCGAATTTCTCTTTCCCTATCTTTATAATCGGCCTCACTCCCCTTTGCTGCTGTATCCAGTTGCATAGTCTTGACTGAAGCGCGATTCGTAAGGGTGGATGCAAGAACATTATTTGGCAAACACCAAACACTCATTTACATATTGTGAATTTGCTGGACGTAAAATCATTTGTAATAATGGTAAATAAACCGTGGGACATTTTTGAAAACTAGGTGACATCTCAGTGACCATGGTTCACGTTTGTCTATGGTTTAAAAAGTTTGGAGCAAAAAGTTTTAAAATAGCGATCATAGATTGTTTCCATAGATAGACACAAAGAGAAACTTGAATAAAAGGAGAGATAGACATACGCGATCTGTCTAGTTCCATGCCACAGAGTACTTTGTTCCATGATTGTTTCCTGTCACCCACCCAGCGTGGTAGTGACCGCGGTGACACTGGCGACAGCATGAATTCAATGGCGACAGAAGGATCATTTTATAAAATGCTAAAAAATAAAGTGAGAACCCTCAAATTTTAAAAAGTTTGAAAAAAAAATTTCTGCGAAATAAAAAACCTTTTTCAAAAACCACGAACTAAAAAGTGTAAAATAATATTTTTTCTCTTTGTACACTTCAAATAGGTAACATTTTATAACAGTACACTCGAGAAAAGTTTTTACCGAAGTCTTACAAGATAGCAATTGGGCGCGGACTTCGGTAAAACCTTTTCTCAAAAATCACAATGCCCTATGTGATTTTTTGCCCCACAACTCCCCCTCCTAGCTACGGCCCTGGATTGGAACTGCTGAAAATTCGTGGTAATACTAGTAATCATCTCTGGGCTGGTGCACTCCAGTACCAACTTCTTCCGTTTGACCGCGTTGCGTTGTCGGTGATTTGAATAGTTGAATCTCTCTAGTCGACTTGATCCTCTAGCACTGCGGCCGGATATAGCCTCCCTCAGCATTCTATAACGCATCAACACTGTTCCAAACGGGTCGTCAAGATTGCTTTCCATCGACTTGCTCGTTTGTCGTCTCTAGCATGAAAAAAAAAATTAAGACATTTTGGACATTACCTATGTAAATGTCCAAAATTTCTTAATTTTTACAAGACTAATTATAAGGTTATATTAAACAAAACCTAATCCTAATAACAAAAGTGCCAGAAAATGCTTAGATTGAATCAAAATAGTGAAAATGTTATAGGAAAGAAATGGACGAGAAAAAAACTAAAATATAGTTGTTTCGTACTTTGGTGGTGAGAATGGAATTTACTAAAGTAAACTCAGGTTTTCAAAAATAGATTTAATTCGCTTTAGAGCGTAACAAAAGTGTGTTCTCTTAAGGGAGAATATGGATGAAGAAGGGGTACATAAAAATGCCGTAGGAGGGCGCTGGTTACCGACCCCCGAAAAGGTGACATATCACTAAACGCCTATAGTTCGGTGAAGGCGATGGCGAGGCGACGTATCCGATCCGTAGCGATTCAGGCGCTAACAATAATAAACCCAGGATTTAGAACATGTTATAGTTTATTTCGAGAAACTTACTTTTAGACATATGCATAAAGCTGTTAAACTTAAATCAGTCTCACTTAGAATTTTGTTCATCTTGAAATACCTGCACCGTCGCGAGATCAAATTTGGCAGCTTGGCACCTTTTGAAATGCTCTGCCCTAAAACTTGTAAGTGATTAATTTAGTACATAGGTCTTACTTAGCTGAGAATGTTCCTGCACCGTAAAGCTTGAGGTAGAAATGGCACTTATTTTTTCTCAGCCTCTTTCTTCTCATCGGAGTTCTTGTCCTCTGTATTTTCCTTGATTTCTTTCCTGACGGGTCCAGTGTGCGTGATGGGAACCTTCCTCTCGCCCTTGAGCTGCTGCTCCTGCGGCACCGTGATGGAGAGCACCCCGTCGGACGAGAGGCGCGACTCCACGGCCTCGGGCGCCGCGCCCCTCGGCAGCGCATACCGGCGGGAGAACTGACGCGTCACGAACCCGTGCTCGTCCTGCCGCTCCTCGTGCTTGCCCTCCACCACGATGTAGCCGTCCGCAGTCTTCACCGAGATCTCCTCCGGCGCGAAGTGCTGGACGTCCACGTTGATCTGCAACTTGTCTTTGTCGCACTTGATGCTGGAGCCGACGTCGCGAGCGGCGGCTGCTAGCTGTCTCCACGGCCGGAAGTATTCCGGAGACATCGACGGTGATACGACGGCAGTCAGCAAGTCGTCCGGAGTGATGGCCAGACCGAAATCTTGATCCAAGAGCCTGCTCGGCCAGTAGCGGCGAGCGCGGGGTAGTTCGTACCCAAAAACGTATGGCAATAACGACATATTTCTTGATTTTAGTCTTCTTTGTAACTTTCTTCTATATTTTAATCTGGCAGTGATAGTACTTGCAGAGCAAATTCGCTTAGAAGACTTCCCTTTATTTTGCTTAGAGTGCTTGTTTACAAATTCCATGCCGGCCAGTGTAGACAGCGTGTATTTATACTGGCAGACAGCGCCATCTAGGAACTAGTAGAAAATTCTCGAAATCGCTCGAATGAGCATGCTTTTGCGTGTAAAATGCAAGATTGTGTGCGTGACTCAGCCATAAATATTTATGTGTGAGTAACTATTGACGTGATTCTCGGAAAGTCGGATTCCTGAATGTTCGTGAAAAATCTTTAAAGGTGTTATGCGATATTTTATATACAAAACAACGCATAATCGTATAACAGAAGATAATGCAACGGGGCCTTCAATTTAACGACACTAAATTAGATACATTTCCATGCATTTTAATTTGTGAAAAAATAATCCTTGTCCGATATTACCAAATAAGAAGCTGGCAAGGATCACTTTAAAAAATTGTGATTCTGATTCAATTCGCGAAATTTATTGAGAACCTCCCCTTTTTTAAGTCAGTTATAGGTACCAACTACTTATATATTAACGAGGTTTTTTTGTCAAGTGGATGTTTTTTATTTATCCTACATAATTAAACATTTAAACATCGCAAAGAAAATATTAATTCTACTTTTATGCACATTTTTTTTATGAGAGGTATATAAGTACACATTTTTTTATGCTAGATGCGACAATCGAGCAAGCGGGTCACCTGATGGTAGTATCATCGTCGCCCAGAACATCAGCGAAGTCAGCCATATTGCTGATGCGTTGCCAGCCTTTAAGAAAGGAGTACGCTCTTCTCTTGCAATTCCCTAAGTTTTTTATGTAATAGGTGGCAGACGAGCAGTCGGATCACCTGATGGTAAGCGATTGCCGCCGCCAATGGACACCTGCGACACCCGTGTGGAGTCACAAGTGCGCTGCTAATCTTTCAACCCTATTTTCTCCCCGAATTGGGCCTTCGGTACCCTCACTCACGCAACGAAACCCAGCACAGTGCTGCTTCACGCCGGTTTTCTGTGAGGTAGTGGTATCACTCCGTAAGTCGTAGTCATTGGGAAATACTCATGCAGCCAAACCATTACATAGAACTGAGGTACGTAAAAAGTTCAGCGAGAAACGCACAGTACTAGGCCATCCATCGAGATGATGAGGATGGAATGACGGCCGCTTGCGTGTGGTTTCATGCAAGATTTCAGTTGCAGAGAGTAGATTGAAAAATTCCTCTGACGACCATCTCCCTCTCTCCGCAAATACACTAAAGAATGCAGACATCAGCATCAAATGAAAATATATTTTTAACCCACAGTCCTAGGTAGATATTTATTTGAGAATTTAGCATAGGATTTAATATCAAATTAAAACTAATTAAGCTATTTTCATTTGCTTAAATATTATAGCAAATAGTTAATCAAATTTAAAGATAACATCTACATTATTCCAGAGAGACAATCATTCGTAAACAGTGTTGATCACACGAATGTTTGTCTAGACTG
This sequence comes from Marasmia exigua, assembly GCA_019059595.1. Taxonomy (NCBI): domain Eukaryota; kingdom Metazoa; phylum Arthropoda; class Insecta; order Lepidoptera; family Crambidae; genus Marasmia; species Marasmia exigua. The sequence continues at coordinate 13,439,602 of CM032488.1, forward strand.
GGTATCGAACCCACGACCCTTAGACTTGACGAACATAGTTACCTACAACCTGTGCGGATAAAGAATGGGATCAGAAATGGCGGCGCATCTATTCACTTCTCGTTCTCATTATTTATCCGCACAGGTTGTACTTAAATATCAGCCTACATAACTGTCCGACTGCAGGGCAAATCAAGTCATCGCTACTATGATGGGATTAGGCTTAATCACCACGCTTGCCAAATGCGGATTGCTGATCACAAACCCGAGCATGTCCGAAAAATTTGAAACATACCTTTACTCGACCCGGGAATCGAACCCAGGACCCCCAGATCATGGCCCGGTTCTTAAACCATTGGAGCAACGGGGTGTTACATACTTACATCTTCAGGGTGTATCTGTGAACATTAACATCTGTTTAACCACGTTTTCTACCACCCATTCTGAACAACATTTTTCAACGACTTTTCAAAATTCATAAAAATTTATTCGACTCCCCATAAAAAATTACCAAGCCACGTGACCAAGTTTTTGCGAAAAGTTGAAATTTTTTATGCGAATTTCCAAAAGTGATAGAACAAAATGTTGTTCATAATGCTTAGTAGAACACGTGGTTCACAGATACATCCTGTATACAAATATTTTGCATTTTGTTGGTAGGCTTTGTCATAGTCGGACTAGTAATATACCTGTGTAGTAGGGTAAAAAAACATTGACAACATAATATTTACGAATCCGTCTCCCATCCTAACCTTGGCAGTGACCTACCCGAACATTCTGCGAAATTCTAGACAGCCTTTCTATTGAATTAGGACGATGACACTGTCCCATTATCGCACAGGGCGGCTCAACTCGCGGACCGCATGCGAAGGAGGTGCAGATTTTAGGCTATTTTGAGAGCATGTAATAATTTATAAAAGAAAGTAATTAAAAATTATTTTAAGGTGTTTAGTTATATAAAAGTGGAGTGGCGTATCGGCATGTCACCAAATAACAAAAAAAAAAGATCCATAGGATACTTTTTTTATGTGATAGGTGGCAGACGAGCAGACGGATAACCTGATGGTAAGCGATGTCCGCCACCCATGGACACCCGCGACACTAGTGGAGTCCATAAGTGCGCTGCGTACTTTTAAACCCCTATCCCCCGACTTGGAACTCGCTCCAGTACCCTCACTCACGCAGCAAAACACAGCACAGTGCTGCTTTACGCTGATACTGTTAATCAAAACAAAA